>CM018076.1:127298566-128641066 GCA_008658365.1 Alca torda
CTTGCATTACCTAAATCTCTTGGAAATAACTCACGTCATACTACCAAAGATTTCTTAGCTTGTATAATAGAAAGTATTTATGTTAAAATGTCCTTTACAGACTTTTTTTTTTCCTAACCACTATGTTGCTTTCAAAATTAATTCCACAGAATAATTTGTTATTTGTCTTAAATTTATCCTTGTTAAAAGGAGTATGCACAAGTGTGCACGTAGTTGTTCAGAGATTGATTTAGCAAGAGCCCACAGCTCCTAGAAACTTAAAACAGATACACAGAGTATAGTTTTATCATGAAAGTGTGGACAGGAATGACACTGGAACGCAGTTTTTATAAATGTTTCTGAACATACAGAAGCTAATATAAAAATCCATTAAAAAACAAAAAAAGTGGTTCAATGAATTTGGTGAAAAAAGTAATGCAGTTCTATTCAGAAAACTACTCTATAAAATCCATTTATATTGTTTAGCACAGGAATTACTGATATTTTATGTGCTACAGAGCACATACATGAGAAATAGAAGCTCCATAAAAATAAGGTAAGGACCAATATAGAAACTGGATCAAGCATGACTGAAACTGTGCATCACAAGTCAAAGTTGTGCCAGGGATCATGCTGTAAATGACAGCATTTGCTGATGACACTGAAACAGCAGTCACACCAAGAAAAGAGAGGAGGCAGTAAAACACAGAATGGTTTACGTAGCACAGGAAAATAAGCAACTCATACAAATGATCATAAAGAAATCAATGGAGACTGGGGAAAAAGGGGGAAGAAGTGAATTCATTGTTCATGGTACAGACAGATACTGGTAGACAGAAAAAAGGATCTGGGAATAGAAGCAAAATTCACACTCTTTTGCACAGTGCATAAAAGCAGTAGATAAAATAAAAACAAAATTCTAGCATAAGTAAATAATAACATTGAACTGCCCATTCTATTTTAGGACTCTAAGAAATAGTAGCCAAGTAAAACAAGAAATACTATGTTCCAGTTTTGGCATGTGCGTTTATGCACATTAAAATGAAAATCATAGGAATAAAGAGCACAGAAGACGGAAAGTAGAGGCTTTTAACTAACTCAAGTTTAAGAAAGGAAATAGGATATCTTAAAGAGATCTTCCAGTTTTTCTAGAAATCCTGGAAACAAAATGTAGTTACTACTACTAAATGTAGATGCTTACAAGAAATCCAAGGATTCACCACTGATAGAAAGAAAAATGAGAACACTGGAAATGTAGTGGTAGCCTAGCAACATTACATCTGCTGGTTAATAGAGATTTTAAGATATTCTGCATGCATTTTGGAAAAAAAAAAAAATGTAAAAGAAATAGCCTAATAATTCAAGATCTTCCTGCCAAGACATAGGCTAGAACTATGCAATGCAAAGTTGGAAAGATAGACAGAAAGGAGCTCCAACCTATGCCATCCTGTGATAATAACTAAATGTGTCTGTAGCAGAAAAACTTCCTACAGCTACTGTGCTTTACACCATAAAAGGTGTAAAGATTGTACACAGTTATGAAGAACTACCTTTAGCCTGGCCCATCTAGAGCAAACTACAACACACAAACACAGGATGTATTCATGTACCTTTGAAAGCCTGATAATACGTAGTAGAACTGTGCTTGTTTGATTACCTTCAACGTCCTCTAGTGTGTTTCAGGGCACAGGATCAGTCCTCAGTGTTAGGATAAGTTTTTGGACATGCAGTAGATAAACACCTGCAATCAAGCACTGGGGTATCAAAAAAAATGAAATGGTAACATTTTCCAAAAGGATTTATAGAAGCATCCAAAAGGAGAAAAATCAGACCTGAGTGAAGCTACAAAATAGAATTGCTGAGTAATCCTCAGATTGTCTTTATTAAAATACATTTTAAAAGTGGCAATAACAAGAAGAAATATATGTCTACGTTAAAAAATCTCATTCTTTCTTTTAAGACCATGTCTTAGACCTGCATATTCCATTTCAGGATTCTATTTCTTGTATCATTTGCTCCTCTGAATTTCAGACAAACCCTTGAAATGCACTATGGAATGCTTAAATTATACTTGCTTGAACATTATTTGATTGCAAGCCATTCCAATTCATTTAAAACCCCTAAAGATTAAGGTTAGACTTTTTTTTTTTTTTTAACCAAATCACTGGTATCACAGTAATTACCATTGACTTATCTCTAGCACTTATTAAAATACATAATATAACAATTTAGTTTCCTATTAGCACTGCCATATCAGACCTTTGTCTGAAGGTCTGACTCATGAGTAATCAGCAGATAATAACTCCATGAGAGTCAGGAAGACCCTGTTAAATTGGTATGAATTAGAAGAATCAGCCTACACTAGAGTGGTCTTTTAAAATAAGTCTCAATTATTTTTCTTTTCAACTCTCTGAAGCTCTAGGGAAAGCAGAAATCAGAAGACTAAATTTGGCTTCCATTATAGCATAATAAACATGAAAAATCTCCATGCGTTGAAGGAAAAGAAAACATAGGAAATAAAAAATTGCCAGAAATAAAAGCAGAAATGATTGAAACTTACTTGAGTATATTTAGACATGTAAGTAATTTGCATAACTGAAAAACAAAGTGTTCCATTATTTTCAGTGAATGTACTTAAGTGAAAAGAGTATGCTAATACTGACTGGTTCCAGAACATAGAACCAAATACAGCAGCATGTAGAATCAGACATCACATAACGTAAAACTCAATTTCCATAATGTCAATACAGTAAGAAAGAAAAACTAAACCTAAAGAAATCATAATTCTGTGAATTTTCTTACACTGATTTTGACATCAGTGGGAGAAATGAGTACCATGTCCTCTTTAGCATTTGGTTTACAGCATAAGTATTTTTCCAAGAAGACTGAAAGGATCTTTCCCTGAATTTTTTCAGTGTCTAAAATACGAATTAGGAAGAACAGGGTTAATTTACTGGTAACAGTTGAACCAAGAAACTTCCTGTTTTCTACTGGCTATTAGCTAATGAATGCCTAATTAACTGTAAAAAATCATCCCCACAGGAATGATTCAGATGAACATTGGTCTTGTGATGAAGCTAAATTGGCTGAAGATAAATTTCAAGAATTTAATCAGGTTCACAAGAAGTTAGTGGAAATTAGAATGGGTGGTGTCCTCCATTCAATAACTGAATGGGAGGTCTCTGTGGAGAAGACGACAGAGTATGTTGTAACCAAATCAATCATAATTTGTTATTCCTGACTAAACTAATGTGACAAGTGGTTCTTTGATGAATCCATCTGTAACTTCAAGTATTTATCTCTTTTATTTACAGCAGTGCTCAGATGTTTTATTCTGCCTTTGATTGATCTTCTAGCAAATTCTTTGGAAAGATTCTAGCACAAAACACATGTAAGTGTTCAAGTGTATTCTGTGTTCCCAGGTTAAACATGCATCATCCTTATTGAAAAGAATCTTTTTGCTTTCATTCATATACATGGGAAAGTACACAATCATAATCACATTTTATTACCTTGAGATGTCACTAAAGCTTGTGTTGGGAAAATAAAGTTAAACGCATGCTTTCTTTTCTAAGGGGAGTAGGGGGAAGAAAGGAGGAAGGGAAGGCAAAAATGTTCATTGTTCTGCATCATTATAAGGCTGAACTTCCAAAAGAAGTGAGAGAGGACTGGACAGATATTCCCAGTATACACCAAAATAGACAACATAATAGGCATAATAGGCAACATAACGCTAAGGACACACAAGTGACAGAAATCTGGTTGGATTGTAAAGCTATTGGAATTATATATACATTAGCACCCTATGAAGCTACTTACTGTGCTTGGAAGTAGAGAGGAAACTATGAGCATCAAACTTTTTCCACTTTTTGTGGAGGTAATCTGTTTTCTATTTCTCAGAATCTAAAAATTGATATTGATAGAAAGATGGAGCTTTTAAAGACAGTTTTGTAGGTATGCTTACTTCAAAGATAGATGAATTAAGTAATCAAAAAGATGAAAATATTGACTTAATTTCTCAACCTTTTAAAGAAAGCATGGATTTTAAAAATTTAAAGTCAACTTCTGAGGGTTTGAATAACTGATAGTTAAAATGAAAATGAGATATTTTCAGTGATTTTGATCTTCTATTCACTCTATGCATACTTCATTTAAGCAAGCAGGAATGGATGTAGTTATTATAGAATTACAGTCCAGGAAAATATTTTAAAATAATATCATATATTTATAGTAAGCAAACTCTGAGAATTGTAGCTGAGCAAGGCAAGCTGAAAGGCAGACAGATGCACATAATAGTCAGTCCCCTGCCTGGGGAAAAGAACATAAAGCAAATGTGCAATGTAGTCAGGAGGTCATAGGGAAAAAACAAAGTGATTTTTTCCTTGGAGCACTGAGATGAAGTATTACATCATATTACTGAGCAAAACATTACTTTCATTAGACCACTCAAGGTTCTTATGTGCAATGAGACAGATGTTACATACTTTAGAAAATGCTAGTAGGGCTCACACTGCTGATGAAAGATGAAAAATAAGTTTGAATAAACAGCATTGTTTTCTGCTTTGCACATACATTATGGAAGAAATGTTTCTTCTTTGCAGACAATCACATGGTTATATCAACTGACTAAATATTGGAGGGAGGGAAATACCTCAAACCATTCATGGAAGTGTACGATACTGGCATCAATGAAGCTTAGATTTGTTATGGCATGTTGGGAAGCCTCCAAGGCTAAAGATCCATAGAGGTGTTCCGCCATGTTCCCCTCTGAACAAGGTGCCTCTTGCACGGCTTCTTTTAGCCTTTGTGGAATTGAACGCTAATGTCTAAACTGGTCCTTTGCTCTTGATGGTAAAAATCAACAGCTTCCACAAAACCACCATTGCTTAGATCTCAGTCACTTTTCTCTGCATTTCTGAACTTTGTTGGAATGAGGATAAAATTTTGAAAGTCCCTAGAAGAGTTTCATATATATGATAGCCACATGCATTATAAAATATTTTATCATGTCCAGACCTAAAAATAAAATCACTGCCTTTAAGACGAGCAATCTTTAACCCTTCTCTCAAAAAGTGAAAAATCGCTCTTAGTGTATGAAGCCTCCTTTACTAAATTTTGTCACGTTGTTTTTAGTACAACACTGTAAGTGAAAATCAGCTACAACACTACCTGCTTAACTTTGTAAAATTAGGATTGATAAAATTTATCTCTAGACCTAAAATAGTCCAAATCCCAGTATTCTAGCAATAACGCACTGAGAAGTAAGAGAACTCTGAAATATATAAAAAAATTCAGTGGAGTTGAAAAAGATTTTTTCCTTCGTCCATTAATTAGCTCAATGCAGTAACAATGTCTGTTGGTTTTAGGAGAGCTTTTAACATTGCAGTTTCATATCTGCTTTATGTGGACTGTGATACTCACAGCAATTTTTTATAAAACTGCAAGCTTATGCCCAAATCCGTGTTCCAATCTTTTCTTCCCTGCTCTGTTGAATACAAAGTCTAAATTGACTGCCACCTTTATTTTTAGAAATTACTATGTCAATTCTTTAGCTGTTGGTAATTGACAGGATCTCTACCATATGAGCTCCCACGCCAGAAAAGGATCAAAAATAGTTGAGAGGCATGTTCTATCTAAGATTATTTAATGTGAGAAGCACCTGACTCCAAAATGCTATGTTACATGTAACATTTAATGTTTAAATTTTGTCTCAAAGTATTTTGTAGAAACCGCCTTCAGCTGAAGGGTGTTTGCTTAACATCATTCCTTAGTAACATAACACTGCATGGGCACAGCTTTGAATTATGGTACGTTTATAAAAGTCAAACATCAGAAAAGAAAATTATTCCTCCCTGTGATCATAACAGAAATTTAAAAGTGGAGCCAAATTTTATGGGCTTGAAGATGATGTGGCTATTAATTTAATACAATGATTTTGTAGAAATGCCAAACATGCATAACTGCAGCCCTGCCAGTCCTCTCCAGCACGAATTGAACAGGTTAACCTATTGTGTTATTTTTGATCTACTAACATATTTCATACTGTAAGGCACAAATATGCACTACACTGAACAGAGTCAGAAGAAATAAATGTGATGCCATATAATGGAATCTCTCCTAGAACCATAACATTACAGGAAAGCATTTATTACTTTAGAAAAAGATCTCAAAAGGCATATCAGGGATGTGCAGCGGAATACAGTAAAATAAATTAAAAGGTATATAACCATGTCTAGAGAAACAAACAGAAAAATCCTCTTTGATGGTCAAAAGGCAAATTTCAGAAGTCAAATAGTGATTTCCAACATTTGACATCTATATCAACATTTTGTTTTTAAAGCAGTGAATGGACTCAGTTCACAGCTCCACTGAACTAAATCTGTACATGCTGTTTTGCAAACATGGAAGGAAACCTACCCCTCCCTAAAGATTAGGAACTGTCTTTAAAACACTAAGTAAACACACGAAAAGTGCAAAAGTTGAATATTCATTAATAATCTAGTTGAACTGTAGGCAAAATTAATTTAACTCTAACATCACCACTTCATTATTTCTCATACTGTATTTCTCATTCTCTCCTTCTAGAAAGAAATGAAAATTGAGGGCCTGTTACTGAACAAGGCACATTCTCAAGACTAACACAGTGCAACATTTCCCCTCATTCTTTGTTAAATCTGTCAAAAATGTGGATCAGGGAGCATTTCCTGGCCCGTGTATCAAAGCTAGAAAGATAGGAAGAGATGGCAGAGGAGAAACTGGAAACTTTGTGCTGGTAAAATTAGGCCAGCAGCAAATTACTGCCCTCCTTGCCCAGAGCAAGAATGACACAGGAGCTGTGACTCAGATATATGCCCAAATTTTGATGCCTCTAGGGCATCTCATGAAATGATGCAGTTCAACTATTGCATTTTCTATGCTTAATAATGGCAATACAATGCTAGAACCATTTATTGGGAGAAAATATATAAAAGTTCAGGCTATATTTTAAAATATATGGATGATCCCTAAGGGCTATAATTGATGAGTAATTTGCCATTTTGTTTCTTATGAAGTAAAGAACAAAGTGGCATACAATTCACTGGAAATCTACTGAGTTTCTTGAAACAGAAAAGATTTACATCTGCTATGAACCTGTTCTAAAGATTTCTGAGGAAATTGATTGTCAAGAGCAGTGATCTTGAAAATCAACTAGAGGAAGTACTTTCTATTCACAGAGATTGTCATGTTGAGAAGCTCAATAACAACTCAAAAGTGAAGAGGGAAACCTGCCAAAAGAGATGGATTGTTGGATAGAGCTATTGTTGTATAGAAACAAGTGAACAGTCAGAAAGGAGGAAAGAGCACACTTGAAAAAGTAAAGAATATTAACATGCATTTAATTAAAATCTGAGAAATTATCTTAGTAGACTAAAGGTTAAGGTTTTTATGTTATCTGCTTTTTTTGTTAATCTTTTTTTTTTTTTTTTTTAAATACACATTCCTCATGGAAGTACCTAATTTGGTAAGTTAAAATTTTCTTTATAAAATATCTCATGTGAGAATACATTTGCCATGTTCAACTATACTCAAGCCAACATGTACATTACATCTTTAACTCCTTCAGGATAAATAATGTTTCCCAGATCTTCCAACATCTGAAATTAATGCAGCTGGCTTTAAATAAGGATGGCTTGGCTGCTATGCACAACTTATTGGAAGATTTGAAATTATTGTATTGGAGATCTCTTCAAACTAATGCTGCACTTTTATGTCTCTCTCTCTCTCTCTTCAGCTGGTTCATTACATAGATCCGGCTCACATGAAGCAGACTCATGCCACTGATGCTCTGTGTGGGACTTGCAGTTCAGTACAAGCCAAGTTTAAAGTTGCACATCCAGATTTTGTTTTAAAAAATCAGCTCCCCCTTCATCTCACAGTGCTTCACCTCTGCATAATCCCATGCTAGCTGCATTCAGCCAAGACTGAGAGGAAGTCAGTAAATGAACACTTATAAAAAACAGTTCAAATGGTTTAAATGCAAACTACTCTGCTTTAGGACTGTTTTGTTTATCATGTTTGTATTTTATTTTAAAGCGTCTTTCAAGACACAGATCTATAACTGTCTTGGGAACTGAAGAAAATAGAAAGTTACATAAAACAAAATTAATTCAGAATTCTCTTTTCCATTTTGATTTGGCTTTTTGTTTTTAAATCACCTCCTCTTCTACCTCTGGCCAGAGCTTTATCTCTTTTTTTCAGTGGAAGCAATTCAGCCCTTCTTTAAGACTCTGAGTTTAGCTATATATGGATCAAATTAATTACCTGTGATTAGTTTCTGAGCTGACACACTAATGCCTTTGGATGTCAACCTCAGAAGGAAAGCAAAACTAACAAAGAAAACCCCACAGAATCTGACCACTGTCTCAGTGGTCCATCCTTGAACATGATGTCCTATAAATACCTAGCAGAGTCCTGAAGAAGGTATTAGAATCTGGAACGTCCCATTCAGAAGACCCAAAAAGCTCTCTTTTTACTTTTTAAGAAGAAGTTTAAATTATAGATTAAAATGCTGTTGAAAAGTGAATCGTGGCCAAGGAGATTTATCTATAAATGTTTTAGTGCTTACCATGAAAAAAATTATCCATTGATCTAATCTGAAACAGACAACATCCCTAACCATGCTGGAACTTCTCTGTCCCTCCATGCTGCCACGATTTCCATCAGTCTGCACAATTCCATAGTTTTAAGTCATAGATTAGAAAACAGAATCCTAGGCATGTAGGTAGAGATATTATTAGAAAAACTAAGATATTAAAAAATATAATGTGCAGAAAAATAACATTCAGAAATATTTACTCTGTCTATACAGGAGATGCGGGTAACTATAACCTTGAATATTGTATAATTTATGTAAGTAAGCTTTTGCATGTTCAAGAGTGGGAAAATTCTGTATCTTAGGGACATGAAAGCCTTACAGTAATAACACACTCCTAAGGAATGTAAACTTGACCATGGTTACTTTTGAATTATAATGACCAATAGAAATGGAAATGTTTCATGAAAATCCAGCTTAATTATTGTCTTCACTGAATTTGGGTTAACCCCTTAACAATTTATTTTACTTTTTGGTACATCCGTGAGTTATATACACTCTCCTCCAGGTGATCTGCTTCCCCACATGACCTCACAGTCAGAAAGAAGCACCCATTCATCTAATTCCTAACAAACCTTTCCTTGTCTATATCTTTAAACAACCAGTGCTACAACACTATCACTACAAGTTACTAAAATTTACATATTTAATTAAGAGTTATAATGGATTTCTCAAAACAGTAGCTGGTATTGCTGTCCTGTTAAATATTATGAACAGAAGATTTACTGAAACAGTAACCAATGCTGTCAATACAGCTGTAGACTCTTATTATGACTGGATATTTTATTGACAATGTTGGATTCCTATGATGATAAGGATGGGTCCTTTTGAATGATTAAAATTGTGTGATTTAGGATTTTTGTGCCTATTTCCTAATTAAAAGCAGTAAAATGAGTTCAGATTTCTATCCCCTACAAAAATTGTTCTTGATTTTGTAGTTATTTAGGTTAGGTTTTTTTCAAAGTATAACGATGCTTATTATTGCCCTCTTTCAGAAAATCATAAAAGCTAGCTAAGGAAAACCTAAGCTTTTTTTTCAATAATTAGTGTAATTCTTTGTTTCAATAAGGTATTATAGTATGCTAGATATGTATCAATTTAAAAACAGGTTTTTGATAGTGGAAGTTTTACTGACAGAGCTAGCTATACTCCATGGAATTAAAAAGAATGTATTTTTCTAGTGATCAAAAAATTTATGAAATTTAAAGCATTTTTTAAAATTCTCTAAAATTCTTCCCAATCACACAATGTGTTTCAAAGGTCTTACTCTAACCACTAACATATTGCAGAAATCAGAACTGTGATTTATTTAAAAACTTCACATTTAATATCATAAATTTTGAAGGTATTCCTATGAAATTAAATACCTTTATATGTCAAAAAAATAAAAAATGGAGGGGTCCATCAGGTTTTTATTCACATAAGAAACTTAATTTCCACCAACCTTTAACAGAAGCGATAAATTGCCTTAAGGAAAAGAAAGAAAAAAGCTTAGATGAAAGAAAAGCATACATACAGAAACAAATTATGCAGAAAGTTGAAGTAATCGAATATTAAATTCTCTCTTTTGATTTCACCATAGAGTTTTTTTAAAGAAAAAGTTAATTTACCTCTTTTGATTTATTTTAAATTTTTGGGGTATTTTACTGCAGATGAGTTTTATCAATCAAGCCTGTTATCAACTAACTCATCTTGCATGTTTTTTTGGTTTTTTAAGTTTTGTTTTGTTTTTTTTTTTATTTTGAGATCTACATCAGGCATAGTTTTTAATTCATGCATTAGCTCATTCTGAACTATGAGAGAATATTTTGTAATAGGAGAGCACTAGCAGAAGGCAAGAGTTCAAAAGTAACTGAGTCAATCGCCCAAAGAATCTGTACAAGCTCTGTCCCTGGAGGTTTTAAAAGACTTACATGGATAAAGCCCTGAGCAACCTGGCCTGATCTCAGAGCTGACCCTGCTTTAAACTTGAAACCTCCAAAGGTCTCTTCCAACGTGAATTATCCTAAAAAAGAAATCTGAAGAATCAAAAGTACTTGACTCGGCCATCTTCAGCTCATGCCTAAATGTTTGTGCCATCAAAATCACCTAAATTTGAAAAAATTCTTTTATTGTGGTCAAAAAAGCCCTCCAACGTTATTCTACTAACAACTGTAGCACAGGAAATCTACAGCAGTTACGTATCTCACATTTAGTTGCATTTCCACACAGGCCTATATTTAAATCATGCTGTTTAACCCTATCCTCATGACAAAAATATAAAGATGCATTGTGCAGAACAATAATACAACAAACTACCTCTTCTTTTACTATAGGATAAATTACTCTTCTATAAGCAACTCTTGCTGATGTTTTCGAAATGTGATATATTGTATTTACAATTAGTATATTTGGGAATATTTCTATTAAGTTAGCATCATTACATTATCTTGTTTCTGAAAAGTTTCTCAAAGAGTATTCCAATAGTTTACTTATGAATCAGGTTGCTTTTCTCTTTAACACCATTGTGACTCACGTTGAGAAGATATGTAAAAAGAATAAAACGAAGCATGACCAGCAGGCTGAGGGAGGCAATTCTGCCCCTCTACTCTGCTCTTGTGAGACCCCATCTGGAGTACAGCGTGCAGCTCTGGAGTCCCCAGCACAAGAAAGACACGAATCTGTTAGAGCGGGTCCAGAGGAGGCCCACAAAAATGGTCAGAGAGCTGGAGCACCTCTTCTATGAAAAAAGGCTGAGAGACTTGGGGTTGTTCAGCCTGGAGAAGAGAAGGCTTTGGGGACACCTTGTTGCAGCCTTTAATATATAAAGGGGTCATAAAAGAAAGATGGAGAAAGACTTTTTACCAGGGCCTGAATTGACAGGACAAGGGGCAACATTTTTAAACTAGGAGAGGGTAGGTTTAGATTGGAAATAAAAAGAACCTTTTTACAATGATGGTGATGAGGCACTGGAACAGGTTGCCCAGAGAAGTTGTGGATGCCCCATCCCTGGAAGTGTTCAAGGCCAGGCTGGATGGGGCTTAGAGCAACCTGATCTAGCTGATGGCCCTGCCTGTGGCAGGGGGGCTGGGCTAGATGACCTTTAAAGGTCTCTTCCAACCTAAACCCTTCTATAATTCTATGTTTCTAATTAAAACTAATATTTTTTTTCAATTAAAGTTCTGTGCATATATATAAAACATATATGCAGGAGAATATATAGATTTATAACTCCTTTTGAAAAGCTGTACAGCTTTCTACCAACAACTAACCTCATATTTTCTATTCTAATATATATAATCACAGTTACAGTCTTTCAAAATATTGAAAGATGTTTTCAACATCATTAGGTTGAAAACTGGAATGCACTGAATAAGGAACAATGTGTCAATATAAAATTCCTAACACATATTAGAAAAAAATCCTCAGGGTCAGAATGTGGACCTCTTGCTCAGGTTAAGTAACCAACTATAAACAACCCTACTGAAGTTAAGTTATACTTAAAAAGTTACCTAATCTTAATAAAGAGATCAGACTTATTGCACTAAAAAAAAGGCCTAAGGAATAAGGTCAGTGACAATTAAATGAGTCTGCATCCATTAAAATAAAAAGCTAAATAAGCAAAGATGTGAAAAAAAATGGTATGGATAATCTACTCTTCTGTCTGCAAAAAAACATTAAAAGGTCATCAAGGACTGAAAAAAATATTTATATTTTTGTGAACTGTTCCGCAGAATATTTGCTGTGCATACATCTTATCTTTTTGTCCTAAATCTTGCTGTGTGAATTTTCATTCCTGATGACTTCAGGTTCAGGACTGGAAGCTACACAGTATGCATAATTTATCAATAGGTATAAGGTGACTGCTTTCCTATGTATTTTGACAGGAAGATGCATCTTAAAGTGGAACTAACCATCACAAGTACAAAATGAACAAAATAAAAAATGTAACATTACACAAGAACCTCTCATACCGCTACTTCAATAATGTTATAAAATTACAAACTTAACTTCAGATATAACAAGTAGCTAAAATTAAATATTAGTGGTAGATTAAGTACTTTATCCATTTTCACCTCACTCAAGTGGAAATTATCTTACGAATTCATACAGTCTTACCAATTTTTCATATACACAGGCAACCTTAATCATCCATATTTAGATTAGGGTTTATGCTCGTGTAAATCAGAGACTTGTTCAGCAGGTATTACAATTTCCCCCCAAAGTGAACAAAATATACAGCACCGTATTACTTATACCAAAGCTAACTGTAATAAAAAAGAAATCCAAAACCAAAAATAACCCACAAACACACATTAAAGCCCAGGAAGAAAGAAAAAGGTCTTCAAGAAAGAAGGAAATAAGCAAGTTCACCTTTGCTTTGACTGAAGTAAATGTAAACAGAAATTACTGTCACATGTGACTTATCATTGAGAGTTCATCACAGCAGCGAAGGACTGTGAACAAAGCATACATAAGACATTATTCTGCTCTCTTGAGTGTGATGGAACTTGATGTCTGACCTTCCCCGTAACAGGGAGACAACATTTAAAGCCTTCATACTAAATTTGGCCTAGAAATTAAGATCAGCCAAATGGGAGAGAAAATAAAGAGGTATTTGCAATGAACATATTAATGGAATCAACCTAATAAAATGTAAATTAAATTAATTTCTTTTTAATAATTGCAGGTAGAAAAAGAAAGAAACTGCAAAGTTTTCAGAGCATAACAAAGCAGCTTTGATGTTAGCAAACAATTAGAGAATCAGATACTTTTAAAATTACATGGCACAGAGTGTCACAGTAATTCACTTCCAAGTGTTCCTATTACTAACAGTTGCGACTGTCTCTATCAGAAAACTAGATTCCTGTGATTTTCAGTTTAAATAAACCTAAAGTTCTGCTTGACAAAATTCAGAACTTGGACATAAAATCCTCAACAGCAATGTTTTTGAGGAGGACAGTTGTTACACTATCTACAGCTGAGTAGGAAATTGTGTGCGGGAGACAGAGGCCTCTGTCTCTGTTGATCACAATTGTCAATACCTTGAAGCTGATGAATACATCTTGGCACAGAAAACCAGTTTTCAAACCCTTTCTAGAGTTTCTCAGCACAGGAACATCTAACAATTTGCTGTTCAGTGATAGGCAACTACCATACCTTGTTACATCTTTCACCTTGTTTATCTATACTGAAGGAAGGAAATGGGAAAAAGTCTTAAAGTACCATGGAAGTGTTTCTTCCTCACCTAGGTTTTAGTGAAAGACTGAGTCACAGAGAACAGCTAAAACCAACCAACCAAAGAAATGAAGCCTCTTCTCTCCCCAAAATTATTAATTCTGGAGACTTAGCACAGGAGTTCTTATGGCTAGATTTACCAGAAAGGAAAATTTTACGTTTCAAATACACAATATGTTGATAATGAGAAAGCAAATCTGCTGAATGGTCATGTTCAAGCATGGTTTGAAATGAATGAATGATTCTCCCCACTGAAAACAACAGCATTCTTAGGTATGAGCTAGGGTGAGTCCTAAGTCCAGCACCTATTCTAAATTTGGTATCAAGAGCAGCATTTTAACATAACTGTTTTCAATACCAAACACATACAAAACATGCTGGCTTTGTAGATGTATGAGAATAGCATGACCTACTTTGAAATGCAGGTTTATTACACATGCATTACTTAACAGTGACAACGTGAAACAAAGTCATGAATGAATAAAGCAGTCCACCTGGTTAAATACGAATAAAATTTCAGTCCTCTTAAGTTTGCCCTGAAACACAGATGGCATTGCACTAGTCAGATGATAGCAAGGACAGCTGCTTTTTAGTGGAATCTTAATGTGAAGAAGAGCTAACAGCTTCTCCAGGCACTGTAAAAGTGTAATCACACTGGAACTCAATTACTGCATTACCTCCTAAAAATTATCCTCTGGTTTTTATAGCAGATTTTTTTTTTTTTTTTTTTTTTTTGGGGGGGGGTGCTGGGGAGGGGGGAGGGCCATGAGCTCTTGCATTTTGATGTACTGTTGTAGTAAACTCCTACACTGATAAACTTTTAGGTTGTTAAATGACACCCTGTCCAAACTATTTTTGTTAAATCATCTCATTATTTTTACATCATTGCACAGACCTCTGATAATTTAACTAGGAATTGTAAAAAAGAAAGTTCAGATGATAGTAACAGTTAGCAGGTATTTCAAGGGAATCAATAAAATTTATTAATAGATCAAACTATGTTTTTCATAGATTTGTTTTCTTTGAAAATTTGAGAAAAAGAAATAATAGGTGTTTTCCTTATCTCAAATCTTATCTATGAATTATTTTCAAGTGGTTTTTATGGAATACATTTCAAATATATACAGAAAATTGTTACAATTAAAAAATATAAGCCATACAATTATATCATTCCTAATAATCAGAAGCAAAGAAATCTCTTTATTTTGGTTAAAATTGTACTTTTGAGCTCTAATGATGAATTTCCTGGGTTTGTAAACAATTTTTCACTCTCTGAAAACTGTTCTATCCGACGTTGCATTTTAAGGCCTAATACAAAAAAAAAATTAGCAATGGACTATCAATGTTATTACTCTCAAGACTTCTATTTTGAACTTACTAAATACTATTTATTACAAGTAATCTAACACACACCCACAAAAGTCTAAGTCAAGTACTTCTAAGACATGCATTGATTTAATTGCTATCAAGACTCATCAAGACTCTAGACTGCAGATGAGGTACATGTTTTCACATGAGTTTAGGCAGAAGATACATATTTTTTTTTAATTTTCTTCAAAGGTCCTCAAAAGTTTTGTGATGCCTACATTTTGATCCACAAGTGGATTTTGCATGCAGGTCCTATACAAGTGTCCCGTTGGATGGACAAGGGCTGGAGAAGTGTATATAGTGTAATTTGAAGTACTCAGAAGGAAAGACAGTAGATAAAGGTGTTAAATGATAGCAGAAAAAAAAAATCTCAGTGCAAAGCTATCAGGGCACTAAATTTAAATAAGTTAAACATTCTATGCTTGAAGGCATTATGTTATGGGCATTATGTTTCGGATGAAGTGTTTCACAATTTGTTCTTCCTCTCCTTGACATGACAACTACTTTTCCCAACAAAGATGTATTTTCTAACAAACATGGTTTGCTATTTCTTCCCAGACTTTCTGTTTGTTTTAAACTTCCTACTTCATCCATTAATAGTCACGTTTTGCTAAAACTTCACAGCAAGTATACTATAAAATGAATGCATGCATATTTGTAAAATTAAAACAGCTTGCAATTCTGCAGAATAATTGTTTCAAAAAATGTTGATTAACCAACTAGAATGTTCTGTTACTGACCCTTACTCAATTTCCTAGAAAAAGACAAAGCTTAAAATTTGGTTTTGTCTCTCAAATTATAAAAATATGAATTATATTTAAAACACTGCCACTGGCAAAAATAAACCTGTGATGCAAAAAAGTGATTTTGTTGCAAAAGTGGTCTGGCGCAGTCAGCAGACTTAAAGCAGGGCATTGTCTGGCCTCCAGGAGGCCCCTTGTGAAAACAAAAGACATGCATTAGGCAGGGGAACTCCTTGTCATACTTTGCTCAGCCTGTTTGATTAGAAAGTGCTCAGAGTTTGACAGTATTACTCCACGTTTTCCATCCTCCTTTGCTGTGCTGCACCCAGGCAATCACCTATGCAACAGTTTAACAGCATCCCTAGGAAGGAATTGAGACTTCCCTCATGGCGCAGATATCTATGCATACGTATATAGAGATTTTGCATTGTTCCTTGCCCGTCTCTCTGGTTTGCCTTCACGATTCACTCTGGGTTATATGGCTGATGACACTGAGCAGAAAATTTGGAGTTTCAAACATGCTGACCTTGTACTTATTGAAAAAAAATAGTATTACCAACTGCTTTACTTCAGGCTGCACTCATCATATCTGGACAACCCATGTATATTGCTACTTTTCTCAGAAAAGAAAAGTTAACTTTATGGCCTGCTCTTTAATTTTTCATATCCCAAGTCACTGTCTTTGTTATACCTACTATGACAAACCTCAGTAAAAAAAGATCATAGCGAATTATATAAAAGTGCATGAAGGTAGCATGCCTAGTATTAGCCAGTTACTTTTCCCGTAAGAAAATACTATGTTTCTTGTATTATCAAGGATATTAACTATGGTTAAAAGTGAGGTGGCAAGGGAATGGGAAAACACACAGTGTGTACACTCATTTTTCCATGTAGCTTGACACATGCCTCAATAATTGTCTTATGTTTCAACAGAGTTTGAATACCTTTGTAATTCCCAAGAAATAAACAATCTTACTGTGAAAGAAGCTGAACATCCTGAACAGGTATCAAGTAACTTTAACTAATGCAGCCTCCAGGTAGGTCAGATTTTAGAACCTGACATGACAGAGGTCCAGGTGTTTCCTTGGTGTGTTGCAACTCCGCATTAGAGCAATTCAGAGCTACAATCCTAAACATGCCACAATTTCCACTGGGAAATGAGGCAACCCATGATAAAAGAGATGTTTAAGGAAGTTCTAATCTGTAAAAATTGAGGGTCAGGGACTGGAGCATGTACATATAGCCTCTGAAAGGTTTGCCTAAATTCCTTTAAAAAAATTGTTTGAAGAACAGTCCTGAAGTCATTTAATTCAACTGCACACAGTCCTGAGCAACCTACTGTTACTGGCATTGCTTGAACCAGGGAGGTTGTACTAGATGATCTTAAGAGATACCTTCCAAACTAAATGACTCTGTAATTAAAATTGGAATTATCAATTGGAACTATTTTAATTGGAATTAAAATAGATTTAAAAGAGAATAAAAATTGCTCCTTTTTGCAAGGATGAAAAAGAGTAATTTGTGGGAGCTGGCTACTCCAAATGAATTTGCAGATTGCTTCAACGCAATTGTCTGCTTTGTATCTGTACACTCGACAGTTTCCTGAAATGAGTTAAGCGTTCAGAGCAAGGCAAGAAAATTACAGAAGCACTCTTCTTTCAACTAATATAACTGTCGTAATTTACCATTATAGCAGTCTGATAATTTTCCTTATAATTGCAAAAACCTGTTTTTAAAAACAGATAAAAAGATAAATCTTAAAGTAATGACAGAGGTTGTGCATTTTGCATTTGAAATAAAGACCATAACAGGAAAAACAAGTCTGAGCAAGAATGGATGAAGATTGCGGTACTGCAATCTAAAGGACGACCTTCTCTTTTCATGCTAAGTTGCTTCCCATATATCTGCGTATGCAGCACTGATAGCACTTTCTCCCTCCATCTTTCAGAAAGAACAAGTCAGTATTTTAATCGAGGACAGATTTAATCAATTTTAATTTGCTTTAAGTGTAGTAACAAAACATATTCTAATGGGCAAAACTTATTATCACAGCTCTTATTTCAGTATTTTAATAATATTTCACAACTGAGTACACTTAAATAAAAAAGACAAATCTATCAAATGGCCATTACTTGTCCTTGAGGTTTTTTTGTCTCCTTATTCTCAACAGTCATTATTCTACATAAAACTGACAGCGTAATATTCAAATAAATAGATCTTCTGCAACAGCTATTTCTGATCAAAGGTCACTTGTTCTTTTACATCTTCTAGGCCATTTGCCAACAGATGCCAATCAGTGAAACAACTGCTAACCACTCCCCAGGGAAAATAGGGAATGTGGAAGCAGAGAGTCATTCTAAACAGCTACTAAAACTCAATGACCAAACTATGTAAGAATATCTATTACTGTCCTTTTGGCTTTAGATTTTGTTTTGTCTCCTTTACTATCATTAGTCATTTCTTAATATGTATTGCACACTATAAAACATTGACCCTTTGCTACTGCACAGTCTTTTCACATACTGTGGTATTATTCAACATCTCCCAGGACTCTGAAAAGTATCACTATGGATCCTAGCAACAACAAAAGGTCATATAACTATTTTTAAAATGCCAGCCATCCTGTTCATAAATGCTCACAGGACAAGTAACAGTTACTGCTTTCACAGTGTCTCCAAAGCAAGTTATGTGTCACAAAGGATTTATGCTTGCAATGCAATCGTTCCTTGTTGCCCAAATCCTCTAGCGGCACAGAACTGTGTTTCTTTCTTTCTTTATAATATAGCCCCCAACCCTGTCCAGTAAACAATCTGCATCATTGCTGTTCATCTGACATATTGAACAGTATCCTTAGCTTAAAAAATATAGAGACAATTGGAGCTGAACCATCCCCGTGGCCAAGCATCTGTTTAAGCTTACTAACAAAACTAGTCTTCTTTCCAAAAAGATTATTCTTCAGGATCTTTCAAAAGAAAACTATATGTTGAAAATTACTCCATAGCAATGCAACTCATACAACATTCTGTAGCTAAGGAAGCATGCACTATTGTAAAGGATTACTCTTTAAAAGAAAAATGCACGCTTCTCGTGTACAGCTGTCGCAAGCAAAAAAACAGATTCAAAACCATATACTAAAGTAACCCTCTAATTTGCTGAATATGAAAATGTTACTAAATAGGTTAATTTTTAACTCCTACTTTTTTCCAGCAGTCCTTGATTCACAAAAAGCACGTCATGTCTTTTCTCCTAACAATAATCAAGTGGTTTTCTGCCTTCATAAATGAAGAAAGAAACTGAGGATCATATCAAAACTGGTGTAAAAGGCTTTGCTAGAATTGGCTACATAATGGGGATATAGATACTTTTGCTGTCTAAATAAGGTGCTCAAGGACACTAATTGCGCTTTTAACACCCTGGTACCATGTAGAAATAGCAATTTCTTTTTTTCATTGGTCTATATTAATTCCAGGAGGCCTCACAGTTCTGTCAGATAGACAGCAAAAGTTCAGGACAGAGAGTGAAAGGGTAGAGAGAGGCAGAGTATTTACACAGTCTTCGCATCTCTAGATCATCTAGACCTCCCTCCAAGCAGTCACAAGCAATCATTCATCTCAGTTGACCCCATTACTATATATTCGAGGGTATTGTTGTTGAAGATTTTCTGTCTTTTAAAAGAAATGTGCAAGTAAGAAAGCAAATAACATCCTCCCCCACTGACACACACTATACAAGCTGTATAACTTGTGAAGTAATGAGGCAAAATCCAAGAAAGTTGATACATCCAGTTAATTCATTCTTCAACTATGAAGAGATTTTATCACTAAAAGTAAAACTTATCTATTTCTACTATGCATTAAAATGGAGAGGAACAACCGTCTTTAAATTGGAACAAAAAAGGTGCAAAAAATAAACAAATATATTTTATTCTAAGGATAAAAAGTGGAAGAATATTAGCGTTAATAAAATCAATATGGAATGATTTAATAGATCAAGATATAAGAAAATTGCCTGAGAATGAACAACACTATTTTCTGTTTATCTCCATTGTGGTTTTAATTGTAAAGGTTTTCCCTCATCTTTCTCTCTCTTCTGCCTCAAAAAGAAAAATGTTTCACAGAGTTTTCCCCATTCAGTCCCACAGCTACAACCACAAAGAAGACTATATATTTGTATGCCAATTCAAAATGAGTTTTCTGAAACAATCCTCATATGAAATAAGGTTCACTTCTTAATCAGGTCATGATGCAAAAATACACTCGTCCCCCCAGTGCAGTAAGAAAGATACATACGTCTTAGCTCACGACTGTCTTTCACTATACTTCTGCTTCTTGTCATCAAAGTGAGAAATAGAAAATGGCTTTCATAGTAGTAACAGTAGTCTTAATTGTTCCAACTTAAAAAATACTTGCTCATAGAAGTTAATCTTGTACATCAGACAGATAGATAGACTCTAAGTATTATTTCAGGTTCTGTGTAACCACACAACAAGCCGCAAGCCTCATCAATTAATAATGGAAAACGTAACATTCTGTAGCAGAGTGGAAACAACAGCTAGGGGTCATTAATACCAATTCACACAAACTCCTATGGCTTGCAAGAAGCATAACCTTTAATTGCTGTAAATGCTTTGCTCCAAGCTTACTGTACTTGGAGTACTGTATATGTGAGTGTTCTGCCTATAAATTTCATAAGAAAAAAAATAACAGATATATGTCTGGGGTTTTTTTAACCATCTGATTACTATTCAGTGCATATCAGATCCAGTATGACATTCATCAGCTAATTACCTTTTGACAAGGATCCAAAAAAAAACCCACAAAAACTTAGCTAATACACAGACAGCATGAAAAAGAGAATGACACCACCGAAGGAAAGACACTAAGAAGAACAGGATGATTTGTGTAGTATAACGCACTTATAACACTAAGTCTCATCCCGAAGGGTTATAAAAAATAAATAACTAAAACCTCCAAATACTCAAGTACTGGTTACCAGACCTCTGCTAAGCCTCAGCACTTAATTGCATATAATTTCTCAAAGCTGGATTCTATATATATATATATAGAATTGTTTTCTGTAAAATAAATCAGGTACAAACAAGGAAAATAAATAAATTCAAAAATTCTTCCTACCTGAAAAGAGTGCTCAAACTGTCTTGACTTCTGTAGATATATTCTTTACATACAGCACAGGTGAAGAATTTTCATTCCATGGATTTTATTTTTTTTATTATTTTCATTTTAATATATTGTTGAGTTTTCATTGTGACAATTGTCAAGAGGTGTAAAATTTTGGTTTTATTGATGTTAAGGCCTACATTGCACAGATAACGTGGTCCTTTTCCAGTTAAAAGAAACATTTTTGAAAGGGAAAAACTGTCCTGTTTGTGCAGAAATATCCTTTATACATCTGACATTATTCTCTAAAACATACTAATTCTTACATGACAAATAATTCATAAAAATTTGTAGAGGGACATAAGTTAGAAAAATATCTGCTTATAGCTCTAAAGAGCACGGAATTTGTCAAACAGAATAACTACTTAAGATTTTTAGTATATATTTCCAGTCTGTTGCTCAGAATTCCCCTAGCTCTAGAACAAAAAAAAAAAAAAAAAAAATCTTGAATTATTGTTATCTAGTTAAAACTCATATTTTCCTTCTACAAAGCTAACTAAAATTCAGAAATACCACCATTGCAATGTACGAACAATACCAGCATCGCATCGCTCTTTACTTCCTTTTTTCATAATTTTGATCTTCCATACAAGTACAAGAACTAGAACCAGCCATAATAATTCATAATAGCTAAGGCACAAAAATACTAGACATTAAAAAGAGAATGCTACATGACAAAATACATCCATAGACTTTAATTTCATCATAATGATGTGAAGGTTCTCATACCTATCCTAATAACTCATCATTGGAAAGATTGTCCTTCCGGTAAATTATTCCATCATAGAATAAATTTGACCTAGAACAGAAAATTTCCATTCACAGTAGCAGAACTGAACACAGAATATTAATTAATTAACTCACGATGTATAATAATCTGTGGAAAAACAGAGAGCTACAGACAGTAATAGCAACTTTCACCTTTTTTGAGACAAGGCAACACCAGGTTGCTAGTAAGCAATGTGAGTGTATAATATGCCACTACACTAATATTGTCTAATTATACTGATCAAGTCATAAGTCTTCATGTAATAAAATCTTTTAACATACTTTTTTCCCCCATTGTCCCTTTTAACAGATTTGGGTTTTAAGAAAAAAAAAACCTTTCTTTCCTTTGTCTATTCAGCATCCTTGGAAAAAACCACCAGATGGCAATGCAGTGTTCAAGTATTTTATTTAACATACATGTTATAGGGAAAAAACCTGTATGGATCAGCATGAGGCTCTCTTTCCTAACCTACTTCCTCTTTGATGAATATTAAATAATTCATAAGCAAAACCTCTTCACCGCAAGTAAGTGATCAACTACCACTCGACCTCAAAAAAACCAGACTTTAAGAAACCTAAGTTTCTAAGGATGTAAAAGCACATGGCTAAAAAAAACCCAATTCTGTTCAAACTATGAAAAAGGATATTTTCAGGAAAAATCACTAAAAGAAAAACATTTAGAAATACATTACCATAAAGTTCTCAAAATACTATCAAGGTCTGCACTGAGCAACAGACGCCCAGTGGACTGCACAAAAAGTAAATCTACGCACTTTTTAAGCATATTGTAAATTTATATGAGTTTTGGCATCATGCTAAGAAACAGGCACCATTTCCGGCGCTTTTGAGATTTAAGCCAATTCCAGTAAAATCATGTGCTGAACAAAACAAAATATATAGGCTTTAAGTATTTATTCTTCCTTGGCATCAAGCAGGACATGGTGATCAAGCAGAGGAATTGTTTCATGAAGCAAGATGCCTTGGTGATACTTCAAAAAGCCAAGTAGTGCAAGAGTCAGTTTCCTGTTTAGCAGATCACATCTGATATCCATTATGTGCCAAATCAAAGTTCATCTTTGCAGTTAACTGTTGCCAGCTCTGAAGCCTCTCCAGAAGTTTATGGGGGCTCCACTTATTGCCTAAAAACCCAGTTAACAACAATTACATCTACTCTGAAGTCAGTGGTTAGAACTGCAACGCTTAAGGCAAAGGATCTTTTGTTTCTTGCTTGAGAAGGTATTGCAACTTGTAGGTGGTGTGCATTCAACTATAATTGACAACAAAAGTTTACGTGTGCTTAAGTCTAATTTGGTTTTCGCATTCGTGGAAGAAGATTCTTGCATCATTTGTATTTATTAATGGAATTGTTACTGGAACTGCTTATCCAGCCATTCTTATGTAACAAACACAGTTATTACATGCTCTAAATGTAAAATAATTCCTTTCCGTGTTAAAGATTAATTTGAAACTGTTCATTGTAATACAAAAATGATTTAAAATATTAACTGGAAAAAAAAAGCTTTATCTTCTGTCAGATAGAATCATACATACAAGATAAAGTGTTAAACAGGTACTTCACACAGCTGTGAGCAAGCTAATTTAAAGCATGTTTTCCTGCTAATGTAACAAATATTTGATTAATACTCTTCCCTTTATACCCTATATTATTATATTTAACTGATGAATAGAACACAATTGTACAAAGGTTCAAGGACTGCCTTTAAGTAATGTCATTTAAGTGCTTTACATATTGACAGCTCTCATGATCAGAGCTTTAATCCAACACAGCACAACCTCAGCTTTCTCTTGCAATGTTTTTTTTAACCTGTTTTTAAATCAACCCAAAGACAAGAATATTATGTTGATCCTAACTGTTTACACTTATAGTTAATTATTTGATATAATTTCAGTCCTGAAAGGCAACAGACGGTCATAACTGTTATCCATTTTTTGAAATGAAACATAATTTGAGCCTAAAAATTACTCCACATTTTTGGCATGCTGTGAATCCTCACTGACTTTCTGTAGGTAGGTTTTCATGTTCTTGATAGATCACAGAAGTGGTTGGAAATGTATTTCTACCAGACGGAGAAACTCATACTTTTATTAATCACTATCTTTTTAGCCCAGCTGATAAAAAACTTATAAAGGAAGAGAGTTGAAGTACTCTAGCAGGAAAAATCCAACTGACAGTATAGAAAAGACATATCTTCAACGTTAGATCTTTTTTTTAACATAAAATACTGAAGTTAAATATATAAAGAACACAAGATTTGTTTTTTCAGGTTTAGTACTTAGAAATAAGCTCAACAAAAGTGAATTAGAAGGAATAAGTCGCAATTAAGACAACTATTGAGCATATTAATTCAACAACTTGTTTACATTTAATACATCCCTTTAATTCACAACAGAGAAGAAAGTACATAAAAGCAACAAATCTCTAAAAGGTGGATACTACTACTCCATATTTATAATTGTAACACCTCATAAGTATAAAAATATGCCAACATCTTTATTTTGCTATTCATTTTACTTTAATGCTCATACTTTAAGGACAAAGTGCCTCACAAATAGAACTGACTAAAGAGACATAAACCATGTCCTCACCATCCTCTGCCTCTGGTTAATATGTTCACATAAAACAAAAGTTCTGTTTTCCAAGTTGATTTTTTTTTTTTCCCTACTTCCAATTATAAGTTGCCTACGTTTCAGGAAACCATCTCTATTTTCACAGTACAGATAAGTGAATCTTATTTTGCTAAAACTTCTGTTAAAGTAAGTAAGGATTGCAAAATAAGCCTCCTGAGCACCCAAGGGAGGACAAAACCAAACCAAACCAAACCAAAGAACATCAACAACAAAAGTAAGCCAAGCAGCATCACACATGTTATTACATTCCATCTACTTCTCTGGAAGTTCTTCAAGTCTGAAGTCACTAAACAACATGACCAAAGGCAGTAGGATCTGAGATTTTAGGAAATCAGAGATTTTTCCTTTGCACATACAGTATGACAAACAGCTGTCTTGGTGATACAGCTAAACTATATACAGGATAAGCAGATCTCATGTGAAAACATCGAGAACCCCATGTTACAGTAAGGTGTGATCCAAAGATTTCCACTACAGTTTTTCTTTTTTATTACAACATCACAATGAGAACATATTCTATACATCTTTAAGCTCTTTCTTTTGCTGGACACCAATTATATTACTTTCCCAAACAGAAATCAGAATTTATATTTACCAATTTTCTTTGCATTGGTTAATCAGAGGAAGAGGATACAGGAAAAAATGATGAAATAAAATGCAAAGACAACCCAAATTGTTACTGTCACATTCAAGCAACAGGTATCTGATGACTATTTTTTTAGTTCCTTAAAAATGGATGTCATTGTAAAAGTTACTGTAAGATGAACAATAATGCTTATACTAAATTTGGATTAAGGGGCCTCAACTTAAAGCTTACAAGTATTAAATCTTAATTAAACAGAACAACCTCACACAGACACATTCAAAGGATATCTATGATATCTATGTCAGCTTCAACATCATATCACAAACACACCAATCTATCACCAACTCCTTTGCTCTGCACACAGTCCATATATTCAAGTTTAAATAACCCCAAAATATTTTAATCTCAAATCTTGGTTGAGGAACACCTTACTTTATAGTGGTACTCCTTACTTGCTTTCCCTCAATCTACATTTCCAGTCACTAAAATATTGGAGACATAATCAGCTTCAGAATGTTACAAATATAATCCATTGAAAACACAAGATATACTTTAAGCTGTTTCCCAAAATGTACAAGGACCTGTGTCCTCCCTAAGCACCACCAGTTACAACAACTACCAACCAACTCCAGTTGGAAACACATTTAAAGAAAACATAAAAAAGAAATCAAAGCCAGACTTCTGAAACAGTACAACAAAAACTACCTAAAAACTCCAATGCCAAAAGGAAAATGACTAGTAACAACAAATCTAATTTACTAATTCCATCAACATGGGATTAAGATTTCCATTAAGGATTTAGTGTCCTTTAGTGCCATAGAGCAAGATGGTTTGCAGAAGTAGTATCCTATAATTTTTTTCATTATCCAGTCAAAAGTGAAAGAGGGAAAAATTAGAATTTCAGGGTGACAGACAAAAAATGAAGCCAAACCCACCCAACTGTCTCTGTATTGGTATCCCTTTTATTTACATATGAAGATAATTCATCTATAGTAACAGTATGAAAGATGTTTGGTAAACATGTCACCCTCTGCTTACTTTCTGAAAAACTGCCTGTATTTTCTTTGCTGAATTAAACTCTTCAACCATGTACCAGGTAGCCCTTTCAAAAACACATTTTGCTGTTCGCTTTTCATGGTTATTAAATTTAATGTGCTTGATCTATTTGCTGTATTACAAAAATCAGTAGCCTAAGCCAAAACTGCATGATCTTAATTTCCAAGAGATTCTTCACCATAAAGTATATAGTCAAACAGATCAATCTAGTAATCACATTAACAACACTGACTGCAACGAAGTAAGTTAAATAGTTCTGGGAATAACTTTCCTTCAGCAGATGAATTGTGACATTGATTTCACATTCCATATCTGATTTTAACATTTTTGTTTTCTTCATCAAGTTCACATGACACAATACAGTCTAAAAAGATATCGAAGCTGCTAACTTTTTCTGCTGCAGTATTTGAAATCCTCATAACTATGTTCCAAACTGCCATAACAACATCTTAGTATACATTTGCACTTCTTTCCAAACCACATTGTAACCACAGAGATAAATATTTACTTACCTGATCCCCTTTTGGTCACAACCTTCAGGCTCTGAGTTAGAGTAGCATACAAGAGAATCAAGTTGGGAATAGGAGCTTTCATTTTCTGTCTTTCTGTGGTTGCTTCCTAGAGTACCAAAAAAGAAGAAAGAAACACTCATTAAGCATTGGAACAGACTGCCCAGGGAAGTGGTTGAGGCACCATCCCTGGAGGTATTTAAAAGTCGCGTAGACATAGTGCGTAGAGATATAGTTTAGTGATGGTTTTTGTCAGAGTTAGGTGGATGGTTGGACTAGATGATCTGAAAGGCCCCTTCAAACCTAGGCGATTCTATGATTCTGTGATTCTATATTGGTGCTGAAACAACCTTGAAGTAACTCATCATAATACTGACATTGTGGAAAAGCTGAATACAGTGGTTGTGAGCAATTTAATGCACCAAAAATAATCTATTGTTCCTGAAAAAAATACATAAACTAAAATCACCATAAAACAAACACATGCACATACTACATTTAACCCTGGAGCGTTAGTTTCAATTTTGTCTACACATTGAAAATTCATTGGGTTCCTGTAAAAACTCTAACAGGTCTCCTGAATGAAATAACTTTAATCAATTTATTTTATGAAAAAAGTGTGATCTTTTCACTAAACCTGCAAAATAACATCTAGTTTTTTCTTTTTATCATATAAGCTATTTCTCCTCCCCACCAACAGGAAAAAGCAAATAAGGCCCTTCTTCACTAGTTTTGCTTCCATTTATTAATTCCACAGATTGAGAACAAGATTCACAATGGACAATTAATGAAAAACAAATCTGGTCGCCACCTTAGGAACAGCGAAAAGGGAAACGTAAGAGCGTACCGCAGGAACCAGCAGAGACACCTGTAACTTCCTTTTAAATGACCTGAAGTCCCATGAGCAAGTTCGAACTAACATATTTACTGCACTAAATCAGAAGTGAATGTTATCAGGATGTGAGAGAGGTGGATCGCAGGTTGTGGTTCAACCTTCACCTCTAAGACGTGAATAGAAGTTTTGTATTTCTATTACTTGTGTCCCCTAGGGATTAAGTGGCATGAGCAGCTGGTGAAAGCAGGGACTAAACATTCTGTTAATTCCCCATATAACTACAAGGGTGTCATCTAGTCACGATGATTATCAGCTTTGCTCTGGAATGGTTGACAGGACTGACCTCTCACATTGCAATGTGCTGAAAGGGGAAAGGGAGGCCAAATCTTCTGCCTAGTCAAGCTAGACTGCAGAATCTATCTATGCTATCTATATTCATTATAGCATTTTATGCAAAAATATTCTTATCTAATGGGGTAATAAAAAGGGCTGTGATCAACAGTTCTTTAATATTATAAGTAAAGACCCAGATGAAACCGATGTGGTTTTGATATTGACCTCTGTTAATCACAGCACCGTACAGCAACTGAAAAAATTCTCCAAAGGAACCATATAGTATAAGCTTTGATTTCAACAGACACCATGAATCTTCTGCACTTTCACTGACACTCAGGTTACTGAGTACCCAAGACATTTTTTGAAAGCATTATCTTAAAATACCTTCATCTTAGAAGAGAACAGGTTAGAAATAAGAAATAGTGGGGGTGTAAAAGAGCACATTATGTGAAGAATTACTTAAACAGTGATGACTTCTTATAGAATCAATCTTATAGCTTTACATTTTAAGACATTTGAGAACTAAGCACAAACCTACTGCACTCATGATTATGGCTTTATTAAAGATGAGGGAGTGAGAGAACACAGTTTGACAACATTTTGTGATACCTTATTTTTTTTAACAATACTTATACTCACAGACAAACACACAAGCATTAATGTGTTTGCTCATTCATTGGCTGTGAACAAACTTTAGTATTTTAGCATCACGGGTGAAGGACTATCATTTACCTGCACTCACATGCAATTTCAGAGAAATTAGGTGAGAAATTAGGCAATAAATTGCTTATCAACATAGAAATTAAAATATGAAATACAGAATTTCTGTGAGTTAAATTTAGTGCAATGCTAACATTTTTACTTAAGTTTAAAATTTAACTAAGTACCATGACCGCTGGCAGTTATAAATAATATAGACCCTTAGAATTTTAGAAGCTAGAAATGAAGGTTAATTTTCCAGGGGCAGAGTGGGTAGATATCACAAAGTGTTATACCACGTTTTACTGCAGACCTGAGTCAAGCTTTCTGAAATCAAAATCTCATTTCTCAGCCACTGCACTAACTGATGCTGCAGGAAATGCTGAAGCTGATATCTTCAGCCTGCAGGGTACTAGCGAGAGTCAGCTCCTTGCTCTGTGTGAGCCTAATAAATACAGTCCAAAGAACCTCAGGATCTTACTATGCAATTACAAATTCACTAAATAGGTTCTGACTGTGAAAGCAGATCCAAACGCATCTTTTTTGACCATGCATCAAAAGATGATATTGCTGATTACAGTGAAAGAAATACTAATATATACATACATACATTTGCATATATGTATTTATGTATTCATATGTATTAATACATATTTTTAGATAAGCCATATAGTAGCTATAAAGCTTGAAATTATCAAAGAAAGCCTCAGTAAATACAAGAATATCAATAAGAAACAGTTCAGTCAACTAAATCCTTCTTTTGATCCATGCGTATATCACTCATTTAAGTGGTCAAGTCAACAAGGAGAACCATATTTATAACAATGGTATAGCAAGGTTTGCATTTTAAACATGCGATGCCACTGTGGAAGCCATTCTCATGTACATTTATTCTCAGAGATTCAGGTATAGCTTAAAGGCATAAGCAAAATTGGTTGTTGCCTACATTGCTTGTGTTAAATCCCTAGGAAGTAAAGTCTGCTACTGTCTTTGAGATACCAGAAAGCACTTACTGCTAGAAGGAGGAAAAAAAAAGGGAGGGGTGGCTCCCAGCACCAGCCACTGCCTCTTTGCAGCAATATGAGTAACAAATCAGATCTTACGTGGGCTCTCTCCAGAGTTTTCCAAGCCTTCTCTTCTGTTTCCATTCCCTTTCCTGAAGAAGTTTTTCTTTTCTTAATTTTAAAAATCAAAAAGCTCAAATGAAGGAAATGGAAAGACTTAAAGATCAGTAAAGAGGAGCTGGTACCTTATGGCTTTGGAAGTTGTCTGGGAGGTTGGAAAATCTGCCTCACGTCATTCATATGACTGATTCAAAACAGATCCTTAACATCTCATGTCCCCTGTTCCATGTGAATGCCTCAGCAATTGACTATTCTAGAAAATGTCACCCTAGTGAAATCGGTTGTAAAAGCAAAATAAGCAAGTCAGAAGAAAATAAAAAAGGAACATCCCAAGGGGGATCCCACAAGTTGTCCACAGAAAATGCCTTCACTGCTGCAATGAGCAGGCCTGAAGTTGAGATGCTGTAACATATTCAGTTAGGTTTTAAATTGAAAAACAAAACAAAAGGCATAATTATGAGAAGCCAGATTCTTAACACTAAATGGAGTGTGATATCTCATGAAATGGAAACAGTCTACTTTCAGCAATGAATTTTTTAAAGAAGAGACTGTTTCAACAACCGAGTTGTGATTTAATTTTTTTAAACAATATCAAGAAATTCTGATTTTAATAAGTAAAACTAGTCTGCTGTTTCTTTAAGCAATAGGAGATTAACAGCCTACATACACATCTACAAAAGTCTTTTTTACTGGATTTTTTTTCTGGTTTTCAGTTACCCCCACCAGGAAGATAAGACAAGGTATGGTAGTTATAAATTTAATTACTACTTTTCGAGTTGCATCAATGTTAGCATGTTTTACATACTCTTTGGCTATAAGACTGCTAGACTCCATGGGTGAATAGTAGACTAACAAAATCTTTTAGAATTATGGATTTTTGGTTACTTTATATGATAGCAAGAACTGAAACATTTTTCATCTTTAAGCAGCATTCACGACTTTAGATTTTTAGTTGTGGATTATTTGTTCGCATGAACCACAAAATTGAAAACACATTCAATATTCCTGGATAAATATATTCCACACAAATTTTAATTGGGCATATTATTACTTTTTTAAGAAGTCTTTTCTCTAGAAGGTGTCATTGCTTGACACGAAAATGACATAGAAAGCCTCTAGTATCTGCATCTCATCACCAAGTACCTCATTTTCCAGCTGAGACAGAAACAGAAATACAGCTGTATCTCAACACCAACATTCTTTGGGGAAATGCCAAGAATGCTTTTTTTCTTAAATTGTCATAAATACTCACTGTGAGGAAAATGCATACACATACAGACATGCTTCCCAAACCAGCTCAGCAGAGATTAAATTAACAATAGTAAGGCAATTCGTGATAAAGCAAGAATATGGAAAAGAAACTTCTCATTTCCTAATTTTACTTATGTTCATTTTGGGCCTTTCCCAAAACTTGAATTAAACCTAACTGAAGTAAGAAATTTTCCATTGGCTCAGCCCCTTACAATAACTTTAAGGGGTTGATTCTCAGTTAGCCTATAAATGCTAGCTAGCTTCCATTACCTAATTATCTGAAAATCATTTTTCTTCCTGTGCTGCCTTTATAACTTTGAAGAATGTTCTTTTATACATCTTCAAAACTACTTCATTATCTTACTCCATCATACCCCTTCAAAGAAAAAAACAAAATTTAAAATATTGCAGGATCCTGAGAACCCTGAAAAATACTTCATGACTGTTCTGTGTCAATGTCATGAATGTGCTGTGTTAGCTAGAAAGATTAGTCTGCTTTAAAACAAAGAAGCAAACAAACAACAACAACAAAACCACAAAGAAAACAAAACTAACTCTTCACTTAGGCCTGTGTATTTTCATGTGGCAGAAAAGCCTTTAAACAATAGTAAAAATCTCACAGTTTTCAGTTTCCCTTCTTGACGAGTAACAACTGGGGTAAGCACTGGAAGTTTCTTTCTTGGTACTGGTACTGTGGAATAAGGCACAAACCTGTCCCTGGTAAATTATGAACCAGTAACAAAATTACAAAAAAACATCACCTGAGTACATAAGAAACAAACAAGTGAACAAAGATACCTTTCCAGTACCAGTCTCTTTTTACATGGCAGTTCTTCACAAACCCCGGAACAGCATGTCATTAGATCTTACAAAATGTAAAGGACAGTACAAAATATTAGTATAGTATGAGTATGTCCAGAACTATTGTATTAGTACATCTGGTATTGGTACGTCCAGAACAGAACTCAAACAGCTTGAAAACAAATAGTTTAAATTCTTAAATTGCAAGGAAAAAGTAAAATCAGAATCAGTGTGATTTCAAAAACAAGTGTCAATGCGTTGTCATGATCTGCTACATTACTGTCCTGGAACAGAAGGAGAGCCCTAACAATACTTAAAATGTTAGCTAGAGAGAAAAATACACTTGTTTCAAAGACTACAGTCTGTAAAAAATAGTCCCTTCCAGAGTCCCAGAAAACAAAAATATTCAGCAATCAAATTTTGCAGAACTCATGACAAATCAGTCATAAGCACCAAGAAGGCAATGAGGTACTGGGTCTCCTTTGCAAATCACTCCTGGTCCTCCATGCTAAGCACCATTCCTAAATTCAAGACAGTTGTGACTGTTACGACAAAAAAAAACAAAAGGAGATAATTAAAAAAGCAATAAAGGTTGAAGGAATGGCGACAGTGTTTTAAGCTGCAATAACCAAAAGCCAAAATGCCACCTGTCCAGTGGAGCAGGCTGTGAATAGGAACTCAGCAGAGTCCTTTGGAGAGGTTTCCACGCAACTGCATCATCACATTTCCCATTAAACTTGGCACTCATTACTGCCTTCTTTTAACGATACTTTTTATTGCTAAGATTTTAATCTCCTTAAGACTCCATCCATTATGCAAGGTAAACATGGCAATATCACTAGAGAAATTTAAGATCATTCTGCATATCTCTCTCTATAAAAATATAATCTGCCATTCCCAAAAGTTTCCGTTAAGAAACATGCATCACTTAAACATATAAAGTAGTTAAAAATTATTCTACAAGCAACAAACCTTTTGTCAGAACTAGAAGAATTCTGATGTCTGGCTCAATATTTATTTTCCAAGACTTGTGTAAAATGGTAATGTCAACAATAGGATTTGCACTTAATGTGATTGACTAGCAAACATATTTTGCACACTGTTTACATTGCTTAAGGTGTTCCTGATTATTTCATTAAGTGACTTTTTTGTGTGGTAGGTAATGGGTAAGTTTTCTTGATTGTGTTTTTTCTATTAAGAGACAAATAAATTACAGCAGATTGCAGGTACCTGAAGTGTAACATACCATATGCTTGAGAATCCTCTACTGAAGAAACAGCTGAACATCTCATCCCTCTGAACCATAGATTAGAATAGTTACATAGCTAAAACCTATCTGATGTGTACTTTGGGGAACTGCTGTGGCTAAGAAGAGAAAGTACAACGTCAGGAGAGACACAAAAAAGGAAGATGACAGTGGCTTTCCAATGGTCTCATAGCACCTTGTGGCGTCCACATCAGTAGGGCACCCTTCTTGGTTCCAAATAATTAACCAGGGTTAGCTCAGTCAGTCAGAAAGGCTGATGGTGCAAAAGGGGCAGGATCAGAAAAGCTTGGATAGTATGCCAGTGTGTTATTTACTCTCAGGGTAAGGGAACAATGGATGGACAGGAGTCTCCGTTCATTCCTAGGAGCCTTTACCTGAGATAAAGGAATACATCAGCCTAGGTTTAAAACAATCTAGTGTTATTAGTACAAGTAGATGCCTCCCTCTTAATAGGTCTCAACTTATGATGAGAAAGAAATAAGAATCTGAAACTGAGGAAAGGGTTTTGCAACAAAACATGTGAAACCAAACTGAAATACTTGATGGAAACAATATATCTAGCAGAATACATAAGAAATGTGTGTTCATGATGCTAATAAGGCCAAAGGGTTAATGGAAAATTTAAAACCATCATTTCTTTTTCTGGAAAGAAAACAAAAAAATGGTAGCAATCGGGCAGCAAAGTTACAGTCAATACTCAGAAAGTTAGCTCAACAGCTATGTTTATAGAAACCTAGTTGGAAAATGGTTGTACTGTTACTTAGTTTCTGAAAGGAGATAGACTAGCAGCATAGAAGAGAATAAATAGAATAATTCCCCCTTTTCATAGTCTTAAGTACGTAAAGTTAGATGCGAAGAGGAAAAATTGAAAGATCTTCAGTTTGGCTTTGAAACACTGTCCTTCCAAAAGGTAAAAAAGCCTTCCTTCCAAATCCATGTGCATCCATAATCAGTAGTCAACTTATTGTGGCATGGTTTTGGCATGTGAGACATCTAACCTTAATTATCTGCTCTTGCATTGGTTCCTTGACCACTCTGTAACTTTGCTTTTTGGGGATGGCTAGCCTTGTTCTTGTATCCAGCTGAAATTCCATCCCTGGCAAAACTGATGAAATTAAGTTTTAATACTGCAAATATAACTTTATTGGAAAATTCTAACTGGCTGTGTTTTCAGGCAACTAAATGAGCTCCTGAAATATTTACAATAGTGGTAGAATAACAACCTTGCTCTGCTAAGTATATTCACTATATGTGTTTGTGGAATTCAAATTCCTTTTCTACATATGGCAAATTTTCAAAGACTAGGTATTTGCAGCAAAACTAACAGCACAAAAGCTGTACTACTGTAGTTTCCAATATGAGTAGTTTTCTCCCATTTTCTACGTAGCCAAGAGTAGCAGTTATGTACTCTGTTTGTACTCAGTTATGTACTATGTTTGAAAAATAAACTTGCGAGATGTAATTTAAGGTAAGAGAAGAACTCTAATTCTAGGCTTAAGTTAGGATAAAAACATTTTTTTAAAACTTCAGTCTTCCTGAAGTTTTCTGAATAGTTACTTGAAAAAATAAGTATGATGTTCATCAGACATTGACAGAAGACACTAGGTACTTTGATTAGCAATAAGCATTACAGGAATATTTAGTTCCAAAAATCCTCTAAATAATATCTCCCACTTGATTCACTAATGAGAGAGATACTTTCCCTTGAAATGAATAAGGACAGAAGGATCTGGAGGATGAAGCTCCACTGTGGATATTATAGAATCATAGAACAGTTTAGGTTGGAAGGGACCTTAAAGATCATCTAGTTTCAACCCCCCTGCCATGGGTTCTGACAGAATGTTTACATAGAGGATACTAAACCCCCCTCACCATCACTAAGATTATTGGTTTACATAACATGAACATCACTGGTTTTCTTTTATGTTATATACAGTAGGCCATATATTTTCCTTTTTCCACAGTTGATACTTGTCGCGTAATCTTACTAAGGCAATGTAATCTTAGATCCTTAGAGCATGACCTGTTCCTATTTAATACTTTACCCTGCCATATTCAATGGTAGGTAAGTGGTCGGAAAGTCACCCGTACTTTACATTACAATTCATGCTATATGAGCTCACTTTATACTTTTAGAGTCATGAAAACGGAGAAGTGTGGGTTTCATTTATCCCTCCTCTTTCACGCTAACTGACAAACCCTTTTCACTTGTCCAAACCAGATTTTGGACCAGACCCTGAGAGCACTTTTGGGCCTGACTGTCCCTGCTCAGCCTCACCTGGGACCTCCCCCCCATGGGCCCACGACCCCATTTCTGCTTGGCTCGGGGCTGTCAGTCCTTGTCTCAGTGATGCTGTAGGAGTGCTGGTCTCCAGCTCCATCTCTGGCCCTGCCTCCTGAATTGTATCTACACTGGAGCTAGCCCATCTCAGCATCTCATCTCAGAGCGTACGTACGCTCTGTCCATCCTTGCCTCTGGTGTCATCTCCTTGTGCTCCTGGTTAATGCCCCTGGATGGCCCCTCGCCCTGGCTCACTGCTTGCCATGACAGGGGCTGTCAACAGAACCCCATAACCAGCCCCATGGGACTGCACCCTGGGGTGAGGGCACAGGGAATGCCAGTGTCGCCCGTGGGGCTCAGCTTCCCACTGCAGGGGGGCAGTCAGCCCTCACTGCATCCGGGCACCTTCCTCCTCAATAGGGTCTGAAATCCAGAATAACTATTCACCAGTGTCTGTCTCAAACTTGTTTGTTTCCAATGGGAGAACATTTCTCACATTTTAGTACTATAAATAACCTGGCAAGAGGCACTACTTCCCCTTGAAAATGCGGGATTGTAAGTAGTTTTGTGTTTACAGAAATAATAATATAAAGCTTTAGAAGTTCACAATTTTACTGGTTTCTTTATCTATGACAGAATTATTTTAAGATGTCAGCCCACTATAAGAAAGAAGGTCACATATAAAAGCATTCAGGTAGCAGCAATTCAGCATCTGTATGGAATTTCAAAGGCAACCCACTGCCTGATAAAGACAAAAGAATCCATATGATGAATTTGCTGTTTGTACAAGAACAACAAGGACCTAAAGAGAAATACACATACAAAGGATGTCAGCTTTACCATTCAGATACAGCATCTTGTATATAATAATTAAAAGCAGAACAGTTTCTACATTAGATTGGTTTGTAAAGGATTCAAACATTGATGATATATAATTATAATATATACCTTTGCAGTTTATTAAAGTTGTAGGGAGCAAACTTCAAGACTGGGTATGACTAAAATTTGTTCTGTCTACATGACAACTTGTTAAGCCATGTAGGACTACTCATCACAGTGGCTGGAGACAATACTTAGTTCAAAGGAGAGGGAGTCTTCAATTTTGTTTTATTTTTCTACAACAATGGTGGGTGTAGCCATCATCACAGCAGCTTTTTCTTCTCTGTTCTGCACCCCATCACTGTGAGCCAGCTTGTGCACAATACTGACAATCACATCACAATTTTGTAAGTCCTGATATTTTATTATAAAAAAAGAGCAGAAGGGTAAAAGGAAGAAAGGATTGCAAATGGTGCTAAAGCTTCTCCCATTAAAACTGGAAAGCATTTAGCTGCACTGAACAAGATAACTTTGAAACTGCCCAAACTCATCATTCAGTTTGGAATGACATTCCTTAATCCTGCTTCATTTTTAGTGTTGAAGTTGTTGCTTTGTTTGGCTAGCTTTTGAAAAGCATCTCTTGATGCTTTTCATTTCTTAGCCAAACTCTCCTCGCTACTTTACTGCCCTTGTGCCAACCAGCTACCTAATAATCCGAGTGCTAAAGAAACTTTAATTGTTTGAGTAGAAAGTAGCAGACCTATGACTCTATTGCTTACCTTCAGTTGTGACCTAAAACTATACTGAGATCCAAGGTTAGAAAGAGATATCACTGGTCTAACCAACAACAACTTTTAAGTGCTGCTGAATAGCACAGTTTATTAATAGCTGCAATTTATGATTTGACACAAAAGGAGAGAGGACATTTTCAGATGTAGTACCAACATGTGGCCATGAAATACATGATATCCAAACTTAAAGCTACAACAATCTGATGGATAACAATGGCTGTTCCAAAGCCTTATAAAATTAATATCAGATTATAACAATGCAAAATATAGATCAAGTAAGGATTTACACATAACCAGGTCACAGGCTGACTATTGCACTGTAATTGCAGTGCATTCAGCATGTTTCTGGCAATTCTTATAGCAGGGAGCTATTATAGTGACACTCTTCAAAATCTTGATTTAAGAATAATGTTCAAAATTAAAAAAAACCTCTCAAAAATAACTTTCCTCTGGAAATTAGGAACATTGTCTTCCACCGTGACAGGTACTCATCCACCCCTTCAAAACTGGGATTTCAAATACTCATGTATCAGGAGAAGACTGTGAACCACTTTGGTCTCAACTGTGGTAGGCAGACTTGGGATTCCAATCCCCCTAATTCAAAGCTTTTTGTCTTAAAATGGATGCAATGCATAACAGAAGAAGAGACTGGAAGCCTGGGACTCTTCCTTTCCTACAAAAGTGTTATAACTATTAAGCCAGAATTTGTCTCCTTTTGCTTCTTCTTCCAGGCCCCTGAATTTAGTATGCACAGCTGCATGGCGCCTTGTTTTCCCCAGAAATTACAGAGATTGCTGCCGTCAAAATAATTAGATGAGGCATTTGGGAAATGTGGGTTCAAATCCTTCAAATCAAGAAGACTTACAAACTAATGCTCCCATTTCCTGAGCATGTGCTGTAACTCCATAATACATATACACATTGCACACTTCCAAAGGAGTAGTTTGCGCCGAGTAAAATGTTATCATGTAAAATAAATGCAGCAAATGTTTATGGGTAGCTCATTCAAAACTATTCAGTTAATTTCCACCCTGTTGTACAGGGTAGAACGATTCTCATCATATTCACTGAACATAAAAGTAGAGCATTCCATAAAACTTTATCAGCTCCTATTGTGAAAGCCCCCAGGAAGTTTTAAAAGCTCACTAGAAATGGATCTGGTTTCCACAGAATTCAAAGCTGAGCATAAATGCATTTGTCCATGAATCTATGCTATTGACTGACTACTATTATACCAATAAAATACATATACAAAATTCAGGAAAATACTACTGAGGTTTTATCTCTTTGAAAAAACAATGTCTAAAATCTAAGATTTTAGGTACATTCTAAAAATATATGGATCAATAGCTGATGCTTATATTATTTCCACAGGATTTTGAATTCAAGCACGTACTCCCCCCAGAGATGCTAAGAAAGACCATGACCTCTCACTCTCTAATAGCAGCCATCCCAGCCTCAGACAATGAACTCGGAAGGTGGTATTTTCTGGGTTGCTGCAGAAGTAATAGAAGACTCCCAAGAAGTGACAGTCATCTGTCTGTTCCTGTCTCTCGATTGTTCGAGGCTGTTGTGCTCACACATTAATTGGGGGATTAGAAGTGGATGCCTATGCAAGGTATATTTATATCATGGACAGTGAATTTGATACCATACATACAAATCTTATTAACTCTTCATTGTTTATACCACCAGGATACTAATAAGAGTTACTACAGGTATTAAGTAAGCTAGAAGTAGAACAGTTTATAGAGTTCCAGTCCTTTCTTTTTCTTTCCTTTCTTTTCTTTTTACATTTATTTAAAGGAGGTTATTCTGAGGAAGGAGTTTGACCTAGGGCTTCCAAAAACAAATTCTGGCATGAGAGTCTCACAATTGTTTCATCAGGATGCCCAAAGGACAATAGTTTGGAAGGCCAGATACCAAGTGGACTTCTACACAGCCTGCTGTTAGCTCAGTATTATTCATTAGTCATTTACATCACGGAAAAAAATACTTTGTTTATCACATTTCCAGATTAAACAAGTGGGATGAATTGCAGAAACATTTGCGGTCAGGGTCAGTATCGAAACTTAATTTGACAGACCACAGAAATAATATGAAAAAATAGATAAAAATCTAGAGAAACAAGTGTAAATTATCAAATTAAGCAGACGTAATCAACCAAATACAGAAAGGATGAAGAACAGCTGGCTAGGTATTGGTTCTGTAGAAAAGGATCTATAAATTATAGTAGGTTATAAACTGAACACCAGTCATACTACATTTCCTTAAAAAGTTAATTGCTATCCTAGGATGTGCACAAACTAGTGTACTTGTGGAATCTTTATGTGTAAAGATCTAAAGATCTTTAAAAAAGTACGTTTGAAATTTACACACATTGCCTCAGTACAGCTGACCTTGACATTGGGCAGTGGAATAGTTTTATTCTATGCTTTTGATTCTATGAAACTTCCTCTGAAAATAACAGTTGGAATGTCTATGAAGTGAACACACTCTGTAACATACTGCCTCAAAACAAACAGGGAATAAAGGAGTTGTTAAGAGAAAAAGAGCATATAGCATAGATGAGCCACTGCTCAGAATGCATCATTTAGAAAGAAATTAAGGTCCTATAAGGCCTTCAACAGCTAATGCAGCCAACACGGTTTGAAATACGGTTTTTGTCTGATCTGTTCAACATTATTCAAAGACAAGCATTGCTAGAATAGATACTGGCACTGCTGATGTTTGCCCACAGTTTTGGGATAAGAAATTCTGAGGTGGATCTAAAAGCAACATGTGTTTCATTTGTTACGGCATCATGCCTCATGACAGCGACAAGATTAAAAGAAAAAAAAAGGGGGGGGTTGTGAATCCTGGTAATTCTTTGTTTAGAAAACAAAGAATCTTTATTCTGAAATCAAAGAACATTGAAATAAGGAAGTCTTCAATGCCTGGCCTATCTGCGAAATTAAAGCCTGTGAACTACGCAGCTTAGCTAGTGCACCACACTTCAGCAATTCCACACTATTACCTTGTATTTTGTGGTAGGAAGATGACCTTCACAGGATTTCTTATTTTAAAAAAAAATAAAAAAATAATATAAAAAGAATGGCTTAGAGGAGTTGAAAAGACGCTCAAGGAAGACCTTTACATCAGTGTCATTGGTTTACGGTAAAGCACAGGAACATGTGGCCCTGTGAGCCCAGGCATCATAGAGTGTAAGGGGCATAACTGGTGGGTGAAGAAGTAGGCGTTTCGCTCTGGAACTGTGAATCAAGCAAAAAGTAGCATGGAGGAAATGTGATTTTGGAGAGTGAAAAAATAAGAAGTAAAAGATCTGCTAAATTACAGATTAACAATACATGAGGTTTTTATTTGTGGGTATTGTATCTAGAAGAGACCGTCATGCTTGAAACGCCCCCACAGTAACTTCCATCCTTAGCCATGCTGGAGAGAATATAGGGGAATGTAAGAAATACAGGATGAGGTACTTTGCAGATCTGCATTAGATCCACTTTAAGCAAAAGATGTAAGTATAACATCCTTGCTCCTTGTTAGATTACATGTTGTATCTTAGTATTTACATCTAGCCATTGCCTTATGTGTCCTGCTCACAGTTGTTCACACTTCACTGTGTAATGCCTAATAGCTGCAGTCATTACACACAATGGGGCCAAGCTAAAGAAGTCAGGAGAGTACATCATTACTGACTTTGGTCCATTCAGGACAGAAACCTATTTTCTGTTAAATGTGCATGCAGTTAGTAATTATGTACAAATGAACTGTCTATGGAGACAAGTGTAATAAGAAAATCCTGAAGTAAGCAGAGGTTTTACAAGTGCAGAATATTAGCACAGCTCTAATGGAACAACTGTAAGATACTCACTGAGAAGCATTTAGCTCTTATATATGTCTTAGATAGCTGTAAACGTTAGATACTGCTAACTTGAACTTCAATTTTTAATACAAATATTTAATAAAATGTGTTTTGGTCCCATATGAATCAGTTCATCTCCTGCTTTCAAAGTAGGGGACATGATAAGGGTTTAGCATTCTCTGGTGTACTCTATTTTCTGCATCTTCTGTCAGATAGTCACTGAAACTTTGTGTTTTACATGGAATCTTCTCAGCACATGCAGTAGTTCACGACATTTCATGAAGTCTACATTATTTAAAAGACATTCATGAAGTCTATATTATTTAAAAGACATTAATCTTCCATAAGGATATTTTTTTCTTTGAAGTATATATATTTGGACAGGCAAAGTAATTATCTTAGTTTTATACTGTGTACAAGTTTTAGGCTTTCTTGCAAACTTGTCCAACGAATGGACTGTCAAAAAACTTTGCTGAAACACATACTAGCGTGAACAGAGGATGATTCCCAAAGCAAGAGAGAAGCTGTCTATCCTGACAACAAAACCTTTGTCGTAAAGTTATTTTTAAGCAAGTATAGTTCTAAGCATATTCAATATTACCTAGGCAGACTACGTCCCCTTTCAATGCTACTGATTTTAGGGCTTGTCAATACTACTTACTTCGTCCTGAGAATGCAGGGGTGGATAAGGAGTGTATGCCTCCTACTTACCGAGAGCTGATGGCTTATCTCCGGCGCTGCTACTAACTCTGATGCCCACACAGAGGCATGACAGTGATTTAATTATCTATGAATTATCAAGTGTTCTTAATTGTTTAATTATTGCAGGTCAGGCAACAAGTAAAAAGGCTGCTTCCTGCACAAAAATCCTTTGCCATTTTAAAGAAAGGTCCTTTTTTTTTTACTTCTTTTTTTCAGGAGAATCTGTTTAAGGTATAGCTAGCATAGGACAAAGCTACAGTTTCAGTGATGAAGCAAGCATCCCAGCTTGCGTTAAGACAGAACTCATTTTCTCCTTCTCAGTTTTATGGTACGGTGACACAAAGTCTAGAGGAACGTATGTGACAGTAAAGAGGTAAGGAACATCAAAATAATCTTTAAATCGTTTTCTAAACTGTATTTCTGTACTTCTTTGAAAACATTAAGCAAATTGTGCAAAACAGTATCTTCTGCTTTGACTGAGCAGGCTCATCCATGTCTCAGGGCTCCATGAGAGCTGCAGCTCCCCATCGCCCAGGACAGCAGGGGCTCCCCATGCGAGGAGCATGAGGGCAGGGCCTGGCAGCCCGGGCCTATCCCACCACCCCAGTCAGGAGCAGGGCAGCCGGGGGGCTGTTGTGGTTTGGGCTGGGCTGGGCTGGCCACTAAGATGAAGGACGGATGCTCTCTTTAATCTCTCTCCCTTCAGAGAAGGAGAGAGAGAAAACAGGAGAGAGACTTGGAAGTTGAAAAGAAGCTAAACTACCTTAATGAAATATTAATAGTAAAATAATAAAAAGGAAACGATTATAATAAGAAAATAATGAAATATATACAATATATACAAAACCTGGTACTGAGCTCCCAGGATGCCAATCACGTCACTGTCAGGCACTGGGAAAGTCCCAGACTGGACTCGGCACCGGACGGGAGCTGAACTCAGGATTTGGATTCAGGAACACACAGATCAGGATTAAAGGCAAACAGACAGAGTCCTCCTCGGACCCTGGCCATTGAAGAAAGAGGCCAGATCCTTTGATCCTTCAGCTTTTATACTGAGCATGGGGCAGGTGGGATGGAATACCCCTGTTGGTCAGTTTTGGGTCACCCGGCCTGTCCACTCCTCCCCACATGTGCGACCCCTCTACACTTTTCCACTTCTGACCGTCCAACAGGGCAAATAACAAAATTAGCTGACCTTGGTTGTTATAGCCATATTATAAGGAAGGGCCTCTATGTATATCCTTCCTTGGCATTAACTTCAGACCTTATCTGAGAGAAGCTGACACCATCCGACATTAATTGCAGAGAGTTAGAAGAGGCTTAAGTGAAAAGTAAAATTACTGAAAAGAAAATTGGTTCTGTTTTACCTCAAACCAGGACAGGGGCACGGGGGTAGCCCCAGCCCCTGGCATTGGGCACCTCCCGGGGTCGGGGCCAGGTCGGGCCCTGAGCCTGTGGGTGTCCCCGGCTCAGCAGGGCCCACGGTCAGGCAGGGCTGAGGCACAGCAGGGGCTGTAGCTCAGGCCCCGCCAGGCCCCGCCATGGAGCCTCACCTGGAAGCAGCGCCCACAGGCCAGGGATCGGCCCCGGCATCCCCTCAGCATGTCTGGGAGCCTGTCCCTACAGCCACCAACAGGAAGGGGCCATCCCAGGCTGCATCCTGGGGCTGGCAGCCAGGAGTACTCTCAGGGCGCAGGGCCGCTCTCTGGCCAGTGCCCGGGAATCGAGCCCAAGTCCATTGCTGGATTCCTCCATACATCTGGACACACATCACTGTGCTGGCCTGTGTATAGGATAGTTGCATCTGTGTCAAGCCTCTTATTTAAAGCTTTTTAGAACACCACCAAAATGTCACGGAGGTTTACAATCCACTATGCTATTCTATAAGAGTTAGTATGTTCAAACCACATGAAAACATTAGTTTATGGATACTTCTGGATAAAAATCCAGTGTTAAAGGTAGATGGGTGTACACACTGAGGAAAATCTATTTCCAAATTTCAGTTTGATTTAATGAACTGATAGTCTTATTTCTAAGTCTTATTTCTAAGACTGTTTTTACTCCGTCCTCCATCATGCTCTGTAAGATGAGACTGGAGTTGTACCAAGGACCTTATCAAGGACTAGCCCAACAGCAGCAGAAGTATAATTCTTTTATACTGAAGAGTGTAAGCACATTCCAGAGAAAACGTATTTTCTCCAGCCTGTGTCTGCAAATATGCTCCAAAAGACAGCCCTCCCCCAAAGCAGAATTTAAAACTGCTCTTTTGAAGAAAAAGACATCCTTCCCTCCCAACAAGCTGCAGGACTTGCACAGGCTGAGAGAAAGGACTCTAACAACGTAGGCATGAATATGGCAGAATCGGAGAAGGCACAGATATAGGCTTGAGGCACCACTGCAGACACTGCACAGATCAGCAGGAGTCTTAAAAAGGTGTCCTGCTCCATCACCCTCTGCCTCTGGTTCCCCTCATTGCATTTTGTGCTCGTTAAGAAGTTCTAAACACTTGAAAATATTTTCTTTGCCAGCATTCTAGTGCATCCCCAAAGACATGACAAGTCTCCACCATGACAGGGATCGATGTGGTGGTGTGGTAGATAATGAAGAAGCTTTGCAGAGAGGTCTTAAGAGAGGGTGGAAGGCAGGAAAGTCAGGTTGCAAGATCACACTGCAAATGAAGTGGCTAATTAGCATTGCATATGACAGAAGGCATGGCAGAAGCCAATGCAAGATGCCAGTTAATATGATGAAACTCTACAGCAGTTTGACAGGTGTCCACGAAAAGAAATTTCACTTAAATTGTCACAGGTAGATTAAAAGATTGATTTCTTAGAGTAAAACAAGTCAGATCCAACATCACGATTATAGTGTAGGTACATCCCTATGCTTACTTAATTAGACATTTGTCTTTCAAGCATGTTGTTGAAGGGACCCAAAGCTTCTGTTGATTTTACCTCTTCATTTTTTTCTCATTTGATTCTACAGTTGAAAAATATCTACTTAGCAGTTCTACTTCCATTTTTGCCCCAACCCGGCTTTGTGCCAGCATTTAGCGTACATTTCACTAAGCTGCGCAAGTGTGCTATTCACTTCTGCTGTGAACAAGGAATCTTCAAGGGTTAGAAGTTAGATGTGGGAGGGAAAGCGGAGATGGAAGTAGGTAGGATAACTATACCTGTCAGCACTTTGGTCTGCTTAGACTGACACTAAACCCCTGGCTTAATTCACCTATAAAGTTCATGATGTCATCCTTTTATCTTGCTGACTAACCTAACCTATTCTGATGTCTGAGTACATCTTTGTATCAGCAAAGCAAGTTAGGTTAGCGTGCAATGTGTTTGTTAATTTGTTAATAATGAATGTCCTGTGATATCAGTCAGCAACGAACTGTCCATATAGTTCACAAACGTGAAGTTAGTTTCAGACAAAACAGCCACCCTGGAACAGAATTACACAGTCAGCTGGCTGAGAAGTCCAGACCACCTACATAAAAAAGGTCTCTCTCCAAACATCCAGCAAATGTTTGTGAAGTGCGGTTTCTCAAATGAAAAGACTGCATTTGGACTGACTGAGCAAAGCCCTTCAGCATGGATTTAAGGGCGTGCTTAATTAGTCCATTGTTAAACTAAATAATCTTAGTTCAACTAGTCTGCAGTTTTTCCACTTTGTTAATAGATTAGACAAAGTATTTTTCAATAGATGTGGCTTAAAGAAACTTTACAGTGGTATGAATCAGAATCAAATCAGAATGCTTCTCAAAGTCAGATTTCTTTGTTGAATTTTTACTTTTCAATAAGACATAAAATTTGAGTAAGACGTTGAACAATTAATTGCTTGTGACTATAAACATGTATTTAGATGAGGAAAAAAAATCGTAACATATCTAAAGTTGCTACTGTTGTAAGAAGCATTGTTAAGAGTATTGCACAGTCTTACAATGCCAATAAACTATAAAAACCTTACTGTAATAATTTAATGGAATAATTCCTTTACTGGAATAATTACTACTGAAGTATTAAACATATGTATTAGAATTAAAATATACAAGTTTTTTGTTGCATTAGGTTTACCTTAGCTGGAATGTTTCACACATCTCTTCCTCTATTTTTCCTTCCATCTCTTCCTCTATAATTCCACACATTAAATAGAGGCTTTGCATATGTTAAGTATACTGAGCTTATGCAGCTTGTAGGCTAAGGACATTCAGTTAAATATGCCAGTTAAAGAATATCTAAAATGTGGGTTGAATAGTTTATCCTGAGAGTTTTCTGCCACTGTAAATCTGTCATTAGGAAAGGTTAGTTCTAATTTTGGCAACAAGAGTTAAAAACACATCCATATGTATTATTTTCTCTGGTTTATCATTCATACCAATTTACCAATAATTTTGTCTCCCCCCTGTCAAAATATCAGTATTACAGCCAAGAAAGTCCTTCCTCTGACTGTTGCTAGTTTAAAATTATTTGTTTTACAATGTTCTCAACAAGGCTAATTCTCCTTTCTTTGTGAATATGTCCAAATGTCAATGGAAGTTTTATAGTGTTATAAAAAGGATGACTTGCCTCAAATTGTAGTCTCTGTTCATCCCAGGTAGTTGAAAGTTTGGGCTGGAGAAAAGCAGACTGCAGCTCTCATTTAAATTCATTAATACTACTATGAAATCATTTAGCTTTCTGATGTATTACAGTAGCTGCTAGTGTTGCTTAAAATAAATTGGGAAGGGACCATTTTGCTTTCAACAGAACAGTCTTTACGGGGTTGAATTTGGTATAGACATCATGCTATCCTTTGATGACTGTTCCCTGGATGACTGTCTCCCTAACAACAGATGATGCTTGTGTAATATTGTCTAAAACAAAAGGGCTTCAGTTTGTAATCCTACTCTCAGCTCAGATTGATTACCAAAACAGGCAAGACAAGGAGCCAGATTACTGAAAAGTATCACCCTCTCACCACTACTCCCAAAAAACCCCTAAGATTCTTATTCAGAATATTCTATCTCACCTTAACAACCTCACTTCTTAGAATACAAGAGACAATTTTTAGGATTAAGAGATCTCTCCTTCACCTTACCATTTTTTTAACAGCAAATTTCTTCCAAGAAGATGAGAACTCCTGTTTTATTCCTATAACCTGCATGCTGACCAAAGTGTCTGCAAAGTTTATACAGACAACCATCTGTATAAACTCCACCAGAAAATATTCAACTACTTCACATGAGAATATAGATATAAAATCTCAAGGACTTCTTCACAATTGATTTTCATGTCATTATCACCTTTTGGAATGACAGAATCACAGAATGGTAGGGCTTGGAAGGGACCTTCAGAGATCACCTCATCCAACCCTCCCTGCCAAAGCAGGTTCACCTAGAGCAGGCTGGACAGAAACACATCCAGGTGGGTTTTGAATATCTCCACAGAAGGAGACCCCACCACCTCTCTGGGCAGCCAGTTCCACTACTCTGTCACCCTCAAATAAGTTTTTCCTCATGTTGAGATGGAATTTCCTGTGTTCCAGTTTGTGCCCATTGTCCCTTGTCCTCTCACTGGGCACCACTGAAAACAGTCTGGCCCCATCCTCTTGACACCCGCCCTTCAGGTATTTATAAGCACTGATAAGATCCCCTCTCAGTCTTCTCTTTCTTCTCCAGGCTAAACAGACCCAGGTCTCTCAGCCCTTCCTCATAAGAGAGGTGCTCCAGTCCCTTAATCATCTTTGTAGCCCTCTGCTGGACTCCAGTAGTTCCCTGTCTTTCTTGAACTGGAGGGGCCCAGAACTGGACACAGTACTCCAGATGCGGCCTCACCAGGGCACAGTAGAGGGAGAGGATGATCTCCCCCAACGTGCTGGCAACACTCTTTTAAATGCACCCCAGGAGACTATCTGCCTTCTTGGCCACAAGGGCACATGGCTGCCTCATGGTCAATTTGTTGTCCACCAGGACTCCCAGGTCCCAGGAACTAATATGTTCTCAAATGCATCTGTTTTCCAGGTTTCTTACCCTGCATTTAAAAGAGGAATCTGATAAGGGAAGAAAGTTTTTAAAATATCAATGGTACATATTAATGTCTTTCTGAATATCTAGACATTTCATTCATTCATTATGGTTCATATATATCCAAAGATGCACCCTCAAGCCCCTAGTTCACAGTTCTGCTGCTGAATAATGCTCCCAATAAATAAAACTAGATCCATAATATTTATGATTTAATATTAAAAAATCAATTTTTAATTTCTATAAGGGTTGCACACTCTCTTATTTATTATAAATAGTAGCCTCTATCCAGAACACAAAGGGCAGACTTGAAAAGAGTATGGAAATGCTCTCTGATAGCTAAAACGAAAATGGTAAATTAAAAAGAATAAGAAGGGGAAAAAAATCCTAATGAAATACCCTGAACAGCACTATTTGCTAGCTTCACACTAGTCAAAGGTTGGAAAATAAAAGCAAAGCTTATTTGAATATATTCCGAATGACGGCCCTTGTGAGAGACTGAAAGGAGTTCATGAGATTTAATAATTAACCTTCACAGAGGATGTACACCATGCCAGATTTTTACTCTTCCTGTGATCTGTCTCGTGCCTTTAGATTTTTATACTTCAGACAAAAAGTCAATGAGGCACAGAATTCTCTGAGAACCCACTTAGAGGCCCCATTTTCACAGAAAAATACATTTGCCAAACAGCATCACTTATTCTTAAGCCAAAAACAATGAGTCATTTAGGCATCTAAATTAGAAAAGATCAGAGTAATAAAACCTTTACAAGCTGTCAGATGGTTCAGTGTTTGGGTATATGACTTCTATGAGGGTGAACTTGGAAAATCCTGAATAATTCTGCTATAATGCTGTTTGGAACAATCCCTAACCTTTCAACCAAATCAATTATTTATGAAAGAGCAAATGTTTTGTATACAAATGCATCTATATTTTTAGGGAGTGCTGGAGTAAACTTCATTTTGGTGTTTAATACCAGCCTAATAAATCCTGAGTGCTACAGCAAAGTCGACAAGAGAGAGAATAAATTCTCAGAAGTTTTAATTAAACACTAATGTGTTTTAAGATTGTAAAAGTGTTTTGATAAATTGATGAATACAAAACAAAGAATTCAATTACCCATTCTTGCTTAGATTTTGGAAACTCGATAAGTGTGTGTGAAAGGAAAAGAAATTAAACAACAAAAGGATGTCATCTGTCAGATCTACCAGGGACCTAAGGGGAGGGACGTGATGAGCCTTGCAGGGAATCTCCATTATGGTGCATCATTCCCTGCAGGTTGTGCCATGGCATCTGCAAGAATGCACTCTGAACTTATCTTTTATACCTAGCATAGTTCTGAGTACACAATGTTTTCTACAAATGGGAGAGGATTTTTAGATTTGTGTTAAATCACCAATTCTGACCTGACTTTAAGACAGATGTTCTACAATTAGAATCACAAAATAAAAAAGCAAGTTTTTTTTCAAACTTTTTATTCCCTTTTCCTGCTTGTTCAAATGAAAATGAATAAATGGTGAACTCATTTTCATGTTTAGAATTACTGAAGGATTTAGTTTTAATTTTGGGTTAAATTGTCCATGTGCACCCATCAGCTATTAATTTTAGAATTAATGTTTCTCTGTGTCCTTACAAAGTTTTTCTGTTCTTTAAGATTTATTGAACATCTCTCCCATTACAGAGTACATACCTTTTGGCCATTTTTACATAGAAAATATTTACCATAGAGGTGTAAAAAGGAAAGCACGCGATCTAAGTGCTACTCTTTCTACTTTGTTGATACTCAGAGATAAATGACATAGTCAATAGTAGACACTGGAGTGAACATAAAAGCTCTGTAGTCAGAACTGGCTCCGTGCAACAGAGAAGCCGTGTCCTTTTAATCTGCTCCTTAACGATCACAAAGGGCAGAATGGTGGGCTGGCAAAGTAATATATTCATGAACTCACAGCAACTGTCCTCATGGGAATTAAGAATAACTTCCATACCATGCCTTATTCCCAGATAGTCCCTGCTAAATCGAAATAATTTTCTGCCATTTTAACAACCCAAATCACACTGTATTTCTTCTTGTACGTAGCAATAAAAAGAATACAAAAATTACTGGAGTAAGCTTCCAGAAAATCACCAATGACCCGCTTTATAAAAGAATGCTACTACATTGTCTTGACATGACTGCTGGGCTTAGAAGTTTGAATAACCGCAGTGATTTTTGTAAGGAAGTGTTAGTTTAAATTGCTAAGCCCACTGAATAGCCAGCAATCATTAAAAGGTTTTCTAGTTTAATAGCATTATTTATCTTCATGCTGTGTACTGTACTTGGCAGCAGATTTCTAATGTTTAAAACATACACAACTTCTCATAAAAGCAGAGAATAATCTTCTAACATAGGAAAGTTCTAACTTACTTATACTAGCAGCTGTATAGCACTCTTTCAAGGGCTATAGCAGAAGGATGAGACTGTAGAAATCTAATCTAATAACAGGAACAAGAGAAATCAGTTGGAATTGCGATATTCCATAAGCTTTTCCAAAATGCTTCTTTCCACAGGATTGTATTAAAAAAAAAAAATGCAGAGAGGAAATGCTAGTCTTTTTAAGGTATAATCTCTATGGCAGCACTAACAATAGCTGTTCATTTCAAACAATAAATAGTTTCTAGACCAATCTGGTTTTGTTCATTCCTTTTTCCAAAGAAGACCATTATGCCCTTAACTCCTGCAGCAGCATAACAATAGTAAGAAACACCCCTGCATATACCGAAGTAGGTGTGAGAGAGCAGTCAGATAATGGTCCGGTAGAGCAGTTGAGACATTCCACGGACAACACCTCTTTGATGACCTCTGGATAATACATTCTTCTAGGATAGGTACCAATTTCAATGTATTCCTCTACAGAAAGCCACACAGCGAATTGCTTGAGTGTATTCCCTTTTCTTTCATTTACATAGCAATTTGACTAGAAAGATGTGGTTTCCTCTCCCTCTCTGTATCATCCCAAGGAGACAAAAAAATGGAAATCATGTTGAAATAGTCAGAACTCCCTGCCCTCCTTTACAAAAATGAAATTTTCTGTTGGGGGAATAAAATGTACATGTTTCTATTATATTCTTGCAAATGAAGAGCTGCTTCCCAGCTCCTGAACTAGCACTTGTCCTCCTGACTTCTGGCTGTCTTACTTAGAAGTTGTTGATATAAAATACAATTTTTCCTGTTCTCCCCAATTCTTTCAATTCCCAGACTGTATCCCTGATAGTGTGTGCCCCATGTGTTAGTGAAAAGTAATTGTACTGCGTCACGAAATAGTGATGAAATGGAAGTCGACCAAAAAGAGTAAGATCATGTCAGAAGGGATATAATTGTCATAGATGCAGGTGGCTTGGAAACTGTATTTAACTGTCTGGTTAAGCAAGGAAAGCTACATCAGATTTCAAGTATTCAGAATCAAGTATTTAAGCTACTTGAGCCCTTTGCCCAGTGCCACGTGTACCTGTACTACGTTACATGTTTTTTACATGTTGTTTAACCTCCTGGACATATGGGAGTCCAGTCTGAATAATATTGCAATGCCTTTCATTGACTGAGTCCTCACTGAACAGGCTCATATTCTCTGATTTATGTATTGAGAGGGAGGACTGCAACATCAAATACGATGTAAGGTATGACATAGCACCAGGTCTTAGCACCACAGTTTAGACCAGAAAACCACTCCGGTCAAGCTGTAGACCTAAAGAAGACATTGGGGGGATGCACAAGTGGAGATACAGCAGGAGACACCTGAGCTGATTACAGCCCCCGAAGGGACTGCGGTTCGTGGAGGAACCCATGCTGCAGGAGTTGAGTGACAAACAGGGAGCAGCAAAAAGCAAAAGGAAACACAGCACTCTGACCCCCACCTCTTGTGCTGCCCATCGCCTCACCGCAAGGACAGAGTATAAAGTGTGGTGAGGGGACTGGAGATGAGGAAACAGGGAACAGACGTGCCAGGAGTGAAGCTGAGGTATTTTTCTCTGAATGTATAATTGCTTATCTGTTTAGTAATACCAGAATCAGTAATCAAAAGTTTATGCTAACTGGCAATAAATTAAATTTAATTAAATGAAATGAAATTCCCTAATTTGAGACTGATTTTGGCCCACAACAGGTACTGTGAAGAAAAAGGTTGAAGGCTATTAATGTATTTTATTTCCTGACTTTTTTACATTGGAAGAAAAGATATTTGGCTTCAGAAAACCTGTTTAGTTCAATTATACAAAAAAAAAACCCCAACAAAACAAACCAAAACAAACAAAATACAACTCCCCAAAATCAGATTAAAAATGTTCTTAAGTACTGGGGGGGGGGTTGACAAAAAATCATCCTTTATTAAGCACTCCTAAAAACTTTTTTCTCTTGCACTTCAAAGGTCCACCCCACAAATGTTCAGATTTGAAACAATGATCTTTTATCCACTGTCTTAAATTCTATGCAGTTTAATATTCCTATTTAGTAGCCACACCTATCTTCTTTGAAAAAGAAAAATAGAGAAAGAAGAATGGGGTAAGGGTAAATAATCTTTCTCAAATTATTCTTGCAGGTCTACGATATTTACTGAAGTTTTAAAGGCAAATAGAGATAACTGTAACACAACCATTAAAAAGATAAGTATTATTTAGGTGAAGCTAGGTGGCTGGCATTCAATATAAAAAAATGCTAAGACTGCTTAAGCAATTCTGCTGGTCACAGAGCTCGCAAATTCCATTTTACAAGCTGTCTAGTGCAGATGGGCCAGAAAAAGCTGTATCAAATGATTTTTAACACACATAAAGGACTCATATTGAACAAACAATAAACAAATCCAAGTGAATGAGACCTCATGTGTGTAAACAATGTCATTCGACTGTCCTTATACAGTGTTTCTTTCCTATGTTATAGTCAATTTTCTGACTATTATAATAAATTCTTCGTGAAGTAAATAAATTGTTAGAAGCTTTCCATTTGCATGTCAAATTTTTAAAAAAAGTGTTTGAAACAATAAAACATTTCCAAATTACAGAGCACAGTACAGAGCACAGTACATTGCAACTTAATTCAGATGGGCTTTATCACACCAAGGAAATTAAGTTTTGTGGGTAGGAGGACACAAAAAGAGAGGAAGAGAATGGTAAACCTTCCATTTATTTATTTATTTATTTATTTATCGGGGGAAATGAAATAGGAGAACAAGATACTATCACGTTAGGACAGTCTTGACACATAGAGCAGTAATTATATAGCCTGCTAAAGCAATACATAGGCCAAATAGCAGCAAACATGCTGCAGCTAGCTGATACTAAAAATGCACAGTAGAAAGTGTACACGTAATGAGGTGACATGTAGTGGCTTAACAAATATTTGGGTCATAGTGCTACTGGTGTAAATTTGTGCTATTTTGCTGACTTGCATGGAGCTGCAGAAATTTCTGTGAGCTAGTGTGAGATGAGGTACATGCTCATTTTACAGCAAAGTAATACACATTTGATTCAAACAGCCATGCAAAGACAACAGATGTTCTATAAGCTGACTTTACAGAGTATAAATAAATAGTAAAACACTTAATTAAATCCATTTGCCTAACATTTTGTCTGATGTACTTCTGTATCGTTCCTTTGGATATTGACCAAATCAGGAATGGTGTTTAGATACCTCAAGATAACTCCTGTGCATCATAAGACATCCTTGCAAGGTAAGGGCACAACGCTTCCCTCCATCAGCAGTACATCTCTGTCTAATACTGAGATCCCATATGCTCCTTGCTTGCTCCTGCCAAAAATCCCACTGTACTATGGAGAGAAATTCAGCATGCATTATTGGAGTCCCCGAAAGACAATGTTTATTACAATAATACTTTGAGGGGAAATGCTTCCTAGGTGTGGCTTGAAGAGCTGGATATTTGTGGGAAACCACTAACTCAGTTTGCTCAAAGACGACACCCCCACTCCCAGCATCACTCCCTCTCCGTCTCGCACACACACACGCTCACTCACTCACAAGCATAACTGTGTTCCAAAGACTTCTTGACTTAATAATTTTCTAAGAATTATTTTGTTACATTCACTAGAGGATGAGGATATGGGTATATAGTTAAGTAATTGAAAGGAGAAACAAAAAAAGGAAACTCAGTTTCTTCTTCATATGGCAGCTTTGTCTAAAAGTAAGGCTGCAGGTAAAGCACATCAAAAATCCAGATAATATAATTAGCTAATAGCCACTATTGACATGTAAAATCAATTTATGACAGCTACCCTAGAAAGCCAAGTGGGTGTAATGCAACAGATTCTGCACCATTCACTTTTAAAGTTTAATCATTGTTAATATCATAAGGAAGATATATTATGCGTATACACTCACTATGCATACATACAGTAGGTACCCAGAAGTCACGACACAATAGAACCTAGAATGTATCCAGCCTACGTGTTGTCCTTGAGAGAGCAGAAAATTCAGCTTTGTCCCTGGTGTTTTGCAAATAGTTGTCTCCAGTTTTAAGAGCAGAACTCTTTGGTAAAGTCACCCTGGGACAGAGCACTGCTGCAGAACAGTCTGGGGCTAAGTGCCAAATATGACCTCAGTTCTTGCCCCAACAATGAAGGTCATTGTTAAGTCCAGTATTGACAATGTTCACATTTTCTTTCTTCTTTCTCTTACCATCAGCAAGAAACCTACAATCAGCTGTGTCTTTCTTTAGAACAAAGTGAGGTAAACAGCAACGTTCTAAAACACTGAAAAGAGAGTTACGATATTAAAAGCAAGCTAGATTTACTTTTTCATAAAAATTGTTTGTCACTTTATAATTAGCTCTCTACTTCTTAAACCATACAGTCGTCAGCTTTCAAAATATATATTCACAGCAGGGAAGCACTCAGTTGGAAGGTTTTATCAGGTGAAACTGAAGCAAGCCTTTAGCTGGGGGGCAGAATACAATTGTCAAGACCCATGCAACCTTAAAGCATGGGAGTAATTGCATTGTATCCATGAGTTTTAACTTCAACAGGATTGCTTGTGCAAGGAAAGATTATACAAGTGAATAAGCATTGGTAAGTCAGTCCCAGTATGCATAATCTTTGAAGTGCATGCATTTCTAGAATAGAACTGGGAGCACGTCTCTTGCATGCAGAAGTATACTATAGGCTTTTATTTTGCAACACTGAAGGTGTGCTAAAGCCAAAGATTTTGCATTAAATTATCATGTTATCAGAAGCTGTATGACAGAGATTTTTTTTTTTTTTCAAACATGTTAAAAAAATTCTGTAACACTTTACTGTTACAAAAGTTATTGGGACAAATTTAGTACTGACATACGATCTCCAGAATTCTACCTATTTCAGTGAGATAGCAGAGGATATAAACCAGCACAAAATACGTTCTTTCTGCATTCGGTAGGCACAAAATGAAAGTATCAAGGAGACAGGAATAAAGTTTTTGAAAACAATTAGGAGAGGGAAATAGACATATATCTGCTTTGTATGTTATGAATCTTTATGAGTAATAACATTGAACGAGAACAATTTCATTTTCTATATACATTGATTTTACTCAGCTTTCAGATTAGTGTTGATAACAGAGCAAAAGATTTCAATGAAAATTAGACTAAAGATACGGTGTCCCTAAAGCATGGAACAAATTAGTGCCTTCACTGGGAAAAAGCTATATAGCATTCAAGAAAGTAAATTCCTCAACTTGAAACAGCAATACAAGGCGAGTATACAGAAAGGTGAAAAATAAGAAGCGATAGACAGAAGAATTAGAACTAAAAGCTAGTATGCACTGGGGTAGAACTCTCATCTTTTCCAGTGTTTTCCACAAACTCTTATCTTCCCCTGCCTATTGAGAAATGAAGTTTGCCTGTGTTTTTTTTTAAGACTCATGATGTAACAATTTGCATTCTCTCCCCAGGGGTTAAATATGTTTCATGACACATTTCTGCAGAGGCATGAGAAACAAATCGTTGTCTGTTAATGACAGCTGTTCTTCCTGTGACCAGGAACATCTCAAAGGGCAAAAGTACTTACTGCAAATCTCTCTGATATGCACAAAAGGCAACTAAAAAAAAAATATTTCCCAAGTGAATTCTTACAAAACCAGGAGAACTTTTATCTCCAGACAACTACAAAAGTTTTAAATTCATGTTTTATTTACCATTTCATGTCTGCATGAAACGCCGTTTTCCCAGACCTCTCCTGCTCTCCTATCCCCTTGTGATACATGCTTTGTTACCTCCATGGCACCTTCTGTTCCAGCTTGGAGCATCTGGGAAACAGAAAGGCCCACAGTGTCGCTATGTCCCTTAATCTTGCAGGTGAGCGTGTAGGCGAGTGGAATGCACTTCAAATGTAGTATTCCCTAAATTTGTCTGAGCTGAGCTGAGCTGAACTGAGCTGTGGGTCTCTGAGAAACTCAGTTAAGCCCAGTTATGTTTTCTGTATCCTAAGGACTGGAACACCCTACAGTTTACCAGGTCATTCACAGATGGCTTTATCAACATGTATGAAAGATGACTGTTACTTTTGATTTATCAACACAAGCTCTGAAATGAATATTGAAAACAAAAAAGTTTGACAAGACAAGAGAACTTATTTCTAGACTTTATTTCATTTTTATCTGACCTTGCTGCTTCAGCATCACCGCTTGCAGCTACCTGGCCTCCCTTCAGTACCCCCCAAGCTCTCACCACAGTACGCCTGCAAATACTCCCTCCAAAGTTCTCAAGCAGTAAGGCAGATTGGGGGCACGAAACAAAAAGTGGCCTCCTTACTTCAACAGCTAGACTCTCCCAAAGTGTGTAAATGGAGCTTGTAAAACAAAATTTATCCAAAAATTATTTGGAAACATGCAATGGAATTCTAATTTTTTTTTCATGTAAAACAAACTTATCCAAAAATTGTTTGGAAACCTGTAATGCAATATTTTTTTTCGTGATGGTTATAGATAGTAGATACAAATGAAATTGCATACTTGGCTATATTCTAGAATAGTGTACGATTTTAGTTATTCATGCTAAAATGAAATCTTAATGTTATTTAGAAAGACTTCGGGGACATTAAATTTATATTCTTTCTTCTCCGTTTTAGGCAAAATGAAGCAATGACTTTGTTAACACAGAAACATCCTAACCTTGAATAATCAGGTCAGTGGACTTCATGTCAAAAAGGCAGTAAAAGGTAGCAGTACAATGTTGCTAACTTCCTTCATGGAGATCTGCTGGAGTGGCAACAAGAGTTTTGCCAGTACATTTGACAGCTCTTTAATGGAGCTATTCACAACTCCATGTTTGCAGGGCTTGCAAGTATCAGTGCTTTATTATTTATAGAAAGCTCTTCTTCAGTTTCCTTCTCTCCTAACCTTTTCTGACATCCATGGCTCCCGCTTAGTCTGTGTCATCTGCACGTTTTAGTCTTCTGTACTTCTGACAATATTCCCAGAAGCACTTGCTACTGATCTCATTTCTATCTCCATCTACCATAGTATTCATATTTCCTCCCTTTCTTCTGCCACTAGACAATTATTTTTTTTTTCTATGTAGCCACAAATACCCTTGCCTAGATCTTCAAGCAATGCAGGACCTCCTGCAAGGAAGAGCTGTTCAACTCCTACAGTCATAAGCCATGTGAGGTCAGCATAAAAACGCTCTACAAACATGAAGCATCAGTAGATTTTTCAGAGACTCTGAATTACAGAAGTCTGTGTAGCTCTGTAGCATACGCAGACTGATAAAACATAACAGGCACTTTCACATAGGACATGATATATATGAGGAAACTACATTTATCAAATTTCAGGTTCCTCTTCCAAAGCACAGAGGTACTAGAACATTTAAAAATATATGCAGCTTTTAACTTTTTTTTTTTTAACTTTGAGTATTGCATAGCCTTACTAAAGATGATTTTTATTATCAAAATAGCCTAAATATAAGTAATTTTATAACTACTTGTATCCAGGCTCTCAGATATGACTCTAGCATAAACGGGACATAAAAGTCACACTAACTAAGCAGCCATACACACAGATGACATGCAAGCTATATCAATAATTCATTAATTGCTTCCATTGTCCCCTGTTTCTAAACTTAGTCCTTTAATATAAAATAAAACTATAGTTTCCTCTCCTTTAATAGGAGAATAAGCAGCAATAGAGTGATCAAAGCAATATGAAGTAGTATGATTTCACTCAGTTCCTGGAAGCAAAACAAATTTTTCTGTGGAGCCTGCAGAGGCACATGTACTCTAAGCATTTTCTTCAACATATTTCATGTTATAACTCAAAACACAAAAGCTGGAACCTGAAACCATCAACCTGCAGTGGTTGATCGAGACAGAAGTAGTTGAAATAACACATATATAAAATGTATTTTATATATATAAAATCTGTTGTCTGTTTTCTGCATAAGAAGTCATCCGCATGTAGACTGGTATTGTTTTAGGGATAAGTTTATTGAAAAGTAAATGAATGAACGCAATTAGTTTTCTTTCCTTACAGCTTAAGAGCTATTGTAAGATTTTCATAAACATAGTTTGTCCTCCATTTAGGCTTTACAAATCTTGTCCTTTTGAGGGTGATGTCTGTTCTCTCCATACTGTTTTCCCTCTTCCAAAGCCTCACAGCATTTCAAGAGTCACAGGTGTAACAAGCTAATTCAGTGAGCTCCAAAATCACATTTAGACCATCTTTCCCTTTTCCTCCAGTTCCTTATGCTTGGTTGTGGGGGTGGAAGCTGATGGGATGAGGAAGAAGGAGGAAGGCAGAGGATTTAAATGTAATGCCCTTTTTTCCAGGTCAGTCACCACTCATCATCCTTCTCAGTCATCAGCTCATGATCCACTGATGACTTCTTAGCCAGCTTTTTTTCCTGAGGGGAAGCAGATTGTCTCCTTATTTTTGCCGTTACTTCCATGCTTTCTTTACCCTAAAATATGTTTTTTTCTTGTAACTAAGCCTGAAGGTTATTATAATCTGCCATGCCCATCATCAACAAAAGGGGCTAAGGCCAGCCATAAGGCTTCCCATAAGCCTTCTCTGACTCTCTAATAACTTGCATAGGCGTTTGCACGCACCTGGATGGATTTGGAAGCTTAATTCTTATAGGTAAGGCTTGCTTAAAACAATTTCTTCCTTTGCATTTTCCTGCTGTACCGTATCACTCTCTTTTTATTTGAGTGATTTAGACTAATAGAGCTTTATCTTAAACGGCGTCAGTTCAGCAGAAGGATGAGTTCTGGCAAGGGTCAGTAGACAGTAATAGGAACGGTGCGGCCTTCATTCATTACCAGAGCCACTCCCGTGATTCAATACAAAATGGTTATGAGAGGGGGAGCTTACACAATGCCAGAGAATGAAGTTCTTGGAACAGGTAACGCATCACCCCAACAACAGCACTAAAGGCAAGCAAGGAGAGGGCTTGTTATTATCCATCAGGTTTTTTGCACCCAACAAATATTCACAAAGATAAGGGACTGCATTTCATTCCTTCCTCTGCCTCTGAAAGGACTGAGTCACTGCACTTCCTAAACCCTTACCTTCTTTCCTGGTGACTTCCACCTGTCTGAAAAGCTCTGTCTTTGTTTCTGAGGTTCGGGAAGGAGAGAAGAGCAGGAACCCAGTAAGTCTTTAAACTTATTATTTAACAGCATACACAGAGAACAGTGCACACAAATGCATCCCCAATTTCCACTGAACCCCTACTTTTTGAAGTACCTTCTCACCATGTAGATACCCACCACAGTAGTAATATAAGAAATAAAGTTCCACATGTTCTCCAAGCTGTTTATCAGGAAAATATGGTCAGCTCACGGTGGAGCCTGGTAAATGGACACTGCTGGCAGCCTCCGGACCTGCTCGCTCTTAGAAAAGCTTAGCCATACCTGTGCGGTGGCACAGGCATTTCAAGTGCTATGTCTTGTAAGATGTCAGTGGGGAGGTTTAATTCAGAGGTGATGCATCAATCAGCGTTACAAGCAGCAATCCACAGTGAATTGAACTGGGCATGCAATCTAGATCAGACGCTACAGCAACTGGTCTAATAAGCTGCTTCCGTACAGCTCATTGTACCTCTAGTGTGTGTTTCATTCCAGTGGAAAAGATGTAAATAGCAGCACAGCCAAAGGCTGCCTGTTGGTTTGCTCCTTTTACTCCGCTCCAGCACCAAAGAGGAGTGTTTGCCACCCTGAGAGCAACTTTGCATGTCTCTGCATCCTTCCTTTGGAGAAACCTGCTTGGGAGGTGCCATAAGCAGAGGGCCTGTACTGGAGGTATGGGCAGTACTGCAGTGCTGCAGGAGCTGAACTAAATCCATGGGTGAAACTGCTGTTGTCCTACCCCTACTGCTGCTTATTTGAACTGTGAGACTTTTGAGGGAAACAAAGTACTGCCTGCAACAGGGAGCAGATCCACAGGAAATTTTCAGAGGCAATGGAAAGAAGGTGTGATCCCTGTGGAGCTGGAGACATGGCACAGCATTTGCTAAAACTAGAAACTCTTAGCAAGTTTTCAGGCTGAGACCAATACTGAAGGAATGGATTTTCCTTGCCATGGCAGAGCTGATATGGGACAGGCTGGGTTTCAAACTTGCTGTTATACACAAAAAAAAAAAGGAGAAAGTGATTGTTCAATAATTTCCCTACTCAAGCGAAATTGTAAAGCTAAAGCAAATAGAATGTATGCGTTGCTGTGGTACTATCCACCTCACTGCTATTTAGGTAACAGCAGTGCCAGAATAAAATCTTCTCTGATTCACCTTCAAGTTCAGACCTTGCCAATAATTGAAGAAATAGAAACAATACTGTATTTTCCTTCACAGAGACTGAAAAGTCAATGATTTCATTATGGAAGGGGCAGAATTCCTTATTGTGACAAAAAAAAAAAAATCATTATTTGTTGTTAATGATAGTAAAATGTTGTTCACTGTGGTCCTGATTATAAACAGGTAAGATATACTAAACTATTCTTTTCTCCTCATTAAATTACAACTATTTCAGCTTATAGTTTTGAAGCAAAAGAGCAATCGGAAGTCTGCTACACTGATCATTCCAAATCACAGTTCTGTAACAGCACAGCTACTGTTTTAGCTGACTTAGGAAAAGGCAAAGGAAGACAAATGAATTCATAATTAATTCTCAATGATCAGGCAGTTAATATAGTGTAAAATGTTTCTCAGGAAAGCGTGACGTCTGTGGAACATGGTAAAAGCAGTGTGGTGGTTTCACACTATTTTATACATTAGTATTTTGTACCACTGCACGAATTAGTTGCAGGTTCATTAATTATTTTTTTCAGCCGGAGTGTTAAACTTAAATTATGCCAAAAGTGAAAATGAAATAATTAAACTGTTGCAGTCCTTTTGTGAAGAAAACAAGTTAAAAATGGTGCTACCCATATATTCAGTAAATTGGGTATTTTATCAATTTATTGATATGTTCCACTCTGTGAACTATGTTTTACAGTTCTGTGAGCTATGTTTTAGAGTTACATCCAATGTATAACTACAATTCATTTCTGAATCTTTATAGTACCCCTGTGAGACAGTTGATTCCTGTTCTACCTTATCAACAGAGTTGCAGCACGTGATTTTTTTTTATTATTATTTATTTTAAGTCTGAGTGGTTTAAGCAGCCCAAGTAACCTATGCGCAGCAAGACCATAAAAGAAAATGAGAATTTATGACAGCGTTTCAGGGTCAAACCCATCAGATCATGTTGTTCTAGGCAGTCTTCACAGGTCTGGTCTGTTCAAGGCTATTTACAACTGGCCATACAGTGTTGGTCATCTAATTTAACAGAGCTCAGCTCAGGTATACTGGAAAGCTGGAAAGCTACTGGGAAAGAACTATGTTTTTTTGGTGGGTTGGGTTTGTTTTTTTTTTCCTTCCCCCATTTTTCCAGGTATGAAATTTTTAAAATTAAAAGGATGAGGGAAAAAAACCCCGAACTTTTATACAAACATGGTTTTAAAGTTACTATTTTAAACACTTCATTTAAAAATTATGAAGTCACAAAATCTGTAGCCAAATACATAGATTATCCCGTCAGAGGTAAGCCAGAGAAGTTTGTGTTGTCTGCATTTCATTAATTTCAATGACATATCCAATTACTCTCTATATACATTATATAACAACATATACATTATTCTCTTTTTGAATCAGTTTAGTATCCTTTATTTACCAGAAAAAAGTGTATTATAAACTTCTCCTATGGGCACGGTAAATTATAATATATTCTAAAAGATCAAACTACTGTATGTATTTGAAACTGAATTCAAATTTACTGCCTACTTAGCTGTAGGACATTTGTCATAAACTGGTGATGGAATCTTTCTCTCAATATTTGAATATTTTCAGAATATGTTCAAGGAGGCAGAGGGAGGAGATAAATATGTTGGCCAAGAAAGACACATCCAAAAAGGAAAACAACCCTGCCTCAGAGGAAGTGGATTTGAATACTTCCTCTTATGTGATAAAGATCTGAGTCCCCTATTATGCTTTTCTTAGTATTAGCCAAAGATTTATACACCTAATTAGCACTTTGATGATTTCAGAAGCATTCAGTTTCCAAAATTAATAGATTAAAACGCTCTACCCTCAATGATCCCACATTTGAGTAGGTAAATATCTCTAGAGAACATTATGATGTTTATTAACCAATAATGCTATGCAAGAGGAGTCATCGTTTATGCATGGAATGTCTTCCTTTTGTTTATCTTGATTTTCAATCCCCAATATTCCTCCTGTTTCCCTAGTTTTCTTCCTGGGTAACCATAACACCTGAATCTTGCCCGCTCTTTTATACAGAATGCACTATGCTTTCCTTATTAAAAGGTATCAAATGTTTGAAAACACTTGCTACGAGACAATGATAATGACTTGAGTAATGTTATCAGTATATGACACATGTAGAGAAAGTGTTCACAGGTGCAGAAAAGATTAATTCATATTTCTTACACTTTCAGAAGTGCTACATCGTTATTTCCTATTGCTATAGAAAAAAAAAATATTAAAAAAGAGACCCTTGCCCAACCTTGAATTTTGAAACATAAACCAGGCCAAATCCTGGCAGGTACTGAGCTCTTCTGCCTTTTGACTGGAGGTACTGTTAGTACTGAATGCTCAGAACCTCTTGAAAGCTTCAGAAGGATTGGGAAAACGATGGCTGAGAAGTAAGGTGTTTTCCAAGTAGTGTACTGCAAATCCAGACCCATTATTATTCTGTTTCTGCATTAAATAGCACATTTGTATGTGTTGTTTCATGATTGTATATGAATGTCAAAATCTTTTAATAAAGATGTTGTATCTGATTTCATAAACACGGACTTGCCAGGGTGCTGGAGTGCTATGAGCTGAAGCCCAAATACAAGAGCATCAATTGCAGGAAGTCAGTTGTAGCAGTAGACATGTTTGGTTTTGTCTTATAACAACTTTTGAGCTACATGTAGCTTTTTATTCCTATCTGTCAAGTTCTTGTCTAAATTTTCCACCAACAGCAGATTTGTGAGTTCAGGCTTTTTTTTTGTTTGTTTGTTTTCTACAGCTACACCTTCCTATAAATCTTGATTACATTTCTTTAATGTTTGATTTACATTTAAAAAAAAACAAGAAAAACAAAACCAAAACATAAACCAAACTATCAACTGTTGTTTTCACTTGAAACTAACCCCTATGCTTAGAAATGCTACAGTCCACCTTCACGTAGAAATGTGTGTTATTCTCTCCCTTTCTCTCCCCATGCAGACTTATTTGTTACATTAATTATTCTTGACCATCTAAAATTCAGACATCTCTGTCACCACTTTGCTGCCTGGTAATATACCTATCTCTTTCCCTCCCACTTTTCCCTCTCCATATGTTACTTTTTTGAATAATCTATGACAAAAGTGTTCCAGAGATGACTTCACTCATACCCACTGTTGCGTGAGAAGAATGGCAATCTATAGTTAATAGCTTATAATGGGGATGGAAATTTAGTTTGGTTTTCGCAATCTACTGAAGACACGTGCATAATTAAGAAGCTTAAATTATACTCAAATCCTGGAACATACTAATCCTTTGTAAGAATAACACCAAGACTGTATTCCTTCCTTTTTGTTAGTTGCAATCCCACTGGGGACAGGCCTGAAACCTAGCGCTGAGCACTTCAAATCTGAGTTAAGATTTGAATCTAACCAAGCCTAACCTGTATTTGAGTTGCCAGCCATGCTCGTTTAGCTATTCTGAAGTACAAAGATGTTCTTGCTGAATGATGCAGCTTTTCTTGCCTCTTCTATGAAAGGTGAATGATGACCACAATATTCATTTTTTTGACATTTCACCAGTCACCTTGCAATCCAACAAAGTCTCCATTCAGAACCGTGAATGAAATATTTCTCCATTAAGGTGGATAGCAGTTCATCCTTGATATGATACCTAACTGGCCTGGCACACAAGCCTTTTGTGCAGTGCTGTATCAGTGTTTTTTAAAGTCCATGTACATTCTGTCCATGCTCTCCTGTGCCTTTGCTCCCTTTTCACATGCACACACATACGCACACACACACACGGAGACACAAGCATTGTTAAACACAAGTCCCTCTGTTCATTTTGTACCTCTTCACCTTATTATATCCTATCTTAGGGAGGAGGCGGGTGGAATACCGTGGTCCCTGAATATTTCTTTAATTTTTTCCATTTTACTGCAGGTAAGGGTCTTTGTATCCCTGCAAACTGTTTAGTTCCAGTGAAATGTTACAGATAGGTAACTCCCAAAGGTTGCTGCAATTTTTTTAGCATTCGGAATATGCCTCGTCTGTCTTTGTCAGTCATTAGACATTTTCTTGATCACCTTTTTTCTTCCATGAACCCGATTACTGTAATTACTTCCCCATACTTGTCTTGAGACAGGTCTTTTAGTATATGTCACTCATCACCAAAATTTCCAAATACCACAGCAAATAACTTGCTATTTTTATTCCAATAAGTAGATGTCATGTTTACATGAGAAGAATCCCAAAGCACCTAATCTTTAAAACAAACCTGCAAATAGGCAAGATGTCTTTTCCCAGTGGACAGAACATCCAGAGAAAATTATTCATCTGCTGCCCATTCTCCTTTTTCTCAAAGACTCAAGTTTTATTGCAAAAATAAATTACTTACTTAAACACAAGATCGCTGCATCAGCCATGACCTTTCCTCTATGACATGATTCCTACATGGTAATATTTTTACTATTATCTGCCTAAGGCACTTGCTTTGTCTCCTCTTCTTCTTTCTACCCTGCATCTAGAACTGCTACGCTAGCTTCATGGGCTTAATTTTAAGCACCTTCCTGAATCAAGATCCACATGTGCATTTAATTCACAAGTATAACAACTGAAGTAAAATCTTCAGAATTCTTAAATTTCAGAGGAAATTTGAAAATTGAAAATCAGAATTGAAATGTTGTAGTGGTTTTACAATGTACAATATCAGAAATTAACCAGAATTTTGCACATCACCAATTTCAGGCTCATTTTTTGTGACCGAATGGAATTTAACTGAGTCAGTGGTACCTAAATGATACGTGTTCTGAGGAATATAGGAAATACACTAACTTCGCTCAGTTAGAGAAAAATGCACTAAATGATTGAAACTAAGAGACAATTTAGCAAGGTTGAATGTAATTAACAGTGACTAGGCCCTTCTTTAAAAACTGTCTGCAGATTCTAGCAGTTTGGATCAAGTAGCTTTTTCCCCCTTATGTTGTATTAACCCTGAATATTATTTCCATCAGGAATCCCACTGACTTATCACAATCATTTAAGCTATAGAATTCAAATAGTTCTAAATTATTATAGTTGAACATCTTTTTCTTAACATGCTTGCTTAAATGTATGTTGAACACTTTGTACTGCAGTTGTACTTTGAACTGCAGTTTCAAATAATATTTGCCCTTCCATCTTTTGCATGACAGTCATGGGAATTCAAGTGATAGTCTACCTGGTTTGGTAGAGGTGTTTAATACTTTTTAGCACGGTATATGTATTTGACTGTGACTGACCGTGAAAGGTGAATTACTTGAAATCTCTAGCAAAAGGAGTCCAAACCCCCTCTGTCTGCCTACTTCCTGTGAAGCTACTCTTCTCTGCTGTGTCTAGCTCTGGAGCCCTCAGCACAAGAAGGACACGGATCTGTGGGAGCAGGTCCAGAGGATGGCCACAAAGATGATCCAAGGGTTGGAGCACCTCTCCTATGAGGACAGGCTGAGAGAGTTGGGGTTGTTCAGCCTGGAGAAGAGGAGGCTCCGGCGAGACCTTATCGCAGCCTGCCAGTACCTGAAGGGGGCCTACAGGAAAGCTGGGGAGGGGCTGTTTGCAAGGGCATGTAGTGACAGGACGAGGGGCAATGGTTTTAAACTAGAGCAGGGAAGGTTTAGATTAGACATTAGGATGAATTTCTTGACAATGAGGGTGGTGAGGCACTGGCACAGGTTGCCCAGAGACGTGGTGGAGGCCCCATCCCTGGAGACATTCAAGGTCAGGCTTGATGAGCCTCTGAGCAACCTGATCTAGTTGAAGATGTCCCTGCTTACTGCAGGGGGGTTGGACTACGTGACCTTTAAAGGTCCCTTCCAACCCAACATATTCTATGATTCTACGATTCTGTGGTGGGTTCACCTTGGGGTACCCACCAAGCCACAATATCACTCCACCTCCTCAACAGAACAGGGGGAGAAAATAAAACAAAAAGCTTGTGGGTTGACATAAGGACAGGGAGATTACTTATCAGTTACCATCATGGGCAAAACAGGATCAACTTGGAGAAATTAACTGAATTTATTACCAATTAATAAAAGAATAGGATAATGAGAAACAAGAACAAAACTAAAAAAACCCTCCTTTCTTCCTGGGCTCAGTTTCACTCCTGACTTCTCTACCTCCTTCCCCTGAGCAGTGCAGGGAGATGGGGAATGGGGGTTGCGGTCACTTCATCACTCGTTGTCTCTGCAGATCATTTCTCCTCAAGCTCTTCCCCTGCTCCAATGTGGGGTCCCACCCATGGGAGACAGTCCTTCATGAACTGCCCCGATGTGGGTCCTTCCCATGGGTTGTGGTTCTTCATGAACTGCTCCAGCGTAGGGTGCAGTCCTTCCAGAACAGACTGCTCAAGTGTGAGTCCCCCATGGGGTCACAAGTCCTGCCAGAAATACTGCTGCAGCATGGGCTCTTCTCTCCATGGGGCCACAGGTCCTTACAGGAGCCTGCTCCACTGCAGGCTCTCCATATGGCCACAGCCTCCTTTGGACATCCCCCTGCTCCAGCATGGGGTCCTCCACAGGCTGCAGATGGATATCTGCTCCACTGTTAACCTCACCATGGTCTTCACCACGGGCTGCAGCAGAATCTCGGCTCGGGTGCCTGGAGCACCTCCTCTCCTTCCTTCTTCACTGACCTTGCTGTCTGCAGAGTTGTTGCTCTCACATATTCTCACTCCACTCTCCTGGCTGCTGTTGCACAGCAGTTTTTACCCTTTCTTAAATGTGTTATCAAAGAGGCGCAACCACCGTCACTGATGGGCTCAGCCTTGCCCAGGGGCAGGTCTGTCTTGTAGCTGTGTGGAATGCCTCTGTCAGACAAGGGGAAGCTGCTGGCATCTTCTCACAGAAGCAACCTCTGTAGCCTCACTGCTACCAAAACCTTGCCAGGTACACCCAATACATCTGGTTTAACAGCTATAAAAGACTTGCCTTCTAGTCATTAGAGCCCTCAGAAACTACTAGTTTCAGGGTGGAAGGACTCGCCACTAATCAGCACTAGTCAGTCATGAAACCACCAGAATTCACTGGTTTTTTGCACTATCTGTATATCTGGCTAAATAGTTATCTATTTCCGTTTTTACATAAAAGGATGTTTCCTTCATATCTCCAGGAACAAAGTTTTACCTTGAGAGGATGGTATATTCATGCAAATAATGCCAGATTAATCTATCCAACTCTAATTTTTCAGATTATCTTTAAGTCTATCCCTGATCATCTTTCAGAATTTGGCAAATGAAGTTCTCTGTTTTCAGTGACAAGGGTTGGAGTAATTTTCTAATTTTTTTTTTTTATTTGTTATCACATAAAATAAAACAGCCTATTGTTATCTTGTAGACACTTCTGTCAGTTCCATCCTGCCCTAAAAGGAGGATGAATCAGAGATGGATATCTTCTCTGAACCATCACCTCTTCAGCCCTCCTACAGAGATCAAAAATAAGTCATTATTCCTGTACACTAGCCCAGGAAAAATAGTTCTGCATTAGAGCATTGCACCGCAGCTGTAGAATTCTAAATTATTTTGTGATTTGTTTCTTGTGACTCAATTTCATCTCTAGAAGACACATACAGAAGTTAGATGGTTTCCTGCGCATCAAGTTTCAAAGCAGTTCAAAGTCAGGCAATGCAAAGTTACATACAAAAGCAATCAAACAAATACAGAAATATCCAGTATTAGAAAAATTTCAGCCCACTGTTCCAAAGAACTGATGTCAGCAGTCGGTAGACTGAGAGTAATTTACCACTGAACAAAGCATCAGAAATCTTTGTACGACTTCTATCAAACAGTACGGATCTAATTGTCTAACCTTTTTTTCTGTACTTATAAAAAATCACCTTTCCACCTAATACAATCTATCCTTCATGTTGTAGCTCTGATGCTTTCAGCTATGGACTGAGTATCATTTAATTGCTTCCTCTGTTAACCTTTACTTCTCTGAAACACTCTACTGAGGCAGCTTTACTTTCAAATACTCTTACTTATTCTTGAGTTGAATAACACATTAAAGAGTTTTCTCTAAATGTTTCTATCCAAGGAGCATTTCTGTTTCCTAGAAGTCTGTAAAGCATATATGATAAAGATTCTGTATACCCGATTCCATAAATACATTTTGTGATAATTAAACTGCAGCCCTGGGATGTGTAAAATACATACTAAGCATTTATTAAAATCTTGCTATGTAGAGATGGCAAAGATACACCCGACAGTTTATCCAATAATTTGGAAATGACTCATTTGGTTACATTACAAATCTTCCTTGCTTTATCAGTACCTAAAATGGGCAGGCTGACATGTTGATTAACACTCAACTATTATTAGTTTTGAAATGTAATAAAGATGGGCAAAAATATAGATAGGACATTTATATTATTTTAGGAAAAAATATTGACTTCACTTCTGTGCTATTTACGATACTGTCTAATCACTGAATATTCCCACAGATGATTTACTCATATAGGAACAAGTGTTGAATTCAAAAAAGGTCTAGTAAGAAATGAGTATCCATATAAAGTTTTGCACCAGAGGACACTTTGTTTTCTGTTCTCATAAATAACTCCTCTTGCTGGCATTCCTAACCTTCTATTCCACAAGCAGAAAATATATGGGATGTTATATAAGGCTACAGAGACTACAAGTAATAGCAGTCTAGAATTATAACTGAGATAGCATCACACTTCCCAAGTTGGAATACATTCATATAAATTTTCAATGCATTACAAATCTGATCCTGTTTACTAAACCCTACAGTTTTTTAATATATGACAAAAATATTTCTTCTCTCCAGGATTTTCGTTAAGTATGACTTGACCAAGATCAGGCATCATGAACATTGTTTGTGTTTGCTCTTAAAGGAGATTTCAATACATTGTCTTCAGAACTTTGTCCCTTGGGTTTGTCGGGAGGAATAGTTGATTTATTATTAAATCCTTCTGATTGTCACAATTAAAAACCTCAACCATTACCTCAATTTTTCTGTAAATCTTTCAAAGGTTCAAAATTGTAAAACACTTGTCATTAAATTCCAAGGGAAAGAAGTAGTGTGTGAAGCATTTCGCATTTCTTAAAGCCACCCCAAAAGATACGGAGAAGCCGATTATAGTCAAGTTCCCTTTCCTTGCATTCACTGTGCATTCATTTTACACTTCGTATTTTACAATCTACCTGTATAGCACCACAAGTGCCAAGAATGTTAAGTAGTTATCTTCTGTTGAATTTGACAGAAGCTTAACTTCTGGTGTTATTGCTGAAGTCCAAAGTGAGTCCTTAGTTGAATCTGATCTGAGCAGGCACTCAAGGGTGCATATAGTTAAACTTTGAGAAAACAAGGGAGGTCATTCTCCCCCTCTACTCTGCACTGGTGAGGCCACAACTGGAATACTGTGTCCAGTTCTGGGCTCCCCAGTTCAAGAGAGACAGGGAACTACTGGAGAGAGTCCAGCAAAGGGCAACAAAGGTGATTGAGGGATTGGAGCATCTGCCTTAAGAGGAAAGGCTGAGAGAGCTGGGACTCTTTAGCCTGGAGAAGAGAAGGCTGAGGGGAGACCTTATTAATGTTTACAAGTATCTGAAGGGTGGGTTTAAGGAGGATGGAGTCAGAATCTTTTCGGTGGTTCCCAGTAACAGGACGAGGGGTAACAGGCACAAGCTGGAACACAGGAAGTTCCGATCAAATATGAGGAAAAAATTCTTTACGGTTAGGGTGACAGGGCACTGGAACAGGCTGCCCAGGGAGGTCGTGGAGTCCCCTTCCCTGGAGACTTTCAAGACCCGCCTGGATGCAGTCCTGAGTAATGTGCTCTAGGCAATCCTGCTGTAGCAGGGGAGTTGGAATAGATGACCTCTAGAGGTCCCTTCCAACTCTGAAATTCCATGATTCCGTGATTATGAGATGAAGTCATGTGTGTGTCAAACATCTAACATGTCAGGCCACCAGCTGGAAAAAAATCTTGGTCTGTCTCTAAGGTATATGGCTTCACATCAGTCAAACAGATACCGAAGGAAGGAACCATTTCATTGGGAATAGGCAAAGTTCAGTGTCATCAGTAAGATTTCCAGGCTTGCTGAGGAGCTGATCATCAGTGCAGCAAAAGTCACTAAGAAGCCCTCTCAAACAGCTGGCACCAGACCGGAGGGGACACACAGTTTGTGGAGTTTTGAGTTGTTGGGGTTTTTTGAATTAAAGAAAAAAACCTCAACATAATTCACTGGTGCCTTCAGGACAGAGAGACAGAATCCTTTCCTTTTAAAGAAGGTAAGAGAAAATAGTAATAACATTGACATAACACTGATGGTATTGCAAAATATATTATCAGACGGAATCTGAACATCTGAACTAGGCTACTGCTAACACTCTACTATCCAGATTGTTGTTCATGCTTCAAGTCATCCAGACATAACAAATCCACATGGGAGCTATGTGATTTCCTTTTCTTGCAGCTGCTTATTCTAGGAACCTAGTATTATTTAAAACATAAGAATCTCACCTGCTTTAAATTCAGAATTTTCAACATACCTACATGAAAGAATGAATGATTCTGGCTTTTGAGATACTGTGCAAGAAGTGCCAAACTATGCCAGATGTGATGCTTGATAGGAAAGGGTGTTTAGTATTCCCTTTAATTAATTCTCACAATCTTTGAGTATCCTTAGTCAGTTGATTTGGAAGTTAAATGTAGAAATTAGCACACAGTGGTTTCACTTCAGAAAACACAAATTCAGCTTTTAATTTAGGTCACTTTATCTCTGCTCCCTTCCCATGTACTCACTCTCAGAAAAATGGAACATAATGTGACTCAGCTTGACTCTTCTGGCAGCATCACCTCAACAGAGGTTCAATGTTAAGGCGTTTGCAGGTCAGGGCTGTTGTGTACTGGTGGAGCACTGCGAGCATCAGTGTGCCTATCTGCCTGCACTCAGAGCTATTGGTGCTTTGCTTTTTATCAGGAAGAAGTTCATTCCTTTTCTGATCTATATTTTGTTCCAACAATTAACTTCATAGTGACACTTCTATTTGCTTAATGGCTCTTTTTTGACCCAATTCCAAATATTCCTGCAGTCATTAGCCCTTAGCCTATGTTCCAGATTAGCGTGTAAAAGACTTTCTGCAGCTTTAACACTTTACCAGTCAAATGTATTATTTCTGCTGTTAACTGGCTTTTTAGCCTTCAAGTCTTCAAGTGCGTCAAGTGCATCTGCCAGCCTAAATTGCTTTCTTGCAAACATGCATGCACAAGTGCAGGTGCATTTGCGTGTCTCTGACTTATTCATGGAGCGACGGGTTTTGGACAGTTAAACTGCAATTCAGGTCACTTTGAGAGCATGCTCTTCTGGGGCAGCGATATTAAGCAAATATCCAGCATGTCACTTTTCACAGCCTTCTCTTTTTAGCTTTTTCTGACATGTGCCTAAAGGGGTGATCAAGATACAAGTATCTCTCTAAAGAGAAAAGTAGTAAAATGACATAAGTGAGAAGAGGGAAAAGAGACATCAGATAATACATCAAATAGAAGCTGAAAAGCCACACAGACTCCAGCAGCACAAAGCAACATCAGTACATGGTCGCCCTATGCTGAAAAAAAGAAAGCTTCAATAGAACACTGACAGCATGAAGTAACAAAACAGAGTTTGCACAGTAATGATTTTATGATTTCCTTTTAACTTCACTCAGGGACAGGAGAGAGCACTCTCCAGCTTTTCAAAACTGAGCACTCTGCATCACGAAGAACTTGCCTTTTTTTTTCTAACAATTTCATTCAGTTTCTCATTCTGAAAGATAATCTCAGCAAAATTTGTATTTTTAATCTTTTTTTTTCATTTCTCTTCCTATCATGTCATTTTATCTGATTGTAAAGTTGAAACTCATCTTCTTGCCTAAATGCATTAAAACTCCTACCAGTAAAAGCATGTTCGTGCCAGTAAATGTACAAAAATCTAATTCAAAGTTTTCCAAGTAAAGCCTCGAACTTTACTTATTTTTTCTTAATTTCGAGATAATCAAGTTATAGTAGTTTGATACTTTTTCCCTCGGGATTCATCTACTGGCTGATTTTTTATATTTCCTGTGTTTTCACGTATTATCACGAGTTACGTCAACCTATATGTAGGTTATGTATTACATGACTTATCTGCGTGTTCTTTTACAGTGGGGCAGCAGGGCCACAATGTAAAGAATAACACAGGGCCCAAAACACCCACGTACCGCTGCTGAAACAATCCATCTAATTTCTGTACAGTGCCTCAGGACTTCTAACTGCTGAGAGTCAGCACAGTGAACCTACACACTGAAAGCTGTTGCACTGGGCTTTTACAGCGCTGCCTCTCGTCACTGACAATTTGCTTTTCTAAATCTCACCAGGTTCACACTATTACTCATCATTCTCACTAGCATGTCACTATGACTCTTCAAGATACCTCTCCTACATTTCTAAAGCAAATTCTAAGTTCTGCACGTCTTATTCTTGATACAGTTCTTGACCTTATGAATTCTACAGAATTAATACCTCTGTGTTTGTAGTACACTACGTGAACTATTTTCGTAAAAACTCTGGGTTTGAAACCAAAATGCGTTACAGTTGCCTCAAAATACATTTACAACAGTGCTCTAATTATAAGAACAGCTGAAATGCAATGCCCTGAGATCAGAAGAAAGATCTTACCAAAGCACCCCTGTGTGATAATTTAAGTTTATTTACCAAGGGCAATTAGGTTGAAGGTGCATTTTGACAAAAGAAACTGCAGATTGTTAATATGCCCATATAACCAGTGCTACTAAAGAACACTTCAATAATTGCAGTATAAAATCAACATCACGCAGAGCAATTAGTTTCAATGAAAATAAAAGTGAAAATCTAAAACATATACTCAGATCCTTAAAAAAACCCCAACCAACCATTAAAAAAAAAGCCAAAACCCAAACCATAGAAAACCAGAAAAAAAATAGCACTGCCTGTCATTCACCGTCACATCACTTCGGGACTTCTCCTTTGAAATACTAGTCCAGTGGAATTCACGGCTCTTCTGCTCATCGGGCAGGTGTAGCCTTACTTCATCTATTTAAGGCTTACTGCATACCTTCTCCTACGTTCAATCAATTTTCTTCTAGCGTAGAGACCAAGAGGTGAGAAAAGCACAGGGAGAAGCTTCTTCGCAATCACTCTGATAGCAAATGTAGCCTTAAATCAGGCTGGCATTCGGGTAAGTGGGAAAAAATATGATAACCCCAGTCCCTGAGCTATGAACATAAATTACAGAGGAGCTAGGGAGGAAAAGATATTTTTTTTTTACATCCTTTCTTTCTTACACACTTAAGAGATTCATTTTAGGAATAGGGCCCCAAAAACTATGCTTGCAAGAGCATTTACTGTAGTTTTTAAGGATATTATGACTTGTTAAATAGGCGAGGTAAAGCACATTTTCTTTGAGCTCAAAGTCCTGTTTGCAGAGATCTCTGCAGGAAGTTAGAGCCCCAATTTCTACATGAACAGTTTGCAGTTGGTAGTTTTCTGACAGAAGTAATTTGGAGCAGGTACTTCCCTGTCACCTTCTGTTTGCATGTGCTTAAGCCTTGTTGGTTTCAGGATGTTTAAAATGCTGGTGAAGTTTGCATAGTCTGGAACAGCCGAAATTTGAAGTGTTTCACTGAAACTCATTCCACACCCTCTACTGCCTGAAGGAGATTGTTCAAGCTTATTATACTGTAATGTTGTACCAGTTCCTACTCCTACTCTATTTTCCCCCAAACTGCCTTAAAAGTCAAACTGACCCCAAACTGGCTACTTTTCCCCTAAACTGACTTATAATTTGCATATAAAGATTTTATAGACAACACAGTAAGACTTTCATCTTGGTAAGAGGTTGGGTGATTGAGTAAAATCTCCATTTCTATATGACTAGATTTAAGCCTACTCAGACATTGACTTAGACACACAAACATTGACAGAAACTAAGGTGCAACTATATTGCAGTCTGCAACTTTATAATCATATACGTGTAGTCAATCAGTCACGTGCCTTATGGAATGAGCATAGACGATGAAAATAGCCGAAAGCTGGTCTGCGTGTTTCCTGAGGTTTCCCTCCTCTCCTCTACTTTGAGCAAAATTTGAAGTCCACTACCCTATTTCCCAACATTTTATTCTATTGTCTGTATCTTGGCTCATAAGCCTACCACTGAATCTCCCACTTCTTAGGGCTGGCCCTTTGCCATTCGGCTGAAATGCACTGTGTACTGCACAGAAAACCTCCTTATTGATACTATGCTTGGACGACCTTAATTTTTTTTTTCCTTATATTTAGTAAGTTCAGCTGGTCATTACACAATTTAAATAGATCTTTTTTTTCCTTAATCTTTAGCTGATAGATGAACCCCATCAGTACTAAATTTATCCAGTCAACCACAGCGTATTCCCTTGCACACAATTTTTGTACTCAGCCACGTTCGCAATCTAGTGTCGAGTGTCTGTCACACTTTGATGACAAATCCTTGTCATCCAGCACAGTGCCAACCTCCCTCAACTGTATCACTGACCAGATCAGATACTACAGCACTAATGTAACACATACAGAGCAATCCAGGAAACTTTTTTTCTTTCCCATTTAATTCTATACCAGTTAGCTTTCTGAAGTTTTTCTCATCCCATTGAAAATCTGTGTCAGTTATAGGACTTCATGGCAATAAATATTGATGTTGGTCCTCTCATCCCATGAGGGAGACACAGCTGTGATCTCACCAGCCACATGGCCACATCACTATTTAATGTTTAAAGAAAAAGAGGGCATTTTTTTTTTTTAATCCAGTTCTTCCTATAAAGGTATCCCTGCTATCAAATGGAGAAAAAACATCTCTAATTCACTTGCTTACTGATGGACTTTTATGAGCAACCCATTCCTCTTTAGAAATTTTGAGACCAGCATGACCTGAAATTCCATAACCCCACCAAAATCTGACCATTGCTTTTATTGCACAAAATAATATTCTATTATAGTGATAACACTATTATATTGACTCAGGATGAACCCCACGGTTCCTTGTCATCCTTCATAGCCCTGGTCACACTGAGATGACAGAGTATCCCTGCGCAACAGATGTAGTCAGTAACCTGCACAGACTACCTTGGTGAGGTGACACTACCAAGCAAATGCTCCAGTAGTACTGTGACTGGCAAAGAGTTTCCTAACTGCTTTCCACCTTGAAAATTAATTGTTTAATTTGCACCACGAAGGAGGTGGTATTTATCCAGTATTCACTGCAACCCTGTTCCTGCATATTTGCTTCTGTGCTGACTCCTCAAAGTTGTCATCTCCTTTCCCTGTTTTTCTTCCTCCTCCTCCTCCAGAAGTGCTCTGCCCGCACCGAGCCCAGCCCTTCTCCCAGGACGCTAACTGGAGGTCTGACATCCAAACAGATTAAAAGCCAGAACCGTGACTGACTTCTGTAGGAAGCAGAACAGAGACTCAGCGCTGCACTTCACTAGGACCCCAATTCCTGATTGTATCTGCAGCCAAGTCAATGAATGATGAGTAATAACCTTAAGCATTTGTGAATCAATGCTATTGCTTACCGAGGATCTGCAGAGTAAGAAATGGATGTGGGCTCTCCTGGCAGTGTCATCCGTGAAACCAGAGTCTTGTAACTTTAAAACCTTGACCAATTTCCCTCCCCACAGATACCTCTTCCCATATTTTCTCAGTGTTCTATTGTTTTTAGCCCTTCCACTGACTGCAAATCTCTAGCCATAATGTGACATCCGACCTCTTCATGTTACACGGCGTAAGACTGTCTCAAGGCCTGCCAATAGAGAGAAAAACTGTGTATCTGTTTTTGATGGCAAATTTTTAAGACATTTTTCTCAACATTCCAACCAGCACATTGTTGGTTTTGTCTTATATTCTCCTAGCTGTTATCCATTCCCAACCCTAGACAACTGCCATTCACGCTGACTCTCCCAAGTGCTCGGCTGTTCACTTTTTTCCTTCCTGGTGGTTGTCATCCTGCCAGCCCCCAGGAAGAGCTCTGAGCCCTACCTGCATTTGCTCAGCACCTTATTCCCCACTCGGTGTTTTGATTTCCTCTTTATTGTCTGGACTACTAGTTGGGGCAGAAAAGCGTACCTTCTCATCCTGAGGTGGAATGGTTTGCCTGCCTGACAAATAGCCATTCCAGTAAAGATCTGGGAGCATAGGGGAGGCACAATTGGCTGGTTGTACACCATGCAATTTTACTGTGCAAAATTCTATGGTTATTGCTAACAGAAATTGCAACGACCACATCTAAAATGCCATTGGAAGTACATCCTTCTAGTGTCCTGGTCAGCTGAATCTCAGCTGCTGTGCTGACCAAGTCAGAAAGATTTGCGAGTCTTGCTCCCAGGGTCTTAAGAGTGTCAAATGAGACTGGTAATACTGATGGTCATGATCTCCATATTCCTCAAGGCACCTCGTGTCAGCTACTTTGACAGGGGTGACCCTGGCATTAACCCCAGTGAAATACTGCAGTTTGCTTATCCTTATACAAGTATCACTAGAGGCTTACATCTGTAGTGTCTCCTGAAGAAATACGGAGTAGCATTAGTAGCCATGCAGCAAACATATGGCGCCTCAGAGCAGCTGGGAAAACACTGTGCTCCAGCTTTCTTGATGGAAAGCACTTTTCCTCTGCCAACTGCATTTTGTAAAACAGTTCAAAGCCTTTTACCAGCTTTCAGGGAGATGCTTGCCACAGGGAAACGCTTGTGAAAGGAGTGGGCAGGCAGGCACCCAAACAGCAGAAGCCATAAGATATCTAGCTACATCTCCGCATCTTCCAGCTTCTTCACCGAGTGCTGGGAATAACTGCTGAGAGTGAAAACTACTTGCAGTATTTGGATACAAGTAAGCCCCCTACAACCACAGGATGGTCAGTTCACATCATCAGATAAACTGAGCATCAGCTGTATAAATATGCATCCTCCAAGAATGATATTGCTAAGTCAGTCTCTTCCTGCCATACGCTTCTTTTGACTATGTCCCACTGAAATCCTGATTCTTCTGGGCCCACCTTTCTTCTCTGTGGTCAAACACCTCCTGATCCAGTATCTTGCCCAGTCTGTATTCATACTATTAACTTCAGGTCTAACATTCAAGCAAGAGAAACCCCTCGGTAAGTCCAAAAGGTCAGCTGACTAGCATCTAAGAGCCCCCTTTCACCTTCTCTTCCACGGGCAGCTTCATTTCCCTACTAGGTTCTATCAAATACTGCAGCTGAACTTCAGGCAATGGCACTGTCTGTCCGATTTCTTGTCCAAGTTATCATAGTTCTCCTTCAGACTTAGAAGCACAGAACCACAGAACAGTCCAGGTTAAAGGGGACCTCAAAAGATCATCTGGTCCAATCTATTGTGGGAAAGAGAGCCTAGACAGAATGGACAACTTTAAGAAAGGAAGAAGAATGTTATGAATATCAAGTCTATCAGTAGAAGTCAAGCCTTGCTGAACATAAAGGACAGTCTTCCCTCAAAATAAATGACTATATCCCATGATAATAAAGCAGCACTCTAAAATGTTGCAGTGAGATCAGAATCTTTATCAAACAATGTATTAAAATTCCTCTTCTCTCTCAAAATGTTAAAGAAAAGGAGAAAAAAGGAGAAAAAAGGAAAAGGTACTGCTGAGTCCTACGTATAAAGAGATAACAGGCTCCAAGAGATTCACAGAGCAATTCCTTGGAAAGCAAGCCTTTCCTCCTTACCATCAAATAATAATGGTTAAAAAAAAGATAGCTTGCTACCAACTTACCCTTTCTTAAGCAGGGGTACTAATTTCAGCTGTAACTGCACCGCACGTGTAGCCCTGAAACCAGGCCTTAAATCATATTGGGTTCTGCAGGGCAAGATTGGCATCTTAACCTCTGTCCAAAATCTAATTGGCAGTCAGTGAAAGGTACACAGCATTATGTGAAACAGACCTCAGAAACTGGCCTTCCGTATTCTCGACTAGTTCTATATCCCAGACAGTGCCAAGATGTTATCTAACTACTTTGTACAAAGAAGAGAGAAAGGCACTACAGGTATATTCAACTGAATTGTTACAGTGTGAAAGCAGCTTTTTTCCCTCAATACCTCACAGATCGTATAGTTTACATTAATACATTTATTTTGAAAAGAATCTGGTTCTTACACTTACAAACTGTGGTCAGGAGATCAAGCAGCATCCTTTCTTGCTCAACAACAACTACTGGTAGTAAAAACTGACTAACCCAGCTCTTACATTTATCCAATTCAATGTAATCTTTTTATTCTCCTAAATGTTCATATGAGGGGAAAAAATCAGATCTTAGTGTTATGGTTTGGAGAACCCACAACAATTTGTTGCCATTTAGATAATTATTCTATCACCTGACAACCCCTCCCCACCTGGGGAAGGGGAATCAGGAAAAAACCAAAGAACTGCAAGGGCTGAAATATAAACAGTCTTAATAGAATGATAATAAATAATTAACATTAATAATACTAAAGAACCAATAGTGATACTGATACCAATATAAAATATATGAGGATTATACTCAGCCAATTCTATACTCAGCACAGTAGGAAGCTGTGCGCTCCCAGCAGCAGACAACAAATGTTGGACACTGTGAGCCCTACGGCTTTGGGAGGAAGGGAATGGCTCAGGGGTCTGACACCAGGGCAAGAAGTTGTCGGGACCGCTGCCATCAAAGAAGAGGAGAAGCTCCTCAGCAAACTTTCTAATTTATATTGAATGTGATGTTCACAGTATGAAATAACCCTGTTGGCCAGCTTGGGTCAAGTGCCCAGGTCTCGCTCCTCCTCATCCCCGTACCTGGCAAAGCTTGAAAACACTGAGACCTTGAAACCTGCACATCGTAGCTGGCTATAAAGCAAATATTTTCACAAATTCAGTCACTAGAGTCTTCTCAAAATCCAGTTTTCCCTAGCATTAGAAGAGGCCTTAATGAAAAGTAAAATTACTGAAAGAGAAATTAATCCTGTGTCACTCAAACCAGGACACTTAGCATGAAAACTTAGTTAAAATAACACTAATTGTATAGAAGAAGGAATAACACCTCACTTCAAACCGTATTGTCTCTGGAAAACTACCATGAACAAAAATGTGTATTTGTCCTTGAAATGAAATGATAGGACTGAAAATCAAAGTAACAGGGAGCCATCTTTACAACGTGCCTTTTAGAGAAAAAGTGCTCTTCAGTAGACAAATTATGTCAATGCCTCCAGGAGTAGAAAAGGAGTGAGTGTATGATGAACCTCATTCTCCCTTTAGCACTATTAGTAGAGGAGTCGTAATTCGGGTAAGGTACAATATGAATCCCGTAAGGGAATGATGTGGCAAATCTGCAAAAGCTTTTGTCATGGATGAGCGTGCCCCACAGTCACATTTAGTCTTTGAGTGCTGCCAGCTCCCAGGAGAGCTAGACTGAGAGGTATGCAAGAGCCACGCTGGAAACGTGATTATGCTGTAGACTGACATTTCACGTATCTCCTGATCTGCTTCTGCGCTCCTCCTAGAGCACTCCCTTGGGTCACACCTTATCCCAGTGTGCATCATTGCAGGAAAACTGTATGTTTCTCGTTTCTTTTACCACTGGTAAATATACGAAAAGCAAACAGACAAAAGATAACAAAACTTAATGGATGACGATATTTCAAAGGTGCATGCGTGCACATGTCCATACACTTCTAAGAACACACATACCAGCTAGTACTGACAGCACTAAAGATTTGTGTGTTTGGTTTGGCCGGTCCCAAATATTTTGTGTTTATACTTATACTGTCTTTTACATCTCATTTAGTTAAATAAGAATCCAAATTGTCTACAAAGTGTTTGGGTCTGTGAAATAGGCCTGATTTCCTGTTAGTTACCAGAAGTGTTTCTCAACTCTTGAAATGTCAGATTACTTTGATGACTTCGAGGAAAACAGCCTTTTCTGCTAAGAAAAGGTGAATAAAGTTCGTACAACACCTATCCAAACAAAAATACTGTGTTTTTGTAGTCTGCTCATTGTTCTACGATCCTAAAAACAGCCAATACACAGTCTCATAACTACAGTGTTGCAAAGACGTGTATTTGCTTAAATTCATTGCAATAACTATGTTGAGAGATAATGACATTGTTTCAAAGAGAACGAAAATTCTCAAGATTTCAGAAAAGGAATGATACCCAGTTGATATAATGGAGGAAATGAAAGCCAACAGAATACAGTTTTCTGACATAACAATTGGTTAGGGCAAGCACTATTCATCTAAAGCATCCCATACAATCTATGATAACCACTTGAGGGCACCTCTTTGTTCTAAGGTCCTTTTAAAAGACAACATCTTTCAGAAGCAACTTAAGAAGAGATTTTGGTGCTGAAAATATTCAAAGGAAAGACCGCCACCTACTGAAACTTTCTGTCCCTATTACTCTAAGTCCTGAGAATGTTCCCCATCCTTTAAGCACTGGAAGGTCCAACCTGTTCTTTGCTAAACTTATTCATCAGGCAGGATAATGCCACGACCAAAAGAAAAAAGAAATAATGAATTTATTTTTATCCTATTGAAACTTCTGTAAAGAGTTCAAAATTAAATACTGGACATGTGACCTTGGTTTTTAATCAGTTTCTCTTTCATGATTAGAAAATACTTCTTCAGGATGTAGATACATTATGTGCTAAATATGTGTACTCTTAGTTACATGAAGCTAAAAAAGCCTTCCAAAACCACAGTACTTCTCCAGTAACTTCAAAGACTACCTTACAAAATAACCCATTCAGCATCCGTATTTATTTTCCTTGATTTAGTTTTCAAAATTAGGCCAAGGCCATTTTTCAAATAGTGGCTTGGCATATTCTTCACCTTACATTCTTAAAAAACACCCACAGTTCCAACAGAAATTCTTACATCATGGCTTCTTAGCAATAGAGACAACAGCAAGATTATGAGAAGAAAAACACACTAGATTAGATTGGCTTTCGCCATTACATAGATAGTATTTATCAAAAGAGATTAAAACTGAAAGTACAAAATGCATATGTTTGTAAGGTGTTAGATAATACTCCCAATCTAGAGATTACTGCTCATTTCTCAAGATTATAAATTCAGTTATAGAAGGGCTGTTACTGGGTTGAATGAATGTGCCTCGACCTACCCAAATTGGGGAAGCCTTTTCTTTCCGTTAGCCCTCAGGTGGGTGTACTGAAATATTCAGATCTCCTTGAGTTACAATAATTTATTCATTATCTAACATATAACCAAAAGGTATAAAATTGCTCGAAACTGTTTCACATTAAATTCTATAAAAAACATTTTCAGGGAAAAGGTGGGATTTTTCACAACAAATCTATAACGCAGGCTCTTTATATTTTATAACTCTGATATATCCATATTTAAAGGAAGAAGTAAATGTTTCTTTTACTGTCTAATCTGAACGGAAACATTATGAAGCTTTTCTTAGCATCTTTCATTTGTTTCTACTAGTGCCTAGACAACTTGAATCAAATTAAATAATTTAAAGCACTGTCTTCAGTCAAAACAAACTAAATAGCTCTTTTGTTACTCCCCTTTCTCTAGTTTGCACTATAGACATTAACAAGATGACCACAGAGCAGGTTTCACAGCTGAGGAATGGCTAACATTACTTTTTTTCTACTTTTTTTTTTTTCACCTTGCACTTACGCTATCATCAATGCATAACTCCTTTACTTAAATACAGGCTACATAAGACAATGTTTATACAGAACAAAAGGCGTCATCTTTTTCTATGGAGATTGCATCTCATAAATAGATCTGGTAAAATAATTTTCACATTTGTGATTACGACAACTTTCTCTTCAAAATATTAAATGGTGGCGAGGAACGGATAGACAGAATGCCCAAAGAAAGTTGTTTTGAGCGTGAATAAGGATGGAAGACCAGAGAGGGCAACCCTCTTTCTAGAGTCCGTGATGGTGTAGAAGCATTTCTACTGGAGAAGAGCTTTAAATTGCAATTACCCTTTCAGTGATTACTGTGGAGAAGCTCGTCAATTATGTCAGCAGAACAATAAGTGTATTACTTGAGAGATCTGATCTGATAGCTAGGAACTGTTTCTGTTAATCCAAGAATTCCCTCCAAGTCATTTGTTCCTAGACTCTACACCTTCAGAGTCAGCGAAACCCAGAGGTTTATTATGAGGCACTCAAATCAACATGTAGATACTGTCATGTGCTCCTTTCCTCCGTTTCCACAGGATTCATCAGGAGCAAGACTTTGCAACTTAGTAACTCTGAAAGTAATATCATGTAAAGGGATGATGTACGTGGAATGAAGAAATCTATCTTCGCCAAAACTGTGATTTAATAATCTAATAATATTTCATGGATACTATTTTGCCTCATGGACCAATATATCTGACCAATATATCCTAAATATATCCTATTACAAATACTTCTCTTTCTTTAGGGGCTGGGGTAGCTTTCCTCTAATTTTTAGAGTCCTTCCCCTCAGAGAAGCCCAGTCCATCAAAGAGTTTTGAAAACATGTAAAAAAAAGGAATTTCCAAGTATTCTGACAGAAATAGACTTGCAAGTTTTTCAGTTTGAGTGATTTTTCTACATAAGAAGACATCCTTTGAGTTTCTACCGTATCATAGACCCACATATTGTAGAATGCAATGATTTTGAACTGAAGCTCATTACTGTAGTTCTGTTAACACAATTAATAAGGTCCACTTTCTCCAGATTCCTGACCAGGTAGCATGCATTAAGTTGTAGAGAATCATTTCGTGATTCGTTCATCAGAAATATTCTGTAAATAATTTCTGTGCTTAGCTTTCTCTTCCTATCAGTCACTTTTTTCCATCGCTCCCTTTTTCAGGACAGTTCTGGAGGTTCAGACCAGCTGCAGGTCTATGTTCAGCTCACCCAGACGCAGACACTTCCATCCAAGTACCAATTTGCTCTCTAGCTGGCGCTGACTGGGTCAACTGAATCTCTTCTGACTACACTGGAAGCATAGATTTTCAGTCTACCTAAATCTGGAGTTCAATCCCATACATACTGTCTTTTCTTTAGCTGGCTTGTAACAGTTTTTATACTGGCGGGGGGAGAGGCTGGTAAGGAGGGAGGGAAAGGGAGGGGGTCTGACTGGCAACCTCTTAGTCACCATGAAGACCACTAGACTTAGTTAAACCTTTTCAAAAAAGCTAGCTTAGATATTCCCTGTTATGATAACATACGTTGCTTAATCTAGAAAGTCTAAAATATCATATCAGGTGCCCCCAAAATTAAGCATTGCAATACTATAAATGACTTGTAGATAAAATAATGTGGTTTCATTGATAGCTCCTATATACTTCTACATAAGTAGAACAACATATCATCAATATCATACAAGTCCAACAACTCTGACAAAAGGCCATAAATTTTACATAAAATGGAAAAAAAACTACAGTAACCTCTATACACATATACATGATCAGCTCATGAATATTGTTCCAGTCTTATCACGCTCTACATCTAAAGGGGACTAAGCAAGGTACACACTTTATATTGTGCCTAGCAAATGCTTTGTTCATGAGGTCAGAGCTGGTATCTGGACAGTGGCTAATAAGAGCTGGAAGGTGTTAAGATCTGAAAAGGATTTATGCGCTGTATACTCAGAGAGAAGGAAATCTTTAGACGGTGACATACCGAAAGGCAGAACCAAATCAGACAGAAATCCCAGTCAGATACTCAGTTGCTGCAAACCAAGACTCACAGTGTTTCCCATTTGGCAACCTCCTGCCTAGCAGAGTTTGCATGCCTGACTTAAATGAACAGGTTCCTAATGGGCTGTAGGTAGATACTTTCTGAATCTTAAGCCTTGCATGTAGAAAATCGCAAGAGGAAGGTAGTATTCTTAGCCTGCTCATGGATTTAGGGGCCACAACCAAAGTAAGACATTAAAGTTGAAATATGGAAGCTGCAGTTAAAACCTGGGAGGAACCACGTTTAGATCCTATCTCTGCCTTTGCCTGAGTTTACATCACTCGCCTGCCAGATTAATGGTTTAACCACCAAACTGTTTTTCCTAGAATACTCTCATATTGTTTAAAAAATTCCTTATCTGACCCACTGGGCCTGACAGATAGTAAGTACTTTTTAGTCATTGTACACATCTGGAAGACTTGAATTCCAGTTCTCGCTGCAAGCAATACTTAAATGTTTTATTCAATGGAGATTAAATTTAACAGGCAATGCTAAAGAAATCAGTACCCAGAATACCCTGCTATGCAGGCAAACATTTAGGATATCAGTGATCAAGTTCAGCCACCCGCTCCACAGTTCTTGCTCCTTTACCTAATGCAGAAGGAATATGAAATGTTAGCTCCATGTGAGTGCCTCAAGCACAACGTGAAGAAATTCATCATCTACCTCTCCTGAATGTTTGTGTCTGGGTGAGTCATGCTCTCCTTAAGGGCATGCAACAGGAGCAAACCAGAACACTGGAGGTTCTCTCTGAACATCAAGAAACACATTTTTACTGTGAAGGTGACTGAGCCTTGGAACAGGTTGTGGAGTCTTCATCTTTGGAGATATTCAAAAGTCATTTGGACACAGCTCCAGCTCACCCTGCTTGAGCAGGGTTGTTGGTCCCAATGACCTCCAGAGGTCCCTTCCAACCTCAATGCTCTTTGATTCCGTGATTCATTACCATTGAATTTGCCTTCTCTACAGTTTAGGTGAAGTGGAATGTCTATTTTGGGAATTTTGACACTGCGCTTAAATGGCAGGTACCTAAGCTTCAAGATCTTTTGTTACTTCCACTAGGCTAATCATTTGAAAATCTTAGAAATATGTAATGTTGCATTAGAAGGTTTAATGTGACTGCTACCCATAGAGTTTGTAGTGGATTTATCCCAAAATGAATGACAAAGAAATCAGAAATGTTTGTTAGACTTCAGTCTGCACAACCAAAGTACGTATGAGGAAATATAAAAGATCTGAATGGAGAAAAGAGAAATGGAAATTTTACCTTCAAGGATTCTTTCTCAGATGTAACACAAAGCACAATGACAATTAAACATATTGCAGTGTTCAGAGTAATAATGCCCTCGTTATATTTCTCTATATTCTGCTCTGACCTGCTCAGTCCAGAAGAGATTTGTGTTTGATGACAGCAGGCACTGCTAGTGATGGCATACTACAGGAATTTCTCTATTAGAAAATACCTTAAAGTTACAACAGGGATTAAAATGAATTTTCAAGCCAGACTGCTGTAAGGAATGGGGACACTATAGCTTTGGTCATTCCCCAGGCAGTGAAAGGACATGGCACTTCTAGGGCGATGAAAGGCTGCTGCAGACCCGACTGGGATCCTTCCTCTGTTTAGCTTTTCACTGCCTCAGAAATCCTATCCCACACAAGTAAACTGGCAGAAGCTGGAATTAGCAAAGACTGAATGTAATTGCCTGTTGTTGTATCCTGCCCCCTTTGCATTAAAAGACACACAAGTTCTGTCTGAAACTTGAGGATACATGATACCTTGATATGAGTGCAGGAGAGTGACAATGACATTGCTGTTCACGGTTCCAGCAGTTACTTGACTTGCTGGAGTTTTTTTTCCCTTTCTTGCTTGCTTGCTTTCCCTTCTTTTTCTTTCTTTGTCTCCTTTTATTTTTTTCTTTCTTCCTTCCTTTCTCTCTGTACACCTTGATTACTTAAAGGATACGCAAAATCACTGCATCGAGCGCTAAATGATGCATGAAAAGGAAATGGAAATATACTTGCCCTCTGTGTGGTGCTGTGCAATCACTGCTGGGCACTGCTTCATATGTACATACCTGCAATATTAAGCAGGAAAAAGCCAGAGCCCTCAAGACTCATATAGAAAGAAAATAACTGTAACTATGTTCCCACCCCCCACAAGCAGCCAGTCTAAGCTCACTCTGCCGTGTTCCAAGCAACACAGGAGTGTAAGACAAAAATGCCCTTCACTTTTGTGGGAAGAGAATACCTAAATCCAAGAGATCCTTCTTATAGGTGGAGAAGGCAGAGCAACTTCCTGGTTAAACATTCTGAAAGGTATTTTTCATGCTTGCATTTTGAATTTGGTTCCATTTCGAACAAGTACTAGAAACATCAGGCTTGCTTACAAGCTGAACAGTGACACAGACAAATTGTTTGGCTAGTCTGCAAAAAAGGGAGCTTTTACACATTCCTCTGCTGTTACACCCATCCATGGCTGGCTGACCTGTTTGATGAGCGTAAACAAAAAAAAGACTAGGATTTTTTTTTCCTTTTATTTTTCTTTTTTTTTTGGAAATGCTCTTCGCGTACCAACATTCACTAGTCTGGATTCTGACTGCAGTCAGTACTATATAATTATACATTATTACAGCTCTAATGACTTCTATAAATTCTCTAACAGATGTGGAAATCTAACTTTCTCCCCGTCTCCTTCAGTTTAATGTGATGGAATCTCTTAGACTTGTACTAACAAAACTGAATTTAATCCAGCATAGTAGGAGTTCTGAATAAATACTTTAAAATGTGTGACACAGAAAAAAAATGTCCTTTTGAATGGAAAAAGGGAAATTTTATCTCTTGATTCAAACAATAGCTTTTCAATCCATATGTTTGTTTGCTTTTTAGCAATCACCACGACACAGCCTGCTTTTATAAACATGCTCATTCTCTGCTTCTTGCTTTAGCTTCAACCTGAAGCACAAAACACCAGAGGTGTACGTTTCTCATCTGCTAACTAGACCAAGAGAAGCAGAACGCATTAGTAATCTGGTGATACTCCCACACCAATTGGCAGGTCTGAAAGGCTTTTGATAAACTTTGGCAATGGGCTTCCCAAAGACACAAATGAATAAACAAAACCTTCAGAAGGTCAACTATATCTCAAACAGGCAACATCCATTACATGTACTTAATAAATTAACCGTCAATTTGTAACAAGCACTTACAGAAAACGAATAATATATGTGTGGGGAAAAAAAAAACTCACACTTGTTTGAAAATGTGGAGCAAGCACAGAAATAACCTCCCTGGGGTGATTTCCAGATAGCTATTGTGATTTGTGTCCATACAGTGATACACAAAAGACGGTGAGTGCTTTTGTCATCTCTTTCATGAAGAAAAACCAACAATAATCATGTAATATATTTTTACCATGACAGAAGAAGGGGGGAAGAGGGGTTGCTGGTTGTTTTTGCCAGTTGTTGCTGCTGCTGGTGTTTTTGCCCAGAATTACCTCTTAAAACTGAAAGTTCCGTACATTCATAAAGAATGTGTCTGTGTAGCATAGCCTATATTTCTTAAGGTCTTGCCATGAATTTCTTTGAACGTGTAATAGAGCATCCATTTCTGGAATTATAAGTACACTGGAAAATCCTTCTGGGAGAAAAAGAAAACAATGGTCCATAACCCTCACCTTGCTATGTGAAAATAAAAGCTTCTGGTAGTATAATGAGTGTCTTGTTGACTCAGTGCAGTTGATCATCCCTGTTCTCACAAGTACATACACTCCAGTCAGTGGAAATGACTGAAGGAAGTACTGGGGGGATGCAGTGAAATTTGTCCACTCAAAGTGTGTATTTCGTTCAATAAAAGGTAAATGTTATGAGAAAATATTGGAACTCTAGCTAGCAAGCGTGTATAAAAGAAATTCAGGCTTTAAATGACTTTGAAAGCTGGAATAACTGATATCTCACAACTATTCCTATTGATAGAAAACTGAGAAGCTGTTTTAAATGTTTTAAAAATAAGCAAACGAATGGAACACTGTATGAATGAAGGACGTAAATTGGATAAGTCACCTTTACCCCAAACCTTGGAACTCTATACAGAAAGTTGTAGCTGAGGGATTAGATGAACAGTCTTATCAGTTTAGATGTAGTTCATCTTTTTCCTTCTTCTAATTTAGTGTAACTAGGTAATAGCTGCTTGTATTTGCAATTCAAATACATCTCTAGTCTGAAAAGTGATTAAAATGGTGCAATATAATTGCAATTTTCTTACCAATTATTTCTTACCAATTGGATTTAAACTAGAAATATGGCTGTTTGAATTGCTAGCCCCGCATATACATCCCTAAATCTGAGAGCTAGACACTTCCTCTCCTCCACATCTCCCTAACCTGTTTTTCCTTTCCTTCCTTAATATCTTCTGCAGGTTTTGTAGCAGTATCTTATCCAGAAGTTAAATTCAGTGGCCTAGAATAGAACCTCATGGTTTTGCCTGAACTATATTGAATCCATAGTGCCAGCAGAAGTAAAAAGTAGTCAAAATTATCTCAGCAAAGTCAGCAGAGGTGACATATATATACACAAAGGGCAGGCCTGTTACAAAAGATTCACTTTTTGTACAGCATCTATCTAAGGAAGGTTAAAATATTTCTCTAGAAAAATGCCTCCTTCTCAAAAGAAGCAAACATGTTTGTTCAAATATTTTCAGAAAAAAAAAAATAAAGAGATCTTACTAGAACAAAAAATATCACTGCTACTGTCTTAATCCATTATCAACATGGCACTTGTAGTACCAGATGACTGACAGATCATAAGTAAATGCATCTAGATGGAAGATTTTAAGCTTGCACAGCATAAACAGTTTGATCCAACATTTAAGAGTAAGACCAAACTGATTTGGCTTAAAGATTTCTTGAAACGCTACACACCAGTGAAATTCCTCTGCTATCTAAGCAGTCCTTCCTTACTGCCGGAGATCAGAGCCAGAGCAGTCAATAAGCAACAAAGATCAGTTTGATACATTCCTGAGCACAAGCCTGGCTTACTAACAAAAAAAAAAAACCACGTTAATTTACTTTCTGATCCTCTAACTTATCTGTACAGTGACAGGAAATGCTGCTACTGGAACAAAAGACACAAAGGGGCAACGGATTTAAACTAAAAGAGGGTAGGTTTAGATTGGATGTAAGTGGGACACTTTTTACTGTGAGGGTGGTGAGGCACTGAAACAGGTTGCCCAGGGAAGCTGTGGATGCCCCATCCCTGGAAGCGTTCAAGGCCAGGCTGTATGGGGCGTTGAGCAACCTGGTCAAGTGGGAGGTGTCCCTGCCCATGGCAGGGGGTTGGAACTAGATGATCTTTAAGGTCCCTTCCAACCCAAACCATTCTAGGACTCAATGATACAATGGGGTTTATCAGGATCTTACCTTTGGCCCAAATGTTGTCTCTGCAAACACTATGTGTATACATTGATTTTTATATACTTCTAATTTTACCATCTACCTATACCCACAGTTTCCTTCACATGTATGCTAATGTTGATTCAGAACACAAAGAAAGTTAAGCATGCACTTTGCTGGATCCTAGCCGTAACTTTTAGACGACTACACGAAAATAAGCCTTTTTGCTAGAGAAAATCTTTGACCGATAGAGTTCAAAAATGTTACCCTTACCAACTCTTAAAGTGGAGTTCATGCTACAGTTGTTATATTTCATGTTTATAGGTTCAACCCCTAATGGCCTTGAAGATGACAGCTTTGATGGCAGAAAAGGATGCTCTAAGATGTTTACCAAGCTATGGGGATCCTGCCCTTGGAGACCTGCCTTTCTGTACAGAAGCGTGTGGTCCGCTGCCCCTTCTGCACACACAACAGTCGCGTCTGATACATTTATGAAGCCTTATTCCTTAATGCAAGCTGTAGAAATTGCACTGAAAGCCTGATGTACCCACATGAGCAATCACATTTACTCTGTGTAAAACAATATCAAGTAGGGGATTTTAATATGTTGCAACCAAAATTAGCCATAGTATGACAGACAGGAAAATGTTAACAAATGCTGTAACGGAAGTTTTACCTCATGGAAGATAGTCCAATCTTTGCAATTGATGTGTTCTGGTATGGAAAGGTAGATATTTTTCATAAGGGAAATAATTAGAAAGCTCAAAATAAATATCAAGCTGATTAAAGAAGTGGCAAGAGAGGGAAACAAACAACAAAAACCAGCAGTACATGCACAACATCTATGCAAATAATAAAAGCTGCATTATCCCCTGGAAAATCAGTTTATAAATGTTTGCGTTTGGGGGAGGCTAATTCCCACCTTATCTAAGCATCTCTTGAAAATCATGCTGTAACTGTTGGTGCTTAGCACTGTGAAAAGGACCTCCGCGGTTTTGTTTTCTTTTGGTTTTGATGTGATCCGTGTAACCCAGAGCTGCTTGGAGAATTCACCTTCCTTTCTAAAATTCCTGAATCGGGGAGGAAAGTATTATCTTATTAGTGTGGGGAACAAGTCCCTGCTATTATTTGCATTATTTCTATGAAATTAATAGCTGTCAGTACCTAGGAATGCTAGCTAGATTCTTTTGCCACTTTCTGGGAAGACGTGAGAGATCCTCTTTGCCGCCAGAGACCTATTCAAAATATACACGGTGGTCAAAGAACAGCAGAAGATTACGTAAATCCTGATAAACTATATGTCATATGTTCCAGTCAAAGTACCGCTCTAGAGCATAGGCCATTAACAACAGACACGTCTCCCTCTTTTCAGACCTTTGCATCATCAATTTCATGACACTTTGCCTTGGTATGTAACATTGCTTTGCTTTATATGCTTACAGCAAAACATATGAAAGACTCTACCCTGTAACACTTCACATTGGATGCTTTGAAAGCATTAGCATAAATACCCAACTATGGGAATAATAGAGAGATTTCTCTTAAAATCAGTAAACATTTAGGGAAAGATTATAAGATAGCATACTTTAACACCGTTTGTAAAGTACCTTTTAAAAATGACGTGATTGCATGCCTTTTTAAGAAAGCTAAGGCTGATGCCCCATGTTGTCCATGAAACACTGTAGATGTTTTATATCAGTTGCTAAATATTGATCATATTTTATATGAACTTGTATTTAAGATAGGATAAATATGCATATTCCTGGACAGGAAACACTGCTAAGCAGCAGTACAATAAAGTTGGAACCAATAAAGCATCATGATTCATTACTGTTTTAGTGTGTGATAGTATAATTACTCTGCTATAGCATAGATATCTTGACCTGTTCTGCTTTTTTTGCTATGAATTGTCATTGATAACTCAGCTGTAAACATACGCTGTAGAAAAAAAAATATAATTGTTAGAGAGATCATTGTTAAGACCCCTTATCCTTTATCCTTGTTTAAAATTTTAAATGAGCATATTTGAATGTTTGAGCATTTCAACCAAAGGTGTTTAGTTTTTGAAATGATAACTTTTCCTATTTTCAAAAAATACCAATAACAAAACAATAGTATAAAAGCATACATAAAAACACCCTTTCTTCAAATATTATTATTTGCATTGTTAGGGCATAAGGTTCTTCCCCACCATGATAAGCTGCATACAAAGAGTTTGTCCTCGTCCTCAGATACCTTTCACTCTGAGCATTACCAATTTAGGCCTAAACAAAAGAAACCTAACTTTCAGTGAATTTCAATTAAGCTGTTTTGGGAACCCAGCCTACCACAACAAAAAAAAATAACCTCTAGAACTCTCTGCCATACTTTGCACTAATGTTTGCAGCCCAGTTAAATTATTGGGAAGAAGGAACAGCTATCTTTTGTTTCTTCTTTTTATTTTCTCCTTTTACCATTGACGCAAGCTAAACAGAAGCTCACTGAATGCAGAACCTGAATATTCTGCTCTTGCTGATCTCTACTGCACGAAAATAAAAAGCAATTTCTCATCTATTAAATATCATCAATTATCAAAAATCTTCAGCTACAGAGGTAACTGCTGAAGCACTTAATACTGGGGGGGTACATGACTCTGTGAGTCATGCCTTTAAATCTCTTTTGGAAGGACTTAGGCGTTTGTAAAGACACCAGGCCTTGGCCCTATAACCACTTATCTGCATGAATAACCTCTGTTACATGAGAGAACCTGATGAACTTGGCAACGTCATTAAAAACTCATAAAACTGGCTCTGAGCCAACACACGAAAGCCAAGCTGATATTCATATGTTAATAGTAATGATCCTCACTGTTTTTCAAAGACATCAAATGAAAGGATGAACGTATTTACCTGATCTATAAATAGATGACATGAAACAGACGCTGCCTTCTGTTTTAATTAAAACACCTCTGTCTTTTCCAGAATCATCTGCCATACTAAGAGCGAGCTCCAAGGAGTTGCTGGGGATGCTCCCGCTGGGGTGGGAGAAGGAGTGAGCCTGGTCTTCTTCCTGCTCAGACCACGGCTCTCTTTGCCCGTAGCCCTTCCTCCGTCACACTCTCAAGTGGGGTGAAGGAGGCACACACAGCACGGTCCTCGCTTCTTCACCTCCCGTTTTGCCTTCCATTACCTTGTTTCACTGCCTCACTATCTCTCTGGAAAGAGGTATGTCTACAGAGAAAATGCAATAGCAAATATAGATACAACCGCAAGACTTACATGTATGGCAAATTGTGTTGGAATGTACAGATGATAAAACCAGCATGAAGAATTAATTGCGAGTGTCCTTAAAGATTTTAGTAACAGAATATGCCAATGAAACTTTCTACAATAGTAAGTAAATAAAAATAGTGCTATTTAAATAAAGGTATCCTGCTCATGTCTTAAAGGTCATAGATCAAAGTAGACTTTCTTAAGGGGACAGAGGCAAAATAAAGTCATTTGCCCTATCTGTAAAGGTAACATGGGTTATACACAATTGTGAAACTTTCAAATGAAGTAAAACTGATTAGGTTTGCTAGTTCCTAATCAGCATTACCCTTCACTACTGTGTAAAAGACTGTGATATACTTAAAAATGATCATAATCAAATGCAGATTAAAAAAAAGTATCAGGACTAGAAATACATGAACCTGTAGCCTGTGAACCCATCAGCCACAAAAGTATTAATTTAATCCATTCTCCAACAGTAAATCTTGAAATTCATACTCTTCCCATTGTAAAAAATGGTTTCATATTTTTTTTGTTCGGGCCTTCAAAACTTACTTTCAATCTTAATTCATGTTAAGTTGAATTATATTTTCTTTCTCAATTATGCTACTTTATAGCAGGTATTTCAATGCACGGAAATAAAAGTCATAGCAGATTAAATCAGCAAAATTGACACCTTCTGAGGTCTGGAAATGTTCTGCAGAACATAAGTCTCTACTATTTTTGCATGTTTCATCAAGGGTGATGTATTTTCATTATCTATTCATTATATTATATTATATGTATATTTCATTATCTAGTCAAAGACCAATAATACTTGTAAAATAATATATATTGAAAGAATTTTGGCAAGAGACTAGTTTTTGACAGCAGACACAGACAATCTTCAATGTAAAATTTGTCTTCAATATAAACCGTAAAAACTACTTGAGAAAGTCTTTTACAAGGTATTTCCAATGTGACTACAGCAAAAAAAAAAAAAAAAAAAAGTTCTCCAGGATCAGATACTGCAACTCACTTGCTCTGCTTTGTGATAGTAACAGGGAACCACTAAGCGTATCCCCATCCTTGACTAATTAAAGGCAAAGAAGCCACAGGGATTCTGTCAAATGGCTCATCCTAAGGCGGTAAAGTAAATGAAATGACCTCATTCTAGTATACTAACTGTACAAAGAAATATGTTAGGATTATGATTTTTTGAGAACTTTATTCATATCTCCGCCCAGCAAAATCTTCCTCATCTGCTTAACTCTAACCACAAAGAACGCCTGAAGGCTTGAGTGAAGCCATTTAATGAGTTGAGCATGTGCTTTGTTGCATGGAAGCTAGAGCACTTGGCAACCTGTAGAATCACTCTTTCACATGTAAGAACAACAACAAAATCCCCTGTTCTACTCAATAGTTACAATCAACCTCAGTTACAGTTAAAAATCAAAAGAATTAACTAGGAATTATTAACCAAGACATGCTGGATAAGGTCAGACCGCTACAGTATTGTCTTTTGTTTCAGGACTGTGACCTATTCATCACCTCTTTCTAGAGTAGTCATTTTTGAGCATAATGAATATTCATCAATTTCTTCGAGAATATTGATCAAGTATAGCATAGCTTTCTCTGAATGGCTATTAAATAGATAAGAACAGATTCTGTATTTTTCATTTGTGAACTAGACCAAACAAAACTATGCGTGAGAACTATTTGAACATTTTGTATAATACTTAAATACATTTTCACTTTTATACTGCACGAATTTCACATAGTTCAATTTTTTACTTATGTTTCTCTAAAATATTCTTTAAAAAAAATACTTTTTTTGTTACCATGAATTAGCATTCTTTAACTCATTAAAATGGTTGCCATGGTTAAGTTTCCTAGTTGGAAATGTATCACACTGGACGTCCCAAGATCCTGAGAGTACTAAACAATTACCAAGACAATACAAAATGCTCTAGAGCTTATGATCCAGGTAAAGTTACTTATTTTTGGCCAATGTAAATACAGTTTAGCTAATGCAAAATCTTCTTTAGAACCAAACAAAAAGAATTACATAGAGAACCAGTCTTGCAGATTTTTTAGCTCCTGGAGCTATCCCATGCACAATGCAAATTTGATTTCCAGTAAGAGGCCAGTAGGGCAGGCAGTGATAAACCCAGGCCTGCTCAGAAAAACTCCTGCCTGTTCCCGTGATGTGCTGGGTGCAACCCTTTTCCCGCTGGGCTGCACGGGAAGTCAGGCTGCTCCATAACTGGCAGAAGCAGGATATTTTTCTTTTTGGAAGAGTTGCTTAGGAATTTCTTTAGTGAGACTACAGCATGGCTGGAACGCCAAGAAAAATGGGCCGGAGAAATCAAGTGTAACTGAACAGACCACTTAACGGGAGAATCGGATGTTCCATGCACACAGGGTACGAGGTGCCAAGAAACTACTATGTACTCAGGGCTCAATAGCTTTTATTAAGGCAATAATAAAGTAAGCCTTGTTTGTCTATGCAGCTGGCGAAGTCTCCTCAAGTCGCCGTCTTCCAGTTTCTACTCTAACATCTCTTCCCCCAGCTTCCCTTCAGTAAAGGAATGACCGTCGACTAACCTCATTAAGACAAATGGCATTTTAGAGTTAAGTAGCGAGCAGAATTTATGTCGATAAATTCTTATGCATAAAATACCATTAAATTAACATAACTGCAACTGGGCTTAGCTCATGGCATTCAATAAAGCAATCACTGCAATTAAAATAACGGGGAACTGCCATTTGAAAAAAAGCAAAAAAAGAGTTAAAATTTAATACACGCTTTGTATTTTTCCTATTAAGACATCATTTGCTATTAAGACAGCAGTGACTATTGGCTAACTCTTAAATTCATGTGGACCTAAACTACAGACCAATATAGGACTCCAAATTTAAGTTTGGATATGAAACGTATAATGCAAACAAATGCAAACTTATTACATAACTGCATACGCATCTCCAAAATTTCTTAGGTCATTGTAGATTCTAGTAAGTGGTGCTACTTGAAAAACAGTCAGAAATGAAAACAAGCAGATGCAATTTTGCAAGTAACATATTAATTGCAAATATCATAGTTCAGCTGCACGCAGTTTACAGCTGCCAAAATCTGTTGTCTTTGTAGTGCTGTTATTCTAATGTTGCAGGTCAAAATCAGCAAACAGCTGTTCAATATCTGAGGATTTTACTAAATAATGGAAGACTACACAAACAATGGGATATGCACTGAAGCAGCCTCAGAGAGAAGCAGAAAATGGGAAAATATTTATTTTTAATACTGTTATGGATTAAGGTCCATATATATAATGAATTTCTTACGAAACCTGACAAATAGCGCTAAGAAATGTGTAAATCTCCTCTTCCATTTTTGAAATTTCCTCTTTTCTTTTCTTTTCCTTTTTCTTTCTTTTCCTTCTTTTCTTTTCCTTTCTTTTTTTTTCTTTTCTTTCTTTTTTTTTCTTTTTCTTTTCTTTCTTTTCTTTTTTTCTTTTTCTTTCCTTTCCTTTTCTTTTCTTTTCTTTTTTTTTCTTTTCTTTTCTTTTCCCTTCCCTTCCCTTCCCCTTCCCTTCCCTTACCTTCCCTTCCTTCCCTCCTCCCTTCCCTTCCCTTCCCTTCTATTCTCGTGTCAAAGTGTGATTCAGTGTTTAAAACTATTTGCAAAACTGGGTCAAACTCAATTACCAGTTTTCTGCTTAAAAAAGTTTGGTTGTCAAATTTTACAACACAGCTGAAGAAGTGGAAACCTCCTTTAACCTAGGAGGGCAGTGGGATGAGGGCTGGAACATGCATGCACACAGCTGATGCCCTGTCTAACAGGAGCAATGCAGCTCTAGAAACAAACTTCAGGCTGAGCTCTTTAATAGACTAGCCCATGTGGCAGTACTTTGTTAAATTTTTATTTAATTTGTTGACAGATGGTTTTTACAGAATTATATGAATCATAAAGCACTTAATAATTATACTCATTTTTCATTTTTCACTAAAAAGTTAATTTCTTCCATAAGGTAAGGGTGTTCTTCATTTGGCTCGCTTCACTTTATTATTTATGAGAGAGGGGTTTTGGATCTGCGTGTGCCCAAGGTGCAGAGGTGGAGGGAGCCACCAGTGGTGCCCATCCTCCGATGGCAACCTGCTTGGCACGCTCCAAAAGCTGCCTCGGAAACTGAACAACTTGCAGGAAGTGGGAACAGCCGAGGGATTTGTTGCAAGATTGTGCCACTGCTTCGAACCAAAGTGCTAGGGCAGACAGAGTCCAGTGCAACAGGTGTAATTAAGACCTTCTTTGTGACCTTCAGCTTAATTGCCATTCATCCCATAGCAACATTCACTCTGACACAGCACCAGAACAGGCAGGTTGGTTTGTTGTTGGGCTTTTTTTTGTTAGTTGTTCTTCGGTGCACTCTTTGTTTTTTAAGAACTTGAATAAAGTATCTCTGAGTGAGAAGTGCATTAATTCTCTTTAGAATCCTATGTAGAGAAAACATCGTACTTCATCTAATCACACTTCGCTTCTTCTTGTACACAAGATCAGTTTTAAACTTTATTTCATTGAAACAATATAAATCCTCTCTCATCTTTGCAAACTGGAAAAGAAATATTGTGAAATTGCTACTTGGGGAAACATACTAATTCCTGTATTCTCTGTGTAGTTTATTTCCTCTAGTGATATGGAATGTGGATGTTGTTTACCTTGAAAATATTCAAAACCATGTGTAAATGCCATGACTACTATAACCACGCATTTATTACTTGCGAAATGCACAATATTAATTTCTGCAGTAGAAAGTAAAACCAATCGAAATAAAATTTAACAAACATCTCTCTGTTTTTTCCTGTCATTTTCTTTCAGGTAATTTCGGGGGGATTCATTCGGCATGGCTGTTATTACTACTAGCATGTGACAAAATCGTTTTACCCAAGGGGAGGGGGAGAAGACATAAGCCTGAAAAATTACTGGCCTTTCCCTTCTGGAAATACTATTTCACCCCTGGCTAGCTTCTCCACACTTCTGCAGCAGCAGCCTTAAAGCAATCCTTCCTCCCCCCCGCTGCTTCCTTAGGCAATATTACACTTGTGCCAGGATGAATACACCTTTGCTTAGCTGATTAAATATACTTGAGATTAGTAAGAAAAGCAATTTTTGCTATGTGCCCAGTAGTGAGACGGAAGGGCCTGTGAAGGTGCTTCCCGTCTAGATGTGTCTCATTTGGCTCTCCTCTGTCTGATGTAGGTAAGAACATACTGTTTCTGGATTGCTTTTTCCTATCTGTCCTTTCCTATCTTACACATTAACGAAGAAAAATGTACCATTTTTATGCAACATGGGACTTGTTCCTATATTATTTCTTTAGTAATTTCTGCTTTAAAACTTCCTCATTTACTTTAATAATGTTACGTCAGTATTCTCACCGCTGCACCATATATATATATTAGGACATCCCTAATGCCCTTGATTTCTCCTGCTCTCTTTCTGTGGCACATTGTAATTCTGGGGTTTTTTTATTCTAATTAATTTTAGGATGTGTGAGCTATTACCTTGGAGCTCGTAACATGCAAGTGGTGTGGGGTTGGTGCTCTGTAGTCCTTTTTAAACTAACTGTGGATTATATTTTTGCAGTTAACCAGACTCCTTGGCTGCACCACTGCTAAATGAATAAAGCCAGGAAGGAAGCTCAAGCGCTGGATCTTGCAGCCGTCCCCACTGCTTCCCTTCTGGCATGCTCCCTGGCATGCTTTGGTTGGGGGAACTGAGGCTCCCTGCCCCAAGTTGGGGTTGTTCAGCCTGTAGAAGAGAAGGTGCGGGGAGACCTTATAACAGCCTTCTAGTATCTGAAGAGGGCCTACAGGAAAGATGGGGAGGGACTTTTACAAGGACGTGTAGTGATAGGATGAGGGGGCAATGTCTTCAAACTGGAAGAGGGTAGACTTAGATTAGTATTAGGAAGAAATTTTTCATTATGATGGTGGTGAGGCAACTGGAACAGGTTGCCCAGAGAAGTTGTGGAGGGCCCACTCCCTGGAAGTGTTCAAGGCAGGCTGGATGGGGCTTTGAGCAGCCTGGTCTAGTGGGAGGTGTCCCTGCCCATGGCAGAGGGGTTGGAATAGATGATCTTTAAGGTCCCTTCCAACCTAAACCATCCTATGATTCTATGATTCTATTCATGAAGTGCAGGCAGGGTGCAGGGGTAGCACCAGGGGGCGGCAGTCAGGGCAAGAGTCCCTCTGCCCTACGGACTCTCTAACCAACACCCGCCACACAAACATCCCTGCACGTCATCCCATTACACAGCACAATTCTTTCATTATGCTATGGAAACATCAATCCAGAAGGCTGCAACAAGGCCCTCACATCACGTCCACCATCTTCAACTGAAAAAAAGAAACACCCTCACAAAACCCAATAACGATGTCTCAGGCAACAGGAGCCTTCCTCACAGGACTGCCCCTTTGGGTCATAAAGTTACTGAGCAAATACAGCCTGGCCTAGTCACTTGGCTTCAGGGCCAGGGCCTAGTCACTGGCTTCAGGGCCAGGGAATGGCCCGTGGCTCTGTTTTATTCCAGCACAGGCACGGCCACTTCTCCAGATGGTTTCTGGCTTCTTAATCCTACAGTTCAAAATTATCTGATCCCCCTCCCAGTCTTACTCCTATACTTCAAAGCCATTTTGAAGCACTAAGTGCCTAACATAACTGGATTTTTTAACACTGGTTATGCAAATTTGAGATCATGAAATCAAGGCTGGGAGTTCCTAAAATAGTTTTATTCTTGTGTCTGACAGATGTCACTGTTATTGATGATCCTAACTCACATTGGCTATACTGTAATTTTACATCCTCAGTAAAGCTTAATTGTATGTAAGATCGAAAGTTTTTTAACAAAAATTTGGTACATGATCAGGCCATGAGGCTGAGGAACAGCTAATGAAACAGTTAAGATACTGAAGAAAGTGTTTGCCACAAATACTGCATATAAGATAATTGACATTACTCCTAGCTAAACTTAGCCAAAACCTGTTTCTTATACTTAAAATCATGCTGAAACTACACTTTACAATCTCATAACTTTCCTAGGATCCCTTAATTTGGAAGCTAATACTCTTCCTACGCCAATTGTAATATTCTTCTATTTCTTGACTAGTTAATAATGATGTATTTATCCTAAACATATGCCATGCAAAGTTTCTGTAAGTCTGAAAGAAAAAAAAATGAAAATTTCTTAGCTGCATTTGTGACTTGCGTTGGAATGCTAGATTTGCTGGCATGGTTTTATAGCTGAGAGGAGAGGATTTTTAAATAGTATCTGATAACTATAGGAACCAATGAGAAATCCAGTGTCTTGTTATGGTAAGGTAAGACGTATTCTACGAGGTCTCTGCCTCACGCATATAATTATTTCTGGTGATTTGGTGAATGTGCTCATAGTCAGTGAGTAAAACTGACCCCTTCCATCTTATGTACTGAGACATGAGTAGCTACCCTGATATCCTTTATAATATATCCAGGAAATAGCATTCAAATCTGCAATCCTTCTGGTACCAAGATGAATTTTAAGCAGGCTTAAACTATGAACAATTAATGCCATTTCCCACATTGCCAGAAGAAAGACCTGTTAGGAACACTTACAGGAGCAGAGAGAGCAATACTTTTGGCTACTGTTCAGATTCTAGGCAGACTCTCAGCATTAAACACACACTTAAGTAAAGCATTACAGATTGTCTGGGGCAGCCACAGACTCTCAGTAAAGCAAACACTGCTATACGCCGGATGTCGGAAAAAGCATTTGAGACAAGTACAATCTTCTAAATGACAAATCAGAATGACATATCACTGAATAGCTGCAAATTTAGCATCTGTATTTTAAGACAGGTATGTGGGAGAGCTACTGCATATGGCACTAGTGAGACCTATTCTGGCATAATGCGGAGGCTTCTGGCCAGTATTCTCCAAAAGATAACTCAGATCACAAGAAGCGCATAGAGGGTCGCTAAAGGACATAAAGGGAATAGGAAGTCTAACTGGAATAGAAAATTTTAGCTTGTTTATTGTGATAAATATCAGAGACAGACATTACTGCTTTCTGTTTACCACCAGGGAACAGACATCAGTGAGAAGAAAAGCCATGTCAATTAAAGGGCACTAAATCTTGGCTGTCCAGCAATTATTTTGGCCTTGAAAGCAAAACCAAACAGAAGGACAAACCCAAAAGAAAATTGTTTTAAGAGGCAGTAGGGACTGCATAACAATAGGGCCCTACCCTCTCTTCCTAAGGATGGGTACATACATTCAGAACTGGAGTATATCCTGAGTAGCAACGATAGAATTTACAAAAAAATTCACAATTGAAGTTTATGACTCATTGTAAAATAGATCTTTAAAAATAAATACAAAGATAACTTGTTCCAGGAATCATTCATCTACTGAACAATTTTACTGTATTCTGGGTAAAAATTATGTGGCACCAGGAACATTTATCTATAAATTCATGTGGTGGTTAGTATATATCCACCAGTGTCCTGTCTTACATGAAAATAACTAGAAAGAAAAATAATATTAATTAACTATGTCTCATATGTGACATGTTAATGACAGTAGAAATAGAAAACTTTTTTTTTTAAAGATCTAACAAAAAACCTCTAAAAAGGGGCTTTGAAATACCCGCCTTCTTACTCAGCTTTACTATGCAAACACCAATCATTCAGAAGACATCTTTCTACAAATTTCTTCTAGTAATTCCTGTCTAGTCTGGGGATGGCTACTGGAGGACAATTTATAGGTCAATGCATTTTTCAGAAGCAGACATCATGATCTATGAGCAATACTCACAATTCAATTAATTCTTTCTGACTGATAAAGGTAATAATGATGATATACTCAATTTAGATTGTCATAAGGTGTTTCATCTGGTACCATGTGACCTTCTGATTATTAAGAAAGTAAAATGACACAAAGTCTGCATTAAAAATTAAATATCCTTTAAATTCAAATAGATTAAAACTTGCTTATTAATGAGAGGTCAAACACCCAAATTCAAACTAAGAGCCCAAATATTTTATTTAAATACTCTGAATACTGTGTAATAGGAAATTATGCTTACCTCTCCTCACTGATAGTTTAGTTTTCTTTTTTCTAAACTTAAAATGCCGGGATTTCACTGATGGGGGAAAGATTATGCTGCAGAGTTCTGAAAGGCTCACAGGAATTTGTGCAGAAATTTCTTCTTCCATAGGTAAAACCACCTTACAGAATCAACATGATTTTGAGCAAGTTAGTTGTTTTGATAGCCAAATGAAAACTGGGCTGTTGATTGATTATTCTTAGGTGACATCTGCAGGTGCTCTGGCATCGTAGAAGCTTTGTGCTCTTCCTACAGACCGACCTCACCCTTTGTGAGAACTGGCGGCTACAAAATTAAGCCTGAGGTGGCTTTTTATAGCCTTCCTCAATCATCCAAGCAGACGAAAAAGACAGTGAACTCCAACCTCTGTTCCTTGAAATCCCTTCTCTACTGTGATGTCTACAAAAAATTGAGAAGGAAGTGGTAGCTGACAGCTACTGTCAATAGTGTATGCCAATATGGTTTTGTTATTACCTTGTGCTCCCCAGCCACTCCTATCCAATTTCTATCTTTTCTGAGCTGTACGGAACGGGTTCTGAGCGTGCACAACACAGAGGGAAATGGAAACTGGGTGATTATGGGCAATCTTGTAATAGAAGGAAATAATAATAATTCCTCCACCAACATTAAAATCCCTATTCCCATCCAAACCCTAACCACATTGTCTGCCTTTTCTCATGGCAGACACTATTGCCAATTCAGACAGAGCAATGTAAAAGAAATTTTTCCACAATTCCATCATAAAAGCTCTCTAAGGATATAGGCAGATGCACATTGTGTCTGTACGAAGTCATTGTAGGGAGTTATGTATGGAGAGGAAAAAAAAAAAACAAACCAAAAACTGCTGTGGAAAAAGCCCACCTTGGCCTTTAAAAGCAATAACATCCTTAATTGAAATCTGCTGAACAAACATGATGTGCTGGAGTGCCGAGGGCATTTCAGTTCTTCTACAAATGGGAAATATGGCTGTGGCAAATTCTATTTTTCAGCAGAATTGTTTCACCAAACCTTTGTTTCATCGGCCCTTTTTTGGCAGGACGATTTCTGGAAAGGAGTGTACAAGACCAAGGAGGTTCATGGCTTACTTCCGAAGAGCAGCTGTGTTACAGAGGGATACCCCAAATGGGACCTGCACTGGAGACTCCTTTGCCTTCCCGGTCCTGATTCGGAGAGCAGCAGGTGCACATCTGCCCATCCTGACCTGTCTCAACAGTGTGTCAGGATGGGAGTCAACTTTCTGAGGCTTTCCATAGGGCAATAAAAAAAGAGGAATAGGCATCTTATAAACACAGACATAGCCAGACAGAGCTCCAAAGTGTAAGGCTAAGAGTGAGCTAATTTAATCTCAGGCTGTCCTGGTTTGAGTTAAGACAGAACCAACTTTCTGTCCAGTAATTTTACTTCTTAGCTAGGCCTCTTCTAACTCTCTGAAATTAACAGCACGTTGTGTCTGAAACAGTTCGTTCAGAGTGATAAGACAGTTTGTGCCAAGGAATGGTATGCAGCAAGGCTCTTGCTCATACTTACTGCTATAACAGCCAAGGTCAGCTAATTTCATTATTTGCTCCGTTAGAGGGTCAGAACCGGAAAAGCATAGAGGGGTCGCACCTGTGGGGAGGAGCGGACAGGACAGGTGACCCAAAATTGACCAACAGGGTATTCCACCCCATCTGCCCCATGCTCAGTATAAAAGCTGAGGGATCAAAGGGTCAACTCTCTTCCTTCAATGGCTGACATCCGAGGAGGAGCCTGTCTGCTCATCTGCCTTTGACCCTGATCGGTGTGTTCCTGACTCCAACTCTGGAACCCAGTTCCCACCCATCGCCGAGTCCAGCCTGGGACTTCCCCAGTGCCTGATGGTGACATCATCCTGGGAGCTTAATACAGTTTTGTATATACTGTATCTATTTCATTATTTTCCTTTTTATCTTATTATTAATATTTCATTAAAGTAGTTTAGTTTCTTCTAAATTTGTAAATCTCTTTATCTCTGCTTCTCCTCTCCGTGCACAAGAGGCTGGGGGGGAGCACCTGTCGCCAGCCATTGGCCAATTTGGCCAAAACCACAACAGAGGCAAAAAAAATGTGTTTATAAATATGCTTTTCATATTTAGTTAATTACCCCTCTCTATTTCACTCTTCCCTTTCACTTGTGCATGAGTTTTACAATGTAATAATTAGAAAATACCGTCTGCATAACGAAATCCCCAGAAACAACTGCGGAGCCTGTGATTATTAGCTCGCATTTCAGAGGAGGAGGAATACAGCGTGCATTAATGCTTTACTGAAGGAAACCCATCTGTCTCCTCAGACAGGAGTCTGTCTTTTGTGCTCTCCTCAGACTGCAAAATGCCGTATCTTACCATATCTTAACATCTCACAGTCTCTAATGTACCCATTCCCCTGGTGAGCCAGCGAGGTGAGAACTACTGTCACCCCCTTCTGCTCATGGGAACTGAAGTCAGGCAATACCTCTGCGCTGCCGAGTAACGCAGTCGAGTGAACTCCCTCCCACGGCTCCCAGATCATCTACACTGCATAATGCCAGTTCATTGCTGGTGCCTGTTTGGAGTCAACAGATGAGGGAAGACAGTTCACTCCAAGGACTGCCTCTAACACCAAGCTGACAGGCTTGGTCCAGTCTGTATTGAACCGTCCTCTGATCCCATCCCAAAGCTTATCCCTTCTCATGGTCTAGGAGATGAAACATCTACTACCAGTTGCATATATGAAAAAAGTATCATGCTCGGGGGGGGCTGCGCTTCACATAATTGAAACGAAAAATACCCCCAAAACCTACTGAAAAGAACAACAGTAATAGTAACAGTAATAGTAAGAGTCATAGCCATAGTCATAGTAATAACTAAGTGTTGGTGGCTGAGAAGAGACTCAAGGCCCAATACTGTGGTAAATACCGTGGTCCTGGCCAGCATGCTTGAGAGGATGGGCACTGGGCCGTGTGGCTGTGAACTGCTCTCCACCACTTGGTGTCACCTCCTGGAGTGTGCTGTTCCCCCCTCTCCGTGCCTGGCCAGCTGGCCCCTGAATGGAGACCCCCCCCCCCAGCCAAGCCCCCTTCTTCACTTGGGAGCTGATGTTAAGCCAAGGCTTGTCATCGAGCCTAGGAGGTCTCCCTAGGGATGATGTATGCAACAGAAAAGATCATGTTATCGAGCCCAAGTCATGCCAGAGGCCACTGAACAACACTCAGGATTTCTCAATTTCATAATTATTAACAGCCTTTCTTTAACATCCACCCTAGAGCATCCTTCCCTGTGCCCGTCAGCTGTTATATAGCACATGCGGTAACGACAGGGCTGAACAAGTTGGGGAGGCAATGCTCTGCCGACCACCACCTACGGCTTTCCAAGCAAACCCTCTGCCCACCCGTCTGGGGCTCTTGATGCGTTCCCTCTCAGCCAGGCATTGCCAAGGCACAGGGCACTTGCCTCTCGACAGAGGCTGAACTTTGTCAAAGCCAGCCACATGATCTAATTATTTCACCGTTACTGTTCATAGTTATTTTAACTGGCAGGTATACAGCTGATTTTCCATCTGGGTTATGAAATCTCAGGAACAATGTCCTATACAAATACAGTATTATCCTATAATGTAAGCGTTGAGTGCAGAAGGAAGTCACAATCGCTGACAGTGACTGGTGGTGGCCAGAATATCTCAACTGGTAGAGTTAAATAAATTCCATGTTGCTGAAGATAATTAAAGTATTTGTATATCACAACACATAAAATACAGGATCATTTAAGGATGTCTCCCCTGTCTTCAAATAAAAATTAGTGTTCACGTAAAAAAACATGTGTGGACAGCCAAAGAAAGTGAAGTCCCTGTTTGCTCACGGAAACTGATAAAATAGTTCTTGTTTCATCCATGTATTATAGATTGTGGTGACCTTCAAAGCTATGCACCATGTACATCATATAACAGTAAAAGTGGGCTAGATTTCCAGACATCAACAAACAATTCCTGCTGAAATCACTGATTCTGTATGTCAAACACAAACAACTCTGTGTGTTACAAAACTTTTGAGTTCCATATACTAAATTTTATGGCACCCCCTAGAAGTCTATACTGTTTTGATACTCAAATCAGTGATGGTGCTCCCTTCTGTATTTTAACTATTTCTGAACATGTAAAGGAATGTGAGTGTTGCTGGACAGCAGGTTTTGTTTCATTTCGTTCTTTGATAAGGACTGAGCAAAGATTGGGCCCCTTCATACTGAAGCTATTTTAAAAACAAGCTTTAAGTAGTAAGGGGGACTGTCTGCCCTCCAAGATAAGGAGAAAGACAATAAGTTACAGCCTTAAAGAAATATGTATCTAAATTTAATTGCAAATAATTGCCTTTTTTCTAGTGTGCCCCTTTCCCTTATTTTTTTGGGGGGGAGGGCGGGGTTGGGTTTTTTAAGTCTTAATCCTTAAAAAAAAAATCAAAAGTCTGTGGGTGTAAAAAACAACAGTGTTATTTGAACATAGTCTTATTCTACTACTTTTCCCCTTTAGACTACAAATTTCCATTAAGAGAAAACAAATAAAGACAAAAAACTTCCTTTTTTCCTTTTTAAGCTAAGAATACTGTGCCAACTTTGGTAGAAAAAAATACAAGATAATGCTATAGGAAACTGCCTCTAGTTGGAAATTCAGTCATCCTCATTCACAATAAAGCATAAGGTTAAAAACTTAAGTTTTTAACCTTATGCTTTATTGTGATGAAGAGCACTCTGTGGGGTGAAATCCCAGCACTAAAAATAACAATAAAAGCAAGGATTGTAGAACCACAGTTCCTGCCAAACAAACAATAAATTCACTTACTCCCATGTTTCAGGTGGCACTGATACAGCCTGATACACTTTGGACTGCATTATATTTACATTTCCGTTTTTGCGTTCAGGTTTCATTATTAGATAAACCGCAGTCTGACCAGATATATTGCTTCCAAGCAATAGTTTTCAGAGTCTGTGTCAGTGTGGGATTAAGCACACCAAATATGTGTTAAAATCATGACTCCCACTGTAATCTAAACCCATCTACACAGCAAGCAGCTCCTGCCAATCTCTGAGACATACTGCCCACAGCTTCCCCTCTTGTACGACACACAGACTCCCTCTGAGTTATGAATTCAGGACTAACGCAGAGCCGGCGGCCCAGCTTGCACACGTCAAGATACTGTCATTCAGATGACTGGTGGCCTCTTGACTCCCCGACTTTCAGAGACTTCCAACCAGCTCACGTGGTAATGCTTGAAGGAGCCCAGATGGAAAAACATGTGTAGGTCTAAACTGGACCTGCAGGCGAGACTTTGCGCAGTGGGTCTTGGTCAAGTATTGCAATGTCCGCCGCAGCGCTCTTGAATTCCGTAAAAACAAATTAAAGGAGTATTTTCTGTCAAACAGGTTGGAGCAGGCAGGAAAGCACAAGAAAAGTGAAACTCTTGGGGTTAAACAGCCCTTAACTTTGCATAAATACAAAGATAAAAATAATAGTAAAGGTAACATAAGAAAATTGACATTATGGTTACATTTTCAATATCAACACCTTTGATTTTATAACAAAAGACATGCACATACACCTATACCTCTGCTTGTATTTCTATATATGCATATAGTGCAGCATTATCTGAAATACATCAAAATTAACACAGATTAAAGCTGAAAGATTAATTTTGATATGAGGCATTTGAGATGACTGGCAAGCCTTATTTACACATTTCCTGTGTGTTACATATTTAAAGAAACATCAAAGGTTTTTAACAAGAAAATTATATTCTCACAGCCATAAAGTATACTCTTGTGATTGCATTAGAGTGGCTGTACAGTATAACTTCTTTGCTTGCTGACAATGGGTTTTGTGATGTTAATTAAATAAGTAATGTGTCTGTGATCTTTATTCATTAAAATTAATGCAATAATATCTATGTTGAAGGTTCATATTGGACTCAGTCTGGCAAGCCGAATGAAGCGGCTTCACTGGAGTTACTCTAAGCTTATTCTTGATGTAACACAGGGCTCTGACAGGAGTTTCTGTGTGAAATGGGTTTACCCTTGCTTCGCTTAACATTATTCCCCATCAGCAAACATGAGTATCTTTGGAGCAGACAGAAATGTCGTGTATTAAACAAAGCTACTGAGACCACAAGTCTCCAGGCGACAGTTCGTGCCGGGCACGGAGCCCGCTGGCCGGCTGTATTCCTGCAGCCGGCTGTGCCAGGGGAAACGCTGCCGGCATCACCGCTGAGCTCTGTGGTCCGGCCGCGGGTGAAAGCCATCAGCTGGAATTAGCCCAAAGGATGGCACTGAGCACGGCTTGTCATTCCTAGTAACGAGGCTTAAAACAAAGGGCAGAGGTTTTGAGTATGAAACCCGAGATCCCCTCGCCTCTGGGATTATCTCCCAGCAAAATGGGAGCTGCCCTGCTTTGGCATCCCCTTGGGAAAAGCTGCTCTTCACAAAGGCAGTACCCGTGTGTGCAGAGCAGGTGATGGTCCTGCACCGACAGGCAAATGCACCGCATGGAATGAGAGAAACTTGCTGCTAAGATTTTAAGATTCCCAAATCTAATTCACTATACACTGAAACCTACAGCAAGCCTTTTCAGCAACTCCCCGGGCACTGGATTAAGATTTGATAAACAGGAGCAAACACAGGGTCAAAGTTCAGCATCTAAACCGTAAAAACCTATTATTATGAATATTTTGTTCTGTTAACAAGGCGGGTTGCACCTGAACCCTGGCAAAAAGGAAAAACTAAGCTACCTTTGATTTATGCGCATCAATATTTTATACAATTAATTCAGGCAACATGGAAGAAGAAGATGATGAATAGTGAGGTAACCTTAAATTAAAAACTGATTAGTATTTAGGAAACAAGCAGCTGACCCAGCCACCCCCAGTAGTATGACTCACAGTACTATTTTCATATTTGTATTATTTAGCATCTAAAGACCTTAGCTGAGAGTCCTGTTCTGCTAAGAACTTGCATTAAATACTCTGAAATTATCTTCCCTGATTAATCTTCTACAGAAAAGAAAATGTTTTCATTAAAATTTTATGTTTAAAATGTCATCTTTTGATTCAATCCTCCTGAAATCAAAGTACTAAATATAAAAAAAAAAATGAGAAAACCCACCAACGTCAAAATTACTTTTTTTCTGGAAGAAAGCAGGTACTTTCCATGATTTTCAAGGGGTGTCAGAAAATTCAATTCCACTGAGGTAGGAAGAAGAAACTGACATTAACTCTTCCTCTAGCCCTACTCCATATATAATAAAAGAAATCTTAAACAAAGAGTTTGTATTAGAAATAGATGAATTTAAAAAGACAAGAAGGCAGGAGGTGTTTTTGTCGTCCAGAGTTTGGAGGCAGAAAACTGAAGCATGGATACATTTAGTAAAGCTTTACAGAGAAGAAATATTTGGAACTCGTGAAAGGAACTGATTTCAGGCCTTGGAGGTCCAAGATCTTCAAATTAATTTTATTAAATATCCAAAGTCCTGGGAAAGTAGTATGGTAAAGCAGTAACTGGAATTAAATGTCACTCATCAGTAATTTTATTTTTATGGACTTGTTTCTTTGATCCTCTCAGGAACATTCAGAAAGGGGAAACGCTCATAGTGATACCACAGATCCTAAAGTTAGCATCCGTCAGTTGCCCCTGGAAGCACGTCTCCCTTCAGTAATGACACAGAGGGCCTCAAGTTTTGTAAGCCTTTGTGGAAACCCATCTTCCTTTGTTACCTACCCTAATTATCTCTACCTTTGTCCCAAATCTGCAAAACTAATTTTAAGATGTCAAAGAAATAAAAGACATACGTTACATTAGCTAATATGGAAGTCTTAAGCATTAAGTACCACTACAAATGGACACAAACCAGAGAAAACACTAATTAAGGAAGGTCCCAGGTACATACAGTCATAAATAGATGTACAGTATCTGTCCATTGAGCATGTGATTGTCCTTTAACAGAATATATATTATAAAGCACTAAAGAGGCAATAGGAAGGAGGATATGTTAAACTAAGTAAAGATTAAACATTATCTGTAATTTGATTAACCTGACGAATTTTTAGAAAGAACTAGCTCAGGATGTACACCCAATGCTGCATATATTTTTAGTAATTATTTTTAAAGGGCTTTATGATTGCAATTGAAACCACTGGAGACCAGCGATGGCCTAACAACCTCTCAAGTATCTAGACATTCCTTTCTACGAAGAAACAAAATATAAGGGTTGCATATCTCTTAGTGATGGAAATTGATGGAACTGACTATGCTGTCAATAGCATAGTGAAGCTTTATTGAATTCTATCAAAGTTGACAAGATTTTCTTTTTCTAATCAATGTTCACCTATTAAAGATAAGAAGCATGAGTTTTTTTCACAGAAACTAACAAAACCACAGAAATTAGATTATAATGCTGGAGACTGATGCAAAACCTACTGAGTGCAGTGGGCATCTTTCCATTTCCTTCAGCGGGTTTTGGATCAGAACTTCAGTAATAAGGATTTAAACAGCCAAATTAGGTTGCCCAGTCAGCACTAATAAAGTCTTTATGAAGCAGTACCAAAACTGCCAGATTTGTAAACTGAACAGGCGGCGAAGAACAACAGTCACAAGAACACACCTACAGTCCATCTAGTTAGATAGTAGACCTCAAAGGGAAGACAGCCAAATCCGTTGGAAGAAGCATCCTTTAGCACTTTAGAAATCGCAGACACACACATCCATTAATTGCACTATAACTGGAAGATAGCAGGTGGTCCTTGGGCTACACAAGTTGATTGCCGCCTTATCTAACTATCTGTTACACAGGCTGATAATCTTAGCTAGCTATCTATTACAATGTAAATTTTAAAATTTTGTTTTTATTCATGGACTTAAAAAATTCTATTGTACTAGACCTTTTTCTTCATTGTATCTTTGCCTATAAGAGCCAAAGAATTTGAATGAATTTTGTAAAGGAGTGCTTTCCTTTACTCCCTTTGATTTGTCACATTTTAATTTTGTTGGTCACCAGGAAAACAATATGTAGAGAACCCAAAGTATCTTTCAATAGCCTTCAGTATTTCCCACTGCATCCCCTATATCCCCATATCATCTGTTCCTCTTTTTTCTGAATAATACAAAACCGTCATCTCTTTCTTCAGATGGGAGTCTTTTCATGTGGAAGTCTTCGCTTTTTTGCCCTCATTCTCTGGTCCTTCCTTCCTTAATAGCTTTCTGGATAAGAAGTGACCAAAGGCAGACACATTATTCATGCTGAATATGAGAGTCATCAGTTGGTAAAGCAAGCATTACACAAGAAATACTAAACCAAGTTTTGCATTCCTTTTATAATACATACAGTTTCTTCTGCTATGAACTGAGCAAATACTCTGATCAAGCTTTTCCATAATGATGGACAAGAGATTTTCAATAGTATCTCACGCTCTGTTGGGGAGGTATATGGGAAACATTCAGATTGTACCTTCCAAAGTGTATATTTCTAAAATTGCAGATGATACCATATAGCCCTGACTGGTGATCTTTGATAGTCCTTTCAAGGTATGCCTCATATTTTGCATTCCAAAATAAATTTATGTTGCCTTCAAATATGCTGCATTTACAGATCATTAAAAAATAAATTAATACTACATCAGCCCTCAAAACCAGCTATCATCTCATGCTCTGTTGAATCGTGTTATGTTTCCTACATTTAGCATAAGAAATAACTAGAGTACTTTCTATTTATGACCTGCTCTCTTTAGTCCTCTGTTCATGTACGTGAGCAAATGCACAGGTATCCGAGTAAATGCATATGTATGCGTACACATACGTAGGCATATGGTTTTGTGCGTGTGTGTGTACATAACTAAATATATGTATGCACAGAGAGAGATTGCCAGTCAGTGAACCAGATTTAACAGAGGTGTAAGCACACCAACTTCAGCTACACGACACCCCAAAGAAACATACAGTAGAAGCCAAAAGGCCTTTTCTGCTTCATAAGAGGAGATGTTGAATAAAATAAACTCTATGTATAATATATGCAGATTTTATTGATAAATTGATACATAGACATACACACATCTCCATTATGCATACAATTTGCCGGAAAGGAAATGCCATGCATTTCCAGATGTGTTATTCTAAAATGAGCAAAGGTAAGATTGCCTGGGAAAAAAAAAAGTTTAAATCTGGGAGGAGACAGCCAGGAAGCATTGAAGAGAAGTTGAGGATGCAGGAATGCCAAGGTGCTATATGGTAACAGCTGTGCTCTGCTGCCATCCTGAAATTCTGTGCACTGAACAGCAACCTGACAGACACAGGGCTAAAACTGTTGCCAGGGATCAGTGCCACACAAAAGCATCCCGGCCAAACACATCCCTCTGCAGACATAGTGGCTCCATCCCAAGGTTTCCATCATACCGACAGATCTTCTTGGTGTAGGAATTATCCTTGAGGCATACAATCGACTGAGCTTAGAGTCAGATCTGGTAGAGATGCACTGCCAAATGGATGGAGGCAGGGATGAATGTACATGCAGGTGCCTTACAATGTTCAGGCACAGAAATTCTCTTTCTGAGGCAATTGGTCTGGGAACCAGGTAGGTCACTGCCAGTTAAACTCATTCCTAACCTCACCTGCAGAAGCCTTTCCCTGTGCATCATACCGATGCACGTTACTATGACTTCATTTTCCTTGAAATAGTCGAAACTTTGGCTGTGACTGAGTTTACAAACATGGCTACTAACAGTCCAAGCACACATTATGAAGTGGAACTTAACAGGTGAAACTGAGATATCGAGGTTTTACGCAGCAGTTGCACCAGCTTTGTAAGAGGCAGTCTTGTAAGAGCATTGTGAGATTTTTGCTGGAAATTCCAACAATTTGTGCTTTGTGAGAGGAAAATTTGATTCGTGTGAAATATCTGTATTTTCTAAAACAGCCAACAGGAAACACTCTTTCTCTCCTGTTCCTGACATTAATTTATTGTTTTATGGAGAAGCACCTCAAGTTACCTCAACAGATAACATGCAGAGGAAACATGCACGTAAACAAAAAGGTGATGGCCCTTGCACTGAAGAGTTTAAGAATTCCCAAAAAAATTAGAGCAGTGGGAGTTGGGAACTGCAGTAACTTGAAGCATCTGGGTCTCACTAGTGAAGAAAAGACAAAAGGAATAAAATACACCCCATCTCTGAAGAGACAGGAGCTACAGCACCGATGTCTGTATATTTATACGCTTTCTGCCCCTTTTTTTAACCCATTCTGCTGGTCTCCATCTTCTTCCTCTTTCACAACCCACTCTTCATTGAGGACAGCTGTGAAGGACCACAGAACAGAAAACTTTCTGACACCACTGGCCATTCAGTCACCAAGTAGTATTAGCCCTTGTCTGCCTGCTGATAGTATAGATTTGTATAGATTGTATCGATCTTCTCAAACCTAATTACGGTTTCTGTGTTTCTTTTCAGAAGGTACACTGAGGACCTCCTAAATTATGCCCCAAACTAAAAATAAAATGGAAATAATATCTATTGCATTGGCAAAAAATCTAAATGTTTTCACTTTTTCCCTTTCTCCTTCATCCCCAATCAAAAAAAAAAATCATTGTGGGTAATTGCTGCAGTTGATGCTACAACCACTGAAGGACTATTGTATGCCTGTGTGCTGTTGTTAAAAACATGAAATTCTAAGCACAGAAGACAGTAAGACTGATGCCCTTGGTTCGTTTGTTCAGACCTAGTTATTGAGGCATAAATAGTGTGCTGTATAACACCATGAAATGACCTAGGAGTACCTGTAATACACAGGTACGGTGAGACCTAGAAAAACAGAATACCCAACGTTACAACAGAGAACCAGCAATACCAGATTTCCTCGCCCTGGTCTTCCATAGCTTTGGCAAATAACACAGGATTTTCCCCTGTGGCAATAGAATGGAGTTCCCTGTGTGACTACCTTAGAGGAACATGCAAAGCTTGAGTATTAGCATTAAAAAACCACAACCTTTCATCTTCATTCCTCCCCCCTCCAAAGAGATTTCTTCCAAATGTGCATTAATTTTAAGCTCTCACAAGTAAAATTCACTGCTGCATTTGGTCTGGTTATGTTTTAAGAATAAGAAAACAATACAAAAGTGCATGAAAAATGAGAGGTTAAATGCTCCCTCCTGAGTCACTGTGGTCCATCATCTCGTATTTAATTACATTTTAAAATAAAACAAGCATACACTTGAACTGACAGAGCATAATGGCTGCTTTGGTGCTGCTGTAGATGTGCATGTAAAGACTTAGAGAAACACATGGATTACTGACCTGACAGCCATGACGGAAATCCAAAACAGCCGTTATGGTCTCTACTGTAAATTCTTCTTATTTCATGGACCCCTGACACAATGGATGGGAACGAGATAGAGGTTTATAATAGAAATGCTGACACAACCGTATCTATAGCTGTGCAAATGGTGCCGCTATAATTAAACTTTACAACTTGAGCACCTAGATAAGTTGCTAGTTTTTAATCATATTAATCAGAGCTTGGATGTTTCAATTGCCATATATTATCACGCGGCGTGCACTATAAAAATAAGAAGATTCCCAGCTGCTGAAGATTATATCTGTTATGAAACGCAGAAGTATATTCAAACACTCCTCTGTAAGTGCAAATATACTGAATGAAAACCTCAGTCGGTTATCCATTTTTGCTTTGTTTCCCAATACATGGGTTCGACGTAATAGCCACAGAAAGTACTCTGAATACATTACAAGAATATCACTGAATAGCAAAAAAAAAAGCTTCATTAAGATCTGCCCCATATGTTTCAAATTTTCCTATCAGCAGTAAAACAAGTCTACTGCCTTCAGTGATAACGACAGTCAGAAGCCTGCTCTTTCAGAGGCAGGCACTGAGATTACTCTTCGTGCACTGCTGTTTTCTTTAAAAGCCGGCTTCCCAGCGCTAGCGAGGAGTGGGTGGCAAAACTCTCACTGCTTTCAGTGGTCTGAGATGTGGAGCCTGGGAAAGTTTTATGTAAATATTTCTCTTCACATTTTCTCTTCATTTGTCCGAGTGATTTACAGTTTTACTTCAGCAGGGAAAGTTTCCTCTCGGAGAAGCTATATTTGGTGCAAACTGAATGGATATTGCACTGGAGCCGGAACCTTTTATTTTACCAGCTGGGTATTGCTAACTGCAACAATGAAATTAATCTATAAAGAAAACCTGCTTGCTTACCGCTCTCTCTGTTACCCTGAATTTGCAAATCTTTGCATGCTGCATGCCAGTTTACACGTACCATGCGACACATTCCCACAGTGTCAATGCCTACTCTTTTTACAGCACCAGTTTTGTAACACTTTCCGTAGACAATTGTGCTTTCCTTTAAGATGGGTGGCACAGGTATGTAGCCTGTATGTCACAAGAAGTCCTGTAAGGAATTAAAGGGAAAGAGTCTGCCTGTAACTGTGTGTGGAGGAACAGAGCATGCCATGGACATTTCTGAAAATTGTTCAGAGCTGTAGCAATGCATAGGAGTTGCCATAGTGTTATTCTGACCCCTGAAGGATGGAAACAGAGTTAACTTCATACTTTTTTTTCTAATTACTCAGTATACGCTATGAATGTCAAACTCTAACACATTAGCAGGATTTATTAGTGCTTGCCCAGACTTATCCTCAAGAATATGAAAATAGTCATGAACGAATGGTGAAGCAACTTTAAAATACTGATGTTTTCAGGGAAGCAGAGGAAAAAGTGATTTTTCAGGCTGGTTCCATGGAAAATTACTGTGTGTTTGATAGTGCATTAAATCTAGTAGTATGTGGAGATCATGTTATCAAGAGATATAAACCACTCTGCCCTCACCTCTTCTTAACTGAAAAGTATTTTAGTGAATTTTGCTAGAAGGAATTCAGAGGGAAGTGGGAAGGACATAGGCCAACGATGATAAGATCACTCATTTCAGCTGAGTTAAGATTTCATCAGGCTTACATTCTTCAGAAAATGCATCCATTAGAGGTATGGGCCTCAGCAGTGCCTTTGCAAGCTTATCTGTCTTCAAGGAGTATTCTTCCCACCCTGTTCTTCCCAAAGAGATAAGAACAGTGATTTATGATTCTAAAATGGATTTGAAGTAAAGTATATCCTGATACTACTATATTTGTGAATGATTCGCTAAAAAAGTCCATCTGAGTTAAACCGATGGGACCCCTGCCACACCTTTGCTCTTCACCTACTCGCAGAAGATGCTTGAAATGTGTTAACAGACCACCTTTTAGGTTCCCTGTAAACGTACCGGGTAGATTAGGCTGTTATATCTGACAATACTTTTTCTAAAGTCAGTCATGCTGTACTCGAAATACCGAAGCAGCATCCTGCTGAAGCGCCAGGCCGTCACTGCACACGCCAGGAGGGACAACGCTATCTACGTTAAGCGCCGCACACACTCGGGGTGAAACAGCACCATCTCTGCCTTGAGCCCTGGAAGAGGGGTCAGCAGAACGCCGCGTTTGGAGGTAGGCGACAGTGAGGGGGGGGGAGGAAGATCAATTTTCATTTTGGTTCTGTTCCTCCTCTGCTCAGCTGTTGCCATGCACTGAAGTCCCAGGTTGCCGTGTGACCTTGCCGAGGAGCGGGCAGCCGGAGCTGCTCAATGGGACCATTGTGCAGCCTTGCAAGGGGCTCTTCTGGAGCCCAATCCGCGGGTGTGGCTGAATGAGCAAGGCAGCCTCCTCCCTCCTTGGTGAACTCCCCGTCCCGGGGAAACTCCACCAGGAGCATGCTGATGCAAAAGGCAGCCTGCAAGAGGCAAACCCCTTGCCAGGAGCTGAGCAAGGATCTCCTCCTCCTCTGCCCAGGTCTCCATCCTTCTCCCGCTGCGGAAGCGCTACAAAGTTAACCCAAGTGATTGATACGCTATTTGAGCATATTATTTCACTATCGGCGACTGATGCCACTGATGTAATCAAGTTACTAATCGCCGTCTTTGCACGAATACATCCATCTTCCTACAGATAGATCTGCGTATCTTCTTCCATCCATTATGCATGAACCCACCAGCAGTACATAAGGGTACATATTTTCGCACACGCTATATAACTTTAGCATTGCAGTGCATTGCACTGCACAACGTCATCACTATCGATTCCCTCTGCCTTCCCCCATTCCCTCTATCAGAATTGATTTGCAGAGAAAGATTACCAATGTGCATTGCTTGGATCCCTTTAAATCTTTAAAGGCTGAAGTGCCTCCCTTGCTCGCTTCTGTTCTTAAGACGATCTTTTCTATCCTTTTTCTCCCTGTCTCGCTTCACACCACAACTAACAGAGGAATTAATTCACACACAGTCCCTCAGCCAGATGCATATATGTATGAAATACCGAAGATAGCATCTCTGTTTGCAAATCTTCCACTGCCATACACGTGGTCTGAGATTTCAGTAGGTAAGTTATTGGGTGAAAAAAATATAAGAGCAGGTGGATGAGAGATTTTCAGGCTAGTGACATTTACATATTTCTCTACTATCAAGATGAGATTTTTTTTTTCCCTTACCGTCCCTCAGTTTATAATTTCCTTGCAGGATTTACAGGCACAGTTGTAATCCCAAATTGCCAGTGGCATTTAACCCCCTTAGCACCAGAACACTGTACCACCGTTAATAAGGATTGCCACCTTAAGTTTAACAACTTGAAAAGCAGGATTTCTCTCCCTCCATTGCAGCTATGAAATGCAGCAGAATGCTGCACAGAGTTGGAAACTTTGTTTTAACCAGAGGATGGGATCCGTTCTCATACTAAATAGATTCCATCACAGAGAGCTTCTTTAGTATCAAAAACCCTTTTCAGTCAAAAATATTACAACCGGGGGTGAAAAAAAAAAAGAAGTAAAATTAAGGACTCCTTGCTTTTACAGTACTCTGCCAAATCCGAGGGTGCAAGAATAGACAGGGAGGAGGAGATTTTTAATTTTTTCTTTTTAAATTATCGCAAAAAGCACTCACCAGAAGACCTACTGCAGTTATTCCACCAACTGCCAATAACGGCAGGAGCCCCTCGCATGAGGGTAATGCAGCAATCCCCAAAGTACCCCATTTCAACCACACGCCACCAAGTTTAGCCAATGCCGGGCTTTCGCCGGAGAAAAACCTTACCCCACAGGAGCCTCCCGAAATATCCCTCCGGTGCGATCGGTCAGCGGGGCGAGCGCCGGTCACCACACTGCGCACTCGGCCGGAGAGCCCCGTGTTTACTCCTGGGCTGGAGCTGGCCGCCGGTGCGCGGACGTGGCGCCCATCCATCCAGCGGTGCAGCTCCGCCGCGGGCGCAGGTAATTCCATACAGACTTCGGCGTCCCCCCCACCGCAGCCCCCCCCTCCCCCCCCGCGCCCCCCCAGAGTCGCCCCTTCCTTCCTAGTTCAGAAAGTGCCCGCGTCGCCGGCGGGAGGTACCATCCAGGTGCGGCGGGGGGGGTGCGGGGATAAGAAGGGGGGCGGCCAGCCCGGGGGGCCCCCCGCGGGCAGCTCCGCGCCCAGCGCCCCGCCGCCGCCGCCGCCGCGGGCCGGATCGGGGCTGCCGCGCACAAGTATCCCGGCGAGCGGCGGTCCAGTGGGGATTTTCCTGGTGCTGGGCGGCTGTGGAGGAGGGGGGGAGGAAGAGGGGGGAGGGTGCTTCCCAGGTCCTAGCACCCTCACCGCCGTGCCAAAAAATAAATAAGAAAGAAAAAATAAATAAAATGGGGAGGTGGGGTGGGAGGAAGAAAAAAAAAATCTCCAAAGAAAGGGAAAAATCGGTTGTCCGCTTGCCCCGAACGATACTAATCCCCGGTGAAAATGACAAGTGATCGGCAAAAGAAGAGGAGGTCTTGATTGATAACCACAATCCACCCAAATATCCTAAGGAGCAGAGGACGAGAGGGAGCGAGGGAAGAGAGGCGAGGGAAACTGCAGTGCATAAATGATTCCTGTGTTTCTACGAGACGGGCTCGCTCGGCGGAACGCGCCCTCCGCCGGGCCGCCAGCCGGCAAGGAGGGACCGTGACTGCCACCCATGGACACCCGGCGCTCGCCCGGCGCCGCTCTCGCAGGAGGGGTGGTGGGTTCGGGGGGGGGGAGGGAGAGCGAGGGGGAGGGCCCTTCGGAAGGGATCCTGGAGAAACTCCTGGGAAGCGGGCATCCTCCCTCCCTCCCTCCCTCCCTCCTTCCTTCCTTCCTCCCTCCTTCCTCCCTCCGCCCCGGCGCTGCCCGCCTCCCGTGCCGCCTCGGCCGCAGCGCTGGGGCTGGAGGTGGGGATGGGGATGGGGTGAGGATGAGGATGAAGATGGGGCTGGAGCTGGGCAAGGTGTGGGGCGGTGAGGAATGAAGATGTACGAGGGTCAGCCCGCTCTCTTTTCTGTTTGTGGTGTATTTATTTTTTATTTGTTCCCCCCCCCAACACACACACTTTCCCCTCCGGTTGTTCTGAAGCGAAGTGTTGTTTTAGGAGAGATGATACATTATCTATTCTTGGATTTTTATAAGGCAAACTGTGGGCCTCACTGTTGCCATGGATCTTCTTTGTGCGAACTCTCTGAACTGTGTGGGAACAGTTTTATTTCCTTCCCTTCAGATTTTTTTTTCTTTTTTTTTTCCCTTCTCCTCTGTAACTCTTCTGAAGATATGTATCAAAATGTAACTGCATTATTGCCAATTAAGATTAACAGCAGCTGCACGGTGCACCTAATTAGGAATGTTAATTACTTCATGAAATAAATAGGTCATTTGCAGATGTTTATAATACTAAACAATGTTCTATAAAACGTAACTCTGTATAGTTCTGACACTCCCCCCAGTAAATTGATCACGTTCCTGCATGAAGGCGCAGGGGAGTGGGCACCTCCTCTTCTATAGCCCCTGCCCTGCAGGCACCCGCTTGCAGGAAGAGATGCTCGGGGTGGCCCGTGCATAGGTTGGGTCGCGAGGGATTTCCTACCCTTAGAGCCCGTTGCTGTGAGGAGGGAAAGCAGAGGAGCGTGAAATACCTGAGCCAGTGTGAGCTAAGTGCATACCGTCACGTACCTGTTTATGTCCATGCAAACGGTGCTCTCCAAAACAGAGGCAAAGAGACGAGGCGACATTCAGTGACCGTGGAAATCCACTCTGGCTTCCTTGGAGGGCCATAGGGAAGAATCCGAACTGCTGCATTTTCTAAACCCCCAACATGTTCAAGAGAAGAGAGAAGAGAAGAGAGAAGAGAAGAGAGAAGAGAAGAGGAAGAGGAAGAGGAAGAGGAAGAGAAAGAGAAGAGAAGAGAAGAGAAGAGAATGAAGAGAAGAGGAAGAGAAGAGAAGAGGAAGAGAAGAGAATGAGAAGAGAAGAGAAGAGGAAGAGAAGAGAAGAGAAGAGAAGAGGAGAGAAGAGAAGAGAAGAGAAGAGAAGAGAAGAGAAGAGGCACGTGGGAAAGTGTGATTTTATTATGGATCATGATAAGGATTATCGATAGGCAGATAGTGTGCCATGCAGAGTCCAGTGGGCTGCAGGAGAGGTGGGAGCTGTTGCAGAATTTGTGGAGCTCACTCACACCCCACCTCTCTTCATGATAACAGAACAGCATTCTTCATGTTGGATAAAAAAATAGAAGAAACTAGAAATGAATGCAACAACCAGTAGTCAAAATTCAATTTAAAAGACAGAAATTAATGGTGACTGGTTAAACCAGGCATTCTGATACTACTATGATGAGTGATCCCTATGCGTGGGTAGGTAAGAGAGACATGAAAAACTTTATGGGATTCTCTTTGTGGATCAGTACAGGGCATTTTAAGTTAGCTAAATGACTCATGCTATCTACTTTAGAGAGCTGGTTCTGGGTGCTTGATTTAGAAACCCAGGCGTCCCAGCTGGTTGAGAAAGGTAGAGAGAGGGAAAGAGAGGAGGGCTCCCAACTTTGATTCTCACCATTATCCTTTGGGAGAGCTGCTTTCTCACCACTAAGGAGCAACACCGGACTCCAGGCCAGCACAGGCACCTCCATTACGTGACACCAAGAGTCGTCTTCGCGCCTGGATGGAACGACAAGTGTGCGAGGCTGTTTGTGCTCTGCAGTGGCCAGAGAGTAGGAAGGAGGTACTTGCGGTTAACACGTCGGCCAGACACTGGGCAAATTTGCCTTCAGTTCCTGATGTTTTTATAGATTTCTCCTCCACTGATAAGGAGGTCATTTAATCTCTCTATGCTTTTGTTCCTTCTCTGTATAATGTGAGTTGACACTGTTCTTACTCACAAGCGTGTGGTGAAGATAAAGAGGCATTAATGTTTGTGAGGTGTTCGTCTACAGTGGTCATGGGAGCTATGTAAGTTCCCAGAGAGGCCTGATTAAGGAAAATGAAAAAGGGTGGAAGCCAAAGATGTGAACGAAATACAGTGTAATTGCTAAAATGGCTGAAACCAGACTAATACAGAAAAGCTGTAGACTGTTCACATGTGAAGAATACAAACCGCCTGCGATCTTGGGTTAAATTCATTCCCGGGTTAAGGAAACTGGATTCAGTTTGTTTCTCAGTTGTTGAATTGCTATGAATGACAATGCAGCTGTTACGGACGCAAGTAAAAGAGAATTTAGATATTATTTTTTTTCTCAGCCACATACTGAATCTCTGTTTGGCTTTGTCCTCCTATTAATAAGCATGGTGTGTATAATATAGAAGGGGATCTCCTTTCTCCTCATGATGACTTGAGTGTTTTCAATATATTTCACCAAAGAGAGAAGCAAAATCTTAGCTGTTTCTAAACACTGTTTTAATTCCGTACCATTCAATGCATGCTGGATGAGTTATATGAATAGTTGTACCTTGTGCCTGCACCACGTGTATCATCTTGAGGCATCGTGTCCCTTGAAGTAAGGAAGAGGCACAAACCGCTATCCTCATCTATACTTCAGTAAGTGACTTGAAAAGGATTATCCCATTTAATGTGTATAAAGGAAAGTGAAACAGTGCAGTCAAAGTAAACCTCCTTTCGAAAAGTAATACATATTTAAAATGAAAGGGCTGGACAGAGCACATGGCTCTGAAGAGTGCTAACATGCAGAATGGTTTTGTTTAGTAAATTCAGTCTGCTCAAATGGGTAGTACCCAAGAGCTAATGCCATCCTTAGCTGCACGGTGTCCTTTGAAACTTTCTCGCCTCATGCTCATCTTGCTGGTAAGTCTGTCCAGAGGGTCCAAAGGACTGGCGGGGCGTGATTTCCCGCTACCTACCTGTGGACCTTATTTAATACATATGGTATTAAATAATGTTTCTGTTTGTGTATTTATTTCCCGCTTTTTACAAATGCAATGGGAGAAGAAACAGGCTAAGTAAAACATCAGCACTTGCACATTCTCTTGCTTAGAGTGCGTATACAATAGAACCATGACATTGTATCAGTCTAACAGCAGGGAAAACAAGAATAGTTTTTAGGATGAAAAACATAATGAAATCAAAATTTCCAAAATATACCTTCACTCCCCCACTAAAAACTCCAAACAGAAACCCTGCTCATGTAAAAATCTACATGTGAACCCTGTAAACTGCAGTCTCAATCTAATTACTAAACAATTCAATCAAGCAAAAAGGTCAGCGTTTTATCTATCATTTTTTTCTGTTCCCCTTTTGCAAACACAATTGCATTGGTCTTATTAAAAACAGCTTCCCTTTTGGTCTACTTTTGGCATGACTAAGTAATCTGGAATGCTTCAGAGAGAACAAGGTAAAACCTGAAAACTGCTGTCTGGTTAACTTCTCTGAATCTCCTTGAATTTCTTGTGTATTTTTTATATTTTTAATTTATCTATAATTACATTTATTTATGTTGTGTTCTTCATGTATTGTACATTACATATTACATATTTTTAGTAAGTCCAGGCAAGAATGTTCAAGAGAGCAGATCTTTTAAAAAGAATAACCTGTAATTCCATGTCATGTGAAAATTTCAATAGCAATTTCCTTTACAGAGGAGCCTGATGCTAAAGAGTACATATCTAGTCAGGGAATAATACCTCATAACTAAGAGATTTAATCACAACAATTCTTGATTATGTTATGTTATGTTATGTTATAGAATCATAGAATCATAGAATTACTGAGGTTGGAAGGGACCTTTAAGATCATCAAGTCCAACCATTAACCTACCCTGACAAAAACCACCCTAAACCATGTCCCTAAGCACCACATCTACCCTTTTTTTAAACACCTCCAGGGATGGTGAATCCACCACCTTCCTGGGCAGCCTATTCCAATGTTTAATAACCCTTTCAGTGAAAAAATGTTTCCTAATATCCAATCTAAACCTCCCTGACATAACTTGAACTCGTTTTCCTCTTGTCCTATCACTTGTCACCAGGGAGAAGAGGTCAGCCCCATCTCTCTACAACCTCCTTGCAGGTAGTTGTAGAGGGTGATAAGGTCTCCCCTCAGCCTCCTTTTCTCCAGCCTAAACAACCCCAGTTCCCTCAGTCGTTCTTCATAAGGGTTTGTCCTCCAGACCCCTCACCAGCTTTGTAGCCCTTCTCTGGACATGCTCCAACACCTCAATGTCCTTCTTGTAGTGAGGGGCCCAAAACTGAACACAGTACTCGAGGTGGGGCCTCACCAGTGCCAAGTACAGGGGGATGATCACTTCCCTAGTCTGGCTCACCACACTATTCCTGATACAGGCTAGGATGCTGTTGGTCTTCTTGGCCACCTGGGCACACTGCTGGCTCATATTCAGCTGGCTGTCCACCAACACCCCTAGGTCCTTTTCTGCTAGGCAGCTTTCGAGCCACTCCACCCCAATGTAGTGCTGCATGGGGTTGTTGTGACCCAAGTACAGGACCCGGCACTTGGCCTTGTTGAACCTCATACCATTGACCTCAGCCCATCGGTCCAGCCTGTCCAGATCCCTCTGCAGAGCCAACCTACCCTCAAGCAGATCAACACGCCCGCCTAGTTTAGTGTCATCTGCGAACTTACTGAGGGTGCATTTGATCCCCTCATCCAGATCATTGATAAAGATATTAAGAGAACTGGCCCCATAACATGTTTTGTTACGTTACGTTACGTTACGTTACGTTATGTTGTGTTGTGTTATATTATTCTCTGCATGAAATACGTATACCTTTCCATAAGTATAAGCATGGTGTACTCACTGCTGAGCTATGTTGTCTCAGATACTCCACTTTTTACCATGTTTTTCTTGTTGATGCCATTTTTGTGTGACTACTCCAGCTGCTGTGTGCAGAGCATGGCAGACAGCTCAGGCTATTTGATAACACAGCTCTGCCGGGGCCCTGCTGTCTCTATAGGCGGCTGAGACAAGCCTTCCTATGTCGGGTAGGCATCAGTTGTGGGTGGCCTGAACAAAGCACTACGACACCTATAGATGAAAAGTGACATACGTAAAAGCTAAGTATCTTGTTACTACTTGAGTGGGAGGATACTTTCATCAGAAAGCCATTCCTGCAAAACATGCATTTCATTGATTCTGAATGTTTAAAGGAGATGGAATTAGATATATGTAAAAAAATTAGCTTGGTTGTCCTGCAACTTACTGCTTTAACCTAATTTAGCAAAGGATAATGTCAAGATAATTAAATGCTCATCCCTTGCACATTTTAAATTTTGTAGAATAAATGATTACTTGCTGTTCCTCTAGTCTCTCATTAGGGTATATCTCAAATGAAGATAATATCCATCCATAAGCTACTCAGAATATATACCTCATCTATTAATTAAATAGTACTCTACCATAAGACAAGAAAACTAAAAAGATGGGGTGCATTCATGCATTAAAAAGATTTGTATATTTCATTTCAGAGTTGCTGCGTTGTTTTTTTTTCCCCAAGACCTCACAGAAGGCAATAATAAGGGATTATTTTCCCTTGAGGATCTGTTTACTTTTAGAATATTCAGCAATATCAATCTCATCCAATGCCTATAAAGTCAATAGAAAGGCTCCTACTACTTCAGTACTAGTTACAGCAGGTCTTGCACAACTGTTACCCAGTCAAAGATCATAAAGTGGAGATTTTAAATATAAGCATTATTTGGAAAAAGTTGCATAAGAATGATTGACCCAGGTTAGGTGGGTAATCCACCTCTGCCAGCGATCTATGCCCAGCAGTGGCCAGGACTGAATGATGGCAGTAGACAAAGACAGGGCTGATGAAAAGCAAAATACTCGCCTAATACACCTCCCGACTTGTGACAACAATCAGTTCAGGGTTTTTTCACTGTTTTTTTCATGAGAAAATGCCAATCATGGATATGAAAGTGTTAGAAATTAAGAGAAAAATGTGATCTGAATTGAAGGAAAAAAAAAAAGGAAAAAGCGAGAAAGCAGGCAAAACCTTGTTGAGTCATCCAGCTGCTTTGTGAAAAAATGACTCGTAGTCTTTCAATTGAGTATTTTTTTTTTTTCATTCTAAAAATTGCCACAAGGTGAAAAATGTGCCTTGGGAGCAGATCCTGTGGGCCACAGCTCCCTTCCTGCTCTGCTGCTTCCCTGCCGGGGACACTGCCTGACACCTCCTCCACGGAAAACCCTCTGTCACTGAAAGATTTGCTCAGGAGTAAAGGGATTTTTTTCATGGCCTCCTGCCCGCCTGCGAGCAGGCCAGGGTGGGCAGCGATGGAGCAAACCAGGGCAGGCTGGGCTGGAGGGTAACAGAGCAGGCCGGGGCAGGCCAGGGCTGCGGGGCAGGGACCTCCCCCATCAGCCCCACGCCACCATGTTTGGAGGCAGCGAGCAGAGCCAGGACAAGGACGGTGTTTGTGTCCCTCCAGCTGCCTGCTGAACACCAGGCAAAGGCGAGGGCCGGAGTCAGGCCCCAGGTCAGTGCAGGCCCCAGCAGGCTGGGCAGGGACAGTCAGGCCGGCTGCTGCCCTCAGGGCCTGATGGCGCAGGTGCCTGGGTGTGCGTAGTGGATGTTATACACAATTTAATAAATATTTATAATGCAGTGCTGGATGTCTATCAAAACCTGCCCATCGTCACTCTGAGATGCAATACTGGTACTGTTTGTATCACAGTGCTCATCATGTAGTTAATGGGTGCATAATACTCATTTTCTTCCTTTGACTGATGGGTCTTGTGTTGAAGTGCTTCACTCAGCGCTAAAATGACTTCTGCAGCCTCAGTGCAGACAGACCAACGAAAACATGAAGTCCTGTGTGTCAGCACAGTGGTGGGAATGCCACGAGTAGGGTGGTAAGGTGTTTGCTCAGGTGCAGCTCCATATGAGTGAATTCCTAAAGAAGTACAGTTACTTCCATCCTCAAGTACATTAAGTACTGAACTTTCATATATCAAAGAGTGATTGACAAAACAAAATCAGCTCCAGAAGCTGCCTATGTAGATGTAAACCGCTTTGACAGGAACAGACTAAAATTTAGCTGGTTTAACGTTCCTGAGTATTTTTATTCTTTGGAAAGTTATGAAGCAGAATAAGAGATGACTAAATCAAAGCTGTGTGCATTACCTACCTCACAGAGCTCACGAATCAATTACAATAAAACTATACATGTCAAAAATAATTACCTAAAAAATGTTTGTTATTCAGTGTTGCTGATTTTCTGTCTCCCTCCTGTGCATACATGTGTGTGCATACAGAGGCACTTGATTTTGTGCTTACTAATGCACCCAATTTAGCACCTGCAAAGATTTATCCCAGTTATTAATATAAATTATTAGGATTTATCTGCAGTAAACATGTTTTGTTGCTTCCTTTTGCCATTTGGATGCCATGGGGAACTCTGAACTTCTACATTCAGGTATGGCCTGTGCATGTGGAAATATGTCCCCCTCTTACCTGAGGGCAAGACGGGGACAATGCACAAAATGGAAAAAGGGAGGGGAAAATCAAGGTCTTTGTTACATGTATGACAGATCTTGGTTAAAATACCTGGATGGGAAGAATGTACTAATACAGCTACACCATGGATCACCTACCTAAGACGGTGACAATGACTGTAAGAGAGACTAGAGAGATTATGAGGAAAAAAAGAAAAAGATGACAGTGATACAAAACCTCAGTTACTGTATGGAGACTAGGTAAGAGTTATGGTGGAACATGACATGGTGATTAAAGTTTAGGACATAATGATCAGTTGCTCTTTGGAACAACTAAGCAGAAAACTCACAAGAAGAGAAGCAGCTCTTTAGTTTTGAACAGTGCACAGGACCCAGTTCAAGAACAATTATTTAAGTGCCACTGTACAATAACCACTGTGAAGTATTCAAATTCCTGGAGCAAATCTCCCAGATCTCTCCAAAAAGATATTAAAACAACTTCACCTTCTCTTATTTGAAGTACTGCTTTACTGTAAAGAGAGGCAATATCTAAAAATGTGGAAGTTAGTTAAAATGAAGTTTAAAAAAAACACCCCAAAGGGTTAAAATGTTAGGTGGTGCAAAAGAAACTGTTCTAAGATATCATGTTATATGCTCAATGAATGAATCCATCAGATCCTTAGAAAAGGCTAGATTGATTCAGCAAAAGAGTAAAGGGTCTTTTAAAATAAAAATAAATGTTTGAAATATGTAAATCACAGCCCAATAATTGAAAATTATATGTAGTAACTTAGATATAAAGCTATAGCAACTCAGCCCTGACAAAATGTTGAGAATCAGCCCACTAACAACATACTGCATAGAGAAAAAATATTTTCAAACTCATTAGAAGATGAAGCTTGTCATCACTGGTAACAGCAGATGATTCAGTAGGATGAGAACTAGTAGAAAAAATCAGTGAACAGAGCTGTAACAATTTGCAGAATATCAAATTTATAGATAATATTTTTATTGTTCTAGTATGTAAGAGATAAATAACCCTAAGGGTGTTAAAACAATTATTGCTACCACAGTTTGAACTATCAATATCAGTATCAAAGTTTCTCAAAAATGTCAGCTTAATGCCTAACAGTCTTCAACAAACAATCAAAACATCAGGAATGATTGGGTAAGAATTGAAAACAAAACTGGAAAAAAACATTATGCCACTGTATTAATCCGTACTGCACTTTGATCTTGAATACGACACATGATTAGGTCACCCTGTCTCAAAAAAAGTTGTAATTAGTAATTAGTATTAAGCAAGTAATTAAGTAATTAGTAATTAGCAAGGGGATAGCCAAATACAGCACGTTTACTCTGAGAGATGGAAGAACACTGAACAGAGTAGGTCTGTTTGGTTTGCAAAAGATGACACAAAGGGAAATACATGTGAGATCTGTAAAATTACAAATAGTGTAAGGGACGAATGTTTTTGTTATACAAGAATGAGAAGGCAGCCAGTGAAATTATGATGTGGCATGGTCAAAACAGATGCATAGCAAATAAGTAAATTGTATAATTCATTCATTGCCTCAGGATGTTTTGAAGGCCTAAGTATAAATTGTTTTCAAAAGATTAAGTACATTCTTGTTGGAGAGGCTCCTCTTCTGTATTAAACAATAATCTGACTACAACTTCCAAGTCAGAAAATGCCAAAACTATGTACGGCCAAAGTGGAAGGACATATCAGAGAGAGCTCTCAGTCTGCTTCATTTGTTTCTTTCACACTTTGCCAAGGCATCTTCTACTAGTCATTCCTAGTGAAGGCTTTGTGTTATTGAAAGAGTTAATGCACATTATGCAGAGTTAATGCAACACAGAATCTGTAAAAAAATGACTAGGAATGTAGCTTGCCTGGGTTTAGTGTACAGGAATTTCATTTTCCATTGGTGTTTACTTAGAGCTTTTTCAGTATAAGGAGTAAAAAACTGCTACCAGAGAATTCCTGCATTGATTCAATGCTCATTTTTACAGGTCTAAGTAAACAGATATTATTAATGCAATAGGAAGAAGGGCAAGAGATCCTGAAAAAGCATGAAATTCAGGCTGAATTTCAGTTCTGTCTGTCAGGCACTGTTAATAAAGATACTGAGCCGTATTAGGTATGCTAGTCAGTTCAAAATGATACACGTTACACTTTTACACGTTTGTTTGTTTGGGTTTTTTTAATCAGTTTGTTCCTGCCCTACAACCTGTAACCTTACAAGCAGAGCTTCTAGTATTTCAGGAAGGTTAAAAATGCTGTTTGTAGGACAGAAACCTTCCTAACACATCCTCAGGTCTGGAGTGACTAAAAGTGCATGTGTGGGTGAGGGCAGCTTGGCAGGGCCTCCGTGGCATCAGCCTCAAAGGGGTTAAAGAAAACTGTTTTTAACATGGCTGGGGGGGGGGGGGGTCTGTTGCTGTCTGAATATTTCCTCAAGTCTATAGAGAAACATGAGAGCCTTGGTGGGAGAGTATTGTATGTTACTGAAATGCGTTGTGGCTACAGAAAACCTACAGCATAAAAAAATTTGAGGCTTCACGCAGCTCAATAAGGGGGTAGCTTTTCCTAATGTGAATCTATAAATGATTTTGGCAAACATTTGTTATCCATATTCTGAAATTCAGTTTTCCCAGATCTTTCTTCTGTCTTTATTTCTTATGTTAAATATTCTCTTGAAATAAGAAACAGCATAAAGAAATACTACACTTTTAGCGTGATTGTTACAGAAGGTCTGTGACAGCACAGAAAGCTAGTTGCAGACAATGAAAAATGGAGGATCAGCAATTACTAAGATTTACAAGAACACTCCTGTATAACTTTGTTCTGCGGGCCTGGAAGAAACATAACTTCCATTTCAATGTGTAGTTTTGCTTTGCTGTATCTTAAAAATGCCAGTTTGTTTCAAAGGCCAGTGTTCTTTCTTCTTACAGGGGGCAACAAGCTGTTCCTTATGCGAGCAGCTGCGACGGTGTAGCATTTCCTGGAAGAAGAGAGACGACTGTCAGTGCAAAGGATGAAAGTTTTGTTTTCAGCGGTAGAGATAGATGAATCAGAACAAGAAAGAAGAATAAAGGCAGAGGAGAGTGGCGGGGTCTGAAATGAAGGCAATGTGATCCGAATGTTGATGAAGAAGCATTGACAAGATGAAAGATCTCTCTCTGTCGCGCTCTCGCCCTCTCATTTCCACTGTGTAAAATCTGTCCTCTTGACACACTCTTACGCTCTTTTTATATCGCAAAACTGGAACAAATGGGATTCACAATCGGTGGTGGTGGCACAGCCCCTGTGACAGGTACTTGCTCAGGGAAGGGCTCAGCAGCTGCCTTGTATTCTCCCCCCTTTTTGAGACCCTTCAAGCCACGGAACTGGACTTTATCAAGATTTGAGAATTATTCTCTGTGTAATTCAAGCTGATTAAAAATATGGAAAGTTTATGAGGTACTGACAATTCACATCGACTCTTCAGGGAAACATACAGTATAGTTAAACACATTAGGTATTTTACCTATATGTATTTTAAGTTTATTCATAATATAACATAGTTCTCTGTTGGATGTCAGTACTCAGAGGAAATCCTGTTTTGGGGAAAAAAAAAAAAAAAAAAGAAGCCGAACAAGCAGACACGTCGTGTTTGAAAATAAAAGGTTGACAAACTTTAAAAAATGTAAAACAGCTTTATACTAGATACACCGAGAACTGCTGAAATTCTTGCTTCAACACATGCTGCTGTACTGGGGAGAATGCTTCCAGCTATTGAGCCATCGGCTTTGATGGCAGTTTGTTTCAAAGAACCAGGGTCTTCCAGATGAGCGTGGCTGTTGCTCAGAATAGTGTGTATTCTCCCAGTAAATATTTTTTCCCAGTGTAAGTCCAAATACAGTGACATATATCAGTCTGTGTATAACATAGACCTGAATGAGTTGTCATATTGTGAGGTATGCAGTGTACAGGCCACAAAATTGTACAATGAGATAAAAAAATAATTTTCTAAAGTTTATGTGCTATCTGAGGTAGTACCATCTTAATTGTCTTACTGAATAACGGCTTTTTATAGTATATCTGAACCTTTTTAGTTTTTCCCCCTCTGTAGTACAGCTACAGGGAAACTGTGATTTCACTGGAATCTATCATGAAAATCAGGGAAACCAAAGTGCTATTTCAAATCCTGCACTCTTTCATAATAGGCATGTTCACTTTTGTGGCTAATTTGCCTGACTAAGAAGTGAAGAGTAAAAGTTAAATTATACATTTACCTGCATGATATATAGGAGTCATGAGGTTTAGTTAGTTAATACTCATGTTGCTTTTCATAAAGGTAAAGTACATTTGATAATTGTTGCATATTTAACAGTAAGGAGTAGGCAGAACAACTTAGTTAGAATTTTTCAACGGGAGTTACGGTAGGTTTCCCTGAAATTTAGTAGGTCTTGGATGCAGTAAAGTCTGATATACTGAGATGCCTGAATCAAAGCAATTAAATTGGTTTTAATTAGCAGATTTGTTACCTTGATATATATTCATGTGTAAACTGTTATTTATTAATAAAAAAAAGGTTGTTTAAATTTGCCTATGTATAGTTTTAAAAAATAAAAAAAAATACTGCAGTGGATGCAAAATAGCTAGGATATCCCAAACTGCTGGAAGGGAGTTGCCTGGAGCATCAGACTTTTGGGTACTATAAAATGGTTGTAACCTTTCCTCCTCCTTTGCCATGTTGGAACCTTGGAAAGACCAAGTTTGCTGCTGATAGTGACCACATGATAATGTGGATGTGTGGAAATGTTTTGAGTCTGGGCCCTTAACTTTTGGCAAAAAAAATTTAAAATTAAGCATTCCACTGAAAAGCATAAATTTTCTCTATCAGAAACTATAACTGCCTAACTTCACCTCCATCTCCTTTCACACTTAAGACCATGCTTTCCTGACACAGCTGGTGAGTAAGCCAGCTAGGGAAGGTGCCCCGCTGGACCTGTTGTTTGTGAATAGAGAATGGCGAAGCCATGATGGGCACAGAGGTCGTGAAATGAAAGAGTTTTCAATTCTTGGAGAAGTAAGGTCATCAGAACTGTCACCTTGGAATTCCAGAGAGCATATGTTGGCCTGTTTAGGAGACTGGCTGACAGAGTCCCTTGGGACGCAGTCCTGAAGAGCAAAGGAGTCCAGAAAGGCTGGACATTCTTCAAGAAGGAAATCTTAAAGGCACAGGAGCAGGACGTCCCCGTATGCTGAAAGACAAGCCAACAAGGAAGAAGACAGGCCTGGCTGAACAGAGAGCTTTGGCTGGAACTCAGGAAAAAAGGAGAGTTTATGACCTTTGGAAGAAGGGGCAGGCCACTCAGGAGGACTACAAGGAAGTCATGAGGTTATGCAGGGAGATAATTAGAAAGGCCAAAGCCCAACTAGAACTTAATCTGGCTACTGCCGTAAAAGACAATAAAAATGTTTCTTATAAATACATAAGCAACAAAAGGAGGGATAAGGAGAATCTCCATCCTTTATTGGATGCAGGGGGGAACAGTGACAAAAGATCAGGAAAAGGCTGAGGTATTTAATGCCTTCTTTGCCTCAGTCATTAATAGTAAGACCAGTTGTTCCCTGGGTTCCCAGCCTGCTGAGATGGATGACAGGGATGGGGAGCAGAATGAAGCCAACATAATCCAAGGGGAAATGGTTAGTGACCTGCTGCAGCATTTAAACACACACGTCTATGGGGCCCAATGGGATCCACCCAAGGGTACTGAGGGAGCTGGCGGAAGTGCTCACCAAGCCACTTTCCATCATTTATCAGCAGTGCTGGCTAACTGAGGAGGTCCCAGTTGACTAGAGGTTAGAAAATGTGACACCCATCTATAAGAAGGGCCAGAAGGAGAATCTGGGGAATTACAGGCCTGTCAGTCTGACCTCAGTACCAGGGAAGGTTATGAGCAGATCATCTTTAGTGCCATCATGCGGCGTGTACAGGACAATCAGGGGATCAGGCCCAGTCAGCGTGGGTTTATGAAAGGCAGGTCCTGCTTGGCTAACCTGACCTCCTTCTATGATAAGGCGACCCACTTAGTGAATGAAGGGAAGGCTGTGGATATTGCCCACCTTTGACACTGTCTCCCACAGCATTCTCCTGGAGAAGCTGGCTGCTTATGACTTGGATGGGCATACTCTTTGCTGGGTAAAAAACGAGCTGGATGGCCAGGCCCAAAGAGTGCTGGTGAATGGAGTTAAACCCAGTTGGTGACTGGTCACAAGTGGTGTTCCCTAGGGCTCAGTACTGGGAACAGTTCTGTTTAATATCTTTATCAATGATCTGGACAAGGGGATCAAGTGCACCCTCAGTAAGTCTGCAGATGACACCAAATTGTGTGGGAGTGTTGGTCTGCTTGAGGGTAGGAAGGCTCTACAGAAGGGTCTGGACAGGCTGGATCAATGGGCCAAGGCCAGTTGCATGAGATTCAACAAGGCCAAGTGCCAGGTCCTGCACTTGGGTCACAACAACCCCATGCAAGAGTGGGGAAGAGTGGCTGGAAACCTGCCTGGTGGAAAAGGACCTGGGGCTGTTGATCAGCTGCTGGATGAATATGAGCCAGCAGTGTGCCCAGGTGGCCAAGAAGGCCAGTAGCATCCTGGCTTGTATCACAAATAGTGTGGCCAGCTGGACTAGGGAAGTGATTGTCCCCCTGTACTCAGCACTGGTGACGCCACAATTCAAGTACTGTGTTCAGTTTTGAGCCCCTCACTCCAAGAAAGACATTGAGGTGCTGGAGTGCATCCAAAGAAAGGCAATGAGGCTCATGAAGGGTCTAGAGCACAAGTCTCAGGAGGAGCGGCTGAGGGAACTGGGTTGTTTAGTCTGGAGAAAAAGAGGCTGAGGGGAGACCTTATCGTTGTCTACAACTGCCTGAAAGGAGGTTGTAGCGAGGTGGGGGTCGGTCTCTTCTCCCAAGTAACAAGCAATAGGACAAGAGGAAACAGCCTCAAGTTGCACCAGGGGAGGTTTAGACTGGATATTATGAAAAAATTTTTCACAGAAAGGGTTACCAAACATTGGAACAGGCTGCCCAGGGAAGTGGTGGAATCGTCATCTCTGGAGGTATTTAAAAGCCATGTAGATGTGATGGATTTGGCAGTGCTAAGTTAACAGCTGGACTTGATGATCTTAAAGGTCTTTCTTTGCCAACCTAAATGATTCTATGATTCTGTGATCAATGTGTTACAGTACTATTATTGCAACCTCTTATCCACACCTTAAGCTGATCACATCTGTGTTGAGCAAAAGGCATGAATTACAAAAGAAGCTGTTAATTTTAATGCAACAATGTATTAACATAATTAAGAAATTCTAATCTTTGTTTTTAATCGTGTTGAAAACAGGGAAAATGCAGCAAAAAAACCCAACCACAAACGAAGGTCAGTTTCATTGGATTAATGCCTATTCACATGGTTGATTCTGAACTGAATACCTGTCAGGTGGAAGGACAAATTCAAATACTAGTTTTAAAAGGCAGAATGTCATCAAATTGGCTGTTGTTGTGTCTTCTGTATCAAGTTATGATAAGGATAATTATAATTTCTGCCAGGCTGAGAACACTTAACAGCAATATCCCATTTACAAAGAAAAAAAAAAAAAGCATAAATCACAGAAAGATAAAATATATATCTTTTTTATAACTGCACCTAGTATTAGGGTTTGGTACAAAGAGCAGTTAACTAGCAGTGCATTTTCCCAGAACATAGGAGTTTGGAATTAATGTGTCAATGTACATTTCGTATATATGTAATAATTTTACTATCTTTGGTCGGTACGTTCACACTGTATCACATACATTTACATATTGTGTAGTAGGGATCTCTTCTTGCCGATCCACAGAGATACAATAGAGAAGGATTTAGCATTAAAGATAAATTGAAGGATTATAGATTGAGAGCTGTTTTCAGGTCATTTATTTCCACTCTCCTGTTTCTTTTCCCTGTAGTTCTTCCCCATAACACCTTATCTCTCACATATTTATTTTGTATGGTTTGACACTACATTAAAAATAAAATCACTGAAATAAATGGCCAAGATGTTACTGCCAGGTTGTTCTGAATCTATGACTTATGTTTGACTGCATCTCTATGAATTTTTAGAACAGAAATACTTACATTAAAACCACCAAACAAAAGTACAAAAAAACCAAACCAAACAAAAATTCAACTCCACAAATCAAAATATGGTTTAGTGCTATATCAGCAATGATGGAAACAGTTTCAGGTGTTTCCACAAAGGCTTATAGTGTAATCCAAATATACATATATACATATATATATATGAAGAAATTAAAAGGCAGTTTCTTAAGAGAAAAAGTGAAACATTTTTAAGCTAGTCTTCAATTTTAAGTAGAGACATGACTATCATTAATGACAGTGAAAATATTAAGCTTCTTTGTCAGAGGATCACAAGTTGAATAGTTACTTAAATTGTTTTTAAAAGATTTGTCAAAATTAATACCAAGAAGACTTTGCAATGTATTGTAACAAATTAAATTTTCTGCCACCACAATTTTTGATGCCAACTCTGGTAATTAGGGCAGAACTAATCTTCTGTAACTTTAGGCATTTGGAGTGTCGTCATTGTCCTGAGATCATCATCCAGACTACCTTTGTAGGCACTGGGGACAAATAGGAGCTGTTTTAAAATGATTCAGCTCATTCTAATGTATACATCTTAAGTGAATCTCACCTTTGAAGGACCTATTTCTCTCTCTGAAGTAGACATGAAAATGGATGAAAAGCTTGGAAATTGAAGGTATGACAGATGCCTAAGTCTGTGTGAGGTTATTCCCATCATTAATTTGTAAAGAGGATGTAAAATAAGTAGAGGTAAACTTGCAATTTTAGAAAGTGATTTCCCAATAGTTCTCAGTACCTGGTAGTGTTTGAAGAGGTTTTTTACAGGACATTAAAAGTATGGGCTCTTTTGAGTCAGAAATGGAAGCCACTGTGTCCCCGAACCAGTGCTTCCACACACAATCTGATCAAAATAGAGCTGCTGCTTTATATGGCCAACTGCCACCTACGCATGTGGTTATAGCTCAGCCTCTGGGGCATGACCTTAAACTGTTTTGATGTGAATTTGTTTAGGCAATGACCACTGATTACACCGCTTTTTCTCATTTATTCCATTTCTCTCATATGCTAGGCATCTGACATACCTCAGAGACAAACCCCAAAGTGCTAGCAAGAAATACTAGTAAAATATATGCAGATTATATTAAAAAATATATATATACATATTTATGCCCTTGTATGCAATGCATTCTTCTATTGGATTCCAAAGGGTTGCAAAAAAACCTACTTATTTGCAGAAATACCTTCTTTTGTGCGTACAAACACAGAAAAAGACAAACATATCTTTTTGTTATTATTTTTTATGATGCTTTATGATGGCACCCTTATACAGACATTCAACAGCTTTTGCAAAGCAGCAGCTCAATACTAATATCCTGAAATCTCTGTACACCTGACTAATGGCCATCAGATCTAAAAATAAACCTAAAAGCACTTCTTTTTTTTTTATCCACAAATAGATCTCTTCCTACACCTTCTGATTACAGCTGACATGATGCTTGAAGTCTTATAGGAGAAATCTATGTATTTCTTTAAAAAAGGAGATGAAAATAAAGATTATGAAGTCTTTGTAAGTAGTCTCACGGTTGAAGTGTACTCCAACATCTACTGTTCTCTGTCACTGAAACTCAGGGAAGCATTTTCACTTGTTTCAGTGCTTACTCCATCTCCAAATGGAAAACAACTCAAGTCACTCTCTTTTCAGGAACAAGCTGTTTGATGCACTTTCCCTGATGTCTTTTAATTAGCTGTGGCCAGGGAATGTCATTAATTCTGCCCTCAGCTCCTGTACTGAAATTCCATTCACGGCAGCTTGTTTACATGGAGCATGCAAGAAAGTTAAGACAAACCAGCTTAAGATACTTATTTTAAATTATATGTATGCTAAAGCACATTGTACGGATGGTTCCCATCAGAAAGTAGGTATTAATTATGACATACTTCTGGGTTCACAGAAGTATGGGATTATTCCTCAGGGATTTTAACTCATTTCCTCCAAATTTACAATTTAAGTTGCTTTAACTTTTACCAGTGATTCCAAACACTTATCTAACCTACATCAGAGATGATAGAAAATAGACTCAGAACTGGAGAAAGACTAATGCATCTCTTATTAATGCCTACTTCTCTGGACATAGTCAAATAATCAACAGGCATTACTTTTTATCGGGGTTATGTCACTTTGGCTGGTATATTTTATTTACTTTTAATAAATTTTAATTTCTCTCTTTTAAGTGGCAAAGTGCTGCAGTCTTCAATGAGACAAGAGAACAAAACTGGAAACTTTCATCAGTAAAGAATACTCGTTGAATCACCTTTTCTTTTCCTTCTTTTCGAGATTGAACTTGCATTTGCTCTCAGATCATTTGTCTAGCTTCAGAAATAATCACTGCTTGATGATCTAATGCAATATTGGGTGTGATGAGCTGATAGGAATCTGCACATAGGAACAAGGTATGATGCTGGAGATTATACTTCCATATGACATAATACTGGCATCTAATGGCATCTATGGCTATTGTTTCATTATGAAAAAAATAGCAATCTTTAAAGCCGTTTTATTACTTGAGATGATTATTAATTTTGACACTTGTCACTGTAATTTTTCCTTGCATCCATATTTTCAGATATTCTGAAAGGTAATTATAAGAGAAAAGGATCTCACTTTTTGGGGGGGATGTCACCTTTGTCCATAAGAGCCAAGAAAAGAACCCAAATCCTAATTAAAAATCTTTCCCCAAATTTCCCTCCTCACCAAAAGGACAAGGTGACATAGCATGAATAAATTCTTAACTAAGATATAGTCTGTAAATAAACTTGGTTGTAACTAAGTAACCTTGTAAACTAAGGTTGTAACTCATTTGCTTTGTCAAGAAGTGGTTGAAAGAGCTTACAATACCTTTGAATTGTAGTCACTCTTCTCTCACAACTACACTTCTTTTTTTTCTTCTATTCAGTCATTAATTTCTTCTATTCAGTCATTAATTTTTAAAGCTTCTTTAATTGTAATTTACCTATAAAAGTAGCAAGTTTAGACTAAGGTAGAGAGACACTCTTCTATTAAACAGGAGAAGGCAGAAAAAAAGATACTTTACAAAAATGAGTGTATGCCTATCATCAGGAGCTCAGCAGCAGAGGTCTAGAAAGAGAAAAAGAAATTAAGGAAATTCCTATTTCACATTTGAAATTTTTATAAGTCAGGCCTTCCTCCTTTCTTTTTGAACTCTGAACACACAGACACAGACACTCTCCTTATATTAAACTAATTCTATTTTTCACCCAATTAGTGGTGAAAAGTGGTGGAAATGACACTCTTAAGAAGAAATTCCACATTGCTTTGTGGGAGAATCTGATAGAAAATAACAGGTGAAACATGACAATGAGATAGAGGTATTGTGAGGGTACAGGTCATCTGCTGGCAATGTCTATCAAAGTATTTAAGCTTTATATCATCTGGCCAAAAAGAAAGCTAAACTGGTGACCTGTAGAATAAAGTAAGTACAAGGCCTTATTTCAGAAAATGGTTTGCAAGGTGTTATTCTAAGTTATTCAAAGCTGAAGCGAGTTGATAACTGAAACGGAGTGACAATAATTTTGCAGTTTGGTATTCCCCATTAATTGTATTTGGAACAGACATATTTGCATCTGTTCCCTTCTCACGTTGCCGAACCTTCTGATTTCTCTGATATCTAAATTTCCAGCACACTTTGTGAGTCCTGAGAGTGCTGAAATTTTCCATTCATATCCCTAAGGATACATAGTACAATTTGCACATATTCTGCCCTAGTATTTTGTCATAATCACTGTGTGCTCTTCAGAAACTTCAGCTGCAGGCAGGATGTGCAGCGCTCTAACACTGTCACGGTGAGTATTGTATCTGTTTCCTACAGTACTGAATCTATTACGAAGTACTGAACAGTTTTCCAGTCTCTTCTCCATATTGAAGGAGGATTTAGGACTTCAGTTTTGGAAACAGCACCCTCAACAGGCTTTGGGCTAAGCAGGCTCTGGGAAAATGGTAAGCCACACTTAAGCCAATGACAGAGGAAAGAGAAAAAGTGTAAGACTGCTTAAACTATGAGCATGAGATGTTTCAGAAAGTCCTCCTCAGGGAGTCCAGCGTACAGCCTGTGGTCATGCATCACTCCACCTGAGTGGATGAGTGGGAAGTGTGTCTCTCAGAAGAGAGGGGAGACAAACAGTGGCTGGTAGCCACTTGGCCCATCCCAAGGTTGAGGAGTGTCTGCTCTGTGGTTGGTGTTCAGGCTGGTGTCCCTGAACACCTCTCTCACCCTGAAGAAAAGGGAGTAGAAGACACTATGACAATGCTGCTTCTTCACCTATGATAAGAATTATGGCCAAACCCACAGGCACCCTTGCAGCCTCTTGTCCCTGTTTGTCCTTTTGCAGTTTCCCAAATGACAGTTTGTCACAGAAATGATGTGCAGCAAGTTCTGTGAAGACACTACTTTCTATTTAGGGGAAGACATGGGACTAGGTATGGATCTAAAGTGGAGTACAGAGTAAATGCTTGTTGGATTTCGTGTTGGAGCCACAAAGGCTTGTGCAGTCTGTATAGCATCAAGAGGGGCTGTGCCACCAGTGTTTCAGAACTACTCTGCGAACACATGATGTTGATGCAAGTGGAAAGGTCCAGACTGAGGCAACTACTACTGTCTTTGGGAATGTCTTCATTGCCATGTTCAGCTCTCTAAAATTGAGCTGAAATTTGTTCAGAGACCTCTTACGGTTCACTACATTTACTTACAACTCTTCTGAGAGCTTCTGAATGGGTGATGGGCTAGAGGAAGACACCAGTATCCTTATTTGTACACACAAGAGGATGAAAGAATTTGATAGCACCAATGTAGAACCAAGTATTCCCCAAGTCAGCTAAATGCTGAGTAGGCAATCTCTGTTTACAAGAAAAAGATTCAGCCAAATCATTATCACTCTCCAGCAAGCACACTGTAACTCAGGATGTTCTTGGCCCAGTTAAGCAGTCATGCCTGCCCTAAATCAGTGGGAAGGCTGAAGCCAGATTGTGTCTTCTCATTTTTGTAATATTTAAGCCACATTTTGAAAAAAGGGGTTGTAACATTTGTTAAAAGGCTGCATTTGAACTGCTGAGAAGCAAATGCCTTTTAATCCTTTTTCTCCTCATCTTTCCCTTGGAATTGTTAGCTCAGAACACATAACAAAGAAAAGATATAAAACATCCTTCGACTTTTCTGTGAAGCAGCGGGGTTGCCAAATCCATGCTCAATCCATCTCCAAATAATTCTCAGTAGAGAAGTTTTATTATCACCTGTCCCTGAGGACAAGGTAGCTGAGAGTAAGGCAGCTACAGAGTAGCTCTCCCTCCCTCAAGGTGTCTTTAGAAATTTCTCACTCAAGAGAACCAGGCCTAAGTGACCACGGGATCAAGACAAAATGCATGGCTTCATTCGGCTCCATGCTATGGATCTTCCCACCTAGCCCTAGGATTTGTTCCACAGCCATTTAAATTTACATAGCATTAAAATATGACAGGATTATGTTCTATGGACTCATTAACACATTCCTCTGGTGCAATGGGAGACAAGGAGTGCTTGAACATTCAACCACCCGAGGCATGTATTAATGTGACTGACACCCCCTGCAATGTCTCAATACATTTAAATACGACTCCTATTGAATACAATTTTGCAATTTACGTGCAATTTTTCAAATGCACTGTGAATGTATTTATCTTTTCATTCCACCAAGTAAGAAGCTCTTTTCTCTATGAAGATACTATTAGATTATATATAATATTAGATTATAATATTTTCCTCATTCATGTGTCCTACCTTTCTGTCATCATTTTATTGCCTAACTCACATGAATTTAGCAAAGCAAACTATGATACTTCAGGAATTTCATTTTTTCCCCTTGATGCCTTTGCCTAACTGCTGCATTCAACAGCCCTTCAAAGGCAGGCTGAGATGCTTTCAAGCTTGTTTGTAGTTAGAAAGCTCAATGGAAAGATGACTGTTCCCCATTCAGCTTTTAAATACAAACAGCTCTGTATTTGTATTTGTAAATACAAACAACTGTGAAATCAACTAGCCACCTCTGAATCTCTATTAAGCCTACAGGCGGTGGAGGATGCAAAAAACTTGGAACCAGAAGACACCAGCTGTAACCTGCACTTACCTACAGATCATTAGGTGGCACTCTTCCCTCTGTCTTAGCCCCGAATCTGGAAGGTCAGAAAATGCAGGCTGGTGTTGGAGCAGCCATTGTTTTAAAAATACTAAGATACAGAACTGAGATTATTAAGATGTGTAGTCATTAAAGATGTCCAACTATTTTGAAAAGAATAAGGTTGTTCCGCACAGTATCTTGACCACATTCAATTAGAAAGTTCCTCTATGCCTGGACATACCATTTTGGCCTCAGGTCTTGTGGATGCTGGCACAGGTGATCATGTAACAAACAAATGAACAAGTAGTACGTGAAATATGAAAATGCATGGCTGTAACTTAACACCTAAGTACCAATTGTTACATATGCCTACTATGAGGTTCATGTTCAATTTATATTGTTATAACCAGGCAAGAGTCCCCCCCAAACAAAAAAGGTCTTCTTTCTAAAAAACCAAAGACATTTCAAAACCAAAAAAGGATTGAATGTATTTCAGAGAACAGTTTAAAACAATTGTACATACTTTTTTGTCTACACGCATATGTATGCACGGAGCAAATCAATTACTGTAAGCCATAATTTTCCCTCAGTATAAGATAATTTGAAGCCAAAGGAATGCATGAGCCTATCTTCTTCTAGTCCTTAGGAGATAAGATGGATTATCCCCTTTTTGTAGAATGTTTAAGCATTTTGCCAGTGGTCAATCAGATAGTTTGCAGCAAGGCCAGAACTTGAAGCAGGCCCAGATATTCAGGTCTCTCCTTTCCTTATCTGTTATTCCCTATGACAAGAAAGCCTGCAGTGCCCTCTGTAAGATGTTATCCAAGTAGAACTTGATACTGCTTGGACTTTAAGTTTATGTTTGAGCCTCTGGGTATCTACTGAGCTGTTTTATCCAAGACTGAGAAGGAAAGTTCTCTTTCTGTCTTTTGCTGTAAATGCTGTCATTTACAACTCTGTCTTAAGTCTAAAATTTACCAGTGGAAGCTGGGAAGTGTTGTTTTAGTTGGACTAAATCTTTTCCTGCACCATTACCTGTGACTGCAAAAGGCAGGAGACCTTGAGCCTCCTGGTAAATTCTAGTCCTATGTTTCTGTGAAAAAAGTTCTTCAACAGATTTGTCTTCCATTATCACTTTTTATCCTGTTGTGCAACACAGTCTGCATCTAGAAGAGTGCATGGCAAACAGCATCATACTTTGATCTTCCTGTGCGTTCACTTTGACCTTTTGAACCCTGTGGGCTGTAAACTATACTGGAGGCTTCATAGGTTGAGAATTGTCACCTGATGGAAACAGGTACCTGGAACTTCTCTTTACAACACAGACAGAATACTGTGAGTTAAGCATCACAAGTGGAAATTGGATAGGACAGCAAAAATGAATTGGGCCCTATAGTGTTAGTGAATGAATTGTTGAAGGACATACTGTGTTGGTGACATTTTTGCACTTGGTTCCCCTCATCCCACATTATTACCTGTAATACAAATACATAAAGAAGCATAAAGTCTGTGATGAAATTAATGTCTCAGTCTGCTTTTGGATTTTTTTCTTCCACTGTGAGTATGTTTTATTTTAAAATCACACCTATTGGCTTCAGCATGTGCACGAAGTCAAAAAGCTGTGGTATTGTTTGCAAGTTTGAGCCAAATGTAGACCTTAAAGACTTCTAGCTTTCATTATACACTGAAAATGTTTAGCCACTTCTCTCTACTTTTCAAAATAATGAAGGTGACAACCTACCCTTTTGCCATCAACAGGTGCTCATTTTGCAAACATCTGCTTCAGTTAAAGTCTTTAACACCATCCATATGCCTATCATCTTCAGCTGTGATGGTAGAAGGATCACATGAGCAGCCTGTAACCTCATTTACATCAAGTCATCCAGCTAAGTTTATATACCTAAAAGCTAATTTGATTAATTTACTTGACTTTGTCTGAACTACTCACAGAAGTTTTTATGCTACCAAAGATATAGAAGTATAATGTCCTGTAGTGCATGGTGTATAAAAATAGAAGTAATGTCTTTAATCAGCTCTCTATCTTCAATAAGATATTTGTCTCCTGAATTATTTATCCATTGCTATTATTTACCTGACTGTAAATAGGGAAAGAAAACTTTATCTTGCTTGAAAATTAAAGTCTTTACTTCATGGATAAGGTATTAAGTAGATGTTAAAAAATGTGAATACGTTGCTTTTATCCTTATGAAGTTTGAAGACAAGAGCTTTGATTGGCTTCTAACTCATTACTACATACAATGATTAATGTTTTCATTTTGTTCTTAATGGGGAAATTTCATCAAAATTTGAGATGATGATTGAGGTGGTGGAGTTCAAGATCCTTAGGGTGGTGAGGGGGAAGTACAGTAAGATTGCTACTCTGGACTTCAGGAGAGCAGACTTTGGCCTCTTCAGGGATCTGCTTGGTAGAATACTGTGGGATAAAGCTCTTGAGGGAAGAGGGGCCCAAGAAAGCCGACTAATATTCAAGGATAACCTCCTCCAAGCCCAGGAGCGATGCATCCCAGCAAAGAGGAAGTTGGGCAAAAATGCCGGAAGGCCTGCATGGGTGAACAAGGAGCTCCTGGAGAAACTCAAACTCAAAAAGGAAGCCTAGAGAGGGTGCAAGGAAGGACAGAGAAATTGTCCAAGTAGCTAGGGATCAAGTTAAGAAAGTTAAAGCCCTGATAGAATTAAATGTGGCCAGGGATGTCACAGGCAACAAGAAAAGGTTCTATAGGTATGTCGGTGATAAATGGAAGACTAGGAAAAATGTGGGCCCTCTGCAGAAGGAAATAGGAGACCTGGTCACCTGGGATATGGAGAAGGTTAAGGTACTCAATGACTTTTTTCCTCGGTCTTTACCAGCAAGTGCTCTAGCCACACTGCCCAAGTTGCAGAAGACAAAGGCAGGGACTGGGAGAATGAGGAACCACCAACTGTAGGAGATCAGGTCCAAAACCATGTAAGGAACCTGAAGGTGCACAAGTCCATGGGACCTGATGAGATTCATTCGCGGGTCCTGAGATCATCATATTTGAGAAGTTGTGGCAGTCCAGTGAAGTTCCCACTGACTAGAAAAGTGGAAACATAAGGCCCATTTTTAAAAAGAGAACAAAAGGAAGACCCAGGGAACTACAGGCTGGTAAGTCTCACCTCTGTGCTCAGCAAGATCATGGAGCAGATCCTCCTGGAAACTATGCTAAGGCACATGGAAAATAAAGAGGTGATCAATGACAACCAACGTGGCTTCACTGTGGGCAAATCATGTCTGACAAATTTGGTGGCCTTCTACGATGGTGTTACAGCATTGGTAGATAAGGAGAGCAACTGACATCATCTACTTGGACTTGCGCAAAACATTTGACGTGTCCCACACAGCATCCTTTTCTCTAAGTTGGAGAGACAAAGATTTGACTAATGGACCACTTGGATAAGGAACTGGCTAGATGGTTGCGTTCAAAGAGTTGCAGTCAACGGCTCATTGTCCAAGTGGCCAGCAGTGACAAGTGGTGTTCCTCAGGGGTCAGTACTGGGACCAGTGCTGTTTAACATCTTTGTTGGTGACATGGACAGGGGAGTGAGTGCACCCTCAGCAAGTTTGCTGGCAACACCAAGCTGTGTGGTGTGGTCGACATGCTGTAGGGGAGGGAGGCCATCCAGCAGGACCTTGACAGGCTTGAGAGGTGAGTCCATGTGAACCTCATGAAGTTCAACCAGGCCAAGTGTAAGGTCCTGCATCTGGGTCGGGGTAATCCCAAGCACAAATACAGACTAGGAGGAGAATGGATTGAAAGCAGGCCTGAGGAGAAGGACTTGGGGATGTTGATTGATGAGAAGCTCAACATGAGCCAGCAATGTGTGCTTGCAGCCCAAAAAGCCAACCGAATCCTGGGCTGCATCAGAAGAAGTATGGCCAGCAGGTCAAGGGAGGTGATTCTACCCCTCTACTCCACTCTGGTGAGACCCCACCTGGAGTACTGCATCCAGCTCTGAAACCCCCAACATAAGAAGGACATGGACCTGTTGGAGTGAGTCCAGAGGAGGGCCACAAAGATGATCAGAGGGATGGAGCACCTCTCCTATGAAGACAGGCTGAGAGAATTGGGATTGTTGAGCCTGGAGAAGAGAAGGCTCCAGGGAGACCTTATAGCAGCCTTCCAGTACCTAAAGGGGGCCTACAGGAAAGATGGGGAGGGACTCTTTGTCAGGCAGTGTAGTGATAGGATGAGGGGTAATGGTTTTAAGATGAAAGAGGGTAGATTTAGATTGGATATTAGGAAGAAATTCTTTACTGTAAGGGTGGTGAGACACTCAAACAGGTTGCCCAGGGAAATTGTGAAGACCCCATCCCCTGGAAGTGTTCAAGGCCAGGCTGGATGGGGCTTTGAGCAACCTGGTCTAGTGAAAGGTGTCCCTGACACCACAGGATTAGGGGGGTTGGAAGTAGATACTCTTTGAGTTCCCTTCTAACTCTAACCATTCTATGAATCTATGAAATTTTAGATTTTAACTAATATAAGTAAGTCTTATGTAACAGTGAATCTTCAGCAAGCTGGATTGTGTACCCATCATCTCAGTGGGCTTTTCTTTGACAACACATCCTCCTCCAAATTCATAGAAGTATGGATGGTAAAGCAAACTTTTCAAAACACAGCCATGTAGACTTAGTTGTTCTTTATTCTTTAAATCTTTTTTTGCTTGTAGTTTTGTTTGTTTGGTGGTGGTTTTTTTTTATTTTTTGATAGTATCAAACATTCGTTCCTTGTAGTTATAGTGCATCCAATATCCAAGGGCAAAACCACTCCATCGGTTCTAATGCTTCTTGAAATGATGTAGACTTGTTCTAAAAAGCTGAAATAAAGTCTAAAAAGAGTGAGTCAGAATCATGTGTACGATGAAATACTAGATGCCTTTTCCTTTTACTTTGTGTGCTTTTAGACCTTGAGCAGTTAAATATAAATTCAATGATTTGTAGTTTTGAATGTCAGTTGTACTTCCTGTCAGCAACATAAAAGAGTAAGCAGGAAATATTTTTTCTGATTAGATAAATTAGTTAGAATTAGGCTGATTAAAATGTCTGCTTGGCATTACAGGTACATACACAACTTGTACAATGCCATGTTGGGAAGTGATTCATGATCAGACATCATGGCTGTGGTCCTCTTTTGGATTCAGTACCATAAGACCCTGGTTATTCGGTGTACACCAGCAATTTTAGTGGGGTTCACTCTGCAAGAAATGCTTATTTTTGCTAATAGAAGAAGCAAACAGTGTTGAGGGAAAAAACTGTTTTGGGGGACAAACCATCAAGCTTCTTTATATGTGGTAAATATTTCACTTTTTTTTTTTTTAGTAAAATATATTTCTGTATTTCTGCACAGTCTTTTCATAAAAACACTGGAAGTTATTTTCTAAATCAGATTAGGTTTCAGAGTATCTTGAATATTCTCTACAATCTGTCTGGAGGTACTACATCCATGATGTCTGATGCATGTACACTTTTCCCCATTCACGTTAGAAAGGAAAAAAAATATGGAAGGTTTTCAGAAATAGTTACTAAGAGACATTCTCTACTAAAAATATTATTACCTAAGTACTAAATAAAATAAATGGTTTTCTTATGGATTTATGTATACAGAGATGAAGAGATAGATATATATGTCTTTGGTTTGTATATATGCACAAGCTTATCCCCTCCTTTTGTAAGCAATGAAGGAGAGAAAAAAAAAGGAAAGAAAAAAACAAAAGAAAAGAAGAAAGAGAAAAGAAGACAAAGCAAAAAGGAAAAGTAATACTTGCCTGCCATGTCATCTTTTCTCCTGATATAGTATGATCCTTCCTGTATTTGCCATACACTATTTTTGAGTATGATAAAAAAAACATTTTGAAGCTTGTAGTAAGAAAAAAACCCTGGATATTATTTTATGAATATAAGAGAAATAGTCTGTAGCAGAAAGGTAATTAAACCTTGCCCTGACTGACCTGGCTTTTTAATTAGTACATTTAACTATATTTGGTAGAAGTACTGTAGCACAAAGTATCCTGACTAGCAATATATCATTTAGACGTTCCAGTGCTTTTATGGACTTTAAAACAATGCAGGTTTAATTCTAAAAGAAGTACTTCTCTTGTTCTTTTTTCATCAGATTGTTCCTCCAAGAGTGGTTTGACCCCCCCATTCTCCCAAAATTTGCATAAAACATTTACATCTCTAACGTTCAAAATAACCTTTCAAATATTTATTCTAAAAGGAAACCACAAAAGGCAAGATTTGGCTACCTTCAGGTGACTGAATATTATAAAACATTCCCATCAATTTGATAAAATTATATATTGACCAACATTACTTGCTGGCGATAGCGGTTGGAGTTTGTAGGAACTCAGAGCGTAAAAGAGGTGTTTGGCTTCCAGCTCAGAGTTAATTTTACTCCTGTGCTTTTTGCTTGTGCCCAGGCATGAAAGAGCAAAAGAAGAGGAACACGGTTAATTCCTTATATACTGTGTAACAGAGGAATACGATAATTCTGTTTTTCTGAAAAATTTCTTGGATCAATTTTCAGATCTGTTATTATATACTACTTCTCATAAATCATGGGTAGTCCTCAATATTTCCTATTCCTTCCATGCTTAAAGAACGAAATGCCAGAATGTCTTATTAAACATCATCATTTCTTGAAGCAATCATGGTAAGTTATGGACCTCTTCAGTCTCCCACCAAAGAAAAAAAAAATTAGAAAGGAAAGATTACAGTTCCTGCCAGGGATCTGACTAAATCTCCAGCTGTTAGGACAGAAGGAAAATTCTGTAAGTCTGCATGGTAGCCCTAAGAATTGTGAATTTATAGTCAACTTTTCATATTTCCTTATTCAGCCATCCTTGACTGAAAAGATGAGTAAGAGGAATAGAGGCAAAAAGAAGAATATTTAGTATTGTCGTTCCATACCATTGTGGCAGATGAAGGAGAAAACTAAGACAGACTACTGATAAATCCTTTACTTTAAGACGTCTGCTGTTAATTTTGAAACTACAAAAAAAAAAAAAAAAAAAAAAAATTAGGAAAGATTATTGTAGGCTGCACAAATAGCAAACAGAAATTGCCTGGTTTAATCAACTTTAATTGAGTTATATGGATTTTTATCAGATGAGAATATATCCCATTGCAAAGATTTCTGGTGCAAAGCATCAACAATGTGTTTCTAGTAACTGTTTCTCCTGAAAAACAGGACAAATAGCAGAAAGATAACAGGAGATATAACAGAAAAATGAAACAGCTTCTACATTCCACCTCACTGTAAAATATTAGTTGTATATCGATCTGCAAGTCATATTGTATAAACATCCAACAATGCTTGGCATCTAATACCAGCTTCTGTTTATAGTTCTCATCCCATGTTAGTTATTCTAAAAAGGCTCTTATTGACTTAGTAAAACTGAAAATAAAAGGAGAATGTATATCTTTGTCAGATAAAATGCAGACACTCTTGCAGTTAGTGGGTTGTGACATGCTAGCAAGGAGACTGCTCTGTTGCTTGTCTTAATGTCTTTTTATTGGAACAGTGTGATTTATGGGTTTTTTTGTGGAAAAGAGGAAAGAATGTTATGACTAAAAGTTGTTAAATACACAAAGGACTTAAAATGTTATATCTGTTTAGTATATAAACATGTTTTTGATGTATGCTCATGAATGTATTAATGCTTTTTTTCTGACCCTTTCACTCTCACATATCTTCCTGATTAGCTAAATTCACTGAAAATCTGCTTTGGACAAATAAGGTTTGTTTTAAGATTGTGTTTTTAGTCTCATTGTTAGATTTGTTTAATTCTAGACCATCAAGTCACAAACTGGGCACTTAAATTTTATTTCTGAATTCAGAAACTCATACATGATACTTTATTGGCTGATTTACTGGACATGTCTTTTCCCTGTGTCTTTAAAGGCAACCTAAGGTCATTAGTTCAGGCTTTGGTATTTGGAAATTAAAGCAGATAACTCTTTGGTTAGCTATTTTGCCCCACTCTTTTATTTTCTTATTATAAGAAAATTACCACACCTGTTTGTATTTGGTTTTGGTTCCAAGATCTCAGTGTGGCTCCCATGTTCCTAAGAAACTTTAACTGAGGTTCATTTCTGCCTTTTTTGTGTAGTGTTTTATTTCTTTGTTCCACGGGAAATTGTTCCCATGCAATCACTAAACATAAGAATTAGCAATACCATTTTAGAATAGCTGTAAAGTTGGTCAGCCTAGTCTGAGGAATTCCAGATCGATTACAAAAATATTACTGTGGATACACAGTGTCTGTCTGTGCTGCTTTGTGGCAGTGAACACTCTTCCTGTAAATTGCTTTGCCTTCATCATTTTTCTTCTTAGTTTTATAATATGTGCTGTATCTACAGTGCTCATTTTCTCCCATTTTTCTCCAAAGACAGGTGGATAGATTTCACCGTAGCAGAATTTCTGCATATGAAGGAGCAAAAAGTGCACTAGTACAGAAATCCATCCACTGGCTTGGATTTGTTTCATGGTGTATTATCCATTCCTAATTTCCACAGGTCAAATATACAAACTTCAAATTATTTAACTGTTAAAAAAAAGCAAATTGGCTAAATACCTCAGTTGATAACTGCTGAGCAAACCTAAGCACAGAATGGGCTCCTGGAACTCACCTTGCCCAGCTCCCCATGCAGGGCCACCTAGAGACACTTTCGAATATCTCCAATGATGGAGATGATGCAACCTCTGTGAGCAACCTGTTCCAGTGCTCAGTCATCCTCACAGGATGACAGGCTACTAGTTGCCTGTTAATTGAATGCTGATACTTGAATATAAATTAATAAAAACACATAGGGGATGTAATCAATTAATAAAAATACATAGGCTGGAATAACAAGAAAGAGCTTGCCAATCCAATAACTGCTTTAGTAAATTAAAATTTTTTCAAGGTCAATAATCTCTGCGATCTCATGGGGTTATTATGTGTCATAGACAGCACTATGCAAAAATAACCACATTTACCTTAATAATGTACATAATTCAAGAAAAAAAATAATAGGAATAACGAAATCCAAAAAGAATAATAAAGTTACTGCAGTCTCTTTGTATGTGTCTCCAGAGAGACTATTAGCATAAGTCTACCTCACTGTCAGATTTAGTAGACTGTAATTCAAATCATAACATATGGAAATAAACCAATTTTCAAATACTGAATTTGAACATGTCACTACTGAAACATCTTTTGGACTACTTGTATTAACCTGAAAAACTATAATCCTTAGGTAATCTTATTCCATGGTATAACACCATCAACAGTGTATAAATTAGGTAAAATAAGTCACACAAAGCGTTGTCTTGAGATGATAAGAGGGGAAGAAATTTCAAATTTCAAATTAAATTTCAAATTTCAAATTAAAATTTCAATTTCAAATTAAAATCTTGTAATTTATTTTCTTCCAAATTTGCTTCATATACCTTGTCCTGAATTAGAAAATGTAAATTGATATGTTTTTTTAAACATTAAAATCTTCTCCATTAAATTACAATAACATTTCTGTATTTAATTCGTTCTTATAGGCAAGACAAAAAATCAGTACGATGGAGATGCACCGCAGCCTCGTCTTAAGCAGCACCATTGAAGTCCCAGCAATGCTCTGAATCAGGAAGTTGCTTTCCCTTGATGTCAAAATGTACCTTTTTTTTATTCTCTCTTTTTTTACCTTCCTTGTTGTTCCTTGCTGACCAGTGAATATGATGAGTTTTGATAAATGTGGTACAGTATAAAGTAGGAGCAGAGTGGAGACTTCTTGTTGAATTCTGAATTTTCATAGCCTCTTCCCAACCTGTTTGTCTTTTATGGAGGAGAAAGAAAGGTACACCTGTGTCATACTAGAGTGACTGCAAAATTAGTTATTTTCACTCTCTTGTTAGCTCAACACCTTCTTAGGGGTTAACATTTTTTCAGTAGCACATGCATACTTTCAAGAAAATGCGTAACTGTGATAGAAGGATATGAGAAGAAGAAGAAAAAAAAATCTCTTTAGTTCTAATAAGATCCACAGCACAGAAATGAATGTATAGTTTGCTTAATGATGCTTTAGCTGATTTTTAATAGGCATTGTTCTTGCAGAAATTTTTCAGGGTATTCTCAATAGGAATGAAAGAAAATAAACTCTTTCTTAACCATTTCTTACTTACTCTCAGGACTTCAGCAGGAACTGAAAATCTATTTCCAGCGAGTCCAAACAATCTTGCTTTTATATAGAATCTCCTATCTCTGGGGAAAAAAAGTCCTTGAGAGTGAAGGAGAATACAATACTTAAAACATTTCTTGAAAGTATTCTTCTTCACGTTATGTGGAGGTGACCAAAATTTTTCTAAAGCAAGTAAGGGGCTTAAGTGTTGTCATGATTTTTATCATTAGGAATTAATAATGTAGTTTTCTACCTAAATGTCTTTCACAAAACCACCTGTTGTGACTCTATGTAAATGTACATAAACCAATTCATTTTTATCACAGATGATGAGAAAACTAAAATTTGAATGTTAATGTGATGGAATACAATTATTTATACATTTTGAAGACAGGCTGCTGTCTCACACACAGAAGTAAGTGCTAAGAACTGCATTGTGGCTCACAGATATCAAACAGGTAGAATAATCAACATCTGTGAAAGATTTCTCACCACAAATTTTCTGTTTGCAAATTAAAGATGCTTAAGTGCTTCACTCCTAACTGGAATATATATATATATATATATATATTTATATTGGAAATTTCCTACATAGTTCACTGACTTGAGTATACATTATTCTTCTAAAAGACAATATCTCATAATAAGAAGCTTTTTCTTTAAAGATGATAAGGTTGCTTATTTTCATATTCATATTATTTAGGTATTGATACAAGTTTTTATTTAACATTCTATATATGTTGCATAAGTTTTAGCCAGTGTGTTTATACATTCTTTCCTAAACTAAACGTTGAAAACATTAGCGAAGAAAAAAATAATTAAGATAGGACTTATAAAAGCTAATTCCAGTGCTTGCATAAATACATTTGGGTGTTTCACAACACTTGAGACTGTGTTTGGGTAGCAAAGCAGAACTCTCCTAGGATGAGTTTAATTAGCTATAACATTTGCCACCACATTTTGTAAGCATTTTATATATAAGAATTGTGTTTGCATCCTCACCGAACCTCAGTGGCAGTTTCTGCTTATTTTTATGTGTGTGCAGTTGTGCATATTTTTTAAAAGGCAACACTTTTATAAAAACATTGAACTTTTTATCCTAACACCTAATCAAGAGCTTTCAAATCCCTAAGAAGTAGTGGAAAAATAAAATGATTAATCATACTTATTCTACTTGAATATGTTTAATCTAATTAATCTCTTTAGTGTCAGATACAGTTTTTGGAGGGATCTGTTGTTTAGGCTATTTAGCATAACTGAAATTGTACAGTGTTAGTAATTAAAAAAGAAATATTAAGACCTCACCTATTCCATTTACCCTTGCAATAGCATATTGAAAGATTGTGAAAGTGACTGGAAGGATAGTGAAAAAATATATAAAAAAAGGCAGAAAAAGCACTGGAAACATGAATGAAGAACAAACCAAGAAATTTCTCTTGTTAGTTCTTGTTTTAATGGGAGAGGCAAATAAGACTGAAGACAGAGTTTGTCAGTAAGGGACTTGATTACTGCATACAGGAAAAGGTAGCCTATCAAAAGAAGAGTGAGAAATGCCGAGTGATTCTAACACTGAAAAAGACTTGCAAACATGTTCAGCAGACCTGAAAAAAAAGGCTTTCTGCCCAAGAGATGGTTTGGTTTTTTTTTTCTTTCTTTCCAATTACCTTAGCTGAACTTATGGAAGACATTATTTCTTTATGAACATTTCAATATTTAGCTTAAGGTATTCCCTTGGCACTAGGTACAATTAGTCAAGGTGAGGACACTCTTTAATATTTGCTAGATTATGATGTAATATGCAAGCAAGGGGTCAGCATAAAATATAGTTTCAAATGCATTCCAAAGAGCTGTGTCAAATTCTTTGCAGTGGAACTACAGAGATTGATAGAAAGAAGTAAACAGTTAAGATAATGCAAGTTATTGAATCCTTTAAAGAGATCACTTTTTCCCCAGGTCTGCAATCATTGAAGTAATTAGAAAATTTCTTTAGTTTTTAAAAGAATTCAGATTTGAGCAATACCTCTCCGGTACCCTGGGAGATGTTTGGCACTCTAGTTTGTAAATCTACTGTGGATAAAGGATGTAAGACTGCACTGGGAAAAAAAAAAATTACGTGGTTCTCTGTAGCTGTGTTCTGCATCTCTAGTTCATACTGGTATAGAATAATGCAGACTATTATCTGACGTAGAAAGCACATTCACTGGGAATAGATTAGAGTGTGATGTGAAACCAAGTGGAAGTGAGCTGTACAAAGAAATATTCACGTGTGAGGTTAGAAAGTACTGACTGCTCAACAGTTTTGGGAAAATCCTTTCAAAACAGTCTTGTGTGATTGAAAACATATTGGTAAAGATGATAAATGCTTTTTTTAATCCATGTCATAACAGCTGTAACAGGATGCTATTACTAATATGAGTATGTCTGTCTGAACCTATTATTATCACAATGTATCAATGCTATTAAAGCCACACACCAAAACTGCAAATAGTTTGATTGAAACAAATAATTTCAAGTATAAAACACTGATGTAATTATATCCTCTCAAACTATGTCAGGATATGTTCACAGAATCAGAGACTGCTGTGTCTCTGATGAAATACTTACCTACGCATATAACAATGATAACCAAATGTGTTACACGCTCACTAGAAGCAAACGGACGTATGTACACCGTTACTATTGCCATTGGCTAAATTCCAGGTTAAACGTCATTTGAGAACCACGTTTATTCCATTTTGTGTGATCTGCTCTTTAGAGCTTAAATTGAACTTATTTAATAAGAATAAACTATCTTACTTAATAAGGGCAATCTCCAAATTCAGGTTTTTTTATCCTCTCATAGCGAAGTCTGTCTTTATTTCACAGTTTCTCTCACCCACCTTTGTGTTACTTAATCAGCAAAGGATGCTTGTGGAAAGATGCAGACATCCAAAGTCAATAACAAGAGACCTGAATTAATGATTCCAAGCATTAAGTGTCTTACTGATGTTGAAACTTCAGACTTCTAATGAAGACCAAGTTGTCATCTAGAAACAAATACAATAACCAAAACCACAGAGATTTCTTCCTGTAGGTAAAAAAAAAAAAAGAAAAGGTTTAATTTTAATATTCTATGGGGCCAAAAGTCTTGGGTAAACAATTTTTAATGTAATTTATATGCAAATAACCAAGCCATCTGTGCCTTGATTTCCTAAACTAAGAAATAGTTTTAACTATATTCATTCTAAATGTCATTAACCTAGGCACCTTTGCAATATTGAAATATGGTTTTGATGTTTAGCTTCTACAGCCATATTAAAAGCAGCAGATAAATGTATTGCTCCACATTGAATGCACAGGCTCATATTTCAAGGCTCAGACAATTCTTACCTAAGCAACAGTTACCAAAAACTGCAGATGAAGACAAGTTTTGCCAATAGAGCACCAGTACCTCCAACTTCAGATCAGTGATCCTGCTCCAAAATGTTCATTCTGTTCCATGAAAAGAAATAATTCTTGTTCTGGATGAATTCTTAGTGGTTTTTTTTTGTTTGTTTTTTTGTTTGTTGCTATTGTTTGGGGTTTTCTTCTCCCTGGAGTATTTGTTTTAATAACCCTGTATTTATTGCCTTTTTGAAGGCTTTTACTTGGTGGGAATATGAGACGCAGCTCTGTGTTGTAGTCCTCACTAAGAGCTCTGTTTTACCCGTTATAGTCCTATTTACTTGGATCTTGGAGAAAGTCTGAATCTTAGTACTGTTTCCTTTCCCAGAGGTGTCCCCTGAATCACAAGGCTGCAGTTATACTCATAGGTTGTCTCTCCTCCTTTTACCACCAGCTTTGCTTAATGAATCCCTGACTACTAACAACTTTTACAATTGGCAGTTGTAAGTGCACATCCTTTTCCTTATTGCTGTGCTATGACCTCGTTATCCAGACATTTTCAAAGAAATGTGTATACTTCTTCCTGATATGTTCTTCCTATATATCAACTAGATAAACTGATTGATTCTGTACTGACTTACATAGGTACCTCCTGATAGCTTTATTACTGCATTTGCTTTTACATTCCTGGGGAAGGAATGAAGAGAAATGTCTACCCTGATTATTGTTTGGATGGTATTTAAAAATAATAGAAAAATAAAAAGCTGCTTTTCAAGAGGATGTTCCATGTTTTGAACCTGACAACTGCGTTTGAGCCAGCCTGGATAACAGTGACTGACCGCAACAGATCTGACAAATATACAAATATACAAAGATACTGCAACATGATATTCAGCGTTGGAGCTAATTTGAACTATCACTGAAGTCTTTGGATGCATTTCTAAACCGTAGTTGAATAAGTCAGTGAAACTGGCTCAATTTTATTTTAAGAATACCTCCTCCCCCATCCCCAGAAAGGTGTCGTGTGGTCTCTAGTTCTTTTTAGAAAGCAGATATTTTCACTCTAAGATTTACGTTTAGCTGTTAATGTTTCAGAAACATTATTTTTGCAACTTCTTTCCATCCTAAGATTTTAACGCAGAAGAAGTTTCCATTGGAATTTTAAAAATAATTGTCCTGATTATAATGAAAATCTCATCTTAGTTACTAGATCAGAAAACTAAATTTTGAAGCCCTTACAATACCTATTTTTAAGCATACAATTTCTGAAAAGAGTTTGGCCATGTTGTTCTTCGTTGAAATGCTGAAGTCATAAACCGTGAAATTGGACTACAAATTAACTAAGAATCTTTTTCCATTATTGTAGGCCAGCTCAACAGGTATTAAATGGGCTGGTAGCGTACCTGTTACAGACAGTGATAAACCACCTTTCAGCCTTTTGCCTAACACAGTTAAGATTTAGGCAGCTGATTTGGCCAAACCTGTTTAAAGCAATAACATCTTTTTTTTTAGGTTAAACAGTACATTCCACATGAGCAATGAATTGTTTCACTGATTGTGAAGAGAATACAAATAAGTATTAAAAATAAATTAGAAATATTTTGCTAGTCCTTAAAATACAGTACAACCCAAGGTTCACAATCTGTTCCCTTTCCAGTGTTCATTTGGATAGATGTTAAGAGACTATTTTTGTATGTAAAATGTTAATTAATATGAATAGAGGTGATACACACAGGCTATACCTCCCCTCCCAAATATTAATAAATTATGCAGTATTTGGCAAGAATGGGAGCCTATTCCCTCTGTAAAGTGTTGACATTACTGTGTTTTTGTAACTAGATAAAAAAATCCAGAATAAATACAACTGTTGGGTGGGCTGTTGCTTATAGTTAAATGCTAAAATGCTCACTTGTATATCCAAAATCATTCCCTCTAATCCCTGACCTCCCTGGTATTTTATCTCAAACCACGTTATTCATGTTGTATGATTCAGTTTATGAGGTGCTGTGGTTCAATTGTTTACTATGCACCTTTCTTTCCTCTTTGTAAAATGCTTTTCTCCAATATTTGACAGACATAAATGCAAAGAAGACTCAGAACATTAATATCTGAATTACTTTAAGATTTAGTTTATACCTGGGACCCGTGAAGTTGGATGGAGAGGCAAGGGTAGAAAACCTTGTCTCATGGTAGCTTTTGGAGTCATGTCTCTTGTAAATTAAAAGCTTAGGTATGAACTCGATTTGTATCAAAAGGGCAATACTGAGCATTTTTAGTGTACTGGATCCCAGAAATACATATCGGGCCCAATCTAGCTCTCATAAATGTGAATGGAAAGCTTCCATTTTATTTCAGCAGGAGATGTATCAGGCCCATGCTGCTAATTTCATTTTAGCCTGGAGCAATATTGGCCTGAAAGTTAGCTCTGGGCACTACAGAGCTCCATTGAGTAGCTGTAGGAGTTCAGAGACTTGGATGCACACATTCTTATCCATTTTGACACAGATAAATTGATGATTAGTCTCATACAGAAAGTAGACACCTGAATTCTTCGTTATTCAGCATTATATCCTTTAGCAGGGAAATTTACTCCCCTTGTGTTTGGCATTTGTCACTTCTTGGTCACGGTTTTACCTCAATTTTTATTTCTGATCTAGTGATTTTTACCTCCTCTTCATCCATGCTTCTGACTTTGTCTCTGTCCAGATGTCATTTTTTGTGATTAGGTAATGAAAGCTCAGCTGCAAGCTTTTATGACAAGAACAGTGCTCTCTCATATGTATTTTAGTATCCTGCATCAAACCAGACTTTCATTTCAGCACTACAGTAAGATGGATTTATCTTATTTTTCTCCATCTCTGTAAGTGAAGGAAGTATCCCACATACCTTTTGGGAAAAAAAAAACCAAAACCAAAACCTTTTAGACAAAGCTAAATATACACGCCTGTAAGCAGTGCTTGCTGCTTTAAGAAAATCTAAGCTAGTCCTCAGTGAGGATAAATCATGCAAAGTTTTTGTTATTGAGCAGATATTAATGAAATAGAAGTTCAAATGAAGAGGAAAAAAAAATCTCAAATTACTTATGATTTTAAAAGCTTAATGTTAAAGCTATAGGAAAAAATCTGAAGAAACCTAAAAAGGGAAAATAAGAAGGAAGGACACCCCCCCCCCTCCCCCCAGATGCTACATCAAAGGAAATACCTCTTCAAAAATTATGTGATTAAGTCTCCTTTTACTCTAATCTGCACTCTTGTCACTCAGTGTATAATAATTTTTATCACCTGTTTTAACCTGCTGTGAACTGGGGAAAAAACAGGTCCACCTGTCAGCACAAAAAGGTTTCAACTGAGGATTTAAAGATTTATTCAAATTGAAAAAAAAATGAAAAATAGAAAATTCCAGAAAAAAGTTTCCATCCTCCGTGCTTCTTTCATATCACCAGGAGTTCTGCCTGTATTGATATATAAAATAAAGTGTTTCCTTTCTCTAACAGATATTGAAAAATGCAGTGCTCCCTCAGTTTCAGTAGTCTTGTTATCTAGTAAGTACTTATTTCACAGCAGCCACACTATTTTTTCTCCAGAGGTTAAAGCACTCATCCTGAGTCACTTTTCTCTTTCACTTGAGAAAATTCAGGCAAATCATAATGTTTACCTATAAAATAGTGCTCTAAAGAGGTGATTAAATGAAACTAAACTGCGAGGTAAACAGACACACTTCCTGCTTTATCTGGTGTTGTAAGAGAAGCAGGTGGAAGAATCCTTGAGCTCTGGAGGGGATGCAGAGGGAAAACTAATTTAGCAAACCCAAAATGAATAGAGAATGAACTAGACTGGAACATGTCAGCATCTGTGAAGACTGAATCATGTTTCCGGGCTCATGCAGAAGCAGAAATTGAAGTGTCTGGAAATTTTGTAGAAAACTTGAATGCGTCAGGATGACTGCTCAGAGCCACTTCCTCCCTTGTGATGTGAACTGTCACATTTCACGTGCCATGCTGATGCCTGATGGTGTCACAGATGGAGCTTTTCTATTCTCCAAGTGCAAAGTATCTGTAAACTCTGCCTAACTTGAAGATACATGCTTTTGCAATGGCTTCTACATCACGAGAACAATGGATTTCTGCTGGCATGGTCTTACAAATTTGGTCCTTTTGCAAGAAAAAGGAACTGATTTGGGCAATATGTTTCACTTTCTGGGTGCTTAATGTAATAATTTGAGTTGTTCTGCTCTTCCTCAGTAGATTGGATTAAGTCAATTCACCACTTAAATTCACCACTTTCCTTCCCAAGAGGAGCTCTGGCTGACTGGTACTGAAGAGATGCGATCAGCTACATTTACCACACTCTGGTCTGGCCTCTACTTAAATAGAAAAATACCCACAAAGTTCCCTTTTCCATATTAGTTTCTGCAGCTGGTGATTGGCTTCCTCATTTTTGCAAAGCACAGTGAGATCTTCTGATGAAAAATCAACCTAAATAAGACTGTGTGAGTAAGTCTAGTTGCCTGAGATACTGATGAAGTTAGCCTTTTTGTCAAAACTAAAACCAAAAATCTATTCTGGCTGACTCAATAAATGATAAAAGTACATACTCAGATTTCTAAAATCTCCATTGCAGTAGGCAATGGTTACCACATGCCAACAAAAAGGATTAGTGTGTTCAACTAGGATACAGGAAGCCTAGATTCTCTTTTCATTTTTGCTTAATTATTCATGTGTGTTTTCCTAATGAGCAGGAGTAAACTCAAACCACTGTGTAAAAGACTATGGCACCACAGAGCTCTCCATCACTACTCTGTTTTGTACAGATTAAAAACGTTTATTGAAGTGATGCTTTTTCTGTCAGCATACATAGTATGATGTAATTAAACTGGGAATTCAAGAGGAAGAGAGTACCTTATGTCCCACAGTTTCAAAAATCTAATCCCAGTATAATTTTTCAGCTGAAACTTCTTGGCCCATTGATGCCAAATTTGCTAATAGATTCCAGAGAAACATACTAACTGTTTTTAATAGTAGAAGGCTCGAAATCAGTTAGTTGATATATGTATAGATACATGGTTCTTATGCATACAAATACATGCATATATACATAATTGGCTTTAGAGCAGCCCTGAGGAGAAGGACTTGAGGGTGCTGGTGAACAAGAAGCTCAACATGAGCAGGCAATACGCACTTGCAGCCCAGAAAGCCAACGACATCCTGGGCTGCATCAAAAGAAGCGTGGCCAGCAGGTCGAGGGAGGTGATTCTGCCCCTCTACTCCACTCTGGTGAGACCCCACCTGGGGTACTGCGTCCAGCTCTGAAACCCCCAACATAAGAAGGACATGAACCTGTCGGAGTGAGTCCAGAGGATGGCCATGAAGTTGATCAGAGGGCTGGAGCACCTCTCTTATGAAGACAGGCTGAGACAGCTGGGGTTGTTCAGCCTGGAGAAGAGAAGGCTCCGGGGAGACCTTATAGCGGCCTTCCAGTACCTGAAGAGGGCCTACAGGAAAGATGGGGAGGGACTCTTTATCAGGGAATGTAATGATAGGACACAGGGTAACGGTTTCAAAATGAAAGAGGGTAGATTTAGATTGGATATTAGGAAGAAATTCTTTACTGTAAGGGTAGTGAGGCACTGGAACAGGTTGCCCAGGGAAGCTGTGGATGCCCCATCCCTGGAAGTGTTCAAGGCCAGGCTGGATGGGGCTTTGAGCAGCTTGGCGTAGTGGGAGGTGTCCCTGCCCGTGGCAGGGGGGTTGGAACTAGATGATCTTTAATCTCCCTTCTAACCTGAAACATTCTATGATTCTATGAATTCTTGAATAATTCAAGCCAATGTGATGCTTGAACACATCTTTAATTGTATAAAGATTACATAAAAAGGATCATGACAGACACATGAAAAAAAAAGATTATTGGTGTTTTATCCTTAATTCTGCATTAACTTTGCAAAACTTAACGTGAGTACCATGCCAGGCAGTGAAGCCCTCATCACTATACCAGAGCCAGATGCATTGTAAATGTTCATAGCTTCTTTGAAGAGCAACGGCGACTTCACTCTAGCTAGAATTTATCTCTCCACTGCTCCCATGCACTTTAGTAATGGGAACCAAGTACTCTTTTTCATGCATGTGACAATGAAGAATTGATCCCTAGGAGTCAGAAATGTTAGAGTCATGTAAAATGGATGAGGTGTTGTACTGCCTCTTTTTTTCCTTCTTTTTATCACTCTGTATTTATGCCATTCCTCACTTCTGATGGTGCTCTAAGTTATGTTTACTAGTAACAGCAGAGCAGCCATTCCACTGCAGGCTCTGTGTAAAAGAGTGCAGTTCGCATCAACTATTATTCCTTTTGCTTTCATCAGCTGAGGTAGTGGCTGAAGCTTGAAAACACTCCTCACTATGGGCAGCGGCTTGAAAGAACACGCTTCATACATATCGAGTTTCAAAGCTGAAGTCATCTTCAACTATTTTTGACTTCTGACTAGAATTCTAGGAATTAATCTACTGCCTTTCAAGTGCATTGGGCTATATGTGCTGACTCTGATAGAACAACCTTTTGTCATTTGTGTTGGCTCATTTAAGATTCTCAATACAGTGCAGTGGCAGAGAGAGGTTTCTTTTAGCAGTTTTTATTTGGGAGATACACAGCCTCGTACGAGTGAACATGGCAGCTTGCATCTAATGTAAAATGATTGAATTTAACTATTACGCTGAGAGTTACTAAAGTCTTTGAAGCTTTCTACTTCACATCGAATCAGGGATGATTCCAACCATGAAAAATTGATCTGCAGAGATCCCGTACTTATTGTTAAAAGCAAACTTCTAAACTCTGCTTCTTGTTGGGTTACAAAGCACATAGATTGAGATTTATGAGATGGGGGAGTTGCTCACTTCTTTAAAGCTTAGATTTTTAAAAAAATAATATTTACTTTCAGTGGTAAGTGCAATTTTTAAAAACTATGAAATGTTAAGAATAAAAAAACAGAGAAACTGTGCTAGTACCATTTATTAAATTAACAATCAAAACAAATGCAGGGTGGGCTGAACTTGTACATGTGCACACACACTGCTGAAAAAGGGATAAATTATCAGTAAATGTTCAGAATACATTTTTTTCCTGCTAATTTACTGGTGCAAAAAAGAATTTCCTCCTAGGATAGCTTGTCACAACTTAAAGTAGGTCTCAGTAAGCACAAGCCAGTTGCTTCCAGTGCTGCCCATGAAGCTGTGCAGGTTAAAGCAGCTGTAAACCTAGCCATTGTATGGATGAACACTTTAAGTTTATAAGGGTAAGGTTGGTGCTTTAATGCTAGCGACTTCAAAGGAATATTACATGACAGAATACTTATCACACAGCTTGACACTGCACTGTCAACTGTTCCTCATCTCTGGTACTTGTTGGTGCTATTGCTGATGTTTTCTTGGTGGCTTTCCGCTGCTCTCTGTATTATAGAAGCTAGCAATGATTCCCTTGCCTTCGTTTCTCAAATGACTTCCTGTTGCGTTAGCAAAATACAGAGGAAAACAGTACTCAGTAAGAGGCACCAAAGCAATATGGAATGTCATTAGTGCTATGGGCTGTGATTTTCAGGTTGTATTTAAAAAGTGCTTAAAAGCCACAATTTTCTTTTGTGAATCTGCTATCTGCTACACTCCAACAACTCTCCATTTCTGAGGCCACTGAGAAGGCCTTAGCCATGTAAACGAGGAAATGAAAACAAGTGCAGACCCAGTGCTTTTCCTTTATATGTCTATACGGCACATTCTCCATTGCTTAAAAAAAATCAAAACTAAAAGAATCACTTGTAATTCTCTGTAGAATTAAAATGGAAGGCTTTAAAAAGCCTTTGCTTTATCTTAAATAATGAAAAAGTCCTTTTGCTTTCCTATCACACAATACACATCTTCAATTATTGCCCACTGTTACAGAGTGTACTTTTACTGGTAGCAATGTGATTCTGCTACTATCTCAAAATAAAAAAAAAAGGTATGTTTTCTCTCCTCTGCAGAGCATTAAACACATGCATGCACATGCAAAAGCATATTACGAAACCTCACCTTGCTAGTTTTTTCCTATCGTTCTTTGTCTTAACTAGCAATCCTTTCCAAATTCACTTGTCTTCACATTCTAGGTCAGTGAGAATCGCTTTGGTTGGTTTGCTATAGTTGCAGCTTCATCCTAGTAGGGTGGTGGCTGACAAAAAGATACTGTCTTTACATGCTTTTTTTTCCTTAGAGCAAAAGTTATTCCTTTTCCTTGGCTTCTTTAAATTATCAATAGAACACACTGCAAGGATTAACATAACTTTTCTTCCAAAAATACATTAATCTCTGACCTCAATCCTTCCCAAAGTTCAGAAGGGGTGGTCACAATGTGTATGTCCAGATTGGGAGCGTTTTGGAGATGTAATTGATGTCAGACAGAAGACAAAATGCCTGATTTTATGCAAGACCAGTGACTCTTAATTTACCAAAGTGCTAATATTGTACAACTATTTGCTTTGCTCATATTCTTATACCTTTTACTGAAAACTTCTATGATGGTAGTTTACCAGTGTAGACTGAGACTAAGTGCACGTGCACGACTATCTCTGTGGCCTAACATAGGCTCCTGAAACACCTCATATATACGGCGTACAGACCGAAACATGCTCCCATCCAAAAAAGTCAGAGCACGAAGATCAACTAAATGAAGCAGTATCTTCATGTTTAAGTAGCATGGAGGTATCTTCTGAAGTTACTCCATAGGATGGCTAAGAAATTATAGTCCTAACTAAGAAATTATAGTCCTAACTAAAACACATGGGTGAAGTTAGGAAGTGCAAGTATTTACCTATGGTACAAGAGTGCTTCCAACATTAAGCCCAAAGGTGAAGAAAATGTAAAGGAAACTATGAAGGGAAAGAGAGTAACTGCCAGGTTATCTGACGAAAGGCTATGCCGATGAGACACAGAGACCCTGCAAGGATCAGGAAAACCACCACTCGCACCACCGTGATGGGTGGAGGAACTCTAGTAACCTCATCAGTGAAAATCTAATAGTGAAAATTACAGAACACTGAATCAGCTGCTCCTAAAACTATCAAAGGAGAAGGACTGGACCACTAAGCCTGGTATGTAACCCACCGATATGAATCTGTGGAAGAAATTCTCTTTGCACTACCAGGTAAACTGAAGTGGTCTATTGCCTATGGGATGCAGGAGGGAAAAGCATTTGGGTATTGTGTAAAACTTTTTATGGGGTGTTTTAAGAGGATTGTTTGGGGGAAAGAGCAAGACAGATAAGAGAGGAACAAACATGAGAAAATAAAAGGAAAAGGAGATCAAAAGGGCTGGTGATGTGCAAACAGGTTACTGGTCAGTGTGATTGCGTGACTGATCCGTGCACTTCAGCACAGTTTATCCTATCCTCTCACTAAATCTCATTTCCAAGTGTTTTCAGTGCACATGCACTCTGTGTCATGGGTCTGTGTGCACGAGCACTGATGGACACCAAGCCAGATAAGCAGGGGGCATGGGAGGTTAAGCTGAGTGCCAGCTCTGGAAAGAATCAGGGGGCTGAATGAGCTGTGGCGCCCAGGCCAGCAGCTGGAGACACCCAGCTCTGGGGCCAGCTACTGGACATACTGGGTGTTCAGGACCAGAGAGTCTGCTGTGTGTGTCTCTGTTGAGCATCCTTGATTCAACGTGAAGCAAAAAGCTTCAAAGACTTCAGTAACTCTCAGCGTAATAGTTAAATTCAATCATTTTACATTAGATGCAAGCTGCCAAGTTCACCCTTAAGAGGCTATGTATCTCCCAAATAAAAGCTGCTGAAAGGAACCTTTTTTCTCTTGTACTGTACTCTTTTGAGAATCTTAAATGAACCATCAGACGGGGACGGGAGAAATCACCTACATCCTGAAGTCCACAGGGTCTGCGTACTTCTAGCAGTAACGAGCCTGTGCAATTACTTCAAGGGTAATGTTGGGGAAAACGGAACCAACTGATCTTCTTCTGATTCACACCATTACCTAGTACCTTTGTATTTATCTTTTTTGAAAGTCAAAGTCAAACTGCACCTTGAAAGACTAGGTAGACCCAAAGCTCTAGTGTTCAGACCTCAAAATGTGTCTATTTACAAAAAAAAAAAAACAAAAAAAACCAAAAAAAAACCCAACAAACCCAAACAAATTGACTAAAATTCCAAGCGTAGATGACTGAGAAAACCTCAATCATTAGTTTTATTAAATATTCCACTTAACTTCTTTTACCCTTGCCTTCAGGCTTCCAGCTAATATAACTCAAATGCCATCAGTGTAATTATTCTGATTGAGGCACTGATTCAGCAATGTACTTAAATATGCTGCAAAAAATAAGCAAAGGTTAAACTGTGATGCGTATTGAGGGAGAATCTGGTTTTGTGAATCACAAAGAAAGTATTATTCTTATAATAGTTTATGAATATATTTGTACTATGGATGGACACTTGCTCCAGCAAAGCATCATCAGGTGGGGTACCTATCCTTTATGGTGTTAAATCTGGGATACTATTCACCCAGTAATGGTATCTTCTCATTATATGAAAAAATGGTGAACTGCATCTGAATGATTTTTAGGCACTTACAGTTAAAACATCTGAGAAAGTTCTCAGCTGGCAGATCTATTGTCCTGTCTTGCTACACTTCAGTATCTTATTGACATTTTGCAACACCCATCTGAAAGGGAATTTTTTGCAGTTCTTACAACTTAAAAAAGTATTATCATATAATGAAAGGTAACACCCATTTTAAAGGAATTTTTTGGCAGTCCTAACAACATAAAAAAAAATATTATAATATAATGAAAGGTAAGACTTGGGAGAGCATACAGGGATTTCAAATATGAGCATAATAAAAATACTTACTTTTGTACCACTTTGGAGTTTTGAATTTGTATGTGCAAGTCAGAGATTCCAATGAAGTCATATAGATTATGTGTGTGCTTAAAGATGTGACACTAAATACTTCCCCAAGGAAATATTCCTGTTCCCCAAGGACCTTTCAGTGACAAAAGACTTGGTTCTGAGATATGATGTGTTAATATATAAAGATACTAAAATTTGACACTGGTGAGGTTGTTATCCATTTTTTTGGGGGAAAAAAAAAGATTGCAATTTAGAAATAATAAGCAATGCTATTTGAAATCAGAAATAAGACCTCTGTCATTTTTCAGGGACCAGATCTAAAGTGTTGTGTCCTTTCCTGAACTACAGATGTTAACTGCAGCTGCCTCATTCTCTTCCTCTCCACCTGCATAGATATACACAGATACAGAAATATACACACACATGCATCCACAATGTCACTTTAAAAAAAAAGGTTGGGCCGTTATTAAATGCAGCCAAATAATACCTCTGCTTATGCTTCTGCAATCTACTTACATTTCTATACTTTAAGTGTAGACCCTGTCCCTATTCAAATAGAATGCTCTATAACTTTACAAAAAGTAAAAAAATAGACACAGCTTGAAGTACATATCATTATAAAGAACATCTCATACACTGATTACAAGATAAAATATCATCATTAAGAGGTGGGAGACCTGCATAGAAGTTGACTGATTAAAACCAGAAGACAAAACAGTTCTAAGACATAATTGCTTTCAATTAATTTCCCAAAATGACCAGAAGTCAGTAGAGGTGCTCATTTAATGGAAACAATTCAGTACCCTAGAGATTAGCCTTAATTAAATGTTTTTTATTCAATATTTTGTCCTAGGGGGCAGGAAGAAAAGATATTGCTTCTTATTCAACTTCAAATGATTTCCAGGCATCTAATCTGTAGTAACAGAATTTTTCAGTTTGTGATTATGATGTGGCCTTGGCCTTTTGCAATTACCTTGATTTTTCAGACACGATGAATACTTGCCATTCACATTAATATGGTGTTTCAGAAAAGGAAAACAAAAGCATAAAAATCAAGCTTGCTGGATTATTTAATAGCATAATCTCTTGATAAAGCAGTAAAATCTATTCACAGCCATTCGGTCAGATGAGAAACAGTTCACTTGTGCAGCTGCTGCGATGAACACTCAGGACACTTAGCCAAGACGGTCCTTGGCTGATGGGTTATAGGAGTGCTAGAAGTCTGACAAAAAAGTTAATAGCAGAATCCACCTGTAGCAAGGCAGCTCCTAAGAGAGTTATTGTAACAGTTTATGTTGTCACCCTCCACTCTTACTTTTAAAGCTACTTGGGGCAGAGTGGAAATACCCGGATTCTGCTTAAAAGCAGCGTGATTTCAAGGGCAGATCAAAGTTGGGTTATTACTCTCCTGTCCTTTCTCATTTAATGCAGTGTAACTGTTTACAGAGAAGCAACAAAATGGAAATATACAAGCGTCCTAATGTAGAAACAAAAAAAAATAAAAAATAAGATGGCAAGTTTATCTTTTCCTCTGACACTCTAGAGTGACATATGCATAATTCAATTTCCAAAGTGAAGACTTTCACACAGTATGGCTTAGCTGCTAAACTGAAATGAAACTGGCACTGCCAGGGTGTTCTGAAAATGCTGCTCTGTTTTCAACTTGACTGTTAATATAGAAATAAGTAGCTCAAATTTTGTCTTGCTTCATTTTCTACATAGAAAAAAAGGAGATGAGGAATTTGCTTTCTCTAAATACAGGCTGCACAGCCATCTCTTGTTATCAGAAGGCAAAACAACAGACTTTGTTACTTACCAACCCACTTCCCTCTGAGATACCTTTTGCCCTTTGCTTACAGTAGTAATATGTGACATTTTAAGAAGATGTTGTCTTTAAATAATTTCATAGTTATTCATCTGTGACTTTAATATTCATTGGTATGTAGTACTGATCTAATGCAGTAATAAAGACCTAACAAAGAATTTTATTTGACAGAAACTGTGACACAAGTTAATGGCATAGTTCAAAGTAGATTTTAAAGGATGCTGGCAGTCAACACTAGGTATGGAACCAGGTTGTGCTTAGGTTAAGATATATAATTCTTTACTGTGAAAACGTCAATTAAAATTAGAGATGTAGCCTCTGCAAATAAAACTACACCCGACTACTCTTCAACACTTAGGTCATTTTCTTCCAGTTCCTCATTTTGTTTGTGACAATTTCCACATTTACCACCACTTTAGCAATTTCATTAAATGTTCAAGGTAAGCTATTTTAATTTTGTCCTCTTAACTCTACAAAAAAATCAGAATTTTGACTATATTATCTTCCTACAAATTGAGCTATACCCAGCAGTATGTATCTGTCCCCTAATATTATTGAACATCTTGATCTGTTGGATTTAATTTCTTTGTTGCTTGTGGACCAGGGGCTCCAATGATGCTTCCATAACTCGTTATTCTATTATCTTTATCAACTGAATTCTGAAAATGCTTGATGTCTCTAACACCATTCTTTCTGTCATCCAGGCTTGTAATTGATAGTGTTTTACATGAACTTTGCCTTTGACATATGCATCTGAGCAATCTTTAAGTATTTTTGATCCATCTGCCATAAGATTTCCAAGATATGAACTTTCTTCTTTAGGCAAATACATTTTGGTCTGAGTATTAGAACTGTTTTAAGTAAGTGTTTCTGGTATCACTCATTTTCTTGGCCTTAATTGTCTTTATGAAGGTTTTTTCTATAAGATTTGAAAAAGCCACTCATCTCCACGAGGCACCTGCTGAACATCCACTTCTCTCCTCTCTCAGCATGCATTGCTCTGAAACTACAGTTCCCATGATGGCTTTAGATGTGTCTAGCTTCACTCTGTATTCAGCTGAGATTTAATTTTGCCTGAATTACAGGCAATCAGGAACTTCTAGTACACTTTTCCTAACACACTGTGTGCCCATTGCACCCCAGATAGCAGCCCAAAGCTGCAACATTCTTCAGGACTGACCTGTGCCGCATCGGTCTTTGCCAAGTGTCAGGAGTGCCTGCCCTGTCACTTCCCTTACCTTACTACAATGCTGACATTTGCATCAAAAGGCGTCTGAAAATACAAGAATGTATTTTTCCATTAATGACTGGTAAGACCCATGAGCCTAAAGAAAGGAGAAGAGTTATAGCTTTGATTTTGTTTTCTCCTACTCAGTTGTGTCCTTTAGTTCTGCCTCTCTTCTTTTAGATAAACTCTGTGGATAATAAAAAACCCGCAAAACACTGTAGACTTGTCCTTAGAGATAAAGAAAGTGCTGTAGAAATCTCTTTAGAGATAGGAGGAGAAGGACTGGAAGATCTATATGTACCCAGATATTATTTTTATGGACACATCACTGTTCTGGTTGCATTGTTTAATATTTTTATAAATTACACTTCACAAGTTCCTGTTTCTTCCAATCAACTGAAAAAGAAATCTCCACAACTGGAGAAATTGGTTTCCTTCCTAGCAGAAGGCATTAGGCAGGTGCATACCACTAGGGGTATCTGAAAGGAGATCCCTTCCTGGCATCCTCACACCTCTTAGTGGACATAGGTCCTCTGCCCTCTTTGGCTTTGTTGTGAGACACAGGCAGTGGTGCAGAGTGGGAATACTCAGCACTGAGGCATATGTAAGGGTAAAGGATCTACTAAGTTGTCTTTAGAAAAACTTGGGTGCAAAAGCTGGTGCCCGGCCTGCTTCAGTCAGGTCCATGCTACCCAAAGGGGTAGTGAACCAGCCCCTCCAGCACGTGCGGGTTCCTCTGCCACAACAAGTGGCTGGTGGAAGCTAAAACAGAGACCAAGCACACAGTGTCAAACAGATGGTATCCATGACTGGAACTGTGATGATACAGATGTTTTGAGGAGAAAAGTCAAGTCCTAATGTCATACCATAAAATCAGATTATAAATACTTTTGCCCTGAAAAATACAATCTCTATTGCATCTAACCAGATACAGAAGTAATTTTTCCCTAAAAACATGAGGTCTAATCCTTTGTTGTCACTGGAAAGAGTCTCCAAATCTTCAGTGTGTTTCACTCCTTGTAATTCTTAAGGATTTGGGTGTTTTTTGACCCTAGAAATCTTTTCGAAGTTGAAGATAATCTTTGAGTTGAAGACAGTCTTTGCCCCATAGTTCAAAATGGACTTTGAATTGCCTCTTCTCCTGTCCCCCAGCTTTTCCTGTATGTGTGTATGTTAAAGGTCATAACATGTTTTTTGAACTTAATACATCAAGTGCTTTCTGATGCTTACTTTGTGAAACACAGAACTCCTAAATTATACATTACTTTAGTTCATAGCTATTTACATGGTAATTGGCATTGTATAAAGTATGAAAAATCAGTTCACTGAGCTGAAATCTGGTTTTCAGTATGGTTCTGACATATATTTTATTATTAAAATTATTTTAAAATGCCCTTTGTGTATTTGTGTAACAAGTTTTTTCACAGAGGCAATCTGAGCTTCTGCACTGCAATGGAAGCTCCAGCTTTGTGGCATCCTGCACGATTTTTTTTCCCCTTGACCTCATCTTTCCTCATGGTGGCTCTTAATGCAGCACAACAAAGGAGACATAGACCAAAATTTAAACACTGCATAACAGAGATTGTTGCTGTCCCCACAGGCCTTTCCTTTCCACCTGAGAACTGAATACAGAAGAGGTATCATGCCTGACTTCGAGAAGAATCTCATAGCTTCGGAACACTGAATGCAGTGCATGGATAATTGATTTTTTTTCTGTATTGGGATTTGAAAGGTGCAGTGTACTGACATAGGTATAACGTCAAGCTTGTGCAATGTGTTTTTTTTTTATATTTTAAAATTATTCAAACTGTTATTTCAAGTACACACCAAATATTTTTTGTATCTTCCTTTTTCTGCAGTTAAAAAGTATATCTTGTCAAGTAAATTAATCAGTTTATTTTCCCAGGCTTAACATGAAAATGAACACCATTGCTATCTATCTTTCCTGGAGAGACATATGCCAGTAAGAAAAAGGAACCTCAGAATATTGTGTAGATTAAAGGAAATGGCCTCTCAGACTTTTCCTTATACCTCAGCCTCCACTGCATACAAAACACTAAAGAAAATCATATTTGAATACTGGGTTATGAGAGGAAAAAGCAATTCTGCACCTTCCCCTGCTACCGCTAACTGTGCTGGGGGGAAGAGGCAGTTGTCTTGTACATCTGCCCTTCTGAGTATGAGGCTCTCTTGAGCTGTGGAGCAGCCTTACTGCCCTTCATTTGGAAAATACCTTGAATTACATTTTTGGTATATCATAGTGCCGTCCAGCTCCGAGATTCCAGACTCAGGACAGAATTCTCTGAAAGAGGCATATGTAAGATTTCCAGCTCTTTTCTTTATGTATTTATTTATTTGTGCTTTCTTCCCACTCTCCTCAAAGCCTGTCCCAAGTTATTCAGGAGTAGGGATTGAACTGAAAGTTCGCAATCCTGGTAAAAGCTGTTGGATTTTCATCAAGCTGATGTATCGGGTCCTCAAGTGCTGAATCTCTGTATTTTTGCCTAGATCAGTAAGCAGTTCCTCTGGCTCCATTCCCAGGCATGAGCTTTGTTTTTCTGATCCCTTTATGAAAATGAAACTCTAGAGCGGACTCCTCAGGCCTTTGGGGAACACGCTGACTTGCTTTCCCCCGCTCACTGTAGTTAATGTTGTTTATGTAGATTCTCTTCAGCAATTCCATCCATAAGGATATTCTGGATACATAGTTTAGGAACAGGTTCACGACCTAAAAAGAATCCTCAAACATAATTACTTTCCCAGCTTTACCTTTACAGAGAGATATAACGGACTTTACATCCAAATCATTGGCTGGAGTTGTATTGCTAAATAAATCCTTTTTTCTCTTTTCTGAGCCTAAGTGATGTAAGATGGTACATGTCCACAGAACACAGCATTCAACTCTAAGACAGTACCTGATGTGCTGCCCCATGGCCCTAAGATATAAGTAATTTTTGTGAGTTGTGTTTTCAGACTGAAGTACCGACAATAATGGGAGGGCAAAGTTTCAGCTTAGCAGAATGTTGAAGCAAAAGGGAGGGCATGCAGCGATGTGCTAAGGTACTGGCATACTATTAGAAGACACTGTAGAGCAAAGAGAAACAAAGCCGGTGTGGACTTGTCCACTATGCCTAGTGAGAACTGGTATCCCATTCATTTGCCCCTACTGGTGCACAGTCTTCTGTGAATCATGTCCAGGGAGTGTCCTGCAGAGAGCTGGTTTGCTTCAGCCACACTTGTGCTCCGTGAATGTGTTACTAACTAAGATGTAGGGCTGATCAGCCCCACAGTATTCAGCTTGCTGCTGTTTTAAATGTAACCACTCAGCCTGTCACCTGTCTCAGTGCTGACCCATTTTTGATGGCAGTTGGCTCCCCAGGCTTCTGCGTGTGTGTGCCACTGCTCACCCTGGGATCCTGGGCTGCCCAGTGCCCCCCTGACTGTAAGTTATGGCCACTGTGTGCCCAGAGGAAGGGTGGAGTTGCCTTACGTGGAAACCAGAGTGCGAAGAGAGAAGGCAAGGTGCTAGACTCTGCCCCTGCCATGGGAGCAGACACAGCCAGGGTGTGCCCCTAGAACCAAGAACTGAAAAACACATCCAAGCCCAGAAGCGCAGACACTGTCACAGTGAATCAGCATGAATGTGTGTAGACTTCTTCCTTGCCCAAAGCTTCCCGTCTCACTCTGTCAGCCCCTTGGGTTTATGTCCTACCATGCACATCTGTTTCCTTGCTTTGCTTTTGTGCATTTTCTAGTGCCATTTCCTTTCCCTGCAGAGAAACCAGGGGAACAGCATCTCCTAGATTAAGCTGACTCATTACTCCAAGGTGTTTCTATTGAAAAATGTTGCATTACTCTTTGTCTGACAGATAAATGACACACCTGTGATACACAAAGACTGACAGCTCTCTGAGATCTTCTGTGCTGTAGCGTTATCTATAACATCAGCAAGTCTCTATAAGCTGCTAATAGGTGGGTTATGCAAAGCATTCAAGTTGCAAAAATCATAACAATTTTTTCTCCGCAGGTTGTGCTGCGTGCTTAATATAAATATGAATGCCACAAGGTGCTACAGAAGTGTTGGCAGGATGGACCCCTTCTTCCATTTTCTCTAATAAAATACAAAGTTAATATACTGAAACTTTGCACTTTTAAATCCATCCCTGTTCCTGTGTTTCTATTTCTTTCATGTTTGATGAAATCATTGTTTTGCTTACTCAGGACAACACGTGAGCATGGTTCAGTGTCCCTCCCCATCTCTGACACCAGCAGCTCATACAGCACTGGCATGTGACCCCTTTCAGGGGCTTGGGGACGCATCCTTGTGGGTGCCTCCTTCTTGGCATCACATCAGTCATTTTGGATGAATTGTCATCATTACTTAACTGCGAGTGGATACTTCTTTAAAAAAAGAATGAGCCCTTTCAGAAGGGCTCATTTACAAAATTGTTGAACATTTTGAACCTATCAATTTCTCCATCATATCATTCCACCTAAGTCAGTTTAAAGATGATTTGTGACTGTAGAACTGCCGAACAGGAAATTACACAGGAACAACATTATGCCTTTTCTCATCACAAGGTGTGCTGTTGCTGTACTACACGTCCTCTCCAGACCAGGATTTGTCTTTGTTGCTTTGGGAATTTTTTCATGTGAATAATATTTTTGGATTGACTGAGCACACTTTGTCTCCTAAGTCCCAGGGTAGCTGTCATTCTATGCTAACACAACCCTCTGATGTACTTCTCTAAAGATAAAATTATATTCATGCAATATGAGAAAATCTAAAGTTATGAAAAAGGTCCTTACAATGTTTAGTAATGACTATCAAAAAAATATTTTCTGAAGTGGTGTAGTTTTCTTTCTTTATCACATATAGAAGAAAATTTTCCCCAGAAATAATTATCCATAACACGCTGTTTTCTCTACTGTGAATAAAGAAGAGCAGCAACAACTGCATCAGTAGTATGAAGTCTTGAAAGCAATTAGATAGGATATTTACCAAAATGTATTCCTGGTTGTAGACTTCCCTTTTGCTTAATATCTTGGTGGCAAGGAAAGAGCATAAAGATATTAAGGTGAGTAATTCTAAGCATTCTTTATTTTTCTTGATTGTCTCACACTTCCATGCTAAATTTTGTTGTACAGTTATTAGACTAGAGATCGTGTTTGACCACCTATATGTCCAGCCGAAACAGTTCCCAAAGTGTGACATACTTGCCTGGAAAAAGACAACATTCAATGGTACATCTATTTATTGACATTAATCTAGAAAGTTGTTTGACATTCATTTATCTGGATAAACAGAGAACCTGGCAGTAGTAACTCTATTATGTCATAATGAAAAGTGGCCATTTTAAGAAGTAAACTCTGGCTATTGTGGGTGCTACTGGTAAACTCATTGCCCAATATTTATATCCTGTAGTCAGCAAATCCTTGTTAAAATCTTTAATGTGTTTGAGAGGCCAGATAAAGTGAGGCAGCAATAGTCTGAGCAATTGAGTGAGTGAATCTTATTAAAGTTTTCTCTCACTGGAAATTAAATGCCAAGTGAGTGAATGGTAATGTATGATGAAGAGAAGTCAGAAGCAAAACTGTATAAACAACTTGGCTGTGCCTACACTTGTCATTCCTAATATATTTCTCAGCGTAGTTTTAACAGTACTAGAAGTGTTTGAGAAAATGTTCAAATGTTCAAAAAAAAAATTCCAGACACACCTGCAGAAAGCTAGTTAAGACAGCAGTGAAGAGATGCAAGTATCTGAGAACTTGAAAGACTTTTATGCCTGAGGGTTTCATGAGAAGCAATTAAGATTGTTTTATTTTTAATATGGAACATCCCTATATGGAAAAAAAATTCTGAGCTTGTAGTTTTCTAGTTTTCAGGGGGAAAAAAAAGGACAGATATTAAAGCCATTTGAGCAAGAAGACAGCAATTTCCAAAGCTGAAGAATTTTTGGAGTACAAACAGATTACCTAAATATTAGACTTCTAATTCATGTATGCTGGACTACATTCTTAGCTCCTATATTTCAGCTGCACAACGATCTTGGCCTGTAAAGGTTGTAGAAGCCAATTTATTGAAAGATATAAGTGCAAATAATTACCAAAAAAAGCCAGTGCTGGCTGCTGGACATCCCAGTGGCAATGCTGAAGCTCCTGATTCCAAACAGAACATGTTGCAACACCCGTTGGACAGTAGGTGCTTTGGCATCCAATTGAGGTAGGCACCATGAACTTCTCCAGCTCATACTTTAATGTTTCTTTTTGCAAGTGCACAAAAGGGAAGAGCAGTGACGTTTCCTCTGTGTGAATTCCTTCCTCTTCTGCCAGCAAAGCTGTGGGTGATACCCTTGTATAATAAATACAGTCAACGGTCATTAACATTTCAGTCATTGCCAAGACCAGAGGCAGTTGTGAAGCCATTTCTCCACCAACTGGAGGAAACTACAGCACCACATCTTTGGTTCTCTCCTCTGTTGATTCAATGGCATATTTTTGCTTCTTAATAAGGGCAGTTTTTGTGAAGTAGGGTAATTGCCATAAGAGTGTTATAACTGATTATAAATAGGAGTTTTATGTTTAAACTCTTGTCTTTATTCTGTTTTCTGTATCACTAATGTACTATTATCTTTTACATGGAAGAATGCACTGCATAGGTCTAAAATTCTGCCTGATGCTTTCAAATAGTTTTCAGATGCTTCCATGCTGTTACTTCAGTTTACTGTATAATTGTTTTTTATTCTCTTTGCTCATATTTTGCCCATTGCAAACCATTTATTATGAGCTGGTTTTTTTTCTTTAGATTTTCAAATCTGAACCACATTGGGTAGATGAAACTGGTGAGGTGGCTTGACTTGTATTCCATGACTGGGCAAGTAGACAGCAAACCAGGAGCAGAACTGGATATTTCAGATGGAAGAGCCACCATACAGGGATATATTGACAAGCTGGAAGATCTGCAAATCATACAAATGCATGATGTCTAACAAAGTCCTGCACAAGGGTTAGAATAATCCCAACAGCAGAACCAGCTGGGGCATCAATGTCCGGGATGCAGATCTGCTGGAAAAGACCTGGAGGGCTGGTGAAGGTCTGAACTTGAGTCACCTGTGTCCTCTTGCAACAATGAAGGCAAACTGTGTGGTCAGCTGTGCGTATCAGTGGGAATATATCCAGCAGATGAAGAGGTATGATCACTTAGACCACATATGGAATAGAGTGCCAATTTTGGTCCACCCTCAGTTCGAGAGACATAGAAAAATTGGAGAGGGTGTGAGAGCCACCAAGATGGTTGGAGAAGTAGACATATGAGGAAAGTTTGAAAAAACTGGGACCATTCAGTCTAGAGAAGAGAAAGCTCAGGGGGACCTAATCACAGCCTTCGAATACCTGAAAAGTAGCTACAGAGAAGGAGGAACTTCTTCCTTCACAAGGATGCACTGGACAAGAGGCTGTGGGCACAGGGAGAAATTCTGTCTAGATACATGAAATAATTCTTCACGGTGAGAACAATTAAACATTTAAATAAGTTACTGAGAGAACAGGTGGGATCTCCTTCACTGGAAATATTTGTACTTGGCTTGCTAGGGCCATAGATAACCTGATCTAAGACCCTGCTTTCAACAAACAACCAGACCAGGTGTTGTGCAGGGGGTCCCCACTGTCCTGGGCTGTTCTGTGATTCCGGGCCTCAAAGTAAAACTCCAGCATGGAAGAGGAGGGTTGAAGAGTTCTCTTAGGCCTTTAATCAATCAGGGGAGATATCAGATAATCAGGATTAATTATTGTTTTAAGTGCTCAGAAACTTTTCCAGTCTGAATTGCACAGGCCTTGCCTGAGGCACCAGTCCTGCAAAAAAATGATGCTATGTTTATTGGCAGCACAGTTTAAATGCAATTTTCTGTTGTCACATTGAGATCAAATAATTGCTTACACATTCCCTGGTTACAAAAGGTTCAGTAACATTCTTGCCTGGCTCGTTTGTTTTATTCTGTACTAATTCTTTGGCAATGACAACAGGACCATATCCACAATTTGTACAGTATGTAAAGCATTTTTCCATCCAACAGAAAATATATCAAGGGTGTTTCATTAGTTGGATTATAATTTTCTGTCTTTATCCCAATCATTGATCCAGAGTAATTGCATGAGAGTTTGAGGCCCCAGTTATTCTGGATGCGGCTGGTTCCTTGCTCAATTTAATCAACTCTGTGTAAACCTAAACCTAGTTCTTTTTAAATCTGTGTAATTTAAATCTCTGTAACTTCAGAGGGGCAATATATGTTGTTTTGGGAGAAATAAGAATTAAAAAAATATTTGATTTGAAAGATCATATCAAAATCTCTTTCATTTTGCTAGGCTCTTTTCCTATCCATTTGTATTTCACATTGTAAATTTTTTGGAAAAGAGCCTTGGTTTTCTATGTCAAGATTTTCTTTTTAGTTTTGTTTTGTTTTGTTTTTCCCTTTTACCATCCATTCTACTTATCACCTTTCATTCCAAGTGAAAAAAAGGAAAAAAATAGAAACAACAAAAAAACCCCCAAAAACTCATCAGCACTGAAAGTGTGGAAACTCATGTTTTTTTCCTCACTTTAATGTTTGAAGAAACAAATTTAAAAGAAGTGCAATACAAAAAAAGGGAATCTATCCTGCTTAGTACCTCAGTAACCTGGATGGTGGCATAGAGTACACACTTAACAAGTTTGCAGGTGACGCCAAATTGGAGGGGCCAGGAGAAAGGCTGGATATGGTCAAGGGCAGGGTTGCAGTTCAGAGAAAACTCAGTACATCAGAGGGATGGGTCTGCAAAGACCTTATGCAATTCAACAATGGCAGACGCTAACTCCTGCCCTTGGGAAGGAGGGCGCGGGGCAGCTACAGGCTGGGGGCTGAGGGGCTGGGGAGCTGCTCTGTGGAAAAGGCTCCGGGGTCCTGGCTGGCACCAAGTGGGACATAAGCCAGCAGCGTGCCCTGGCAGCGAGGGCACCCAGCAGAACCCGAGGCTGCGTTAACAACAGCATGGCCTGCAGATCAAGGGAAGGGACCATCCCTCTTTAGACCCCACAAGGGGTGCTGCCTGCAGTTGGGTCTCCCAGTAGAGAAGAGACTTGGACAAATGAAGGCAAGTCCAGGCGAAACACCAGGATGTTCAGAGTGGGAGCTGTGGCCCTGTGAGAAGGTGCCTGGGGAGCAGGGCTTCCTGCAGGGCCCCAACAACCACCTGCTCTTACTCATGGGGAGGCTGCTGAGACCTAGGACCCCAGCTTTTCTCAGGAGTGTGAGGGACAGTGGGCAGAAAACACAGGAGGTTCAAACTAGTCCAAGTGGTCAAGAAGTTAAGTACGTGGTCCAGGGAGGTTGTGCAGTCTCCATCCTTGGAGATCTTTCATGAAAAAGCCCTGAGCATCCTGGTCTGATCTCATACCTAACAATGCTTTGAACAGGAGCCTGGACTAGAGACCTCCTGAGGTCTCTTCCCAACTGAATTATTCCGTAATTTTATGATATACAAAATAAAGAGACCACATTAAAAGTGAAAAAAGAGAAAGAGAACTGAGTTTAAAACATACTTATGTGCACATATACACCCATCCTGCAAAGGAAATAGCAATTTGTTTCTGCTTTAAACTTTAAAAAATGAAACAAAGCTTTATATTCTAATAAAGATGGAGCAAAATTTTCCATTACAATATTGTGTTTTAAATTAAAACAACTGCTGGAGAAAACAAATGCTTCTCTTCACTTCTAGTTTCTGAGTGCTTACTAAAACCACTGAAAATCTTGTCTTGCAGTTAGACTAATCATGCCCAGTGAGATGATCACGAATAATCTGGGACAGGATCAGACCCTTACGATTTGGTGCCTCTGCATGTTCTGGCTGTGGACCAGATTCTCCTTTTCCTAAAACTGTAAGTGGCTCCTTTGAGTATTTATACTGCAACACATGCATTTACACCAAATGAAATCTTGTACTTCTGAATCTTTTTGCAGGCAGTTGTATTTGTATATCCCAGTGAGCTAAGTATTTTTAGTGAAGTGGAACAAGCCCCAGCTTTCCAAAATAAACATACTGTATCTTTGAGTGAAGAGAGCTGGTTTTTCTTTTAATCTTGTTTGGTTGGTTGTTTTTTTGTTTGTTTGTGTGAATGATAAAATTCAGCTGCCCGGTGGAAATTGATAACATTTAAGATGATTTCATAGATTTCATAGATTTTTCACAGCTGGAAAATACATTAAAAAATCAAATTGAACAAAGTGTGAAGAAAATGCTCTCATTTTTGAGTGATAAACCATTCACTTGAGCTCATTCCACTGTAGAGTGCATCAGGCATTGGAAAGTTAGACAGATGGCATTGAAATGATATCTTGATGATTACTTCTCACAATTTTTTTTAGATATTTCAAGATTTTTTTTTTAACAGAGTATGATTTTTATGGAAACCTCCCTTACTGAGTCATTTGCAAGCAAATTATTTCATTCTTACAAGAAAAGTGTGGTGCTCCTAAGACAATTACCTGAATATGTGATACTGCTCTCAGTTTATGCAAGGATGTCACAGAGAATTCTATAGACATACGAGCTCCTTCTTCTCTTCTTTCATATGAAAATGTCTTCCAAGCATATCTCCTATTTCATGTCATTTGCAAACAAGACTCTTCTAAAATCACTACATACAGTCAAAAGCTAAAGAAAATGGAAAAATGAATTTCCCAGTGGAATTCTTTAGATGAATGATTTTGTATTGTTACAATTTATCATACCAACTCTTAGCATAAAATTTCACAGGATGATGTGAAATGACATTAGATTTCACTTAGTAAGGGCCAATTTAGATTGACTGAAAGGTGTCCTGAGACTTCTTGTAAACTCATGTATCCTATTATAAGTCTTATGATTTACACTTTCACTCCACAAAAATCAAACAAAAAGATTGAAAGAAAATATCTATTTTTTTTTTGTGACCACAGAACTTAAAAGCAGTTTCCATTTTTGTCATTTGAGTTGAGGAAGAGCTTATCTGAGTGCATCAAATAGAATATTGATATCTTTTAACACCACGTGCCTCATATTGTGTCTGTGGGTAAACATGTATCTTTGCCAAAATCTGATGGATTGTTACTTTTTTCATTCTCAAGTCAATATCTCCCATGAAAAAGTCTCAAAAACCTTTAGAGACAAAGTAATATAAAACTGTCTTATATATCCTAATATATTGTTGGGGTTTAGCCATCATTTTTTGAGACTGTTAGTGGGAATAATATGATGTAAATGAATATTTGTTTGTCCCGTTAAGAATATCTTTTTTAAATCTTCAAATTTTGCAGGTTTTCCTTTGGCCAGTAGCAATTCTTTTAATGCTTTCTGATAGTCACAGGGAAAAAACCTGTTCATTTCACAAAGTCTAAATCAAATCAGTATCCAAGTAGTATATTGATTTCTTAACAACATGTAAATAACTGGCAATCAGTGAACAATGCATTCAGGACTGTTATCAGTAATACAGTAGATAACATTAGACACTTGCAAATATATTAGACTTTGCAAAAATATTAGACACGTGCAAAATATGTAATAACAAACAAACAAACATAATAATAATAATAATAAATAATTTCCTAAACATTCTTCTATATCTAATCCCCAAAAGTTCCTATCACATGCGCGCACACACACACTTATGTTCACAGCTTGCTTCCCCCAGGACAGGTGGGTTACCAGTAACCCCCCACCCTCCTGGGCTTGGGGGCTACCCTGCTTGCATTCCCCTCCTGTGGGAGACATGGAAGCCCCATCTCTGTGCGCACCCCTACAATCTGCTAACACACACACACACTGATGGGAAAGGACCCCTCGATGTTGCTTGCCCACACCTACAGTGGGGCCGCCACTTGCGGTCCCTACCCCGCAGGGAGAAACCACTCGCAGGGGCAGGACCCTCACGGCATCGGGCAGGGAGGATGCTCCCTCTGGTCTGGGCAGGGGCTGTGATGCCACAGGGCAACTTCTGGCAGTGCCAAACCAGGCTTCACTCCTGTCCTTTCCACTGCCAAGTCTCTTCCTCTGGTTATGAATTTTCATGCTTTTTTTATACTACACCCAGTGACTCCTCCTTTGTATCAAAAAACTCTTTATAATTTCCCTGTTACTATTTAATCCAGCTGACAGTCATTTTCTTCTTGAGCATGATCAGTTTTGGGCGAGTGTTCCAAAGAACAAGCTTCTGTATTCAGTATGTACACACACACATGCACATACACATCTTCTCTGCTCACGCTCACATTCTCACCAGAACAGGTCACTTGCCAAAGGTGGGCTGTGCTGGCACCCCCGCACTGATCACCATGGGAACAGCATGCGACTTCTCACCCTGTGCTGAGTTTATCAGGATGGACACTTGTGGCATTTGGCATTAAGTAGTCAGGTAGATAAATTTGTGAATTGTTTAAAATATTTCATTTGAAACCAGATTTTTCATCTCTTCTTCCCAGGAGGAAAAGAATCTTTTTTTTTTTTTTTATCTCCACCTATTTCTCTTCACCAAGGTTACCAAAAATTTCAGCAAAAGAGCTAGGAAAATATTTATTTTCTTTACTTTCAAGAAAATATGGGGAAAATACATTTCATGACTGGCTTTCCAGTCAGTTTTACCATGTAGCAGGAACAAGAGCTTGAAGGAAGAGCAGCAACACCTTGCTGCACCCTGGCCAATACGAGTTGCATGAGGAGGGGGCACTGGGGTAACTCGGACTCCCAAAGGGGGTCTAAAGACTTCCATGGAGCCCTGAATGCCTCATCTGTGATTGGAACCTGGTTTGGTTTCATCCCTAATATTTCTGGGCAATGCAAGTAATTCAAGTTACATACCTGACTTGCTGCTCTTTTTCTGCATTCAGGACAGACATATCAGGGCAATTTCACTGCAGAAAGGAGCTGCAGGATAGAGTCATTTATACTGCCCAGTGGGACCTTTAGGTTGCTGGTAGGATAACCACATAAACCTGTTCATCTGTCCATATTATTTTGTTTCTGATCCTAGTGGTAACTCTGGCATCACATAAAAATCCCTTCTGAAAATCCTTGTGGTTATCTCCATATCAAAACTGAGCAGTGAAGCAGACTTTACACTTGACTGGAAGGCATAGATTTGTTAAAAAAAATCTTCAGGTCTTCAAAGTACAGTGTAATGACTCACCAATTTCTTTCTAGCACACATCAAACACCATTTAAAACTCATTCCATGCACATTGCTGAAGTGAGAGGCTTTCCATCACTTTCCTAAAAGAACGTTCCACTGTCTCAAAGGTCTTATTGTTAAGATTATTTTTTCATGTTTGGCTTAAGTTTGCCTCTATGTTTTACCCTAAATCCTAGTTCTATTTGCTCCATCTAATTTATTCCCAAAATATGACTGTCCTTTTCCCTCTTTGGATTCTTGGGGATGCAGGAGGTGTAACTTCAGGACTAACACATTTACCTGTAGGATTTTCTAATTTAACTGTAATCAGGCGCACCTGTGAGCCAGTGCTTACCTCATTCCAGTTTAAGATGTGTCATGGTGTCATAGATTTGATATGATAGGGAGCCTATTTTTCTCAATGCCATCTCTGTTGCATTCTAGAAACACCCCTGTTAATAATAACGGGTAAGTTTCTGTCTCTAAAGTGAAAGCTAGACCTAGCATCATAGAATCATAGAATAGTTTGGGTTGGAAGGGACCTTTAAAGGTCATAGAATCCAACCACCGTGCCATGAGCAGGGACATCTTTCACTAGATCACGTTGCTCAAAGCCTCATCCAGCCTGGCCTTGAACACTTCCAGGGATGGACCATCCACAGCTTCCCTGGGAAACCTGTTTCAGTGTCTCACCACCCTCGCAGGAAAGAATTTATTCCTTATATCCACCCTCTTATATCTTTATATCTACCCTCTTTTAGGTTAAAACCATTACATTTCGTCTTGCCACTACAGGCCTTTGTAAAACGTCTCTCTCCACCTTTCTTGTAAGCCCTCTTTATATATTGAAAGGCCACAATAAAGTGTCCCTGAAGCCTTCTCTTCTCCAGGCTGAACAACCCAGGTCTCTCAGCCTTTCTTCACAGGAGAGGTGTTCCAGCCCTCTGATCATTTTTGTGGCCCTCCTCTGGATTCTCTCTAACATGTTCATGAATTTCTTGTACTGGGAGACCCAAAGATGGATGCAGTACTCCAGATGGGCTCTCACAAGAACACAAGGGGCAAGTCATCCCTCCTGACCTGCTGGCCACGCTTCTTTTGTCACAGCCCAGGATACAATTGGCTTTCTGGGCTGCAAGCACACACTGCTGACTCATATCCAATTTTTCATCCACCAGTACCCCCAAGTCCTTCTTGGCAGGACTGCTGTCAATCCCTTCTTCCCCCAGCCTGTATTGATACTGGGAGTTGCCTGACCCAGAAGCAGGACCTTGCACTTGGCCTTGTTGAACCTTATAAGGTTTGCACGGGCCCACTCCTCAAACCTGTCAAGGCCCAGTCTGAATGTTACAGTCTTTTACCTTTTTTGACACTCTTCTCTTTCACTTCTGATATTTTCCAGGGTAGAAGGGAGTTGACTGAGGTATAGGAAGAAGGTGGTTTGAGTCTTGATTCTGTGTATTAATCACCATTGCTCCTACAGTATGGAGCCTGAGACTGAAATGTGGGAAACATACCAAGAAGGTGGGACATAAACAGTGGTGTCCCTTTAACAGAGCTTGATGGTGCATCTAAATTTGCTTTTCCATGTACAGTGACTAAAGAAGAAAGAAATTAGTTCATTAGACAATATGTACTGATTAAAGTGAAAGATACACAGCTACTTATTTTGTTTTTCTTTTAATAAATAACTATTCTCTAGAACCATCCATTTTCATTACGGTAGACAGATTCCAAACACATTTCATTTCCTGAGGTCTAAATCTCATAATATTTTGATGTTTATAAATGCATTACTAAAAGTTGACTAAGTGTAGGAGCCACAATTCTCCACAAGAGTAAAGGACAAATGATTCCACAGTATAAACATCACAAGAATATCAAACTTAGTGCCCCAAAGAACAAAACACTAATGTACAAATAAGATTTGTTCTGATGCTGCCAAATCTGAAGCTACAGAGGACTGGCTGGAATACCAGCTGATGTTTGCTGCAGCTGCTAATTGTCTTACATACTGTTGAACACTGTGGTGTTTCATTTTGTCTGAAATATCTGTAGTAGCTAGCTTTATTCTTAGGGGTGATCGGGACACTCCTAGGTTTTCCTTGAACATGGCTGGATCCTGCAGTAGACTCTGTTGCCCACCACGCTTTGTTTAGTACTAGACTTCCATTCATTACAATATTTCTATAACTTCAACAAACATGCAAACTCCTCTGTACAGGCTGTTTTAATTTCTCCACTTGGATGGACCTGGGAAATGGGGACAGTGGGATAGTGGAGGCAAAATGAAAGGGCTGGGGCTGGGAGCTGGGTCACGGTGTCAGAGCTGTCATGCTCACCTCATGGCCAGGAAGGCCATCAGTGTCCTGGCAGAGCATCACCAGCATGTTGAAGGAGGTGATCCTTCTCCTCTACTCAGTCCTGGTGAGACAATTCTGGAGATCTGTATTCAATGCTGTCTTCCCAGTATGAGACATGGACATAATGGAGTGAGTCCAGCAAAGGGCCATAAAGATAACTCAGGGACTAGGAGCACCTGTCATATGAGGAAAGGTTGAGAGAGTTGGGACTGTCCAGCCTGGAGAAGGGAAGGCTCAGGGGGACTTATCCATGTGCTTGAAGGTGGGAGTAAAGGCAACAGAACCAGGCTGGTTCCAGTGGTGCCCAGTGACAGAAGGAAAGACAATGGGCACAGACAAACACAGGAAATTCCACTTAAACATAAGAAAAAGTACATTTTTACTATGAGGGTGATCTAACACTGGAAGAGGTGTAGATTGTGGAGTCTCCATCCTTGGAGTTATTCAGAACACAAGTGGACATGGTCCTGAATAACCTGCTCTAACTGACCCTGCTCTGAGCAGGGGGTTGGACCAGATGATCTCCAGAGGTGCCTTCCAGCATCAGCTGTTCTAGGAGTTGTTAAAACATTTGTTTAAGATATAAGCAAGAAGCTTGGCTGATATAAATGAATATCATTCTATGGAAGTGAATGCCTCTGTGTCATTTTATACGCAAGACACATATTCTGTTAGGAAAATATTTGGTGAAAACTTATGTAAGCAAAATTTTGAAATAGATTAATACTGTATCCATTGTTATGAAGAAACATACAACCTTTTATTAGAATTTCTGCCTCTACATCCCAGTCAACCATGCGCACTGAGAAGAGGTAATATTGCATTTTTTTTTTAAACAACAAATGCCTTTGGGTAGAGTACAAGCAAAAAAAAAAAAGGTTAAAATTAAAACAAGGCAGGAAAACTTGCAGTAAAATTTTGATCACTTAATTAACTGTTTGTTCAAGAAAAGAAGCAGAATTGTAAAAGGCAAATTTTTTTGCAGAAAAAAACCCTTAAATTTACAAAATGCTTCACCTTCTTTACCGACACAGATAGGATTTTTTTCCATCCATATGCATGAAACCTCATACACCTTACAGTTATTATATTTTCTAAAGATATTTTATCATCTTTCTATATCTTCGTATATTCTTTTTTTATTTTCAATGTGGGTAATATCTGTAAAACCCCTGAAGAATACTATTTTTCCATGTAAAAGAAAGTTCAACCATGTCAGTCCCATTCAATTCAATTTATTTTATGTAGAGAAGCAAACTTTCATATCATACTAACTCAGCCAGGCTAGAGCTCTAAATTGGAGGGCTATAGCCCAGTCACTAAAACCCTGTGGTAAAACAATAATGTACTGCATATGCTGCTGTTCCGTTGCTTCTACCCTGTTCACATTAATTTAATCAAAATGTAAGAGCTACTTTGTTGGCACTATCAAAGAAAGTAAATAATCCAGAGAAAGTTATGATACAAATAATTATGTGATAATAGAGGTTAATCCACTTGACTTGGTCTCACCTTGAAAACAAACGGGGAAAATAAAAAATGTGATTTACATACTTTTTTAGAAAAGAAATAAATAGCTGCTGTGACAATATGTATTAAGTAATTAGGTTTTTACAGGAAAGTCAGTCAAAAGTTTCTCAAGAGATAGCTGTTTGCAGGGTCCCTGGACATATTTCCCACAGCACAGTAGCCGTCTCTTTTTTGTTCTTCTGTACATTGCATGTTTCTCATCTACTGTTCTCCTCCATTGCAAGATTGTAACTTCTGTTATGATGACTTGGCTTACAAGGAACTTCTGTTGATTTGTTCATATGACAAGAAGTTGCTAGGAATTTCTTATTTTTTCCCCTAGATGTGCTTTAATTTTAGTAGTAGATGCACTTTAATTTTAGTAGTAGATGCCTTCAACTTAATCAAGGACAAATTTTTCTCAGAATGGGCCTGTAGAGGTGGTCTCCATCCTTCAGTGTTGCCTAGATTTTCCACAGTTACTGTCTGAGGGTGAAATATGGGAGATGAATATATGGGTATACATGGTTCCCAAAAACTTCCATGGACATCACACAGCATTTGGTAAGAAAAGCTTGGAAATGTGGTATGAGACTTGAGTCATGGCACGTCTTGTGCCAGTGTTGGGAATTTAGTAGATCCAGGCATGCAGATACCATGGAAATTAATGAATATGGATTTAACGCTTTCATACGCTCCTTCATGCGTTTGTACTACTTTTCCCCTTCGTAAGAGAGAAATATTTTCATGCCATAGGGAAGCACTCAACGTGTCCTAGGAAATGTCAGCTAGTTCTGCATTCTCATGTGATCCCTGTGAATCACCGCCTCTCCCTGTCTCCCTCTATCTCTCATTTCCTTTGTGTTCACTCTCAAAAGGATTTGTATTACTGCACCGAATATGAAAGAGTAATTTAAAAAGAATGATTCTCCCACATGTAAGATGAAGGTCTAGATGACCTAGTAAGTGCTTCCTATTTCTCTTCCAGAAAGGAAAAAACTTAAAGACATCTTCCATTATTTCTTCTTTAAAAAGACACCAAAATTTCTTGATTTTCAATGTTGAATATATTCATTTAATGTGTTTTACTGTTTTTTTTTTCAGATTTTATGTATATGTGAATATCAACACACACGCTACTTATTCATCTCTAGTCACGAACACATGTGAATCACTTTTCTTTTATAAATTCATCCTTCTATTTACTGGTTTTCTTTTGCTGTTTCCCAATTTGATATCATATAGTGAAAAGACAAAAGAATAACAAATGAAAATGAGTCATGTAATGCTGCACTTTTCCCCTGCTCTTTAACAATACACTCCTTTCCTGAAGATTGGGGGAAAATGAGAAATTATGTATGATAAAAATCTCTTGTGTAAACTGTTCATATTCACTGTGCTCTGTGAATTCACCTCTGATGCTGCAACCTCCAATGTTATACACAGAAGGATTCAACTTCCTGCAGCCAATATTGAGCTCGTCATATCTTTTCAAATGAGTCTGGAAAAATTCCCCATTTACGCATATGCCTGCTTTTCTAACCCATACACCAGAGGGTTAGGCTGGCTCCATGTATTCCTTGAGAATTGACTTCTCTCACTTTCTCTCCCTCTTCCTGCTGAAACATCTGCGCATGATTTCTGTTTGTCAGCTGGCAAAAGCAAGCTGAAATACCTCTGTGACACTTGTTCACAGGCACACAGTTTGGATGATCCATCTGTACCGTGTGTCATCTGCTTTCCACTGAGGACCAAGGACAAGATTTGCAAAACTATCTATCTCACACTCTAATCAACCATTTTTGAGGTTACAAATAACTGGCCCAAATCTCTTCAGTTTATACTTGATCACTCTTTAGATTTCTACTGACATTGCTGTGAAAACATAGCAGGATTTGAATTTCTTTACATTAAAGAAGAAAATACAGAGGAAAAAACGCAGAAAGGGGGAAAGAACGCATCTGATAAGAAGTGAGACTCATGAGAACTAAAATGTGTTGATGGTCATGGGGTATAAGTAGTTCTGAAATAAATTAATGTTTTTAAAAACAAAGCTCAGGTTCTAATATTTATTTTGAATAATGTTAAGGTGAACAAAGTTTTCATAGGGACTGAATTTTCTTGACGACAAGCTTTGTTACACTTTCTATAACCTCATGCTCACAGGATACAGTGAAAGGAAAACTTTTTTATGAAGTTGACTACATCATGGGTGAGGACAGTGATCTACAAAAGATGACAATGAGCGGGATCTTTCCCACATAGGCTCATTGAATGAGATATAATTCCTGTTTTAAGAGCCTGAACTGGGTTTAAGAATTGTGGGTGATAAATAATTGTGAATAATAATTTTTTAAAAAAGGTAGAAGGGAGCACAAGGTTTGTAGAGTGATGTAATCCGAGAGTTTTGACTGGATTGTGATGGGGAAATTGAGAAAGAGTCGAACGATGCATGTATGAAGGTCAGAGTAAAGAAGCTAGAACAATGCATGGAAGGCAAGTGTCCCTGGATGATGAAAGAGCTTACCTGAGTGACAAGGCTGCATAGCTGATCATTGCTGGGTTCTGTTCTGTCTGGTATGTTAGTATAAATCTATAATAAAAGCAATAATATGTTGTCCTGAGTGATGTTATCTCTGAAATAAATATTAAGCTGTCTTCTAACTTAGGTGCAGGTCATTATTCCACCCAAAAAGATTGCACTGAAGTCAATTCTCAGTGGACAGAGAAATGGTCATAATTTTACTCCCTGACTCATGCTATGGGGAAGGTTGTGAGTGGCACAAATAACGATACCACTAAACACAGTCCTGAATGCTGACTGAACCTCAGTCAATTCACTTTCTAACTGGATGTTTCTAAGCCTTTACAGTTACCCAGCTAAAAGGGAACAGTAGCAAAAGTGCCTATATACAGTTTAAACTGTATTAATCTGGACTAGGTACTTGATCTTCATTTGTTGTACATCCTTGATTTTATGTTAGTTGAAACCCTAGGTGTATTAAAGATTTGATCCATGTCTGGTGTTTTAATTTTTTTAGTTTCTTTGATTGAACGATGACCACAGTGGATATTTTTGCTGTATCAAAAATGTAAAAGAGAAAGAACTGCTTAAAGCAAGCCTCTCAAAAGTTGGTATCTTCTGTGCAATAAAATTGAAAATTGCCACATTAAAAACACTTTCTAAGTATAATCTGTTTTCCTTGGTTCATTAATATATACTGTCAGAATTTTGATTTATGCACATTAACTTTCAGAATCAGGTATATTACTCTGATTTATGTATGCTGCATATAAAACTTATTTAAAAATCTTAAACTTTAGAGTACTGATTTAGTATGTGAGTATATAAATCTTCCTGTTAAACTTTCAGTTTAGTTTCCTGATTTATATACACAAGATTTCATGCTATTTATGGATCGTAATGTTAAAACTCTAATTTAATACTGTAGTTACTGTAAGAAGCATTAGTACAATAAAATATGCAATAGGTAAGAAGCTAGGATGAAAGTAATCAATGATTTCTGCAGACTGCACCTCTGGCCCAATTTTAGCTGGTGTAAATCAAAATAATTTCTTCACTTGAGGAACTTTCTCAGGCTCACAGCGTTTATGAATCTTGCTCTTTAGTCATAATATGCAAATATAATTAGAAGAATTACATTTGGAATGGTTTAATGAAAGGAGATGTTATATCATAGAGATACCTTTTCTCTTTGATCTCAACTCTTTATGGTCTTCATTTGCTAGTCATCAAGGAAAATATACCTAGCTGAGATGTGCTGTTACAGATGCTCTCATCAATGTTTTGGTACATTAGCATATACTTCATTTCAGATAAATGAGATGTTTCGATATTCATCCACTGTTTCATAAAAAATCAAAATACAATTCTAGGTCATAATTCACTGTTATGTTCAGTTTGCCCATAAGTTGAACTACTATATTGCTAATGTTTCCTACATAATATGATATAGTATATTATAATAAACTATCACTTTTGGGTTTAAATAGTAATATGAGTTAGTCAAAAAACCAAACATGAAATCATCCTTCTATGCAAGAAGAGATATTAAAAGAGTTTGGTCTGAAACACTTAAGAATTATTTGCCAAAAAGCAACTACTTCCTTTTCCAAATCCATCCCAGAGCCTGAGAGCCCAAATAGCTGAGTGTGAGGGACAGCTGTGAGGTCCCCCAGGCTAGAAGGACTTTCCTCTCTCTAACAATAACGTGCTCAGAGATTGATGTAGAAGCAAAGTATCTCCCATTCCCAAACAACTATATCTTATATAAAATGGTCAAGGAAACTAAGAATTATTCCTGACCCATAAAATGTCATACAACCTCAACTTACTACTTTTTGTGTATGATGTGTCTGGAGTACTTTTTGTCTCTAAACACCAATTTTACACAACAGAATTTCCACGTGCGTATGATCAGTTTCTTTATAACTGAAAATATTTCTCTGTATTGAAAACAGGGTGCTGGCCGTAGTCAAAAAGAAAGGAAGAGCATGATGTTCCTCTGTATTCTACTGAACAAAATCACAGAATAGTGGGGGAAATGTGTTTCAACAAATTAACACTTCAGAAACAAGCAGAGCTTAAGTTATCTTATCCCAGTTAACTTCCATAGCTTAACAGAAAAAAAAATGGTGGCAACAAAACGTTCTTTAACTCCTTTTCTCCGTTATACTTATTTTGTACTAAGGATCTTCTTCCTGATCCCATGTAAATGTCCTAGATATTTATACATTCCGGTATTTTCTGTAGATGGCTGAATTACTTTGTATGTTTCTAACCCCTGGGACAGATTATCTGGCAGGGGTATCCCTAATTCTTATGTTCCTTGCTGTATAAATAGATGCCTCTTCTGTGGGAGTTGCAGGCTTCCTGCAATGACCAAGCGCGACAGTTTCTCTCCTTCTTCATGAGTGGAAGTGGCAGTGACAGAAAATCTTTATCAGCCCGTCACTAGTGTGGCTGCAGATGTACGACATGCCCAGCTGGAAGAGTCTGACATCACGAAGTGTTGTTTGTTAGACTAAACTTGAGGCCCTGACAAAAACACTTTGGAAGCCAAAAAGAAAGTAAGCCCAAAATGTTTGTGTTTGTCGTGTCCAGTTTTAACTAGCAAGGATAACTACAACAGACTACAATACGGATGTTTGTTGTTTTTTTAATGTTAAAACTTTGCTGTAAACAGCCCCTCAGAGATGTGAAAAATGGTCATTATTAAGGGTGCACCTGTGAGTAAAAATATAAGAGGGGGAGGGTAGTGCTTTTTGCAGCTTGCTTGCATTTTTCCACTAAGAAGTCTTTAAATCCTCTTCTGCTTTATAAATTTGAATGTCTCCTGCATCAAATTCAGAACTTCACCTAACTACAGAAACACAAAAGTGATAGCCATGAATTATACAGTAATAGTGCTTTGCTTAGAGGCTTGATTAGCAGCACCTCACAACAGCCATTTTGTGCAGTCTTTTCAGGCGTGCTCACGCATGATTTCTGGACCAATAGTTTTGCCATCATCAATTAATTAATTAATTAATTAATTAATTAAATGAATCAAAAAAAAAAAACCCAAAAAGCAAACCAAACCCAACCAAACAACAATAAGTCCATGAGCTTAAAGCTGTTCCTTTATAAGCATGAGCTGATAATGTAAATAATGACTTGAGCAGAAAACATGATTTCTGGGACATGTACATCCATAATATAGAAGTAGAATATTCCAGGAGAGATCGTAATAACCCTGCCCTGACAATGTTTTATAGATTCAGTTATGCATAAGCAGACACACATACACAGGCATACAAATGCTATCTGAGACCTAAGACCAGATTCCAGTGATTCCTGTGAGGGTTAGTCTTAAAAAGCCAGCACTGCCTTTTGTGTTAGAGCTCATTTTCAGCCAAAGTTTTTCCTGACTTACAACTGGAAGCTTCAGGAAAGCCAAGTATCAAAGCCTCAGCAACCTGGTCATGCACAACCATGGCTCCTCATCTGGATCCTTTAATATCTGGAGGTGCTTGAGCCAGGAAGCTCCCTGGCTCCTGTTGCCCATCAATTGTTCAGAGACAGTACTGGATAGCGTGATTCCAGGAGCTGGTCTTGTCTAATCAGGATCAACAGCCAGACTTTGGGTAAAAAGTAGGAATAGACTAAATGAGGACTGAAAAATAAGGAAGGAAGGAGTAGAAAATATTACATTTGGCTGTGAAAAGAATAAACAACAGGAGAACTTCCAGAAAAGGATAAATATAAGGATAAGGGATTGATGCATGAATGGATACTAATGGGCCAGGGAAGGAAAAGAAAAGAAAATGATTTATTCGCTAATTTTCAAACCACCTCATGAATTTTATGAAGTGTATGAACACTTTTAGCACTCAAGAAAATTGAAAATTCAACTTTAAAATAGTATTTCGGAGTAAGCAAATAATCCTTGTCTGTGATACTTGTCATATTTCAGATTGTCACCAAGAAAATTCAATAAAAACATACACACATTGAATTTATGTTTAACTTGCATTTCTTTCAGGCTAAGTAATTCAAATCTAGAGTATCAGCATCATTATCAAGGTTTCTAATACTTTCTTATTAAACACATTTAGAAACAAGAACAAACCTGCTCGAGAAAAAAATTCTTGGATCAGAATTAGACAAAAATAGTATTTTCACCAAATTTGGAAATGTTTTTTATTGACTTTTAAAACAAATTCTGAATAATTCCTTGTGCAAAACTGTCAGTCAAAAAGCAACCAGATATATTTACTTATGTCTATGCATGTATGTATGTGTGTGCGTTTGGGGGTGGTGTGTCTGCATACAACTGAAATCAGTATCAATGAAGAAAGTAATTCTAATATTTTTTTTTCTGAATTTACTTACATATCCTCCATACAGGGTAATTCGAGATACTTAATTCAAGTTAACACACTGCGTAAATAACAAGTGGTTTAGTTAAACTGCATAAAATCCCTGTGTGAAAGCTATAATGAACATTGAACAGGGTTTAATTCAATCAGTTTAAATCACTTCCAAAGTAAATCAAGCCAAATCAAATTAAGGTCATTACAATTTTCTATGAGACTGTCCAATCAGGGGTTCAACCCCAATTAACTACGTCACCTTAATAACTAATTCAGAATGATTTTTTTCAAGTGTCCTTCCCTGTCCAGACAAGCCTTTCGGCTCTGTCAGTGATGCCTACCTCTGGGGGATGCCAAAGCAGGCCTTCTGCCAGCTGGGTCACCACCACAGAGGGGGATGCCACAGGAGGCAATGCTGTTTTGTCAACATAATAAAGTTCACTTAGGGTGCTGATGGATTATTTATACAAATGCTGGCATCCCAAACTCACTTCGATTTCCCTTTTCAATCCCCGAGATTGCCGGTATAAAGGCAATTAATCTAAAATGAAAGAAATGCATCTATAACAGCAGCATTCTTTGAAATTCAAGTATTTACAGAATCATAGAACACCAGGTTGGAAGGGACCACAAGGATCATCTGGTCCAACCTTTCTTTGCAAAAGCACAGTCTAGACAAGGTGTCCCAGCACCCTGTCCAGCTGAATCGTAGAAGTGTCCAGTGATGGGGAATCCACTACTTCCTTGGGCAGATTATTCCAATGGCTGATTGTTCTTATTGTGAAACATGTTCCTTGTGTCCAGTCAGAATTTCCCCAGGAGTAACTTATACCCATTACAACTTGTCTTTCCCATGTGACTCCTTGTAAAAAGGGAGTCTCCATCTTCTTTGTATCCACCATTTAAATACTGGAACATGGTGATAAGATGTCCCCTAAGCCTTCTTTTTTCAAGGCTGAACAAACCCACTTCTCTCAGCCTTTTCTCAGGCTTCCCCGACCTTCAGTCTTCTTTGTGTTCGTTCTCTGGACCCTCTCCAGCCTGTTACATTTTTTTTTGTATAGAGGGCACCAAAACTGAACACAGTATTCCAGCCTGAAAAGCCCTGAGTAGAGTGGGATAATGACTTTATCTCTTCTGGTGATGCCCTTGTTGATGCAACCCAGCATCCTGTTGGCTTCCTTTGCCGCAGCAGCACACTGTTCACTCATATTGAGCTTGTCCACGAGGAGCCCCAGGTCCCTTTCCACAGAGCTGCTGCCCAGCTGGGTGGATCCCAGCCCGTGCTGCACTCCTGGATTATGTTTTCCAAGGTGCAAGACCTAACACTTGCCCTTGTTGACCTTCATAGAGTTAGCCCACTCTTCCAGCCTACCCAGGTCTTCCTGCAGGGCGTCTCTCTCTTCTGAAGTGTACGCTTCCTCACTGTTGGGTATCATCACCAAATTTCATCAGGGTGGACTTGATCCCATCATCCAGATCACTTATGAAGATATTAAAGAGTGTTGGGCCCAACACTGATCCCTGAGGGACCCCACTTGTGACAGGTTGACAGTTTGAAAAGGAGTTATTTACCACCACCTCCTGGGTGCAGCCTGTCAGCCAGTTCCCTACCCACCGCAGAGACTACTTGTCTAGACCCTAACACTCCAGTTTCTATAGGTGCCAGCCTCCAGGGCGTTTCTAAGGCTGGGGCGGGGGCACAGCCACTGCGGGGAGTGCCTGGGGCAGGGCAGGGGCTGCCCTTGGGGCTGGACACAGAGGGGCCTGGGGCTGCCAGCCACAGACAATGCCTGGGCGGGGGCTGCAGGGATGTGCTCCCGTCCCCGCAGCGCTCAACAGCCTTCCCCTTGCTGCCTCCGAGCTCCCTCGCCTCCTCTCCCACCCGTCCCTGGGCCTCTGCATCTCCTGACCCCCACTGCCCCAGCTGCCATCTCCCTCCCACCCAGCCCCACTGAGCCTCTTCTCTCCCTCCTCCTCCAGACCATGGCTGTGGGCATGACCCACGTCCTGATGGTGTTGAGCATCATCCTGCAGTACATGCTGAGGGTTGATGACCAGCCAGACGTGGCCACGCAAGACCTCCTGAGGCAGCACGAGGAGCGGCAGAACTGGGAGATGATTTGGCTGCTGCAGGAGACGGAGCAGAAGAGCCAGGAGCTGCGTGGGCTCTGCCAGGAAGGTGTGGTCCTCGCCGCCTGCCAGCATTGGTGGTTTTGGGCCTCTGCCGAAATCATGCTGGTGCTCTTTGGGCTGTACTGGCTGCCCAGGCAGAGGAACACTGATACTGACAACAGCAGCCAACTTGTAAGCTCCAGCTGTGTGGAGGAGGAGGAGTGGGAGGAGGATGACTGGGGGAAGAAACCAGACCCTTCTGACACTCTGGGTCAAGAGAATTCTCTGGATACGGTGGGCACCTCTGCTGTTTTTGCCAAGCCCTTTCCAAGAAGAACTTTCTGACAGGGCTGCATCCAGCCATGGGAGCGGGCAGCGCCTATGAAGACCTGTCTGAGGAATACTTCCATGAGTACCCATGGATATTTAGGACTGTTAGTATAGTCTTGTAGACACAGATAAGGTAGGTAGGAGTTGTTTCTTGCCAGATGCCAATTAATTTGCTTGTTTGAATAAACACTCTGTCCCTGTATGTCTGGGCAAGCGTTTGTTGGGGAATGTGGGCCCCTCTGAGATGCTGCCATGCTCAGCTGCTGACAAATCAAGTGGGCGTTTTGTGGAGAAGCAGGTTTGGAGACTCTGTTTTCACCCTCTCTGTAACTCAGTGTGCTGGTTTAGCCTCAGCTAAACCATGGGCCTCGAGTCGCTCACTCACCCCCGCCCCGGCTGTGGTTTGGAGGGGAGAATCGGAAGAAAAAGGCAAAACTCGTGGCTTGAGACAAAGGCAGTTTTACGGAACAGTGAAGGAAAGAGTTAAAAACAATAACACTGATAGAGGAATGTACAAACACAATTACTGTACCACTGCTCACCGGCCTGACCCGGGATGCCCCAGCCCGCTCCCAAGGGGTGAGTTTCTGCTTCCTCCCCCCAGCCAGCTCCTGGGCTACAGTGTGGGCATGGCAACACATGGTATGGCATACCTGTGTCCTGCGCCAGCTCCTTGGCAACGTTAACCCTATCCCTGCAGGAACCAGGACACTCAGGTTCCCTGCCTGCTCTTGCTCCTCTATCAGGGAGGAAAGCTGGGTGGGAGAGGCTGGCACTGGCAGGTCCCGGGACCTGGCAGCGCTACTCCCTGGGAGGCAGCGTGTGAGCTCACCTGCCTGCCAGGGCTCTGCCGGGCTCCGCTGGAAGGGGAAAGCCTCCTCCACCTGCAGCTCTGGGCAAACAAAGAGCCGTCCACAGGCACACGCTCACTTCCCCTCCCATGGCTGGGGAAGTCGTGAAACCCTGTACAGGTCTGGCAGAGCTCCATTTTCCCCTCTCTCTGATGGGACTGTACGTGTCAAGTAGCCTCTGGTCATCCTACGCCTCCATACTCATCTTTAGGATCTTTGGTTATTTCCACCTTTGTAAATAGCATTAACACTGAAAGAGAAGGGCGAAATCGTGGAAAAGTACCACTGCCACATTGTCTTATGGTTATGTCTTACCTGATCTGCATCTTGTGTGTCCATATTGTCATTTCCAATTAACGTACACACCCATGCCTTTCAGTCCTGGTGTTTCCCACAGTACCCTGAGATCCTATCCCTGGCAGTTTCTCTGCCTCGTATTATTCCTCAATATTTTATATAAAATATTAACCGATGTGCCAAAGGTTTTGGCCCGGTTTTTGTGAAGATGCTGAAATGTTGGCTGGGGGCTGCTTTAATCTCCATCCAGCTCCAGAACTTAGCCAAGGTAATTTGCGCAGGGTGACTTTACACTGAGTTGTGCTACAGTCTAGCTTGTTTCTGTCTTTATCATACTTTATTGATGTATCCTAGAAGAGTTATATTTAAAGCCATTACAATTTGAATTACTCATCAGTTTCAGAAACAAACTATATTTGATCATTCTTATTTCTGTTGCAATACTAAACATAATCATACTTGATTTTTAATGAAATGGTCCTTATTAAGGCTTCCTTTTGTTATCCCTTATATTGAATACAAATGATAGCCTAGCTCTGTACAGTTTAATACTAGCTATGTGTGAAGAAATATCTGAATACTTAGTAAATTATTTTTTCATTAGACAAATCATATTATATCTAAACATAATTACTACGTTTTTAAACACTGCAATTTAATAATTTCATTAATTATTCACATTTTACTTCAGTACAGTTATGGGTAACAAAAGCAAGCACACAGAGTAAAAAAATCTAACATCTATACATTTTTTAACAAGGAAACCGATATTAATATACCTGTGAAAAGAAAGACTTTGTGGGGGTTTTTTGTAGTTTATTATTTGGTTTTGTGGTTTTTTTTTTCTTCTACAATCCCACATTGGCTCAAATATTGTATAAATTGAAGACACATGCCAGATATTTATTTTGACCTTTAGGATTTACCAGTCTGTTTTTAATCTATTTGAACAATTTAGTTTTGTAGGGGGACAAAGGTCAGTTCCAACAACCTCTATTTAATTTGAACAGAATCCCAGTGAAGCTTAGGAAATGTTTCTTCTACTACTGACAAAAGCTCAGTTTACTTATGTTCTTTACTAGTTGTGGAAATCTTGTAGAATATTATTCCAGAAAGCCATTATCTACTGAGACTAAGTAAATGTAACAAAATTGTATAGAAGGAACTGAAACAGAAATTCAGAACAGAATAAAATGTGTCACTGTGTTACGTTTATGACAGTCAGTTGTTTCTGCTTTTGCCAGAATTGGTCACAAGTAATATTCACCAAAGTTGCAGATGGTTTGAAACTACTTATTTGTTATCAACACACATCTATGGACAAATAGCTCAAGAGGAAACTCTTATAATACGTAGCCTAACTATATAGTAAAAAATTGTGTTATAGATCTGTATCAAGGAATTGTTGAGACATCTGGATGGAGCTAGCAGTTGCCTAATTTACCCTTAGAAGTTTCTGAGAAATTCTACGGGCTCCTTTGGACTGTATATTTAAGTGTTTAACTATTCTTACGCTTAGAAACATTTTGTTATGTTATATTCAAAATCTTCCTTGGCGTAAATCTGGCTGCTACTGCTTATCCTGTTCAGAAGGGTTCATGGCCAGAGGTTTCTTTCTTTCATCTTTGCACCTACTGTTATCAGTCCATGTTTCATCTCCTCTTCTCCAGCCTAAACAACCACAGTTTCTTTCCTCATAGATCATTGGTTGTACATCCTGAAGCAAGTAGTCCACACTAAATGATCAGCAGTTTCCCAGCCCTGCAACTGTTTTTAGTTTATATGATCCTTACACAGCAAGTAAATAAAAGTCATGCTGAAAGCCAAAGTCATATTTGAATACAGATGTGTGTTTTTCAACTGGAATTCAGTCTTTATTTTGTAGAATCTTAGACTTAGTGTTTTTTTGTTTGCTTGGATATTCTCCAACATGCTAGTGTTTGGATTTTACTGTTAATCCTAATCTTGATTTTGTAACAGTATCACTATAATGGAGTATCCTCAAAATGACTGCTCTTAATATGGTGACCTATGACAACAATTTGACACATTCCTCTTCTTCGGCCACTAAATAGGAGAAAACCAAATCAGCACGTTAAATAGCATTGACTAGATAATTAAAATACATGTATGCATTTTTATTTTTATACTTTCTATACTGAATGGAATATATGTATGAGATCTAGTACATTCCATGTCTTCGTCAATCCTTAAGGACAGACAAATCAGAAACTAAGATCTGAATAATGTGTTTGCAAAACAGCCCGTGCCGTTCTTGAGTTTTGGTTTTGAGCTTTCCATTCCCTAGCAACTGTAAGTCACAACATGACACCAAAGAGCAAAACAAGAAGTTCTGTATGTTAAATGGATGCAGACCTACATGAATCTATCAAAGCCATGTTTAGAAATGCATTTTGAAAACATTTCCTTTTTTTTTTTTTTTTTTCCAGAGGCAAGTGCAGAAAGGAAAAATTAGTATCCAATTTTCATGTTTCAGCATAAAAGAGTTACATATTAAGTGATGATAATGATTTATGCAATCACTATAGGAACTTTTCAGGAACCATGAATTTATTTATAACTAAAGGATATTTTTCAGTAATATGCTTCCTGGTTTTGACTACATACCAAAACAAACAAACAAACAAAATATCCAGAATGCTTTATGCAAATATCTGTAGAACTGCATGTCTTACCTTGCCTGTGAAGAAAGTCAAAAAATGTAAGATACATAAAAATCTATTGTTATTCCAGGATGCAATCTTCAGGGAATGCTCTAAACAGGCCTGAAACACAAATAAAATTTGGTTATGATTGTCTGAAATGTGTTTTCAGAGTGGGTTTTTATTTTATAAGGTAACACTACTAACTATATACTGTTAATCGATACTATTACTAGTTGGCAAGCAGAAAACATTCTGCATAATGTTGCGATACAAAATTCTGTGAGATTATCTGTTCTGGATGGAGAAGTGTAGAAATTCAAGTTCAGTTTTGTCTGAAAACTGAGGTTTTTTTGTGTATGTATATATACATAAACATATGCATAAAAGTATTTTTACATATATACATAGTACTAGGTAATAATGCTTATGACCACAAAATAAGAGAACTTCCAAAATCTATTCCAAATTGACATGTATTCTATGCCCCTTGCAGATATGCATTCAGAGATAATATTTATTACCATAATCTTCATTACCATAATCTTCATCACCATAATCTTCATCATCATTAAAAATATTGGTTATATTTACTGTTTGGCCTTTCTCTTCTCTCTTAAATAAGTTCTCAGTTAGAGGCCATATGATGACAATATTCTGATATCTCTGAGCTCTTTCCTCTTTACACTGATTCTATTCTGCCTCATTCATTTTCTTTGTGATGCCCACTTCTTCCAAGAGACCTACATCGCATTTAGTGTTGCAATTAAATATGGATTATACTACAACAAACAGTGTAATAGAACCTTGACTGATAGAAACCAGTTTCCCAAAGCACTTGCAGTCTAGTTCCCTGTTTTTGCAGTTAGATCCTGAGAAGCTTTCATAAAATGGGAACAAGCAGGAAAAGACTCACAAGATGGGTATAGTAAACTCTTCTTTTTTTCTTTTCCTTTTGCCCTTCTTTGGCCAAACTGAACTCCAGTTAACTAAGTTGTTAATTTTGTTGATGGGTTCACTTACTGCTATGTTGTTTAGCAATTTCTGTGCTTTTTTCCCCCAGTTTGGGCAGAAATTACATCAGAGAGACAATTACATTGCTTCTGTTTTTTGAACTGACCGTAATACATTAATAATAATAATAGACACTACTACCTTTTGCTAGTGATAATGGCGAGACTCACAGATTAATATCTTGATTAAGAAGAGGCAACACTGTGTTCACTAAGATTTATGATTAAGTCCATTAGCATTACTTATGTTATTTTCTTACACACTGTAATTTTATTTCACTCACCACAGATTCTTCTCCAATATTAAGAGTTGACAACGTCTTACTTATGATATTTAATAATTTGGAAATTTTTTTTGCAGACAGAGAAATACGTAAATTAATGAAAATAAGTTAATATAAAAATCATGAGACAAGCACGATACATACTAAACTTTGCTTTTAGTTGACAAGATATCCAATACCTTGAAACTGCAGTTATTGGATCTCTCAAAGGCACCTCATAAAAATCAATGGTAGCTTTACAGGACAGAGAGCATAAAAATCTTCCATATATTATACAATTTTAGGGGAAGAGATTTAGGTTTCATATATCCTTTCTAAGTCATCAGATATATTGCTGTTTTTTTATAGAAATAAGCAATAAGATAAGACTAAAAGATTCATTATTGCCCTGTGTTAACCCAAGGAAAAATTTTATCTTAAAAATATCGTATCAAAAGTGCACTGAAAGTACAAATGGAAACAACAGATAACAAGATACTGAAGAATTTCAGGAAATCTCATCTTTATTACCCCTTTTTTGGCATGTGGCTCATCAAATTTTTGATAAATCTTTAAACATGGAAGAAGTACTAATGCCTAATTCAGAGCTCTTTTTGCTTACTAAATGGAATATATTACAAAAATCTTGACTTTTTGTTGGTGAAAGATAGATAATTTGTGGGACAGAAGTTCAAGTTGGATATATATCAGAAACATAGGTTTGAATTATTTTTTTTTTTCTTAATGGTGAAGTCTATCCATTTAAGGACATTCATATATATCAGATTAACACAGTAGCTAGTCCTGCACCAGACCAATCTGAAAATGTGTCATTTGTATAATTAAAAAAATCAAACAAAACCCACAAAACCACCACAAACCCCAAGCAAAGCCTAACAAGTTTTAATTGCTTTCTGTGCACGAAGAAACAGAAGCACTGAAAACTGTTAGAATAATAGGAGAAGGGAAGAAAAGGGGATAAATTCTTACTAAATTAAGACTAGTTTTAGAAAGATCTCTGTGTATCTAAGTAGAGAGAGATACATCTAGCAGCATTTGCAAAAAAATAAAACCCCCACAGCTCCCTTTAAAAGTTTATGGACAGTCTAAAACTGAAGAATTGGGAAATCTGTTTAAATCCTTGCTACGTCAATAGTTTCTTGAATGGTACTAGGCAAGCTCTTTAGGATTAAAAGAGTGCCTAGGTAACCCAGAGGGTATTTCATTTAAACTGTTTTAGGAGGGAAATAATCAGCCTTTGAGGGGACACTTCTTTCCACTGATTAAAAGGCTTAGACCAGATGCACAACCATTAAAAACCTGAATTAAATGAGTCCCACTCCAGGATTAATTAACAGATGAGTTCCGGGATCAATGTTCACAATTTATTAAGCTAACCTGAAAACTAAAGGGTCTTACTTAGAGATCCTTAAAGTTATAATCTTAATATTATAGGCAAAAACATCTCGTTTGATGTCAAGATTTAAAGATAGGTGTGACTTTTGACATATCTGTGGGTAACTACATAGTTTTTTATAATAAAACCTGTACATATTTTCCTGTGGTTTTAGTTAAAAAAAAAACAGAAACAAAAAATCAAAATGGCCCTGATTGATCTCCGTATTTTTTAAGCCAAAATTATGGGGTTTTTATCTTTCAGCCTTACTTTGACATTGTGCTTGTTTAATTAAGGTACTTACTAAAATTCACGATCTAGGCTCAGAACTTAGTATCAATGGCTTATACATTTGTAGCCAGGTGTTTAATGCGAGTGGGTTCACTGTGTGTTCCTGTTTTTAATCACATAGTAAGGTTGACATGCCAAGGTTAGAGGGACAGGGTGCTAGCGAGGGCCTGCAGTCTGTTGCTCTGAGACATGCTGGCTACACTGCAGCACACGTGAAGTCTTACGGAGATGAGACAGGGGCTCCTGAGGTAATAGGAGCCAACAGGGAAACACCAGTGGAATACCCCAAAGGAATTAAGGGATGCTCCTCTAAGAAGGTGATGCTTCTGACAGCCCAGCTGAAATGCCTCCACACCAATGCATGCAGCTTGGGCTACAAACAGGAGGAGCTGGAAGCCACCACGCTGCTAGAAAGCGACAACTTACTGAAACTTGGTGGGATGAATCCCATGAATGAAGAGCAGCTATCAATGGCTACAGGCTGTTCAAAAGGGACTGGTGAGGATGGAGCGGCAGAGGTGTTGACCCTGTATCAAGAAATGGATTGAATGAGAAGAGATGTCTGAAGAATACCCATGAGCAGTTTCAAAGCCTATGGGTAAGAATTAGAGGCCAAGACAACACGGGAAACCTTATGGCTGGTGGCTAGTACAGGCCACCTGATCAAGGGGAGCCTATTGACAAAACCTTCTTACTCCAGCTACAACAGGCATTGCACTGGCAGGCCCTTGTCCTGCTGGGGGACTTCAACCACCCCAATATCTGCTGCTGAAAAAGTAGCATGGCGAGCTGTAGGCAATCCAGGAGACTCCTGGAGTGCATCAACAATAACTCCTTAAGACAGGTAATAGACAGCGCCACCAGAGGGGTTGCGATACTGGACCTGTTGGTCAGCAATGCAAGTGAGCTAATTGGTGACATCAAGATTGAAGGCAGCCTGGGCTGCAGTGATCACACACTGGTGGAGTTCAGAGTCCTGAGGGATATGGGTCAGGGGAAGAGTAAAGTCAAGACCCTGAATTTTAGGAAAGCAAACTTCCAGTTCTTCAAGGAGTTAGTCAATAGGATCCCCTGGGAAGCTGCCCTCAAGGACAAGGGAGCAGAACAGACCTGGCAGATATTTAAGAACACTTTCCACAGAACACAAAAGCTCTTGATCCCCAGGTGTAAGAAATCATGCAAGGAAGATAAGAGACTGGCATGGCTGAGTTGAGACCTGCTGGTCAAACTAAAGGGCAAGAAGGGAATGCACAGGCAGTGGAAGCAGCGCAGGTATCCTGGGAAGAGTATAGGGTCTGTTCAGTTGTGTAGGGATGGGGTTAGAAAGGCTAAGGCATGGCTGGAGCTGAACTTTGCAAGGGATGTAAAGAATAATGAGAAAGGCTTCTACAGGTATATCAGCCAGAAAAGGAAGGTCAAAGCAAGCATACTGCCCCTGATGTGTAAGACTGGCAAACTGGTAACAATGGTTGAAGAGAAAGATGAGGTACTTTTTTGCCCAAGTCTTCACTGGCAGCCTCTCTCTCCCCACACCTTTTGAGTGGATAGACTGCAAGTTAGGGACTTGGGGAGAAAAGTCCCTCCCACTGTAAGAGAAGATCAGGTTGGTGACCACCTGAGGAACCTGAACATACAGGAGTCTATGGGACCTGACAAGATACATCCCAAAGTCCTGAGGGAATTGACTAATGTAGTTGCCAAGCCAGTCTCTCATGAAAAGTCATGGCAGTCAGGCAAAGTCCCTGGTGACTCGAAAAAAGGGAAACAATGCAGCCATTTTTAAAAAGAGTAGAAAGGAGGATCTTGGGAACTATCAACCTGTCAGCCTCACCTCTGTGCCTGGGAAGATCATGGAACAGATCCTTCTAGAAGCTATGTTAAGGCACCTGGAGGACAGGGTGGTGATTTGAGACAGCCAACATGGCTTCACCAAGGGCAAGTTCTGCCTGACCAGCCCAGTGCCCTTCTATGATGGAGTGGCCACATCAGTGGAAAGGGAAGAGCTATAGATGTCATCTATATGGACTTCTCTAAGGCCTTTGACATGGTCCCCCACAACATCCTTCTTTCTAAATTGGAGAGGTATGGATTTGATAGGGGGATTGTCTGGTGTATGAGGAATTGGTTGGATGGTCGCATCCAGAGAGTAATGGTCAATGGCTCAATGTCTAGATGGAGATCAGTGACCAGTGTTGTCCCTCAGGGGCCTGTATTGGGACCAGTACTGTTCAATATCTTCATCAGTGACATAGACATTGAGATCAAGTGCACCTTCAGCAAGTTTGCAGACGACACCAAGCTGAGCGATGCAGTTGCAAAGCCTGAGAGATGGAATGCCATCCAGAGGGACTTGGACAGGCTGGAGAAGAGGGCCGATGTAAAACTTATAAGGTTCAACAAGGCCAAGTGCAAGGTCCTGCACCTGAGTCAGGGCAATCCCCAGTATCAATACAGGCTGAGAGATGAAGGGATTGAGAGCAGTACTGCCAAGAAGGGCTTGGGGGTGCTGGTGAATGAAAAGCTGGACATGAGCTGACATTGTGCGTTTGCAGCCCAGAAGGCCAACCGTATCAAAAGAAGCATGGCCAGCAGGTTGGGGGAGATGATTCTGCCCCTCTACTCCACTCTGGTGACACCCCACCTGGAGTACTGCATCCAGCTGTGGCGCCCCCACCACAAGAAGGACATGGACCTGTTGGAGTGGGTACAGAGGAGGGCCACAAAAATGATTAGACGGCTGGAACACCTCTCCTATGAGGACAGGCTGAGAGAGTTGGAGTTCTTCAGCCTGGAGGAGAGAAGGCTCTGGGGAGACTTTATTGAGGCCTTTCAGTACTTAAGGGGAGCCTACAGGAAAGAAGGGGACAAATTTTTTAGCAGGGCCTGTTGCAATAGGAGAAGGGTAAATTTAGACTAGCTAGAAGGAAGACATTTTTTACAATGAGTGTGGGGAAGCACTGGAACAGGTTCCCAGGGAGGTGGTAGATGTGCCATCCCTGGAAACATTCAAGGCCAGGTTGGACGGGGCTCTGAGCAACCTGACTTAGTTGAAGATGTCCCTGCTCATTGCAGCGGGGGTTGGACTAGATGACCTTTAAAGGTCCCTTCCAACCCAACCTGTTCTATGGTTCTGTGATTCTATGGCTTTACTTTTTGACATTTCGGTGTAGATCGGTAGCAGAAATGTCCAACCAATTTTTCATATTCCAGAGCTGATTAAAAAATAAACAACAGCTGTGCACTCTCCTTTCCAATAATGTATATTCATTTGCACTAAATTCAAGTATACACTTTTAATGGATGAAAATTCTTTGCAGTGATGATGTAATTTAAGGAGGCAGAGTGACTTACCAGGTAGAAGTGTAATAACAAAACTCAGGGGATATCTGTTTATTATTTTATTCCTGAGTGCTCAAAAAACAAGATTCACTGAGAAGTATATAGTTATATAGAAAAGCCCATAAATGCTTGAAATACTGTCCATGCTCCAATCTCCAAAACTTCACTTGACTTTCATAAAACGGTTTTTCACTCTCAAGACAGTCTGTATCCTGAAGCAAAGACTTCACCCTTATGTATTCCTAAACAGAATTATGAGTCCTGACTGATCTTTTGAGGCTCACAGCAATGTAACGTTCCTAAAAATAGATTTTTCGTGATGAAACCTGAGAGAAAAATTCTCACTACAGATTACCACCTTAAACACAGCACTGGATGATTTTATTTCCTTTCCACCCCCCAAAAAAGATGTTTGTGGATTGTTTCTTATTCCCGCAAAAGAAGGAGAAAAGATAGACTTTCTCCCCCACCCCTCCTTTATTTTTTTTCTGAGTAACAAGCTCTTGCCTTCTGCCCTTTGTTTATACCTCACTTCTTGAATAGATCATGATGAAACTTCATTCTAATACTATTATGCTCTTTCATTCAGGAACCAAGAGCTAAAAATGGTATACACAAGAGTTTGCACACTTGCAGAATACTATTGAGTGAATTAGAATATGTCTGATCTATCATTCTAAAAAAAAGTCCCAAATTATCACTGACAAATATATTTAACTAGATTGTTTTGCTGTTCTAGGATGCCATTTACCAACAGTTTTAACTTCCAAATTTTTACTTAGATCAAACCAATTTATGAAAATAAAACCACTAGCAGTATAGTTTTCAGGGTGCTAACTTTAAAGGATCCAGAATTCTCAAGGTAGAGAACTCTTCAAATTGAAATCAAGAGATAACAGATAAAAAAAATGTATTTTTAAAGCTGCAACAAAGCATTTGGTAAAATTTTACGTATTGCTAATGTAATCTCTACAGGATTAGAAACTGCATCTGTTTTTATCCTTTTTTTCATTTGTCCAGAAGAGTAATTTATATGATGTTTAGAGAACTGGGGAAGAAGAGGGAGGAATCATATAACAACTATTTCAGAATATTGAGAGCAAGGTTCCCATTTTATTCTGTATGTCTCTATATATTCTAAACAAAGTTTGTTTCAGTTTGTAATTAAAATTTTCAGTATCAATAGAACACGACATGTTAAAGTGCACATTGGAATATCAACTCTTGTACTACACTGTGTGCACAGCCACTCAGGCCCAGTATTCTGTCTCTGACAGTGATCTGTGGCAAAGTCATGAAAAGAATATGCAAAAATGAACTCTGTAGTGGCCAGTAATGAAATAATCTGCCGAGAGGTGAAGTTTCTTCTTCATAATCCCTATCAGTTAATAGAATGTGTAAGGTTTAAATCCCTTCATAAAAAAAGTAAATTATTCTATGTGAAATAACTGTGAATGTTCTTGTTATCCGCATATGTGCCTAATCCGTCATTGAATCTTGCTTAGTTCTTGGCCTCAATTATATCTCGAGACAATGAGTTTTCAACATATTACCTTCCATTTTCACTTAATTTCTTTCTTTCATTGTATAATGGAAAAGGTTAAAAGAGCTAGATTAAGATTTACCTATGATTTCTGAACCTCTGTAGCTTTATAGACCTGTCTACGTTAACAATTTGGAATGAGGCAATAGTATGGTTTTGAAGAGAATCCCATGGTTATCTCCATCTCCTGCATTTGGTTTGCAGAACGTGCTCGCAGAGCAGCTTTGCTCTATGGCACCTATTACTTTGTGAAAAGAGCTAAACAGGAATCTCACCACAAAAAACAATCCAAATGCTCTCTACTGCTCAGTGGGGACACCAGGCTGTGAACTGGGTCATAGGCACACGGGCACTGAGCACTCTGACACAGATTTTGTGCACATGCCAATACAAGGCTCTTGAGCTCCTGTGAAAACCAGAAGTGATTCTTGTGGGGCAAGTACTACGTTCATCGTCTTTCAGCCTTTATCTCACTTGTGAGCCTGGAACTGCTGTCCAGTTGCCTTCCCATCTCAGAGATGTTGGTCAGCCCTTGGACTATGATACAGTTGCCCACTCTAAGATGTCTTGCCACTGAATGATAAGAGCCATAGGCTGCAAAATTCACCAGGAGAGCAACCTCCTTCTTGAAGAGAAATTTAGGCTCTGGAAATTGGAACAGAGGGTGACAAAGACCAGTTCATGGCAGGGGACCTCAACTGTTCTGTCACCAACAAACATTTCTGCACCAGCTGGGCTGGTACCTCCACCAAATGACTAGAAAGGCAGATCTAGAAACTACTGTTTTGCTTTTCAAACTAAAGGAAGTATAACAGAGCTGGCATCAAATAACTCGATGTCCTGCATTAGTTGCTGCAGTCAAAGGATGAAAGCTCCACTCTGACTCTTTCCTTTGGACACTGGCAAAACTAGACGAGGACAGTTGTGTTGGCCAGCAACCACCATAATGTTTTTGGGAACACACAAATGCACTGATGTGCTAGTCATCTATATAAAGCAGATGAAAAGATGCTGTGTTTTCCTCAGCAGAAATAAGGAAATGTGTGCAGTCAAGGAAACAAAGGTTTGCAGGTTAAATTTCCATCAAACCATACGTGTAAAGAGACATTTGATGTAAACTTCATGACCCACGTACAATAGAAACATGAGGAACCACAGAATCATTAACTTTTACCTCTTGATCTGCTCCTGTTGGATCAGGACTAACATTTCAATGAACTGCTAATACCAACATAGCCTGCATGAGCATCTCTCTTCCTTTTTCTGTGGTAAACATTTCAAACATCTCGGTTTCTGGAGATACTCTAGGCCTTTATTCATGTTGTCACATGATCCTAAAACTTTTTCATTTCACCTACCACTTTTTCTTAAATAGAATGAGAACCAAGCAAACTATTTCAGATGCAGATACCTCATAATGGACAAACTTGTACCATTGTTACTATTATTTTCTATTCTCTTTTACATCTGTCTGACATCATTGCCATAATGCCCAAGTCCCTTCGGTTTCTTTTAATTTACAACTTACAATATTCTTTCCAATACGAACTACCTGACATGTCTAAGCACACACTTTTGCATGTCATGATGGTACTCATTCATTTCATTCTGATGAGTCCTTTAGTTACCTGTCCAGTTTGTCTTTTTGTTTTGTTTCATTGACTGTGTCACTGGTCAGCTACTTTTCCAAACTGCTGACAAATGACATAAACAACATGTGTGAATTTTACTGCTACAGAATTGAGAGATATGTTTCATTTTTTGTGGCTAAAATGATTCTTTTTCTTTGTTTTCTATCTGCTACAATTGCATCTAGTACCTCATATTATACTGCATTACATTTTACTTTCCTTCATATACTCTTTGGATCTCCCTTCAAGTATAAAAAAAACTTCAGTAAATTGTCATCTTTTCTGAGCACACTCAAGCGATATATCAAATACTCCTGGTTCAGAACCTTCTTTTACTTCTGTAAAAGACTTGTTTTGCCTCACAGCATTTTATTTTCTTTTTTCTCTCTGGAAGGTTTCAGTTAAAATCCCACCCTTTCATAGAAGCTGGACTGACGTGACCTCTGAAGAGCTCTGTCAAGTCCAAGTCCAAGATGCAATGACAGTGTTTCTCTCAAAGCCATTATCAAAAGTCACAACGGCTTTCTTGAAGTGTAAAGAATATTCTTTCTCCTAGCATAGTCTGCAGTCATGTGCAAATCTAGATCTGTGCTTCTTCATATTCAGTGTAAATGTCAAATTAACACATAGCTTAAAGCATTTATAATAGTGTAATTAGGGAGGAATCTAAGTATTTACTACATGTACTTAACACGTAATTATTAAAAGTGATACGTCTTCAATTACAGCAATATTGTGCTGGCAATGAGGTACTCACTTACGGGACATGACATAAATTATAAATGCCTTCCCAAAGCATGATCATCAATCAAAACTACAGGTGCTAATATTGCCAGCAAAATTAGAAACAGGTTGTCAAGCAGCAAATCCAAAAATCATTAAGAAAGAAACTCAAGCAAATTAATGTTGGTGAATAGCCCTTAAAAATGACCTTTCTCCAGCAATGGCAGATGACAATTTTGGGACTTTTCTGTCAGATTTAGGGACATTTTATAATAAAAATTGAATATTTACCAATGAATGTAATGGCTAATGAAATATTTACTACATAGATATATTATTAACCAGTGGAAACTTGGTTAAGAAAAGAGGCAGGAGGGGAAGGAATGACTCAGGAATGTATCACGTTTCAGCAAACTCTTCAGAGATTTCTAAAAACAGCAGTAGAAACATTGTTTTTAATGAAAAAAAGTAGGCAAAAAAAAAAAAAAAAAGAAAAGGAAACAACATTGACTTAGTCTCTTCAACCAACTGCAAAAAAATGGGTTTCTATTAAAAAGGCCAATTTTTTTAAATCCAGGATAATAAGTAAGAATTCAAACCTTCTGCTACAAATAAGACATTTTTGAAGACTCAGACTACTGTCTGCCAAATTTTTATTGATAAATGATTAAGCATTAAATATGAGAGATGTGTGCAGATTGTTTTCTTGTTTCAAAATGTCATTTGTCTTAGAACTTTATTTCTACCTATAGAATGTATATTTTCAACAAAAGAAAGAAAAAGAAAAGAAAAAAGAAAAGGAAAAGACAAAAGGAAAAGGAAAAGAAGATAAAAGGAAAACAAAAAGTTGATTACTCAACGGTCACTTGAAAAACAGTTTTTGAGGCTTGAGCTTTTCCATGGCCTTAAATAATTAACGCCAGATTAAAAGCCTGAGCAAATATGAATAGTCAATTAATAAATGTTATTGACTTAAAAACCTAGTAACATTCCACGGTGCTATTTTACATTATGTACTTACGTAAGTAAACATTGCTCCCTAAAACTCCTTTTCTCCCTTAAAAAAATAATATAAACTAATCTACTTCTGCAATGATAGTTCCTAAATGAAGAATATAGAAATATTCAGTTTCTTTTTGGATTGCTAGCTAGCATAGTGTATGCCTACTGGGTGGTTGTATCATAATAAAATCAATCTCATCTCTCAAATGTGATATGTAAAGTTATGATTTCTTTTTAAAATTGAGGGTACATTCCCAGTAGTGTTTTAAATAAATACCTTTTAAGAAAATGAAATCTTTTGTGAGCTTGGGCCTCTATTTGCAATCAGCATTTATTCAGTACACTAAAGTTTGCCTATTTAGCAGCAGCTTCAACAAATACTGAAACAAAACAAAACAGTTGAAAAAAAAAAGGAAAGCAAAGGCAGAACAGCATGCTATACTATCTACAGTTTATCTCAGCTGCCGTGATGTAACTTTTTAACTCATGTCAGTTTTACCTAGTGAGAAAGATTAAATGTCATGCTTCTCCTACCAAAAGGAAAGTGTGTAGTATTTATAAAGAAAATAGTGAACACTGCCAGTGAAAGATGAATGGTACATCTGACTGTAGTTATAATGCTCTCTTTGTGGTACCAGCTCTTTACCAAAAAATTATTCATATAGTAACCTCATGTCTAGTAATCTAAAACTTAATAGTTGTGCAGTGGTTTCACACTAATAAAATCTGTAGTATGATTCAGCTAACCAACATAAATTCTCTCCCTGCCCGTAAAGCAAAATTTATCCAGCCTTGCTGCTGAAGCATCTCCAAGCAGCAGCCCATGATAGCACTTACAGACCAATGAAAAAGCCCAATAGTATTCAGTACAAAACCAATAAATAAATAAATAAATAAAATAAATTAGCCAAAAAGGTGAAGTCAAAGAAGAAACCTTTCAATCACATCATTAAAGGTATTATTTCCACCTGAATCTTATTAACAATGCCATTATATTCTTATATCTGGAGTTGCATCATGGATACTTCTTTTCTGGTAAATTTTCTAAGTGTTAGTATGGATCACTTTTCAACAAAATTTGTCATGGTTCTAATCTTTTTACATAACCAACTGCATCAAAGTTTAGATCCAGATTAAGTGGTTTAGCATATCGTTTCATTTACTTGCACTGTAATAATGACTTAGGCTCACATACACCATAGAACATCAGCATTTAGTTGACTTGGCCTGTTTCTTCTGACTGATTTGTACCCTTGCTGTAGTGCCTAGTCTTAGTTAACTGCCAACATTCTAGAGCACAAACAATTTTTACCTTGCCTTCCAGAGGGCTGAATACAAAAGCCCTTGAGAAATTCTCGAGAGAACTGCTGAGTATTTTGAGGTTGAAGATCGTTCAGTTGCATACTGCTCCCACAGTACTTCATTTCATTCCTAACTCCTGGTCATCTCATCTGATCTCCAGCCAGCACCTACGATTGTGTCATTGTGCTTATCTGTAAAACACAGCATGAACAGAGAATACTTTTAAGAGCAAATGATTGCCAATGCCATCATGAAGGGGTGCATAAAAACCTGCTGTATTTCGATTTGATCGTTTTATTTTTGTTCTGCTAAACAGAGAAAAAAATAGTATTATTCATGTGCTCATACAATGAAGATACATAGTGTGTGTAACCTAATACTTTACACACCTCTTCCAAATCAAACCATAGTAACTTTGGAAAAGAAGTACTTACGTGGGCTATTGAGGACATTTTGAGCATCTCTTTATGCAGCTGTGAGCCCTTCTATTTTCTTCTCTAAGTCCTGAGATAAATGAACAACCAGTGAAGTCTGTAATGATTTGGGTTCCACTCTGCCACATAGGGTTATTAGTATAATTTTGTTCTGCAAAGGGCATGACAAGGCAGGATAAGAGGGTAGGACCTTCACCAGGGCTGTGAAACAGAAGTGACTATTGAAAGTTGATGCAATGACACAGGCAGTAAAAGGAAGCTGCAAAATTCGGGTGCAGTGATTGTTCCATTTAAAAAATAGAGGTTATGGGTTTTGGCACCTGGGGAAAATGGATTTTTCTGATAGCTCTAGAGATGATGACCTACAATTGAAAGACTGGAATAGGTAATGGTTATTGGTACAACCCATGAGAAAAAAGGTATTGGTTCTGTGAAGCGTAATGGCAGCTAAAACTTACAACCTGCTGTGTAACGTCACAGCTCCTAATAAACCAGAAGACAACATTTTTAGGTATGTAGAAATTATACAAAAATTATCTATTTCCACAGCAAATGGTGGCTGCAGAGTTATTCTACATTTTTAAATGGAGTAAAAAGAAGGGAAACTACTTTTAAACATATAGTGGAATTGAACAAATGAACAGAGCCCTGTCAGTTTTATACAGGGCTCTGGTCAAGTCAGGAATTTATACAGCTCACGTTGGAAACTGTTCCTGGGGAGCAAACAGGATGGAGCTGTGGAGTGAAACTGATCTGCCCATAAAATGCACATCAACATTGTAGTTTTATGGTGGGCTAGTACTGAAGAGGTCAAGTAGTTGCCCAGTATCCCATAAAAGATTAATTCAGGGGTTGAAACAGAAATTACACCGATTAGCACGAATTACTTCTTAATTCTATGTTAATGAAACACAATATTTGAAATCCTTTTTTTGGTTCAAGGTCAAATCCTTTAGAAACTGCAAAAAATGGAGAATAAATGTCGCTCAATTCATTGAGTTAAAGCACAGCTCATTACAAGTGTAAAGCAACTTACAGAGGATAACACCTGACACTTTTGAATTCATTTTTGCAGAAAAATTGCAAAAAAGACAGACTTCATGGTTGGTAATTTTGAACTTCAATGTGAATCAAACGTAATCACCTCTTCTCAGGAGTCTGGCAGTAATTTTGGGGATCTTTTTCCATTGCTAGTGACTCTGACTTTGCTGTTTCCTTTTATATGAATACGGCTGCTGGTAAAATGCTAAAACTGCTTAATTCCTACTTGGAAGATAAATCCATATACCAAATAATTTAAATAGTATTTTTCTAGAGATTTCTCATCTATTCCTCACAGGTACCTTTCAAATATATATCAATCATCTCTAAAAAACTACTGGATATTTTTGGAAGGTAAATTAAAATATCAGTCATTAAAAACGTTGGATGCTCTGAATTCTTACCTACCCCAAATTGATTTTTTGATCACAGTTAGTATGGGGTGAATGCAACTTAAAACTGAAATGTAAAAAGAATAACAAAAGCCTATTGATACGGACAGAGTTTAGTCATCTATGGTTAGTACTGCTATCCTGAAAAACATCAATACTATCTGTTCCCTAGCCTACCTTGTGACTAAATCTATGGAATATAAATAATAATGGGATTCAAATTTATCCTACAGCTACAGTCATGAGGTAGCTGAGTATCCGTACAGTGTTGTGATGATCAGCTCCTCATGGGAGCATTGCCTTACAAAAAAAATCCAATAATTTATTCTATAGAAAAAAACAAGAAGATGTAAATCAGTGTCTTCTTGAAAGGTATTGCAATATATTTCATCTCATCACTGCCTTTTTGAAGAACAAGAATAGTTCTTATATAAAGCCTGTGAAGTAATTGTGAATGTTTCTGAACTAGGACAACTTCTAAATCAAAAGCTGTAAGTGTAAATGATGTTTTGTCTTGCACTTCCTTAAAAATAATTAATCAAGAATGAAGCTTAACTATGTATTATATCTCTTCAAAGGAAAATTGAAATAATTATAAATAATAATAAAAAAACAGAAACAAATCTTTAAATATCATATTTTCAGTTTTGAGTCACCATGCATTTTAGTGTATTCTATTGTTGTCCACATGTCTTTCAGCTATGATTTATATACATTACTTTCATATATTATAGTTCATTTTTTCCTTTCTTTCCAAAGGGTTTCACAAGGGCCAATCAGCTGCCTTCCACCCCCTACCCCTGCCCTCCAAACCTCACCAAAGATTTTGTTTTTTGCTTAGACATATATGTTATTCAACAGTATATATACGTATACATACACATACACATACACATACACGTACACATACCCATACATATACATATACATATACATATACATATACATATACATATACATATACATATATGTGTATATAACATTGTTAGTTTCTCAGACTGGGGTACTTCTTGATTTCCTGCTGTCTTTGTATCCATCATCATCATATTTCCTAGGACTTAGTCAGTTTAGAAGTGTTCAGAACTTGCTCATTCATTCTTCCACTTCCAAATTGCAATGTGCAGAAAAAAACTCTCCTCAGACTTTGTCCAAAAGCTTCTCAGCTTGCTAAGTCAGTAAAAGGTAGTGAATGACGAAGAAAAAAAATACCCACTGGCCGTAGGTCAACTGGCAGAAACCTCAAGAATTTAGATAATACGTTTGACAACAGTAATAAGTAGGGAAAAAAAAGAAGAAAGGTGTACAGTGAAACAGAACCTTGTGATGAGTTTAAGTAAAAAAAGAAGTAGGTGAAAAAGAAACTGAACTTTTCTGATAAAAGAAGTAATATCAAGGAAATGAGATCCTCAGAATGTCATCAAAGTCAAAGCAATGCCAAAAATCATTGAAGAACATTTAACAAAATATCACTAGCAGAAAAATGCAAAGATTCAAGCAGAGCTGCTCTCTCCATGAAACCATGAAATCAAACAGGGCACGAGGACAACAAAGGAAAGACATCAATAGTATGGAGCACTTTTTAGATTAGATGCACAACCAACCCTCTGGAAGGTTAGCACAGTGTTAAAGGAAATGCCAAATATTATTCACTGCCAGTCATAGAACATTGTAAACTTTGCATAGGGGTAAAAACATCAAAATTTGAATGAACTAGATATGGAACAAAGTGGGGAAGGAGAGGTGGAGGGAAAGAAAGATGGGGAAAAGAGACAAAGAAAGAGGGAAAGAAAAAGAAGGGGAAAGGGAAAGACAAAGGAAAAGGAAAAGAAGGAAAAGGAAAAGGAAAAGAAGGAAAAGGAAAAGGAAAAGGAAAAGGAAAAGGAAAAGGAAAAGGAAAAGGAAAAGGAAAAGGAAAAGGAAAAGGAAAAGGAAAAGGAAAAGGAAAAGGAAAAGGAAAGGGAAAGGGAAAAGGAAAAGGGAAGAAGGAGAAAGTGTAGGAAAGGGAGGGAGGAAGGGAAGGAAGGAAGGAAGGAAGGAAGGAAGGAAGGAAGGAAGGAAGGAAGGAAGGAAGGAAGGAAGGAAGGAAGGAAGGAAGGAAGGAAGGAAGGAAGGAAGGAAGGAAGGATTTAAGGCTTTTTTAATGCAAAAATTAATGAAAATATGTTTAATTTGGTAATGGGCAAAAAGGACATATCCAGATGTCGACAGATGACAGAAACTGATCTTGTGGTGTTTTCAGTGATATATCATGTTAAAACCTAATTCTTTCAATGTTCTGTGTAACGACTGGCAAAAAAAAAATCAATTTAAGTTCTGATGGGGAGACAAAGAGAGAAAGATAGAGAACCAAAATAAATTTGGCTGGAGAAGCAGAAAAGGAGGAGAAACAAGAGAATAAATAAAAACAGAAGTGAGAAAACGGGGAAAAATGTGGAAAACATTTTTTCCTAACAAAACAGAAGACATTTTTACAAATTACCTATAGGGCTGTGTTTTAGATGTTTGCAGTTTGAATTCAGGCCATTTCTAGTCCATGAAAAACTGCATAGTAGTTCATGCTACTGGTAAGATGACTTACCTTGAGATTCCTATATCATGATATTGACAACAGGGAGAGTAAAAACTAACCTCCTAGTCAGCACCTGCTATAAATGCTGTGTTTCTAGGGAAATAATCTAGACACCTGACTCCACAAATTTTAGATTAGCATATTAGGTTAGCATACTTCTGCACAGACATTAATATAACGTCAATGTTTGTCTGTCACTGTCTAGATTATTGAAAAAAAAGCAATGATAGGAAAGGCGAAAATGCACAAATACAAGTTTTTTAAAAGTTCTTCATAGCAGAAAACAAAAAAGTGTAGTAAAAAACTTAATGAAGTGAGGAAAGCAGGTAGAACTAGACAGAGTGACATATAAAAAAGAGAACAATAGCGAAAGCAGTAAGGGGTGAAAATGATGCCCTTAAGCATGATTAAATGTAAGATAGGATGTCAATAATTCATATAAAGAAATGGCTACTTAGAAATGCAAACATTACCTCAGCTTGGTATGGAGATATAGTCAGTATACAGGTATGATGGGGGTCTGAGGTCTGTCAGTAATCAATCAGTATTTTATACTAAATTAAAAAAAAAAAAAGAGCTTAAATAATTTATACTAAGACGTATAAATTATTACAGGTATAAACCTCTAAGAGGTGAACATAGTACCTGGAAGCAGTTGAGCTGATTAAATCATGAGCATAAGGAAGATGCAGAACAGAATTATGTCAATCTGACTCATAAGGCTGCCTGCCTATATCATGGGAACGTGTATGGTTGTGCCTATATTTGAAAACAAGAAGGTGAAAACACATTTCCATGTCTAGCCTGGATTGAACAGAGCCTGAAGGTTATCAAGAAAGATGCTGACAGTGTGCCTTGTCTGTATGAGGATATATTACGAACAATGTATCCAGACCCTCTCTAAACCCCCAAAGTAGGGCAGTATCATGTTCAGAGAGAAGCAAAGAGTGATTTCCTTTTTAGAAAGGTAATGGTGTAACCACTTGTCATTTTCTACTGAAGCTAAGCGAGTACTGGCAGGTTGGATGCGTGGTAAGCCTGAGAATGTTACCTACAATCTAAAAAAAGATAATCTAGTTTAACCCATACTTTGAAAACACCTTGCTACTAAGACAGCTGCTTTTGTGTAATTGCCCTGAAAAAAAGATAAATCTTTCATGTCAAAGGTTACTAGAGAGTATATATCCCAGTCAGCAGAATACAAAGAGATGCATCTGACACTGGAGTTGTGATGAGAGGACGTAAAGACACAGCACCTAGCGATGAAGGATTATAACACTTGTATAGTGCAAAAATGTACCTCTGTGCAACCATGCATAAAGTTTAAAAACACTTTAATTTTAATAACAGGAAAAAATTATTACAATGATCGAATATTTCCAGATATTGGGCTTATCTAGACAAGCAAGAAAGAAGTAAAACCATAACCCACCACTTTCGCTAAGGGGAAAAATCAGGGAGTAGATTTCATTCTGTTTTCTCAACCATAATTACTAATTGTGCAAAGTTAGTCGTGCATTTAAATATCTTTCTGAATAACAAAATCCCAATACATTAAGTCTGCATGTGTACTGGGTAACGCATATTGATTTGTCCATCTTAATTTGATTGTGAATATTAAGATTAGGAGAAAACTTACTGCATAATAGTTTTAATTTTTACGGCTATAAATATCTTTCAAACACATAAGGCAGTTGTAGACAAAAAAAGTGTGAACATTATGAATATGACTATTCAGCACTTGCTGTTGCAATTTTACTAATTAAAGTTATTTTTAAAGATTTGATTTAGCTCACTATTTCTGTTGCAGTATTTTTGACAAAACTTAATTGTTCTGAAGTGACAACTTGGAATTGGAGTCTCAGAGAAAGTATTATGTAGACACAATAAGTATATTTAATATTATATTGCATACATTTCTGAGAAAATACTTCTTTCTTCTTTCTCTCTGGTTTTGGTGTTATATTAGCAATTCCACAATGCATCTCTGAGCAGCAGTTTTGTGAGTGTCTTTGGATTTTTTCCCTTTAATTCATTTGGTTAGCAGATATAAAATAAATGAAAAACACCATGAAATCTGATGCTGGGATATTTGCACAATGCTCATCTCTGGACAGTCTTTCTTGTCCCCTGTTATCCCCCCATTCTCCTCTTCACCAAGCTAAGCAGAATATAAACACATTCTATTTTCCAAATATTAAAGTATGTGACAAAAGTTCTCAAAAAATGATTCCTTTGGAAAAAAAAATGCATTTCACTAGCTTACTAGCTTTTATAACGTTGTTGCATGAGAATAGTAATGACTGTCTTAACTTTCCAAATTGCGCTCAGAATTCCTATGTAGTTAGATTTTGCTTTGAATCCACTAGCAGATTTCAAGCCAGCCATCACTCTCAAACCACATAATCACAACAGACAATCGGTCTATTTCCTTCCATACTGAAGAAGAATTTTTAATTTTATTGGGTATTTAAGAGTATAATGACATAAATCCTTTCTATCAGTACTCCAAGGAGTGTTAATGCTAGCCTACTAGATGAAATTTTAGCACCTATTGAGGCATGCTTGTTTCCTGAGAGTTAACAATTAAAATAAATAAAAGAGGTGAACAGCACGCTGCAGACGATTCATAAACATGTGAGTTATATTTTCTGTTTTCTTTTTGTTTTTTAATGTCCTCAATAACTGCCTGCACGTCTTTCCCTAAGATCAGGATTGTCAGTCACTTTCAGAAGAGTTATATCAATTTACATGTTTGGGGAAAGTCATACTGACATTTTGAAAAGAGCTCATTTTTTTCCAGCAAGAAACGTGTTTTGGAATTAACTCTTTATAGGCCAATATTCATACCCTAAATCATTAAAAAGATGAGCTCCTTTTTCTAAGGTACAAGGCACAGAATATCTACAGAATATAGCTAGAGTTTTATACATATTATCAGAAAGCAGAATGTAGTCAGAAGTTTATTTGATAGGAAAATTAAGGATTTGTTGAGAATTTGTATAAATTGCAGCTGAAATTTTAAAAGGTGGTCAGGGTGTTATTTATTAAAATTCATAGCAAAAAGTATTCTGAATCAGCTGTGATATGATGTCAGTATCGGACACTAGTCATTCTGCTAGTATAGTAGACAAAGTAAAACTTACTTTCTGACAATTTATGACTGACCAGGAAGTAGGCAATCAGTGTTATTTACCACGTTACTTTTGAAAGAATTTCTTGCTTTCCCTGAGCTGGCACAAATTCTTGGGAAGTAATAGGTCCTAGAAATGTAAACAAATCCAAACTTCATTGAGCTTCATCATAAGAAACCTTGTGGCTACTCTGACATTGTTGACATAACGTCTAATGGCTTAATCTGATCAAGAATTTAATTCTACTTCTTTCATTGAGAAAATTATTATTTATCTTCTATTAATGTTCATTTCCCTGCAAATGCTTCCTCCTGCATTTCTTTCTTTCACTTCCTATCCTATTCTCCCAAAACACAACTAGATAGCTAGAGGTTATAAAATGAGACATGTTTATAATAGTCTGAAGACTTTCTTTCAAATCATCATACACAGTTATAATCAAAAGCTGTGCAACCGTTATTCTACGTTAGGTCCATTATTGATAACAGTTCTCAGGGCAGTACCACTAGCTAGGACTGATGGGGTCTTACTTGGTCATTGTTATAAAAATGAAAATACGCTTATCTATGACAGCCTTTGAATTTTTTCTCCTTTTAATCTTTGCATATTATTTATTTACTTCCCTACAACCCATGGAAATATTTTATTACAAGCTTAAATATCTAAGTGTGTGACAGATTCTATTGACTTCACAGTTAGGCATGATGTAAAAACTTCAGGTCCTCTAAAAGCAGGAAATAACTTTCAGTGTCTCTACAACATGTACAGTTATTTCCCTTTTGTTAACACACATTCTAACCCTTAACTGGCAGTTACAGAAATATGAAAGCTTAATAAACGCCAGTCCATCCATTATCAAAATTGAATCCATTCATAATAAAATCCCGCAGCACGACGTTTGCCATCTAGCTGAACTAAAGCCTGGAAAAACAAATTGCCTTGGCATCTGACTATTTTTTGTCAGTCAGATTTGTCCTCAAACCACTACAGTTCATCTAAAGCTCAGACTAACTCTTAATTTCCTAGTATCTCCCCACCTTTCAGAAGATGCATTCTTCCAGAACGGGATCAAGATCACTGCTTAATTCTTCTGGGCCTTAAATAGTCATTATACGCTAACTTCAGGCACTAACAGCATGGAATCGTTTGGAAACCAAGACATGAGAGGAACTGTATTATATTGATGATCCCTTGAGTCATCAAAATGCCTCAGAACAACACTTTTATAAGATAATAAATCCACTGGAGAATTATCTAAAAATACCCAATTTTCATGAGATTTTTGATTCATTTTCTATATGCAGCATTGATACTAACAGCACATTAAATATTAAAGAAAATATTCAAAGTATCCTATGGGACAATGTATTTAACATAATAACTTGGGCTTATACTATTGGCTGTCAAGTTTAATATCCATAAATAATATTTAAGTTCAATTTTCAATGCAGGATTCTTAAAACCTCTTGCAGCAGGTATAGATTTCCAACATGGGTTACTGGGAGTGATAAGTCTGCAGGAGCAAATAACATCAAAATGAAAAATGTTTTCTGTCAGTTCTCTGGTTTGTACACATCTCAGAATTGACAGGAAACAGACAGTCCCATAGACTCATCCTCCTAGGTACTGGGTGTGTAGGATTCCCACTGAAGGCACTGTGACTCTTGCTACTGGGTACATACAGGGTCAGTCCCATGATATCACTTCAACAGTACTCCAAAAGACTTGGAAAATACAGAACCAAATTTATTTGAACAGTCTTGGGAATTCCTATCTTCCTATGTTTCTGATTGCTTATTAGACAACGGTAGTCTTAATTTCCATTTAAATTTCACCCATGTAATTTTAAAATGCCATTTCTTTTCATCTAAGATGTTTGCTGGTAACTGAGTTCTAATTGCTTAAAAAACAGGTTCCAGTGCAATTATTAAAGAAATCTTTGATTGCCTGAGGAAGATAGATATAATTTCCTAGACTGTACAAATTAGTTATCATTGATCTGCTTGACATTCCATGCATATTTATATATATGTGGAGATATATATATATATATATATAAAAATTCATTTAATATATATAAGCTCATTTAATAGCTGAGGGTTATTAGAATAATTTCTGATCATGATGATTCATGATATACATTGATAGTTTTTCTCAGTGGAAACTGACACTGATTAATAGGTAAGCTAAGAATTTGCTATTATCAAGGCGTATATAGAAGCAGCAGATTTCTTTTTTAAGGTAAAATAAACTCATGGAACTCAAGGTCCTGAAACAGAAGCAAACTGGATGACTGAGTCTTGTTTATTGCTTCTCTACAGTGTTTCTTTGGTAATGTCTTTAATTTTTGATGTTATTTATGGTGACATGTTGGCATAAAGTCCCCTAACACGAGGCCATTCTTCTGTGCCATATCTGAATTTTCTTATAATTGCCTTCAGAGGTGAGAGTTTTCAGCATGTGTACCTCATTCTTTGTTCTAGGGAAATGTTAATTTACCACTGATGCTATAGCCCATACTGACTTCTGTTGTTTATCTACTGAATGGGTAACACAAGTGAAATGTTTTTACATTGCATGTGCATGAACTTTATCTGAAGTAATCTTTGTTTAACGTAAGTCTATATAATCTCCCACATCTCCTCATTATCACCGATTCCTAACACTTCACAAGCTCCCTGTTTTGGTTTGTACTGTCACTCTTTGTATTTTTTGATTCCAGCAGGATATAAAATGACGTAAGTACCTAAAATAGTTCAAATGTTCTCCAGGCTGAGACACTTCTGGGTGTCTTCAGAGGTAAAAGGGAAGAATTTTAATGTTTCAAATGTGTTTTATGAATGTTAAATTCCTCTGTCTTTGGCCATCAAGTAAGCAGAGTGTTTGAGAATTTAAGCTTCTGATGCTTAAGTTCTATCAATATCCTTGTGGGGATCTGGGTCTGTGTGAATTTGTTAAGGACACAGAAGGAAACCTAACAGATCAGGAATTCTTACCACTCTTAGACTAGTGTTCCCAACAGAGGAACTCTGCTTTTCCTTTGGTTGTTTTTATAAACTCTGTTCTGACTTTGCCAATTCGGGATATTTGCAATGGTGAATTTGAAGGAACTATCCATTGGACACTGTGATAAAACAATTTTCTATAAAACTCTCTGACAGTCATCAAAACACTAAAAACTTCTAGATGCTCTCAGTCTATTGTAGAATCAATGCAAACGGTTTCCAGTCCATTGAGAAAGTGGCATTTCAGAACTCTAGTTTTATTCAATGTTCACTTGGAACTTGCAAAAGCTTTTCCCGTTAGTTTTTGTCTTATGTTTTATGCTAGCTGTCTTTTACAAGCTGTCTAATTTGTGTCCATTCAGTACACCACATGTAATGATCTGAAAAGGTCTTCTGAAGAATTTCTGATAGTGCTTGAATTGCACATACATGGATGCTGGGTAAGCTTTTTAAATTCTGTTTTGTCAGTGACAGTCTGGAACATAAACAAATGCATTTGAATGGTTCAACTGCTGCATTTCCTAGCTCATTTATTGCTCTCTATATAGAAAAGAAAAACCTTTAGAGATTTTCGGAGTCAAAGATCCCACATTTCTTTCTAAGCTTGATTTCATGTAAGCTGTTAAATTGTCTCCTACATACAGATTATGCTGTGCAGTCTTACTTGGTATATACCATAATCAAATTTCAGTCCAACTATAACCTGATGGTTGTGGGTGTTTTTTTCAGATTTATCAGGCCTGTTTATCAGGGATATTTATCTGTGTTGACTTTATCCATTCTGACGTGATATAGTGGCGGCCTTTTAAGTGTTTCTAACCGTTCATCTTTCTTAGGCTGTCACATCCAAAATTTTGGATAAAATGTCAGGCTTTACCAACCTTTCAGGTGCTGTTGCAATCATTCTTGTCTTGAACCAGTCTATTTGAGTGATTCATGTCAAGATTCTTACTAGTTTTTTTATTGTTGAGTATTAATTTATTTTTCAATGAGAACTAATGCAAAGCTGAGCTGTGTTATTTATGTAGATTCTCGAATCATTAACGTAACAACTGAAAAATCACTTTGTTTGAAATAACACATTTACCGATTTTGTCTCATATTTATTCTGCATTCAGGTCCAAACATTTTGTCTTTTTTTGGAGGGAACAAAACAAGCTAAAGCTATGTGAGACAAATTCCTAACTGAGATAAACTGACTTATTTCCATGTACCCAGGCTACATAAATGAAAATGAAGTGTTTGCAGCAGTCCAAAGAGGGACCTCAAGTTGTTTAGAAATGAAAATGGAAAGTTTCATTGACAATCTCAGTCATACATATTGAACAATGAAATAATTTTCTACTTCGTAGTAAGTGAAGCATGAACACTCATTTCCACTTGCAAAACAGACCACTTACCTAATTGGAATATAAAGAGGTTTAGTACATTTACCACTGTGTTTTTCGTGTAACAGACATAAAATATAGTGTGATCAAAGAGAAAATATGTGGGCTACCCACTTAACTCTGTCTTAAGCATTTTTTATGGAAAAAAATGTATATAAAGAAAAAGACAGTGTAATGACTATCACAACATGGGCCTGTTCTCTCTGCTTTTCATTGCTATAGTGATGCAGAATAGCCATAAAGTTGTTCTATCTAACCCTTTGAGAACGGTTTTGACTGATGAAATTTCTAATGGCAGATAATCAACATATCATATTCTAGCTTTGAATCATTGCTGGGAGAAAAGTGGCATGATAAGGCTTCTATTTTTGCTTTGTATACACAAATATATTCTTCCTTAGATAGCAATTTGGGATAGCTGTGAACAGGATGTTCTTGTTCACTTAATGATATTGAAAATATTTCTTTTTACCATTGCAAGTATTCTTATATGCATTTTCTATTTATTTTCCGCACTGAAGCTGGTCAGTACACAATACATATGTATAGTTTTATGAAGGTCAACTCCAGTAAAGTACTGACAGGATCATGATTGTCCCAACATGTTCTTCCTCCACAGGCCCTGCCTGCTGCTCTTGAAAACTCAAAACAAAAAAGACCTTTACTTTAGCTAGGCCTTCAACATGGCCTTCACTAGTATTCACATAGCCAATTTAGTGAAAGACAGACTGATAATTGGGTGCAAAATTGTCTGAACTGTCAGGCTTAAAGCTTATTGTCATCAGCGGTCCGGTGTCCAACTGGCAGTTCCTTCATGGATCAGTACTGCAACTAATACTGTTTATCAACAACCTGGATGGTAGAGCAGTGTACATCCTCAGCCAGCTCACAGCTGATATCAAAATGGGGGAAGTGGTCCATTGCTATTTAAAGTGACCTCAACAAGAAGGGAAAAAAAAAAGTGGACAAAAAGCTTGTGAAGATTAACAAGGGTAAATACAAAGCTCTATACCTGGGACAAATAATCCCATTTAGCAGTACAAGCCAAAGCAGACTGTCTAGGAAACAGCTTTGCCATAAAAGACTGGGTAAATATGGTCATGAGCTAACAGTGGGACCTTGCACCAAAGAGGGCCAACCACGTCCTGTGCTGTACTAGGAGAATTGTAGCCAGCAGTTCCAGGGAGATGGTTCTTTATCTAACACCTATGAGACATTTTGGATACCTTGGTAGAAGAAAGACTTTGATGTATTGGAGTAAGCTCAGTGGAGGCCACCAGCATCATTTGGTCCTTGAACGCATGATGTATGAGGAGAGGCTGAGAGACCTTGGTTTTCTCAGTCTCAAGAAGAGAGGGCTTAGCAGAGTTGTTATGGCTGTCTTCAGCTACCTAATGCAAGGAAATAGAGAAGGCAGGAGTTCTGTCAGAGGTGCACAGTAACAGGAGAAGAGGGAACAAATGTACAAGGTAACAGCAGTAACAAGGTAAATTGTAGGTTAGTAAAAACCAAGAACATGTGCTGAGAGGAGTTCTGGGATCCCTTGAAGGTACTGAAAACTCAACTGATAAAGCCCTGAGAAACCTTTTCTAACCAGACATGCTCTGAGCAGGAGACTGGACTAGATAGCCTCTGGAGGTCCTCTACAATATACATGATCCTGTGGTTCTCTTCATTGTAAAGGGTGTAACATGTCTGGACCCAGGGTGAAATCCAGGAATTGTGTAGGTTCCTAGCTTGACATATGGAGGGAGGCAGATGCTGTACAGAAAACTGTGTGGTCTGAGCTTTTTAGGGTTAGCTAATCCACTACCATAGAAATTGAACACTTGAATAAAGCAAAGGGGTATTGATGTTCATGTTATAGATAGTGATGAGGGCTTTCATTGGTGTTACATGCCTAAAAATGTATTTTAGAAAAAAAAAAAACAAAACACCAGGTAAAGCTCCTTCACAACAGCTCAGTCTTGTGATACTGCACCTAGAGTAGTTATCTTAGAAACAGAAGATGGGTCCTGGGTCTTCTCTGCCCCCTAAGGGATTTTAAAACCATGTCTCTGATCTTCAAGAGTATGCTTTCACCTGATTTCACCAGGCTCTAAATCTTGATGTAATGCCTGGAACTGAACCACTGTTGCTGGAGATAGAGGAGTGGGTTGGATTTTCAGTATGTCACAGAAAATGAAAGAGCAAAATAGATGGTTGAGATACCTGGATGTCTTGACTGAGAAGGCAATATATGAAATACATTGAGTGTTAATAGGTAAAATAATCATAACTTTGCAGATTCTTGACATATTTACCAAATCCTTTCTTTTTTCTTTTTTTTTTTTTAATTCAAAAAATCTGTACTACATCATACTGAAGTATATCACTGAAAGGAACATGGAACTTTCTAGGAGAAGTTATCTGCTAGTTATAGAACAGGAAATTAGTGCAGTAATGCCTAAAATAGCTTAACACAGACTGCAACATTATAATGCCTATGTAGAGGCAAATATTAACTGGAAACTATAAATATGGCTCTTAGCTAGAAGCTGCACTGAGTAATGGAATCCACAACAGCTCAAGCGATAAGTTTTATAATTTTAAGGTCTGCTACTTGCTTATTTTTATCATTTACTTAATTTCTTCGGAACAAATTTGATTGAATTACCTAGGATTTAAGTCTGTAATGACTAAAGTTGATTGATTAATATGTTGATTTATTCTATTTATGCTTTTTTTCTACTAATGTAAAATATTTTTATTTTGTCCATCCAAGATTTCTGACACTTTATAATCTGAAATGTAAGATGTCTGCAACACCAGCTATCTGACACTCAACATCTTCTAATCCTCCTGATTAAAGAAGTGATGCAACCCCATTCTATTCATGGAGACATAAAGGTTTAGAGCCAGAGTTAGTGAAAGCTGTAGGGAATGGCTTCATTGTGCAGTCTCAGAAATAACCTACTATAGAGATATCTGAATCGGCTTTGATTAGCTACCTTTAGTACAAGCAGCAATCCTGTAGGTCTGCCTGTCGTAGATCTGTGCAAGATAATTTGTTCCGCTACTCAATGTCTTCTCATAAGATGTTTATAGGTAGGTAGGCAAACATTTTAGGCACCTGAGTTCAAGAACTGTGGTCATAAAAATAGCCATTCTGAATTTTACATTATGTAGTTATTGATTACCATGCCCATGGGGTTACAAGAACGGAATAAGAATCTAACACAATCTTCCCCCTATAGCCATCCGTAAGTGCCAAGAAAACTAAACTACGAGTATTTGAACACTGTCTGGACCTATGTGAATCTTGAATTTCTTTCTGTATATTGACTATGTAGAGCTTTGCACAGAGCTTGCATGGGCAGGGTACCCAAACAGAGGTTTTTAAATGCTTTGTTAGTTTTCTGACCATGAACTGACCATTCTTTCTTACGTACCTCTTTTTTACAGTTCTGTAATATCACCAAAATAGTGTCTTTATTACATGGGGCTGTTTTCTGTGCTCTTTACTTAATGTTTCAAAGCACTTTGAATATGAGTAAGTGGTAAATACATTTAGGTGTGCATAAGTAGCCACTTTGATTATGTAAGAGTGTTAAGAGATTTCTAAGTATCTCCATAAATAAAATACAATTTGCTCCTCAGAAGAAAACATTTTATGTCAGTCCCTGGAATGCTGCAGTTGAATGTTACTTGTTTTCTTAATTGTCTGCTTGTATACCTAGATTTCGCTTCTCAATTATTCAAAGTGAAATAAATTATATGGGCCAGAGCTAATAAATTTTAGAGATTTCTCCTTGTTCCCAGAAAGAAAAGGACATCTGTGCACCAGAAGTTCTAACCAAATGGACAGAGAAAAGACTACTTGTCAAAAAACACTAGGAGACATCCTCCTGTATGAGCTGACAGTTTTGCTAATATATATCGAGTACATAAACTGTTTAATCCATAGTAACACAGAAGCTTCCTAAGAAGCGTCCCATGGTGTTGAACCTTTTACTTCATGAAAAACTTGTCAAACCCCCATTCTAGGCATGAATACCATTTAAAGAGAAAGTTGCACGTCTATTTCTAGAAAATTAAAAATACTACTTTTTTGAATGTAGAATCATATGCACATAGAAAATTAACAAATAAAAACTGAAGAAATTTTAAATTTTACATAAAACAGAAATTCTAAGAAACCTCACGCTTCCAATTTCAAGCAAAATACTGAAAATTCTGCTGTGATTACCCCAATGCAGTGTATATTACAGTGAAAAATTTGCTATACTTACCTCTTCATTTTTTGGAGGGCCGTGAAACAAACTTAAAATCTCCAAGTTATCTGACCTAGATATTTGGTGAATTTCTCACCTTCACTATTCAGAATGGTCTTTTCAACTTTGTAAAATTCAGTAATATTACAAGGTAGCTAGAAAAAAGTTAAGGAAATTAATACAAAAAACAATTTTTGTAAATACAAGTTTGTCGTTCTCCTAGGCCAGCTGTATGTCTTGGCCAAGAAAATCACAGAACCATAGAATACTTTGCGTTGGAAGGGACCTTTAAAGGTCATCTAGTCCAACCTTCCCTGCAATGAGCAGGGACATCTTCAACTAGATCAGGCTGCTCAGAGCCCTGTCCAACCTGGCCTTGAATGTTTCCAGGGATGGCGCATCTACCACCTCCCTGGGCAACCTGTTCCAGTGTTTCACCCTACTTGTTGTAAAAAATTTCTTCCTTCTAGCTAGTCTAAATTTACCCTCTTTTAGTTTAAAGCCATCACCCCTTGTCCTATTGCAACAGGCCCTGCTAAAACTTTTGTCCCCATCTTTTCTGTAGGCCCCCTTTAAGTACTGAAAGGCCGCAATAAGGTCTCCCTGGAGCCTTCTCTTCTCCAGGCTGAACAACCCCAACTCTCTTGGCCTTTCCTCATAGGAGAGTTGTTTCAGCCCTCTGACCATCTTTGTCGCCCTCCTCTGGACTCACTCCAACAGATCAATGTCCTTCTTATGTTGGGGGCTCCACTGCCGGACACAGTACTCGAGGCAGGGTCTCAGAAGAGTGGAGTAGAGGGGTAGAATCACGTCCCTCGACCTGCTGGCCACACTGCTTTTGATGCAGCCCAGGATACATTTGGCTTTCTGGCCTGTGTGTGCACATTGTTGCCTCATGTCCAGCTTTTCATTCACCAGCACCCCCGAGTCCTTCTTGGCAGTGCTGCTCTCAATCCCTTCATGCCCCAGCCTGTATCGATACCGGGGATTACCCTGACCCAGGTGCAGGACCTTGCACTTGGCCTTGTTGAACCTTATAAAGTTTACACAGGCCCACTTTTCCATCTGGTCCCTCTGGATGGCATCCTGTGTCTCAGGCATGTCAACTATGCCACTCAGCTTGGTGTTTTCTGCAGACTTGCTGAGAGTGCACTTGATCCCACTGTCTGTGTCGTTGATGATCATGTTTAACAAGGTACTGGTCTCAATATGGGCCCCTGTGGGCTCCTGAGAAAAAAATAGTCTTTTCCTCCTCTGTGTAAGGATTCTGTTATGTTTTCAGTCAAAGAAAACAAAAGACAAACTGTAAAGTTGTATTGCATTTTCAATAGCATGCCTTTTCAGAAGACATCCCTGGCATGAAATATGCTTGATTGTTTTCCTTCATGTAAACTGTCATTGTTAACAATCAGTTGATGCAATAAAGGTAAGTGATGGTATTAATTTGCTAGCTATTCAGGGCATTGTTATATATGGTCTAACTCTTTCCATAGAAATGCCTGTATTTTACCTATGTATTTAACTTGCAGATTTGTCCAGCATACTACAGATTGTGGAGATTTGACATGTGAGTGAGCTGAGTAGATTTTCATACTAATGCCTTTAGACTACTAGCTGTTGAGTTCAGGGTTACCCAAAGCAGTTTTGTTTGCTGATATGATCTTCACAGCATCTCAAGAGCTGTATTGCTGTATACTATAAACAGCTTATTGTTTTAGTACAAAAAAAAAATTCCTATTACTATTGGATAAGCTTGCATTTTCTTGTCATTTAACTTTCACTCCCACAAGTATGCATATTTGCTAAAAGTAAACTTTATATGTAAACTTTCCTTTAACAATGTCTATCCCTAGATAGTGATGGAGCAAGGGTTTGGATTTAGCACTTCTATCATCTTCTGAATCATTCCCATCTGCAGTGCAAAGTCCCTCACCATCTGTACTATGCTTGATAACTTATGCAGGCAATATGAATACTTGTCACTTATTTCCATCAAGGGCATTTGTTTTTAAACATGGACCATTTCTTTTGTAGGCCTTAATTCTGTAAAACACTGAATCTATACATAACACTCAACTATTCTTTATCAAACTGAACGACTGATGAGGGGGTTCTCTCAATTTGTTTTGGGGAAGGTTCCTCTCTAAGAATGAGACCAGCTAGAATGTATGTGTGATAGATATTTTGTCCTCCCTACACAGAGGATGCTTCTTTTGAGTAACAGACCATTAACTTGGCTCATGCTTCTGATGTTTATGGAGCATTGTGAGTATTAGGACTGACCTCAGAAAGGAAAATTTTGATCTGAGGATCACCAACAAGTACACAGGCTGAAATTTCAACCAGTGCTTCTAACCATCCTGAGATAAGGGAAATACCAAGTTCAGGAATAACCTTAGATACTAGGTGTTACTCATAGGTCAACAAAATAATCCACTTATCCCTAAAAGCATTTCTATAAAATGCAAGACTGGATAAATACTATTGGACCGCAGTGTGTCCTGTTCTTTCTTCTGCACAAGAGGAGTGCAATGCACTTTTAAGTACCATAAGAAAAAGAGATAAAAATAACACAGGGGAATGTGAACTTGTACAGTCAAAAAATCCTACATTTTCCAGTCATGTCGAAGGTATAATAGGAGACACGGATAATATATTTTCTTTCCATGTTTTGTTTACAATGGAAAAATTGCATCTAATCATTAGTCTTGTCTTGTCCTAAGAATTAAATTTTAACCCCACAGGAAGTGGAATCTTATAAATAAATCACTGAGAGAAATCCATTCACTGGATTTACTTTGCTTCACATATCTGGGTCTTAACCCTCAAACCCTCGTATGTATAGCCTCTCTTTGCACTTGGCCTTGGGTGCAATAAATGAATACACTATGACTACATCACAGACGTCTGGGTTTTGTTTTCTTAATGTGGAAAGTTACAGAGGTGCTAAATATTTAACAGTTTACAGAGTTTATTTAAAAAAAAAAAAAAAAGATGAATGAAAATGCTCTACTGAGTGAGGTGAGACATTAACTCATCCCTGTTATGCTTGTATTTGTTAGGGGTTGCTGAATCTTGTAGCTCTGCTGCAGCTCCCCAGCCCAGGTCCAGTCAGTGATGAGGCTAGGAACATCCTCCTGATAGGCATACACACAAACAAAAGTATGCAGCACATATGTACATGTCTACACAGGCTGCCGCAAAGATCTACGCAGCACAGGACACACAGCACTCATGCAGTCACAAACAGCACCAGCAGCCTCATCTCACCGTCCTCTCCAGCTGAATAAGGATGGAGGCCTTCCTTCATGAGGATGAAGGTCTGTCAATTGGAATATATACTTATACATGTCCAATGTGGATTCCCCTGGGAGCTGGGCTCAGACACCTGTTGTCTCCAGGGGCTGCTCTGGTCCCTTGCCTTGCCCAGCTGCTGGCACCTAGCACACAAGTCCCCATGGCTGCACTCCAGCTGCTGGAGCAGATCCCCTGCACACAATGACACAGGTGGTCCGCATACGCACATATGCACACACACACACACGTGCAGACGAGGCATTGATCCTGCTGCAGCTGGCCTTCAGCACATATTCCACCTGTTAGCTGCCCTTGGAGCCTCTTGTCTCCAGTCACCTCATACACATACAAATGGGTCTCTCGGGCGACTCCCCCCACCAGCTCCTATGGTCTCTCTAGTAGGTGGCACGGACCCTCTGGTCCCCCTGGTAGCCATCAACTCCTGTTGTCTCATGTATGCCTTTAGTTGGCAGTCTCACAGTCTTTGCTGATAGGTCAAAAAAATGTGCATACAGTAAATACATGGAAATTTACATTCATTTAAACTCATATATACTTAGGGTCCCAAAAAAATCTTTGTCTTTCTCTTGCATCCTTGCTCTGTTTGGTTAATATGGGTTGTAAGTTAGCTTTCAAATCTAGATGCAGTACACGTCTATGTAAAAACTGGTTTCATCTGGACTAGAAAGATCATGTGTGTGGTCTAGACTATTAGCAACAGGCCGTATTATTAGCAACAGCCTGTTGCTAGTATTATTGCTAGTATTATAATGTTGCTGATATTATTGCTAACAGCCTGTTGCCTTACTGTATTATTAGTAACAGCCAGCAATGACCAGAGTTATAAAGGAGGGCAAATAGAGCCTGTCATGGAATAGTGCTTATTATGCCTGTTTCCAATCATGAAAACTTTCTTTTGGCGCACTGTAAGCACTGATAGTATTACATAGTAACAACTGGAAATGGGAAGGTAATGGCAATCAATGCTTATTCACTAGCCCAATGTGTTTTCTGAGCTTGTTTGCTTTTCTGACAGTCGTCTTAGTGCGAGTGTGTAAAGTGCTGTCCTTTCTCAGCTCAAGATGCATTAAGTGTTTGTTTATAATTTCCACTTACTTTTACAAACATGCAACATTTTAAATAGCTATATAGCTTTTTACTGAGGTTTGGAGATACAGCTTGAATAAATACTAAAATTTTGATGTCTTTTCAAAGCTATTTGGAATCTCATGAGTCTGCTTAGTTGTTTGAAAAGTCAATGTCAGTCTCTGGCAGCTTCAAGAATTCATGTAGGAAGTGCCAAGATATTTATCAAATGAATGAATAAATAGCATATCAAAGATTCGCTGGCATTTTATCTTAAATGAAGTTTGGATTTAATTTCAATTGTTTTTCCAGAATAGTCTGTTCATCCAGAATTTAAAGTTTTCAGCTGTTTCTTCAACTCCAGCTTTGTCGAGACTAACTTTCTTGTAAAACCTTAAAAGAGGCATTAAAAAAAGAAAAAGATACATCAAAAGGTATATGGAATATAGACACATTCCTCTGAGTAGTCAGATATATCTGATTTTTGTTGAATCAGATATCAGCTTCTTTTTACCTCTGTCACATACAGTGCATTCGTTTCCTTTTTACAGGAAATACTTTGTGAAGAAGCATCTGATCGTTAATCTGTGCATACCCAGAAAAAAGGAAACCTCATTCCTGCATTAACAACCTAATTTCCAAAGAGGATTACTCTCATATGCAAAGATCAATGAAAGTATTATTAAATCTCCCGGCCCTTTTTCTTTCCTGTGCAAAGCTGATATTGCCAATTATTTTAAAGATGTCTAACTCTAATTTTAGTGGAATATTTTTGGCATGAAGTGGAGGGATGCTGAATATTTTATATCACGCTGGTCTCAGAAGGAGTTCTAAACTATTTAATACCTTATAAGATGTCATTGGGCTAAAAGGAATCACTTTAATAACAATCCATTTCACTATCAATTTTGTCAGCTATATGGACAATTTAATTTTTTTCCTAACAAATGCTTTCCCCTCTTTTTCTCTGATAAAACAATGAATCAATTGACCCCGGGTTACTAATATTTCCATACTTATTCTAATTCTGGAGCATTTGAATAGCCTAATTTATTTCTTAGCTCAGAAAGTGCCTTAGACTATTTTGCTCTACAGTGTAAAAAGAAGTACTTGTGTCTAATACGCTTGAGCAAATGCATCAAAATACTTATGACAGCAGAAAGTATTTGTCTTACCTTGTACTGCGGACCCATGATCATGTTAACCAGTATGTGACTTCAGTTGCTCAAAACTTGAAATTTTCAAGTAGCTGGTTTCATTATTTAGTCTATCTGGTTTTAGTAAATGAAAAACATCCAAAAGGGGTAACTGAATTTGCACTTCAATATATTACACTAATATGGGTCATTTGTACTTTCAAAACACTTAACTATTTCACCTTGACTGGAAAGAGCTTATGACTAGGTTCTACACAAGGACCGCCAAGTCTTGAGAAAATGAGTTCTGCCATGAACAAAGATGAGTTAAGCTAGTCAGGCAAGGAGTGGACATATAGCAGGTCAAAGGACAGCATAGGTAGGATTCGTCTATCCAGTTTTGGACATCTACATCAAAGCTACTAATTTGGTTGATTTTACTTTCCATAGAGACTTCAAGGGGCTGATTCATCTGTGTTGTTTGCCTGTCTTAGACTGATTATCTATTATACTTTAAGCATGTTCATTCCTCTCTCATTAACTATAGAGGAAGTCAAGACAACAATCTCAAATGCACATTAAACTGAAGTGAAACAAATCTCAAATTAACAGTCCTAAATATCTACTTCTACATATCCTGTAGAAATATCTCAACCACTTTCCTTTGTTCTTTGCATAATGGAAAATAGTAAAGGAGATTTTACCTTGCAGAACACTTCTCTTTTGCTCCTTTCTTCTATTACCTTCTTCTTAGTAGTATCTCCTTTCTATACTTTTCAGGACAATACCACACATTTCCAAATATTTGCAGTCCCTGAGCAGGCCAAAGGAAATTTTTTAAATGATTGTTTCCTCTGTGACATATTCTGAATAAAGATAAGCTATCAAAGAAATTTTACAGATGTCTTTAAACTGATGAGACATGAAAGTTTCAGTTGAACAAAGCAGCCTAGATAGGTCCATAATATTGTTCAGGTTTCTGACTCTAGAGCTCAGACTGTGTGTAAGTGGTCATCTGCTGTCACTTGCACTTTTGCTACTAGGAACCTGCATCAGTCAGTGCAGAACACAGACAGTCAACACCCTGGGAAGGAAATAGTCTATTTTGTTTGAAAAAGCTTGAAAAAGCATATAGGTAATGTACTTGCAGTGTACTTGAAGAGTGTTTATACACTGTATTTATTGATTTCTTCTGAAAATTTGAGAAAATATTTGTTTCCTGATTTCCCCCCCTTCCACCTCTCCCCCTCCTCTCCAGGACTAGATGTGTTCTCCTGAGGAAAAAAAAAAAAAAAAAAAAGCATTTGCATTAGGAAATGCTAACACAATCATTCTAGATTCCGTTTTTGGTGAGTTTTGGAAAAACAAACCTAGACAACAGGAAGGATGAATAAGGCATTATTTTTTTGTAGATATGTTTAAGGTGAAGGAGCTTCTCCAACAAGCTATTCCTTGAAAAGCTCTTAAGCCATGTTATTGAGAAAAGGAGAACATAGCATGCCATTGCAATACAGAAAGAGAATCAGCCCATACTGTGTGTATGTGCATATAGGACATGGACATCCATGATCTGATTCAGCTTGAAGGCAGAAATCAAGTCCTTAAGTGCCCAAACCATTTGCATGGAGCTAGTAGAGCAGCTAGAAGATCAATAGATGTTTCACATATTTTTGGAGTGGCATATGGAAACAAGAGGGGAGAATCTAAGACATCTAGGGACGTACTGGAAGATGGTGTTGAGGCTGAGGAAAGAAACAGGTCTCAAATTAAGATATCTGTATGTGTTTCCACACAGGGGTTGGATTCAGGTGCCTGGTGCCATTTTATACATCTCTCCAAGCATCAGCCACCACCAGAGGAGGGCACAGGTGTCCTGCAGGTTCTGCACACCCGTCAGCATCACGTCAAGGGCTTGGATTCCAAAGGGTATTTCAGATGTCACTGAATGGCTCTCTTTAGGCACCTAAATTGCAACCTGAGTGCCTTCATGTGATCTAGGTCATGTTAAGTTCAGTGGCGATATTACTGTTGCAGTAAACAGATTATTTTATCATATTCATCTGACCAAACCCAATCGTCTACTTTAGGGTGAATTGAACCATGCTACCGACTATAAATGCACTGAGTAACTCTTCACTGACTTTAATGGGAGCTCAGACGTATGGAGGCACAGAGGAGTTTACTAAGAGCTCTAATAGTTTTTACCAACTTCATGTATATTTATAAAATGGTGACATAATTAATAAGTAATTATAACAATTTAAAAAAAAAATTAAAATACCCTGAGTTAGTAGGCTGATGATCTGGGCAGTATTGGCTATAAAGAATCAAGAAAGCCTTGTTCTTGCAGCAGCAGCAGCACTTCAACAGTGTTTGTTTTAAATCAAGAGTGCTACTTATTGGTAATGAGCTTTCTTCCAGCCCAGAGTTAAGATGCTTGTACAAAAGTCTTACCATAAACTGCCATAAACTATAAGTTCTCAGTTAGAAGAAAATACTCTGCAGTGTTATAAACCAATATAAGATCTTTTTACAAAAAAAAAAAAAAAGCAATAAAATTTTAAAACCTAATGGTACTGATAGAAAAGCAACAAAATTATGAGGTTGATTTTGTCTATTTCATTTGTATTTAGATACATTTAGTTGAAGGGAATTACATTGCAGAACGCAGTCCTTCATACATTAAGCAATATAATCAGTATAAAGATATACACAGTTTTGGATTCATACTGCTGCCATAGAAATATTATGGTGATGTGTCTATGGCCGCAGCAAGGTCTACTCTGATTGAAGAAGAATATCCTAATTAGCTGTTAATTATGTAAATATATTTTAAAAAACAGTAAATAGGCTTTCACGTGATGAGGTCAAGGTAGTTGCTTTACTTGCTTCTAATAATTTTATGAAGTATTTACAGCTTGCACATAACAGCTTCAGATTGCTTATAACTTTGATAAACAATTCATCATTACATGGTTTGACTGCTATCTTTGAATTAATCAGATGAATTGCTTGAATTTACATCGGGCAGAATGGCACCTATTGTGGAAAACTATTTTCAGTTAGGCAATGAGCTGTTAACAGCAATGTTTGGAATAAATACATTTTATCAACATTTACAAAGACACCCTACTAGGGTAGCAAGCAGAAGAGTACATTTCACTGTGCAATCTAATTTCCTTGTCCTAAAAATAACTTCTTTCTTCCTTTTTCAAATTCAAGAATTTTGAAACAATGTTGCATTTTTTTTTTGCTTCTAAGTACAGTTGTAAGACTTCAAGGGATGGCATTTTGCAAACCAACTGTATTAGTCTACCTTAGAGAAAGAAGTGTATAAAGCAGTTCACTTTTGAAAATGTATTTTTGGCACTGTATATTTTGGAACATATAGATTTTGATGGCTTTGGAATTACAGTTTTAGATATATAAATGTTTACAAATAAAGAGAGAAAGACAGTATGGTGTTGCAAGGTACTGTAAACTCTGTAGACATTTATAAACAGTCTCTGAAGGCACTCGAAATCCGCAGCATCACAAAAGAGATGCTTGCTTGTATCTTTGGTGATGAAAAGTTTGACACATGCATGCTCGGAAACTTTAGTGGAAAGAGCTCAGAAGACTGTAAATTTGAGATAAGAGGTCCAAATATTGTTCAGGTATTGTACTACAATATTGAAATTGTGATAGTTTTAAATATCTTGATATGGAAGTGTTAGCAAAATCTGGCTGAGTGCCACAAAGACTGAGGAGATAAAGAAAGACCAGCTGCTGGATGAACTACTAGTGACTTGGACTTTGTCATTTTTGCTTACCAATAAACCAAATACTTCTGAATGCAAATACATGATACTGCATGGTTAAACATTTTGTCTAGCACCCTAGACTCCAGTACAAATAATGTAAATCAAATAAATTAATATCTTGGGGGGAAAAAAAAGAAAAAAGTTAAAGGAATACGGAAGTAAAGAATGGGTTTAATTCAGTATTTTTTCTACCACCTGGTAGCATAGACTTATAACATGGCTGAAGATTTTAAATAGCAAAGAACCAATACAAATGATACTGAAATCCTGTGAAACTCATATTCTGTATTTTTAATTTTGAAAACGCCACTTTACCTGATAAGACGCCATCACCACAGGTGTTATATTTACAGAGGTCTGCGATACATTGCATTTCTTATGTTTAACTTATTTTTTTATAAATAGGAACTAGGGCACGAAGCTAACACAACTTTCAACCTCAGTCCAGTAATATTTCAGATCTGAGTATGTAAATACTTAATCTTACGACTATATTATATTTTATGTTATGCTAGTTTATTTTGTTGGAGTTAAATTATTATTTCACATTCTATCCAGATTTTGTGTGTATAATGCTTATTATTGGCTGTGTACAGAGACAGAAAATCTAAATATGGACAAGAATAAGAAGCAGTGAATAGGGCAATGATTTTGCAATAAATACAGCCTATTCTGGAAAAACATGCTATATCTAAATCAAAATAAAACTATGTTGCTGAAGCCTTATATAAAAAGAATGCAAACCCCAGAAAGTATTTCCACAGGTTTAAGCTAAAGACAAGATAAAACCTAACAAGCATCCACGAATGCAAAGAGCTAAATGATTCACTCCATACAGATGAGGTCAGCAACCTCTGCCTCCAAAAAAGCAAGTTAAAGGTGAATAAAACTCTGAGAGGAAACAGCAAAAAATAGTGAAAGTTCCATACAAGCATGACATAAAAGTAGATAACCAGACCAAGACCAAGTACAGAAAAGTATCCAAACAAATGCGATAACAAAATGTGGTGAATAGCAAAACAAAAACCAGTACTCTTTTCCAGCCATAGCAGAGGGCGGATCTGCAGTGGGTAAGCAGCAGTATTCGTGAGACACAGCACCCTGTGTGTGCTGGCAGTATGGTGTGGGAGTAGTTCCTCTCTCTCTATTTTTGCTTTGTTTCCATTCTTGTATGTTTGATTGTATTTTCTACCCTCTTGCTATCTGTTCTATGTTTTCTGTATGTTTTGTTTGTTTGTTTCTCTTTTGCTGAGTCTATATGCTATTTTTTTTTCCTTTTCAGATGCCTTGAAATAAGTCCACCCTGATTCTCTAGGCTGAAATGCGTTATTGACCAGCTATTGATCATTTGTGGTTTGTGTCATTTATAGCATTGAGGTCTGCTATGCCCCAGTACTTTCAAGGCCTCTGATATCAACCGATGTTTATACTCTTGGAAGCCTCTGCTGCAGTATTCAGTGGATAAAAATGATGAAGGAATATTGATAGAACATGGTTCTATGTGAAAATTTAGACTCAAAATGAGACATAATAGCTAGACTACCTAGACAGAATAATGACCCAGTTTGTGGCATATTGAGAAAAATCAGAAAAGATGTGAGAGCAGAAAATACTCAGAAAACCTCAGTTATTCTCATGAAGATTCATGTCAGAATGGACATTATGCACAAACAACATTTTTAAGGCATTTCTTCTTAAATGATCTCACCTTAAAACAAATACTTGGAAAATATAAAGAGATGAGGTAGTCTTGATCAATGTACAAGACCTGGATCAAGACATAATTAATAAAAAGCTAACCTAAAGAAGTACCATCATGCATTCAGTGTATGTGTAGGAGTAAAGAAGTAAAAAGTAGGGAAAAAAAATTCTAATATATTAACATGTCAAAAATAACATCCTTGTAAAGATAAAGAAAATAGAATGAGCAGTCAAAAGGATGAAACTCTTGTGAGACAAAATGCTAGTATTGAAAATATTACTATTATATAATAATGTTAGTCTAAAAGTATACCTCATAAAAAAAATAAAAATCGTTTATAGATGATGTCAAAAAGATGGTATGGCTAAATACAAATTGCAAAAGAGCATTGGAAATTAGAGAAGTCTTATTTAAGAAAGAGAAATTGTCTACAAATAATGAAACTTAACTGTAACTTAACTGTAAATTGCGTTGTACTGCAACAGCTGAAACAAGACTTTAAGAAACATCTTGTTCTAGGAAAATATTTAACCCCCGTAATACTTTAATCAAGCAAATTCCAACACCAAAACCAAGAAGCTTTCCAAAATTTTATATGGCCAAAGATTAATATCTTATAAGGGGTGTCTAAGTAAAGTGAGGCCGTAGGACAAAACCAAAATGAACTAACTACCTCACTCCGCAAGAGCTTCGGAAGGTCACACCTGAAATCTTTTTGTAACAGAAGTCAGTGCTGAGGAACTGTCTCAGATGAAATGTTAATAAAAAGAGTTCTCAAACAAATTAATAAAATGAATAACAGCAAACTTCCAGAAGCAGATGTAGTCACGTAGAGTTCTAAGAAAAATGAAATATGAATGTGGTGAACTGTTAACTATAGCGTGTAATTTATCACTTAAAATGTCCTTTGTACCAGAGGAGTTGGAAATGGCTAAGGCGATACAAATTTTTTAAAAGGCCTTTGGAGAAATATAAAATGGAAAATCTATATCTGCACTCAGCAAACTGTTGAACCTATGACTAAGAATAAATGAGTAAATATGATGTAGCAGGAAGTCAACACAGGTTCTGTAGTGTTGCCTTACAAATGTAGCATAACTCTTTATAAAGAAGACGGTAAAGTGGGTAAAGATGATGATGGATATATCTACTTGGTTTTGTAAAATAATTTTGAGAAAGCCCCTCTCTAAAACAGGATGCCATGGGACAAGGGGGAAATCTTCCAGTAACCCTTAATAAGTGGTTAAAGAAGAAAAAGAGTGGGTGGGAAAGATGGTTGTTTTTACCATTATGGAGAGATTCATGGGAATCAGTGTTATTCAAGATATCCCTAAGTGATCTGGGAAAAGGTATGATGGTTACCAAGTTTATTGACACGGTGTTTTTCAAGGAAGTGGGAACTATAATTCAGTATAAAAGTTTATGAAATATATTGTAACAGTGATTGAGTGGGGGATGAAATGCCTAAAGTAATTAAAAGCAAAGTAATATGAAATCATAGGATCTACGCTAGCTATTGGCATTCAGGAAAAATTTGAGCAGTTGTGCTCAGATTTGCAAAATATCAAATGGATGCTCAAAAATTCATAGGAAAGGAAGAAACAAAAACCATCATGGTACGTATCACTGTATAAATCCACGTAGCACATTCCTTCCGCAGTTCTTCTCCAGGAAGTTCTCATTCTTCTATGTCAAGAAGGATGTAGTAGAGTTAGACACTGTACACAAAAGAGAAACAAGGATGAAATGGGTTTTGAATGAGAAGAGACAAAAAAGACAAGAACTCTCCAGCCGAGAAAAGAAATTATCACAGAAGAGAGCTGTATATAAAATCATGAAAATCAGGGAAAAAGCATCCAGGGTTTGATATGCAGTAGCACAGAGGAGGGACAGTGACATTTCCATATTCTTTTCCTAAACCTCTACTTCTACTCAGTATAGTTTTAAATGAACTTTCAGTCCAAATTAGTATGGTAGTTCTTGATAAAAAGATCTGAAAAGATGAAGGTACCATTTGATTTCAGACTGCTTTATAGTGTTTTGAAAGATTTCCTGGTGTTAATTCTGTATCGTTTTGAGCTTCCCCAGTTTAGTGTGTCTGACCTGAAGAACCATGTCTTTTGGGACAACGGTCTGACTGTACTGTGTGCACATACATGCCATCTCACCCTAAGGCCATCAATATGCTACCCTCATTCCAGTGAGGGTTTTTTTTTTTTAAACACAAAGACCAGTAATTCCAGATAAGACTTCTGTGGAATTTGAAGATTATAAAGCGACATGAAGGGAAGAAAGCTAACAGAACTTTAAATGTAAAATCCACGTGAACTTTCTATCCAGACAACAAACAGATCGAATTATTAACCAAAAGTAATGTCAGACAGCAGGAATTAGCTCCTTGGTTTAGTTGTTACGCATACAGATTAAGAAGATACACACCTATTACAGAAGATAAAACAACCTCATTTTTTTCCAGTTTGGAAAAAAGCATTTTCCTTTAGTTCATGTTGCCTGGTCCTCCAGGTGTAACATTTGTGTAACAGAAAGATATTTTTTTCTTTGATGTGTAAATAAAACTAAGCTGATTGCTGTAAATTCTTGAAAAATTATTTTATTTTGTGATATAAACTAATTACATCATAATGCTTCTAAAAGGATTGTGTACTGAATTGTGATTGCCTTATTTCACTTCTAAAAAAGCTTTAGTTTTTAATTCTTTCCCATTTCTAAAGGTCTGAATATAAGAATGGAAGCAAAAACATACAAGTTTTAAATCTGAAAATAAGTAAGGGCCGATTTTCAAACACTTTTTGCTCCAGTTTCCATATGCTGTAGTTGAGATCCTCCCAGTGAAGTTACTATTAGGCAATCATGTAACTGATTAAGAACTAGCTACTTCATAGTTTCACTTGAATTTTGTGCCTGTAATTGCAAGTGGTGTTATACACTGTGGTTTCTTTAGTGAAAAAGGACAAACACTGAACTTAAAAATCTGTAGTCGAGGTGTAACCTATCTTTCTATTTCACTTCAAATCTGGATTATGCTAAACTATTCTTTAATGCAAAGTATGTTGCAAAATCTGCCTAGCTCTTAGGAGGATTTTTTTTTTTATTAAAGTAGTAAGTTACCTTTTATATTTTTTGTGTTTGAATGGTTTGTATTTTAAAAATAAGAGTTTTCTGCGGGAATTCTGGAGGCATCGCTTGTAAGCCACAGAAGAACAGTTGAGTAAAATTTGCAATTTAGCCTGAATTGACTCATCAAAGAGGAAATCAAAAGGATCCCGTGTAACACATTTGAAAGTCCCAGAATGTTGCCATACTAAACTGAGATAGCAGCCACAGTCCAGAGATTTCCACCTGTGAATTACAGTACTAATTCACTTATATGTATAGCTGAGGTGTGCAGGTGCAAACCAAGAGAACACAGGCTTTAAATACTTTATGTTTCCATTTTTTTTGTAACAGAAGTACATATACAATTCTGATCATAACCAAGAAATCTAGCTCATGTGTATACCAGGCACTTGTACATACATACACAAGTTCCTCAGAACTGTTCCTGAGCAATGTCAAAATACCAGGAATTCTTTGTTTGTATCTATATCACAATGACAGAGTCACATTCAATTTCTGCTGAAATCAAAAATACGTTCTCTTGAGCTACTGAATATTATGAAATCTTCTATAGTATTTTTGGCTTTCTAAATATGCATGAATAAATAAAACAATTGTTGACATACATCATCATTAAAATATATCCAATATTTTGTATATCTTGATGTTTGATTAATTTTAGTCTAAGCTATTCCTGCTTGAACTTCTAATGAATAATTATTATGGAATAATGCAAAATTTATTTATTATTTTAATGTATTACTTATAGCCCAAGGACCCAATCAGAATTTTCAGTCTTTGTTAGACAGAAAGTTATTATATTAACATAAATTCATATCAGTCTCTGAATTATCTTGCATAACGTTGGACTCAATAGCATAATTGGAATAAGCAGAATGCTTTCCTGTGGCCTAACTTTTGCCATATACACATTTTGTTTCTGGACCAAGTTAGTTATCCTCAACCCTTTCAGTCATTTTAGTCATCCATTGAAAGATTGGAGAAGTTGCCCTGCAGAAAAGAAATAATTCAGTATTGTATGTATTTGGTATGCAATGACATATTTACACGTATGAACTATGCATAAATATAAACTTTAATGTTTATGCAATTTGATGGACTTCAGAGGAAAAAAACCAGATATAGACAGATAACTAACCTTGATTTTATTCAAAGAAGCTTATATATATCTAGACTGCATTTTGAAATAATGTTTGCTATAATTTTTCTATGAATGAAGTAAGATTCATTTACGTGTTGCAGCAACTTTGTTTAATTATTGGGGCACACAGATTGTGAAACACAGATTACTTCCTTGCACCATTTCCTATAATATCTAAGCTTTGTCCTCCAATACCTGTATGGCATGGTGGAAAATCAGCACGGTAACTGTTCTTTCTGCAATTGCAATGCCTGTATTTTTCAGACAGGTCAAATAAAAAAACTCTTTTTAAGGGAGTATTCATACAACTAAAATTACATGTCCAAACATAAGCACTGCTTAAATTGAGATATTTACCTTCTGTAAATAATACCGCTCATTACAGATAATACACCTGAGATCCCTTTATATTCTGTGGGCAAAAAAAGAGGCATCTGGGTGATCCTTAGACCTCATCTTAAGCTTTGCACCCTCATGTATTTAATGCTTAGTTACAGCCCCTCACATCTTATTCTTCTTATTCTTCTGAGTGAGCATATAACCTGTCTCCTCACAGCCACTGGCTGAAATCGCAGGCATCAGCTTAATCTTGTTGGCTAGAAATTTTACCTCACAGCATATTTTGCTTGATCTGCTTACCGATGATGTAATCTAAAGCAGCAGCCTTGAATCTGACCATGCTGCCCATCCAAGACTCCACTGAAAACACAGCAGCTCTCTTCCTTGGCTTCCCAGCACGGTTTCTTCTTCACCCTTTAGTCACTCCAGGCAGAGAGTTATTCACCTGCCTAGCACCATGGTTTGGCAAAGAGAGGCAGCAAGAGGGAAACTCACAGGGAGTAAGTCAAGGGCTGTGGAAACACTGTAAGCAAGCAGATTTTGCAGAATGAGGAATTACGCATAAGTTCAAGAGAGAGCAAACAAATAATGTGTCGGAAGCTCCCAAATTATCATTAATATATGTTTCCTTTTCTCCAGGTCCCAGCTAGAGGTAAGAAACAGCAAGTGGCATCTTTACCAGAAATCTCCCTTGAGTAGATCTCAAAGACATTAAGGGAACTTGTGACTCATGGTGTGATTCCAGGTTTGGACAGTTTTTTCACGGTACATCCGTGGCTACACCCTGTCATACCTAAAATATACCACAATTGACTTTTTGGCTTGAATACTCTCCAAATAAGCTTTCATTTACTTCTTTCCTCTTAATTGTTTCCTTGGCTAGTATAAAGCATTAATTAGTCAGATGTCTACTTGGTTCACAAAGCCTCATTCCTGTGTGCAAAACATCTGCTCTGAGCTTTGTCAGGTGTATAGAAAAAAATCTAACTACTTCTGTGGCATCAAGTAACATCTTAATGTAAATCTAGGCGCTTAGTAAGCTTGGACAGCCATGTGGTTGCAGGTAGCAGCAGTGTAAGTGCAGGTACATCTCAGGTTTTGGGCTCCAGGTAAGGTCAAATTCACTTGCAGTGTGTTAGAACTGTAAAATGGGCACACTGCATTACTTTCTAAAACTAAAACTACCTAAAAAAAGATCTCAACAAAACTAAATGTTAGTGTTGTTCTACTTTTTGTATCTCAACAATACATAATAATAACAATTGAGAGATTCCCATTACAGATTTCCCAAAAGCCCGTGTGAAAGTGTTTTGTACAGTTTAATATATATATTTTTTTAAAATGGCAAGAACAACAAAAAGAAAGAAACCTTCAACACAGAACTGTGACAGAATACTGAAGTTCAAGTAATTAGATTCTGTCTGCTATTCCATTCTGAAAAAAATGGTTTTTGTGATAAAATACCAATAGAACCCAGACTAGAGTTGCAATGCTATGAAAAGTGAGGGAAGAGAGCACTTTGTAGACAACAAAGGTCATTGCTATAAAAAATGTGATGCACATAATGTGATGTGATTTTAGTGAGGCTTGTGATAATGTTCCTCATAGCATCCTTCTGGACAAGTTGTCCACCTGTGGGATGAGTGGCTTAATGGGTTGTAATGAATGGGGCTACATCTGGCTGGTGAGCTGGCACCAGCCATGTTCCTCTACGTTCAATTCTAGGGCCAGTTCTGTTCAATATATTTATCAATGATCTGGATGCTGGAGTTGAATGCACCATTAGTAAATTTGCTGATGATGCTAAAGTGGGAGGTGCTGTTGCCTCTCTTGACTGATGAGAGGCCTTGCAGAGGGATCGTGATAGATTGGAGCCCTGGGCAATCATCAGTGGCATGAAATTTAACAAGAACTAATGCTAGATTTTGCACCTAGGAATGGAGTAACACCGGGCAGAAGTGTGAATGGTGAGAGGAGTGGCTGGAGAGCAGCCCTGCAGAAAGGGGGCTGGGGGTGCTGGTGGGCAGCAGGCTCCACGGGAGCCAGCAGTGTGCCCTGGCAGCCACAAGGGCAAACCACATCCTGGGATGCGTCAAACTCAGCATAACCAGCCGGTCAAAAGAGGGAATTATCCCACTGTATTCAGCGCTGGTGCCTCACCTTGAGTACTGTGTGCAGTTCTGGAACCCACCATTTAAGAAAGATGCAAAGGTTCTTGCATGTGTCCAGAGGAGGACAGCAAAGGTGGTGAAAGAGCTGGAAGGCATGTCCTTTGAGGAGCAGCTGAGAACTTTAAGCTTGTGTAGTTTGGAGAAAAGGAGGCTGAGGAGGGACCTCATTGCTCTCTGTGGCTTCCTGAGGAGACCAAGTGGAGAGGGAGGTGCTGAGCACTTCTCCTTGGTATCCAGTGACTGGCCGTTGCAGGAATGGTTCAAAGCTGCATCAGTCAGGGGGGATTTATACTGGACATTAGGAAGCATTTCTTTACAGAGTGGGTGTTCAAACACTGCAACAGGCTTTCTAGAGAGGTGGTTGATGCCCCAACCCTGTCAGTGTTTAAGAGGCATTTGGACAATGCCCTTAATAACATGCTTTACCTCTTGTTCAGCCCTGAAGTAGTCAGGCAGTTGGACTAGGTGATCCTCGTAGGTCCCTTCCAACTGAAATAGTCTATTCTATTCTCTTCTATTCTAAATGTATGTGATTACAAAGTTTCTAGTAAACAACAATGGGATAAAAAAAAACCTTTCTAAATTTTCACCATGTTATGAAATCATACTGTTCAGTTGAGTCATTCAAGGCATTAGTGATGAAAGAAAGCATGGAGGAAATTATGGAGGAAATACTGATTTTGCTAGAGGAATACAATGGAAATTTTTCTAATGTTCTTCATTCACTGGCTTTATTTTATGTCTGAAAAAAATACTTTATAATTCCTCCATTGAAAGTAAATGCCTAATGTAAGAAGAATTACTAGGGCCTTATATCCTACAACTGAATCAACATCTTTTTACCTACCTAAACACATCTAACTGCTGAAGATTTCCTGGGTGGATATTAGCATGTTGGCATTCTACCATTACTGAGAAATAAATTATTTTCTTGCATATCTCAGCATATGAGCAGTCCCATTTCAAATTAAATTGAAAGCTTTTGTACAATAGCTATTAGCATTAACTTGGTAGGTTCTCAGCAATCTGTGAACCTTTGCATTCACAACTACATCACTAATTTTCATGAAATAGCTTTTTTCATAAGCATGTAATAAAAAGGAAAAATGGAAGGAAGATAACAGACTCAAAATTAAATGTTTAATTTATTTCTGTTACATTTCTCATAGTATGTTTTTGATATAATATTCTCAACAGTAAACATATCTAAAGTATACTTAATTCTAGAATCAGCAGCTAAGATGAAAATACCCAATATACAGCTAACAACTGTAAATGGCACAAGTGCAATTGAAGAGATAAAATACCCAAATATTTCCACACCTAGATAATCTAGGAAGAGGGATATCCTTTATGCCCAGAGGATGTAAAAAAACATGACCTGTGACAAGAATATGAGAAGGGGAACAAAATACACTTTGACTCTATAAATCGGGTATTAGCTTCCAATTTAAGTTTGTGAGCTGGACCTAAGAGGCCTATTAAGAATTAAACCCCTTTAGAAGCAACATATATAGATGTAGTCAATAGCAAGTACCTGAGAAGAGATGAAAAAAAAACCAGAAACCTCACTGTGGATCAAGGAAAGCAGGATTCCTTCTTTCACCAGAAAGCAACCAATAAAAAATTTGAAGAGCAAGTTTAATAGCTTGTGAATGTGATACAGATTAGTCAAGAAATATTCAGAGTGTAACAACAGTGTGGAAATATCCCAAATGTAACTAATCTTCAGGCATTCTCCTTTTGACTCATATGCACTATTTTCCATGAGTTTGTCAAGTTACTTTCTAAAAAATATTTAATTAATTTCTCTCACCATTGTATTTAGAAGACTGTTCCACTACTTGAATGATTAAAATCTCCTTATAAGACGCCTTGCTAAACAGCAGTAAAATACATTTGCTTTGGCATATGTATTTCTGAGCAGCATCATACCCCTTCTATACTTGTTTGGTTAGGTTTAACTGAGGCATGAACTGGGGCAGTGGTACCAATGAAACACATAGGTAAGTTTCTCTGCCTTTTTTGAAAAGAGGGGTTTTCCACACCAGAAAGTGAACACTACACCAGAAGTGTACCCATAAGGTTTAAATGAATAACCAAGATTTAAAAAATGCATAAATGGATAAAAAGAATAATATTGATAAGGCATGTGTGAAGCAAAACTGTATGAAAACATTACATGCAGCAAGTATTCTTCTCAGGATTCTCATGTATTAAATGCAGCAAAAGGCAGACCGTGCCTTGTACCAGTCAGACAGAACAACTGTGTTTATATCAGCCATTAAGGAAAAAGCCTGTTGCACTTCAGCGAGATAGGATTAGTAGAAAAAAAGTAGCTACAATCCAAATTAACTTCAAAAAGCATTTCCAAAGCTTGGGGAAAATGACTTGATTATATCATCTGCTAATATCTCATATTGTCTCTGATACTGTTAATATTTCTTTTCTGTCTGATTGACTAAAATCAGTTGAGCTCACTTTTGAATATTTTTCCTGGGCAGCTAATCATTTAAAATTATAGACTGGGTAGTAAATAGACCTCACACTCAGTTCCACACATAACTATGTGGAAGTTCGGGATGTACAACATTAAAATGGCTAAGGCTAAAGAAAATTGTATACATAATCTCACAGGAACTTTTAGGAGATTAGGGATTTGGTTTTACTCTCACACTATATGCATACCAGTTAACATTGGTAGAATTATCCTTGACTTGACTAAAGAAGACAGAAATCAGGCCTTTGATCTTGTCAAAATTTCTACTCTTCTCTTCAGAATTGGAACTAATTTAAAACTAAATCTTATTTTTTCATTTCAAAATAATTTCAGGGTCAGTTCATTTTTCTTGGCCAGTTGAAGTTTTGATAGGTACTTTAGGGAAATGGGATAAATGCATGGTGCAGGATACGTGGGAGTGAAAAGTTCAAGTTTTTTTGTTTTAATTTCCTAACAGAATTAGTTCACCTGTTTCCACTTAGCATTTCAGACCCTATTTTCTCCGCCCACTGTCTATAAAACATATTTTTGCTAAATTACACTGATTGCATCTATACAATAAGCAACAACACAAGAAAAATAAAAACATATTTTGAAAGTCTCAGCTCACTTGCAAAATTTGCCCTTGATGTTGGCATCTGGACATATAATTAAGAGTTAATTAGCTATGAATTTGGGACGCAGTTTGCAATTTAAAAGATTTGCATTTTAATATACCACAGGGAAAAATGTGGATACTACTAGGTACCTATTACCTAGAATGTCCTGAATACTTTTTTATGGTCATGGAACTTACAAGGAAAACTTTCGTATAGATTTCAGTTTAGAGAAAATCCCGAACTTTACATCTTGACTTTTTGGATGTCCAAGAATATTAGCAATAAGCAGGACATTTGTATAGTTTTCAAATATTTGCTTTCTAAAAGCATGCATTGAATTAACCAGATAAAATGTGTAAGAGCCACAACGGCATCCAGTAGATTATTCAACTGGATGGACAATTTTCCAGTACCTTTCAAGGGCAATTCTCAAACTTATCTTCTTCTATGGGTTGGAGAAAAATAGAGACATTTGTTAGAATATGTAAACATTATTTGAGAGAAAGACTATGGAGTTATCTTTGGTATCATTGTTACTTTTTAACACCTACTGTAATTATTTCTATCTATTGGCACAAGGCACTCAAATGCACGCATGACTGATTTACAACCCTGACATTTTCAGAGTCTTTTCACAGTTTTTCCCAATGGAACCATTTACAGAAGCTCTGCTTTGATTGGTGGTCATCTTGAGCAGGTATGAGTTGTTTAGAGAAAACCAAACCATATCACAGTATCATAGAATCATAGAATAATAGGGTTGGAAGGGACCTCTGGAGATCATCTAGTCCAATCCCCCTGCCACAGCAGGGTCACCTAGAGCAGGTTACACAGGAACGCATCCAAGTAGCTACCTATTGAGTTCATATCCAACTCTGAAAGTAGAATAATGTGAATGTGCAGTGCAAAACTGAATGAAATATTGTAAAGAAAAGAAGGTACACTGCTATGGACTGGATTTCTTTGGAAAAGAAAACAGAATTCATCTGGAGGTCAAATCCTGGAAGAATCTAAGTTTCGTTACCTACTCCCTCCTTCTGTCTGTTGTGCTTCTAAACCTGTTCACATTTTAAGAAACGTGGTGCAATTTCTTTGTTACTTGAAGTTTTCTCCGCTATTCAGGTAATCCCTAAACCTGACATAAATATCAAATAAAAAAATAAGAACACCTGCAACTTTATCTTTAAGATGCATTCTGCATTAACTCTCAAAATGAAGTCCTTGTTAAATCATGTAAACATTTTTTTATTATCAACAGATCCAATCTTTTCATGTAACTGACAGCAAAAATAAAAGTTATTTAGTCTTCCCACTCCTGTTAGAACTGTAGAAACAAAACAACTCTCACAGCATAATCAAGTTTCTCTCTGACTCATCTGCCAGCAGCAGAATTATTAAACCATGCAAACAATAGCCTCAGCTCACTTGTCTGCATTGCAGCCAAGGGCAGGATTTGGAAAGGTTACACACAGAGTCAAAGGGTAGTGTAAGCACTAAAATTGTCTTTCTTATCATATTGAATAATGTAGAAGGATGTAATGAGACTTTCTTTCCCAAACTTTAATTTGAAATGGGAATATTTAGGAAAAAAAAATCTAACTTGGGAGACAAACAACAATGAAGGCAACAGAATCACCAACTGAAGCTGTTTTTATTCAGATGAAAAAAATCACTAGGAGTTCAATAGTGAAATTTCTTTTATTATTTTTTTTCCTAAAAAGTCAGTCAGCTTCAACGAACTGTGTTGAAGTACAATATTTTGTAACTGATGTTCTGAACCTTTAAACTTTCATCACCTATAAGTTGTTGTATTAGAACTCCCTTTCATTTCACAAAGGAACAGCAAGTAACTGCTGTAACCAATACAAAGAAACATAATACACAAAAATGGGAAAGAAAATAAATTCTGCTTTTCCTGCATAACATATGAATCTCAAACCAAGGCAAAGCAAAATAAAACCCAGATGCTTGTTGTAAGTGATTCTAAGCCACTTGTCACATGTCATTTTTTTCTGGGCTCATTTCCTACTACTTATTAGCTGCAACAATGAATATCAATAAAAGTTTTGGCAGAAATGGTATTGTATTAATAGGAAAGAATTCAGACACACTAAGATAGGATAAGGAATCATCTGATGAACCTTACACACTTCTTGCTTATCTACAAGGTTCTGTGAATGTTGGCAAAGTCACGAACAGCTGAGGCCAGAGGAGATATAAAATACTTCAAGGTTCAGACAGAATAATAATTGAGTATCTTGTAGCTGATCTTTTTCAGAGGTGTCACAGGCTTCTTTTGCCCAAGTCCCTAGTGTAAACTCACAAAGCCTCACTTCCCTGTAGGGAAAATGGGAGAAGACAATTACATTTTTCCAGTTTTGTCTGGGTTATGTTTCAGTGGTCGTGTTCTAGCTTTTGCATAAGAGCAGACAGAAGGATAAGCAATAGTTTTACTAATAACAGACATATTCCTCTCTGTTACTCTGAACTGGGAGCATGCTATCTGTCTCAGACAATTACCTCATGTAGATTAGGTCTTCAGACAGTGTCAGGATATTCACTGGATATATGTACTTTTTTGCCTGGTCTTCCCTTTTTTTTTTTTTATTTCACCTCGTCAGTAAGTGGTTTCTTTTTCTCCCACTTTGGTCTGGGATGCAGCTGGCAAGTGATGGAAAAATATTATGTTTTCCATCCCTTACCTCTCTAAATAGGTGCATTTAGAGGACTAAACTGTCACCTTCAGATTGAGAAATCAATCTAATGTTGCTATGCATTTATGTAGTTCTTAGTCCCAGTAGGCAGGGTCTCAATATGCTCTCTAAAGTGCATTGTATAATGGATAAGAAATCAAGATGCTAATTGTCAAGGGATTCTGATCTATTAGAAAATCATGTTCCCGAATATTGATTTATTTTGTCAAATGACTTCAATTTCCCATTTCTGCAAAACGGTTTCTTGTGTAGTTTTGTTTTTCTTGTCTTGTATTTGTCTTGATTTGTCTACTGTTTTTCCTACTAGATTCCTTTCATTAAAATTAAATAGTAAAAAAAAGAAAAAAAAGAAAAAAAAGAAACACAAACCCTACACCAAGATATCATTTTCATTTTATAGTCAGGTATGACCACATTTTAACTCGTTTCCACACATCCTCTACACAAAATTCTTATATACATGTTAAAAACCTGCTATCCATGGTTCTTTCCTAACCACCAGCTTTCCTTTCCTCCTAAACCTCTCCCAAATCCATGCACCAACCCAACAGGAGTACAATAAATAATGATGCAAAATAAAATTTATGACTTAAAGCCCTGTGTAAAGTCAGTATATAGAGCTGGGAGTATCAAGTAAAAAATGTGTTTTATTCTGTCAGTTGGAAAGATACAGAACCTTGTAGTTAAATTTTATTATGTAATTAATTAATTATAAAAATGTAGGTACACTGAGTTGCTAGTTAGCAAGACAAGTAGGTGACTTAAAAAAACTTTAAAAGTATATAGAAATAGGTGACATAATTCCCTTATGAAAGATCACAGTCGAAATGCCAAGCAGTCCCATTATGCCAGCAGACATCTGATTCAGTCAAGTCTACAAAAAGAGGGACCTGCAATATACAGTGAATCATTCAGATGTATAGCATAATTTTTAAGTACTAAGTTACTTTGTGATACTTAATAATGTGTGCTCCAGTAGAGATATCCTACTCTGTTGATGTTCCTGACAATTCAAGTAAAAGAAAATTTGTCACTTCTCTGTATTTTTGGAGTCTGCAGTTAAATGAACAATACATTTCCTAAAGTAAGTTTTCTAACAGAAACATTAATGTAAAATTAATTCCAGAAAAAATCAGAAACAAAAGACCTTCACATATGAAACTGTAAAACACATATTTCATTTCACAGGATCATTTGGAATGGATTTGGACTAAACTTTTCAACCCAAAACTAGACAAACGTAAAATAGGTGTAGTTATATGGGGTTATGTGCTTGGGTCATTTCTTTTAATTCTAATAGATCATAGGTTTTTGTTGGTAATTTCTCAGTGGATATAATCACAGTTGCCATCAAAAGAAAAAAATAATTAGAATAGTACAGATCACCCAAGGCTAATTCTCTGAGCCCTCATTCAAAATGCACAGATAAGCAGTTTATTTCTGAGCATTGAGAAAAAATGGTTGGAACCAGGAACGAAAGTTACAGAAGAATGAAGGAAGGGAGGATGATGAGGGAAGATTTGAATGGTGTAACTTTTTCCTATTACTGAAGCTTATACAATATGTGAAGAAGAGCCAAAAACTAAGAAAAAGCAATACATATATGCCTTTGCATGCATATTCTTGCCTATGCACAAAATATTTGTTTATGCACGTACAAACATGTATGTAAGTATATTCATACACATGCATTTATATATGTATGTATAAAAAGAAAACAAAAAAAACCCACCAGAGATTGGTGCAGAAGGAATTCACATCCTACTTGGGGAAAAAAAAAAATAAGAAGTTTTTGTAACTGAGAGTGAACAGGAAATTTGGAGGGGTAACTGATGAAAATCTAAACAGAGTGCTAAAATGTCCTGAATGACTTCTAGAAACCAAAGAGAAAGCCATTTTGGGGGCTGAGGTATTTACCTGAGTTTTCCAGGTCAGCTGCCTTATCCTCATCTGACTGTACCATGAATGATGTGTTTACAGTCAAATAGTGATACATTTCCTGGTTTGCAACCACCACTGAAATTACAGAGATTACAAACCTGACAGGCGTTGTCTTTTAAGGAACTTCCTATTACTAGCAGGTCCAACAAATGCATAATTGCTGAAAAAAACTAGAAGAGTAAATTACATGAGTGTCAGAATAAATCATTAATTTCCCAGCTATGTTTTCTGCTTTGACACAGTTTAATTTTTTTTTAAAATAATGACATATCAAAATGTGAAGAAAAAACATAAATGATTTTTTTTTATTTAAAAAGACACTCCTTAGATAGAAGAATGACAAGCTGTGCAATAAAATGCTATTCTAACAAAATATCAGACTGATTAAAAATACCAGAGGAACAGAACATTGTTTCATAAGGCCCTCTCTTCCATGTGGATCGTTAGTGTGGGAGAAAATCCTTGTAATTCTTTGCACTGCTCCCACACATACACCTACACATATCATCACTTGACTTTCAAACTAACAATAGAAGTGTTAGTAGAGCTATCACCATCTGCAGAATGAACTGTGCATTTTTAAGGCTGCAACAGTCTCAGACATTAGCAGCAGTAGTCATATAGACGGAAATACCCTCTTTCCACAGGAAGAACCATCTAGAGGTCAGTCAATAGATATATTATCCCATTAAATGATGACTATAAGTTACTCAACATTAATGAATTAATAAGTTGGAAGTGCTTTTTCAGTTTATGTGGTTTAATATGAAAAAAAAAGAGCATCCACCTAGTACCGGTTGGAGCAATGAGGTACACCAGCACAGAGATCTCTATACTCACACAGGTTAACTATTTTGCTCAGTATTTTAATGACCTTGGAGAAAACCTTACAATGATCAACCAGCGATTATTGCAAATAAAGCCGTATGGGGAGTGGAAGTTCAGTTCAGTAAAGGATTCCTGGATTTCTTATCTTTTCTTTTTTTTTTCTAGTTAGGAATTCTGACGAATCTACTGCCTGCTGCCCACAAGAACGAAGTCTCTGCTGCTCATTCTTTTCTCTAAATGTCTGTGTCCTCTGGTTATTTTGAAGAAGAACTTAGGGCTTCACATGTTTGAGTTCTCTAACTATATGTAAAATTCTTGTTGCAGGGGGATGAAAGCTTTATGGTGGATAGATATTGCAAGACGACTGGTGTGGCAATGTAGGCTGCTTATTTTTCCTTGCTATATTGAAACCATCAAGAAATCCTCAGACGAAATAAATTTTGTCAAAATATTGGAGTCATGCAGGAAAGGAATGCTCAGAAGTTTACAAAGATGATTACACAGGAAAAAATATTGAGAAACACAGTAACAGATAAAAATCAGGTGGCAGAATAACACAGCTGGAACAGAAACTCAGTTCCAGAATGCTAAAGGACAGTGCACAGTAACGCAGGCATATGATTTCAGGCCTAGAACAATGTATGCCTATCTACCCTGAACTGTAGCACAAAGCGTTCCCATATACTTCATTTGCAGACTAGCAGTGTAGGATGATGGATGTGCCTATCAGGATTATTTGAATTTAACTGAATAAATAAAAAGATTGAAATCCTCCAGTTTCTAAGCATGCTTTCCTAAACATCCTTGAGGATATGTGTGTTAATTATAAATATATTCCCTTCCCTTCTTTTCCCTTCCCTTTTTTCTTATCTTTTTTTCTGTATCATCTGTAATCAAGGAATGAAAACGCTTCACCGTGCACTTAAGCATCTTTACCAAGAACAAAAATTCTGTAATATATGTGAAAAGCTTAGAGGTTACAATATTTTGAGAGATATGTGTATGGAAACTTACACTGCCTTGAAAGGTCTTTCTTACAGCTGGCATTGCTTTGAAAAATTGTGTTTCATTTTCAATTGTGGCTGCTACAATGTGTTATACTTGATAAAGTAGGCATACAAGTGATATCAAGGTTATCTTGAGTTCAGCAGTCTGCTGTGCCCCTTTCTGTTGACCTCCCTCTTCACTGCAACACAATCTTTCCTCTAGACCTGTTTTTGTTTAGGTTTTCAAAAGAAGTCAGCCAATTAATGATGAGTTGGGTGAATAACTATAATATGTAATACATAAATACATAAATACATACATATACATATATGTATATACGGGCCTATATATATATATGGGCTAGGTTTTATAAAATTCAAATGTGAAATCTTTCAGATTCTTAAAGCTAAATAGCTGTAGCACACCAAAACCTCCCTATTTCTGTTCTTCTTTATTACTCATTCTCACCTTCATTTACACCAACTTTTGTCATGAGTACTGCTATGCAAATTGAATAATTTTCTTTTTTTTCAGATATGGGACTGGTACTATTCACCAAGTAAAGGCATTTTGAAAGAAACAAAATTATTTACTTTGTGGGCAAAATTAATTGAATTCAGACAAAATAAAAGCTTTCTTTTTCAATGAATTTAAAATGTCTTCTGTTCCCATCTCTTCTATGAAGAATGGAAAAAGGTTTGAGTCAAATATGAGAAAAAAAGAATAATAGAAGGCTTATTAATGAAATAAAAACAGCTATGTGCACTCTTATCTGAAATAGTTGTGGATTTTTGCTCTTTATTTTACTATCTTGTTTTGATGATGCAATACCTCCCTGTCTTTGGGTTGATCTGAACTCAATAATTTTTCAGCTTGCTCAATGAACCAAAAAAATTATACATGTTGTTCTTCTTTCAGTATCTCAGGAAAGTACTTGGGCTACTATAGAAAAAGGAAAGAACCCATTTAATTTAAAATGTTTTACCTTTGTTTTACTAATATGCAGGTCAATTTTTCCTTATAATTTGGAAGATCTGTAGTTTTGACTAGTGGGAGTCTAGGGTTTCTGTGTTCCAGAATCTCAACTCAACACCAGAGGAAGGTGCTGTAATCATCCATATAGTTATCAGTTTCTTGCTATGTGTATGTGACTGAAAGTTAGGAAGGAATGCAATAAATCTTATGTTGAACAAGGCTTTCCTTAGGAAAAACCTGTTCTGAGGTGTTATACGGACAACTTGACTGGAGAGAGATGCTGACGTGCCAGGTTTGGGGAGATTGACATTAGAAGAGACTGTGATATTGCACCTTGTCATATCTTATTCTTTCAAAACTCCAACAGTGATTATCCCAATAATATTTTCACTTATAAGTCTGTTTGACTTTCTCCTCTGGGTGTCTTGGAGCAACATTCCAGCAAGGGACCTCGGGCTCAAGCTATCCAGAACATAGCTTGCCACTGTCCTTAAAAAGACAGTGACTCTGGCTACCAGTCGTATGTGAGTTGCCAGTGGTAAGTTACTTTCTGAGACCCCTAATTGCTGTACTCATAAGAGTGAGGTGTAGCTGTTGTTACTACAGTCACAGTTTTAAGGAGATTTTTCTATTGATAGAATAGGGCTCAACAAATACTCCTTTTATTGCCATTCTCTGCCCCTCAGTCTCAGTGGCAGCAGTCTTTCCCTCTGCAGTTACGTTTATTTTTGCTATGACATTGTTGACTTTTGCCAGTGGAATATTGTGCAGTAAGCCACCTCCTTCTGCTCACTGCATAAGTTGATAGATGCAAAAGGAACTTGTAGCTAAGCAAATGTGTCTGTTATTATGGATAGGAAGGTGGATTTGTCATTAAGGTGAACCTTATGAGACCTAGATTCAATAACAAAATCATGTGCAAATCTCTTAACTCCAAGTAAGTCATAGAGGCCTCAATTATATTAACTAATTCCCAGAAGGAGATCCTTGGGAGGAAAGGGACTGGAGAGAACCTGGTGACAGGGAGTTGATATGAACGTGTTTCTCATCAGTATAGGACAGTTAGGACAGAGACAAATAAACTCAGAGCTCCTGGATGTGGCAAGAGACAGATGCACCCTGCTATGGCAATGTCAGCTCAATCACTCCTTGCATTGCTTTATGTTTGAATGAATTCTGTGTTGGACAGGAACTATAAAAAATACTTCTCCAATATCAGCTAGAGCTATGTGAAAAAATAACGTTGAAATCCAGTGCCTTAAGCATTTATTTTAGAAGTATAATTGGATGGAAGTACAGATTTTTGATGTAAGTTTGATACAGAAATTTATGGCTTTGTAAAACCAGCATGAGTTTTATATAAATATATATAAATTAATAGCAGTAAGTTATTGTTGACGTTGGTTATGGAGCCACAACATGTGAAACACAAATTAGAACTTATTTGAATCATTTCCTGTTGATATTACAAAAATACTATGTGTTTTACCCAAGACAACCCAAGACCAAATACTTGACTTAATATTTACAATCCTGTTTTTATGTGTTGGAAAACATAAATAGAAAGAAAGATAGAGCGTAACTCATTTTTTTAAAAGACTATATTTCACATATCATTTATAATTCAAAATATTACACTGTATTTGAGCAACTAATCTCAAGTGGCATCAACTTTCATAATTTCCTAAATCTGCCCAACATGTCTAGAAATCAGAATTACATAACTGAGGGTTGTTTTTTTAAAAATTTTTTCTTTCATGTCTGTGATCGACACTAAAGGCAATAGGAGTATTTTCAAAGTGCTTGCTGATCTCTGCAGCAATTTACTAGTAAAGGAGAAAGAGATGTGATTTAAACATACGATACAGGTGGCATTTAAAATTAAAAATATTTCCAGTATATCCATGTCTTTAGAATTTAGGATTACTGTTATAAAAAAATATTCAGACAGCATCACAGTCAACATTATCTCCAGCAGAAATATAAAAAGTTTCGAATAAGTTTGCAGAGAAACTTTATGTTAATAATCTGTTGGTTAGGAAGGAGGCACATGATCTAGGAACTGGATTACAGCAAAGAGAACTTTACAAGACAAATTAAGCATTACTGTTTGGAAGTTAAACTCTCCTTCACACAGGATGGTGAAAGAAAAGTGGATACGTTCAACCAAGTATAATCAATCTAGTCTGTACTGTATCAGGTGCTTAAAAGAAGAGGTTATAACTTCAGTCAGGCACCACAGCTGATCTTTCAGGCTGAAAGAACTATTGCCCGAAGATCCCTGTCATCAGGGAGAAGTGATGCAAACCAATGTATCAAATCTCCCTGTATCTGAAGCTATATTAGGATATGAATCCAGAATTTTATATATTTTTATATATATATATAAAATACAGAAAATTCTAACCTGCAACACCCATACACAAACGTGAAGTAGTCAACATCAAAAAATGGCATTTATTCTGTTTCTTAAAAGTAGACAAATTTAAGAAATTTATATTTCTTCTTATAGATATATATAATTTATCATTTTCTGGACTAGAACAGAAATGCTTGCAGTTGGGTATTTACTGAAAAGATACCTCAAGGTGAACGCCTTTCCTTTTTAAATAATAAGCAGAGGGCCTTTTACCATTTACTAGTCTGAAAATTAATTAAAAAAAAATATTTAGTCTATTAGCACTTACATTCATTTTAAATCAGAATGTTAAAATAATCAAGAAAAAAAAAATGCTCCTCAGAGTTTCAGGTAAATCTTATATTTTTTTCTTAATACTTTTAATGAATAAGATTAAACTATTTGCAGGACTACACGTACTCCTGCCCCAAGAACATACTAGAAAAGAGTGGAAACATACATTAATGACTTTCATAGGGCAAATAAGAAATGAAGCAAAACAGAATTAAAACACTTTTGTATGAACAATGGCATCTCTCAATGCACAAACCAAAAGCAAAACAAACAAACGAAAACCCAAGAACAACAAAAAATTTTCACCAAGCTTTCCACATTTGTGTGATTGAAGAAGGCTGATCAAGGGCAGCATTTCAGAAGATGGTGAAAAGATAATACTTGTAAGGTTTGTTGAAGTGTTTAAAAATAAATACCCACTTGTACACATAATGAGAACACTTTTTTGTTAACTCGGTCAGATAGACATGTGTTACTACTAAAAGGAGCATATGTTGAATATATCAGGTCTCAAAGCAAGATTTTTCCCCGACAAGGAGTACTCCAACATTGCAGTCCTCCACTTATGTTGTACCATGAATTTGATTTGATGTAGACCTACAAAGATTAACATGAATAAAGATTGTGGTGATAGGAAAACAATGAGGTTTTCAGATAATTCCAGAGGTCTGCATTATCCTGTATGAAATCTAAATTCATTAGATTTCTGGAGAAATTGTATTTTAAGAAAACCCTTGGTTATTCATATAACTGTTTATAAATACAGGAAAAAAACCATGTATAATAACGTTCAGAAATGATTGTTTTTCCTTCCCTCATATACACATCAAATTAGAGACAAATCAATGTAAATTACTTGTAAATTACCAGGATTGTATATACAGAAGTATGAAATCTACATGAACACAATTAATTTTTTTTCTAGACAAAAGGTGTCAAGTTTTAAAATAGCTTCTGAGGAAATTTTATAACAGTCTGGCTTGCACTTCATATTGAAGTTTCTCTTTAAATAGAGTAAAATAATGGTTTATCTATTCAACGTCAGTATCAGACAAATCAGTGACAAAGATTTTGTTTTATTTCAGACTTTCCAATAGGTTTTCCATTCCTCAGTAGGAATAATGAAAATATGCTAGGTGAAGATGTGTCAATTTCCATTAAAATCCTTACAATTGTTTTTAGTCATTAAATTATTTTTAATAATTAACATTAACGTTTACTTATGTGTAGGTCTTCACCTTGCTAGACAAAAAGAAAGTACCAAAGTAATAGATGCAGTTGCATGATAAAAACATTCACTAGCACTTGCTCTGAAAGACTAAAAAAAGATATTATTATCAAAGCATTAAACTGGGAACTGTTTTAAATAATTTACTTTCTATTGTGTGTAATAAATTAGTGCATAATAATGTGCTCTGGATCCATGTGATAAACAAAATTTTGCTTTAAAATGCTTCTGTGTGGTTTCATGGTATAAATCACAGAATCACACAATCACAGAACGGTTCGGGTTGGAAGGGACCTTAAAGACCATCTAGTTCCAACCCCCCTGCCATGGGCAGGGACACCTCCCACTAGACCAGGCTGCTCAAAGCCCCATCCAGCCTGGCCTTGAACACCTCCCAGGGCATTGACAACTTCTCTGGGCAACCTGTTCCAGTGCCTCACCACCCTGACAGTAAATAATTTCTTCCTGATATCCAATCTAAATCTACCCTCCTTCAGTTTGAGGCCGTTACCCCGTGTCCTACCACTACACTCCCTGATGAAGAGTCCCTCCCCATCTTTACTGTAGGCCCCCTTTAGGCACTGGAAGGCTGCTATAAGGTCTCCTCAGAGTCTTCTCTTCTCCAGGCTGAACAACCCCAACTCTCTCAGCCTATCCTCATAGGAAAGGTGCTCCAGCTCTTTGATCATCTTCGTGGCCCTCCTCTGGACTCACTCCAACAGGTCCATGTCCTTCTTGTGCTGAGGACTCCAGAGCTGCATGCAGTACTCCAGGTGGGGTCTCACAAGAGCGGAGTAGAGGTGCAGAATCACCTCCCTCGACCTGCTGGCCACGCTTCTTTTGATGCAGCCCAGGATGTGGTTGGCTTCTGGGCTGCAAATGCGCATTGCCGGCTCATGTTGAGCTTCTCATCCACCAGCACCCCCAAGTGCTCCTCCTTAGGGCTGCTCTCAAGCCCTTCCCCGCCCAACCTGTAAATGTCACTGAAAACTGAAGTATCATCCTAGTCAGCATCACCACCAGACATAGTAATGCAGAAACTTTGTGGATCTTCAGGTAATCTGAAGAGGAATGGTTTATCTGGGTATAGACTTCTTTTTTTCTCTGTCTTTCATCTCCAGATGTGGAAAGGTAAATTTGGGTATCATCAATGTAGATTTCTACAAGTGGGTACAACCTTTATGTCTCTGTTATAATTAGTGAAGAGGTGCTCAGTTTACCCAAAGAGGCATTTGTCTGACTAGCTATTAAGGTATCCACCTGTAGGTAGCTCAGTGTTTTTCTCTAGGATCTATTGACAGCTATGATTAGATCTCCACTGGAAATAAGGAGAGTCTAGATATGTGGGAGCATGCATTGACACTTCTGTACAGAAACCCAAATTCAGGGCGCAGAATCTCAGTAGAACTGAACAGTGATCAGGAAAGTAAAAGAAAAATCTTGCAATCCCCTCAACCCCAGCTATGCAATGTTCATAAAAAAACCCAGCAAGAAACAAGCAAACAAGCAAACAAACAAACAAACAAAACACCCACCCCCCCACCCCCCCCCAAATATGTAATGACTCTTTATGTCAATAAAATGCAAGTGGATCCAATGTCAGAGTAGATAATCTGGAAATAAATTCACTACCCTTCACTACCTTATTCAGTCCAAGTCACGGTGAGTTTGTTGTTTTCTCATCTTCAAATTACATATTGAAAAGAGGCAGCTTTAAACAAATCTATCATTATCTAAAGCAGAATGCTGAACAAGTTAAACAAAATAATAGTCGGATGGCTTTCTCTCAGTTTGAAAAATACAACATCACAGTTACAGAAGACTCTGACTTCAATATTGGGAAGTAGGTTTAAGGAGAAAAGCTGTAATATCTGTAAAGATCTGGAGATAAAAATCACTATTGAAGTAATTCGATATCACTGAATACGGTATGTCCATCATAACTGACTGTGAGCTTTATTTGCAGATTAAATAACAATTAATGAATAAATCCTCATCTGGAAAGGGTGGTTGTTTTATTAGCTAAATTACTTTTTTTTCAGTGATTGCAAAATTTCTCAGATATAAATAGATAAACCTTTTATGGAATTGAAGGAATAGAGATCTGTTGTTTTCATAGGATTTTCATAAAAATGTTCCCTTAGATTTCTTTATTTTATTTTATTTTATTTTATTTTATTTTATTTTATTTTATTTTATTTTATTTTATTTTATTTTTTTAGTTTAATTTAGTTTAGGTTTAGTTTTGTTTAATTTTTTTTCACCATAATTTGCTTGTCAGTCTATTCACAATTTCACATACTGAGCTACAGGAGGAATTGCTGTCAGCAGCATTTGCTTTTAATGTGGCATATTTAAACAGACTTGTTTTTCAGTCCTTGTCTGAGTGAACATGAATCTCAGTAGCTTAGAGAACACATAATCTTGCATGCAAGTTGTGCACTTAGTAGAAGACAGCTATAAATTTTTGTATACTAGACCCCAATTTTCAAATGCTGTCATTTTAACCGTGATCAAACTAAAATAAGTAAGACAAATAAGCCAGAGCTAGCTTCAACAAAATCAAACTGTCTACCAGCTGTTTAACCGGTTCATAAGGCACTTAAGAATAAGCAAAAAAAAAAGGAATTTGATATTTACTGGCTTTATGTTAAAACAATGTTGGCTCTTCCCCTCCTTATAGCTTTATACTGTCCCTTACACTGTCAAGGGCAGCAAGTCACAGCAAATGTCCACAGGTTTTACTGACTGCAGACTGGGCAGAAAAAAGTAAAGCTCATTATGTGTACTAGGTAACCAGATTTACAGAAATTATTGTGTTCTACAAAATAATTTAATCTAATGAAGTATGCTAGTGGAAATTCTCACAGTATTGGGAAAAACCTCTGTTATTTTATCCAACCCTTGTTACTGTAATCCTGATGCTTTTGTTTCCCTCCCATAACGCTTTCCCATAGAGGAGAAAACGTGGCTGATTCAACTACAGCAGTAATTTGGAAAGTAGGTGTAAGAAGTCAGATACATCACTTTGGCAAATAGCTTTGTTTTTATAAGTTTGAAATATTGGAAATCACTCATGAATGTTGATCAATTTGCCAAACCAGGTTTACAAAGGTAGTATTTATTGTCTATGTTTGCTTTCACAAAAAAGCTTGCAAGTTCATAGACAGAGTGTATTTAAAGTAGCATGTGGAAATACCCAGGTACAACTGTTTTAGGAACTTAAATGTGCATATTTACACTAGAAACTTAATTGTTATAAACAACCCAAACATTCTAAGCAATAAATTCCTGCAAAATCTGTTTGCCATCTTTAATAAGGCTCGTACTGATGGCCTAATACTGATTTATTTTGCTCTGAGTGATAAATAAAAAGAACTTTTCCCAAATTTGTGCACTATATGAAAAGTGACTAAGTTAATCAAGCAATTTATACTATGAAATATTTGTTGATGTAAATAATGAAGTAGGAAAAGAGACAGGGAAATTCTGCTGTGCTATTTATCTCAGGTCTTGGAAGCTTGCTTTGAAATAAGTAATACAATTTTGTTTTTCTAAAGCTAAATATTGCTGAAAACAAAACTCTTAATTTTCTTTCAAAATATTTTTGTCAAGCATCTGGAAATTGAGATACTCAAACTCTCTAGCTCTTATTGAAAATTAATTTGATATCTTCCATCCATTAATTCTGCCATATGCGCATACCTTGTTTCTTGAGATCCATTGACAAACCTGGGAAAGAAATTTGGCATAATGAACACCTGCGTCCTTAAATTACCTGAAACTATGTATAGATCTGCACTTAGAAGAGGTCATGTGAGCGTGCAATAAGGGTTGCAGTCAGTATGTCATGGGTAGATGTGGAGTGGCTGCATAGCTGGAAATGGCTGGTAACTCTGTGATAACCTGTGCTCCTTCTACTTCACCTTTCAATGCAGACTGCAACAAATTTACCTCATCTCCAAACTCAGTGCTTAAATGGTAAAATGTACCCTTTGCTGGATAATTACATTAATAAGGGAGTATAGCGTCTTTGAAGACACAGAGGTACCATGAGACTGTGTAAACGGCAAGAATGACCTTTAAGACAATGTTCAAATGATTACATCTCTCTTAATGCAATCTTCTCTGCTAGGGTTACCTGGGCACAGACGTTATAAAAGTCTTTTGGGAGATGCAGTTCCGTTCTTCTTGAGTTAATGTCTAAAAATAACGTAGTTGAGTTCAGGCTTTTTGTTTTATCCTCTCCCAAGGGGACTTCAAAAACATTGGTTACCTTTTACAAGACGTGCAAACTCTAAATCATTTTCAAACAGAGCAACAAAGACAATGTATAATGTCTCTGAATCACTGTTCTGTTTAAAGATATATTCAATATTTAAGCAACATATACATAATCAATGAACTTAGTAAGTATTGTAACTATATTATGTGGTTTCTCTGAAATTCCTTTGTAGTTCTGTAACAAACCCCATTTTGGAACAGCAATAAAATGCAACATATTCATTATTCAGCCTGCAGTTCAACACACAGATGAAGAGATGCACTAACTCTTCAGTTAGGTTAGAGCTGTTTTACGTGCACCTGTGTTCTCCCCGTAGCTGACAGAGCTGGAAGCACCCAGTCAGTTCTAGACAGCATTGATTATGCATTTTGTGCAAGAAAAAAAATTGAGAGAGCAGAAGTGTACTTTTTAATATGTCTCTACTACACACACCATGCCAGAATAACATACAAATAAATAAATAAATAAATAAATAAAATACAACTTTAAAACAGGGGGGAGGGATGTGCTCTCTCATGAGATATTTTTGATGAATTAGTTACATTCTCACCGACAGCAATCTGGGAAGCATACTGATTGTACAATAATTCTTATTGGAAAGCAATATATACAATACTTGGAATAAAACTTCAGTTCTTTTCTTCTTGCAGGTAGCATACAAGAAAAATGTCAAAACAAGGTTCTGAACAGCCAATTTTTGAAAAGCAAAAATACTATACAATGTTCTGATTCTCTCCTGTTTCTATTCTGCTACCGGTCCTTCTCCGACATTTGCAGATGAAGTTTCCATCTCATCCCAAGCCAATTTATAAATTAGCAGCTATAAAGTAAGCAATTCATGTTTAATTCAATTTGGTTGAATGTAATTCAATTTAAATAAGGCAGCAGACATGCAGGGTATATGCAAAACAGTTTTCATGCATACTCATGCCTATCTGTAAGATAGCCAAATGATACTGGGGCATTTGGCACTGTGAGATTTACTGGCACAAAGTAATTCACTCTGTCCCAGTTTGTGGTCACTTATCAGTACGAGAGGGATTCCTAATTACCCTTCAAAGCCTCAGTCTGGAAATGTTTTCAGTCTTCTGATGGGCACGTGCCCCATTTGTATCATGTAATTTTTACTTCTAAAGTTTATGTATTCTGCATACTAGATATAATTTATACTATTTTAATAGCATAGCTCAAGGCATCCTAAGAGATGAGTTTTGAAGCAGAGATTGATGGGAGAACAGCTTCTTATGGGAAACCAGTCGACCAGTTCTTTTTTTTCTTTGAGTTATATGCTTTTCTATTTGCTTTCAACCACTCTTTGGGATATAGGATGGTATCCCGTGACTGATAAAAAAATCTAGGATTAAAAGAAATGGCTTGTGAAGAACAAATACTTTGACCACAACACTCTATGTAATTTAAAGAAATGTCTTCCTAGAAAAGCATTGGAAAGCAGTTTGTTTTTTCTTCCCTACTTTCACAAATCAGATTTGGTTGATCTATTGTCATTTTCAGGAGTCCCATTCACCTCTCTACTGCTTCTCATTCTGGACATTGTGGAAGACATAGTCACCCTTAAAATTTCCCTTGACTATTTGAATGAGCAGTCAGCGTGGCTGTCCACTTACTGAGGTGATGTAATTCTCCACAGGGGGAAGCACAAACTGCTCCTTCAGACCATTTACCCATATCGCCTGGAAAGCCCAACTCACAAGCCCAGTCAGTAAGTTTTTTCCCTCTTCCTGTTCTCTGGCTTGCTGCTACTGATATAAAGAGTTGGCAAATATTTCCTCCAGTTATACCTTTTTTCTCAGTTCTTTCTGGAGAACATTTTCTACTTGGCCACCCATATATCCCAAAATTACTTTATCAAAGTGTTTTTTGATTTGTTTGTTTTGGTTTTTTTTTCCCCAGTAGTGCACACCACTCAATGTTTCCATGTAGAGAACATGGAATATAAAAAGTGATTTTTATTTTTTTTCATGTAGGATGGTTTGGGTTTTTTAGAAGAAAAGTAGAACACTAAGATTTAGGGAAGAACACTTGAAATACAGCAAAAGAAACTGAAGTGAAGCAGAGCAACTTTGCTTGAAGGGGCCAAAAATGTCCAAAAGAATGATGAAATAACAGGAAGTCCTCAATAAGTTCCCTGAATCTGTTTAGAAATTGTTGATTATAGGCAGGCAGGTCTAAATGTTTTTCATCATATGCTGCTTAAAAACTGAACCAATCAGAATTCAAGACTGGAAGAGATCATAAATCTGTTCATAACACAAATGTGATGGATTTAAGGAAGGTACATAAAGCAGCAAAATTAGAAAATGGAGGAGAAAACAGTTTGGAACTTGGAGAAGTTTTATTTCAGTTAGAATGAACTTACAGCTGCAGAAAGACACTGACTTTTGTCTTATATCTGTGCCTGCTAAATTTCTCCAAACTTTTTTCCGATTGAGAATTTGAAGCTTTTGAGAGCTGGAGAAGCTACTGTTTAAGGGAGGTGGGGAGTGGAAATTGCCAACTTTTTGTTAGAATTAGAGTGAACAACAATGAAATGTATCAGAAAAGGAGATTTCCCTTTTAAGAAAATATTGTTTTCAGCAAAAATCCCGGTTTCTGGCTGCCTAGAAAACCTTAATGTAATCTTCATCCCCGTAATTCAGGTGTCTGTGATCCAAGGTTTAGTTTGATGTCACTTAGCTCTGTGACCTTGGCTCAGTTTTATGTAGAAAATTATTGTTACAATGTGAGGTGTGCAAGCTGAAACCCTGTGTAATAGAAAATGACAAAAACACAGATAAGTATCATTGCTGAGAGAGTAATTAGCAGCTCAAGGAATCAAGAGGAAAAACATACACATGAAATACATTGTGGAAAATAATGTAGAATTTAAAGTTGTCAATTCAGCACCATCAAGTCTCAGCACATTTCAAGGGGAAATGCTTTCACGGGTGACTTCCTGGCTATCAAAGATTCTCTGTCTATCTCACTGGGAGCTTATTAATCTTTAGCTTCCTACCTTATTAGGTCTACATATTTTTGTGTATTCTTAAGTTCGGCATATTCTGCTTGGGGAGTTTCTCTGTGCATCCCTGAACAAAAGGAACCTAGCGAGTATGTGAGTGCTACAGTGCAGTTGACTTTATTGGTACTCTCCTCAATATTTTACAAGGCCATGAATATTTGGCTATCAATAAACGGCATCTCCCATAAAGCATCTTTTGACCAATGCAACTATCTAAGGGGTTTTATGCCGAGTAATGCAGGAAACTACTAATTAAAATTGTTTCATTTGTTCAGTTTTGAACTGAGATCTCCAGATGTAAAAGCAATTGGACTTTTTCTGTTACACCTGGGTCATGTCAGTAGTATTATTAGATGAAATAAAATTAGAGAATTAGAGTTACCTAAGTAACTTTCAAGCAGTCAGCTCTAATTTCAAATGCATGCATTCTAACTCTTAAATTTGAGTTTGAAAAATTTCTTAAAAAGTAAAAACTTCGAAAAGTATTTATGGGAACACTAAAGAGGCACACAACATATGTGCCTGCATGCATCCAGGGACACACATGCAAGGTAGCCTTTACTTCTGATATCACAATAAAGAAACTCGTTGCTCACATTAGAAGCAGTTTCTGCCTTAATGCAACCATATGTCATAAATAAAAGGAAAGTCCTCATGAATAAATCTGTGTCTCATTTGCATATCTTATGCAAATCCTCTCCTGCTGTCTTTCTATATGCTGCTGCATGTTGTGAGAATGCTGATATTGCCTTTATCATGTTGTTTCTACAACTCTGAACCCTCCTGTTTTATATACCCTTCCTCTATCTAATCCATCCACCAACTTTTTTACGCCTACTCCTGGATGCTTCTTCAGGAAGTTAAATTTAACACTGCCAAAAAGAAACCACTGATGTTATTTATAAAAAAATTTCTCCGTTCACTTTTTCTTTTTTTTTGGTAATTATTGACAACATCATTGCCCCTGATCATCCAGCTCTTTGGCTCCTATTGTGTTAGTTCACACACACGCCTCCAGAAGTTCTGGATTCTTTGAAGACAGTAATTCTGCATACTTGCATTTTCTTACTCAGAGCAAACAATAACAGCTGTGCGAGCAATTGACTGTTGCCCACATCTTGACTTTACCTTCCTTTTTCTTGTTCTGTGTACTAACCTGAGGTACACATATTCCAGTCTATCCAAACTTAGCTTCCATTAACTTGTTGTCATTTCTTTGTTTCTAATGCTAGTCTACATGGCTCGCTAAATCCAGCTATTACAATTGCTGCACTGGTGAATGCTGTCAGCCTGTGCCCTTAGTCCAAAACAAATTTTGCACGTAACCCTGTTCTCTGTGAGGTCTCTGCTCATTATTCTGTTCATGCGTGACACAAATGATACCTAATTATAGTTGCAAGCCGGAAAATGAGTGGAGTATGTCCATATACATATATGTATATATATATGTATGTGTGTGTGTATAATTGCTGATTTCCTAGTGGTGTGGGGACCATCAAGGTGTGTTTAACTAACCAATACAAATGCACTTGATTATATAGCCAATACAATTGCTTGTTTATAGCTGTTGTTATTCTGTTCACTTCTGCTCTTCCAACGTGTTGCGCTGTGCCCTTTGAAGCAGGAGACATATTTTCTTGTGTATTGCTACAAAACCAAATCCAGTAGAATACTCACTTTTATGTCAATCTCTGGATGCTACAAAGACAATAATAAGTAAATATAGATGCCATTTGGGGAGGGGAGTTCAGCATTTACATATGTTAATTTGGGAAAATGAAGGCTTTAATAAAATGAGAGCTTCAATCAATTTGCAAGAAAGGAATGTATCAAACAGCTGGCGTCGAAATAGCTATCATCATCTTCACAGAAAAAAATGTAACTGTTTTATAATGTGTGTTGTGGTTTTGCAGGTGACTTGGCAATGAGAAAAAGTAATTTTCTCCAATGAACTACATGTTATGCAGTTGTCTGTTATATCTGTTGAAAGATAATCACTGTTTAATTCTATTTACTCTGACCATTTCCACTGTTGGTGATTTTTATATATATTTATTAGCAAAAAATGTCATTTTTCCTTTTTAAAAAGAAGCAATAAGCATATAAATATTAGAGTTAAATCTTTTGAGTTACTGTTGTAATATCAACCTTAAAGGTCTACTGCACAGATGGGATCATCACAGCGAAATTATCTCTGTTCCTATGCCTATTTAGTTCTGAAGGTCTGATAGGAAATTTAGGCATCCTTTGTGTTTTGAGTCTGTTACTCAGCTTTGCTCTGCTGTACTAGTTATTTTGGACAGCTATAGGCTCTGGTTTTCTCCCAAAACATTTTTAATGCGAAGGATGGCTTACTTTAGACAACAGAATGAAAAATTATAGCAATCCAAAGTGATCTAATGATCCTTATACAGAAATGTCATCCATGGATCAAAGAGCATTACTAAGTAAATTATACATTAGAACTGGCCAGAGAATGAAAACTTTGTTTCCTTTCACTGTCTCAAGTGAGCACTTTGCTGCTTTTTTCCCCCAATGTTTCAATCTCCAATATTTCAATGTTTTCACAAGATGGAAAAAATTTGAAGCGTACACCTCCAGATTGAAAGAAGGTCAGTATTTTCATTCAATTCCTTTTGGATAAGCAACACAGGGATTTTACTTTGGGCCTCAAACACTTTCTATCTGAAACTTTGCTGAGTTTCACGAGCTTTGAAAGCTCAATATCTTAGCCTCAGCATATTTTGATGAAAAGGCATTTAATCAAAAATTCTTCCATCTGTGCCTCTCTTCTACTGAGAAGAAAACCTTGTTCTCTGAGACATGAGGCAACCTGAGAAAGATTTCTCTATGTTTCTCCCTCCGCTCAGACAAACAGAAAAAGGATTGTAACTGGATTAAATACAGCCTCAAAAAATGCCTAGATTACTGCAAGGTGTCAAGTGGGCCAAAGTACTTTTACAACCATCTTTCTATCAAATACTTCAAAGTCTGTAAGTTCTGTATGAATAGTATTCGATAACTGAAAAATGGGCCTCTACTTCTTGTAATGTAATAACGAAACGGGTATTTCAGAAAAGTTAATTTTCTTAAAGATAACAAACTGTTGCAGGCATCATTTCACAAAAGAAGTAAAAACTATTACTTTTACAATTTGAGGAGGTTAGATTTAACACTAGAAGGTATATTATAGGATTGGCCAGGCTTTGTCTGAAAAGGTGTGAATGGTGCAAGGTTTATACAAAAGGATAGAATGATTTGTGCTCAGCAGTGGGATGGACTTAGCATTAGTATTTTAAAAAAATAAAGACATGCCAAGTTTTTGGCAGTGACTAGTGACTTCGGGTACATTTTCATGAAAAACTGGGACAAAAAAAAATAATTATGGAGCTATTAGAATAGTAATTGGGGGAAAAAAATCACCAAAACAACCAAACAAGCAAACAAACCCCAACCCCACACTCCCATACCCCACCAAAAATAAACAAAAAACCCCATAAGAAATGCCCGTATACACAATCAGCATGGAATATTTTAGGAATTTTGCCAATATATGAACATGTCTGAATAATGAATAGAGAAGAGAGAATAATTTCTTCCAGCAATAATTACAACACTCTTCTCATATAATTTTTTCTGGAAAACTGTGTTGCTTAACAGTACGAAAGGTGGTTAGGGAACTAGAGCGAGTCTGGGGAGTGATTTCAAAGTTGTTGTGATTATTCAAAGATACAGATTTCTGATAAAGGGAAATAAAATATGTAACTAGCATCATGCCACTGGCTTACTGGGAGATGGCCAAAATGAAAACCTGTGTGTAACTTCATATATTAATATAAAATGTACAATTATTATTCCTTTGATGTTAGGCTGGTCCATTAAGATATTGTTTGCCTGTTTTACCTCTGACCTGGCAATGAGCTAAATTAATGCCAACCAATAAAACTGTATCTGTAGAACAAAACTGTTAGTGCTAATGATGTGATATCCACGTTATCAGAATTTCAGAGAGTTTTTACTACTACTGGCTTTGATGGATATGAGTAGTGGAATTGCTCTAGGTGTGTGCTGCTGGAAAACACCTGAATTACTTGCATCCAAAGGAAATGCAGGCAGTGCACTCTGAGACTACCCTGTGGTGTGTACTAAAATATGATGAATGAGAAAACCAAGCGGTTTGTTTCAAATAGTGCATTTGATACAAGATAAAACACTAATGTAGACATGCCTGTATCAACATTTTCAAAATTTTCAGCTCCTATTAAAAACATCTAGTTTCAGAAATGTTACCTAAATTGGTAGAAATAGCTTTTAAAAGCCTCAACCATACACCAAATCAATTTGTTGTAGTCATATTCACATGGAAGATGCAACAAATATGCCACTCTCAGTCTTGTTCCACAGTAGATTCAACATTTAAGGGAATTAAATTTGTAATTATACCTAAGAAATATCACATAATAACACATCTCATGATCCCACTCACAGCTCCAGCCATTATGGAATTCACACTCCAATTAAGTAATAACTGCAGAAATCAAATCCCAAAGTTTTGCTTAGCCCTTACTCAGGCAACTCTAAAAGGCAAAGGATCAAACTTCTGTCTCTCATGCTAATTCCACGACTCAGTTTTTCTTTGTTCTTTTTTTTCCTTCTTGCAAATGTAATAATTTTATAATAGTTTTTCTGCAGATTTCCAAGATACATTTGTATCACTGAGACAGAAAATGTGTAGGATTTTTGTTTCTTAAAAAAAAAGACTGATAAAAATTTAACTATGACCTTATGATTTAGTTCAAAGTGGGCAGAAATCAAAGCTAGCACAATTGTTCTTCACTGATGTGTTAGCTGAAGAGAATCTCAGTGTAAAGTCCACACATGAAAATGTCAGAAAGTAAAAAAAGACTATGGGAAAGAAGAAAAAAAAAAAAAATCTGCTTAGCTCAGACCACCAATGTGTAGCATGAACAGGTTCATTCTGCAGTGAGCACTCTTTCATGATACCTAGTTATAACAATCAGGAGCAACAGCTCATATAAAGTTGCTTCATTGCAATTAAAATGTGCTGAATTACCTCAGATAAGATTCTGTTCCAAGTGACTAAGAGTTAAACTCCTGCATCGGCTCTGGGAGAGTGAAGTGGCTCAAATACCATGCACAACATATTAATTTCTTATGCAACTACAGAGTGTAAGCAAACTTGTCCAGAGAAGACATGCAGAGTAACAGGCTTCCTCTTCATTCCTAGAATACAAGATTAGGGCCAGATTCAGCAGGGAATAGATTAGTTAGTAATCTTAAACCCCTGAATGAAATGTCTAGTTTTCTTAAAGGTTTATGTCAAATTCTAGCAGGATCATCTCAGTTCCAAGATTCCTTCTGTTCAACAGGGATGTTAGTGAGAATGTGGCTTTTTTTCATTGATGTAGTGGTTTGGCATGATACTATTTAATCAAAAATGAACCTCCTGGTTCTTAAATTGCTGTGTTGTTACTGTCACTGGCTGTCCTTACACTTATTTCTGTGGACTAATAAGGATGAAGCATAACAACAGGAGTTAAATAATTGAAATAATAGTCTTTTTAAACAAATGCTAGTACTCTGCAAGACAAGAAATGTACTTTGTGTACTAATAATATAAAACCTTTTGTGGCTACTATTATGGATGCAGTATAATTGTCAGATAGATCTTTTGAGAAAATATGTTTCACATCATTTTCTATGAATACTAGGGGAAGAAGTTCTTCAGAAAAGAAAACCACCCCACCATTCTGAGCACTCATTCCCTGTAATTGTGTGTGCACTCATTCTTGGATGGGGGAAAGGTGCATTAAGCTGATTAGATATTTCAAAACAAAAATGTCTCCTTAACAGTGTTGGTTTGTCAGAAGAGAAACTGCTTACAAAAAAATGTCTAGATGACACTTGTTATAGGCTTTTCATTACTGGAAAAGGATTTCTGGTAAAACTTGTAGTGGATGAACAGAAAACCAAGGCAGATGATAGCTTAAAAAGGGTTAAATCACTCTCTTATGAGAGTTAAATTCAAGTCCTTGCTCTTTCTAAATCACCGGACTGATTTATCTCCACCAATCATGATGTCTTCTTCCTACTGTCCTTGTTTGACTTCACATTGATCCAGCCTCAGGGTCTTTTGAGGTGAACCAGGTATGGGTACATCAGTAGATATTCCAGCATCTTTCATGACTTGATAATTCAAAACCCTCAAGCATGGATACTCTCTTGGGCCACCTGCTTCCTTGAGAAGCCTCAGGTCATAACAAAATCAGTGCAAGACGTCATGCTGTTTGGAGACATGCTACCACTTGCTGGCAAAAACGGTCCTCACAAAACCTCAGCTACTGCAAGGTGGAGACCTTTAAAAGTGGAAGGTTTGCCTCATCCTAAGCATGCTGCTGATCCAGACAGATTTTTCCCCTTCTCCCAAATGCACATATTTTTTCAGGCTGTGGCTACAGTCCCGACCTAGTTTTCCTGTCATCAGATTTTGTATAGGAGAGTAGCATTTTCCATTGGGACTTAACACCATGTTTCTTATCATGAGAACACGTATGAGAGAGGAGTATAGAACAACTATTGGCCTGAAACAGTGTTTCACAAAAGCTATAAGCTACCATAACAAGATGTAGAGGAGAATCATACTTATTGTTCAGGTACTCTGCGGAACGTTTTTGCTGATATCCAGTACAGGACATTTTACTTGTGTTATGCTGCGTACTTTGTATACTGTTCAACTCTTGCTTGCCCAGAATTTTGTTGCAGGGAATGGGGGGGAGGTATGCAGAGAACAAGCAGTAGATACATTTGGAAGAAGTTAATATAGCAACAAACAGATCAAATTTTATATGCTGAATGATTGAAGATCCATTAAACAAGCAATCAACCTCCTACCCATCAAATACCACGAAGGAATATGCTAAATGAATCACACTACTATTTTGCACAATGAGGTATTACAAACTGTTAGAATATGCTTTGAAATGTTTTAGTTGAAGAATTGTATTTCAGGATGAAAAAAATCAGTCATAAATTCTAGTGTTTAGAACCCAAATCTGGGTCTACATTTTCAAATAATAGGTTTGTGTACGATGTATGTACGGTTGTACATTATGTTATAAAAGTGCAGAACACTAATTAAAATGCTGAACTGCAGATCACTGAAGTACTTACATGCAGGCATAACCAAATGTGTAAAATGAGGTTCATGTGAGCAGCCATAAAGTTGCCCTTGTTAGGAGGGGGAAAACAGGCTGGATCGATGGGCCGAGGCCAGTTGTATGAGATTCAACAAGGCCAAGTGCCAGGTCCTGCACTTGGGTCACAACAACCCCATGCAGCGCTACAGGCTTGGGGAAGAGTGGCTGGAAAGCTGGCCGGCAAAAAAGGACCTGGGGGTGCTGGTCGAGAGCTGGCTGAATATGAGCCAGCAGTGTGCCCAGGTGGCCAAGAAGGCCAACAGCATCCTGGCTTGTATTAGAAATAATGTGGCCAGCAGGACTAGGGAAGTGATTGTCCCCCTGTACTCAGCACTGGTGAGGCCACACCTCAAATGCTGTGTTCAGTTTTGGGTCCCTCACTACAAGAAAGACATTGAGGTGCTGGAGCATGTCTAGAGAAGGGCAATGAAGCCGGTGAAGTGTCTAGAGCACAAGTCTTACGAGGAGCGGCTGAGGGAAGAGGGGTTGTTTAGTCTGGAGAAAAGGAGGCTGAGGGGAGACCTTGCTCTCTACAACTACCTGACAGGAGATTATAGAAAGGTGGAGGTCAGTCTCCCAAGTAAGAAGTGATAGGACAAGAGGAGATGGCCTCAAGTTTTGCCAAGGGAAGTTTAGGATGGATATTAAAAAAAATTTCTTCATCTAAAGGGTTATCAAACATTGGAACAGGCTGCCCAGGCAAGTGGTTGAATCACCATTCTTGGAGGTATTTAAAAGACAGGTAGATGTGGTGCTTAACAACGTGGCTTAGTGATGATTTTCTCAGTGTTAGATTAATGGTTGGACTCAATGATCTTAACGGTCTCTTCCAACATTCCAGCCCTTCCAACGATTCTATGATTACTGAACAGAAGAAAATGTCTGCTGAAAAATAAAGACTGAGATGTTGTCTGTGAGCCCAGGACTAGGCCTGGGAATCAGAAACAACCTTGAAAAGTGCAGCTGGCCTCTCTGAATTACAGCTGGGGTACCTAGAAACCAGAGACATCCTCAGATACCATTGATAAGTGCAAAATCAAGGAACTGTAATGGCAACTTACCATCTGAAAAAGTGGAAACAATATGAAAGAATAGAAAACAGCATAATTAGAGGTAAAAAAACCAAAGTAATAGCATTTATTGGCTGTTTGAAGTGGTGATGTCCTCTTCTATCTTTATAACAAGAATTTATTTTTTACATAAAATGAAGCCTCTCTGTGAGAACTTCCTGTGCTGCATGGACTTTTCCTTTCCTGCACAGGATAAACTTTCTGCATGAACTTTCAACGAGATCTTGGACTCTCACTAAACATGCCCGGCTGTCTCCAGGCTCTGTGATGTGGATCATCTCTGAAGTGAGACTCTGCCTGCTGGCCTTTTGGGCCCACTTTTGTGGTCAGTTTTGTTTGTCCTTCTCTCCTTCTCACCTCTGGGATGGTTGGGTCCCCCTCTGGGATTGATTTATCAAGAGCCATGGAATCTAGGTGTTCTGAGTTTCTATTACAAACCTAAAACTTGAGAAAACTAAATAAAAGCAGATCCTGGAACTGCTCAACAAACTAAAGAAATTTTAGGGACACAGGTGACAATCTGTGGGCAAGTTGGCCACAGTGACAATCACATTGTTTTACCTGTTTTGCAAGTAACAAAATAAAGGATAATATTTTCTCAATAAAGAGAGGGGTTTGAGCTTTCATAATATTCCAAATTAAATCTTAATCTATAACTAAGGAGACATTTACCTTCATGCAGCAAAACTAGAAAAAAGAATTCCTCTTATTTTTTAGAAACTTAAGTCATCAGTTTTTATGTGTAAGAAGAATATGTACACAAGTTATTGGTAGAGAGTTTATCATGAAGGGTGATGGCTGACCTACAGCTCACTGAAATCACTGGTACGTTTCCACTTACATAATGGATTTTAGATTTCACTGTGTGACAACATGATCTCCTGTGGAAATAACTTGTAAAGTAGTAGCCTTCTGGAAATACCATTTTAAAAATGCTATTTTTCATACTAGTGATCTGTAACGCCATCATATTACTTGGTGCCATTTTGATCTCTCAGGAGTCACTTGATTTGGACCAACCCAAAATGAAAACAGATTTTTCTTCTCTCCAGTTTTTTTTTACATATATGGTTGAATTATCAGTTTTGCAATCTCTAGAGGCATAAATAAGAGTTGTGATTTCTGGCTTCAGCCACAGGGTTACCCAAGGCAGGAAAAAGGAACTTCTGCACATTGGCTCAAGCACAACCACTTCAAATGTAACATCTTACCCTGAGAAAGATAATTGACTCCTAATCGATTTTTAAATTCAGTTTCATTCTAAAATCGGTAGAGACAACACAGTATTAATAATAATCTATCTCAATGGTTTTGGCTTTGCAAACAGATTTTATAAAGACAAATGAGAATTACTCCAGCAGTGAGAGACTGTAACTCATCAGCAATACACTAATATTTTGTGTGATTATAAAATATTTATTATGATGGAAAAAGAGAGGAAGTGACAGAGAGAGAGCATGACACTTGTTTTCAAAATATGCAAATATTTTTACAAAATGTCACTTTGAAATAGAAAGAGAGAATAAACCACAACTAACCTGTTATGTGATCCATATTAAGAGAAAATCAGTTTCAAATTCACTGAGTAATTGTTCTATGACAGAACCAAAACTGTTCTAAATGACCATGAAATTCTAAACCTTTCAGCCTAAATTCTTTAGTAATCAAAGCTTGACTTTGCTATTTTGCTACTTTGTCCTTCCGTTCTTGGTTCTGAATTGATGTTCTTTATGCCATAAACGTGATCACTAGCAATGAATACTACAGCTTTCACAAGTGAGGTCAGTGGAGAGATTTTAATTGAGTCAATCACCCACAAGGAGATGTAGAGATGAGGTCTCAATGTGCTGGTTTTCATAAAGCATAACAGTTTAAAAGGCTGGGAAAGTAATAGATTTATATAAGGGTGGAAGGGTTTTTCTTTTTTAGTAAAATACCTGTGTTTTATTCTTTGTATTTTTTTCTTCAGAGGAAGTAAATTAAGCAGTACTAAACGATTCTACCAGTCACTCCAAAGAAAAATGACCTAAGGCAGGGAATAAAAGGAAATATTTCAACCTTATCTGACGGGAAACGTCTGAAGACAAAAAAAAAGGTGATTTTGTATTTGATAAATATTTAACATTTAAATACAAATTCTGCATTTCATCTTTCTTCTCTAACTTTCTCTGTTTCTTCTTATCTCAGGAATAAACACATCTTCTACTTTTAATGGTTTGTCTTCCCCTGACAATGCATAGCAGGACCAAAGACGACAGAAACTGTCAGAGATGAAGAGTGCTACAACGTTGCAAAAAAGCAAACAAACAAACAAGTCTTTCAATAAGATATGCCACATGTCATTGGTTGAGCATGTAGGGCTTTCACTTCTTGAAAGTACTGCTTGAAAGTAGCCCTAAGAATAATTGTCTTATTTTTGCTGAGGTCAGAATTCACAATTGAAAACACAGTAGCAAATGAAAGTCTATATTCAGCTTATCCAGGACATCAATTTTAACTAATACCAGACCTCCTTCTGTGTCTCTGTGCAAAGGGGAAAGGAGAATTAGACTGAGGTCTCCTCTTAGAGCTGGTTGGGAAATTATTGTTTTTCCTGTGACTAATTTTAAATCCGCTTGATTTTTTTTTTCTAGGATATGTGTCAAGAATCTGAAAACTGAAAACATTATCTTTCTCAGCTTTTATTTTCAAGAAAAAAATGATTACCAAATGTTTTTAATAAAAAAATAATTTTGCTCAAAAACTATTTTACAAAAATCATTATTTTATGGAAGATTTTCTGTCACTCTTAATTGCATTCTGTTAATATATGTGAGACAGTCAGATGCTACAGTAGTTAGTGCCACAGAGATACCTGTAGAGATATGAAGCAATGGGGGACAGCAAGGAACAGTAGAGAGAAAGGCATAGTCAAAAAGGGAAAAGAAAAGGTTTATATATTTTTATACATAAGCATAAAGGTTTTCCGTATTCAAACCCGTTTCGGTGAGTACATCACAGGCAGGAACTGATGGAGGGAGCAGTCTATTATTTCATTATTTGGTAATTCTGTAACAATAACACTAGTAGTGCTTCCATATATATAAAGAAATTATAGCCCTATTATTTTGTGGGGGACATTTTTCCTCATGGGCAGTCCAAGTGTATCATAGAATGAAGAAAGGCTTTAGCACACAGAAGTTTTCAGAGACTGGATGCCTGGATGCTCCTCTTCAGATTCCCTTTTTCATCTCAAATAAACAGAATTACTTGGTGTTGGTTTTTTTTTTTTTTTTTTTTTTTTTGGTGCATGGCACTCTAATCTGTCTCGTTATTTGAATATACAACCACAAGTCCCGTATTTCAATGAACGTACAGCTTTTCCTTTTTTACCATTCATGAGCATGTTCTCTTCTTACAGACAGAGCCATAGGATTTTGCAATGATTTAGTGAAGATTTACTGTGCTTCAATGGTAGCAAAAGAGAGGTTGGGAAATCATTTCCATAGTCTCTTGTACATGGTAATTTATTGCAGCGGAAGCCTCAGTCATGTAAGAGCTTTGAGAAAGAGACTTTTTGGCTCTTGTCTATACATGACTACATCTTCCAGTTCCTGAAGGCATGCACAAACTGTGCTCCAGAGCTCATCACAACAGCAAGTACTGGCACACATTGCGGTTCTATTACAATCTGAAGGAGGAATGATATTGGAACAGGCAGAAAAACAGGTTTTCTCTATTCAAGCTGTAAAACCATAGGGTTATATTCTACATGAGAACAACTGCAGACATGTGTCATAGGATAACCATTCCTGGCTGTTTCTAAGGGGGTAATCAACAATAACAGCTAATTGTTTAACATAAGAACTACATAACCAAAATAACGTGCTGTGCTCTCTTCTGTTTTATATCACATAGAAGACCACAGAAAATAATTATTCTAAAATACTAGGTTTTTTTGAACACTACTGGCTCTACTGACATGTTTAACTGTATAAGCTTACATAAAATTCAAACACAAATCAACACATATTCTCGTAATTATAAGCAGGAAAAGAAAGATCTAATACTGTTATGGCTCTTATGTCAAATGATGTGCCTATCTCATACAGTAAAAAGACTTGAAGGAAGTAAATGAATGTTGTATGTATAGTCTAATTTTCAAGTTGGTAGACAAAACTGAATTCTATGAGAGGTTTCTGTCACTGCCATTTCACTCAACTCTACAGAACAACCTTCTGTATATCCAAGACATCTTGTTTTCCTTAAACCTATTGAGTTAGTAATTATTTCAGATTAGCACATCCCCTAAAAATACTATTGTATTCTTTTTTTTGTTTTTTTTTTTTTTTTTTTTTTTTTCCCCCCCCCACAGAATTTGCCATTAACTGTGAATTTTGATCAGTTTCCTCACTTGTACAGATTTCCCATTCTTACCACTGATGGACACTCCATTTTTGTTAACCCTTTTTATTAGAACAGACTTTTGTTAGTAACACTTTTCCCCCCATTCCTTCAAAAATGCTGTTTTCTGTTGTGCACTGAAGTTTTTATTTAATCAGCTTTTCTTGCTGTTGTTCATGGTGAATTTTATTCACATCACCTTTTGCTCATCTCATACAAGGATATGAAGCCCAACTTACAGTTTACGGTCCCCCCCCCCCAGTTTTTAGTATGGCAAAAAATAAAATAACAGATTTGCCCAAATGTGTACAACGATGCTCCACAGACTGTACAGGACTCCAATTCTATTGTCTGGTGAGCATAGTGGACTCTGCATCATGTTCTTTCTCCTGTTAAGTTTGGGTTGAGGAAAACTTCACCCTTTTCAAAGGTTTTTGAATATGTAAAAAAAGTTGTGAAGAGTGAAACCAACACAGCAATTGTTTAAATGCAGATTTGCATATTTATGTGCTTTATTTTCAGATACGCATTTGAGTTCCACAGAATTCATAGTGCATTTTTCTCCTTAAAATGATCCCTCCAAACTTACACTTCAAAGATAATTAAAGCCAAAATGTGACTTTTGCCCTAAAAATTTATATGTTACCAGCTTGTGATAGAAGAAATAGATCAAATGAAACTGATTTCTTCTAAACAGGTGATCTTATATATGATTCTTTTAACTTTTGAAATACAGAAAAAAGGTCATTAAACTGTTTTGGAGAAAGACAAGATAACACACCAAGATGTTTGCATTATTAGCAGGGAAATTCTGAAAAGGAATTAGAGCAAAAGGAAGCAGTAAAGTTAGGATGATGAGTAATAAAGCAAAGCTAAGTTGGTAAGTACCTAGGAGCACTGAGACATTTGGCGTGTAAGTCAGATGAGGGATCGTGTTAAACCTTACCTGAGTTTGCCGAGTACTGAAGGACAGAAAGATAAGCATGCGGGACTGAAAGGGCCATATGAGTGACTGTGGCTAATTTATCCTGGCATCCTCGTTCCCTAGTTGCTGGTAGAAACATGAATCAACGGATGTTTAGACTGAGAATAGATGAAACATCCCATACCTTCAAAAAAAACTCTATTCCACTGACTCTATAGCAAAATATTAAGAACTTCAGCTTTACCATTAAAGAAAAAAATAAAAAAGTGACAGTAAAGCCAGACACTCAAAAAGTTTCCCCTTAGGATTGCCGTGATTACTGTAAGTGTTTTCTCCTCAGTACTAGTTCAGTCCTTTCATTTTGCTCTTTCTAGCAAAGATGTAATACTCTACAGGTAGAAGAGCATACCTAGGTTTTACATTACCCCTTTGGCTCCTCAAAAGTGATTATTGACACAATGGCTTCTTAATTTGGATTTGTCTGTTTGTGAGAGACTGGAACGTAAAAATAATTGTCTCAAAGCTTGCTTAATTTTCTGCAAGCCGATGGGAGGTTCGCAAGGTTTCCTGTCGGGTTTGCCGCCTATGGGCCGATGGGAAGCTGGTGCAGACTTTCGGCAGGATGTCTGGAAGTTCGCCTGCTGCTGCCTGCATGGTATAGGTGCCAACCAAGGGTACCCCAAATTTACTGTGGCATGATTACTGTGCTAAATCAAGCACTGCCCAAGCAACAAGGGCAGGAAAATCTCACCCAGCAACCACATCAAACGGTGATTGGCCAAGCCAAGAAAGACCTGCATGCTGATTGATGGAACTATGAGTCGACAGCGATTATAAACTAGTGCCATGCCAGACCACAACTGGGACCCTCACCACTGTCACTTGAGAACTACAGATCGCTGTTGAACTCCAAGGATCGTCAAGATGCTGGTGGGCCTGTGGTGGTGACTATACTCTTGCTGTGCTCCATAATACGGCTTCTCTCTTTTCTGCCTTTTCTCTACTTCCTCCTTTACTCTATCGCTCGTCTCAGTGACTAATGCTGGGGAATAACAATAAATCTGCAGTGAGCTGCTTCCGACCTCACTCGTGTCTTAATCTCACGCTCGAAATTCGCACAAACCCCTCCCTGACCAAATGTAGTCTGACCGGGACATAACACCATTACAACTTACTTCTATTCAGTTTCTCTTCTTAAAAAAAACCCCCACCATTTTGCACGGTATCAGAGAAAAAAAATAAAAAAAATATTATACAGGACTGAGGGCACTGATCTCCAAATCCAAACTAATGTTCCATCTCACTTGAAAAAAGCTTTCGATGGACACACCCAGAGAAACACAGAATGGTTGATGTTGGAAAGGGCCTTTAAGATCACGTTGTCCAACCTCCCAGCTCAAGGAGAATCACTTAAGATCAGGTTGCCCAGGGCTATGTCCAGATAACTTTCAAATATCTCCAAGGATGGAGACTCTAAAACATCTCTGGACAAGCTGTGCCAGGGCTCCATCACTCTTACAGTCAAAAAGTGTTTTCTGATGTTTAGACAGAACCTCCTGTGTTTCAGTTTGTGCATATTTCTTCTCATTCTGTCACTGGGCACCACTGAAAAGAGCCTGGCTCCATGCTCTTTGCACCCTCCCTTTGGGTATTTTTAAACATTGATGAGATCCCTCTGACTCTTGTCTTGACCAGGCTGAACAGTCCCAGCTCTCTCAGTCTTTTTTCATAGAAGAGGTGCTCCAATCCCTTCAGCATGTTTGTGATCCTCCATTGGACTCTCTCAAGTATGTCCATGTCTCTCTTGTACTGGGGAGCCCAGAACTGGACCTAGACCTCCGGATGTGGCCTCACCAGCACTAAATAAGATCACCTCCCTCAATCTGTTGCTGGGACAGTAAGTCCCACTTGCTCCAGGCTTTCCCCCTTGTCTCAAGGGCCTGGGAATCCTGAAGGCCAGTCTTACTACTGAAGACTGTGGTGAAAAAGGAATTTGGTAGCTCAGCCTTTTACTTGCCCTGTGTCACTGGAGCCCCTGCCCCATACAACAGTGGGGTCATGTTTTCCCTAGTCTTTCTTTTGCCACTTACGTACTTATAAAAGCCATTCTTGGTTTGGTTTTTTTTGTTTGTTTTTTTTTGTTTTTTTTTTTTTTGACATCTCTTGCCACATTCAGGTGGGCTTTGACTTTACAAAATTCTTCTCTTTATTCTTGGCCAGTGTCTCGGTATTCCTCCAGGTTACCTGTCCCTGCTTCCACCTTCTGTACGCTTCCTCTTTATGTTTGAGTTACAGACAGGTGTTTCAGAAAACTGCATTATTTGAACCGGGAGTTTGACAATAAGGGTCACAAATGGGTGTCTTGCTCAGGCTTGTCACATGATACTTAAATAAATTATAAAAAAAACCCAAAATCACAAAAAAACCTGAGAGAGAAACATTTCCATACCCTGAAATACTGAAGAAGTACGCTTTTACAGGTAAAGTTTATCAGGTTAGATAATGTATAGATGGGCAGGCAATGAATTTCATATAGACATTTTCCAAAAAGCTGTAAATCCAGTGCTTTAAGAATAAGTTTAATTAAAATCAGAACTGATACTATGCCTTTGCTTCTTCCTTTTCTGTCACATTGTTCTAATAGCAATAAACGTCCGAGTCAGGGGCATTCACAAGTTAGAAAGAACTTTGAAGGCTGTTTGGAAATGACAAAGAACCTTGGGGAACACTGAATACAAGTTTCAAGGTCTAACTTGACCACATTATATTATGATGTCTTAAGAAGAAAGGTGCCAAACTAGGTGTAGAATGGGTATGAAATCCCGTAGCTTGAAAGACTGAACGAGGATGAAGAATTATAATAATTTTGAAACCAATGGAATGCAAAAATTGTTTCCATACCTGGGCTGTAAAGGGAGATTACTTTTTTGTGTGTTTTTTATTGAAGTTTGTTAAATGGAAAAAAAAAAAAAAAAAAGAAAGAGGGATAACCAGTTGCTAGGGCTAAAATTTCACAGATTCAAATGTGTCCATTTGGGTGGTGTGCAGTTATTAGCCTGACAGCCACCCTATGTCCCCTCCCACAGAACTGAAACAAGCTATTTCACATTGTTGACTTTGTCTTCATGCTCTCATTTTGAGTAGTAAGCATGAAGAGTAAGAGTATCTACTACACTTTCTCAGCAACAGACAGGAAGCAAAAGAAGCTCCCAACTTTAAAAAACAGCAATTGGTTCAGGCAAGAGATCTCAGTAACGTTTTTAATTAGTATTTCTGATCTACTGCTTGGATAATATTGCTAGGTTAGGAAAACAGAAAAATTGTTCTTTGAGGTAATGGGAAAAAACAAGAAAAAGACCTTTAGCTGAGGTTATTTTGAGACCTTAACTGTAAAAAATGAATTATAGTATTTTATAATTTTTTTTTGTTTAAATTGTTTAAATGGAAAAATACATAGTCACATCATAGTCACATTAAAAAGAGGAAAAATGTCTCTTTGTTCGCTATGTGTTAAATCATTAACTGCAAAATTAATAATTAGTATATTAATATTTTAATACTAACCCCCCTTCCTTATAAAACTCAAAATGATGATACTGTTTAACGTAAGTATTCCAGGAAAACTACGTTAAAATAGCTGTGTGAATTTGAATGTTAGAAAGTTATTACAAAGATTAATGTTTTTATACAAACACTTGTGCATTGTCCATACAGCTTTTGTTGAGTTACTTCTGTACTAATGACACAGATATTAAGTGAAAATGGATGCTGCTAGTCTAAATTACATTCCTGACAAGAAATTAGTATCAATTAAGAAGTTACAATTAACATATATGGCATTAATGAGTGAGAGATAAAACAGTTTATAGAGAAGTAAAGATGAAGACCAGCTTTGTAGTGGGAGGAAAAAAAATATAAGAAAAGTGGTCTTCCCAAGTTCAACTACATAACTTTCCATTTGAATCCTTCAGTAATCAAACCATTTGCACTATAATGCAAGCATTAATTCAAATTTTGCTGTATGTACATGGGGAAATAAATACCTTTACACGAAAAGCTGCAGAAAGGCAAAAGCATAATACTTAAAACAGATCTATAAAAATTCTATTGACTCAGTTTAGGCAGCATGGTGGAAAATGTATATTTACTTCAACACAGGAAGGATAAAATTAAACCATTTTATAAGAGTGACATTTGGTTAAACAAGTTAAAAGAAGGTTTTAAAAAATGTATCATCTATTAAGCCACAGTTTCTTCCATTTTGGAGCATTTAATTAAAAAGTCGGTAAGTATTTCCTATTTCCAGTACATTTAAATAATTTTACCATGTCTTATTATTATTTTAGAAGATCTTTTCACTGGAACCCATTTTAGTTTTGCTGATACACATATTGTCTGTTATAATTATTACGCAAGAAAATATAATGAACTTCATGTTAACTATATACATATGGAAATAAAAGTACTAAAACCAACATGATGAAGAAAGAAACAATTTCCAGACTTTATCACATTTTAAAATAATCAGCAACAAACACACATGAAAGGTATACAAATACAGAAAACCAAGTTCTAAATGAATGATGAATGTTGTATTGCAATTAACTCTGCCAGAATATGGGAAACACCTCTATAAAAAGAATGCCTTTTTGCAAAAATAATGTATGTATGGCATCTGGTAGTACAAAGGACTGAAGAAATATATAGAACAGGCTGTTCAGATATTGTGGCAGTGTGGGCAAGTGGAATTTCTTATTCATAGCTTGTGAAACTGCCAACTTTTAGCAAACTTCACTGCTGAATATCACAGACTATGACATTAAGAAATCTTGTGACCTCGTCCATATGCTCCCCAAAACTGCTTCCTCGTGCTGAAGCACTCAGTCATGTCCACATTACAAGAGGCTTTCCCACTGCCCTAGTTAAAAACAACAACAGCAACAAAACGCAATGTGTGGAAAATGCGCAATTGCTGAGCTCAAGACTTACTTCACAGAAGTTTGTGGCAGTGCTAAGGAGTCCGTCTTGCACCCCCCTCTTGTTCTTCATTTATGCCTTTGGCTCTGACATGCAGCCCTTCAAAAAGAGCCCCATACAACAGTGTCCTTGAAAAACCTTACATGGTTGAGAAAATATGAAAAAGGAAAAAGGGAACTCCAGAGTTGAAAGTAAATCTGGCAAATAACAGCTTCTCACTCTTTTTTTGCCTTGCTTATCATGGTCTTCTTCTACCAGCTACATTGCCATCATACAAAATAATACTTTGCTATTCTTTAACTTTTTAGCAGTAACTTTGCCAAGTTGCTGGCCATGCTGCTGTCACCCAGCTTAGACCTAATAATATTTTTATAATTCAGGTCATGCATCAAAGCCTCTACTTGCTTTTGACCAAGGTGAGATAAGCAACAGCCTACACTTAATTTCAGGATATAGAAAATCATATGAGGTCAGGTGTCAGAGCTAGAACTGTCTTGGGAACAGCAGCATACTCATTTCTGGTACTTTATTGCAGCTTTGGAAAGTGTCGTTAATGCTTCCTGAAATCCAGACCCACTAGACATTTACAGGTTTTTGAAACAATGGTTTAACCTCAATAAATCCACTTTAAATCCATCAACACATTATATACAGCAGCAGGCCTGTAAATATTTTTATTTTAAATGGTTTTATAGGCTGTATTCTACTGGGCCCCAGGATTTTGTCAGTCAGTAAAGGCCATTTGTTCTTTCCAGTGCTGGCTAAAATGTCTTTGGGATCGACAGTTGTTTCAAAAGCACAGTGTTCATGTTTGAGGAAAATATTATACAAAATGACATCAAAATCGGGGACTAGAAGATGCCTAAATATTTGCATCAATGGTGATAATGCTTTGTCCTATCACCTTGCTGCATTTGGTCTTACTGTCCCCACAAGTAGTTCATGAGCATCAACAGTTGCTGCAATTGAATTAATAATTGGTCATATAAAAGTCAGCTGCAGATTTTCAGTGTTAGGAGCTGCCAAATCAAGTAGTCTGATAGAGGTGAGGCTGCTGTGGATCCATAACCCCACATGTGCCTGGGGTCCCCTCAGCTGCCCATGTGCCTCTGTGCGTACAGGGATCAGACTTTTATCACATAACCTAACACCTAGGAGACAGTTTTGTCATCAACATAAATGTATATAACCAGCACAGATATCAGCAAGACCACCACAGAAAGCTGTACTGATCACAAGCTGTGCAAGAAAGGATCCCTGAGCAGTCCCGAAATAAAGTTATTTGTGGTGTTACTGTGACTCCTACAAAGGAACGGCTCTATCTGACACCATCCACAACACACTGTGAAGACCACACCATTTGTACTTTTCCCACTTGTATCTTAATTCTACAGCTCTGCATGAACCTCCTCTCCCAAATCCTCTTTCCCCTTCAAAACACATTTCTTCATTTCTCCCTTCTTTGTTGCAGATAGAGGGCTTTCTCTCTGTCCATCATGTTGATGGAAACCTCCCTAACTCAATGTCTGGAACATTCCCAGAATAATTTGCTTGTGTCTTGGGTAGAGCTACTTTACAGAGCACTTCATCAGAAATGTCATACTTGGCTTTGTATATTTCTCCAACCATCTTCGTACTCAGCCTATCCTTCTTCCACGTACTGTAGGTTCAGTTTTTGGCCTAGGTGAGAAATGGGAGACGCATGCCGCTGCCCAGTACTTAGGTAACAATTAAATGATTATCTGGTCCTTATATTTTCCAAAACATTTACCCTTTGTGCTTCCTACTTCTACTATTTTCTGGTTTTTTTTGTTATGAGTCTCACTGGCTGGTCATGCCCAGCATCTCAGGAACGTGATTTCATAGAATCGTAGAATGTGTTGGGTTGGAAGGGACCTTTAAAGGTCTTCTAGTCCAATCCCCCTGCAGTAAGCAGGGACATCTTTAACTAGGTCAGATTGCTCAGAGCCTCATCAAGCCTGGCCTTGAATGTCTCAAGGGGTGCTTTTTTTTTTTTTAGAGGATTTATTTGTTTTGCATAGAAGATTTCTCACCTAAGCCATGACATGGCCTTATTTAAAATAAACAAATAGTAACTTTTTCAGTCTTTAAATCTAGATATAATTGTGGTTTATATAATTGTGATTTATTGTGGAAATAAAATCACAAGTCACAGGACAATCCTGCAATATTTGGATGACACGAAGATGGATGACAGGGGCCAGAAATATTGTGAATGCCTTAGCAGCCATATCTGTTGGTGTTTGGAGAAAGTTGACTCTGAAATTTCTTAGGCCTTGAAATAAGATCTTCAAGTGAAAGATATGACTCATAAAGGTCATGTTGCTTGGTCTAGAATTTCTGTTTAATCTAATTAAAAAATATGCTCACAGATGTGTTAGACTGACAAGCATCCGTGATTCACATTTAGTGGAGAACTCTTCAGCCATGAAACAAGGTGACAACCAAGAGGTGCAAGATCGGTTCATTTTCAGTGCCTTGTCAGTCCTCAACCTTTCATTTGGCAGCAGCAGTCTGCAAACTTGTAGCCTGGATTAGCCTTGGCACATGTTGTCTCCTGCTGAGTGTCATGGCTGTGGATGGAAAGGGAACAGGCAGAGAAGAAAAGGACACAAGTTCATAGAAAACTCGATTTCATTAGTCTACTGAATATCAAGCAATTTGTTTCAAATGACAAATTATATAAAAATTTAGGGGAGACACAGTGCCTTTAAACAAACTCTCAAAATGTTCGAAAAATAAGCAGTAAAGAAAAATCTTGAACAAATTATTGTGTATATTAATATGATTTTCAAGAAAAAAAACTTTTCCTCCTTCAGATAAACACTGAAAGTGACAGATGGGTGTCTGAGAGAACATATTTCCTACACTCAAAACCAACTCAAATAAAGTTTTAGTGAAAAAGACCAACGTAAGAAGCTAAAGTATATAAAACCAGCCACATGAAGGTCACTTTAGCAATAAAAAAAAAATAAAAATCAAATGTTAGAAATATTTTAAGTGGTACTGAAATGATTTTGTACACATGCCATCAATGGAGATCAAGTCAAAGATGTCAGTCGATGGCAGAATACAATACCTTTTTTTTTCATTAACTGGAAGGAAAGTATGCCTGTTTCCCGGGTTCATTTACACCCTCCTAAAAGAACTTTACTGAGGGTTATTAGAATTATACACGAGAATGAATGATACATACTAAATCTTGGGGTTTTGGGGTTTTTTTGTTTGTTTGTGATTTGTTGTTTTGTTTTTGTTTTGGTCGGGTTTTTTTTTCTAGGAGTGCTATGCTGAAGAGAATAATGTCTGAACGGGGCAGAGAAGTTTAGGAAGTTTAGTTTCAAGTATTTTACAAGGAAGTTCAGATTTAGACATGCACTCATTAGCCACCATCATATTCAATTCAATGCGTTAGAAGCAAACAGCATGAAAATAATAAAAAACCCTGATTGAAAAACCTTGAGGAATCAGGTACATATTTTTTAGCTTTGTTAAATTACACACTAATACTAGTGAAACAAGGCTTGTAATTTATAATTTTGTTTAACAGAATGTGAAATGATGTATAACACTATCTGCAGAGAAATCAGGGTTTTGCAAGAGTTCCATAAAGGCAAATCCCATTAATGGGATCTTCTACCATGTCACAAGTGTGACTCATTGGGTGGTATTTGATTGCCTAAATACATGTCAAGTGGTATTTTGGAAACTGTAAAGTATCTGGGACATGTGCACGTAGCTGGAGTTTGTGACATAGGAGACCTACAAAAGACTTGCTCCTTTCTAAAGCAGTAGATGAATGTCAGGTGGGAGTCCATAGGACATCTAAAATGGCACCAAGTGCCTTTAGGTAGGCAACTGAATCCAATCCCCTGCCTCTAACCGAAATTGATAGTAGCAAGACAGAGAGGCACCTATTCTTGCTGTAGGATGAAGTGATTTTGTTGTTACTCCAGACAGATACAATGAGTGACACAGTATCTAGACAGAGGGGAAAGTGCGAAAAGAAGACTCTGTCTTTTCTCTTTTCATAGAATAGTTTGGGTTGGAAGGGACCTTTAGAAGTCATCTACTCCAACCTCTCCTGCAATGAGCAGGGACATCTTCAACTAGATCAGGCTGCTCAGAGCTCCTGACCTGTCCAAGGATGGGGCATCTACCACCTCTCTGGGAAACTTGTGCCAGTGTTTCACCACACTCATTGTAAAAAATTTTTTCCTTATATTTAGTCTAAATCTACACTTTTTTATTTTAAAGCCATTACCCCTTGTCCTATCGCAGAAGGCCCTGCTAAAAAGTTTGTCCCCATCTTTCCTGTAGGCCCCCTTTAGTTACTGAAAGGCTGCAATAAGGTCTCCCGGAGCCTTCTCTTCTCCAGGCTGAACAACCCCAACTCTCTTGGCCTGACGTCATAGGAGAGTTGTTCCACCCCTCTGATCATTTTTGTGGCCCTCCTCTGGACCTGCTCCAACAAGCCAATGTCCTTATGTTGGAGGCTCCACAGCTGGATGCAGTACTCCAGCAGTACTCCAGGTGGGGTCTCACCAGAGTGGAGTAGAGGGGAAGAATCACCGCCCTCGACCTGCTGATCATACTTCTTTTGGTACCGTTGGCCTTCTGGGCTGCAAGCGTGCAATGTCAGCTCATGTCCAGTTTTTCATCCACCAGTACCCCCAAGCCCTTCTTGGCAGTGCTGCTCTCAATCCCTTCATCCTCCAGCTTGTCTTGATACCAGGGGTTGCCCTGACCCAGGTGCAGGACCTTGCACTTGGCCTTGTTGAACCTTATAAGGTTCACACAGGCCCACTTCTCCAGCCTGTCCAAGTCCCTCTGGATGGCATCCTGTGCCTCAGGTGTGTCAACCACACCACTCAGCTTCGTCGTCTGCAAACTTGCTGAGGGTGCACTTGATTCCACTGTCTATGTCGTTGATGATTATGTTTAACAAGGTACTGGTCTCAATATGGGCCCCTGTGGGCTCCTGAGAAAAAATAGTGTTTTCCTCCTCTGTGTAAGGATCCTATTATGTTTTCAGAAAGAAGGATGTGGTGGGGGACCATATCAAAGGCCTTACAGAAGTCCAGATAGATGACACCTATAGCTCTTCCCTTGTCCACTGATGTAGTTTTTCCATCATAGAAGTAGTAAAATACCTTTTACAGAAAAATGTCTTTGTTCTGGGACAAAGACCCTAGCTTAGATTAAAAAAAAAAAAAAAAAGTCTGTCTCTGGGAAGCCATGTCATGGCAAGCATTGAAAAAACATTTTCATGAACTGAATTAGCATAGATGTGTTACAATTTTGAGATTGTAGTTACACAAACGTTGTTAGGTGCAAAGCTTAACTGAAGAGGGAAATTGTGATAAAATTTCTTGGAAGTAGCAGTTATCCAAAAACTTTGCTTTCGGAAGCTGGAAACTTGTGGGAGGTTGCATACAGAGACAGTGGAAACATATCATTGAAGGTTTGTCTGTGGATCTACACTGAGTTGTGCAATAACTGGCACATTTTCCCACAGTTCTCCACAATGTAACCATTAGAGTGACTGAGGGTAGTTGAACACTGACACCTGACCCCAGAAATCCTAGAACCCAACCTGGATAATTTCAACAATGCTATAGCTTGTGGGTATACAGGTATGAATCATAAGGAAGGATATGACTGAGGATTCTGCAGAGAAACTTGGCAATCAAATGCTGTATATGCAAGTGCTATACTAAGGATACAGCCTACAGTGAAGAATGTTGTAACTCAGAAGATGTAGGAACAAGGTCCAAAGAGCTACAGATCTCTTACTGTGGTCAAAAAAATGAGGGACATCATAGGAATGTTTCCCATCTGTATACCATCTTCATGCTTACCTGTTAGTATCACAGGGAGAGCAGGCAGGAGAGGGTCTGAGGTGATATGCATTCAAGATCATTGCGAGAGGGGCATCAGTGGCTCATAGTCAACTTGCTGTTCACCAGGACCCAAAGGGCCTCTTGCGCAAAGCTATTTTTCAGCTGGCTGACCTCCAGCATATACTGGTGCATATTGTTTTTTTTCCCAGATATGAGACTATGCACTTCTTCATGATGAATGGCATAAGGTTCCTGACAGGCCATTTCTCCAACCTGTTCAGGTCTCTCTGGACAGCAGCAAAATGGACTGACATATCAGCCACTCCTCCCAGTTTAGTGTCAGCAGCAAACCTGATGAAGGTACACGCTGTCCCATCATCCAGATCACTAAGGAAGATGTTGAACTGAATTGGATTTAGCACTGACTTTTAGTCTGCACTGTTAATTACTGGCCTCCAACTAGACTTTGTGGCAATGAACACTACCCCCATTGGTCATTGCCCAGTCATTCATTTCCAATCCACCTTACTTCTCCTTGTCCAGCCCATACATTAACAGGTTGTCTATGAGGATCTTGTAGGAGACAGTGTCAAAAGCCTTACTGAAGTCTAGATAGACAACACCCACTGCTCTCCTCACATCTACCAAGCCAGGCAATTCATTGTTGAAGGTTCTCAGGTTGGTCAGGCATGAATTTCCCTTGGTGAAGCCACGATGACTTGTGCTTCATGTGCCAGGAAGTGGTTTCCAGGATTAGTTCTCTATCATTTTTCCTAGGGATTGAGGTGAGCCTGTAGTTCCTTGGGACCTCCTTCTTGCCGCTTTTGATGATAGGAGTGACATTTGCTTTCCTCCAGTCTTCAGGCACTTCTCCCAGTCATCATGATCAAATATGATCAAGAGGGACCTTGTGATGACATCAGCCAGCTTCCCCTGCACTCATGGGTGTATCCCATCAGGGTCATGGACTTACATATGTCCAGTTTGATTAAATATTCTCTAACCTGATCCTGAAGTAACTCCTGCTTGCTCTAGCCTTTCCCCTTGTTCTCAGGGGCCTGGGAATCCTGAAGGCTGGTCTTACTATTGAAGGCTGTGATGAAAGAGTTCGGCAGCTCAGCCTTTTCCATGTCCTGTGTCACGGGGGTCTCTGCTCCATTCAGCAGTGGGGTTATGATCTGTCTTTCTGCCCTACTCCCTCCTCTCATGATCCAGAGCTTTAACATCTTAATAGTTGCTGCATCCAAAGCTGCCTTTGGTCTTCACATCGCCAATGAACCCTTCCCTGTTGATGAGTATGTGGTCCAGCAGAGCATATCTTCCTGTTGGTTCCTCTGTCATTTGGGTCAGAAAGCTGTCATTGATGCTCTCCAGGAACATCCTGGAAAGAAGCTTATTCCACACTTTGCTTTCCAGCAGATGTTGAGGTGATTGATGTCTTCCATAACTACCAGATCCTGTGAATGTGAGGTTACTTCTATCTGTCTTTGGAAGGCCTCATCTGCTCATCCTTCCTGGTCAGGCAGTCTATAGCAGGCACTGATTACAATGTCGCCCATACTGTTTTGCTCTTTAATCCTCATCCATAAGCTCTCAGCTGGCTCATCACCCATCCATAGCCAGAGCTACATGCATCCCAGGTACTCTCTCACATAAATGGCAAGTCTACCTCCTCTTCTTGCCAGCCCATCCTTCCTAAAGGTCTTTTATCCCTCATTTGCAGCGCTTCAGTAATGTAAGCCATCCCAACAAGTCTCCACAATCCCAAGATCATAGACGTGCAATTGTGCATAGATCACTAGTTCCTCAAGTTTATTGCCCATGCTGCATGCATTACTGTACTGGCACTTCAGAGAGGCACCCCAACATGCTGTTTTCACATGAAGGTTCTGCTGGGTTTTTTCCATAATGTTGTCTTGTAGGCAGTTCCTTTCTTACATGTCAATGCTTAAGCACTGTTTTGCTGATTTTGTATTCTCTTTTGTGTACATCATCACCCCAGGTCCTTTGCTTGTCAGTCCTGCCCATCACTTCCTCACAGGGCTGCTGGTGATGCTCTCTCTCCCTTTTTGTTCCTAGTTTAAAGCTCTTCCTACCAGGTCAGCCATCCTGCTGGTAGAGATACTTTTGCCCTGCTTAGTGAGGTGCATCCCATCTATCCCAAGCAGATGCTGATTCTTAAATAGGGTATGGAGTCTTAGAAGCTAAACTCTGTGCCTGACATCAGCTCTGCAACCAATTTTTGGCATACAGTATCAGCCCCCTCTTCTTTGCACCCTTTAGCCTCACCAGCAGACAGGACTGAGAACACCACCTGGGCCACCAGAGCTCTGTAGTCACTATTGATGCTCTCCAGCTTGCTTCGTTGTTGCCCACAAGGAAGAACATGGGGTAATAGGCAGAGGGCTGGACACACCTCAGCAGTCTTTCCATAACAACCTTGGATCCAGGCACCCATAAGCAGCAAACTTCTTTAGACAACAGGTCAGGTTGGCAGATGGGTTTCTCTGTGCCTTGCGGCAGGGAGTCACCTGCTACTATCAGGCGCCACTTCCCCCTGGTGGATTGCATGGGTCAGGGTCAGTTGGCCCAGATGCCTTGCTTGAAAGCATACCCGGCTCTTGCCCAGCTTTGAGGGCAGTGAACCTGTTCTGTAGTGACAAGCCACTTATTTTTTGCGCTTCTTCTATTTTACTTTCCTAAGTTGCAGAGATATGATTTAAGCATTTTCTGAGCAGTGTAACTTCTCACTGCATCATATTATTATACATTGGCATGTATTGTTTGACACATGAAATAAGTTCCTTTCATTGGTTTGTCCTCCTGACCATTGGCATGGCTGGTGGTGAGACAATCAGCCATGTAAAGTTTTTGTGAGTGTATGGCAAAATAAAATGTGCAAGTAGTGGCTGGTATTAATAATATTTGACAGTGCAGTAAATTTACTTATTTGTGGTTTGTACATACATTTTTGGTTACCAAATAAATTGGCCAGAAATACTGTAGCTTATAGCTAAGCTAAAGCATACGTGAGGTATTGCTCCCAAACAATATCTCTTGTTTGAGACTAGACAGAGGAGAATACAACTGTACGTTCAGTTTCCACATGAAAACTTCATTTTCCCCTTTTGGAGGGGTTTTGTCATTCATTACTGCTGTACGTGGACTTGCTATATGTCACTCCCACATCCTTCATTAAATTTGTTTCTTACTTTGAGTATTTCAGTGTTGTTGATCATCAAGGACATAAATAAAACTACCCCTCCGCTCTTTTTGCATTTATTTCCTCTGCATATTATGTTTTTCCTGCATCTTTTAGTTTTCCTAATTCTCATGAGTTTTCTGCTGGTTTTCAGCTTTCAGATTCAGACCTTTGCTTATACTCTAATAAACCTTTTTCTTCTACCCTTGGAACAGCCTCCTTTCTGATGAAGAAATACTTTCAAAAATAATTTTTCTTCACACACATGAATAGTTATACAGTATGTTCTCTTCTTTTGATGTGTCCTTTCTATTTTAGATTAGGGTACTAAAAGTTCAGTCTATGTATCATGGAAATGTATGACATGATTAATAAATCAGTCATACAAATAATCATGCCAGTCCTTCCTTAACTTCAGAATAAGATATTCAATAAATCAATTTAAATGAAGAATTTGCCATATTTGCAATAGGTGTGGAATGTGTTATTAAAAAATATAAAATAAATCTACTGCTTTAATAAAGCTTATAATGGTTGAAGGAAGTTTCCGTCGTTCACTGTGATACAGTATAACACATATCTAAAAAGAATAAAAATTAAGTATTCAAGCTGTTCAAGTAAAAAGAGAAACATTTGGTTTTATTCGCTGTTTTGTTTGTGTTCAGACCTTCAGAGACAATTACGAAAAAAAACCCAAATATAGTTAAGATGAATGGAACAAAATTGTTGTCTGTTTACTGTTGTTGTTCAGTCTTTTTATGGAATAATGCTTTTTCTATATGACAAGTGAGAAATAGGAGAATGTATGTTAAAATCCCTGCTAAAATAAAATGTGTCAAAAAGGTTAGATTTGTGTTCCTGTGTCTGAGTCAACAAGTGTAGTTTTGTATCAATGGCACCATCTGAAGCAGGAGGAACTTACTTTATATATCTCTATCAGAACTGGATATATAGTGGAGCATAAATAAAACACAGAATACCATTTTTTCTTATGATAATTGAAATTACATTAAAGGTCATCTGAGGAAAACCCTGTGAAAAGATTTCCATTATTAGAAGAAAAGTGTTAGATTAATCAGTTTTGCACTGAGTTCTATCCTCAGTACCTTTACAATAGGATGATATATTCAATCAGACTTAACACAAAAAAATCACAAATGTAAATCAGATTTACTTTACATTCTTTTTGTTCTCTTTCAATAACATATCATAAATTACTTTAAAATAAGATACTCAAATTCCAAAACATTCCTAATATTTTAAATTGCATTTGCAGCTTTTGGAAGATTCATTGAAATGTCCATTCTTGGCAAAACAGTCTTGCTCCTTTTTATGACATAAATCCAAGAAGATAATGCTTTTGACAAAACTTTTATTTCTGGAAAAACAAAACAAAACAAAACAAAACAAAAAAAAACACCAAAAAAACCCCAAACATTTTTAGTGCTATTTCTTTGTTGTATCCTAATATCTAATTTTCTCCCTTAAGTCAGCTTTGCTGGTGGTGTGGAAACACTTTACATGTCCCAGAGGTCTGTCTAAACTACCATAGCTCATTTTGCCCTGATGTTTATGCAGCAGTATCTACTTGGAGTTAATATAGTTAGGTAAGTCTGGGCAATGTTCCAAAAGGGACCATTTTGCTTCATGATGAGGCAATCCTCACTTAACATGATTCCAGAAATATCCATCCTTGGCCGGATGGCATATTTATGATTCTTCAATGGTATTTTATTTTTGTGAGTTCTGCCAGTACTTGTAACATTAATTGTAACTTATTTATTTCAGTCAACAGCATCAAGGCATTTGTGAGGCCTTCTGTATTCTCAGACTTTATGAAATTAATCAATACAAGGAAAGGATTTTTATTTTTTTATCAGAACATGCTTCTACACTGTATTCTGACAGAAGTCCCTTCCAAACCAAATGAGCGTTTACCCAAGGAAGCTGTATTTTGATTCTGTGTACTTTTGAAAATTTGGCATTTCCAGAGTTTAGTAAAGAGTTGTGCAAGCTCTTTCCCTTTGGCCACGATCACATGCAACCTATCAGCCACTAAGGAATAACAAACCTTTCTGGGATTTCTAGTTTCTCATGAAAGAACAAGTTTAAAGAACTCAGTCCTAGACTACAACAAAAGGAAAATGCAGTATCTCTGTAGCAGTACTATCATTCAGAGGTATTACAGCTCTGTCTTAATCCAGGGAGATATTTGGATAACTCTACCTGCCAATCAGCAGCTATACAGAAAGTCATGTTTTCAGCTATACACGGGTAAAAAAAACAACAACAAAAATAGGGAAGCACAGATGTGTTGCTAAAGGATGAACAAAGTCAAGGGACCTTATTTGTAATCTTATCAGCTCCAATACTGATTCTTTTGGGGTGGCCCAATGTCAAGTCATTGAATTTCATTATCAGCATTACTTTAGGCATAAAAGGTAGTAATCAGGCTTAACTACCCATTTCATAAGATTCATTATGATTCACTAGATCATACTTGTAGCATTTGAAGATATGCATTTTAAATAAATACTTTCTCATTAAATACTGACAGACTAGTTCTAACTCCAATAATCCAACTAACAGAAACATCTGTGCATTAGTCCTCTCCAAAAGTGTCTGCTTTAAACTGATAAGCATGCTACTAAGTATTGTAGCTGGAACACAGTAATATTTTGATAGTGTGTACTCCAAGCAGTATCTGGGTTCAACTTCTCCAATGTACGCTGACTAAACTACATTTCCGCTTCTGGTTATAAACATTTGTTCTTCAGTTAATTAGCAGGGTATCTCTGGATGCTTGCTGGCACCTGTCCAACACTTCTCTCAGACTTTCACATGCCACCCTTACTGGGGATTTTATTAAACACATCAAATTTTCAGGGGTTTAAGAATCAGGTGTACATTTTGATTTTCAATGGACTTATTTGGATATTCTTTAAAGTTATTAAATCTCCATTTAATTTATCATTTTTAGTCATCTGTACATATAAGTAGTTTAGATTGATAATGGAATGGTAAAGAGGTGGTTATTACTGTTTATGGTAATGGTCTACATTTTGGAGGAAAAATAAATGTACATAATAACCATTCCATTCGATTTTTAGGATTAGCCAAAGTGATTGTAATCTTCATCTGTTAGTAGCCATTATACACTTGATATACACATTACATATCCACTACACTCACACTGAAACAATGACTGACTGAATATCTACAACAACAACAAAAAATAGGATTTTATGCGCTATAAAATCAACATCCATACACAAATCCCAGTTTCAGAGTCAAAAGCAGGCAAATGTATTAAGTAAGACATATTATGTAGCTTCTTACTCCTGGCTGAAGCTTCTACTTCAGGTATAACCACAGAGACATTTACTTCCAATGATGAAAATTTTCTCTGCAGTAGAAAAAAAAAACAAAATAAAAAAGAAGCCAGGAGAAAATTCAAGCATTCATAGTGTTTTGCAACTATAGGATAAAGCGAATTAGTTATTTCTCGGTGGCATATATTTTAGTAAATTCTATTGACAGCATACATGAGTGGGATTTCAGAATTTTAGGCTGTTTGTTGGTTGGATCATTGATGTACTCAGTAAATACTAGTTAATACAGGAAGTATGAAGACAGATCCAATCTGCTGATATCAAAAGAGGTAACTAAAAATCATTCTTAAAGACCTTATATTGTCTGCTGTTTCCTTCTGAGATTTGGGATGCTGTTCCTCTGGGGTTACTCGTATGTCAATTTTTAACAGCTCTAATTGCCTAATTAGCTGCTCCAATGCAAAGACAAAGCTTCTCTCAATATTGAATATTAATTTTCCCATTAGTATAAAAGATCATAATTTGGAAATTCTTACATTGGATTCCCAGAACTCTCATGAAAATGTATCCCTGCCTGTTCTTTTCCTTTATGCAAGAGCTAAAAATTTCTATAGGTCCTTAGTGACATCAAGCTCATCTGACATTAATTTGAGCACACAGTCCTTAATACTTATATATCAATACAGTGAATTGTTAGCTTAACTCTTTCACATTTAAACAATACATAGCCATTCTAACTCACATTTTGTTATTTTATATATCCATAAATGTTATTGGACATGCAGCACCTGTTTTTCCATTGTAGTCATGTTACTCAGTGCTACAGCTAAATTGAGGAAAGTTGAAAGAAGTAAAGCAGCTTGCCTGAAGTCAGAGAATGAACGAACCCAGTGAATGTTAGAATAAAGAACTATCAGCCCAGAGGCAAAATATCAGAGCAAACTCCATTCTATTGTCTTATTTCAAAATGTAGCTTCATTTATTTTATACATCCCATGTAAAGGAATCAAGGAATTTTTTCTTTTTTTTTTTTTTTTTAATATGGATTGTGAGTTGATTCTTGAATCTGAAAGAAATACTCTAGTGATTTAGACATCTTAGAGATTAAAGTTTAATTCAACATCTGTGCCCTTGTGTTTTTATTAAGTTTTTATGAGCTCTATGCTCTGATCTGTAAAACTGACCACTTTGTATCTGTTTAGTACAGTCTTAAAGCAGCCTTGAACAGTTTTTATAGAAAAATATCATGACAAATATGTTGCTGAATATTAACAGGAACATTTAATCAAATTTGAATTTATTGGCATATAATATATTTATAAGGGGACCAAAAAAAAGACAGAAACACTCAGAATCAAAATTGTATCTGGAAAGCATAATAACAGTGTATATTTATCAGTGATAATGCATGCTTGTAAGTGAATAGTGGTATCGTTGACTGAAATTTCCTTGTGGAACCTCTCAATCACACATTATGTTTGAAGAAGCAATAAGAATCTTGAAAGAAACTGAAACCTATGTGCCCATTTACTTTATATTCAGTATATAATATAAGCATATCAGAAAATTAGACAGGGTAGTTTGCATTTCTGCCTCATTTCAAATTAAAACACAAGCACCTCTTCATTGACAATTCTTTATTAGCTTGAAGTTTAAAAAATCTTTACTAAATATTGTATCACCATGATACAATAGGTAAATGTAACAAAATATAACGGAAATTAATCTAAATATGTCTGTTGTGGCAATACACATGTACTTTCACATATATGTATTTGGATGTCAGAAAATAGCTGCAATTTGTTTTCCAGTTCATAGCAGCCATCATAAAGACTTCATAGAACAGTATGAATGTGATTGCTGGAGAGTGGTGTCCACAGAGTTTGGTTCACGCTCAATGAATATCTTTTGTTAATGTGTGGCTATAAATTGACAGAAGGCTATAGGTTGCTTTCAAAGAAGATGGAACTCAGTGTGGAGAATCCTAACAGAAGAGGCGTCACAGAAAAAGGGGAGTGGAGAAGCTGTTCAAAGCAAAGTATGGTAACACAGTACTAGGAGGAGTGTTTCGAGGACTCCATGACTGAACAGTGTAGATATTCCTCATTGAAATCCCCACTTTCCAAATGAAAGGTGAGGCAAATCAGCTCCTCAAATAAGTGTTCTTGATTTAAAATATATTATGAAGGAGTGAAAAATGCTGTATATATTTTTCTCTTCATCTTTAGCCACTGGTTCTTGTGTTTAACATACCGTTTATAGACTTCGGCACTTCCCACAATTAACCATTGACATGATCATTGACATAATTACAGTGTTCATCAATCACATTATTTATCAATTTCTTTTTATAAGAATATTTGAAGAAACTTCCAAAGGTTCTTCCCGACCCCAAGAAAAACAAAGCAAAATCCAGATTTGTTCAACAGTATCTTAATAGTGGATGTTTATGTATTTTAGCATCTTTGTTATATGAATGATTATATAAATTATTTTTCCTACTTAAAAAGATATATTTTAGTATTCATATATCCTCACAGTCTTAATTTATACAAGTCTCAGAAGAAGAAAATAAAAGAACATCCTTGAAGAAAGTATTTGATTTTATTGATTAATAGTTTTAGTTCTACTGAGTTATCAAACCTATGAAAGCAAGAAATTTTGGTAGAATATTTTCCTGTGGATACTGTTGCCAAAATCTAGTAATGGGATAATATCTGGTATACTTCTCAAAATCTTATATGAAACCCCTATATTGGACTCAACATTTCTTAACAAGGTTGTAACATTCATTATTTTCTTTATGTTTATTTTTAATAGTAACTGTTGTGGTCAACATAAATGCATAAACCCAACAGATTTTCAACTAGAACTAAAGGCAATCCTTAAAGCAAAGAACATATGAGACGGACATTGCATTCTGCATCCAGGGACTGCAGAACACAGTTACTTTGAATCAAGCTTAATCAAGTGTTTGATTAACCACATTGCTTCAGGGCTATTCATGGAGTAAACAATGGTAATTTTTGAAGTTATTTAGTTTAATTGTGATATATTTCAGGTCCCGAATTAAGTCAGCTGGGAACTGCAGAGACAAAGTGAAAAACAAGCTGAACATAAACATAAAAGGATGAAAATCAGTTTATTACCACTAGTAGATAGTGGATGTAAAATGATGACACAATAGGAGTGACAATTGTGCTTGCACGATTAGACTAAGAACATAATAGTCAGACTTTCAGGATGATCAACTTGAACTTGAGTAAGAGACTAGAGTGAGAGATACTTTTTATAATTAACAAAAAATGAGGTAAATTTTTTCTCTAGCCTAATTAATTCATGAGTGTTTACCAATTTTTAATTAAGTTGTATGTCTGTATATTGAAATACATTTAAAACTAATCCATAAAAACCAACAACAACAACAAAAAAACCCCAACAAAATAAAACCAACAAAAACCAAACCAACAAAAAACCCAGAAAGACAAAGGTTTGAAATTCAAAATTAAAACTAACATGATATAAATTTCCATAATGAGTCACAAAAGCTGCTGGAAGCTTCAGCATCTCTCCAGAACTTTTTTATTTCTCTACATTTTCCATAAAATATTTAATGCTTAAAGAATTTCCATCTTCTGTCCAGGGGAGCAGCAGATTTGTGCAGCTCTCGTTCTAATTGATGCTGTCAGTGATGATATTACAATAATACTCATACACAGAAAGAGATAACTAACAGCATATTTACAAGCACTACTAAGAAAAAATACATTTTTACATGTCTTTCCATGTGGGAATTTACTAACAATCTTGAAATTTAAGTTCAACTAACACTGTACAAGATAATTCACATACGGATGACTACAAGAAACCAAGAAACATACTGATATAAGCAAAGCTGTTTTGTTCTATGATGGAAGAAGAAATTATATGGAGGCATAGGTTGGATTGGGGAGAAGATAGATTTAGAAGAATTTTTTTCCTTACTTTAGCATACAGGGCAATGGTCTTTAAGACAACAAATGACAATTTAAGGGACAGTCAGTGTGGATGAGTGAGGACATATATTTGCCATCATTTGAAATTTTCATGAGAGAACCCAAAATAGCCAAAGCCTGTTCAGTTTTGACATTCATCACACCACCATTGAATGGGATGTTGAGCCTGAAGGAAAACTTGGCATATAGGTTTGCTGAACCATAGGGACCACGTCAGCCCCAAAGATTTGATTTGGTAAGTTAAATAAGGGCATACCTGATGCTGGAAAGATATGACGATGAATTAGGAAAAAGGAGGGGGAGCACTGAACTTTGGGAGCAAAAGAAGAAAAACCTTGGATTTAGTGGATTAGACCTCCTGCTTGGGGACCCCCAAATGGTAGGAGCACTCCTAAACCTTTGTGATAGAAATTGAATAAATCTGCCTCTGCATGCATGCAGTCTTACTAGTCAAGGTGCAGGAAAGCTGAATTAATATCATTTAGATTAAACACCTAGTAAAGGCTCATGTAAATCTAGAAGGAAAGGAAACTTTTAGATATGATCTTAAAACAGATTATTGAACATTTTTCTTCATTAGTGCTTCTAGAGCTTTAGAAAATGTTGTGGGTGAGTCTGGTTTTAATTGAATTTAGTAAATAAGCCTTTTTCTTTTTTTTTTTTTTTGACTGACCTAAACTGATTTGAGTGTGACTGCAAGGCGACCAGCCATTATTGAGTAACCCTTATACAAGACAACTAATATTAAACACTGCTCAGCTTCTCAAAACTTTCTCAAGCATAATTCAATGGTAGCAAAGTATTTCTTCCCTTAAGTGTTGTGACTGAGTGCTGTTAATACAAGAATTTCTGTGGAAGAAAAGGGTTCTCTGGGAAACATCACAAGCCAAAGAAAATAAGCCATGGTAATAGGGAGTGTGTAAGAACTGGAGTGCCTGGGAAGAGTTTGTGCCAGCAAACAGACATTATTCTGGTAAAAATATTCAGTTTATTTGCTCTTAGTAAACCTAATTTTCTTCTTTGGTCTTATGTAAAAAGAACTTGATGTAGAGCTTGGTAGGGTTGAGTGGTGGTGGGTAAGAATCAGAGGAAAGGCCAACAAGGCAGATATCATGGTGTGTCTGTTATAGACCACCCAACCAGGATGAAGAGGCAGACAAAATGTTCTATAAGCAGCTGAGGTAAGTCTTGCAGTTGCTAGATCCTGTTCTCATGGGGGACTTCAACTTACCAAGTGTCTGCTGGAAATACAATACAGCTGAGTGGAAACAGTCTGTGAGGTTCTTGGAGTGTGTGGAAGGTAGCTTCTTGATGCAGCAGGTGAGGGACCCAACGAGGGAAGGTGCCCCGCTGGACCTGTTGTTTATGAACAGAGAAGGACTTGGGGGTGATGTGGTGGTCGGCAGCCATCTTGGTGTTGTAAATGGAGTGATGCACTTCACTCATAGAGGGAAGCAGCAATACATTTATGGATATAACAAAGTTTGGGATTTAACAAAGTTTGATGGTAAATGTAACAGTGTTTTAACAAAATTCGAGATGGCAAGGCACACTTAGTTATTTACTGCATAGAGGACAGGGTCAGACAGAACTGTCAGGGAGACCCTTCCATTGAGTCAAGGTTCAGAAAGGACCCTGTTGCTTTCTAATCTCCTCAGAGAGGAGTCTAGGTGCAGCTGGATCCAATCCTAGTCCCAGATTTGGTCAACGGTTTATGTCTAAAGGATTATATAAGCTCAATCAATCCTTTATATCACTTAGCTAAGATTTCAAAGTTTAGCATGCTATTAGTCACTTACCAAGGACCCGCTGTGGCAAGGAATCTCTGAATCTTAAGAAGTAAGCCCTGAGCTGGAAATCAGGGATGGGGAGCAGAATGAAGCACCCACAGTCCCAAGGGAAATGTGACAGCACTTATACAAACACAAGTCTATGAGGCTGGATGAGATCCATCCAGGGGTACTGAGGGAGCTGGCAGAAGTGCTCACTACGTCACATCCAATCATCTATCAGCAGTCCTGGCTAACCAGGGAGGTCCCAGTTGATTGGAGGTTAGCGAATGTGACACCCATTTACAAGAAGAGCTGAAAGGAGGATCTGTGGAACTACAGGCCTGTCAGTCTGACCTTGGTGTCTTGTAAGGTTATGGAGCAGATCATCTTGAGTGCCATCACACAGCACATACAGGACAACCAGGTGATCAGGCCCAGTCAATATGGGTTTATGAAAGGCAGGTTCTGACAAACCTTATCTCCTTCTATGACAAGATGACCTGCTTAGTGGATAAGGGAAAGGCTGTGGATGTTGTCTATCTAGACGTTAGTAAAACCTTTGACGCCATTTCCCAGAGCATTCTCCTGGAGAAACTGGCTGTGTATGGCTTGGGTGGGCATATGCCATCCTGGCTGGATGGCCAGGCCCAAAGAGTTGTGGTGAATGGAGTAAAACCCAGTTGGTGACCAGTCACGAGTGGTGTTCCCCAGGACTCAATATTGACGTCAGTTCTGTTTAATATCTTTATCAAGGATCCAGACGAGGGGATCGTGTGCCCCCTCAGAAGTTTGCAGACAACACCAAGTCAGGCGGGAGTGTTGGTCTGCTTGAGGGTAGGATACAGGGGGATCTGGACAGGCTGGATTAATGGGCCAAGACCAATTGTATGAGGTTCAACAAGGCCAAGTGCCAGGTCCTGCACTTGGGTCACAACAACCCCATGCAGAGCTACAGGCTTGGGGAAGAGTGGCTGGAAAGCTGCCCGGCAAAAAAGGACCTGGGGGTGCTGGTCGAGAGCTGGCTGAATATGAGCCAGCAGTGTGCCCAGGTGGCCAAGAAGGCCAACAGCATCCTGGCCTGTATTAGAAATAATGTGGCCAGCAGGACTAGGGAAGTGATTGTCCCCCTGTACTCAGCACTGGTGAGGCCACACCTCAAATGTTGTGTTCAGTTTTGGGCCCCTCACTACAAGAAAGACATTGAGGTGCTTGGAGCGGGTCCAGAGAAGGGCGACAAAGCTGGTGAAGGGTCTGGAGAATAAATCTTACGAGGAGCGGCTGAGGGAAGAGGGGTTGTTTAGTCTGGAGAAAAGGAGGCTGAGGGGAGACCATATCGCTCTCTACAACTACCTGAAAGGAGGGTGTAGCAATGTGGGGGTTGGTCTCTTCTCCCAAGTAACAAGCGATAGGACAAGAGGAGATGACCTCAAGTTGCACCAGGGGAAGTTTAGATTGGATATTAGGAAAAATTTCTTCACCTAAAGGGTTGTCAAACATTGTAACAGGCTGCCCAGGGAAGTGGTGGAGTCACCATCCCTGGATGTATTTAAAAGACATGTAGATGTGGTGTTTAGGGACGTGATTTAATGGTGGACTTGTCAGTGTCAGGTTAACGTTTTGACTTGATGACCTTAAAGGTCCTTTCCAGCCTAAATGATTCTATGTTTCTATGATGCTATGATTTGCATCTGACATGACAGAGGCTAGGGTGTAAAAAGTAGCTCTTATTAGTCTGCAAAGGTGTGGGAGTCAGAGTCTTACAAGGGTCACTTTGTTGAACTGATACACACCTCTGCTAAGATAAGCAGAACAGAGAGTACCTGCTATAGCCAGAAGCATGCTTTGGCTTGCATTGGGCAGTTTATGGCATGAATGACAACTTTAGTACTATTTCTTTTGTAGAACTAAGAAGAAAGAAGTGCTAACATCACCTTCAGGTGTTCTTCATAATATGGCTCCTACAAAACAAAAGGCACAGTAGGTCTGCCGTGTATCTGCCAAATTTCAACACTAGTATTTACATTCAGCCTACCTCAAATTCCATCTGACAGTAACTGTGCTGCTGTGCACTGTTGAACAGTATCTTCCTTCCGTCTAAGGGTGGCTGCATTTCAGCAGTGAATCAAGAGATCCTATTATTATGCTTTATTTATATAGGACATACTATTTATGGGGACTGTGTAACTTCAAAGAGGAACTATGCAAGCTTATGTTTACTGAAGAGCTTGAAGTGTGTTTTTTAATGGATGCAACACTCTGATGACAGCTCAGGCCCAAATGTATATTTCTGGGTGAAACAGAGCAAAGAAGAGTAACTGTCCACAAAATATTGTATAATAAACTGGGAAACCTTTCCCTGGAAAACCAAAAACCAGCAACAAAAAACCATCCAAAACTTGGAGAGATCCAATGTCAGAAGAATGTAGAAATAAACTCATGAGCAACATCTCAAATATTTTGTGTCTTCTGCAGCTTCCCAGAAGTAGGTCTTTTCCATACACCAGATTTAGCTTTTATGGATTATGGAATTTTTTTCTCTCTTCTTCTTGTAAAGAAACTAAAGAACATTAATGTTTTTGGACAAGCAGGAAAGCTACGGGTGCATGTGCACAACTCATAAGTAGTGAAATGGTAAGAAAGAGTATCTTCCAATGTTTTTAAATATCCTTGTTTCCCATTCCCCCTTCAAAATATCACAGTTGGGTGTTAACAATCAGAGCTGCAGCTTCCAAAACTAAAAATGGGTTTAAGATTTTTTTTAAAATTAAGTAAACCCTGTTCAAAACAAAACCCTAGTGTATATAGCTATCTAGTACAACTTCAGTGTGTTCTCTACTTAAGCCTTGCTATCTTCCCTCTAGCACCCTTTTTCCTTAAAAATGCAGCTAGACACCCCCCCACTCCCCTCCCCTACCTTTTCATAGGCCTGCTTAATTGGCTCATTAAGGTTACAGAACACATCTGCCTACACCAACTGAATCACAAAGCACTTTAGTTGCCTTTTCTCACACCTAAACCCACCAGAGAGAAAGGAACTTGCAATTACTCACTCCTTAGGAATTCAGCTCTGTGGGATACCCAGACCCCAGAGGGAACCCATGTTGATCACCTCATTTATGCTGTAACACATAAAACCGGTCTGAAGTGTCTTTAGCAGTCTAGTTTGGTTGTAGCTGCTAAATTAAAGATGATTTGCCTGAAAGACAGTATAAACTACCAGAGGACTTAGTGTAAGGCTGAGGGCAGTGAAAACTGAAAGCTCTTTTTTTTCACTGTGTGATACAAATAATGCTTATTAAAGTCAGTGGAAGTTCTTTTATCCCAGAAAATAGGACTCGGTGTCATAATCTCTTTGCATTGTGTAGCTTTTGATTGCTATGTGTCTCAGATTGCCATCTGTAAAATGGGGATAATAAAGCCTAATTACATTCCACCTACAGCTGTTGAGGTTGTCACCTTTCATAATATATGTCAGAGAAGTGCTGAATATAACATTTTCGCAAGAGTTTTAACAGCTTCCAACTAATAATTAAAAAAAAAAAAGATACTTTTGTTATCAGTTTTATTTTTACGTTAAATTTAAGAAGGAACTCCCTTTTCAGGTTGTGGACTCCACTACCTTTAATTCTAATTCAGCAACTGATTTTGCCCAGGCTGTTTCATATCGTGTCAGACTGAATTGTAAGAAGGCTTGTACATTCACTGACTGTGATGAGTGACATTGCTAGTGAAAAACAGTGATTCCAAGCATGCAGTTATTAATGTTTTTTTTTTTTTCTGTTTTTTTTTCAGTTTTTTGGTTTCCTGTTTTTTTTTGGATTTTCCAAAATCTCTTTGGAAGTTCTTCTAAATAAGGGATTTTGTCATAGTCCATGCTACGGTAATGACACTTCTGCTCTATTAATGTCACTGCTACCCACAAGCATCCATCTGATTCACAAATAATCATGATGAACTTCTGAAAATGAAATAATGCGCTGATTGCTTGAACTGTATTTACTTTTTGTTACCAAGTTTTTAATTAGAATGAGAAAACATTTTTTCATTACAAATGGCTTGCTATTAATTAGCTTAAAACTAAGTTGGAATGACACAATCGCTTGAACAGAATGAAAAGATGGAATTTTTAATTTAATTTTAAAGGGTGGTTTCTTCATGTTAAAAATGGCCAGAATGTCTGAGAGCAAGCTCAGCAGGAAGAATTTTCAAGAACAACAACAAGAGACAGAAAAAAAAAAAAAGCCCTTTAAGCTTCTATCTGAAGTTAATTTTATTGGCTGAATTGTAGACCCTGGTAAAAATAAGGGTGTGTGTATAAATACATACATATTTATAAAATGGAATAACTGACAGAGCTTAACTATAGTCATGATAATGAAATTATAATTATAATTTCAATAGACAGATTACAGTAGCAGAAGAAAAAATTATTTCAGCCATGAAAGACATTAAGTCTAATCTATTCAGTACATACCTGTGTTCTGTTTTTTTACCCACAGAAGGTATTACAAGAGTTCTAGAAGGTAAAAAACAAATTTAAACTCAAAACCATAAGTTTTTGCCTTATTTTCCTTCTGGCCAAAGACATCGCTGAAATTAGATTGCCAAAACCAATGCACCTTAATTTAACCTACCCTTCTACAAATTAAAAAGAATAAAAATTTAATTAGGATACACAATTTGCAGGCATTTTAAATCATTCTGTAAGTACCTTTGAAGCCAAATTCCACAAGGAATTGTCTTCGTCTTTGAATATGCCTGGGGTTTTCATGAGTACAGCTGGGAGGACTGCATATGGATATGACAAAGTACAAACCCCCAGCCTTTATGATTCCTGTACCCCTGACCCCTCACATGAGATCTGCACAGCCCCTGGAATACCCATTCCTGGACCATTCCACATTTAGAAATATATGTCCCATTAAGTAGTAGCATTAAATTTTTTTTTCTTTCTACACCGTAACTTTATCCTCATAAAGATTCCTGCTTTGGAAAGGCTGTCCATAGCCAACATACCTACATCTCTCATTCATTGAGCTACCAAAGGTCTGTATGTGCTGGTGTGCTAGCCACAAGGGTTGTTCTAGGTGAAACTTCTCTATGGAAGGGACTCTGCATACAGCTATGGTCGGAGGAACGTTGCATCTCAACCCAAAGCTGTGATGAGAAACAGCTCCAGGTTCCTCATTCCCTCTGCCCCTTGTTTTCAAAGATAAATCTACCTTTTCCCTCCCTTCTTCTCACTAATCTTCCTCTCCCCAGTTCCCTGCTATGACAATGCATCTGATTCAGTAATTGCCAGGTAAATACCAAGACTACCTAATGCTCGTATCACAGCTCAGGGCAGCATCGGCCATAGCACACGTGTAAAAAATTTAAGACATTTGCTGTTTGGTAAATATGAGATATAATGATTATTATATCACATTTGGTAACTCTTCAGCCCTAGTTCCAGCTGTGTCTGCAACCATGCTCTGAATTAACTGACCTGACATACTTTCCTATTAACTGCAAGGAAAATGTACTACTGCTTCTGAATATGGAAATATACAATAGCTATCTTTTATAGCTATCTTTGCTGCCTATGCTGGGGAGATGGTTTAGGAAAGAAAATTGTCAGCTGTGCTCCTCACATCCAGAAGCAGCAGGGTTCAGGAATTATGCGGATTCACCAGAAATATAAGTTTAATAAAGTCTTCTTGCTGTAGACCTCTCCAAAGCAAGCTTTAGCTGGTTAGATTTGAGGAAACCCAGAATGAATGATTTTCACTGGATTGTCATAAAGCAAGTAAGTAGACAGAGGCCCACAGGGCTCAAGAAATGTTTTAAGCCATTGGTATGACTGAAATTCACTTTGAAAGACAATTTCATGTGTCTTTCTATCTAGATCATTTAGCTGAGAACAAGGACAGGCAACTGTCCATCATGGTGGGATGGCTAATGAAGAAGACTTGAAAGGCTGTGGCCTTCTTTGCTGAAGTTCTTGTTTTGTAAGGTCGAAAGCTCTTCACAAAGAGCAAAGCTGTTCTGGGTGACCACTCTTGAGTGTCATATGTTGATAAGCTTTCCTTATCTTAGTCTGTCATACTGTTTATCATAGAGTCCTGATGCTAGGATCTGTCAGGGAGCAATGAGGGTGGGGTTTTCCCTAATGAATGGTGAGCCAGAAGCTGAGCAAGATCCCAGCCTGCACAGTGTCCTCAAGAAAGCTGTACTATCAGTAAGATAAGTAAAGGCAAAAGAATTATTTTCTTCACAGAGAAATGTACCCTTCTGATTCTTCTTTTTCACAGCTCATAAAAATAAATTAGTTTCTGAAGTGACTGAAGATAATACACATTCTGTTTAAAAGCTGAAGATATGTAAGTGGTCCAAAGCATCTCAAAATCTTAGAAAACTCCAACATGTAGAATTGAGGAGATAAAACCTGTATGCTGCTCTGAAGTTGTTCCAACCATCAAATCTGTGGTTTGATTTTCAGTAGTGCGAAGATTGCTTTGGCACACATCATGTCATAGAGTTGTGCCACATCTCTCTGTGCTTCTCCCGCACAGAGCCGGCTGCATCTCTGTACATCTAAGAAGAGTCTTACACACTTCATTCCAATATTTGCAGAGCAGATGGTAGGACTTTATAGTGAACAGCAGGGCTTAAACCTGAAGTTCTCCAGAGTTACCCATCTCCACATTTATACTCAGGCTGGTGCTCAGATGCAATATGGGTTTACAAGGTGTCTACAATTTTGAACTTTTTTTTTGACCTACATCCACTTCTTTTGATCCAGATGCCATATTCTTGGAGAAAATAGGGTTGTTCACTGCTGTGACACAATTGTAAATGCATTTCAGTAAATTCCGAGTATTTTCTTTATTTCGTAAGTCGTTAAATTCATGTTTGACTCTCTGGATTTCTTTTCTATTATTTATATTCAATAGAAAATGTTGCACAGAATAGTTTTAGAGTGGAAAAGTGAAGATAGCAGAACATAAAATAATTACATGTTCATTAATGTGAACATTCCTAATGAAGAGCTTGAAATAAACACCATGCATCGGAATACAAAAAACCTGCCTTTCAACTGGATTTTAAATACAATTAAACACACAATTTCTTTAAAAAAACAGAAAAACAAACAAACAAAAAAACAAACCCCAAACCAAAACACTTCAAGATAAAAAAGAAATTATGACAAGCTGTATTTTGGAATAGATTTATTCTAAAGTCCTTGGTAAAAATAGTAAATTTAACAAAAATGCTATTTAAAAAAATGCATGTAAGCCACCATGGTTTCAAAGAAATAAGTCAATAAATTAAGAATATTGCCTCCACAACCCAGCTTTTAAAAGCTGTATCTTCATTTTCAGATAAAGGCATGATCTTTGTTTCCTTTTAGCTTTAAAGCTTCTTGTGAACACACACAAAATGAAAGCTTTCTTCCCTTTCCCGATCCATGAATAAAAAGTAGGTTAGAAATGCTGAGACCTGAGATTTGTAGAATTATGTAATGATAAAACTGAAAATAATCCGGCTCCATCAAGAGCAGATGAATTCTTTATTATTTTCTTTTAAATACTCCAGTTTATTTATTGAAAAAACAGCAATCAAATTTTAGATTATTTTTTCTTCACTTTTAATTAAAATACAATTTCCTTTTAGAAACAATTTGATAAAGATCACTACAAAAATAAACCTTTAAAATAACCTTTTTAATTCACCTTTGTCAGCATTAAAAATACATAAACTGAAACAGCCAAATATAAGTTAAGCTATGTAATTGCTTAAATATATAAATAATTAATCTTCTTTTTAGCAAACAGATTATTAATTTTTAGGTAATGAGACTAAAAAAAAAAAAGAAACTAAAACTCAAATCATTTATTAAAATCTAGGTGGGGTGGGGTGGGGACTGATACATCCTGCTTTTGCCTAAATTGTGAACTACATTCATAAAACCTATTCAGTCCTAAGAAATATTTTTCCCCACTTTCTGGAATCACCTAGTTCTATTTATATTTAAATTCAAACCCAGGAAAATACATGTCACTGTCTAGCTATTAACATAGATGCAGAACTAGGCATAGGTAATTATGCTAAGAGCTGGGATAGAGTCAGATTTTTCTATATTTGTTCTGTTTGAAATTTCTTTTTGCATATCTGTTCAGCTTCATTAGGAGAGGAGGAATATTACCTGGGAAGAAAGGCACGGTGGTTTGATCAGTTTTCAGGAATGAGGAAGATGATAGAATCTCATTTCCCCAAGAATAGTGAAATCTAAAACCTAGTCTAAAGTCTGAAATAGTCCTTTTAGAATATTTTGTTTCATGAATGAACTGTTTTGTCAAATACAGGCATCAAAAGTTCCAGCTGTTAGGTAGGCTATCTCAGAAGACAGAAAACACAACCAAAATCAATAGTCTTTTTATACCTAGTATTTATATATATATATATATATATATATATTCTGAGTGAAAAGTAAACAATTTTACTTCAGATTGACTAGGTGACCCATTGCAGCTTTCATGCAGTTAGTTGCCAGTATATGTAGGGGGGCCTGTGAAATCCCTAGTTCTGCAAAACTGAAGATAAATGTCTCTGCCAAGATCTGTAACTTCAGAGAGGCAGTTAGAAAGTTTTGACATGAGAATTAATTGGAACTGACATCAGAGAATGATGATTTTTATCAGTTGTTCAGGAAGGATATGTCTAGATTTTTTAAATGGAGAAAGTAATAAGGGAAAACAGAGAGAAATGCTCACCATCGCTATCACCATCACTACAGCATTCTTTGATGATGAGTAGTGTCCTAGAGAATATCTTTTCTTCTCAAGTTATTTTTTTCCCCTATGAATTTTCATTCTCTATCCCAGCTGCTAGTACTCATTATTACCAGAAACTTCTAAATATCACTAAAGAAGCAAAGTTGCAGTTTCTATTTTTAGATTACATTAGTAGGTTTTCAAGCACATGTATTGACTTCTGGTACTAATTGCTATCTCAGTGTAGGGTATAGCAGGCCAAGAAGCACAGATAAAACTTAGATATAAAACAGGACATAAATGCAACCTACCTTCTTTATATTTCAAATAATTAGCAAACATACTTTGATTTTGTGCTAATGTGGGATGTTCTCTTGAACACTCTTTTTTTGTTTAATTGCATGAGTTGAATTTTCTTTCTGTGTTTAAATTCTTTTCCTTAATTGCCACTGTCTTGCATTACAAAAATAGCACTGTAATGATTTCCACATGAATGTACAAAAAATTTAAGCAGTTCATTGATTTTAAATGTCCTGTAGTTTTTTAAGTCCCAGCTGTAGGTGCTGCCAAGTTTTTCAGAATTCTGAAGAGTTCTCAAATTTTGGAAGTAACTGAATAATCTTAAATTGTTCTGAATTTTTATAATCTATTTCTTCATTAAATGTTAATGCAAATTTACATCAAGCATTTTTACTTTAATTTCTTCATATAGAGTTTTAATATCGCTTTACAGATGTTTAATACTTCCTCCTTACAAAGAAAAGGAGTCGTTAGGATTAAAACTACATGTGGTACCCTTCCATTATATCATAATGGTATCTACAGGCTCTACCAAAATGGGACTTTACTGTACACATTGTAATAGCGTATGATCCTATCCACAATCCATTCAAATAGGTAGCATACCACTCCTCCCCAGACCTTTTGGTACTGTAGAGCTGCAATAACAGATAATTTCAGAAGAAATTTAGAGAATAAGTACTGGTGAGATGCAGGATGGGGTTACTAAAGTATGAATCTATTTTGCTGTATGTAGAATTTGTAGATGACGGTCTTTTTAGTCATGACACTGGTATGAGATTACTTCTTTCCAGTGATATTTTGGAAGAAGTAAAAAGCCTCAAAAGGCTCTAAAGGCTGACTTCATCTCTTTGAATTCTTTTCTTCTATACAATATCTTACACTTGTCATGCTGATGGCCTGACATGGTCTTACACAAGGAGTAGAAAGATAACAGGAATTTGTACACCAGGTATAGGATGAGATGTGAGTGAAAATTTGAGTTTGACCTTAAATTTAGCAATCTGATATTTGAATGCTGGTAGTTGAATGAACCCTCACCTTCTGAGTGTTTGAATCAGAGAGGAAATGTCTTTCTAGAAGATAATTTGACAACCAGTGCCAGGTATGAAGGAAAAAAAACAATACCTGAACCCATCTTACGTAGGGAATTAAACATGGTTCCAGCATCTGACTTTCACACCATGAAGTCTTCTGAATGCATGAAACTTTTTACTCACCCTTCTGATTTAGATATATAAGAAGAAGCATTATGAAAGAAGCTTGTGTATAAATAGCAGTTGATGAAACCGTATTAATGAGGCTGCATGGTCAGGGAGAATAATGATACTAAGCAGGAGGAACAGGGAATCTAAACAGGTGCTGACACACTTAGATATTGAAGCTATGTAAAAAGTGGGTTTTACAAGGGGTTGGAGAAAACCTTGTTGATGGCCTAAAAAAAATAATAAATCAAGCAACTTATATTTAAATAGAGACATAGGGAAAGAGACAAAGTTCAAGACAAAACCTAAATCCCCTCCCCTTACTTCAATTATTTTAGTTTCAATCTAAACACACTTAATTCTAGTGTTATTTACAATGTGTTTATAGTATGAAGAATGTCACAGTTTTCAGTTTTTGCTGCTTGCACTGTTTTTTCTGATTTGCATTTCAAATATGAGGACAAGGAGGTCTGCTTCTGGGGAAAGAGCATTAGCAGCAGAAGGCTTATTTCTGTGCTTCATTTGTGTGATTACATGCTTTTATTATATTATTTAAAAGGCCACAAATGTAATCCATTCCAAGAAGTATTATAATCATAATAAGTGTTTCATTCTGAATTGATAATAGTTTTCCAGACAGCAAACTTTTTCTTTAAAATATTTCAGTTTTACAAGCAGGATGTTTTCCACCAGAGAATCTTCAGATATGCATTTTCTATCCGTTGCTACTGCTTATGTTTGTAAAAGCCACTTACAGTCATTAAAGAACTGATTTTGAAGCTAAAAGGAAAGAACTTTAAAAGTTCTGTTCCCATGAATATATACCTGTCACGTCCCACTCTCAGGAAAGAGGGGGTTAAGTGACTTCAGATTCGTAAATTCCCAACGGTGCGGACTAAGGTGAGATAAATCTCAAGGCCCATATAGAAACATTTATTAGCTACCCAAAATGGTTAGTATAGGTCTTAACAAGTCCATGATAATTGGTTAGGTATATAACAAATCATGGCAAATGGTGAGTTATGCATTATGTTACTTAACAACAGGTATAGGACAAATTATGGCAAGCGGTACTTAGGGTCACACTTACTTAACAACTCTAACCGTTACTTAACAACTCTAAGAGAAAAGAGAAACTGAGGGATAGATTAAGGAAAAGACAGAGACAAAGCAAAGAGATCACCCGTCCTGGTTCCAGCGTCTTTTTCAGGGAATCTTCCCAGGCATAATCTTCTTCTTTCTTGGAAAAATCTTCCCATGTATGGTCTTCTTTCTTGGGAAGAATCTTCCCAGGCACAATCTTCTTCTTTTGTTTCTTCTTTGTTTCCTCCCTAGGGGCACTTATTTTCCCGTTTTATGTTTGCTGAATTAGCATGGTCCGCCCCCCTTGCTGAGGACAGCCTAGTCTCAGGTTTCTCCCTTCTCCTAGGTGACATGTAGCATGATTTGGGTGGAGAGACGAGTGCCATAGTCATAAGCGTTTAACATGATCTCTATAATCTTCATTAACATATGCAGGGGTGTGTGCTTTCATATGCATTTCACGTATAATGAAGAAAAGGTCACTTCTCGGACACAATGGCCTTGAGAACTGAGAACTAGCAAGCTCACCACACAAGTGGCAGAACTATCCTGTCTTCACAAGACAGGTCTCCCACACTTTCAGGCGCCAGAAGCGTTACCCTTATCAGTTCTTTGAAGGCCAGGCCTGCATTATTTATTTCCTTGCGAGTGTTTGAGGCATTCCATTGAAGGCCTGGAGGGCCTTGATTTACAGTCCGTCTCTTACAATACCATACTTAGATTTTAAAGTAATTCATATAGAATATAAAATATTTTTACATATATGTATATACTCTTTTACTTACTTGCATACACTCTGAAAATATGTACAAGATGTTAGTTGTCATAGCTTTGTCTTGACTCTTAATATACAGCATGGAACACTTAAAATAGAAACCAGGTACTGAATATGGAACGTATACTGGAAATTCTAAATGTTATGTTGAATTATTTACTTTTCCTTATTCATCAACAAGCACATGCTTTAGGGATTGCTTTCTTATTCTGTCCTTAATGAAAATCATCTTTTTTTGCACAAATAAAATTCTTCTCTCAATAGAAAATCTATGAGACATTAATTTTCTGGAAGTGCATTTCTATGTAGCAGAGCTGATGCAAAATTCACTCCAGGAGAGCTTTTCTTTTTTTAAGCCAGCAGGACAAAGGCATCTGCAGATGCCAGTAAGGCAATTTTTCCAACTAGTTATTACTACTTATTTTTTGAAATTAGAATCAAATAATAGCCAAATAATGCTTCAAAGAGTGAGACTGTTTTAAATATATTTTGTTTGCTAAATAGTGTATGGGGTGCACCGGACAGTATATAAAGAAGAGCTATCTCTGCTGCTGCTATGCTGGGAGGCAATTTGTTTTTATTTCTCTCAAAAGATAGCTTGTACATTCCTGAATATTTCACTTTGACCCACTAATTCTCACCTGTTATACTATGATTACATGGATGAATTGCAAAGAGGCCATATCAGTTAAATTGCCAAGTTAGGAGCACAGTGGATTTCCCAAGAACAAATACTTCAATTTTAAATTCATCAGAAGCTGACTGTGTGCACAGTCACAGTTTTAAAAGAATACAGATGGGGTGTTTGAAAGACATCTAATTATGCACACACCCCCTCCTTTCCTCCAAACAATAGGAACTAACCACAGGTGTCTGTTTTAAGTTGTGGCCTAGCCCTTTCCCCTGGAGCATTACCAAATTTCTTTGTGGTACCTAACACTCCACCTCTCTGTAAGGCTTCCTGGGTCTAAGCTTGACTCCTTCGTATGTAATTTTACTGGCACAGTCTCTAGGCATTGATTTGTCTCCTAATTCCCCTTAACGGCAAAGGGAACCTGTGAGCCAACTGCAGTAGACCTGGAAAGATCACCACTGACATCTCCGTAGCATCTTCAGCCAAATCCTGGAGTTTCAAACGTGGTTTGTAGTTTATTTCTGCAGACCCAGATCTAACACCTGAAGCAAGGAGATGGATTTTTAGAGGATGTTGTAAAGCAACAACAAAGATCACTATGCAATTTGGGCAATAAAAACAATATCCTGCCTTCGGCAAAGAAGCAATTGTACACAATATCCTGCCTCAGTTTTTTTTTCTCTTAAGAGCAATTTTGTCCTCTTGAAGCACCAAATCCTTCCTTTGAGACTCATTTCTCTGTCAAGATTTCTTTGAGTTTTGTGGAGTGTCTCTCTTTGTTAACCACTGCTCTGAAATGTCCCTCTTGCCACCACTGTACAGAAAGATGCTTATTGTCCCAAGAAGAAAACAATTCACATGGTTTTAATTATAACACTGATATTTTCTTCATGCTTTTGTTCCCTTTGTGGTTAATTTCTATTCATCCAGTTTCCCCCCTAAATGCAAACTTTGCTGAAAACTTCTTTCCCTACCTTTTAATATTCTAATTATGATAAAGCGTTCCAGTTTGATGGAAAACTGTGAATGACTTAATTCCTGATCATACAATCAAACCTCCATGGTTCGCAGTGAAATCTATGTTCTATATAGATCATATCTAACTTCCACAAAGTCTACAGTATTTTCTGTCACCCTGAGGGTCGTGGATCAAAACCTATGAAGCTATCCTACTGATTTATACTTTCGTATTCAATTAACTCATGCTCCACATTCTCCCAAATCACTATATATTCTATAGTATGCTCTTTGGTCTTGGAAAGTCTTAAATGTCCAACACAGATCGTATTAAAATTCTGTCAAATTGACATTATGAGAGAAGAAAACAGAAAAGAGAGAAGAGTAGATCTTTTGAGTACCCGCACCTGAGTGTAAAAATTGTTTCTTCGATGATTTGTAAGTAAAAAAAGTAAAAAAAAAAAAAAACCACAACAAAGCAATAAGATAATTTTACAGCAAGACAAAGGGATTAAATAAATGCTTTAATTATGTAGAAGGATGATACATACAAAGCAAATAAATACATTTTTTTTCTGACTCTCTTGGATTGTTTAAATGTTCTGGGCATAAAATAGCCTTATGTTCTGAATTTTCTCATTTTATCACTTAACAGCCAGACACGTAACTGTGTTAATATACTAGACTTCATACTTTTTTTTTCTATGCAATTGGATTTTACACACATGCTCACACACATGTGCATACACACACAATATATCCATTGTGTGCGAAGATACCTGTATCTCACTTTTTTTTCCCCCTCACATCATTGTTTTCATACTATTTCACACTCCTTTAATATGCAGGTTTATTTAAAATGTTACTTTTTGGTTTCTGAAGATGGGATGACACAATACTGGCTTCAGCTGATAGTAAATGAACTTCGAAAGTCCTTATTCTGAAGCTGTGGTGTATGAAGACACTAATAGGAAGCCTGTAACTTTAAACTTTCTTCCAACCCATGTAAAATTTTGAATAAAATGAGATCTTTCTGTGTGTGCATATGTGTATATGTTTCAGATATACACTACTTATTATGAAGAAAAGTGGTCAGATTTTCACTATAAACAAGAACTCTCTAAATCTTAAAGAGAACACAAATATATATATTTGTTCCTGTATGCAGTCTATGCAGTTATAGGTTAGCTATGTGTAGGTAAGCTTGCCCTGACGTATCCATACAAAATAAAGGTTTTATCATTGGTGCCTGGGCCAGTGTTGGTAATACAAACGCATGCAGTACAGGACATTGACAGAAAGCAGCACAGACGCTGTTTTTAGGGAGCAGAAAAGGATATGCATACCTATGTCATAACTTGCTGCTGCAGTTAGAATCGTAGAATCATAGAATCTTCATGGTTGGAAAGGACCTTTGAGGTCATCGAGTCCAACCATACACACACACACAAAAAAACCACCCTACAATCTCTGTCACTAGAGCATGCCCTGACGTGCCAAATCTAGATGTTTCTTAAATACCTCTAGGGATGGTGACTCAACCACCTCCCTGGGCAGGCTGTTCCAGTGCCTGACCACTCTTTCAGTAAAGTAATTCTTCCTAATATCTAATTTAAACCTCCCCTGCTGCAGCTTCAGTCCGTTTCCTCTGGTCCTGTCATTATTCACTTGGGAGAAAAGGCCAACACCCACCTCTCTACAACCTCCTTTCAGGTAGTTGTAGAGGGCAATGAGGTCTCCCCTCAGCCTCCTCTTCTCCAAACTAAACGTGCCCAGTTCCCTCAGTCTCTACTCATGTGGCTTGGTGGCTCATATGGCTCATATTCTTTGTCTCTAGTGCAACTGTTAGGTAGATTTTGCCTTGGACCCTTCAGCAGATGTCAAAATGGAGATATTTTCTTCCTTGTCTTGTTTCCGTAAGGACTTCTCCATGTACCCCAAAATCATGATCCCTTAATTTCAGCAGGCACTTTTGCCTTATCCCTATAATTTCCTTCTGTTTATTTACAGGGCCCTCCAACAGGTTTGCAGTCTCTACTTTTAACCTAGAGCTAAACTTATTTATGTGCATATGAAAAAAAACCCAACAAAACAAAAAAAAAAGGAAAAGGTGATACGAAAAAAAGGAAGGGATAAAGTGCTGCATTAAAAGAGAAACATGAAATGGGTGGCTAGGTCTTTCCTATTTCCTCTTGTGTCTGCCATATATACATCCATCCCTGTATCTGTGATACCAGTAGGGATCGTGTTCTCTTCCTACTATCTCAGTAGGGCATCCCACCGCATAGTAGGGCATCTCTTCCTACTGTCCCAAGAAGTAACAGTCTCTGACTACTGAGACTGGTTGTGCACGCATGTACTCAGCTGGCTTCCATTCGACTAGTGTTTCAATAACTGACAATAAAATAAAATTTGTTAGGTTTGCCTCCTCGCATAGGTATAACATTAGACACTGCTATCATTCATGGCCAGTCCTTCATATTGGCATGTGTGTTTCTAATACAACTCTGCTTCCTTCTCCTCCCATGTTTTTCTGTCAGAAAAACAGTGACTGCTAACACAGATGGCGTATTTGTTTATTTATTTTAAGTCTTTGAATCAACTTCTCTCTTGCAAAAAATCTCTAGATCTCCATCTTGCTGGCAACTAAAATCTAAGAATTTTTCTCTTGCCAAATGTTTTGACCAATATTACTTCCTCTCCTTCAGCTTCTTCTCCTTACCTGCATGTACACCTCTTTATTTAATTGTTAAAAATTGCCTATTTTTTTCATTATAAATTCTTCCATTTGTTAGGATGACTGATGCCAATCCTCATCACAACTAAAATGTATCCATGGTTCCAAAACAAAATTCAGGATACAAAAATATTTTTAAAAAGTGTTTTTACAACTTTCTTTTGAAGTCTAAAAGCATTTATATACATTAATAACTGAAGACAGTTCAGGTTAATAAAAGTTGTTTCTCAATGTCAAGACTAGCACAGATGAGGACTTTGAATCTTTTCAAGGGAAATAAAAACTCGGTGTTTTCCTTTCCTTTAAAGTTTCTTCATGAAGCTATAATTACATATGCACACACTTAGCATATAATTGAATTGATCTCATTTGAATGACGGAGCTAAGCCCTACAAGAAACTCCTCAGACTCCCTTTGTAAGCAGTGGAAAGACATAAGGCATGATTATTTTAATCTAAAATAGATATTTAAAATACTCCAGATGATCTGTGCTGTAAAAGCACTTGTGTCTCTCCATTGACTATAAAAGGATGGCTAAGACAGCAAAGGTGTCTGGCTCAAAACTGAGCATCTCTCTGTAGACATTCACAATTAGATTAATTACTTTCCATCTGTCATATTTCTAAAAAGAGAGAAAAGAGGAAGAAGATAAAGCTTCCCTTTCAGCCCAAATAAAAACTGGTTTTATGTACTCAACTCACTATCCTTGAGAAAGCTCCCATAGACACATGATAAAAATTGTGTTCCTACACATCTGGTATTATATGACTGCACCTGCTTTGATGTTTTAGTGGAGATAAGAATAAGCTTTTGAATCAAGTCTCCAGATCACTCCACTTGCTGTGCACTCGTTTGCACTGTGGTGCAGGCATGGAGTATGTGAACTGGATTCCTTTCAGAAGAAACTAGACTAGGAAAGGTGCTCCAAAAGCACACCTAATTCTATCTGCAAACAGGCATTTAGTCCATCGGACTAAGTGGAAATCCGAGCTGCTCTAACAAAAAAGTTGTTGGGAAACTTGGATGACCAGGCCTCAGCACCACCATTTTCCTTTAACCACATCTATTGGTCTGCACAGCTTTCTGCACAAGAAGTGCAGATATTGATAAGTCTTTGGGCAGAGGAAAAGCAATCAAATTTCTGATTACTTCAGCAACACTTGGTGACAATCAATTAATGTACATTGTCTCTGTTGTATTCCAGATATGAATGATTCCCCTACAAATATGTCTGTATTTAACATCATTCTTTGTTATAGCCTGGCATTATTGGTGCTTAACTTTTGTTATTTTTTCTTAATTGTCTAGGAATGAACTCTGAGCTCACACTTTCCGTTCATTCAATCTCTGTTGTAAACTTGGAAGGACTAATCTACAACCACATTTCATAGATCTATATAAGAAAATATCCCAAGTCAACGGATCCTTGAGGAGCTGCACTAGAGTAAGGGAAAAAGGGATCACTGCCGCATGATCTTTTTTTTGTTTCACTTAACATTGTTCTTTCAAGAACTGTGTAGTTTACTTCTATAGGCACTAACTAAAAATGCCTGTGTCTGATGTCCTCTCCTTTTTTTGCCTATTCCCAATCCTCACAGTGTTCATTATCAAGAAACCTTTTTTTTTTTTTTTTTAACGTAGAACATAAAATCTGGGACAAATTTTTTACACTTCTTCTTACCTGCCTCTCTACCTTCGAAAATCTACCTTTTAAAGATTCTCTCTTCTTCCTTGTAATTTCACTCCAAACGCTGACTTACATTATTTTGATTGATACACTAATGTATTGCACAAAGTATCCTGAAGCAAAGTGTAAGTGAAAGATGCTGTATAAAACAAAAACTTTTTTAAACTGTATGACCAACTACAAGTTCAGTTCTCTATTTTCCTGAATATACTAATAAAAGTTTCTATTTACACAGTTAACCCTTTTAGCAGAAAGAAATATAATTATTTGGATACAGAAATAAACGATTCCACTACTCACCAAAGAGAAGACAATCTTAACAATAAAAAAAAATTGACATTTCAGGTGCAAAATATAGTTCTCCTTCTAGGAAAGCTAAATCCTTCCCTTTGTATATACAGGAATGGAACAGGATCTACAGGGTTTTGTTCATGCTAAAATGAGGGAGAGAGAAAAAGCAAGGTTTGGTGATCAAACAAAAAAAACCAACACCACAGCTACAGCGGCCTACAAACACTTCCACATTTCACTCAGACCGAGCACGCTTTTCTTCAAGAGAGCATAAAATTGAAGTAAAAAGGCCTTCACTTTCTCTTCTTACACAATTTATACTGTCTTGCATTTTAATGTTTATTCATTTAATTCCTGGTGATTTTTTGTTTCGATAGACTGATTCTGAGCTGAATGATTTTATTAAACAACAGCTTTCACAGAATCATAGAATGGTTCTGGTTGCAAGGGACCTTAAAGATCATCTAGTTCCAACCCCCCTGCCATGGGCAGGGACACCTCCCACTAGACCAGCCTGCTCAAAGCCCCATCCAGCCTGGCCTTGAACACTTCCAGGGATGGGGCATCCGCAGCTTCTCTGGGCAACCTGTTCCAGTGCCTCACCACCCTCACAGTAAAGAATTTCTTCCTGATATCTAATCTAAATCCATCTGCTTTGAGTTTAAAACTGTTGCCCCTCATCCTATCACTCCACTCCCTCATAAAGAGTCCTTCCCCATCTCTCCTGTAGGCCTCATTGTCTGATATAAAACCACAATGTTATTCTAGATTCTCAAACATATTTAAATTAACTGAAAAGCATATGCTGCTTTAGATTTAAAACTGTGTAATTGAAGTCAAATGTGGTTTGATATTGCTTTTTCTATAGTGAGCCCTATGGAATTGTCCCCATTGTCACTATCTGGAGGTATTGCAGGTCTGTGGGAAGGGAATAATTTCTGCCTAAAATAGCATGGACTGGAGGATGTACCAAGCACTAATCATATAGTTCCTGTCAGTTTCTGCTGCAGCTGTTTCTAGTTTCTCTGACTGCTTAATTCAATTGAATCAATACTCGTAAAGAAAAGCTTATCCAGCTGTTTTGACTCTTAAATACAGTGATGAAGTGACCTTGCAAACATGAAATCCCTAAATTCAGAGACTGTTTCCCTAACCTGTTGTTTTATACACATATAGTAAAAAATTAAATTAAGAATAACAGTTTTCAAAAATCCTACCAAATTATTCATTTGAATGAATTGCAAATCATATCTGTGAAAGCCATAGTAGGATAGACGGGCCAGTCCTGCCTCAAGTCACCACATAATGGTACCCTAAGCTGATCCTTCAAGCCTTCTCTTCCACATATCATGTTCACAAGGTAATTGAGAAGGAACACTACTCACTAAGAATAAAAAAAAAAGCGAGTGATGCTCTTTTCTTAGTTTTCAAAAGCCTCTCCCAAGCTGTTACTTGCCCATTTCACATATATTTCAAGGATCCTCAGTTTATCGCAAGCCTACTGTTACAAGTAATGGGGATATTAATTTTGAAAATTTAGATACTCTATGCTCATAAATCCTCTTTCAAGAGTCAGCTTCAAAATGTTATTAAAAAAGAACAGTTAAGCATTTTTAAGGTGTTTTTTGTCAGTTTTCTTCTTCCTTTGGTGTTCAAATTTGGGAGGAAAGAGCGAGCAGGTCTCTGATAATCTGCAGATGCCTGATTCCTGAGAGGAATCTAGTTGAATCAATATACAGTTAAAGCAGTTGAAACAGACTGTTTGCATTTAACAAAACTAATGTGGATGAAAAAGAAGAGTAAGTATATTTTCACACACTGGAGAGTTAAACTATTGAAATTGCTCTTACAAGATACAGTGCATGGGAGAAATTTGCATGGGTTCAAACAAAAACAGGTTTCTGGAAGAGTCTGTGAGGACAGAAAAACAAAAAGTCAGTTTTGGCAAGCTACAAGGACTCATTGCCAGGTTGCAGCAAGGCTGGGTTGTGCAATGGTGGGGCAGAGGGCAAGGCTGGTGGGGTAAGGAACCTCCCCCAGCAGCTCCATCCCACTGTGCCTGGAAGCAGTGATCAGAGCCAGGATGGGGACAGTGACCATGCAGGGCTGCTGTGCAGAGCTCTGGGGACAGGGTGGCCTCAAGGCCAAGCCAGCGCCCAGCTGGGTGAGGTGCAGCAGAATTCAAGGCTGATGTGGCTGTCCTGGGGGCCACTCCCCAGGTGAAGACCGGGTCCTCCCTCGACACTGCTCATGGGCTGGGCCTGAGGTACCTGATGAGGCTTCCACACACTCTTCCTCACCATGCTGCAGTTTTCCCTGCTGCCAGGCCCTGGCCTGCAGAGCTGCCATCTTGGAGCTGGACTCAGGCTGGCTGGGGAATGGAGGATAGGCTACAGAGCCAGTAGGTGCATGCAGAGCTGTGGTACCGCTGGTGAGAGCTCTGCAGGACGCAACAACTGCTGCTGGGATGTGGCATTCCACACCAGGAACACTGCAGTGGTTTTTTGCTGTGTACAAGCTCTAGCCTGGTGTTATCCCATTAGCACCTGAGGCATAACAGGTGGGGTCCCACAGAGACTTTCCTGTGTGGTTTCATCTGAAAATTTGTGGTCTCAGAGACTGCTGCCCACACAGTGGGTGGGGATGGTTGGGAGACTTGCTTCAGAAGGTTACTTCTGATCCACACTGCAATGTGTGCATAGATGCCTTCTAAGCCATTGCCTCCAACTCATGAAGAAGCTCACACGAAAAATACTGGAAGCTAAGATGTTGGCCATAGGTATTCATGAGGTACCTATGGTGAAGGTGCCAGCTGGTGCCTGCTTCATGTGGTCTGGCACAATCCTCCTGGGCACACGTAACTAGGTACTGTGAGGCACAAGACACTTTACTAGATAAACATTTGGTCTGACCCTGTACAACCGTTGTTATCTTCATTCTGATGGCGGGGGGGGAAAGACAGTAAAGATATACAGATCAAGTAATCAAATAAATTACGGTTAACTGGAATTCTGGGTTAGTTCAGGGGGTTTTATTATCCCAAAAGTTATCCATCCACATTAAGACCTAGCAGGAGCGCATATTCTATAAGTGTATACAATAGCAAATGACACTCTCTTGTAGCACACTAGAGCATGGTGGATAAAAAATATTCTGGAGGAGAAGTATGTAAAAGCGAGTGTCACATTTTTCACAACTGATCCAAGCGTCTGCCTGTGCAGTTACTTAATTACCTTGTCACTACTGTAAAGCTTAGAATATCCAACAACTTCCACTATATCACACATATGAATTTGTATTTAATGTACCAAAATAGTGTTATATGACCTTGTTAATGTGAGCCAGTTTGAAACTTTGCTTTGATTTGATTTTAGAAAACCAGCTTCTTACTGCCTAATAAGCCGATAGGGCTTCATTTTCTGTTATAACATTGATTAAATCTTGAGTATCTTTCAGTTAACAAAACATATGGTGTAAGTAAAACAAGCACAGACTGAAATATTTCTGAGGCAAAATTGGTTAACTCTGTCAGTTTTCTGAACATCAGAAAGATTTAAATTTGAATTTAAATTATTAAATCTGATATTCACTTTCATAACATAAAAATACTTTAGCTTCTTCTTAAGAAGGTCATGAAGCGGATTTTCAGCCTCAGTTTTTGTTACTGTAGAAATTTACATCTTCTTATTTAATTTATTTATTTTTAAAGCTATAGGACAGGGGAATACTCATATCAAGATCAGGTCTAAAAAACCATCCTAGATGGATTCAGATGTCTTAGGTGTTCTTACATGTCTTGGGGACATGGGAATTGAGCCTTGTTTTCAGATGTTCCTTCATAAACATATTCTGACCTCCGACAAAGTACAAAGATCCATGGCAAATATCTGCTCCATGAATATCAAGATAATTACAAATTGTGGCCACAAAAAGTTCTTAGAGGCAAAATAGTGAGAACTTTTTAATTATGTGATTAATATTGGTCAGATAAAGAAAATGGAACTTATCTATACCTCTTTGTGTTTGTATAAGTCTGCACTTCTACTTCTGATATCACACAACAAAAAGTACAAGTCAATGTCTCAATCTATTGAGGGAACTTTTATTTCTCTTTTTTCTTACTATTTACAAGCATGTATTGTTCCTAATCAAAATCAGAGCTCTTTTCAAACAATGTTAAATAGTAGCAATTCCAATGCCTAATAGTGTAAGGTTAGAGAACATGAGCTCAATGATCAGTACTTTAATCTTTACCTTGACTTCAGGTTTTACAGCTCAATAACAGTCTTTTTTTTTCCTTTAGTATTGGAATTAAATGAGAATTTACTGTGCAGAAGCTGTAATCTCTTTGCCCTGTTTCAGCAGAGTATTCAGACGATGATTTAGAGAGAATCAATTTAATCAATGTCTGATTGATGTGTCAAAATACTTATTCAAGTGAATGCATTTTGTTTAATAGGTGCATGTTTTCAGCTTTGTAAGAGTAGATACATTTAAAGGATCATTTAAAATACATATTTCCCAGTTGAAACCGAGGAGAGTTTCTGAAGTTTCCCCTCACCGCCCCTTTTTTTTCCCTAATTTTTACAGTAACAATTCAGGTTTCACTAAAAGGCTGAAGAAAACAAAATGCCTCTTAATTGTTAAAATATAACACCTTATATAGATACAGCAGTGGTTCAAAGCTTAAATATTTCTTATTTTCCAAAATATATTGCTTTATAGGGATGGAAATCACATCTGGTGTAAAACTCAGAGATTTCTTTAGTTTGCCTGTATTCACTAATTCCCTCAGCAAGCATTTATTGCCATAGTTTTCCATTACTTAAGAAATATTTTCAGTTTATTTATTTGTTTATTTATTATCACAGCTGTAATAAACTGTTTGCCAGAGTATTGATCCCTTGGGTTCTAAGTCGTTCATAGCTGGTATGGCATAACAGAAAAAGTAATGCTTCTATTGTACAAACACAAGTTAAACTGCAGAGTATGAGTAAAAGGCTGAAAGAGTTACAGAGTCATAAAAGGCAGTTTCAACAATGCAAAGAGATCTATCACATAATCATTATTACCACTTTCAGGCAGTATTACTGCACAATTTCAATAAGAAAATATAGGAAATACATAATAAGTTATTTGGAAAGAAAAGAAGAAATTAGACCAACAGTTTTATTGGACAAAATAATTACACTGAGCAGTTATGACAATGTTCTGCAACAATAGAGGAAATTGGGACATGTGTGTTGAATAAGCAGTTGGCATCCTCAAACCCCTTATGCTCTGAACTTGCAAACACTTACCCATTGAGCAGACGGTCGATTTGGGCCTGTGTCACGTCCTGCTGGTAAGGTTCTCTGCCATTCCCAGTGTTCAGTTCCTCCCTTGGTGATCCTATACTTGCTTAGGAATCCATGCAGCTGGAAAGACAGGCCATTTGCAGAGCGTATTTTTCCTTTGGTATGGTAGGTGGTTTGAACAAACAGATATCCAGGAGATGACAGGCTTCTTTTTGTCTACCAGGTGCTTGGTTTCTGGCAGCAGTGAAAGTAGACTACTTTGGGCTTGAGTCTAGAGCAAATCACATACTTTCTTTGACAAGCAAAAGGTGATATGGATCTCTGAGCAGCAGGGTTTACCAGGGTGCTCGCTGGGTTTGGAGCAAGGTGAATAAGAAAGGTACTGGGGGCTTTTACTTTTCCTCTCTGGAGATGATGAATTTTCAGTCTTTCATTCATTTTAGGTACCTGTTGAATAACTTCTGTCCACATCAGCCTAAGCAGGTCTCAAACTTTCTTAGTCAGCCACTGACAATATATAAGAAATTATTACATTTAGGTAGAATTAACTATTAATTATTGAAATGGTTTTATAACGAGCAATTGCCTCACAATAGTAGCAACATGTAGCCCATAGACCAAAAAATGCAAGGATGAGCCTTCCAGGGATTCCCAAGTATTTCACACAAAGTCACAACCTTTTTTAAAAACTGCCTGCTATTGGTAAGCTTTTTAAATTTATTTTCAGCAGTGTTTGCTATTCCCTGTAGAATTCAAGAGCATGTAAATTTACACATCAGTTTACTGCTTTAATCTGCACATTATGTCTGTACAAACAGGCAGGAAAACCTACTTAGAAAATAAAAATCAAGTACCAGATCCTCCAGTTGAAGAATTTATTATAGGTTCTTGCTGACAGGAACTAATGTGCTCAGCTGCTCTCGAATGACCGTTTCAGAGTAGTCCTACACTTGTATTCCATCTGTACTCTCTCTGGTGTCATGTGAATCACTGTGACATTCTGACACAAGGGAGGGAAACTCACCCTACGTTTCTAACACCAGTTGACTCGGTGACATCACCAGTGCAGAATTCCCCAGACATTTCAATAAACTGTTTTCAACAGTTGTCAACTACCACACGCTGTATGTTTTCTTCACAAGTGCTTACTTTAGCCAATAGTAAAATATATAAAATATTTATCACTCCTCATACCTGTGAAAAGAACAGAAAGCCTTACTTTAAAAGTAAAACTGTAAGTACTTCCTCATCCTTTAGTCCTCTTAAAGTTTTGAGTTTCCTTTTGTTTTTAGAAACAATTGTGATATACTTTGACTTTATTTACAGGTGAGAGGCAGGAACAGTGCAAAACTTTTCAGGTAAGGGTGTTGGGAAAATTGACTTTCACATAAATCTTGTTGCAAACTGATATCACTCACTGAAACAGGTTTTGGTGCATGGCCTTGGAAAAACATCTTTGATAGCTAAAGAAAATATTTTAAATTAAACTTTAACTCAGCTTTTGTTACTGTTTATACTGTACTGCTCCCTCAGAGTTGCATAAGATAAAACATTAAATTGAATAAATTGGTTACCACGTAAGTGAAATAATCCCCTTGCTGCCAGTCAGCCCAGAATTACCTTTATATAATGTGATGGGGGTCAAATTCTAGGCTAGCTGAACTCTAACTTTTAATCAAATGAATATTAAAGAGCTTCCAGAAGACTTTATAATTTGACTGTCTTTTGTGTGATTAAACAGTCATCTACACCAAGTCTTATCTCAAAGATTATATCAGTGGAAAGTGGGAAAATGTAATCTTTTTGCTCAGCAGTCAATTAAAAAAAAAGGCTCCCCCCCAAGCAACTAAAACACAGAATGATCTTGGAGTCTTTGAATAATACATATGAGTTTCCTTACAACCCTGACATGAAAAGCATTGCAGATACTAGTGTTACATCAATTCTTTCTAACTGTCTTGGAAAATATGTGCCATGTTACAATGAAAACAGCTCACCAGCTGTTTATGTAAAAATTATTTGAAGGAAAACAAGCATGGCCATATGGCACTCCAGCAATACAGTGGGAGCATGAAGAATAAATTTTGTAGATTGTAGTAGATAATGGTCATGCTAAGTAGGGTGTCAAATATTGACGACACATTGCATTAATAGTTAATCTCTCCTTTTATCCTCTAAATGCCTACATTTTTTTAGCAGCTTGTATGTTGGAAACAAATGAATAACTTATTCTGATGAAGAATTTAATTTTGTGGAATGACAAAATATTTAATGTACAGAAGAAGTCTCAAACATTCTCTAAGTAAAGGATATTTAAAAAATATTATGCATTCATTTGAGTAGCACCATGCAATTTCATAGTAAAGAAAAGACTATGCTTAGAGGTACCAAGTATGGTATTAATTATTGAAATGGTTTTGACTATCTGTATTCTGACTATATCTATAGTCAGTATCTGTAACTGACTATATCTATAGTCAGTTATTGACTATCTGTACATGCCCAGGTACCTGAGCATGCTCTCCCAACATGCTCAGGCATTTCTGGAATATAAATACACAGCACAGAAGAGTAGGGGGTTTTTCTGTTGTTGTTGTTGTTGTTGGGTTTTGGTTGTTTTTTTTAACATATATATAACTCTGCATGCATATTTGGAAGTTAAAAGTTTATTTCCAGGGAAGAAAAAAAATAAAATAATCTTGTATTTACTCCTGAAAAAAGGGCCTCAACGTGAAAATCTGAGTTGTCAATATAGAGGTTCTGCAAAGATTTGTCAAACCTAAATGCGTGCATCAAAGATATTTACAAGGTTAAATCCTAGGCAAGCCCTACTAGATAAAGGATTAAAATGGAGGAGGAAAAGAGAAGCTTGGCAAGAGTTAGTGCTAAGTTGCCAAGTTGGAGAGTCAAGCACAACGGGGAGATCAAGACAAGAAAATTAATGAGGAAGCCTTTTTAACAGCTTGTGTGTGTGTATTCTTAAGTGCATATGAGCACTTGCTTTGCTTCAGTTCAGTGTTGTGTACTTCTAAATATTGATTCAGACTGAATTCTCTCTCTCCTGTACTCTCCACTGGGAAGCGACACTGACTCAAATTCACCTCACACAGATCTATAGATGTTAGTGCACATTTACCCTGCAATCATGGGGTGAGGACTTCTGTGAGGTGCCTTTATTCTATTATGATAAAGTCCCTCATGTTCTCACCTTGGTTCTTAAGCTGTTTCTTCTGTTTTCACAGAATCCGAAACATAACAATGTGAGGGTTTCTTTCCTTTCATCTGGTCAGAGAATCAAAATATTCCTTTTCATACATTACAAAATGTGTTGGTTTTTTTTTACTGCCATGAAGCATATTTACAATTGAAATAAGAGAGTTGTGCGCAGATAGAAATCGTAAGTCTCCCACAATGGTATATAATCCTATAATATCAGTTAGGTTTAAAGGAGCTTGATGGAATTGTCAGACCTTAGAAAATGGCCTGAAGTTAAATAATCTCAAGTGGGAACTGGATTCCTGAATCAACAGTCTTCCTCTGAGACAGAATAATTGGAGATAGACTAATTGGCTCACAGACCAGGACATTCTGCTTTCTCCATGGAGTAAATCCTATTATGGTTACTATATCCATCTGTTAAATGGCTGTGTTTTTGACTACTGAATAGAAGAATGTTTTGAACTGCATTCAGATAATAGCTTCTATTTTCCTTCAGTAAAGGATTCCAGAGGTAAAAGTCCTTCATTGAGAATGTTAAAAACTTTACTTCGTACTGCATTAATCCAAATACTAAGGTAATTTTCCCTGTCCGTGAATAATCCAGAGGACTAAGAGACATATTTGAAAAAAAAAAACACGTGATAAAGTATCATGGACCCTTCCAAACTTGATGTATATTTTATAGCTGCTTGTGATTACAGACAATTGGCCTTAATATTCAAGGGGTTCTTCTGATTTGCTGCTCTAATCCTATATTGAACTACATATGTGATGTGGTTGGAAGCATGTGTCTGATATTTGACATTTGGTCATGACAGCCATATATGAATGCAAACCACTTCTCTTTAAGATTCGTCATTACATTTCCTTTTTACATTGCATTATTTTTCTAAAGCAATGAATTTTCATTTTGATAAGTTCTATTCCAGCAAGAATATCCCATAGCACTTGTCAAAAAGATTTATCTCAATCTTCTATCTATGCATTTAGAAGCAAAGCTGAGTTCAGTTACCTGAACCTTAACACAACTGTCAAGATGTAAGTTCCTTTGAGGTCGCAAGCTTTGTAATCTCTTCAAGCCATTTCTTCCCTACTGCATCATCTTACTCTTACTGGCAATAAATTTGACTCAGATGTTTTTCAGCTAACTGCTTGTATCTTGAAAGCATTGACTATCTGTACTACAACACCAGTAGAAACCAAGCTGTTCATTTGGATACGGTAGCATTGAGTCCATGGCATATCACGACCTTTCCTGGAGCTTTTATATTGATCCACACAGTGCTCGCCAAAATAGCTTAAACTGTTCGCAACAGCCATTACTCTATTTCTGTGAGGAGATGCAGAATACTGCATGCTCATCATGCATCCAACTGAGTATGTTGAGTTTACTTCATGGGCAACTGTACAAGTAACCTGTGAGCATCAAATGCATCTTCTTTTTAGATCAAATCCAGAGGCATAATCCTGAGCTTAGAGGTTAGTACATTAACTCCCTGATCCACTTTCACTACTTACATTTATTTATTCACAGAATTGTTGAGGTTGGAAGGCATCTTTTGAGATCATCTAGTCCAACCTTCTGCTGAAGCAGGGTCAGCTAGAGCTGGCTGACAAGGACCATCTTGACACAGAAATTTTTATTAAATCACTATGGAAGAGTAAATAATTTCATTTTGCATCTATATAGTGAAAAGCCAAGGTACTGGAATAGATGACCAGCAATTTCCACCCATGATAAATACATGGCTGTCTGAGACCGTTTTGTATATTTTTACAAATAGTCCTAAAAAACCAGTATATTTGCTTCAACCAAACTACAGATTTGTATTAATTCCTTTCCATTATTCTTCTAAAACTTTTAGCAAATGAGTCTTATTTAAATAAAAGGTTGCATTTGCAACATTCTGTCTAGTATTTCCTGTTCTGTGAAAGTGTACTCATTTCTGCTGTTACTGTATCAGCTCCTGAAATTTACTTTTGTTAAAACCTGGTTCATGCCACAGACAAAGACGGTAGAGAATTCCATCTTTTTGATCATATTATCCTTCCCTCACATTCTGTTGTTATCCTCAGGGCTCTTAATGATGTTAAAAGGAAGGAACTGAAGGCTTCGTTATGCTGAAGAAACTGCATTTCAGTTCCCACTGCTGTTGATTGTGTCAAGCTTTTGTCAGATCTAATTAGAACTGAACTCCCAGATTTCAGTAAACCGGGTAAGGGTGTCACCCTTTGTACAGGTTGCCCGTGTGGGAGGAGGATATTGCTTGTCTCAGTTGACGGTGCTGAACCATTATGTGGTATTAGCAAGAATCTCCTGGCCTGCAGCATGACTAAAGTCTCCTGAGGTCACTACTAATATGGCTGTGTGGGATTCAAATGTAGGGCAAGAAGTAAAGCAAATGTAAAGTTTTCACCTTGGAAATATAAATTGCCGGGAACGGTGAAGATCTGCAATATTTTTATGTCTCACTCACCTGCCATTTTATAACATGATTCTTTAATTAGTTAAAAAATAAATCTCCAAGCAAGCAGATACTTTTATATTCCCTTAGTATTGCTTCAGTCCTTTCCCTCCAAAAAATTTACATAAAAAATAATGACAGCACCAGTTCTCTGAAACTATTATGAATCATTTGGCAGAAAATAAGCATTTAAAAGTCATAATAAATATAGGGAAGTATGTAAAAGCTGAAAGGTGCCAGATTAACTAATTAAATTCTCTGAAATGTGTTTGATTGATAGAAAATTTTTTTCTCTAGGTTTTTTTTCCACTTTTTTTATAAGTTGCTGAACTATTTTTTCAGTTTGTTGTTCTACTCTTTCTCAGATTTTGAACTGTAGAGGGATGTTTTTGTACATAATAAAACTTTTGACCAAAGAACAAGCTGTTTTGAGCTTGGGGGGAAAAAATGTGCTCCTGATAAATGGGTTTTCCAGAAAACCACATTATCCTGTCTACTTCCATCTGCTTTTATTAGCACAAAAGATTGAACAAACTGGAGGAAAATGTGTGCCAGAGTACTGGATGGGACCTGTCTATATGTCAATTGGAATAAAACCAGTTTCCATATATTTAAGGCAGCATCAAGGAACCAAAAGCACCAGCACTCCTTAAAAAGTGGACTGCTACATTGTGAGCTTTTTAAAATTGTAATAATTCAGATAAAGGAAGCAAAGTTTTGGTATGCTAGTGCCAGAGTGGATTTGTCTAGGTAAATAATACACTGCATTGTCTTTTGCAGAAAAAGTCTAAAAACCAAGTGTAAACCACTAAATACTAAGTTGCTATAGACTAATGACCCCACCGTCAGGGCATCTAAATCTTTACACAGTTAAATTTGTTGCCCAATAAATACTCCAGTGCAGGAAAATTCATGTGCCTACACATGGCCACCACTCTTCCCAAAAAGACAGGAACCCAAGTGCCAGTCATTGACATCAAAGTTTCTTGATAGATCAAATTACATCCTAACTTATGTTTGATGTTTATTTTGAGGAAAATCATAACCAGTGAAGAGTTTTTGGGTAAACCTAGACAGACAAAAGTCAAGGAGATTGGAATAATTCCAACCAAGAGAATGTCTTCACAGTGTTTTGTTAGCAGTCTTACTCAGAAATAGAAACCTTTCCCAGATGTCAGGCCTGTCAGGCAATAAATTGGTCAGAACATTCAGATCAAGTTATTTGTTCCCTTTCTAAGATGCACTAGCATGTCTCCAAATAGCAGCCTTCCTCAGCACTTTACGAGCAGCACCTCTTCCTAATGATGCTTTACATTAATGGTCCCATTACTTACACAGTGCCTTTTACCAAAAAGAGGGGATTAGGAACCAGAGATAACAGGCCATCTGAGTAGCGTTGACCAATAAAGTGTCTCCTCTGAAAACAGCATTAATAAGTAATTCTAGTGCCTTCAACAAGTAGAGGCAATTCAGCATTTAAAAATAGATTAATAATCAGATCAGGAACTAGTAGTCCAATCATCTAGTACTGAGGGTGGGAAATGAAATTTCAAATATGACAGTATTAGAATAGTAGTAATATGTTTAAAGTAGTGATATGTAAAGAAGTAAAATACATAAGTGTGTATTAAAAAGCAACAGAATAAATTTGTACTTCCCATAACCATCTAAAGTCTTGGAAGGAGTTATATTCATAGATTCATCTTTAAGAAATTAATATTTTTACTATTCCCTGATAACTTACTTGTGTATATTGTCTTAAACCTTGGAGTTCAAGTTGCCTAGGTAATACATTAAAAAATACAGAATATACTTTAAACAAATGTGTTGTATGACAGATGTTTCTTCGTCATTGTATAAGATGAAAACAACACTGAACTTGTTGAAAAAAAAATTCAAGCTCAGTCTCCTGAACAGAACATCTGTGTTGCTTTGGCACGTTGCTATATGAAATGAAAAATAATTTCACACTCTTAGTACAAGCAGGTTTCACCAATATACAAAGCATGATGAAGTTGTCAGCAGCAACTTTGGCTTTCTTAAAAGTATATATATTAAAAATTCCAGCTCATAGTATACTTTTCCTGTGTTCTAGTGCCCTATTTTAGACAAAATGTTCCGTAATGAAGAATTAGGATGTGGGAACCAGCAGGAAAAAAAAAAAAAAAACAGAATTAAATCCAGTAGAAGTGGTTTTGTATTTTTTTCTGTTCTTTTCCAATGTTAGATAAGATTAGTTTTGTTAAGCTCACCCTATAAATTAGAACTGCATGGAATAAAAAAAATAATCTGTCAGTAACCCCAAAGAAAAATAAAAATGTACACTATATAAAATAATATGTCAGATGCTATCTTTATTTATAATAACCACTGCATATTGTGCTAATGGAGAAATTAGACATTTCAGTCATACCTAGATCACTAATTAGGAGGGGAAGCAGGAATATCCACAGCCACCATTTGAAATATGTACCATGCAAGGCATTATAGATGATAATGGCAATAGTTATTTCTTTACAGATTCTCTGTTTCTTAATCAGATGAGTTGTAAACAGGAATAGAAAGCTTTACAAATTGGCAGAGCTCCACTGACTTCCACCTTTAGCAGAAGATAAAGGGGGGGCCTTTTGCTCCCATTCAGTTGAAAACAAAGGAATTGGGATTAGCATGTGCAGTAGAAATTAAAGACAGTACAGACGGATGGAGAAGGAAAGGGGGGCCCTAAGAAGAAATTTGGAACTGTAAGACTTTTCTGCTTCTAACACTGCTCAGCCAGTGAGAAGAACTGGGGGTGCACAAGAAGTTGGGACAGCTGACCCCAAATGACCAAAGGGACCCCAAATGACCACACCATACATCGTGCTCAGCAATAAAAACTGGAGGAAGAAGAAGGAAAGGGAGGACCTTCAGAGTTATGGAGTTTTGTCCCCCAAGTAACTGTTATGCGTGATGGAGCCCTGCTTTCCTGGAGGCGGCTGAAAATCTACCTGACAATAAGAAGTAGTGAATGAATTCCTTGTTTTATTTTGCTTGCACATGCAGCTTTTGCTTTACCTGTTAAACTGTCTTTATCTCAACCTAGAGGTTTTCTCACTTTTGCCCTTTTGATTCTGGAATCTCTGCTAAGGCACATGGAAAATAAACAGATGATTGGTGACAGCCAACATGGCTTCACTAAAGGCAAGTTATGCCTGACAAATTTAGTGGCTTTCTACAGTGTTGCCACAGCACTGGTAGATAAGGGGAGAGCAACCGACGTCATCTACCTGGACTTATGCAAAGCGTTTGACACTGTCCCTCATGACATCCTGGTCTCTAAATTGGGAAGGCATGGATTTAATGGATGGACCACTTGGTGGATAAGGAACTGGCTAGATGGCTACGCTCAAAAGGTTGTGATCAACGGCTCAATGTCCAAGTGGAAACCAGTGACAAGCGACGTTCCTCAGGGGTCTGTACTGGGACTAGTGCTGTTTAACATCTTTGTTGGAGACATGGACAGTGGGACTGAGTGCACCCGCAGCAAGTTTGCCAACAACACCAAGCTGTGTGGCACGATTGACACACTGGAGGGAAGAGATGCCATGCAGGGGGACCTGGACAGGCTTGAGGGGTGGGCCCATGTGAGCACCATGAAGTTCAACAAGGCCAAGTGCAAGGTCCTGCATCTGGGTCATGGCAATCCCAGGTAAAAATACAGGTTGGGCAGAGAATGGTTTGAGAGCAGCCCTGAGGAGAAGGACTTGGGGGTGTTGGTGGAGAAGAAGCTCAACATGAGCCAGCAATGTGTGCTTGCCCAGAAAGCCAACCGCATCCTGGGCTGCATCAAAAGAAGTATGGCCAGCAGGTCAAAGGAGGTGATTCTGCCCCTCTACTCCACTCTCATGAGAGCCCACCTGGAGTACTGCATCCAGCTCTGGAGTCCCCAGCACAAGAAAGACATGGACCTGTCGGAATGGGTCCATCAGAGGGCAACAAAGATGGTCAGAAGGCCAGAGCACCTTTCCTATGAGGATAGGCTGAGAGAATTGGTGTTATTCAGCCTGGAGAAGAGAAGGCTCCAGGGAGACCTTATAGCAGCCTTCCAATACTTTAGAGGGGGCCTACAAGAAAGATGGGGAGGGGATCTTTATCAGGGATTGTAGTGATAGGACGAGGGGTAACAGATTTAAACTGAAAGAGGGTAAATTTAGATTAGATATTAGGAAGAAATTCTTTATTGTGAGGGTGGTGAGATGCAGGAACAGGCTGTCCAGGAAGGTTGTGGATGCTTCATCCCTGGAAGTGTTCAAGGCCAGACTGGATGGGGCTTTGAGCAGGCTGGTCTAGTGGGAGGTGTCCCTGCCCATGGCAGGGGGGTTGGAACTAGATGATCTTTAAGGTCCCTTCCAACTCTAACTATTCTATGATTCTATTATTCTCTCCCCAGTCTCAATGTAGAGGAGTGAACGAGTGGCTGTGTGGGGCTGAGCTACCTACCAAGGTAGGTATCAGAGCAGCTGCTAATGGCAGCAAGGGAATTAAATAAACCATGGCAAAATTTTAAACTTCAATTAATGTAATTTTAATATTAGTGTAACAATTCTAAGAAACAGTTAAATACTTAAGATTTACCATTCAATTTACATATAGAGTTTAGGGTTTGATTGTTTTTTACATATTTAGTTATTCTGAAGTAAGTTTTCACTGTAACATCAATGGGAAAAGAGACGTTTCAACAAAAATGTTCACTGCAAGAAGGCAGCGCTATCAGTGGATTTTTTCATCTACTTAATTTCAAAAAGAACAAGTCTTAGTGCTTATATTACTGGTACCATAAAACAAGATCAGGATACTGCGCTCCAGGGAGCCAATGTTTCAACGCAAGAGGTCTGTAAGCACTGGAGAAATTAACAATGGAAACGATGTTGTTAAGGAAGTTCTGACCTTAGGCATCACAATTTTTTCATGGGGCAAGCTATATATTATTTTCATTGAAATAAAAATGAATCCTTAATAAAGAGTCATCATTATTGTGTAAGATTAGTTGGAAATTAAAGGAAGAATAGAATTAATAAACACCTGGTAAAATCAGACGTAAGGTATGATGATGTTGGTTTTTTTTTTTAATATTTATTGGATTTTGAACTGTTTTCCACTGTTTTGACTGTGATAAAAACAGAATTATAGACTTTTTAAAACTCCCTTTCCATTACAGAAAACCCGTAACTTTTGTAATTTCAATTTAACAAGTTTATAACTGATAATTTGAAGTTTGACAAATACTTAATTGAAAATTTAGGGTCAGGAAAATTGTAGCACCTTTTGGTTTGGGCTGTCTTGATCATTACCCTTCCAAATTACTGTGGTTCTTTGGTATTTGATTTTTGCCACCAGTGTCTTAATTTCAGAAATACCCCTTTGTTCTCATTGAACAAGAGACAAGCAGTAGAGAGATTCTATATTTAACAGCTAATATAAGCTCTATAACCAGAGCTACTAAATAAATATTACTACTCCTTACAGTGCTATTAGTTTCTTACATTTTTTTAGTGCAACAAATAATTACCTAATAAACACTCTTCTAGCATTGTATCCGCGTTTTTTTTTGTCGGGCTTTTCATGATAGGGTTTTCTTTTTGTGGTTTTGGGTTTGTTTTGTTTTGTTTCAATTTTATTTTTTTTAATATAAATGCTTTGAGTAGTAGATGTATTTCTTTCGTTGCAAGGTATCTTTTTGAATCTTGAACTCATGAACATTTTTTGATGTTTCTCTGTAAGCCTTTATTTTACGCCGTATTGTATTACCTAATGCTCTCCTGCAGGAACTATGCTTCAGTATAGTTATATGAAGCAAAAATTGGTAATTGACAGAAGAAAAGGTGGTGTCGCTCAAATAAGTGTAAGAACACTGAGAATCCCATTGTTAATCCAGCTTCATTTTGGCCCTAATTAACAAATGCCAGGTTTTTAAAGACTGGAGGACATCTCTTTAGAAGCTGGGCAATGATCTTTTCCAACCATTTAATGGATCACTGATTAATAAAACAAATTCATCTCCTATTGTCTATTATTGTGTACAAAGAAGAGCAACAAAACTGGTGAAGAGCCTAGGGAACAAGGTTTATGAGTGGCTCAGCACATCCTGGGAAGGAGGGTGGCCATTGGCTCAATGCGCACTTGCTCCTCCCTTTGTGATTTATGAGTCCATCTCACCACGTCTTACCTTCAGTGTAAGTCTAAGCACCACTGCTACCACAGAGTAGAAGAGCTACATCAGAGTAAGTTAGTTTTCTTTTGTAGTGGATCCTCCCTCTACTTGAAAGACAAAGGGGGGATTAAATGTACAGAGAATAATATACTCAGTAACAACAACTGCTGACAAGTACATATGAATGTGTGCATATATAAATAATGTCTTCTTCGAATTTTTTTTCTGGAGTTCCTAGAAAATAAAATCTTAGTAGTTCATAAAGACTTTGGAAGGGATCTTGGAAATGGTTGGTATAGGTCATTCCACTTCCTTGAATATAGTTACTGTTGTAAGAAACAGTGTTGCTGAAAGTGCTAGGAATCACTGAAAATCGGAATGAAAGGAACCTCAAGGGATCATCTCATCCTACCTTCTGCCCTAAGGCAAGATAAATGCTACTTAAACCATTCCTGACAGGTTTGTCAAAGAGGTTCTTAAAAACCTCCAGTGACTAAGACTCCACAGCATCCCTTGGCAATCTACTGACTTAAGTGGTGCTTAGTTCTTCTTAATTTTAGATATATTTTGTCAATGGAATATTGGCCTATCAGTGTGAACAGGCACTGATCATAGAAATTCAGAATGCATTCAATATGAACAGAAATATTTCTGTGGTTATATATTATGGCTTAATTTTTGAAGAAGGTGGTCACTTTTAGTTCAGATTAAAACACAGGGAAAAAATGGGTGCATACCTATGAGGAGAATATCATACTATGCAAAATATGAATAAATCTATTAATAAATTACTTAGTAATAAATTTTCTCAATATTGATTTATTTTTCCATTTCAATGAATAAAATGCATAAGATTGTAGAAGAGGTATAATAAATGATAATATTTTTATCACTTCATAAAATAAAGTAAAATAAAATTCAGTTGCTGGATACAGTCTGGTTCATTTATTAACTTCTGCTTAGATTCTAGAATATCAATAAAACACGTATAAAGGTATTCTGTGGTCATTGATTCATTTTGACAGCTAATAAAGTTGTTCTGAAACAAAAACCAGTGGCCAATTTACCTGTTTAATAGCAGCTTTTTATATTGGGGAAAAATGTTTCATATTTCTTATCAAATATTGAATTATTTCCTGTTTAAGCATTTCTTTTGAACATTCAGAATTCTTTCGAGGGTTGCATGCAGGTGTTCATACAGGCAATTTATTAACTACTGTTGCTAAGACTATATACTCAAGGAAAAGTAGACGTAACCAGTGAAAAAATGTAGTATTTCTCTTAATGAATCCAAACCTGCTTATATTTATACCAATGGATGCAGGAAAATTACTAATGCAATGTGAAGTCCTTTGGTGTTTATCTTCCGAGACACTGAAACACACTCTAGGCTTTAAATTTACTGCTAAAGATGGAGTTCACTTATGTAGCTATTCAAAATTGTCTTTTGATTCCCTGTTTGCTATATTGATGTTATACAGAGAGATGTTTGTATCAGTGCTAATGCTTTCAGTTTTAGCTGCTGATGGTATCTATTATTGATAACCTTGGTGGCGAGGAATAGGACAAACAGGATTTGCAGCCTTGTTTAATTTGGATCTCTGCTTAGGTTTGTTAAAAAAGTAAAAAAAATTAACAAATGAAAATTTCAAACCAAAAGCAATATGAGCGTCATTTGCTCACATAATGCTGAGATACTTATAAAAGGTCAAAGACAAAACTGTGAAAGTAAGTTTATGGTGCTGCTACTTCATAATGTTTTTGCGTAGGTTTTGTTTATCTCAGTGGAACTTCTGCACAGGATTTGAAAGGAGAAATATAGATGCATAACAGTCATAAAAGAAGTCTTAATAGCTAGGGCAAGTTTCATTTAACATTGCCTAAAGTATTCTTATTTCTGTCTCAAGTTAAGATATACCAAAGCAAATGCAAAAGACCTGATGCGAACAGGCACTGATTGTAGAAATTCAGAATGCATTCAATATGAACAGAAATATATCTGTGGTTATACAGTATGGCTTAATTTTTGAAGAAGGTGGTCACTTTTAGTCCAGATTAAAACACAGAGAAACAATGGGTGCATTTTAATATTTTTCACATCCCTCAGGATTTTTATGGCAGAAAATTGAATTTGTGTAACTGAACTTTTTCAATCCCAATTTGAAGTATTTCAGATTAGGTTATGTCAGAAATCTATGGAAGTTTATGTATTATTTGTGAAACAAGATTTAATCTCAATTTCTAAGCATTCATGTAAGTGACAGGAGCTCTAAAGCTATAATAATGTTACAATAGGTACTAATTATTTATTGACGTATATTTGTTAAACGAAGAGAAAGTATTTTTCAAAATGGAAAAGCATAGAGAAGTCCAGTGATAGACATTCAGTATTATAAAAAGAAACTCAATGCAATCAAATAGTGCTTTATTTGAAAAAAGTGAAAGATTTACTTAGTTCATAATCAACTTAGTTACTTTCATAAGGTATTATTAAGGTCAGAGAGTTTACAAAAAATGTGAGTTATTTTCATGTTAAAGTAGACAGGATGAAAATGTATAAGTTACATTCTTTTTCTTTGGACCTTGAACAAAAAATTGTCATCTTGTAGTTAGGAATTTTGTTCACTTTACAAAAATAAGTAATAAGGAAAGCCCAAACTTTTTCATAGAAGGGTGTGTGACTGATACATTTCATATACATTAACAATGACAATAGGATAAGAATAATGTGAAGATAGAAAAGTTTTTCCTCAATTGGGTAGAAGATATATATTCTGACTGTTCATATTCCTTTTCAAAATTTCCCTAATTTATTTTTATTTTATACATTTTATATATTTCACTGAATTTATGTACAGAACCAATTAACTTTACCTAAGTATTCTTTGCATTTTTAGGCATACACAGAATACTGGACTTGGTCATGGACCAAGTTTCTCAGGACCTTATATTGCTGTCTCTTGAAATATTATAATTTAAACAAAAAAAAAGACAGTGTCTTTGCATTAAAGTCATGTAGGTTTTTGGAGTATCTAGTCAAAGACTGGTTTTGAGTATTGAGTTCAGTGCTGTACAGAGACAAGGCATACCAAAATTTAACTTTGTGAGATAAAACTTCCAAAGGGGAATTTAAAATAACAGGAGATAATAAATAGAAAATAACAATACAAATTAAAATTTGTTAGTGAAAGATAAAGTAATTTAACTTCTTGGACTTAGAACACCAGCTAATTAAAGGTGTATGTAGAGAAAATTAAGTTGGAACAGAATTCCATATCCTTAAACAAAAACAAGATAGGAAGCAAGGGGAAAGAAAAATAGCTCGAAGATTTTGATCCAAATTGATATATTTTAAATAAGCAGAAATGTTTTCTGGTTTAAACCAATAGATCCAAAGAAATCCTGATGGCAGGGAAGAAAAGAGAAAAAAAAAAAATAATGAAGGAGACCTGAAACAATGAAGTGAGTATCTTAATAACAAATAACTATCTACAGGCATTCAAATAATAAATAAATCAGTGAATTATATCAAAAGCAAGGAACCTGGAAGGAAATATAAAGATAATATGGATTTGAGAGAGTGTAAAATAAGTAATAAATTTTCATGAGCATTGCATAGTTTTCCTTAATTCACACTTACATTGATGAGGGTGTTGAACGGGCACACACCAACACATTCATGATTCTTTTTAGGTAACCCTGAAATCAATAGACTACTGTTAAATGACAGTATATTCAGTCAAATACGTTAATTTCCTTTTAGCGTTTGAGGTTCTTACTGTAGCTCTTCAAATATTGTTCATTAAATGCAAGAACCATAGTCAGACTTTAGAAACCCTTTGCCCTCCTCACATTTCAGTTCAGTTCTGACTTCAAGGATAGTTATGATTGTTGTCAGCTAACACTGATAGATTTTGTGAGTAAAAAAGTTTGGGCAAAATTAAAATCCTTTTCTCTTCTTCCCCCCCCCCCCCCCCCCCCCCCCCCCCCCCCCCCCCCCAAGAAGAGCAAGTTCTTCTTCGCTGCATTCATCAAGAGAAAATATGAAGTTGGTTTCTAAGGTGTTGTGACTAAGGTGCCACGGTCAGTCTTATAATCCATGCATTTATGCACCACATGCACTGTGTATATGTGTGTATATAATATGCTGAAGGACACACTTTCTGGTCATGTGAATGGAAAGGTGAAGAATGATATGGTCACTGAACTACTGACATTACTGAATATGTAATATTTCATACAGAGCTGTGGACCAGTAGCAAATGAGTTAGCAGATTTTTAAGGACCTCCAGATGTTTGCACTTAGCCTGGAAACTTGGAATTAGCAACAGTGAGAATACTTCTTCTGCCTTCTAGCAGAGCACTCCCTAAGCCCCAAACTTCAGACAGTAATGCTTACCTTAGGAGAAGACTTATATAGGATTCTCTATAATCATTTTGCTAGGATTGGTGTTGAAGATGTAATTAATGATCTAGAAAAAAAAACTTGACAAAATGACATACCAAAAAATTATATATTAGTCATAGAAAGCTATAAAGAATTCTGGAGGATTTAATGGTAAGCAAATATGAGTGGGATAGTAGTCAAAATTCATTAGAGGCAAAAACGCAGCAGCATACATAATGAGAGACGATGTCAAACAATTGTACACATTGATCATGTTAAATTATCTGAATCAGCTAGGGAAAAATATCAAGGCCATACCGTCATCAGTGTAAAGCAGTGACCATCAATGGTTAAGGAAGAACCTGTGTTAGACTGTACAAGAAAAAATGAAATTAACAATCACAGCATTCTAATGATGAATATAATTAAAGAATCCATTAATATTGCAGGGGATGAGGTCAAAAGTTTGGTGATAAGTGTTAGAAATATGGGAGGTATCAGAGGACCCTGAAACTGACTTATACCATTCAAAATACATGTATATATTAGTGAAATGGTTTATAAAACCACATTTTATTTTGTCTTTTTTTTCAGTCTGCTGTTCTGAAATAAGCAGGTATCTAAGCAATAAGAAAAAGAAAAGTTATGAAAATAAATGCAACTTTACATGATTTTTAACTCAGTTTGGTACCGAAGCCAACAGCTTACAAGAAGTTCAAACAGGATATGAATGTGGGTGATTAAAACATTTATAACTATCTAGATGGAGAAAATATCTGAGAGTCATTAAATCTTATGATCAGAAGAATTTATCAATAATTTTCTCCAGCTAAGGAGAAGCTTCATCTGTAAGTAAGTTTTCCCATTTATGTTCTTCCTCCTTTTGAAGTATCTTATGCTGACTACTTTAAGGATGGGACAGGAGGAAGGCTGTACTGCAGTATCTGATTTGGAAAAATAATCACTATAGGAAATGAAGAGGAAATACAATATTGCTTCTTTAGATAATAACTTGAAATGTCATCTGCTTTTAGTATTTCCTTTTTCTAATTTCAAAAGAGATATCCAGTCTCCTCTAGCTTTTACAGTAATATATAAATCAGAGTTGTCATCCCTGAATTGCCTAATCATCTTTGCCTGTCTACTTTTAGGCACCATTTGCTAATAGTGTACTCACTGCAGTATCCTGCTGCTTTCCAAATTTAAAAAGCCAAGAATACTACTAAAATAGCACTAAAGAGCACTACTGTCTCTTCCTCCTTCTTCACTGAATGACGGAGATTTGTTTTATAAATAACAGGAAACACCCTCTGCAGGTGCTTTTACAGGATATTAGGAACAGATGTCATCTCCTCTAGAAAAAAAAAAATGTGACCAATTTGTATATGACAAGAGTTTGTTTGGATATTGTGGAAGATAAGTTTGCCTTTGAACACTAAATCAGAGGAGACTAAAAAACTGTTTTTTGAAAATCTGGAGAAAGGTGAAAGGCTATTTCATGTGGGACCTATTGAATTAAACACTTGTATCTAGAAGCAGAAGTATCAGCATACATCAACAGTGAAGGTGACAATTTAGCTTGTTACAGCTTTGAAGAGCAGATAAGCTAGTACCTCAGTAAGATAGTAACAAACTTCTCACCTGCCTTGATGTATTTTGAGATAGCGGCCATCCACACTGCTATACATAGCTAGGTAAAGAGTCACAGAATCATGTTCCTCTTCCCTTGCTTAAAATAGAATTTAGTTGTCTGGTACTACTCAGCAGCAGAGTCTAGACTGAAGTGGTTACAATTGTTGCATTCCAGCTATCTATTCCTCCCTTCCCCTTTTTATTTTATGTTTTTTGGTGGGTTTTTTTTTTTTTTTCAGAATATAATTTATTTCAAAGTTGGGAGTTTCTTTACCAATAACATTCACTTTATATCCACTTTGAGCAGCCCTGAGGAGAAGGACTTGGGGATGCTGGTGGACAAGAAGCTCAACATGAGCCAGCAATGCGTGCTTGCAGCCCAGAAGGCCAATCACATTCTGGCCTGCATCAAAAGAACCGTGGCCAGCAGGTCAAGGGAGGTGATTCTGCCCCTCTACTCCCTCTCGTGAGACCCCACGTGGAGTACTGCGTTCAGCTCTGGAGTCCTCAACACAAGAAGGACATGAACCTCTTGGAATGGGGCCAGTGGAGGGCCATGAAGGGCTAGAACACCTATGCTATGAGGACAGGCTGAGAGAGTTGGGGCTGTTCATCCTGGAGAAGAGAAGGCTCCAGGGAGACCTTATAGCGGCCTTCCAATACCTAAAGGGGGCCTACAGGAAAGATGGGGAGGGACTCTTTATGAGGGAGGGTAACAATAGGATGAGGGGTAATGGTTTTAAACTGAAAGAGGGTAGATTTAGATTAGATATTAGGAATAAATTCTTTCCTGTGAGGGTGGTGAGACACTGGAACAGGTTGCCCAGAGAAGCTGTGGATGCTACAACACAAGTACAGGAGAATGTATACAATGCACCTACAGTGCTTCCCACTGAATAAGATGAAATGAAATTTATTTAAGTAAGGATTGCGTATCAATCCATGCACTATTCTGAACCTATAAAAGATTTTGCAATGTGGTCATTTCCGTGGGTTTTGCATTTATGTGGTACACGAGAAAAGAGAATCCCACAGCTACCATATTGCATTTGATTACAGAAAAGGTAATTTTAAAAAGATTCTTAGAGTAGACATTGTGTCAGCTGTGTGGTTTAGATATTACTGTGTCTGTTCCAGTGGAAAATTATTAATGACAATAATTTGCTTTCTGAGGGAAAAAAGTAGGAATTATCCTGACAGGAGCAGTGGCTAGCAAACACAACCTTATGTTGATTACCGTGATTTCTCTACACATTAACCTACAAAATATCATAAGTCTTTTGCCTTTTGGTGGTTGAGAAGGGTAGGTTGGTAAGACTACGCTCACACAACTAAAAAGCTAATAATGCCTTAAAATTATTTCCACACTCTTTTAATAACTCTTCTTTGTCCCTCATACAGCAGGATGTGTGGCAAGAATCGAATGCTATTTCCATTCAATTCCTTTCAGTATTGTTTCTGATAAAACATTTTGTCTAAACCCACACAATTATTTTTATGCAATTATTTGGTGTCATTGTACCTATTAAACACTCTGCTTGTACAGCCATTAGATAACTGAGTTATATTAATTTATTGTACTTGGTACCTTTTAACAACTGGTGATAAAACCAAAATCTTGCGTAATATCTTTTTTAGCGTGGGACTACTTTTATTTAAAAGCAGTCTTCAAAGCATATCGTTTGATGACTTTGCCTAGCCCTATTTAGAAAGAGATTTGGTATATCCATAAAAAGATATGAGTCAATATATAAAATGCAAAGCCAAATGAGCATTAAAGCTGAAAAAAATCACGGAGAAGATTCTTTATTTTGAATTAGATCTTTTGGATCTGAAACACTTGATCTGGGTCTGGCTGGGCTGGAGTCAAGTTTCTCATAGCAGCCTGTATGATGATATGTTTTGGATTTGCGGCTAAAACAGTGTTGGTGACACACCAATGTTTTCGTGCTTGCTGAACAGTGCTTACACAGTGTCAAGGCTTTTTCTCTTTTTCACACTCTGCCGCCTGTTCATCAAATCAGCTAAGAGTGTGTAAGAGGCTGGGAGGGGACATAGCTGGGACAGCTGACCCAAATTGGCCAGAGGGATATTTCATACCATATGACTTCATGGTCACCAACACAAACTGAGCTAGAGGAAGAAAAAGAGTGGGTCGTTTTGGCTTTCAAGGTGGCCATTGTTTGGAAACTGGGTAGACCTTGGTCTGCTTGTAGAGGGTGGTGAGTGATTTCCTTTGTTCCACTTGTATTTTTGTTTGGGTTTTTTTTCCCCCACTTTCATTCACATATTAATCTTTTTTTATCTCAAACCATAAATTTTCTCACTTTTGTTCTTTTTACTTTCTCCCTCCACCCCACTGAGGGGTAGGGAGCGGGCAAGAGGCCGTGTAGAATCTTGGCTGGTGGCCAACGTCAGACCATCACAACACTATTGAATCATACACCTTTTGTAATCTACATTATACCATGACCATGGTGACTAAGTAATTTATTTCTGCATGAATCTGATTAAATTCTAGATACCACGGCTATATGGCCTGAGAAATTCAAGACAGATAGTTAATATAAATAAAGATGAGGGAGTAGAGATTAACCTCTAACTGAGGAGAACATACAGAGCCCCAGGTAAAAAGTATAAAAGTACTGATAAAGCATATTTGACTAAATTAAAATAGGTTATCAACATGTGGTGACTAATATGCCATATCTAAGGAATAATAATAAAGAAGGAAGTGAAATCTATTTTTAAAAAAATCTCTTATTTGGGTAAGCTCCTGAAGTCACAATGTTATATCTGAAAACAGAATTTGGTTTCTTGAAATAAGTAGAATGTTTGAACAAAAATATCATCATGTGATTGGGGTTCTTATGTACTGATTCTATTCTTGCAATAATTTAGTCTAGGCTATATTTACCAGGTAATTAAAATACACAAATTTATTTTAATTTCACTTCAGCTTTCCCCCTTTGCATCATAAAAAAAAAAAGTTCCATATTTGAATTATTACTGATTAACTGAAGATAACATTACACTAACTTACTTAAAAATCTTTGCTTGCCTCTTAACTTGTTTTACTACTTACTTATCACTATTATCTTGTTATGTCATCTTTTTTCCCTTAAATAAATAAACATGTTTGGCATAAGAATTTTACTTAAATTACTGTGGCATCAAGATCCAAATGTTCTGATAAAATTTTTCTTCACTTTCCTCTGATGTGCCATTAGCTTTTTCCTCTTTCTATAACTCTAAATGCTTGAGCCTCTTTCATTTAGCCCAAATTTTTGAGTGAATCCAAAATCAAGTAGATCTGACTAGTTTCCTTGAGGAAAGACCGGTGGTGACTTCTAACCTGAGCTTGTTACGTGATTACCCACAGTACACTCTTCCATCATTCTCAAACTAGGACAGGAAAATTCCCCCAGATTTCTGAAGGTGTTTTTCCCCCATGCTGGACCATTTTGCCACTTCCTTCCTGAGAAGCAGTGAGTTTTCTGTGGTTGAACTTAGGTGTTACAGTTGGAAAGTACCAACAGTACCGTTTGGTTTAGCTGACAAATTGCATAGAGGAAATAAGAATAAACAGCAGCATACTCAGCTGACCTGTACTGGAAAATTCAGAGTAGCCTGAACAGGTGCTGATGTTGCAGTAAAAACTCCATCTGCTTCTTCCCAAGGGAATATAGTGGAATGAGATTCCCCCATGTAATCTTTCTCCATGGAATATTATATGACTATAAGCCTTACTGTGACCAGCCTCTGAGGGGATATTTTAAACTGAACAGAAAGAAATTAAGATTTCTGAGAAATAAATTGACTAATACAGTTCTCCTTGAGGTCTGTAAGGTCAGTGTGCATGTGTGAGAAATATGTTGGTGCCATTATCTCTGTGAATTTTACACAATTCTCAAAGGTTACTGGTATAGCACATGTCACATAGACATAATGGATTAATTTATTCTGAGCTTCATATCACAACTTTGGCCTTGGAATCTGCTTATAGATACTAGTATAGTAGCAGCGAAAATTCTGATAGTCATGTCCATGATCACTGCATCTCCCTCTACATGTCATGTACAGTAGATCGCACACAGCCAAACTGGCATCCTGAGTGAGTCTGTACAAGAAGGTTGTGCTCCTGTGAGGTGCAGATCCTTCGCGAGTCACACAGTGTGAGGAGGGCAAGCACCCCACACAGGGGTATACCCTCCTGAGACATTGATTTTCCCATTTGCCTTCAGTGACAAATATGAGACAAGGTCAGATGGTCATTGTTCCTGCAGACACCATTCTTCCTACAAAACTCTACACGTGTCTTTCCCCAGCTGTCCTCTGCCTGCTTCACCCTGAAGTTCTCTGTCTCTCCTAAATGTCTTCCTTCCTGTCATATATCAAAACAGGAACAAACTTAATACCTGTAGCAAACACTTTTAGCTTTTGCTTGCTTTGTGGCTTGCTCTGTTTCCTTTTATTAACCCATCTATTTGTTCTTGTCTCTTTCCTTCTGGTTCAGTCATCTGTGCATTTGGTGTACTTACAAATTTAATAGTGTGATATCAGGGCAAGCTCTGGCTAAAATAATCATAAAGGTTTACAGCAAGAGTGTATCTCAGTGCTCTTGGTTTCATCATGTTCTTATACAGCCAGTACATTGACAAAAATAGACCAACTGCTCACACTGGAAATGCCATATAAGTAGACAGACACACATTATTAATTCCATCTCCCATCTCAGTAGATGTGCCTGTGTGACTGAACACATGTTTTATAAATCAGTGTGGTGTCTAACACTTTCCAAGTGAAGTCTGACTCATGGATAAGGCCACATTCACCTCAGCAGCTTCTGGACCTCCTCAGAGTCTCACACCAGTGGAGACCTGCCCAGAATAAACAGCCAAAGCTGCAAGGGGTGTCAGTACAAAAAAAAACAGCACTGATGACCCTGACAAGGAATATGCTAGAATATTAATCAGGAGGATCAATGTTAGTGAAAAGATAGAAATATTCAGAAGAGATCACACATAAAGGAACAGCTTGATAGATTTATCTTCTTTAGAACAAAGAACAGTAGATTAAAAACCACATGAGACCAAAACATTTTCTATGATACCTGCACCTTCTGTCAGAACTAAGTAAAAAAAAAAAGATACCAGTAAGTAATTTTCAAGTTTTACTTAAAATTTAACAATGCACCTAATTTTCTTCTGGCCTTCCCTGGGAAATGGCCATTTTCACCTTCACATTGTCGTGGTTTAACCCCGGTGTGTAGCTCAAGCCCACACAGCCGCTCGCTCACTTCCCCTGCGGTGGGATGGGGGAGAGAACAAGAAGGGTAATAGTCAGAAAAATGGTGGGTCGAGATAAAGACAGTTTAATAGGTAAAGCAAAAGCTGCGCACACAAGCAAAGCAAAACAAGGAATTCATTCACTACTTCCCATCGACTGGCAGGTTTTCCTCCATCTGCAGGAAAGCAGGGCTCCATCACATGTAACGGTTACCTGGCAAGACTAACGCCACCGCTTCAAAGGTCACTCCTTCCTCCTCATTCTTCCAGCTTTTATTGCTGAGCATGGCGTAATACAGTGTGGGATATCCCTTTGGTCAGTTGGGATGAGCTTTCCTGGCTGTGTCCCCTCACAACTTTTCGTGCACACCCCGCCTACTCTGCTGTTCCTACTGAGAAACAGAGAATACCCTAATGCCGTGCAAGCACTGCTCAGCAACAGGTGAAAAATCCCTGTGTTATCAACACCATTTTGGTCATAAATGTAAAACATAACACCATACCAGCTACTATGAAGAAAATTAACTTCATCACCACCGAAACCAGTACACACATATAAAATATCTTTTCCTATTCTGATTCAGATTTTTCCACAAAGAACTATGTACAAATTTTGCAACCTGAGAAATGTCTTATAATCTCAAGGATGGTAATGGTGAGATACTTAAAAAAGGAACTGTGGAATTTTTATTTAAATTGTCCCTTATTTGAAGGTCATTCAACATACCTCATGCAAAGACTGAACGTAAGCCTTCCATTTGCATGGGGTGTTCTGAGTAATCAGAACATATTTTTGCACACATAGAAATTACACTTCTAACTATGCATATCCAGTTGTGTGCACAAATTAAAAATGTTGTTTCCTTGAAAATCCGATAAGAAATATCGATCCACAAATCTACAAAAAAATTGTGGGTTTTTTTTTTTTTCCAATCAAATGGGAAAAAATAGGGGGTCAGAACATTTTAAAGCTGAAATGTTCTAGAATAAATCTGTCTGTAGGGACACAAAATGAATGGTTCACGTTCTCTTTTGAATTAAATGACCATTAATTTTGCGCCCATAAAAATATTTTGGAAAATAAATCAGATCTTTGGGATATTTTTCCTGCCCTCTAAATACATAAGTTAACTCATTTTCCTTATGCATTTACATTCAAGAGTGAGTCAGTGAAATATCTGTTGCCATTACTGTTTTCATTCTTTAGAGTTCTGTTTTAATTTCTATCACAGATGAAAAGTAAGTGCTGTTGATAAAGAGATAAATAGTCACACTTTATCATCCTCTTTTCTGTGCCCTTAAATGAAATTAACTTTGTGCCACTTTCATCTACATACTCTTGCTTATCTCAGTAGAGTAAGGTAAACAGTAGAAAAAAACCCCGAGCCTAAACATTTCCTTCAAAATTAAACATGCTTACTTTACATCTGATCCTTCAAATCCTGAACATCCTTCATACCCATATAGATTTCAGCAGCAGCTGAGTATGCAGAGTACCTAAAAAATTAAGTCCATCCTCTCTATACCATTTTTTGTGTTCACCCCTCATGTATCTTTTTAAGAAAATATTCCTTTTTCTCTTTTTAAGAAAAAGTGTAAAGTTTTATGCAGATACAAAATTTTAAATTGAATATATTCAGTTACAGTTTGGAAATATTCCTTTTGTATTTGAGCCTGCTGGCAGTAGAGTGTTTCAAGTATTTGCACATCTTTGCAAGTCTTTGTCTGTTATTATTCACTCATAGAACAAAAATGCATAAACGGTTAGATGAAAGGAAAACAACCTGAACAATAGATTCTTATCATCAGTCACAAATTATTCTCAGCTTTATAAAGGGAATAATAACGAGAAAAAGGAAAAATAACAAAAAACAGACATAAGAAATTGTACTCTATTTCTGAATCATTTGTGTATAGTAAAAAAAAAGTAAAAAATACATTATAGGTTGTGTATTAGTTTATTTTGTAAAGGTAAAATAAAATGAGTATTTCTGAAAGTTTTGTAACTTACAGAGACTAAAACTTTATTCAGGTGCTTTCACTGCTTTTCCAACATGAAGTTTAAGCATATTCCGACCTCCAATTTGAAAATAAGACAGTAGGAAAAGGCACTTGTTATGGGAAATTCTTGAGTCGTATTAGAAAGTAAGTAAACAGTCATGGTCTTTTGTTTCATGACTCCAACAACAGACAGTGGCAATGGGCAGTTCCAAAGGATTTAATCCTCCTGTACTTGTGTTCAGGCTTGCTTTGTCATAGAATCATAGAATCATAGAATGGTTCAGGTTAGAAAGGACCTTAAAGATCACCTAGTTCCAACCCCCCTGCCCTGGGCAGGGACACCTCCCACTAGACCAGGCTGCCCAAAGCCCCATCCAGCCTGGTCTTAAACACTTCCAGGGATGGGGCATCCACAACTTCTCTGGACAATCTGTTCCAGTGCCTCACTACCCTTTTTCCATCTGGCCATTTCAGCTTTTCTTTTTTTTTTTTTTTTTTTCCACTTTACTGTTCCATTTTAAAATTTAATTTCCAATCTATTATATGAATGTTAATTATTGTCCTCTCATGAGGTCTGAATAACTTTGACTTTGGATATAGAAGCATCTGCAGGGTGAGTAAACAACAGCTACTAAGTAATCATTATTGTATTTGGATTTAATTTAATTTTTGTTTGTTTTCCTTCTGTCTCTATGGGGTGAAGAAGTAACACCTGCTTAGGCAGAAGCATTCAGAGGCAATTTCTCTCAATTACTTCTCTAAAAATTCTCTACTTTGTTCTGAAAACATTGTTATAGGGCACTGTCATGCTAGGATGTTTCACAGCTGTAAACTGGGAGGTCATCACACCAAAATTTTACTTCATTTCTTTGAGTCTTCTTTCTCTTAACAGAAAATATTTTAATTATGTATACACATACAATTGCTAAAATTAAGATAGCAAATTGCCCACCTCTATTGAGTGTAGCTGAGATCAACTTAATTTTCCCCATAGTAGCCCTCATAGTGCTGTGCTTTGTACTGGTAGCTAGAAAAGTGCTGATAACACACCAGTGTCTTGACTACTGCGGAGCAGCAAACCATCAAGGCTGTCTCTCCAACATTCCCCCCCTCCACCAATAGGCTGGGGGTGGGCAAGATCTTGGTAGGGGACATAGCCAGGACAGCTGACTCAAACTGACAAAAGGGATATTCCATAGTATTTGATGACTGCTCAGCAATAAAAGCTAAGAGAATCGAAGGGGGACCACATTTGTTATTACAATGTTTGTCTTCTGGAACAACCGCTATGTGTCCTGAAGCCCTCCTCCCACGGAAGTGGCTGGATGTTGGCTGCTGATGGGGAGTAGAGAATAAATCTTTTGTTTTCCTTTGCTTCCACACATGGCCTTTGCTTTTGCTTTATTAAACTGTCTTTATCTTGACCCATGAGGGTTTTTTTTTTCCATCTTATTTTCTCCTTTCCCTGTCCTTCTGAGGAGTGATAGAACAACTTGGTGGGCACCCGGCATCTAACCAAGGTAAACCCACCACACCATTGAACTTTTTTCTCTCTTTGATCATTTGTCACCTCCCCTGTTTATAAAATGCAGCTGGTAATTCTAAAAGATGTTTCTTATCACAAGAAGAGATTATTTTATGAAGATATATTACCAAATTTGACATTGTATAACCATGATTCTATTCTAGATAGCTTCCTATTCATCTAAACTGTCTGTATGGTATCCAAGTTATTTCCTATTTTGGGCATCTAACTTTAGAAACGTGTCCTAAGTTTGGGTATTTGTATTGCTAATGTATTTGTGTAACCTGTCCCGGCCCAGTAATTAACCTTTGTGCTTGATATTAACGATGGATTAATTTGCTTTTTTATTAGCAGGTAATTTTACCAAAAAAAACCCCAAAACCCACGTGTCCAAGTCCAGCATTACCATGCATCCCTTTTTCCAAATCGCTCCTAGTCACATCTCAAAAGTTGTTTAAAATGCTAGCCAGACATCATCTCATTGACTAAGGGTAAAAGCATTTCAAGCTTCAGCAAGCCAATGGGGAGCTCAAAGCAAGAGGTGATAATGCTATCTGAGAATGTCCTTTTCCTAAAACTGAAGTCTATGATTTCCAAGAATTAGTGCACACTTGGTCTTAGTTATAAAAATAGATCACTCAAAATCTTAGAATACTTGGTCCTTACATAAATGTAGAAATAATTCTCTCTAATATTGACTCCTTGCTTGATATTGAGTCAATATTAGACTTGATTTGTTAAATGTTGATGATTTGTCAACAGTCCTCAAGTACTTACAGTACTTTTTTGACAAAACCATCTAAAAGCAAACTGAGAAAGCTGTGTTCCCTACAACAATTTCTTAACAATCCTGTTTGTGAAATATCTAGAAGATGACTTGCAGTGTGGATCTAGCTGACTCCATGTGGAGACTATGGAGAGTACAAGGAGGTCTGCAAAGCAGTTCAACACCAAAATGAATTTGACAACAGTGACTAGCAGATATTGAAGAATGAAGATGTCCTGCTCTGTCCTAAGCATAGCCACACTTAGCACTTTAGACAAAGGTATATGGAAAAGAATAACAGAACTATCAGGAAATTCTTCAGCACTGAAAGAATCACCAAGTGACCAATTACACTTAAAGTGCAATGGCTTAAAGAATACGGGAGAGCCTCAATAGTGATCTGTTTGTTCAATGTTTTAATAAACTATTAGTCTAATAATATGGAGGACAGTATGAGCTAATACACTTTTCTCACAAGTAGCAATGAGAATTCAGCATTCAAATGTTAACTGCTTCTAACACTGCATTTAGATTGTCTTTTAAAATCCATTTTCTAATGCATTTATTTTACAACTAATTATTAATTTTTCTCTCTGTTACCAGTTTGCCATAATTAGAGGCAATAGAAATGAAATAAAAGTAAAAAGTAAACATAAAAGGTGCAGTGGTGCTTTGCTGCCAATATCCATACTACGAAGGCCAATTTACTAGTTGCTACCTTGCCAAATAATTATTTGTGCATAATCAAACAATATCTCAGTTGATGCAGCAGATAAAAAGTATTCTCAGTTTCTTGAGTCTTTCCCTTCAATGTCTGAAAAACATCAGACAATTGCAAGCATACCTTGCAAGGTGGGAGAATAAACAGTCTAGCAGAAGATTTTCCTATCTCAACAGAGCCTTTATAGAGAAGATCTAAAATCTAGAGAAAAGCACTGTACATGTCTATTGTCCTTTTATCATTAAGGTGTCCCATAATCCATTGCTCTACAAAGGTACTCCAGCGACTTTTTTATACCATAGTCTACTGCAGTGATTCCCCGTGGTCTTAATCACAGAAGAGCAAAATTACTGATCAGTAAGTAAAATTTAACTAAAAACTGTATTGCCAAGTTTGGGGGAAATACACAGTATTTAAATCCATGAAAACAAACATGGAGAGAAATAACAAAAAATAAAGTCACATGCACAATTTCAGTATGAAGTTTTAGGTTCTTATGTAGACAAATGTCATCAAAGACAAATGCAAAACATAGCTTCATTTTAACTTTATCATTTTTACATTGTTCTTTCAAAATACACACCCATGTCTTGAAGCATTTATGATGCAAAATGGTAAAAAAAATATACACAAGCTAGAATGCTAACAATAACATGATGTGTTAAACTCTTACCATTTGCATCATTATTACGTATGCTTGGGTTGTTTGGAATGTCTGAGCATGACAGCAGGAAGGAAAGAACAAAGCATATTTTTGGTATGTAGAGGGCTAATAACACGCTGCCAAATGTTTAACAGTTTTAAGGATGTGAATGTGTTACATGTCAGTGTTTTAAAGATCCATTAGAAACTGTTCTCTGATTGACAGAAACTGAATGTGTTTACCTGTTTTGTGCTAAAGGTGTTGACCTAATAAAATTCATTTTTATTACCTTTCTTCGTGTTGGACAAGGAGTTTGTAGTATGCTTGCAGCATCAGTAGACAAGTTCCCCATTGGAATTATTTTGTGATTACTAGTGGAGCAAACAGAAGCCTTTTTTTCTGTTCTTCCTAGCAGAAAATTAAACAATGTCACAATTTGGAATGGGTATGAACTGACATTTTCCCAGTGGCTTTTACCAGAGTGTAGTCATTTAGGCAATAAAAATTGCTAACATTTTTCATAAAGTTTGCTAAAGTAGAGATACACTGAAAGCCTGGAACTGGATTCTACATATCCATAAATCCACATCTAGTGAGGAAAATATTAATGTAAAAATATGTTTCTTTATTTCTAACTATATCCCCATTCACCGTAAACACTAATGACCGAAAGCATGATTATATTTAACTTACATGTAATAGTGAAATATTTTTTAATTGAGCAGATCAATTTGTCCATGACACACAGATGTTTTAGAGGGGGAAAAGAGAGTTAAGATTTATGTAAATATCATTCTGATCTTACAGCACTTATCTCATTGCTGAAAGGGATGATTACTCAAAAAATACGCTAATACAGAAAGTCTAAGAGTTGAGGGGATGTTGTTTGGTTGTTATTTTTTTTTAAGATTCTTGTTGTTTCTAACACGACATTCTTTTCAAAGCCCCTTTGCACTAGAAGTATTTTGTTATGATATAAATTATCTCAGTTTCATGGTAACTGAACTCCAGTGGTATAAAGGTTCAGCAGAAAACTTGTTAGGCCAGTTCTTGGCTGAGGCAAGGCTGGTCAAACACCAGACTGACCAAAGTTGCCCTGAGGTCCTTTTTAGTTCCTCTAGTGAACAGGAGGAAGAGCAGAAATGGTGGTGTGATGTCTATCATCACAGCTTTCCTTCTACCAGGCACCCACTCCCTGCAGCTTTCTATGGCTCAAATCTTCCATTGTTTATTAACACTTGTATTCTTGCCATGACCTCTCTGTCCATACACTACAAGGAAGGCAGTTCCTGATCCCAACCTCTTTTCACACTGCCTCAAGAAAAGAAGATAAAATCAGTGAGCTATTTATGTTCTTGTTTACATTTTTTTTATATGTATATTACTATTGGACATTTTCTTGCAGTTTCTGTACCAAGCCATTATTACCTGGCTAATTTCTTGCAGGTATGACAGAAACATTGATGAATGAACTGTTATTCCCATTTGGAGGCTGGATCTCCCTTTATACAGGAATAACAATTTTTTAAAAGATAAAATGGATGAAATATTTCGGTTTATTTTTCTGAATCAACTGCTGCTAAAAACAACATACCGACTTCACACACTTGTACTTTTTCACTTACCCTAATTATTAACTGTTGAGGTCTTCTTAATGGGCTTGTGGCTGCTAGTGTTAAAACACCAGTACAACTTTGCATCCACCAGTTTGTAGTTCTCACCTATAATGAACAACCAGATTGACCTGGAGGGTAACACTTTAATGAGAGTTGAACATGCCAGGGAATGAATCAAACAAAAAAAAAAGGCACAAGATAAAGCCAGTGAACATTCAGGTGGACAAGCCTGAGTGCAGGAGAACAAGGTGAGTTGTATGTATTGAAAACAAACCTGATCAGAAGTGACAGTCTGAGACTTTGCTGTGGAAAGTAGGAAGTTTGCAAGAAGAAACTGCAAGAGAGAAACATATTGTTTATCATACAATTTTAAACTTTTTTTTTTAGGTTCAGTATACTAAAGTACAAGTTCTTACCAAAGCAATTGCTGTTATGGTAATGTCCTGAAATATTTCTACTGCTCTTTCTTATTTGTGGCACACGTGTGGGCCCTCAAGCATTTAAATTCATGAGCAGATCTGTTATACACTGTTACTTTTATACAAGCCAGTTCCTTGTAAGATCCTTAGATGCTGATCTTTATCCATTACTTCCAAAATTCTGTCTCTTTACAAGAACTGGAAACTTTTTTCCCTGTCTCTCCTGAGTAGATGATGTATTAAGAGGAAGGCATGTGAAGATGTTCTGTGTTGTCCTTCTGGCACCTAGACTTGTCTTTTTTTGTATGGAGACCTGCTTATATTTTTGTTTGCTCAGAGGAAATCTGTGGAGAGTAGTATACATGTAGAATCTAGGACTAGGAGCATAGTTATACAGAAATTGCTGACATTTGCTTATTTCTCCTTTGGAGAAAACATCTGACTTAACTGGACATTTGCCTTTCAATAGTTTTTTAAATCAACATATAAAAGAAAGGAACATCTATTTCACATTTAGTATGCAAACTGTGACAGCACACAGGCAATATTTGACCACTTTTGACTTCATGAAGAGATTTGGAGACAAGGAAATCCCCACAGAGGAAGACAAAGTGGTTTAATATTAGCAAGAGAAGTTCAACAAAACAGAGAGTATACCGTGGGACCCGCATTCATCATAAGCTTGGTCAGATGAGAACAAAAGGGAGAGACAGAAAGAGAGGGTGGAAAGGAGGAAGAGAAGAGGGAGAGAAGAGGGAGAGAGAGAGAGAAGAGATTGCTCCTGAAAACTGCAGCTTATTTCATTCAATAAAGGCAAAAGAGCACCAGGGTTATTATGTAGTGTCCAAACAGACATAGTGACTGTCCGGCAGAGGGAGATTTGCCACACGTGTGACATTTTTGTCTGTAATTAAACCTACAGGATTAGTTACTAAATGTCTTTTTTTGAAAAAGTGATGTGTTTGTGTGTGTGCATATGTTGGGATGCCCTTGAATTCAGTCAGCTGGGCAAAGTTTTTCAAGATCCATCCAGCTGTGAATGCCAAAATGGCAAATTTTTATTCCCAATTATAATGCAGACGCTCCTTTGGAGCTATACCCACCCTCAATTTGATATACCACCACATAGTATAACATAAGGGGTTTTTTTCTGCAATTCATGTCAAATTTTATTAAAGAAAGAGGAAAAATAAACTGTGATGAATGCAGATAAATCGTTACTGATGGAGACTATGAAAATACACCTTATTATGATTAAAAGCTGTTAATGTTTTTTGGTTTTGAAAAGAAAACCTTCCTCTTTCTGGGAACAGGATTGTTTTTAACTGTTTGGAATAATGAAATATTTTTCCATATGCACAGAAAAATGTGGAAATCAGTGATGCTCTGCAGAAATCAAGGCTACGTGCCAAACACCTGCTCTTTGGAGCGGGTGATAAATTAATCTGAAAAAAAACTCCTCACTCTTTCTTTCCTATCATTTCCTTGCTGTAATGTCATTACACAAGTACCTCAATAGGAATGGAGGAGGATATTAAAACAATTAATATGCACAGAAATATATTTTAAAATATATTTAATAGTTTAGAGCTGAAAAAAAATTTTTTTATGTTCTGGTTAAATGGATTTTTTTTTACCAGAAATATGCAAATGAAAAAAATATTGTTTCTTAGGATGAATGTGTAAAGCCTTGAAGAAGAACTCATTACTTAAAGTCAAATAAATCTACCTTTTATCATGTAACTCAAGTTGGAATAATGATTTTGAGTTAGTTGTTCTGAAGTAGAATTTCTTTATATGAAGCCTTAATAAGCCGGAAAGATATGGTTTTCATGCAAGTGACTCACAAGCCTTCCTTTGAAATATAAGAAAAAAACCCCTCAAGGTATGTAATAGCATCAAGGGACACCTTTCTTTGCTTTAGAAAGTATTTTATTCAAGATGAATAGTAGCAACTTAGCAGAATTTAAGCAACTTGACTTCTTGATAGGACTATAACAAGTTCCTCTTTTTCTTAGGACAGCAGCAACCTCTCTTCTTCACCTGGGAAAGGATCCCAGAGTGAGACGCTTGTGTTCTCTATCATAGAGGTGCCCTTTGTGCCAATTGAACTATTTCTGTCTGTCACTTCTCCTCAGACACTACCTTCACCCTGCTCCTAGCTGGATCTTTCAACAGTACCCACATCTGAAAAAGTAAGCTTCTTTTAAAGAATTTTTTTTTCTTTCTTCTTTTTTAGTCTTTGTACATGGCAAATTTAAAACCACAAAGTCGCACTAAAAACCACAATTAAACAGTTTAAGGCAGTATTTCAGCTTGAAGATTTTTTATGACCTACTGCTCTAAAAAGTTGAAGAGTAAGCATGAAAAGAGACTGAAGGTTAAAGAATGACAATGCTTAACTCTCTGCTATGAAAAATACTTTAATCCTCCAGACAACATTCGTCTATGGTGTGGAGGCCAATGTGAGGACCTCTGTACCTGTTGAGCCCTGTGGTAAAATTATGCAAAGCAGATGAAAGCATCATTTAGAGAGGCTTGTGGTGGGGCAAAGAAAAGATCATGGGATGCGGGACTGCACAGGGTCCAGCAGCGCACTGCTGTGACTGATTAAACTGGTAAATAATGAGCTCAAAAAGTTTTGAGCAGCTGTTGGTGTCAGAGATCAGATCAGTCTTCAGCAGGAAGGAGTGAAGGTAGAAGAGTTTAAAGCGCTCTGGAACAGATCAGAGTCCTGAAGGATTACACCCCAAATGTTCTTGAACTGCAATCTGGTTTGCTCTGCTTTGTTTTCGTTTTGGTTAGCAGACTGTCTGTAAATTAGACGTGTTTTCAAAATCATGTTAATTATTCATAGATGCTCACAGAATAGTTTGGATAAATGCTTTTGAGATAATGTTGTTTTTCTTAATCTACTTATTTCAATTTAATGTCTATTGTTTGTGCTGTGGTTTTTGGCCACAAAAATAATAATTAAACACAAGTTCGAGAGCACATTTGTAGGATGTGAAAACAGGCCTCTGACCTCAGGTTGTTACTGGGGAACCAATCTGTTATATACAATAGAGGCATTTGACCAATGATCCTCAACGTAAATAACATGATACACTGCTGAGCTGTGATGGAAGGAAGCATCCTAAAGATAAAACATCATCCTGAATAATGTCTCTGCTTTTCTTTAGATCAATTCCTAATGTTTCTGTTATTTTATTATGCCCTTGTATGCAGATAATTTTTTTTTAAATGTATTGTATCACTTGCACGCCTCTGCTGACTGGTCAGTAACTTTCTAATTTACCGGTTATGTGTTGCAATCTCTGCTCTGGAGTTGTTATTGACAATAATGTGTAAGATGGGTGAAAGAAGAAGTAGTCATAAGGTGTGAACATTCTTTCTGAGAAAACACTCCAAACTTTCATATGTGCTGCTGAAATTCTTGTGATCCCTACCTAATCTGGATTTCTCCATAGGACAGCAGGAGGAGGGTGTTAGGACGTCATGGTGGTGGAACTCATTATTCTAATTATAGCTGGCTTAGGAGGGATTTAAAAAGCAAAATGAGGAAGAAAATGGAGACACCAAAAGCTAGCAGTTATTCAGGCTTTTATTTTAAATAATAGGCTTCTTCAAAAGATGTCATTCTGTTAACAATTGCTGGCATTTTAAAGGCCTAAAATATTTATTCGGTGCCCTAGAATTTTAAATAGATGTCCAGTGATTTATTGATTAATGGAAAAACAAAACCGCAATTAATATTTGTTGGTGTTTAATGGATGTGGTTTATATGAATATAAACAGACAGCTGATTTTATTCTTCAGGAATTGGATCACATATAATTTGAATTGACTGGCCTATGGCATACCACAAGGAATATATTTTCTCATTCTTAGATGGAAAAATATAATATATTTTTTTTTCATAATAGAAGAAAAAATCTAATATTTCATGTGTTGTATATGCATTTGTAATCTGCAAACCTTTCTTGTGATCTGCAATGTCTTTTACTAATATAGTCAACAATTTGGTATTATTGAATAATGTGCTATTATTTTCCAGAGATTCTATGGGGACTTTGACTGTGTATATGATTTGTAAATAGTTTACTGTTGTTGAATAATTGATGAATGCTGAAATGATGCACAAAATTGCTTGGTATTCTTTTAGCTTTATTTTTACATCATAACCATTTTGAAAATCAGGTTTCTAGTAGCAATGTGTCTGTGAATTCAGTTTTTATTTCCGTGAGAATTATTCTGTAGTTACATCTCACATCTTTTTTCTGTCATGGGAATGATTTCTAGATTGCTTTCAGAGCATAACCTCTATGCCAACATACATTAGAGTGAAAAGAGCTTTCTTCTTTATTCAAGTGCTTGTAAAACTTGCTACAAGAGAGATCTTTTGCCACACTAGGGTAGTAGAATGTGTTCTGATGTGCATGTTGATAAAAGGAATCAATATGATATAACTACGTTAACTGTTTCAAGAAACAGACCTAGGCCTCTGACAAGAGCATTTTTTTGCTGGTTTGACTGCATCACACAGGCTTTTGCTGTATAACAGTATGAATGAGCAAGCATGTTTGGTTAGTTGTTTTTTTTTTCCATGGTCTGATTTCCAGTGAAAGTACTAGCTTTAAATTGAAACAACCTCCTGGAGTGTCAAAGATGTTTTTAGTTTCTATGATTTCTATGCTTTCATGGGAAGAATGGGACTGAAAACTCATCAGTGAGGTTAATATTTACAAATAGGTAGTCACTAGAAAACAATATTGATCTAGTTCAGGACTGAACAGGAATGTAGTGCAGAACCATTCCAGTTAAAAAGCCCTTACTCAGAGATGTGGTATTTTCAGCATTTGCAGTCTTAAAATAACAGAACAGACTAGATTAGACTAGACCAGACTCCCCTAGAATAGAATCTGATGATGTCTTAAAAGAAGGCCCACAAGTAAATTGTTGAGGTTACTGTGATAATTACTGAGTGATGTTCTATGGCTTGTACTGTTCAGATCTTTTTTAATGCATGACCTTTTCTGTTCTCAAAAAGCATGGATTTGCAGCAGCTATAAATCCATATATATCCACTGCCCTCAGTAGACTTACCTTGATTTATACTGGACAAAGATCTGATTCAAAAATCTCTTAAACCATTCACTGATTGGTGATAACATTTTATTTCTACCTTGTATGCATTTCAGAAGTGCCCGCACTAAAAAATTATTTTTCTTAATAATAATTCTTTTAAGGATTAATTAAAATTAGTTGATTAATTTTTAAATTCTATTAATTCAATTTTTAGATGAAGTAAAATGTTTTATTTTCCTCAAAACATAATGTATATCTAAGAACAAACAAGTTCCAGTGAAAATCATAAATTTTTCAGTCTATCGATTGGTCAGATTTTGAATACTTCCCAAGAAAGAATCAGTTGAGATCATTTCTCTGAATGTTGCCTTCTGGAGTCCTTCAGAAACTATTTTTGTGTAAAATATTACTCAGTGAAAATCTGAAGAGATTAAGGACATCTCATTTGCACCTTATTTTCTGAGTCAAGCTTAATGGTAAAGACAATGTTCCTGAACTTAGAGATTTGGATGTTTTAAGAACTACTTTTTTTGTGATAAAAGGGCACAAAACTGAGTTATCTGGAGAACATGGATGAAAATATGAAATAATGGAGAAGTTATTTATTTATGTATTCATTTGTTGCTAATCCCTTGCAGCTCTGGATTATACCATATAAAAGAGGAAAAAAGTCTTCAAACAAAAATTTCACTTGTATTTTTCTCATGTTTTCTTCAACCACCACTATTATATCTTAGTTTCATCAATATATTTTCAACACATTTTGTTTTAAGGACTATTGTTTATTTTTGTAGCATTTTAATAAGTGTCAGGCTGCTGTAGATAAAAGGATTTTGACTTCAGTGAAATATAGTTATGGGCAGAGGCATTTTTGGTCTGTGACCCATTACTGATGGAAGTTAAAGGCATTGCACAATATTTTATTTCATCTGAGATGTGCCTTCTAAGGTGTAGCATGTCAAATAAAAAAGCCAGCCTGCAATCTGTCACTTCGCTGAGAGGTACACCAGTCCTCACAAAATGCTGACTTCTACTAATGTGATAGTACTATATATATGTACTATGTCTGAACTACAGTTACCCAAATTTTTGTGTCAGAAATTATATATAGGTAATGTAAATTATTACGGTATTTCTTGTTCTTCTACTATATATATGTGTGTTTGGAAAACAAATAGTCAAATAGAGTTATATGCATCATTTCTTGTCAGTAACTATGAAACTACATGCTCTAAAATTAAATAACAAGACTGCCAAGACGAAACATATGGTAGACAGAAATCATATAAGTAAAAACCATATTTATATATAGATGTGGGTTATAAATGGTTTATAGTTTTTAGCAAGCTAGATATAAAACTGTATGCATGGTCAGACTACATATATTAATTCACCACACGTGTATGAAACTTCATGGGGAATAAGGGACTGCGAGCTGGTCTTGTAGCAAAGATCAGAACTGAGCCAATGGTTTGTAGTCTATTTTTTATTAATTCTCTAGAGTGACAAATTGCAATATGGAAATTTCAAGCCTCCCTTCTCATTTTCCTCCAAATTTCTTCCAAGGGAAAAAAAAATATTATTCTAGCAGGCTGTTCATCACAGCTTCAAACTGTAGTGTAAAAGGCTCATTCAAATCCATAGTTTAAGGCACTAACCTCACTAGTCTTCATTGGCCTGGCACTAGTAAGAAAGGCAATATCTGTACTTGTAACTGTATGGCTTTGCGTTGCTTGCTGGAGCTCAGACTGGAGGGATATGAGGAATCAGGACACAATAAGGAGGATAGGAATCAAATGCATAAAGGTCGCGTTCATTTATTATTTAGATTATCACTAGGAAACTCACATGAGAAAAGCTTCTTAGAATTTGTAAACACTGCACTACCTTTATTAGACTGATCCTAAGAGCGCAATGCCGTGGAACTGACGTGGAGGAAATATGTACGTAACTAGATATACAGGTGTTAATATTATGCACTGATACGGGGGTGGACAGAGCAGTTAAAAACACATGACTGACTTCACTGGCCATGAATGAATGTCTACAAGATTATTCCACGGAAACACCAATATAAATCATTAGGGCATAAGAATAGGAATTATTTCCTGGGGGGAGAGGTAGTTAAGTCTGCAGAAAGGTCATTAAAAATGTGGATGCTTTTCTAAAATAAGAGAGAGAGGAAGGGAAGGAGAGAGGGAGGGAGGGAGAAATGAGGAGAAAATAGTGGCATAGCTTTAAAGAATAGAAATACTCAAAACAATTTTGTGAAAAAAAATGTGTCTTGGACAAACTGCTACTATCCATTACGTTGGTGTAACTCATCACAATGAAATTTACATTAGGACAGACAAGTATTGCATTATAAGAGACTAAAAGCACGGATTATGCTTTTTAGTTATCCATTTTACAGAAAACAAAATAAATCTCAAGAAGGGAAGTGCAGCATATGACTGGATCCAATATTTTTGACTGGGATACACAGATCTGAAAGAATGAGAAAGGTGAAAGAGCAATGGTGGAACACAAGTGCAGGGATGTTCATATGGATTTCCTGAAATTAGTTCTGAGTCACAACTCTGGGCTGCTGTCAAGCAGCTACCCAGGGTGCATCTGTTCTTCTCAGGTATGCCTGCATTTCTAAAATAATTCAGAGAGTCTTCTGGACTGTGAAGTTTGGATGTTGGAAAAGTGAAAATCCATTTTTATGGAGGCAGTCCAAGATACAGTGCACAGCAGCAATAATTTATTGTAAATCACCAAAAGTTAGGTCTGCTAGCCTTACTATAATGATTTGCTGTGACAGCCCTTCATGGAGTTATGTGTACACTAAGTCTGCACTACCTAAAGGCATTTTGCATTCTTGAGACTATGAACTTAATGGTTGAGGTAAGTAAATCTTCTGTGATATGGTCCAGCCTTCCATATGGACTGCAATAAAATCATGGATTATCAACAGTGTCTTCTCCTTTTGCACATAGTTTGCTCTCATGAGACCCAACCTGGAGTACTGCATCCAGCTCTGGAGCTTGCAACATAAGAAGGACCTGGACCTGTTGGAGCGAGTCCAGAGGAGGGGCACAAAGATGACCAGAGGGCTGGAGCACCTCTTCCATGAAGACAGGCTGAGAGAGTTGGTGTTGTTCAGCCTGGAGAAGAGAAGGCTCCAGGAAGACCTTGTAGCGGCCTTTGGGTACTTAAAGGAGGCCTACAGGAAAGGTGGAGAGGGACTCTTTATCACGGATAAACAACCAGGGGCAACAGTTGAGGGTAAATTTAGATTAGATATTAGGAAGAAATTCTTTATTGTGAGGGTGGTGAGACAGTGGAACAGGTTGCCCAGGGAAGTCGTGGATGCCCCATCCCTGGAAGTGTTCAAGATCAGGCTGGATTGGGCTTTGAGCAGCCTGGTCTAGTGGGAAGTGTCCCTGTCCATGGCAGGGGGGTTGGAACTAGATGATCTTTGAGGTTCCGTCCGACTCTAACCATTTTATGATTCTATGATTCTAGAACTAATTTGCAATGTGAATTTACATTGTTCAAATAGAAATCTGAAGGGTTGCTAGAGCAAGAAGCTTGTGCTGGGAGATGCCTCCAAGTGGGAGCTTCCCAATTAAAATTTGCTGAATTCCAACAAATCAGAAAGACGAGACACAGGAAAATCTCATTGGAGCTGTTCTAGTGTTTGCAAATTGATTTCTAGATGCATAAATGCCTTAACATACCAAGGGAAGAAACCTGTATAAGGCTTAAAAAAATGAAATAACTACCCTGCTGTTTTGTTATTGAGTATTACAATCATAAAATGATAGGGGTTGGAAGGGACCTCTGGAGATCATCTACTCCAACCCCCGTGCCAGAGCAGGTTCACCCAGGGCAGGTTGCACAGGAATGCGTCCAGGTGGGTTTTGAATGTCTCCAGAGAAGGAGACCCAACAACCTCTCCAGGCAGCCTGTTCCAGTGGTCCACCACCCTCAAAGTAAAGAATTTTTTCCTCATGTTCAGATGGAACTTCCTGTGTTCCAGTTTGTGCCCGTTGCCCCTTGTCTTCTCATCAGGCACCATTGAACAAAATCTGGCCCCATCTTCTTGACATCCACCCTTTAGACATTTATAAGCATTGATGAGATCCCCTCCCAGGCTTCTCTTCTCCAGGCTAAACAAACCCAGGTTTCTCAACCTTTCCTCATAAGAGAGATACTGCAGTCTGCTGATCACCTTTGTAGCCTTCTGCTGGACTGTCTCCAATAGTTCCTTGCCTTTCTTGAACGGGGAAACCCAGAACTGTACACAGTACTCCAGATGGGGCCTCACTAGGACATAGTAAAGGGGGAGGATAACTTCCCTTGACTGGCTGGCCATGCATTTTTTAATGCATCCCTGGAGACCAATGGCATTCTTGGCCACAAAGGCACATTGCTGGCTCGTGCTCAACTTGTTGTCCACCAGGGCTCCCAGGTCTCTCTCTGCAGAACTGCTCTCCAGCAGGTCAACCCCTAACCTGTACCGGTGCATGAGGTTATTCCTCCCCAGGTGCAGGACCCTATACTTGCCCTTGTTGAACTTCATTAGGTTCTTCTCTACCCAGCTCTCCAGCCTGTCCAAGTCTCGCTATATGGTGGCACAGCTTTGTGGTGTATCAGCCACTCCTCCCAGTTTTGTGTCATCAGCAAACTTGCTGATGGTACACTCTATCCCCTCATCCAGGTCATTGGTGGATATGTTGAATAAGCCCGGACCCAGTACTGACCTCTGTGAAACATTGCTAGTTACAGGCCTCCAACTAGACTCTGCACCTTTGATCACAACCCTCTGAGCTCTGCCATTCAGTCAATTCTCAATCCACCTCACTGTCTAATCACCTAACCCACACTTCCTAAGCTTACCTATTTTTGGTAGTTCGTTTTTTTGGGCGGGGTTGGGTGGGTGGGGTTTTTTGTTGTTGTTTTTATTGGGTTTTTTTTAGATTTATTTCTTTGTTTCTAATTTAAGCCTTCAGTAATTGTCTTGTCTAAATGAAGTTGCTGTAAAGATTTGTAGCCTCTGAAGCCCTAATTTTGTGAAAGGTTGTGGCAGAAACTCAACAAATAGTATTCTATCTTTTTCACTCACATTCTGATTCCTGTTTTCTAATGATTGCACATGGCTTCTATCCTAAGGAAACATTATTTCCAAGTTTGAAGATAACAGGACATGATGACTTTAATATGGAAGAATTTTTTTTTGCTTTTGGGAATGTCTCCACTACTTTTTAGAACTGTTTGTCTTAAATAAATCTTGGTCTATAAACTTTTTCTTTTTTAAATTCTGTGATACTTAATGCAAATTGCTCTTAATAAGGTTTTCTTTTTATAAGTAGAACTTGGAAAGTGCTTTAAGATTACTGTCAATGGGTTTGTGAAACATTTAAATTATGTCAGACTGAGGATACCTAATGTGTTTTGATGTCTGAGGGTACTACTACATTTATTATTACATGTTTTGGGGGTGTAATGAAACAACTAAATTAACATGGATACTAAATTATTGTTCCCACCTTATTGCTCATTTCCTGCTACTGTGTGTCATCTGCTGAGAAAGCATACACACCTTGCAGAACATTTAGGGGAAGGACAGAGTGTGAAATTTGAGAACAATCACAGTTTTATGCCAGGTTTAGTTAAGAAATTGTGGCTTCCGTTACTAACCTTAAAGGAATTCTTAAAATTTATAGAAGGAAGAAGTTGAAGAATATCTGTTAATTTCTTATCCAGTCTTCTCCAGAAGTCCAGACTTCTCTAAGTGTTAATCAGATGAAAGGAATTCCATTATTTCATTATCAGTTGATTGAGCTCTCAGTGCTGAGTAGTGGTGTCAGTGGTGTTATTCAAGGTATTTTAGAATAACAGCCTGCAATAGTATCTCTTAGACAAGCATTAGTCCTATGCAAGCATTATTACTGAATTTTTCTTTTACTTGATATCTTGTTAAAAATGAATCATCCTCTTTTTGGGGCTACTTTGTTCATCTGTTGAGTAAAATTGATTATCACTTGCTTAAACAAAACTTCAGTTCAGATCCTCAGGAAGTTGCAATTAGAAAATACGTGCAGATTAGCTAAGAACACTGATATATAAAAAATATGGAAACCAGAAGTATAAGTACAGCTTACACATACTGGAATTATCAAACTTTTGCTCTATGTTGATCTTGAATGATGTGTCTGAGACAGCTGAATGGCAGGAATACTTCTTCCACTTCAAGAATTTTGTACTTCAAGAATTTTGCACCTTTTACTTTCCCTCATGAAAATATGGTATTTGTTCCCTATAAACACCTTCTCTATATCAATATAATATTTACCAATGAAAATACAAATGTTACTTTAGACCCGGAGAGGGCTTTATTCGCTTTTGCAGTCATTAACATACTAGTTATTCCAGGAATTATGCACATAAGAAAGAAAAGAAGACCAGAAGGCTTTTTTTTTCTTTTCCTTATCCACAGAGGTGTCTGTGTTGTTATACATGTGAGAGATAAGGAGTTGAATTGATTAGAAGATACAATAATTTTTTTTAATTATGCAATTTAAGTAAAATAATATTTTTATTTTGTACATAATACCACTGAACTGCTATGTAAGGGATAGTTATATATGAATAGCTCTGCACCTCTTTGAAAATCTCTTTGAAACCCAAAACCTCTGTGAAACTTTGTGTGGTGGATCTCAGATCTAAAATTCTACCTTTCTTGCATGACTAGAAATCTGTACATCAAAGGCGAGAGGAACTGCTATTTTATATTGCTGCTATAAAGGACCAGAAATGACTATCTGAAAGTAGAATCGTAAGAAGAAAACTGTCAATGACAGCACAGATTGAAAAAGAGAAGGCTACAAGAAAATGCATTCACTCTTTTAGCTTATATAGCCTCGTGTCATAATTGCCATGAATTTCTTTAATAATAAATGTCAGACAAAAAGTATTAAAGTTGTACACAAAGGACTGTTCACTGTTCAGAAGTGCAATTTGAAGAACCTCTTAACTCCGCCAAACCAAAATAAATTTCCAGAGGAGCAAAGTTATTTCTCAATGAAAGTCAAACTTCAACTTTCTGTTTCTAATTGTTTTGACACTAGAGCTGTTTAAAAACCTAAACAGAAAGAAAGTAAAATCCAACAATATGTAATTGCAGGATTTCTTCTTTTATAACTGAAAAAGAACTGTAATCAAGAAATATGGAAGCTGAGCTCATTGTCAGTAAACACTAACTCCAGAAAAAAAAATGGTTTAGACCTCTGAGCCTGTCTGTGAATGTGATTTTAAAAATATGAGAGAATTTATATTTAAATAATGTGGAAATACTCAGTATATTTTATACTCAGTATATTTTATACTCAGTATATTTGAGTATAAATATACTCAGTATATTTTCAGAGTTTTTCCTGACCCAAAACGTGGTGGCCTTCCAAAAGCCTACTGGTGTATGTAATATAACTGAATTTCTAGTAAAACATAACTCAACTCCACCCATGTTTAGTTCCAGGTGTGAAATATCTTTGTTGTACACACACTTTTACTTTTGTCAGCATAGACAGAAGTCAGTCTGATCATGTTAAAGAGGCACTAAACTGTAAAACCCTTTCTACTTTATACAGATGCACTATATCATATCAAGAAAACCAAGTGCAAGATCCTACATCAATACAGACTGGGTTATGAATTTATTGAGAGGAGCCCTGCAGAGAAGAATTTGGGGATACAGCTGGATGAAGAATGGGACATGAGCCAGCAATGTGCGCTCACAGACAAGAAGGCCAACCACATCCTGGGCTGCATCAAAAGAAGCACGGCCAGCAGGCTGAGGGAGGTGATTCTGCCCCTCTACTATGCTCTGGTGAGACCCCCACCTTGACTATTGTGTCCATCTCTGGAGCCCTCAGCACAGGAAAAACATGCTTTTGTTAGGGTGGGTCCAAAGGGTGGTCATGACAATGATCAGAGGGCTGGAACACCTCTCCTATGAGGAGAGGCTGAGAGCTGAGGTCTTATAAACCTACTTAAAGGAAGTTTATAAGAAAGGCAAAGAGAGTTTTTACCAAGGCCTGTACTGACAGGACAAGGGTCAATGGCTTTAAAGTAAAAGAGGGTAGATTTGGATTGGGTATAAGGAAGAAATTTTTCACAATGGGGGTGGTGAGACACTGGAAAATGTTTCCCAGAGAATCTGTGGATGCCCCATCATTGGAAGTGTTCAAAGTCAAGTTGGGAAAAGCTTTGAGCAACCTGATCTAGTGAAAGATGTCCCTGCCCATGGCACCAGGGTTGGACTAATTGATCTTTAAAGGTCCCTTCCAACCCAAACCATTCTATAATTCTATGACATCGTGCTTTTAAGATTTTTTTCCAAGCTTTTCAAATTCTCTATCTGAATTTGTGTGTGCTATTTTGGACAAGGTGTGATAGAACCCAAACATTTACCTCCAGCTAGCGTCTGTCCAGCATGATCCTAAGAGCATTCTTCCAACTTCTTTGGAAAATTGTGTTCATCTATACCTGGATACTTTGACTGCCATTTTGCATTACTTGGACTCTTGATTTTGAAAGATATCTGCGATAACTATACAGATATTACTCATTTTACTTATCCTGTATGAATTGTTTGGCCAATGCACAAACAACTGCTGAACTTCCATTTACTGTTATTTAAAACCATCACAACTGAGTAGATTGACTTATATCAGTAGATCTCACGTTGACACAACATTTCTGAATACAGACAGTTAATATAAAAAGATGGTGGAGCTCTTCACTGAAAAGTTTTACAATAAACCTGTGGATATTATGGAACCATTTCAGTTGTCTAATTCTCTGAAACTTTAAACATCAATAACCTTCAGTTCAGTAAAAGTCAATATTATCTCAACTCACAAAAAATATCAAATTAAAATGCAAATGGCACAGAACTTGCAAGTATTTATAATATAGGTTATCCAGACATCAGGGGAGCAAAGAGCAGTCTAACTAGGTTTGACAGTACATATGTTATCAAGGCAGAATAAGCAGAAAACCATGTAAAGTGACACAGGAGATGAATAGTAAATGAAAGCATAACATGTTTCTTAAACTAAGGAGCCATTTTAGGAATATATAGAATCAATAATATATGTGATAAAAACATTAGTGTTAGAAAAAGACCATATCAAAAATACTATCTTCTTTTCCTTACAGTGCAGCCAGTATCTCTGTCATCTTTTGAAAAACAGGAGTAAAATACATAATGAGAGATTCCCAGATTCTTTAAAATGAGATTATTTTTTGGGTAGCATCCACAAAAATGTCATGTGGAAAAATTTCACATCTCCAAATGTCAGTGAAGTATTCTTGCTGACTCAGTCAGAGGTTTTAGAGCAGCTATCTATCAGTCATTCTGTCCTGAGCTGTTCTGCTGTCATCTACAACCAATATATACGAAGATTTTCGTGAGAAAGTAAATGGCAACAGCAAATTTTCCTTGGAGACTTTATGAAGTCTCTGGGTCTGTTTCTTTTTATGGCACTTCCTGAGAAGAGGGAGAAAAAAGAGGTTGCCATTTCTTCTTTCTGAAAGTCCATTGTCTGACATTTCAGTTCCACAGGTCAGTGCCAGAAGGGAATATGCTCATGACCCCATCCCATTATTTTATCTGAAACAGTGAGTGGAAACAGTCATTTGTAACCCAGGGGTCTGTCTCCAGCAGAGGTCTGATTGCCTAAACGGCTTTTTAAATGGACATGAGGGCGCTGATCTCTTCACAGGATGTGATCAGTGTAACCATCTGTTCTGGGACCAGCTCATCCTCTTCAGCAGTACAATATAAAGAAAGCTCACATATATTTGGGCCACCCATGCCGACATGTTTTCCTTGTTTCAAATGAAATTTAGTCTTTGTTTTTTAATTCAGCAGAAGTCCAGAGTTCGAAGTATAGCTCAGTCTCACTCCTACACCTGAAGCTTTCTAACACAGCTTTTTTTCAGACTCTGTGGGATAATTTGCCTGCAGATGTAGAAAAATTCACATTAGCTTTTCGTAGTGCATTTGCATATTTATGTCCACAGTGTAACACTTTATTCAAAATCACTTTGTGGCTGGGATAGGAGCCTACTGTAATGCTCAGTGTGCTAAGTATCCTCTATAAGGATATTCAAATTTTGTAAATGGCTTTACTTTTTTTAATTATTTGAGATTGATATTTAATTATTATTTCAACTCATTTGAGATGAACAGTTGGATGGGACATGAAATTCCTCATTTACAGAGTGGGCTACAAGTTCAGAGTTTCCTCTTCCTCCTTTTTCTTTCTTTTTCAATACCTACCATTTTTTGACCCTGTTTTGTCAAAATTTGTCATACCAAATTTTGACCACAGAAGAAATGTCACTCTTTTTATCTACCATGCCACAGTTAAGGTGTGCTAGAGATCTTCTGGATGTTTGAGGCAAGTAAAAAGCATTTCAGGAGTGTTAGTTAACATTTTCAATTAGGGTCATAGATCTAAGTTCAACATGAGTCCTAGGGAAAAGTCATCTCCTTTCCCGTTCTTTGGGTATATAAATAGAAGCTGAGTAAAATCTGCCGTGATGTGATGTAATGTAATTAAATCTGTTTTGTTTTAAACAGGGACATTGCCTACATTTTGCATTAGCTCACTTCAGCAGTGTAAATCAAATGTGAACCAGACAAATAGTATCTCTAGCAACTATTTAACTAGACTTTCACTACTTTTCTATTATTTTTTTTTTGTTTCTTTCCTTTACAGTAGAAGTGATTAAAAACACAAAAAGAAGCCAAGAATCTGTTTTCCACCGTAAGACAATACAAATTTGGAACTTCTTACATGTGAATTTGAAAAATTTTAGTCTCTCTTCTAAAGATTTTATTTTTCACTGGTTCATAATTTAAAAATACGGTGTGAAATATCAGAAACTATGAGGTGCAAACATGTAGGAAGTCTCAGAAAATATGGTCAACCACACATTAATGCTGGCATTGTGTCACCTCTTCGTTCTGTACAGTGAACGATCTTCATCAAGTTGTCTTTTTGGGTAAAGGAATGGTTTTCTCCCAAGGAAAGCACACATGAATAATTTATAAGCTTCCTCAACTTTTCCATATCCTATGAAAAATATTACACAATACTCTTCTTGTTTTTTTGTTTGGAGTTTTTTTGGAAAAACACAACATGGGAGAGAAGTAGCATTTGTGAGAACTCTCTCTCTCCTTGCACGCTTCTGTCACATGCGATAGCCCAGCAAATTGTCCAAATACAGATTTTGATCTGATTGTGAAGTAGATTGTTTCTTTCTATTTGATCGATTAACCTAAATAACTTTTTTTGTTTTTTGGCTTGCTATTCAGTCCTTGCCTACAATCCTTTGCTTGTTAAAACTCATATCTGAATTCTTCTTAAAATTGCTACCATTGCCTCCAAAAAACAAAGCAGTTTTTAAATGCTGATTTTTCTAATGATGTGAAACCTGTGGAAAAATATCTGTCTTTATTACTAAGGATATTTTTTTTTACTCATTTAATATATACTAGTCCTTGACCTAGGTCATCAAATAAGTATCATACAGACACTCTTCCCAAATTCCAGGTATTTCCAAAATGCTGACTCCTACTACATTGCTATATGGAATAGGCTTTCTTGCTGATGGCAGGACAGGCACTAGTGATAGACCCTTTCAGACACTGTATGTTCTTGAACATGAAGATGATAAAAAGATGATAGATCATTGCTGCTTTTATTTTTTGTTTATTTAGCTAGTAGTGTATTATCTGATATCAGACCCATGCAATCTGTTGTTACACACACAGACTAGTAAAAACCAGTGCTGTTTCAAATGGAAACATGGTGTTCCGTTATTCAACCTTTTTAATTTTATCCAGGATAATCTGAGAAAAATAGTTAAGGCATACATTAGATAATTAAGCAATAAAACCCATATAATGATCTTTTAATTTCTTTGAAATACATCTTTCCTCCTTTACATAAGAGAGTACTCTAAAACCATAACAAATGTACTCTTTATAAAAGATGGTGGCTTCTGGGGATTTTTTGACACTCATGAAAAAATTCTGCCAAAGTTCATACATATCATTTATGAGCAAATATATAACAGGTAAGATAAATTAATTCCTGGTCTGATTGATGAATGTAAACAAACATCCATAACGTAAAAGTCATTGGAAAGGAAAGCAAATTCAAGAAAATACAGTTGATAAGGAGCATCTTCTGAAAAACAAAAAAAAGGTTTTTGCTTAAATATTATGTGTTAGGTTTTTCTTCACCTGGCTATATTTTTCACCTTTATTCCGCCACATTTTGAGGGAGTGGAGGGACAGTACCAGAAAATGTTTTTCTATAAAATTTATATTTATTTTGTTATTTTTAGTGTTTATCTTAAAATGAAAACATCATTTTTGAGAGTTTCTTTTTCATCAAAACATTCCTTTTGTCATCAAATTATTAGCTCATTTATTTTCTTGATAAAACATTTTTGACCAGTTCAACTAACAGACCTGCTCCGTGTAGAATTGAGTGACTCCAGTTCCATATGAGAGTCTGGAAAAATTTATTGGTGGTTGTCCTACCTAAATATAAGATAGGATAAGATAAAATACCTAAATATCCATAAAATTAATTTTATGGATAACCATCAAACTAGGAACATCAAGAAGGCACGCAACAGGTGTTCCTGCAGGCATTACATGGGGATGAATAAATCAACATATAAGGAGCGAGTTCAGCCAACTCAGAGGCTGAATATCCCTCCAATTCAAGCAAGACAGAGCTCCTATAAGAGTTTATAGCTTCTTACCAAATGATATAAAAGAAACAAATTGCTTTACCTAGAAAATAGTACTACAGAATTATGTTGCCCAACTATGACATTAAAACAGACATTTATGGCAAGCTTATAGTACATTACATACACAACTCTCTATCATGTGAATGTTGAGGTTACAATATCAATTACCCAGATTTTAAGGAAGGCCAAGTTCTTGGTTGCCTCTGTGGATTTAATATATTCTTTTCTGTGTACAGCATGGAACATCCTATGTTTTCCAAAGAGCTATATCTCATTTGGCAAATAAACAGTTTTTAATTATTTGCTTTTATCAGTGTAATAGCCTAAGGTCTTATTTACTACTCACCATTTAAAAATACACTGAGTTTAAAAAATAGATATTAATCTCCTCTTTTACCTCTTTTCAGCACTAAGTCATTCTGAAAACGGAGTTCTATCTGACTTTCACTGTAACAGTAAATTGTACAAATCTCATCCAGCATGTCTTATGCTGACTGCTCAGAAAATTCTGAATGTGTGACTTTATCAAGGAAAAAAGAAAAGACACCAACGAATGATATGTTACCTACATAAGTCATTAATAAAGTTCAGATTGGTAGCTTCATCACATGACAGTCTTTATTATTTCAATTAAAAGGCTGACTAACAGCAGTATATGTAGATGATTCTACTTAAGTTTTAGATATAAATGTATTTATTTTGCCCCTCAGACCAATTTATTTGTTGACAGCAGTGGAATATACATCATTAAGATTAGTGGCCATATATATAGATATGTGTGTGTATGTGTATACATATATATACACGAGTCCTAAAGACTTTTGCTTTTATGGTTCAGGTTATCCTATGTCTCCCTCTTCACATTTTTAAGGTCCATTCCTTGCTTTTCTTCCACTGGTTAAACTTTAGTAAATACACAAACAACTGAAAACAGTGTATTAAAATGAGAAATGCTAGAAAATTTTAATTATAGCTACCCTGTCACTCATAACATGTCAGCAGACTATGTGAAAAAACAAGCTCATGTCCATGAATGTCTTAGTCAAATACTATGCACCAGCTGCTTCTCGACGTATTTTGAGTACAAACTATATTGCACTATACCTGTTGGGGGTTTCAGTTTGTTGTCTTTTAACCTCCATCTTGGACTGGGAACCCAAGGGATGGGAGCAGATGTCTAACAATGCAGACCAATCAAAATTTATTAGCCTGGAGGATGTCTAATTCAAACAGAAGTATCCTGTCACCACCAGCTAGGAGCTAAAAATCCCAACAGACCTTTCTCACAGAAGAACTTATATGTAAGCAGTGGAACTTCTTCAAGCGCCTGAAGTCAGTATGAAAATTCACCTCTAAGTGGGTTGGTGGAGGGAACTTTAGGAACCAGAAATTTGCAAAGTAAGCCCTCTCTCATATGGAATTAACGTAGAAAAGTGCACATGGCATTACCTGCACAGCTGCAAGAGAATCAGAAGAGCTCTGAAAGGCCTGATAAAATCCTGAGAGGTTTTTATTCCCAGGGACATACTGATCAGCTTTGTTTTCTACCTGTTAATAGAGTGATAGTCCTGAAAATCATCTCTTTTAGAAAGTGGCTCCTTTATCTCCACTGTTATGAGAAGACAAGAGGGAAGGAAAGGTGAAGGAAGAGGAAGGGTCCACAGTTCCAATATGGGAGTATGAAAAAAAAAAAGTAAAATTAGAAAACAGTTGGAAAAATAGACAACCAAGTTAGGACTAGGATATGGGATGTGGGGGTCCTATCTAAGGCTTCTAGCAAAAGGCTTTGCCTCCTTAATAGGTTCCCAGAAGCCCAGAATCAGAGAAAGTGCCTACTTCCAGCACCTGAGCTAGAGTTTAGCCGGTTTGTGCAAGCTGGTGTCAACTCATGTTTTCTTGTTGTTCTTACCCTATAACCCATGCTTTCTTTTGGAGATTAAGTGTTTTATCAAGAAAAAAAAAAAATCCATTCTGAAGATAAAGCTCTGGAACATCAGCTACTTTTTAAGAGAATCGTGACAGTATTTTCACACTGTTAATGACTAGAAACCAAAAAGGGCTCTTTTCAGCTAGACATTCCACAAAAACTGAAAATCTTGTCAATGTGAACATCAGAAAACACCACCGCACATAGGAGTGACACATAGGATTACACAGGTACTGTTACTCAGTTGAATTTCTCTGTAGTAATATTGCAAGCACATTTGGAACTGGCAGAGTGATAAGACATCAAAGTAGCCCCTCAAAGACCTAGCCAAACTCCTAGCATATTATAATGCTGTCTTTTAAGTGAGGTTACTAGTGACGTGGTCTTTCTGTAAATTAAAACAGCCCAACTTAAACTAGTTTTAGTAAGATAGGTTTCCAATAAGATTACAGGAAGAAATGAGCACCGATAGCAGGACTGTTGGTAGACCTGGTGTCTTTGCTGAGATTCCCCTGACTGTTAGCAGATTTCACACTCCAAAAGCCGCTGAAATGCTAGACAACCTGGTGAAGTTAGCAGAACTGCTATTCAGCTCTCACTTTCCTGGTAACTTCCAATTGCTGGGGACAGGTGTTCCCCACCAGAATTCATTCTATTTATTTATAACTGAGTGCCCTGGCTGACTGGCAAAGATGGGGAAGCTGAGTAAAACAGTGTTGAGTCTTTCAAAGCTTGGTCAAAGAATTGAAGGAGGCCACTTTTGGCTGTAAGAGATGACACTTCAGTCTAATCCAAGTTAAGTCTTATTATGCACTAAGAAATACTTCACTGAAACTATAATTTTTGCCTGACCCCATTGTGTTTCATTGCATTACCTTGAATTCATCCATCCTAGAATGCGAAAGTCTGAATATTGGCATGAGAATAATCCTGCAAAAATTTCTGAAGAAGGCACAGAGAGATGAGTGTCATATTTCATTAAACCATGATAAAAGACAAAGGAGAAATGTTAGCAGTGATTTGAATATGCCTGATAATGACAGTTCAGTGAAATACAATATCACTTACTGAGGAACAATATTTCATGATTGGGAGCTCTCATATACTTTGATAAGGGGCAGTTTGTATCTTTGTTTACACTTAATTTGTACAGTGATTCCATAAGGAATGTGAACCATTTAGTATTAATTATTTCTACTTATTAACTGACCCAGGTCCTGTGAAGGTAGAGAAAAAAGTCTGTTTCGTTCCATATGCCATAAATCTGGCTGTACATTAGTAGCTAGTCCGTCATAGTCATTTCCAAGCTGATTATCAAAATAATTGTTAAGGAACAATATATTACAGAAAAGACTGTAACAGCTGTAATAACACATTAGTATTGCTGTTAATTACTAGTAATGTAATACTAAGGTAATATGGAAATATGCAATATTAATAGTTTTAAAATATAAAACAGATGTTACATTGTTATTTCTTCTGCATTTAAGACATTTTGGCATGGAGCAGGAAATCACTGTGCTAGGTGCTATACACATAAATTTAAAAGATGTCCCTTTTTTATGGGAAAGCTGAGAAGAGTGGAAGGTCTTTTAGTTCATTACAAAGTAAGAAGTAATTAAATATTAAAGTAAACAAAATCACTTTTAAAGATATGATAGGAAGGAATGAAAGGAGCAAATCTTAAGCAAGAGAAAATAAGGGAAAAAGTATATTAAGAGACTACTTAATAAATAGAGACTGTTCAGATTACTGGTTTTAATGAGAGAGAAAGGGAGAGGAATCCTCAGTAGAGATTTAGGGCCAGATTCTGCAGCCTTTATTCCTGAAGAAGAGAGAAATAGAAAAAGCATGAACTAGCAGAGAAAGAAGAGAGGATATAACTGATTGTTAAAGGTAACACAAAGATAAATGGGTAATAGGCTACCAGGGAATCTATGGGTCACAGCACAGAAACAAAGGCTTCCTTAGCAGGGGGAGCTTTTGGGCAGAAATTACGGGAATGAAAATTCTAAGTACGACTGAATTTCTTAACAATAATAATGAGGAATAAAGCAAACTGCTAAGAAACTTCTTCTGAAAAGAAGAATGGAAGTCTCACCAGCTCTATAATTCTGGAAATGTGAAGACAAGTACAGAAGATTTAAACAGTTCTTCATCCAGTAACTGCAAGTAATGCATGAAAGTAAAGGATAAGGTAGTCAGAAGAAAGTTTTAATCTTGACAATAGCTGGCTCTGAAGCCCTTGATGTTTTTTAAACAGCTTTCAGTCAAGTCAGGCAGAGGAGGCTAGCCATGAAACTCCCTTTACAGAAACGTGAAGTGCGGCACCAGTGTAAAAACATGAAGCATATGTTTAATAAATACATCTTACAGAAAGTGAAAGAACCAGAAAGGCTTATAACTGATCTAAGCCCTTCAAGTTTTGGACATAAGAGATCGATTGTGAGTGAGATAATGATTAAAATTGGTCCCACAAATTATGAAGAAATTGAGATTTAACATTTAACAAACAATAGAATTTGACAAGAAAAAAAAAACAGCACATTGGAGTGTGCTAAGGATAGGCAGTGCTTAGATTGCCTTGCCAGAGTGAGGAGTCTAAAATGCATTAAAAAAAGATGTCTTGAATAGAAAAGTATGTCAGGACCTGTCCTGTAGTACACAAAAACAACACAATGTACTACTGCACATGTTACACCAAGTAACAAGAATGAAGAGAAAATCTGGTGTTTGGAAAAAAGATGCAAGAATTATACTGCACCGAATCACTTTGTAGACATCAGTAGTAACAGACTGCAATATTACCATTAGCTCTGAAGATTCTTCATAAAACTCATTGAAACTCATCACAGTTGGATATTAACTGATTCTCAGTCTGAAGGAAAACAACCCACTTTTATTTCTGTTTCTACTTCACAGAGTCACAGAATTACAGAATGGTTGAGGCTGGAAGGGACCTCTAAAGGTCATCTGATCTAACCCCACCTGCTCAAGCAGGGCCATCTAAACACAGTTGTTCAGGACCATGTCCAAAAGGCTTTTGAATACTTCACTGGTGAAGACTCCACAACCTCCCTGGGCAACCTGTTCCAGTGCTCAGTCACCCTCACACTAAAAAAGTGTTTCCTGATGTTCAGAAGGAACCTCCAGGGTTTCATTTTGTGCCCATTGCTACTTGTCCTGTCACTGGGCACCACTGAAAAGATCCTGACTCTGTTGTCTTTGCACCCTTCTTACAGACATTTCTAAACACTGATGAGATCCCCCTCTGAGTCTTCTCCAGGCTGAACAGTCCTAGATCTCTCATAGGATAGATGCTCCAGTCCCTTTGTCATCTCTGTGGTCCTTCATTGGACTGTCTCCAGTATGTCCATGTCTCTCTTGTTATGAGGGCCCCAAAACTGGATGTGAAACTGGGTGTGACCTCATCAGTGCTGAGTAGAAAGGAAACATCACCTTCCTTGACATGCTGATAAACCTTTGCCTAATGCAGCCCAGGGTACCATTAGCCTTCTTTACCTCAACGGCACATTTCTGACTCATGTTCAACTTGCTTTCCACCAGGTCCTTTTCCGTCAAGCTGTTTTCCATTTGGATAGCCCCCAGCATATACTGGTGCCTGGGATTGTTCTTCCCCAGGTGCAGGACTTCACACTTCCTGTTGTTGAAATTCTGAGGTTCCTTCATGAGGTCCATTTCTCCAGCCTGTTGAGGTCCCTCTGCATGGCAATACAACACTGACATAGCCGCTCCTCCCAGTTTAGTGTCAGCAGCAAACCTGCTGAAGGTGCACTCTGGCCCATCATCCAGATTTCTAAGGAAGGTGTTGAACAGGATTGGACTCAGGGTTACGCCTCTGGGCTACACCGCTAGTTACAGGCCTCCAACTAGACTTCATACCACTCACCACTACCCTCTGAGTGTGACCAGCCAGTTTCTAATCCACCTCACTGTCTCCGCTTCCAGCCCATACATCAACAACTTGTCTAAGAGGATCTTATCAGAGACAGTATCAAGAGCCTTGCTATCAAAACTCCATGTGGACAATATCCACTGCTCTCCCCTCGTTTACCAAGCCAGTCACTTGGTGACTTCTGTGAATCCATGGTGACTACTCATGATGATTTAGTTGTACTTAATGTGCCTGGAAATGGTTCCCACTACCAGTTACTCCATCACGCCCCAGGGATCAAGGTGAAGCTGACTGGCCTGCAGTTCCCTTGGTAATTTTCTTGCCCCTCTTGAAGATAGGAGTGACACTTGCTTTCCTCCAGTCTTCAGGCACTTTTCCCAGTTGCCGTGATCAATCAAAGATAATTGAGAGTGGCCTCACAATGACATCTGACAGCTCAGCTCTTGCCAGTGGATTCCACTGGGGCCATGGACTTATGCGTGTCCAATTTGCTTAAGCATTCTCTAACCTGATTGTGAAGTAAATCCTGCTTGCTCCAGTCTTTTTGCCTGGTCTCTGGGATTCCTGAAGGCTGGTCTTACTACTGGACACTAGTATAAATTGGGAGAGGAGTGGCTGGAAAGCAGCCCTGCAGAAAGGGATCTGAGGGTGCTGGTGAGCAGCAGACTCAGAAGGAGCCAGCAGTGTGCCCTGGCAGCCAAGAGGGCAAACCTCATCCTGGGGTGTATCAAACACAGCATAACCAACTGGAAAAGAGGGAATTATCCTGCTGTATTTAGCATTGGTGCAGCCTCACCTTGAGTACTGCGTGCAGTTCTGGGCCACACAATTTAAGAAGGATGTGAAGGTCCTTGAATTTGTCCAGAGAAGGGCAACAAAACTGGTGAAAGGACTGGAAGGCATGTCCTGTGAGGAGCAGCTGATGTCTCTGGATTTGTCTAGTTCAGAGAAAAGGAGGCTGAGGGGAGACCTCATTGGTCTCTACAGCTTCCTGAGGAGGCGAAGTGGAGAGGGAGTGCTGATCTCATCTGCCTGGTATCCAGTGACAGGACGTGTGGGAATGGTTCAAAGCTGCATCAGTCAGGGGAGGTTTATACTGGACATTAGGAAGCACTTCTTTACAGAGTGGGTGTTCAAACACTGGAACAGACTTCCTAATAACATGGTCAGTGCCCCAAGTCTGTCAGAGGCATTTAGACAATGCCCTTAATAACATGCTTGAAATGGTCAGGCAGTTGGACTAGGTGATCATTGTAGGGCATTCCAACGCCACTATTCTGTTCTACTCTGTTCTGTTCTGTTCTATTCTATTCTATCCTATTCTGAAGACTGTGGTGAAGAAGGAATTCAGTACGACAGCCATGTCTTGTGAAACCAGTCTTGTTGAGCAAAGAGTCCACATTTTCCATAGCCTACCTTTTGTCGCCTATGTACTTATAGAAGCCTTTCTTGTTGTCTTTGACACCCCTGGCCAGATTTAATTCCATTTTGGTTTAGCTTTCCTAACTTCATCCTGGATGCTTGAACAATATCTCTATATTCCTTGCAGGTTACCTGTCCTTGCTTCCCCCCTCTGTATGCTTTCTTTTTATGTTTGAATTTGGCCAGGAGCTCTTTGTCCATCCATGGAGACCTCCTGGCATTTTTACCTGACTTATCATAGAATCATAGAATGCTTAGAGTTGGAAGGAACCTTAAAGATCATCTAGTTCTAATCCCACTGCCATGGGCAGGGACATCTCCCACTAGACCAGCCTGCTCAAAGCCCCGTCCAGCCTGGCCTTGAACGCTTCCAGGGATGGAGCATCCACAACTTCCCTGGGCAACCTGTTCCTGTGTCTCACCACCCTCACAGGAAAGAATTTATTCCTAATATCTAATCTAAATCTACCCTCTTTCCGTTTAAAACCATTACCCCTCATCCTATCATTACACTCTCTGATAAAGATCCCCTCCCCATCCTTCCTGTAGGCCCCCTTTAGGTACTGGAAGGCTGCAATAAGGTCTCCCCGGAGCCTTCTCTTCTCCAGGATGAACAACCCCAACTCTCTCAGCCTGTCCTCATAGCATAGGTGTTACAGTCCTCTGATCATCTTTGTGGCTCTCCTCTGGACCCGCTCCGACAGGTCCATGTCTTTCTTGTGTTGAGGACTCCAGAGCTGGATGCAATACTCCAGGTGGGGTCTCACCAGAGACGAATAAAGGGGGAGAGTCATCTCCCTTGACCTGCTGGCCATGCTTCTTTGGATGCAGCCCAGGATGCGGTTGGCTTTCTGGGCTGCAAATGCACATTGCCAGCTCACGTTGAGCTTCTCACCAACCAACACCCCCAAGTTGTCTCTTCAGGGCTGTTCTCAATCCATTCTCTGCCCATCCTGTATTTTTGCTTGGGATTGCCATGACCCAGGTGCAGGATTTTGCACTTGGTCTTACTGAATTTCATGAGGTTTACACAGGCCCACGTCTCAAGCCTGTCAAGATCCTTATGAATGGCATCCCTTCCCTCCAGTGTGTCAACCACTCCACACAGCTTGGTTTTCAGTTTGGTGTTTTCAACAGACTTGCTGACAGTGCATTCAACCCCACTCTACATGTTTCCAACAAAGATGTTAAACAGCACTGGTCCCAGTACTAACCCCTGAGGAAGGCTACTCATCACTAGTCTCCGCCTGGACATCAAGCTGTTGACTGCAACTCTTTTAGTACGACCATCCAGCCAGTTCCTTATCTACTGAGTGGTCCATCTGTCAAAAGCATGCCTCACTAATTTAGAGACAAGGGTGTCACGGGGGACAGTGTCAAATGCTTTGCAGAAGTCCAGGTAGATGATATTAGTTGCTATTCTGTTATCCACCAATGCTGTAACGTCATTGTAGAAGGCCATCACATTTGTCAGGCACGGTTTGCCCTTAGTGAAGACATGTTGGCTGTCATTGATCACCTCCTTATTTTCTATGTGCTTTAGCATAGTTTCCAGGAGGATCTGCTCCATGATCTTGCTGGGCACAGCTGTGAGACTGTTCAGCCTTAGTTCCCCGGGTATTCCTTTTTTCCCTTTTTAAAAATGGGCCTTACGTTTCCCCTTTTCCAGTCAGTGGGAACTTCACCAGGCTACCACAGCTTCTCAAATATAATGGATAATGGCTTGGCATCTTCATCCACTGGTTCCCTCAGGACCTGTGGATGTACCACATCAGGTCCTATGGACTTGTACACCTCCAGATTCCTTAGATGGTCTCAAACCTGATCTTTTTTAGTCGGCAGTTCCTCATTCTCCCAGTCCCTGCTTTTGCCTTCTGCCACTTGGGTGGTGTGGCTAAAGCACTTGCTGGTGAAGACTAAGGCAAAAAAGTAATTGAGTACCTCAGCCTTCTCCTTATCCCGGGTGACCAGGTCTCACATTTCCTTCTGGAGAGGGACCACATTTTCCCTAGTCTTCCATTTATCACCTACATACCTATAGAAGCTTTTCTTGTTGCCCTTGGTGTCCCTGGCTGGATTTAATTCTATCAGGGCTTTAGCTTTCCTAACTTGATCCCTGGCTGCTTGGACAATGTTTCTGTATTCTTCCTAGGCTACCTGTCCTTGCTACTGCCCTCTGTAGGCTTCCTTTTTCTGTTTGAGTTTGTCCAGGATCTCCTTGTTCATCCATGCAGGCCTCCTGGTGTTTTTGCCTGACTTACTCTTAGTTGGGATGCATCACTCCTGGGCTTGGAGGAGGTGACAATTGAATATTAACCAGCTTTCTTGGATACCTCTTCCCTCCAGGGCTTTATCCCACAGTATTCTACCAAGCAGATCCCTGAAGAGGCCAAAGTCTGCTCTCCTGAAGTCCAGGGTAGTGAGCTTGCTGTGTGCCATCCTCACTGCCCTAAGGATCTTGAAGTCCACCATCTCATGGTCACTGCAGCCAAGGCTGCCCTTGAGCTTCATGTTCCCCACTAGTCCCTCCTTGTTGGTGAGAACAAGGTCCAGCATGGCACCTCTCCTCTTTGTCTCTTCTATCACTTGGAGAAGGAAGTTATCATTGACATATTCCAGGAACCTCCTGGTTTGCTTGTGCCCTGCTGTTTTGTCCCTCCAACAGATATTGGGGTGGTTGAAATCCCCCATGAGGACCAGGACTTTTGAACGTGAGATTGCTTCTGTCTTTCTATAGAGGGCCTCATCCACTCAGTCTTCCTGGTCAGGTGGCCCATAGCAGACCCCCCCCACTGTGATGTCACCTGTCCCTGTCCTCCCTTTAATCCTGACCCATAAGCTCTTTGTCGATTCCTCATCCATCCCCAGCCAGAGCTCCATGCACTCCATCTGGTCCTTGACACAGAGGGCAACACCCCTTCTCATTTGCCCTTCCTGTCCTTCCTGAAGAGCCCGTGTCCTTCCATTCCAACACTCCAATCACAGGAGCCATCCCACCACGTCTATGTGATGGCAATATGATCGTAGCCCTGAAGGTGTGCTCACGTCTCTAACTCCTCTTATTTATTCCCCATGCAAAATGCGTCTGCATAGAGGTATTTAAGTTGGGCCCCCGATGAAACTGACTTGCTGGCTGGAGTGGCTGGTATTCCTTTTTGCTGGACTCCAGGTGCTCTCTTGTTGACCTGTGACCCTTCTGCAGGCTCTGGGCATCTATTACTGGTAATGGCATTATACTGGTAAAAGTGGGATGGACTGAGGTTCCCCCTCCCCCCTAAGTTTATCTTGAGCTTGGAGGAGGTGACCCTTGAATATTTACCAGATTTTTTGGGACCCTCTTCCCTCTAGGGCCCTATCCCACAGAAGTCTTCTGAGCAGATATTTGAAGACGCTAAAGTTTGCTTTCCTGAAGTTCAGGGTTGGGATCTTGCTTTTTCCCCTCCTCCTTGCCATCAAGATCTTGAAGTCCACCATCTCATGGTCACTGCAACCAAAGCTGCCTTTGACCTTCATATTCCCAATGAACCCCTTGTTCTTGGTGAGTATGAGGACCAGCAGAGCACATGTCTTCATCAGCTTCTCTATCACTTGAAGGAAGAAGTTGTCATCAGTGCACTCCAGGGACCTGCTGGGTTGTTTATGTCCTGCAGTGTAGTCCACACAACTTAGAACTTAATTTTAAGATGGACAAAGCTATGTAGACCAATGTAATGCTACAGACAAATATGCTGAAAGGAGAATTAGGAAACAATATTTGCATATAATCATAAGTTTACTGTGGTGAATTACCTTCACTAAGCACCCATGTGAAGTAAATAGATGAATGAGTGAACAACTTGGAAGAGTAATAAGAGTTTTGCTAGTATTGTTTTCAAAGATACGCCATGACTTCCCATGAGGGAGTGAAAAATGTAAGACAAAGACAAGCAATACCTTATATGTATTTCTGAAGATCAGCTTCTCTGTCAAAGCTGCTGAGGCCAGTGACTGTGGAGACAAGCAATTGTGAAAGAACTCTCATTGACAGCATAAACAATTTGGGTTCTTTCAGAGCAAAAGATAGTTATTAACACCTGTTAGAAAAAAAATTCTAGTTGGACTTTGACTACCAACAGCTACACATTTAGTGATGCCTATCAGGTCTATTTTCACTAGGCATATCATACCTGCCACAGTAACTTTAGCAGTGGCTTGCAGTTTAACAGGAATTCAGATGAAAAGTTTGCTATGACAAGTGAGTCATCCAGTGATACCCAGTCTAACTTTTTGCTGGAAAATGGTGTCAAAATAACAGAGAGACGAATCTATGCAATGAAATCTACTTGCAGAAGTCAATATTTTAGTTCCCTTGGTAGTCAAGGGAGAGGAAAAAAGTTATAGGACATGATTCATCTTATTCTTAAGTAGATATCTAAATAGTTCACATGAATCATGCTCTAAAAGGACCTTTTCTCTCTGGTGACTATAAAGGGAATCCGAAGTGACTAATTCAGATCTAGACGACTAAACTATAGATGTCTAAAGTTAGCTGCAGTCAATCCCACACAGAATGGTTTGTACCTTCCCAGCATATGAAAAAAGCTGGGGAGTGAGTTCCCTTTCATAGCTGGCACAGTTGTAATGCACAGTCACAGACAAAGTTTGATTTGTTCCAAGCTGACGTTTTGTCCAACAGGAAGCTGAAACAAGAATTCTTTAAGGAGTAGAAACAGTAAATCTACTTTGGAATTTGCAAATAGATAAAGCTAAACAAAACTGAAAGCATGACGGGATTCCCAAGCAGTGTCTTAATTTACAATGATACTGTGATAGCACTACTGCTTGCAGTGAAGTAGCAATCAAATCCAAACTAAATCAAGTACAGAAAATGGCAACTAAAATGCCACATGTATGGAGCAGCTGCCTTAAAAAGTGAGCCAGTAGGGATGGGAGAGTTCAGCTTGTGCGGGAGAAAACCGAGGAGCAATGTGATGGAGGTTTACAAGCTTGACTATTCATTCATCAAATCTCACAATACTTGAACTGAAGGCACTCACTGAAACTGGTGGAAATTCAGGTTCTTACATGTAAAAGAAATAATTTCTTCTCATAGTATGTAGTGAACCTCTGTTATTTGGTGCTGTAGGCTGTTGCAGAGGCAAACACTATCACCAGTTTCAAAAGGGATTAGATAAATTAATTGGAAAACAGGGCAATAAACAGATGTTAAAGGGACTAGGCAGGGATCTACCCTCTAAAAACCCTAAAACTTCTCTAGATGCTGGGTAATGCAATGAGAAATGGACTGCAGACACAGACAGGAACATGTGCTCTTCTTGCCCATCTTCTCCTTCGGCCATTGCCAGAGGCTTCAAGAATTCAGCTGGTCCAGCCTTGTGGGGCACTTCTTATTTTCTTACAGACATAAAACATTACTTATACAAACTGCTCTGATCATTTCACTCCTGATGGGCAGATACGAAGAAAGGATGAACAAAATTTCCTCTAAGTCCCAGAAAAAAGCATAATTCAAGGTGAAGACCAGTCCATTTCTGAGTAGATCTAAGATGAGCTACTCTAAGGAGCAGCTTGAGATGACTGAGCCTCAGGACACAAAACACTAGAACAAATTCATTCAGTTCTGTCTGACAGCAGTGCTGATGAAATTTCCAGGGAGACTCTGAACACCTCAAAGAATCATGTTAATCACTTCAGTAACTCGTCTGGATAAAGCATTCCACAATTTGGTGTGATACGAGTGTTGGTTATTCGTTTTTATAATGCCACTGGGGGAAGGAGAATGTGGGTATCTGGACTTGCAAGGTGCTTCGTTATCAACCCCATTGGCCTTTTTGGTGTTTTTGAAGAGTCTTGTGCTCCACAGCTGGCAGATGAAACCTTACACACTCAACACAGAATCACAGAATCACAGAATGGTAGGGGTTGGAAGGGATCTCTGGAGATCATCTCCATCTCAGGTTCACCCAGAGAAGGTTGCACAGGATTGTGTCCAGGTGGGTTTTGAATGTCTCCAGAGAAGGAGACCCAACAACCTCTCCAGGCAGCCTGTTCCAGTGGTCCACCACCCTCAAAGTAAAGAATTTTTTCCTCATGTTCAGATGGAACTTCCTGTGTTCCAGTTTGTGCCCGTTGCCCCTTGCCTTGTCATCGGGCACCACTGAACAAAATCTGACCCCATCCTCTTGACATCCACCCTTTAGACATTTATAAGCACTGATGAGATCCCCTCCCAGTCTTCTCTTCTCCAGGCTAAACAGACCCAGGTTTCTCAACCTTTCCTCATAAGAGACATACTGCCAGAAATTGATTCTGAGAAAGATTTCAGATATATGTCTTTTGAAGGTAATATTTTGGAAAAAAAGACACCTGCTACTCTGATAAGTAGAGATTTTTTGCTGTGAGCATGCATTCTTTGCTAGACTGGGTAAAAAGGGATGTTGCATTATGTTATTCTGCATACCTACTAATCCTTAAGACATAAGCATCAGCCTCTACTCATTGAATATCCTTGTTTTTCTCTTAAAAAAGTCATATCTATTATACTGACTGTTGATGTAAAAAACCCAGAAAATTAGGTATGTGTTATTGTACACGTCTGTTGAAGATTAAGTCATTATTATTATTAATTTTTTTTAATGAAATACAATAAGAGAGGAAGTGGTAACAGTGGGAAAAGAAAAATACAAAAAGTGTTCACAAACAAGTGGTGAATTCAAGTGGGAAAATCTGGCTTATTCCTATGTTACTTTGCCCTTCAACTCATCTGTTGGCTCTACATTAGCATTCAGATAGCAGTATTATCATTCCTGGTGATTCACTGAGGTATTATGAATATGCAAAATATCAGGAGCTTTTTATGTCTATGGTTTGTCTTTCTTAGATATTCGAAGGAATAATTGAAGCCAATCAGTTCTTGATAACTTGCATATAGATGAATTCCATTATGGAAGAAAAAAAGTGGTTTAATAATTCTTCTCACAACACACCAAAAGGTTGATTTCAATCAGGTTTCTAAAAACAATACCTCTTGTTCATTTTTCCCCCCATAACACTGATTGATTTACAGGTTAGTATGTCATACTATTTTTGTTTCTCAACTTATTATTAGGCAACATATTAAAGGACCACCTATTCAGTGAAGTATTTGATAAGTTGCTATTTTCTCCCTGTTTTGTTTAATCATTGCTGTCCTCCTGAATAAAACACAGATACTTTTTTATAATCAATTGGGAACAAATTCAATTTTATTTATGCATTAAAATAAACCCACTAAAATCAGGTGAGAATTACATTATCTGAACTAGGATCGATCTCTTTTTTTTTTTTTCTATTTTAATTATAAGCAATAATATTGTCCTTTAATGTTTACCAAACAGGAATTGTATAATTAAAAAATGAGAGGTTTCAGGGTAATATTATAGGTTGTATTGTTGATTCATAAACAATATCTATTAAGAAGGGAGAAACTAATGATAAATACATAATAATTGACAGGAAGGTTGTAGATTTTTAAATGTCAATAACACTGTCAGGTAAGTATAGCTAACGATAAAATTATAATTAACAAATTATTTATAACATGGTCAAGACTGTTGAAATTTGATACCTGATAATTCTGGCGTGTTATATCTTGCTTTGGAATATATTGGTTTAACTTAATAATTTTAGTTTACTTCTCAAACTGTGTCAAGCACACTGACAGCTGCAAGAAAGCAGGACATGAAGTATATCATCTTGTTTGACAGAAATCTGACTCATCAGTATCAGTTGTCCTAAGGATGGCCTTCCTCACCTGGCTGTTCAGTCAGTTTTCACACTCAGCTGCTGGCCTGGGATTTACACCAGGATAATGCCTGAAGGTTTGCTCACATTTAACATTATGCTGTCACCCAGGGTTTGAAACCTGTATGACTTTCTTTTAATCTGTTTAAGTTCTGGGTAATGCAAACTGGGTGTCAAGACTTTGATACAACGTTGTGTTTTCATATGAGAAATCTACCTGACTGCATCAGAACCTTTAAGAGAAGACTAGTTAATTCAGAATTTATTGATGAAAGAAAGAAGGAAAGAAGGAAAAAAGGAAAGAAAGAGACAAGGAAAGAAAGAAAGGAAAGAAAGAAAGAGAAAGAGAAAGAGAAAGAGAAAGAGAAAGAGAAAGAGAAAGAGAAAGAGAAAGAGAAAGAGAAAGAGAGAAAGAGAGGAAGACAGAAAAAACACAAAAGGAAGGAAGGAAGGAAGGAAGGAAGGAAGGAAGGAAGGAAGGAAGGAAGGAAGGAAGGAAGGAAGGAAGGAAGGAAGGAAGGAAGGAAGGAAACTCCCCTATTCTTTTTCTTTTTGGGAAACAGAAAAAAAGTGGAGGAGTTAATAACAGCACTTATAAATGGAATACAGACAGAGGAGGGGAGGAGGGTATTGCATCCCCCTGAATACAGATGAATCAGAAAATATCTTGATACCCATTAGTTTAGATGCACTAGAAATAATGTCATTTCAGGTTCTCTGGAGTACTTCTCCAGGAGGAATTCAGAATTTCTACTTACGTGACGGATTCTTAATAGCGTTAAATACAGTAATTCGTTTAAAAAAAAAAACACAACAGCAAACCACACATAATCAGGTCCAACCATCCAGTATACCCATGACTTTTTGCAAATTTTTTTGCAAATTTTTTCTTTTCATTGTGAGCAGATCCTTCAGGAGGGAACTTTTAACCTGGCAAACCAGTCACCCCAGCTGTCTGCTATGTTTATGTGATGGGTGTTTCTTCTCGAAGCAAATTGCATCCAACGCAAAAAACATTCCAAAGTTATGAGAGTTGAGTATATAAGCATTGATACTTAATTTCTGGGAGTGGGGCTATAATGCTTAGGAATGAATGCTGTGATATTGCATTTTAAAGAAGCTCAGTTTCTACCCAGCTTGCTGTACAGAGGCATGGACGTGTAACAGAACATGAGGAGGAGTCATGTAGCTCAAACACTGAAATAGAAGGCCCTTGCTCTGCTTTATCTCTCTCTTCTCCTCTCCTCAGGAAATAGTATTTGGCTAACAAGATTATATTGTTACTACTGGTGAAATGCCTGTTCATGTGAAATGCTAGAAAACATTTATATAAAATTATATTTAAAAAACCCAAACAAAACAACAAACAATTCAAACCAAAAACCTCCAAGGACATTCACTTCCAGCAAGAGAAGACTGACTCACTGGCATGTTACCATACTGAATACCAAACTATTTCCATAAATAATCACACTTGTTTTCCATTCTCTCACTAAAATATGTTAATCTCAACAGAAATAAATAAAAATAATTCTGGTGGTTAGACTTTCCTTATCATGCATCCTGACATATGAGTGCTGATGTTGATCGCAAATAAGACACCAAGAAATGAGGTGCTGGAGTATCCCACTCCCGGGTCTGGCCTCCAGGGGATATTAAAGATAAGCTCACGGGCTCTTCAGATTGTGAGAAATATTAGGGCCCTCAGAAAGGTGAAAGAAAAAAATCACTGAAGCTAGCCAGTAGGAAGCCTTAGCACTTAATCCTATATTTATGCAAGTTGCTACCTCCTCTCTAGGGTAGACTTCTACAATAGCATTGCTAAGCAGTTGTGTTGGAGACCTGAATAAGAAGCAGCAAGCAACAGGGGCATCCACATCCACCTGCCTAGTAAAACCTAACAGGTGGTAAATCGGAAACTCCTCCAAAATTCACTGATACAGACAGTCTACTGTAGAAAACTATCATCTGCCTATGGTGTAATTCATCCCAGAAAAGTCTATCGCTGTGTCTCTAGACTGTAACGGAGCCTAGAGCTAACAACCTCTTAATTTAGATGCTTTGGTAAGGGCACTAGAGTTAGGGGTTCAGAACACAGTCTGTAGCCCAGTGTTTTCTGGACCGTGCCAGAAGAATTTAGATGTCTTTTGTATTTAACATTGTTTTTGAACAACAATGTCAGATTTAGACAAATGAAATCTGCTTAAGTCCTGTTTAAGGTAAGTTGCAAGCCTGAAGCATTATTAGGGAGAATGGACAAGTTTTTATTTTATTTTTTATGTGCCTCTATTTTTCTTTGGGATGGAACACTCACAACAGTTTTTCTGCATACCTACAGTAAAGGCTGGATTTTTGCTCCCCTTTATTGTTGGCTTTGGCTTTTCTAAATTTTTTCCCATGTACAAAATTTTTAATAGTCTTTTTTGACATAAGGAAAAGTGTCTATATAATTACTTCCACTGAAATGAATTAAAATTATAATCCAATTTTTAAAATTGAAAGAAATTCTCTTTGGCAAATCACCTAAGCTGTAACAGAAGAAAAACTGAAAACAGAGAAAGCAAGCAGCTGACTGACGACATTTCTGCTGATTTTTCTCAAATATAAAAAGACAGGAAAGTGTCTGTGTAAGTTAACAGCAAATTTGTCCAGAGCAGAGCTCTTCACCACCACCACCACCCCCAAAATAAAGGTAAGACAATTAAATTTGAAGGGACAACAAAATATTTCAGGATCGGTTCAAGAACTAGTATCTTTCACTGATACAGAAATCATATCTTTAGATATATTGGCCAGTATTATGTATAGTCACCTAAAACCTTGCTGTGTGTGTGCACTCGCTGTCATACAGTTTGGAAACTAAAGACTCACAGGCCTGTCTAGTGCTTGCCAGGAAAGTGACTGAGTGGCTGAGTTTTGAAAAAGACAAGTTAAGGGGTCCTGGTAAGATACTTTGTGAATAACATGCCATAAATACCAAATGAACAGCAAGACTCCTGTGCTGCTGTCTTCTTAACAGAACAGATATTTTTGAGGATCTGTGTTCTTAGTAATGTTATCCTCACTGTCCCTATCCTAATAAATCTCTTTTCTTATTTAGTATTCACATGTACATTTTTCCTGCATCTATAAGATATAAATTCAAATATAGGAAGCTAAGTAATCATAAGAATATTTTAGAGAAAATAAAAAGCTTAAGGAATTTGGTCAAATCCAGTCCTTACAGAAAACTCAGAGGAACAGCTATGCAGCAAGCGTGACAGATGTCAGTTCAAAAGACTACTATTAGTTATTATTGCTACTTTGTCATCATTTTATGGTGACAGTAAAGAGAAGAAGACAAGGAAAAGCATCATTCCTCTATGAGGTACAAGTGACAGGGGAGTATTTTGTGTGGGAAAATGCAACATGCTCTACATTTAACGGTAGTTCCACATGCAGCCACCTTCTTTCTGATTGTAGTAACATAATTGATATTGTCCCAATCAAAAGTATACAAGAAAGAAGAAAATGACTTTATATGCTTCTAAGAAGGCCAAGTTTTATCCTGATTAAGTGTATAAAGATAATGTTCTGATCCTTCCATTGTAAAAATATCTTTTCATTCTGTAATCGGTGGAGAAACACTTAATGGCTTTGTGGGTTTTGTTAGGGGTTGGTTGGTGTTTTTTTTGTCTTTCTTTTTTTTTGAAGTGTTTTTAATGTGCCTCATTGCCTTATAACATCTGCTGTTAGTACTAAAGCAACATATTTTAGTTCTTTTTTTCTTACGAACAGATTTAAAAGAAATGGTACTGATTGATATTTCTGATGTTGCTTAAATCTATACAGTCCTTGCAGTGCCGTTCAGGTCTGTGAGTAATGTAAACTGCTTCTTGCATTGCATATGTCAATGAAATGATCTAGCCCTGCAGAAATGTTGCCTACAATTTTTTTTTCAGTTTGAAGAATGTAAATGCATTAGGATTTTCACATTTACAAGCACATGATGCATAAATCCTGCTTTTCCCTAAATACTTTGATTGCAAATTGACAAAAAATGCAGTACGAAAATCTTTCCCTGAAACAGTATTCCTGAAATACTGCAACATCAAAGGTAATACTTTAAAACAAAATATTTTTTTTTTCTTTTATTGCAGAATGAATTTGTTTGGCATTTATGGAGTAGTGCTCCAGGAGCCGATCTTTGCTGACATAATTAGATGACTAAGTTCCTGAATTTTCCTTACCTAGGTAGCAAAATGATAGTGTAGACAAGCTTACGCATACAAAGCAATGAAACAATTGTCCTAATGACAATCAAAGTCTCATTGTAATTTCAGATCTGTGGAGTTTGTTCCTAAAAAGACATTGTGCCAGCATACAGGAGCACCAGCCCTTTATGTTTGACTGCGAAGATCCCTTGCCCCAAGTCACCGTACATCATGTCTTGTGAGCTCTGACGCTGTCAGGGAGCACAGTACTTCCAGAAGAGTCGATGAGATTTGGCCTTCACTATGCAAAACCCTCTTTGAAGTCTGGATCGATGACTTATTTAGGATTTCACATGTAATGCAGACTGAGAAAGTACTACAGGTTTGACCTCTGAAGTTATTAACGTTCGCTGCAGTATGGAGCCGTTCGCACCTCCCTGTGCAGGCTCTGCGTGGAGGAGCTCACCAGAGTTACAACAGGCACATCTGAAGGCAGATATTCGTACCAGTTGTGTCAGAGAATTGTCTGTGAAGTTATTTTGCAAGAGACAGTGTAATTATTAAAACACAGACAGATCGTGCTTTGATATACTAAACAAGCTGTCTGCACTTTGTCTGAGGCACTAGACAAGTAAATGAGAAATAAAAATAGATGCTTGGAGGGGGAAGAAAAAAAGGCTCAAACTCTGCAGCCTTCATTCATTGCCTGATTGCTCCCTTCGACCTCCCTGCCCCATTTGTGCCCGGGACTCCACAGAAAACCAGCTCCAGAGTCAGCATAGAAGTAGTACTTATCACAGCAGCACTACCAGCCAAACCCTTGCATTTTAAGGAAGTAAGGTTCTGGTTTTCAATTATACACTTTATGTTTTATCTCACTTTGTTCAGCCTACCAGTATGAATTATTTCAGTTGATTTAAATTATTTTAAGATTTTAATGTGTTCTAAAGTTCCTGCCATTCCTGGTTTCTTGGAGGATTTTATTCTTCAAAGAATCATAGAACGGTTTAGGTTGGAAGGGACCTTAAAAATCATTTAGTTCCAACCCCCCTGCCATGGGCAGGGACACCTCCCACTAGACCAGCCTGCTCAAAGCCCTGTCCAGCCTGGCCTTGAACACTTCCAGGGATGGGGCATCCACAACTTCCCTGGGTAACCTGTTCCTGTGTCTCACCACCCTCACAGGAAAGAATTTCTTCCTAATACCTAATCTAAATCTACCGTCTTTCCATTTAAAACCATTACCCCTCATCCTATCATTACAGTCCCTGATAAAGAGCCCCTCCCCATCCTTCCTGTAGGCCCCCTTTTGGTACTGGAAGGCTGCAATAAGGTCTCCCTGGAACCTTCTCTTCTCCACGCTGAACAACCCCAACTCTCTCAGCCTGTCCTCATAGCATAGGTGTTACAGTCCTCTGATCATCTTTGTGGCTCTCCTCTGGACCCGCTCCGACAGGTCCATGTCTTTCTTGTGTTGAGGACTCCAGAGCTGGATGCAGTACTCCAGGTGGGGTCTCACCAGAGACGAATAAAGGGGGAGAGTCATCTCCCTTGACCTGCTGGCCATGCTTCTTTGGATGCAGCCCAGGATGCGGTTGGCTTTCTGGGCTGCAAATGCACATTGCCAGCTCACGTTGAGCTTCTCACCAACCAACACCCCCAAGTTGTCTCTTCAGGGCTGTTCTCGATCCATTCTCTGCCCATCCTGTATTTGTGCTTGGCATTCCCCTGACCCACATGCCAGATGTTGCACTTCTCCTGGTTGAACATCATGAGGCTGGCATGGGTCCACCTGTCAAGCCTGTCAAGGTCCCTCTGGATGGCATCCCTTCCCTCCATCATGTTGACTGTGCCACACAGCTTGATGTTGTTGGCAAACTTGCTGAGGGTGCACTCAATCCCATTGTCCATGTCCATGTTCATGCTATGACTTAACACTGGTGTTCAATAGGAATAGAGAAAACCACTTCTGTTTCCCTTCAGTTTGCAATTTCTTCTCAATGCTAGTTATATTGCTAGAGACTTCAGAGAGTCGCTGATGTTACTGAATATCACCTTACACATCATTAATATAGTCTGTGATCAATCTTTTTCCCTTGCATATTGTACCATGTATCTATGTTGTTTTAGTATTTTTTCTTCTTTTTATTAATAGCAGTCTTTCCTTCACTTTTCAATCTATGCAAGACTACTTTGGTGTATGTGAATCCCAATTAATTTTAAAACCATGTTCAAAGAAATATTGTATGAAAACTTTCTGAAGTACAGATACATTACTTCATCTAGAATAAAATAAAATTATGATAAAACAGAACCGTGAAGGACCTGGCCTTACCAGGACTCTTCAAAGAGTAAAGCATTGTTCACTTCAAATAAGGAAGTCAGAACTGGTCTCATAGTAATTACTGAGACATCCTAAACAAGTTCATCATCTTCCAAGATTTATGAATGACGTAAATTAACCTTTTGGTTATTTGCATAGAGCTGTTGGAAGTCCTAATACTTTTTCTTTCAGATTGTTTTCAGACATTTTTGTCCTCTTTGTTTTCAGTTGCTGTTTTTTTTCCCCCAAAAAACTTCCAGCCCCAAATCAAGTATTTTTTTTCTCATGTTAATATTGCCCTCCCTAATACAAGCAGTCATTTTTATATCTAACACAGGAATTAATTTCTGAAAGTATTATTCAGATGGTCACAAAGCTGGCTTATTGTTCAAATCAACATCTCTTGTGCAGAAATTAGTGAGCTCGCTCAGGCTTTCACACCATACACAATTTTCTTTTCATGTTTCACCCTACAAGATTTTTTTTCTCAAAGATTGTCCCACCACTGTGGGGGCCACCACCCATTTCTGTCTCAGCATGCGTCATGCCCAAACCTGTGAAGTCATTAACCTCTTGCCTGCCCTGAAATCACATCTGCTTCTCCTGCCCTCCTAGTTCCTTCCTGGCTGTCTGCCATGAGGTTGATCCTGGAAGACTGAAGAGGAATATATGTACTAGAACTTAAGATCTGATTAGATCCTGTGGGTTTGCCTACCTTTTAATCATTCCCTGTTCCTGACGGCGAGGCTGCCCTCATTGTGCCAGATGTAGCTCTTGAAAGATCTGCTTCTATTTCACTTTTTGCCCTTTGGTGTGATCTGGAAGAAGCTTACAGCACTTTCACCACCATTTTCAAAGTTACTGTTTTAAACATTACTGCTGCCTGTGCTCCTATTTATCCTTTAAAATATCTTTGGGAGAAGTTCAGCTGTTTTTCTGTAAGAGAAGAGATTAATCCATAGTCTTTCCTCTGACTGCAACAGTATCCCCTTTGAGATCCTAATCTCTTTCTCCAACCTATTCCTTCAGGAGGTGGAAAGCTTGCAAAGAATCAGTCCAGAAAAAACAGCAGCAGCAGCAAGGTCTCTATTTACTTCTTTAAGCAGTGTTCCTTAGGATTTCCTCAGTAGGCACACAAACATTTAGGTAATTTTTACAAATTGAGGAATAGCTCTGTTTCTGTCATCAGCAGTTGAATTCAATAAACAGAGCTGCACAAACTCTCTGGAGCTTCAAGAAGATACCAAGTTTGAAAGATGGGTGAAAGCAAAAGTTGTTTTTTTTGTTTAAGCAGGAATTAATGTTCCCTGTAGCCTACTGTAGTGAAGATCAGACAAAAAGAATGAACAAATCACATAATGCAATCAGGTAATCATGCTAATTTAAACTAGCTGAAAGCAGGAATACTGTGTAGGTTAAATTAATGCTTTTGTTAGATAATGGCATAAGGACAAGTCTTTCTGTGTCTGTGAATCCTTTTGGTGAGGCTCAGTTCATGACCCCAAGTCTGGAAGAACAGAGCAAGAAAAGAGAAAAAATTGTCATCGTCTATCTGGAGAGACACCATTGGATTGACTAACAATGTACTTTTAAGTCTGTTTGCATCTGTTAGAAAAGTTAGCAGCTGAATATTTACACTATCTGTCTGACTCAGAGGGAGTAGAGTACACTTAAAATGTAACTGGCCATAGTAGTTATTGCTATGTGTATGCAACTGTACGTTGCAGTTTTAGTTTGAGATATCTCCATAAATGCCAATCTATCTGTTATAAGTACAAATATGCAACCACCTTGTTAAGCCTTCCAAAACTGTCCACTAGAAGCACGAATGTGAACTTAAGCCTTCAAAACGTTTAAACCTTGGTCAATATATGACGTACTGCTACTTCTGAAGAACCTAGACTCCTGGCTTCTCTTATCAATGGCAGAATAGACAAAGATAACAAATCCATTTCCTTGCATAGGTTGGGTGGACCCAAGCTATTGCTGATGTATTACAATAGATGTGCAATATTGGTTTGCTTGCTTGCCTGTAAATTTCAATATTTTAGTGAGCTGTTCATAGGCTTAAATGGTGGTAGTAGTAGTAGTAGTGGTAGTAATCATAATGATGATAACGATAATGATAATAACAGTAATAAAAGAGGCTCAATTATTAACAATTTATTTCACTATTTAGCGGGAGAAAAAAAAGTATTTTCCAATTCTAGACAAAGTATTTTGTAGCAGTGTTCCACAGGTTGTCTCCTGTTTTATACTTTGAGTGTGAACTTTTGTGGAAAGGTCTGCCTTTTCTTTCTGTGCTTATACTGTGCTTGACACACTGTTTATGTCAACAACAACTAGTAGGTGCTACCATAATGATCATAACAGGGGAAAAACAATGATGCATGTTCTTCAGATACATTATATTGATACTGATACATTAAAGAAAAGAAAATAAAAGGCAAGGTTCTTATGTTGAATAGAGACATGCTGCACTGGTGAAATACATTTCATATATCATGATTTCAATGTGTATACTGTGGGCAACCCCTTTTCCCTCCAGTTGTCCAAAGATGGGATATGTCTACCTCAGATTGTTTCACAAGCACACCTACTCTGTACCATAATTATACAATAGACTTGATGAACGGTCTTTCACAGGAATGAAAGCACGATAGAGTTTAAACGCCGTATACCATGAGATTGGAATATTAATAGCAAAGCAATTAAAAAATTAATACTAGTTTTAAAACAAGAAGAAGATAAAGAAGCACAGAATTGGAGTAAAATATTTATATAGATGTTTCAAACTTTCTGCTAAAATTGATAATTCTTGATGAGCAAATTACTGAAGGGAGATTTTATTGGGTTCATGCAGTGTTTATCTAACAAAGTTGGACAAGTAATTTTAATGTACTACAATGTGTTAAAATGTAATCCTAAAATCCTCAAATACATTCTACTTTAAAAATGGGAATTTATACCCTATTTGTCTGTATCCTAAAACCAAAATAAAGCCAACATTATTTCTTATTGAAAGCAATATCCATTTTTGGTTGTCTTCCAAAATAGATGTGCAATTTATGGTCTAATTTAGCTTGCAGAAACTCTTTTTTAATGGTGATAAAACCATAGAATGAAGGACTGGAGGAAAGGAAATTGTCTATTTGACTCTAGGGTTTATAAGACTGATAACTGGGGAAAAAATAAAAGACAAATGAAAGAAATAAAACCTGCATTTTATATTTATAAACTGAGCTTATTTATTATGATTAGTTCCGGTGGTGAAAAAGTTGCTCTTTTTATACTGTCTTCTATGAGAATGTTGTAGCAGTTCAAGCATTCAAAAGACAGAGGGAAAAGAAAAAGAATCATTCATTGGGAATTACTGAAACATTCTTGACAACAAGTCTTATAGCTGTCATGAGAAAGGGCAGCAAGATAAAGAATATCTAAATCACAGGAGTGAAGTACAGAGATGTTTAATGCCCATTTGGCAATAAGGAAGTGTTACTTATTACATTGCCATCTGGGTTTATTTCACTGGTCTAACTTAATGAACACCACAGTAAACTTCATAACAAATAAGAGAACAATGCCAATATTTCTAGAAATGTTACATAGTTAAATTGGTTGTTGAGATTTAGTAAAGAAAATAAAAATTTATTTCCCCAACCTTGTGGATTTAGGTTTTAAGAGCCTTCTGGGTCAGTCTAACTTTGGACCAAGAAAAATGTTAAGAAGGTATTGCCCCTGGCTGGCTAACATGACTTCGTTCTAGCGTAAGACTGTGGGAGGAATCTAAGTCATATTTTACGAAGAAGCAATTGGCAAAGGTAGGGAAGTTTAAAGACTTTGAGAAGTACCTATGCACATTCCTCTGTAATTTTAAAGGCTGCCTTAAAACTATTCCACCTATATCAGAAAGTATATGAATATTAAAACTTACTTGGAGGATGTTATTTCACAATGATACTTTTTCTTTAAAGGTTGGAAGTTCATATTTTATTCCTGCTGCTCAGCCTGAGCAAGGTGACTTTGATAGATCTGACTTGGTTGAAATGGCGTTCATGTTCCATAAGGCACTACAAAGTTATAAGAGTTGCTTACTTTGTAATTTAATATTCTCTTCTGATCTCTGTGTCAGTTGCTCTGTTCAGAGTTAATTAGCAGAAGATTGGAACAGGGCAATACATAGAAGCTTTTATTAGAGTTACGCTGAAGGGTTAACAAATACAGTGGAGACCTCTTAAATTGCACAGTATTAGTGTAGAGTAAATCTATTTCTCCATTAGGTTTTCAAAATAAAAGGTTTCATTAAGTAGAACGTTGATTAACTATATGTTCAACTGGTAAAGAGAAGATTTGTTTCAGTGTATTATTAAAATGTGATCTGAAGTGGTCTTGTAACAAATTTTTAACTCTTAATCCTTAGTATGTTTTGTAGTAAAGTTACAAAATTCATATAAGAGAATCTTTCATTTAAATGAAAATTTCAGAAACTTTCCTTTCTTACTATTTAAACATCATAAGCATGGATCTAGGAGTTAGCAATTTTGCTGCAGAAAAGTATGCTTCACAAGGTCTTGTTAAAAGAGAAGAAAACCCAGCTTCTTATTCTCTCCCACTTTCTAAATTTTTTACTGAGTTCTTAGCTTTAAAAGACAGTAGAGAGTGTCTGATGATCTGAAACACAGTACTGATTTATTGCTCTTCACCATTTGGGGCCACATTCTCTATTCAAACCCTGTTGACTTAAATTATAATTATCTCGAAGGGCTGGCAAACAGAGTAGACACTCCTTAAACTGAACATCCCTAGTGTACTGTAGAACTACTTCTCTGTCAGGTTTTCAAATTAAGGGCTTCATTAAGTGGAGCACTGATTAACGCTATGCATTCAATTGAAAGAGAACAGATCCATTTAATTGTATTATTTAAAGTTGGTCTTGCCCATTTAGAGCTCAATTTTCTTTGTAAATTCTGTTGACTTAAGAGGACTTACAAGAATGTTAATGACAAAATTTGTGACTTAGTGGCTGCTTGTGCAGAAGACTGAAGTGGAAACCGTGGGAACGGTAAGTGTGAAAATGTGAGCTCTGCCTTAGGGACCCAAGCTTTTAAAAGGAGTTAGCCGTACACTTCAGTGCTGTGTCCTCAACATGTCTTAGATATTCATCAGCCGGTATGTGGGTTGAACTGCAGTCTAAAGCTTTGATATTGCCTTTGCAAGGTGTCAGGTGGCAATTTGCTTCCATATAAGCAAGTTGAGCCAGGAAGTAGTTTACTCTTGTCGAAAACATCTGTCCAACTGTATTTAAGACTGGAAAGGGCTAAGGAGGATTCTGACCAAAGAGAAAACTCCTGCTCCTGGTGTGGTTGCTATTTAATTCATTCTAGGCTGTTTGCAAAGCTTAATTTTACTTCTAGAATTTTATTCAAGATAACACTCCCTGGTGAATCTGAATAGTGATATGCTGTTCCCCCCTCGGCTTAATACAAAAAGATCTGAGACTGGGTCAGACTCGAAATTGATCTTGTTTTGTACACTGTCCCTATCAGTGGTCAAACAGAGATGCTTAGGGAACAGCATAAGAACAGAGGAAGATCAGATATTCTAACAAACCAGTACATTTCAGTTGTATTTCTAAATACTTATTTTCCTTTTCCTCTTTCTCTTTTTTCTCCCCTACTTCTCTCTGATCCTGGTCTCTCAATTATATTCAATTTCTGTCACAGTTCTTACTATAGAAAACCACCACATAAAACACTTAGAATTCATGGTTGACAAGAATATATTATAAAGGGTTTATATAACTAATATAACTCTACACATGAAATCATATTCTAACTTGCATGAGACGCTGACTTGGAAATAACATCTATGTTGAACGTTATATAACACTTTCAGTATTAAACTTTGTTTTATATTTGCCATAAACTCACCAAAATTTACCCACATTGCCTGAAATGTTCTATATTTAGTTGTTGGAAATGCATCCATCAGAAAAGAGATTGACGATTTGATACATTGTTTACAAAGTATTGCTGCTTAGCTGACAAATTCTAGTTTTCCTGCCTTGTGGCAATGGCTTTAAATTTGGCAGAGATTGGAGCCATATCTGGAAGCAGTCCGAGCCTGGACGGAGTAAGGGCTGCGTAAGGTGTCTAGCTACAACTGCATCTTGAGACATGGGGCTATGCAGAGTATGTGTTTGTGCTAATGCTAACTGGGGAATACCTGTCATCATCCAGCAGATTGTCTTTTGCTGTCCTCAATTTTTCCTGAGTTTCTCACTTCCTAAATTTTCTTTATGCATGTTTCAAATAACTGTAGATGTCTGTTAAAGTTTGCCAATGAAATTATCTGAAAACGGTGTCTGCTTTACATGCAGAATTTGCCCAAAGACTTTGCTTCCAAACAGGAATCTGGCTTTCACATATCGTGATAGAAGATAATGTTTGTAAAGACAACCAGAAGAGCTACTGTGCTGTCATTGATCACTGTATCTGTGGAATGTGGAAGAAGAGAATGGTGAACAAAGGAGAGCTATGCAGCCCAGAAAGGAAGAAGAAAAAAGCCATCACTCAGGGAGTGAGGACTGGAGGACACCTAGCAAGACAGTGTCCCATGGGCAAGGAGGGAGAGGAGAAAGCCAGGGCAGAAAGTTTGGGGGACAATCAGAGAAAAAAGGCTGGGAAAAGAGAAAGGCCAGGGCAGAGATGTTTGGGGAGGACAAAAAGGTAAGGGACAAAAATGAGGTGGATGCACCCTGGGAAGTCTATAAAAAGACTGTTGTGAAGACAAGTTGATTAATGTTTGATAAGTAACAGCTATTTTGGTAATGAAACCCATAAAAATTCAAGAAAAATGTCAATAATCATGTTTTCAGTGCAGAGTTCAGATAGCTTGTGGTAAATAAACTCTAAGGCCACATATTGAATGATAAAAGAAAACAGAAGTACTGAAAAATTATCTAAGGTATAAGTATTCACTTTATGTGCTCTGAGTGAGGCAGGTGGCCTGTGGAAAAACTAAAGATCGTATCATAAAAATTAAAGACTGTATCATAATGTATGCTCACAGGGGTTAACAAATGAACTTTGCATGGGCAGTCTTAGTTCTGGCATTTCCTAAATTTGAGTGCTTGACTTTGCAATCTTAATGTTCTTACTGGTAGTAAAACTAGAAAACAGTTAAGATGGGTTAAACACAGAATCAATGAAAATTTAGCTGCAAGCGCTTCTGTTTCCCATATGGTTTAAAGCTATACGTGTACCTAGCTCAAACAAAAAAGAGATAGTGCTTTATTCCTTAGATGTAAAACACTGATATTGCAAAAATAAGCACAACATCAGATGTTCTACTGAAGATCTAATTAGTCTCTGAAGTTTTAAATCTGTCTTGCAGTGTCTCACATTTCTGTGCGGCAACTCAAGAAATAATAGCATTGTACTCATTTCCTTCATTGCTGTCAGAAATCTGTATTTCATGCTGCAGAGTTAAACTGTCATTAATTTGGTTCACATCATATAACTACACTTCAGGAAGAATAACAGAAACTTGATCTGACATTCTTATTCCCTTTTCCAGCACCTTCCCTATTTCTAGTTTTTATAGTCCTCCAGGCTCCTGTTCTACAGGATACATCTGCTTATACCACTCTTCTGTCTCTTACAGCTTTCAACCTGGTTTCCTTAAGTCATTTAAATGTGGATTTATAGGAGAATTTAGCTAAGTTTCCATCTCTTCTCCGGTTCTGATCTTACCTCTGCTTCCCTTCTTTCTTGAAGAAAACACCCCCTTTCTTAAGAATAGCAACACAAAATTGAGTTTCAAAGACAACAATTTACAATAACATCCAAGGCATTATGTAAGTTTATGTTGTAACTAAATAGGGAACTCAGTTTTTTTAACTGCTACAGCAGCAAAGTATAAAAGACAAAAAAGGCTCTTTGAATAATGTGAATTTTAAGCTTTGTAACCTTGAACTAAAGGAAGCAACTAGGTAGATTTAGGTACGAAAAACTTTTTACATAATTTCTTAAATTTCAGTTAAGTTTCCAACTTACTCCCTAAATGAGCCCATAAACCAACTTGTGAACAACATATTCATGAAACATATTTTCTTGTCTATCTTCTACAGTAGTACATTTTCCAGTATGCATTATTTTATGTAGTGTGAATATTTTACCTTATTTTCAAACACATCACTAAAAATTGACTGCTGTCTCTCAATAAGTAACAGAACTCCTTGTAATTTCAATTCTTAAATGCCAAAATGCCCTTCCATCTTAGTTAAGTGAATTATGTATTTGAAAATACAACTCTTCAATCCAACTGTTCATTTGTATCGCCTCCAAGAAATCTGGTTCTCTACCTCCACCGATCTACTTGGTTTTAATTCTCAGTCTGCAAGAAAAGACATGACTCAGATAGTAGATGGATATATCTTTTCCATAATGAACTAGTTATTAAATTTCTATGGCCTCAGAAACATTTTGAACCAAATGCTTAAAAGAAAATCCCCTTAGGCTTTGGAAAGGAAAAAAACCCCTTGAGTGTGTTGCAAATGAGACTATTTTTAGTGATAAAATGTTATATATCATTCCACTAATTAAAGAGTCAAATGAAGCGGCTTACTTAAAGATGTTTCAAAGTAAAATATATAAGCAATAAGCATGGGAAAATAATATGATAAAACAATCAGTAATACAAACTTTAAGAAAATTAAGAATGGGTTCAAAAAGGTGACCGAGGTAGTGAAGTAATTTTCATTGGAATACTGATGTCCAATATGACAAACAACTTGATAACTACAATAATTTCATGTTTTACACACTTGTCTAGTATATATTGGGGAATGTCTTATCAGTGGAAATTGCTGTGTTAATAGGAATCATCAGAATGAAATTAAGATGGGAAGCAAAAGAAAATAGAGTTAAAATCAGTATTTGTATAGCGAAAGTCAACAACAAATGGACTATAATGTTCTCATAAAATTAACACTAGGCAAAACCTAATAGATGTGTATCTTGTAGAAATTAAAATTTCAGGCAAACAAAAATGTTTAAAAGTGAAAACATACTCAAAAGCAGGTGGTAATTTTCTGGGGGTTTTTTTACACCCTAAAATCCCAAAGGCTTTGGCACTTTTTGCTGTATGAAGAAACTTAATGAAAATAAAGAACAGGTACTACCTGTGGGTTCTTTTTCTTTTCCTAACAAGAAGTAATGAACAGACAACCAATGAAACTGAATATCAACAAACTGGAAATGGCTATGTGAGAAAGACAGTACGTTAAGTTTATGGCAAGAACTACATGATATAGCTGTCTGGTTATCTGTGCTAAGAGGCTTTGGATTCTAAGAAGTGTCTTTCAGTTGAGTTTTCTTAAGATGTTAAATACACATTTGGAGGACAGAGTTAGTAAAGTTCTTGCTATAAACAGATTAGAAAAGCCATCATGACAGTGTTGAACCATAGATATTTTTTAAAAAATAATTTCTGTAAGTATAGGTCAGGCTAGAATATCTCAAATAGAATTAGCATTATTGCATATATGGCTGTGGTATTTTAAATGAAATAACTGCAGATATTGAGAAACTAGAAGACAGGAAGGAAAAGCGGAGAGGGATGGACAAGGTGGTAGTAAAAGGAGAAAGAAATAGAAAGAAGACCAGAATATATAATCAGAAGCAACAAGAAATCAGATAAAGGAAGGAAGGAGAAAGAGAAGAATATCAAAACAACCAAGAAGTCTTGGTTTATATAAGAAGGAAATCTATATAGAGAGTAATATAGCAAAAAAAAAAAATCTGTTAACAAAGCTATTAAAAAATCTGAAATCAAGGTGTTTTGTCTGGTGTTTTTTTGGGGTGGGGAGAGGGATGGGTATGATACATTCCAACATGTAAGAAAAGAAAAATCCTGGTTTCACTTAGTGAGGGCTACTCAATTCAGATTTCAGAAGCAGTATTCAGACTACCTTACAAAGGAAACCAGCTGCATAAACTATTGACGGATATATGCATTGGAGGAGATTAAGACTTTTAAATACTATCTACTGAATTATTTAGATACAGCATGCAACTCTATTTCAGCAGCATTATTAATTGAATTGTGGTGTTCTCTAACTGATTTTATTCCGCAGTCTGAATACTGCATATTTCTCAATCCCTTAGGATAATCATAATATTATTTGTTCATTTCACTGAACAAGAACAAAACAAGAACAAGAGAAAAAGGACAGACATCCTTTTTGAGGTCCTATCATCCCTGGTAGAGCAAAGAACTGTGAAAGGAAATAAACTGCATCTCGGAAGAAGTACACATTACTGAGAAAAAGGTGCACACGGTTATTCCATTCAAAAGTGTCCAAGCAGATGAGTGCAGAACTATCAGTGATTAACACCTAAAAGAACACATCATGGTGATAAAAAGGAAGCTATTTGTTGACAGAACTCCTATAAAAAGGATGTCATTGAGTCCTGTCAAGGATATAAAAAAGTGTCAGTGACATTTTCAGTAGCCAGTTTAAAGGTAACTAAAATCACAGCTAGTGCTGATTGTATTTATAAGCAATACAGAGTCAAATGCCTCTGAGAGGTGTTTTGAAGGACAAGTGATGAAATATTATGTTTGGGAATGTAACTGGCTGCCTTTTTGCCTTAAATCAACTCCATGACAGAGGGTTATTGCTCCATTTCAAAAGCCAGCAAGTTTAGTGTAGCAAAAGCTATGGGACTTGTTTTATAAGAGAGATTTAAGTATGAAAATCAAGTTTGTTCTATAGTTAGAACTGTACTGCAGCTTGATATCAGGGTTGTGCCTATATGCACACTCAATGTGTCAAGTCATTAATTCCCTGGGTGGTCCAGGAATGTCCCAATAAGTCTATGCACAGATGTGACAATGGACTGGTTTGAAATAGCAGACATATGGAACCAGGTGACTGAACTCCAAGCCACACAAAACGAGGTATTTGACTGATTGTTTCAAGAAGCCATCCAGCCGGGAATTTTGAAGAGCTCTAAAGAATCTCCCAAGGTAGCTTCCTGCTGTTCATGGGCCAGTTTGTATGCTTAAATGCATTGATTATCAGCCTGGGTGGAGAATCTGGCCATTCCTGGATACTTTCCTGGTCATTGTACATAAATAAGACCCACGTAATAAACCAATAAAAAAATCTTCCTGAAGATGCAGTAAAGGTCACACCTTTTCTAGATAGTTAAGAGGTATTTAGGAGGTGTTTTGCATTTAGTTCAGATAATCAATAGCAACGAATGATGCATGTGCTGGAGTAGTCATGAAGGACCATGGGCCAACTGGATTATAAATCTGTGCAACATCAGTGTGAAACATGTAGAATTGTGAAAAGTACAATAGTATCACAGCTTACTCAATTATTTCAATCATGGAAGTCCTTGAAGAGTCATCCTCTTCACTCTCATATTGGAGTATCTTCCAATCACAGGTAATGGACATCTCCCTGGGGCTTGTTCTAGGGCTTTGCTATCCCAGCAACTCTGATTTGCCACTGCTGCACAAAAAGGCTCTAAAACTAACAGTGTTACTTTCGGACACCCTTACTCAGATGAGGAAGTGCTGCAGCAATTTCAGGACTACATCAGCATAAGACAAGAGCATACTGTACCTTAACAGCTCTTTGTACTTAACCTAGGCCCTAGACCTATACCTAACTATTATAGATGGAACATATGTGATGATCAGTCCCAGCTGTCTTTTTCACTGTTTCAGACTTAGCTTCAGTGTTTTTGGTGATAACTCCCTTAATGGCTAGGAGATGAGAAATTCTATGCATGCCGTCGTACTTCACCTTATTTAGACAACTCAGGTAAACAAGAAGATTTGTATACTATAATGTTTTGTTCTTTTCTTTGCTGAAGTATATTTTTGTCTCTGCATTCCCTGTGAAATAGTTTTAATGACTTGAATAATAAGGATGTTTGTTTGGGATATAAACAAAGCCGATTGCTATATATAGAATCATTTCTAAATGTATTATTTCTGTTTTCAACAAGTGTAATATTTATTGTGTAGTTAAAATTTTGCTTGAATGGTCCCTACTAGCTGAACTGTTTAATTTCTCTGCCATCACAGGGTCTCTGAAATGTTATTTTAGCTTTACAACCTTCTGGTGTGGTTACAACCAGTATTTTGTGTCATACCCACAGAAGAAGTGGCAAAGAGTTCGTTCCCTTCAGTGTTTGTTTCATATATGGTTAGTGAATTATTTAATGTTAAAGGTGACATATCATAATAACATCTCATCTTTATAAATTTTTCCTGCTAGTACAGAAATACTTGACATTGTATTCATTTGTTTCGCTCATCTAATTTAAATGATATGTAGTTGACTTCAGTGAAGGAGCGTAACTAAGAAAAACACAACAAACTTATATAAGGTGTATAATTTGCATCCAGTCCTTTAGCAGCTGTCTTATAATTATTCTCAGGCAGGTTTATAAATGAGATGTTTTTCTACATAGCTCAATAGAAAATATCAGGGTACATCTCTCTGGTCAGGACAAAACCCCACAGTCAGAAATAGAAGTGAAAAGTCAGAGATGATCCTCTAAGTTGTTTAGAGCAGGGTTTAATTCCAGGTGACCAAGAGAATATTTTAACCACTAAACTATTGTTCTTCTGAGTTGTGGGTCCCTTTAAGTCTACAGTTACATGATAGAGTTAATGATGAAACTGTACCCTCCATCTTTCCTGTTTGAGCAATTTATATCTAGCAGAAAATAATCATGTCATCACAGTAAGCACTGGAAACTCTCTCTACTATATTACAAAAAAATTGCCCTAAACACCAGAGAGTAGAATTCCTTTCCCCCCTCAAACACACCTTTTTTTTTTTTTTTCTTTTTATTTCTTCTGTCTTAGTAGATATTAATCCCATATCTAAATTAAACAGTTCCCACTGGAGGGTCTGAGAAAAAAAAACACTTTACAATCCAGTAGGAGTAGGCTACTAAAGGCAGAAAATAGTGTTAAAAGCCTGTCTCTAAAGGTGGTAGGAGATCTGTGAACCTGCATATTTCCTTCAAATAGTACTGTAATTAGAAGACAAAGTGAAAGGCATGGTTGTCCCATTTCTCTGTGTGAAAAGGCAAAAGGCTGTCATGTTTAGCTCTTGAAAAGCTTTGCAAAGATTTTCAGTCCTTCACAGTCTTCTAGATAAAAATTATTGTAAAAGTCAAAAAAATTAATAATGGATGAATTAGCCACTTCTTCAATATTACCTAAGCGCTACCTTAAAAATATATTAAGACTCTGAATGGTAAACATGAAGTGAGACAGGAAATTAAAGAGGCTAAGAAAACTAATGAGAAAATGAGCTATTTCTGTCATACCTTTCTGAATGGTTTATTTGATATTAATTCTAGGCAACTGGGCATCCTGAAAGGGTGAGGATATATCTTTTCCTTTCTGCTCTAAGAGCTGCCATCCCCTGGGACTCCAGGTTCAACCGTGTCACCACTGTTACTTGACTCCCCTTCTTGTTGGAGGAAAATCCGTATCAGGTCCTTGTTTGAAACCAAGTCAGTGGATAGACCCCCTTTGGTCAGGGGTTTAGGAGATGTTAACTTGGCAAATTCAGTGAAAGCTAGGTTACCCATTCACCTACAATGTAGTTTTATATACACAGAAACACTGTGTGCAGAAATTCATGTAATTTTTCACAAAACTTAAGTAAGACTTAGTGACTTACAGTGCCAAGGGCAGAACAGTAATAGATACTGATGCTTAAAATGGAATCTTTATCTCCCATTTAAGTAACTCATATAGGGGAAGTAGAGCATGAATGTCAGTACTTCAGGGAGAGGTGGGTAAATCCAGGCAGATATTATTTCAGTTATGACAATCAGGCATATTTAATAAATAAATGGGGTCAGGATACATCAGCACTGGGAACAGAGAATGTGAAGAAAGGAGAGACAAATCAATAAAGAAGCACCAAGAACTCTGGTATTTTTTATTATTAACTTAATTTTATTTTAGTTCCTGCAGGGCCTAACGTGAATTTAGACATCATTTCAGAAAAACTCTGGAGTACTACTGGGGCATGCATTGTGTTTGTGAGGAAAAAGAAGGTCATGGTTCTTAAACTACAAACTTACCAGGCCACTAAGATAAATGCTGGAAGCTTACACCTCTCTTGGCTTTATTGATATCAGTCAAGTCTAGCCACAGTTACAATTTACATTGATAAATCTACATGTCCATCTGGAAAAAAAAAAACCCACCCCAAACCAAACAAAAAAGCAGATCTCTTCATTATAACACAGAAATACAGGCTAAGGTTTTTAGAAGTAACAAGTGACTCAGGTTGCAAGATGCCTGATGTTCAGGGCATGAACATACAGCATGTTCCACAAAGAAGGCATGCAACACTTTTGCTGCAAATAATTAGTAATTTTTTCTTATTCGTATTCTGTATTCATTTATTCTCACTGTTATTTGTTTATACAGACAGCTATATACTTACTTTGCAATTAGACACTGTTTTTAGGGTGTTGTGTGAAAGGAAATTAAATGAACACTTACAGCATTTTCTGAAACATTTAAAAAAGCCTGGCACAGCTGACATGGTTATGTTGCTTCTGATTACAGATCAGCCATGAGTAAGCAACATCTCAAGGTCCTCAGAATCATGCTGCATGGTCTGGAGTGCACAGGCCAAATCACAGGCCAAATGGAAACACCTTGCTCCAAAATGACTCTTGTGCTATAAAACCAGCTCTTATGCAAGTCCCTCAGGACAAAGAGACAGAGTGAACTTTGTATGTAACCTTCAGACTAGGGCTGCCTCTACTGAGAAAGGCTAAAAATAAAATGCCACAGTCCTTCATACATTAGTGTTTCAAATTCACAATATTTTTGCGATGAGACCTTTTTTAATGGATATGCTATTCACTGGGAAAACATTAGGCTAACTCCCACTGTGAAAATATTTTGCTGAAAGAGTTCAAAATACGCGAACAGCGAAAAAGAAGTTAAATTTCACTGCTAAATAAACAACACACAAGGTATTGCACTGTCTGCATTTTTGATTTTCCACTGAAATAATTTAAAAGGCACCACTTAAAAATTATTAATTTGATGACACCACCACCACAAAAATTTGGATGCTGAACTTGGTTTTTTTACACTCCAAGAAGAAAGTGAAGAATTAGGGTCCGAGTTGACTGTCAAAAGTGGTAGTAAATTTCATATATACTGTTGATTTGTGTATCTTCAAAAACATATGCAACATAACCATTACAGAGTCTGAGAATCTCTAAAGACATTAAAGTTCTGCAAACTGCAATTCTGGAGTCCAAGGACAAACAGACCACCACGAGAAGAAGTCATTGTCTGTGTAAAGACACTGTGTCAAGGCACCGTCTGTGGAGCACTGTCCTGAATACATAGCATGAAAATGGATATGCTGCTTGCTGTCCTTTGTCTTTCCTGAGCCCTGTTTCATTCAGAACACATTTTACATCAACAAACAAGTAGAGCTGTGGCTATTTAGTAGTCAAAAAGTAGCCCAATCCCAACCCCCTAATTGTTGGAAGAAGTATATATGCATCTCTAAAATACTAGTGGGTCCTGGAGTTTATTTTCTTTGCATGCTATTTGTTCATGCACAATCTAGATAAAAAGCAAAGATGATGCTTCCGTCATCATGGCAGGCATGGAATCTTTCTTAGGCCTTCGACAAGTTACTGAAATACTTTGGCTCTATTTATCTTCTGACAAATGTATATCATATATAGAAATAGATCATAGGGTTAACTAAATAATGGTATCAATTTTAAATTTCTGGGAGAAAATCCTCTTTTAAGAATGTACAGGGATATAGCAAAGCGGTTTAGGAAATGAATATGGTAGAGATATATTGATATTGACATATTTTGAGAAAGGCCTCAAGTCTTATTTAAAGAACCTGAACATTATTTTAAATAGAGCTAATATAATCAAATGGTATTTGAAAAATGTTCTGAATACTATGGTCTTCATTATCCGTAATCTATTTCTTGGACTCCTGGTTCTGTGCATATGAAAACCTTCTTCCTATTTATACTTTCTGATAGATATGCTGCCCAAAATCTAGAAAAAATAATTTCTGAAAAAGCCGAGAGAGGTTGTTTGGTTTGGGCAGGTTTTTTTTTTATTTTTTTAAACAGAAGCATTTGATCACAATTCTTGAACTGACAAGAACAAATGGTGTGTGGTTTTAGTAGCCAGTGGAAGAGTGACTGCTTATCTGCTAGGCACAAAGGGGCCTTATGATCTGGCAGACCCGTTCCCATCACACCTGGTACTGTGTCTCCACCTCAGATCAGGTGAGCCTCAGTGGTTCCACCCTTTCTTTTTCTGCACGCATGTTTTCAGTTGACTTTGGGTTGGACAAATGCATTCCTGTACTTTGATTTACTACAGTTGACTTTGCCGAACTGAAATCTCTAAATGTGCATTTTTATACGTAGCAGAGAGCTCCTACACCATGTGTCGATAAAAATGGTAATTAAAGAGCAGAATTGTCTATAACTGGCATTTATCTTCTTAAGTGCTCTTCTGAATATTGTGTGCTTTCTCACACTGGCTGGGTGGCAAAGACTACTATCACTGTCAATTGAATGTCTTTCTAGCAAAAGTAATGGCACACTTAAATAAGCTTTCTAAGTCCCTTTGAAAGTTTTGGAGATTTTGAAAACCTAGAAAATCTTCTAAAGAAATGGATCACGAGACTGTCCTGATTATTCAGGATTCATAAAATATCACAGTTAAAATAATATTACAAGAAATTTTGACATATAATTTTAATTAAGTCACATGGCAAAATACTGCTCTGATAATCTTGGGTTTACACGTAATTCGTGAGATAATTACAGTGTATTGCTTTGGGTTTCGTCTTTGTGCTTTTGGTTTTGTTGGATTTTTTTTGCCTTACAATTCTTTCTGTCTTCCTCAGCATAGATCTCTTAGTGAGTGTGTGTATCTTTGTTGTTACAGAAACTAGGGAATAGTATTATGTCTCCCTAGCTGCAGAATCCCTCATGTGGATGGTAGCTGGGGTGGAACATGAGTAAGTTACAACATCTTTTGAGAGCTGAGAGCTGAAAGCTGAAAAATGCACAGGTTTAAAAATATTACTTTTACCTCCACCCATTAATATCTTCAGTATATTTTCCACAATACAGCTGAGATAGACACAATAACAGAATTTATAAACTTTGTTTATTACAATTCATTTTTTATCTATCAAATGCTATTTTCATAGTGTCATAAAAATTCAGTCAATGAACATTCATTTTTTCACTATATTCTTCAACATAATGCAACCTTACGGAGGTATATTATTAAATGCAAACATTTTTCTCAAAACTCAAGTATCTGCAGATTTTTTTTTAAAACCCCCTTATTTTAACATGAAAATGATCCTTCATTCTAAAAAATGGCTGAACTACTTCTTCTCCAACACCCAAGAGGCAATTTCCTTTCAAACACAGCAGAAGCTTGGCATATTTTAAAAGAAAAAGTAAAAGTTGCATAAGATTAGAAGCCACTGAAGAGTGATTATTGGAATGAGAACATGTATGTAACTTTAACTACAGATGTTGCTGCTGATCTTGCATAGGGAATCCCATGGAATTCATGAATCAGAGAAAAAAATTAACTTGCTCCTCATCAATGAGAACAGATTGCAAAATATGCATCTGCATTTCTCTTTAGTTTTGTTCATATTTTGCAATAGAAAACTTCTTAGGGTAGAGAAAGTAACAGCACTGAACATTTTTTGGTGAGCACGATCATATATCACATATGAAACTCTAAATCTGTACCTGAATCCTACCTGTCACACACACACACAGTGTGAGTAAAAGTAAAAAGGAAGGAATTTTCTAGATGCACTGCCCTTTTTCAATATCAGTAAACAATATTAAATGCTTTGGGCCATCTCTTTATGTAGTTACCTATAAGAAAGAACATTATAAGGCGCTCTAATCTCTATAGTCCTCTTTCTATTCCAAGACTGAGCTGGTCACCGCTAAAGATTTGAGCTTGGCAGGCAGAAGACACAGATGATGTGCTTTGAATTTTTTTCTAGCAGTGGCATCTGGGTCTTGTCTTGCCTTTCTGGCTGATTCTGCTTTCAGCTGTTATGACAGATACAAATAGTTACGGGTTGGTGAGAGTTTATATCATTTGAAGAACATATTTTCAGATCTAATTCTATATATTTTGCTATAACATGTTCAAATAAGGGGTTTTCTGTAGATGTTCTAGAATAACCACATCAGACAGCTGGTTTCCATTCTCTGTCTTACCTATGACTATATTACTGCTTTCTGCAAGAATATTCATGCTGGTTGCTCTCAGTTGTTTTTCTAGTAACATCTTTTGTTTCCTCAAAATTTCTTCTTGAATCAACAAGTCTGTTCACTAATATAATTTGGCTTGTATTTACTTGTAGGTGGGGGTATTTTTTGGTTTTGTATTTTAGTTTGGGTTTATTTTTCCTGTCTGTGTATAACCATAGTTTAGAAAATTACTTGAAAATAAATATAAATGAAAATGACTTCTAGTTTAAAATGTCCTTAACTACTAAATAGTTCATCAAAATAATTTTGATAAACTGACAATGAATTCCAGTTATTCATAAAGGATGTGGTTTCCCCCCATGTACCTGACAGTTGTTAGTCAGTTTCCACTACTAGTAGTGTTGTCAGATACTATTATTAGTAGTCCATGCACGCAGAACATCAGGTCCATCTGATACAACAATGACTGTTGGCAAGGCCTCTGTATGTATTTTACTCGGTTTCATACTTAACTGCTACAAAAGTTTATACTTCCAAAGTGTGATTTTTTATATGCCTCTGTCCAGGTGCTGAAAATCACAGTTTGGGAGTCCAAAGTGTACCTAAAAGGCTGAGTTAAAATTGACAACTGGAACAAAAGTTCTCCAAGCCACAATAGGCTGCTAGGTCATCAATGGTTAATTACAGAAGAGATATAAGTGCTAAGGGCTATATCCTTTCTCAGGAAGAAGGATGTCTATAATGAAAGCTTAACATCACTGACACAGTGCAGCATGCCAAAAAATATGATACCTATGAGATCCCTTAACAACAACTGCAAGAAGCTATCAGTTTCGCATGCACTTGTTGATGTCTCTGGAGTTGCCATAGCTCAGGCTTTGCACCACCCTGCCTTCTCCTCTGTGGTGGGTTGGCCCCAACTGGCTGCCAAACTCCCACCCAGCCACTTACTCACTGGTTGCTCTCAGAAGGAGAAAACAGAAAGAGTGAGAGCAAGAAAGCTCAGGTGTCAAGACAAAAAACAGGAGATCAATCACCTAATTTTTTGAAATTAATCAAATTTACTGATTATTAATATAAAAATTTAATTACTTTTTTGGCTATGGGGGGAAAAAATATACAAACATTAAAACATAGGGAAAACACTTTCCCTCCTCCTTTCCCAAGTTCAACTTCACTTCATCACTCCAGACTCTTCTTTCCTCTTGTTATCATGGCAGGTTATACTCAGTCCTTTCGGTGAGGCAAGGAACAGGACAGGACAGGACAGGACAGGAGGTACATAGCGGTCTCTCTCTTCCACTCTTCACACTTTTCCTTTGCTCTGGCAAGGGCTTTCCTTAGGTAGCAGTTCCTCCAGGAATATCCATCTGCTCTGGCGCAAGACCTCCACAGGCTGCAAGGAATACCTGCTTCACCATGGAGCACCTCCTCCTCTTCCTCCTCCTCTGACCTTTGTGTTCCCTCTGCTGTTTTTCACTCTTTTGTGTTCCCTTCTCTCCCTGTAGTAATTTTCACAGAGGCAGCACCAGCTTGGCTGATGGACGCAGCTGTGTCCTATGATGGATCCATTTTGAAGCCAGCTAGAACAATCTGTGTCCAGCAAAGGGCAGCCCATGGCCTTTTCTCACAGAGGCCACCCCTGCAGCTCCATGTTGCCAACACCTTGACACCTATACCCAATAGACACCCTAAACCCCATTTTTCCCCCTAAGCTCATGCCGTGAAGAAGGAGAGGCACAATGATCTTATTACTATTGACTTTTATCTGCATATCAATATAATTTTAAAAATTATTCTATTTATTCTTCAATTAAAAGTATTTATCTTTTCTCCTGTCTGAATGGAGTTTCCGCTTTTTTAAATTCAAATGCCCTCACAAAAAGCAGCATGGTTGGTGATACTGAAGGTTCAGTTCTAGTTGAAGTGGTGGAATATACATACAGCTTTGAAAAACAGATCCCTTATTGAACTGTTTAAATCAGATATTCACAACCAACTTCTGAAAACCCTGGGAAACTGAAAGTATTAAAGGCACCAGCCGAACAGTATGTCTGAAATGTAATTGTGTAACTATAGAAGCATTTGTGAACATCCTCTTGGATAAATACCTTACCAATATTAGTTCTGCCTTTGTTTAGGTAATTAGTAAAAGTTCTAGATGAATTAGATTTATTTTCAGTAATATAGAATTCATTAATATTATTACTTTCTGGAATAATTTTAACATTTCATGGAAATATTTATTTTTTTATATATATAAAAACATATTGCTTTATATGTAGATATATATATACAGATATTAAAATTGTTCCTTCCAGGCAGCTTATTAAATTGTCACTCCTTTCATTGAGAGTAATTTTTGCAAGTAAATATGTACAGATTGACCATATGTAATGGGAATGATCACACTGTACAATGTGCTGCCACTACTGCCTTAGATACAAAACCCCCAGTTCTTTCCTAGCTGTGACAAGGACCTATTTCTCTTACATTTTTAAATGTTGCACCTATTGTCTCTAAAGAAAAGACAATATATGTCAAAATATGTAACATGAGGTAATGCAGTGAATTATACTGCTATGCCACCTACAGCCACATGTATGCATTTCTGTCAGAAAAGTTATTTCCTTAAGTAAAAATAATTACACAAAAAGCAATCTAATCAAAACAGGCAGTGTCTTCTCCTATGCATGTTCCCTGTTTTCCATGCAAACATAGCACTACTCAAATTATACTGAGCTCTCACTGGTTTATAAAGGAAAATGCATTGACTGGGTTGATTAGCTTTTCAATCACAAAGACCTGAAATAAAAAGAGGTAAATATACTACAAACTGGTTGTACATTGTTTCTATGCAATGAACAAAGTTTTAAGACTTTCATGTTGCTGTCTTAAAATTAGTTAGCTTTCCAGTCCTCATTTACCCTGTATATAAGGTTGATAGAAACAATATTTTTAAAACTACAAACGCATATCCTGTATTCCATGCACAATTTAAATGAGACTGTGATGTCTAACTAAATATTTAGAGTAGCTGATATATCAGTGTTTTCTATGTTTACCATCCTTTCTCTGTTGGATATAACATTGAATGTTATGTAAATGATTTACTACAGCAATTTTGTAGCCAACTACTTTTAAGACATTTTCTCCTCTTAAAATATAGTTGCCTGAAGGAAAATGCAGTCCAGAATAACATAAACTAAAAACAGTGTTTCTTATAATTTCACAAAGATGGTCAGTCTTTACCTAGCAACAAGACAGAGCTTTAACCATCCTAGTTTTACTGCCTGTTGTGATTCTCCTGAGCTGCTTCTAGTGCTGCAATTTCGCTTCCTCATATGCCCTGCAAAACACTCTCAGTCTTCAAAGTACAGTTCCTTAAAAATACATTGATTTCCCTTTATAGAAAATGTGTCTCTGAATATGAAATGTTTAAAATTTTGCGAATAGTGGGATTTACAAAATAACATTTTTTTTAGCTGGAATAGACTCAATTTACAGCACTGTGAAGATGCAAACCTCAACTAAAGTGGGGCTTGGTGTTTCTGATTTTCATTTAGTTAAAATTGCCAGGGTGTATTTTCATAGCATGCTGTAAAAATATAAAATTGTTTATCTCCTTCACTCCCTCCCCACTTCTCTCCCTCCTTCTGCCTGCCCCTTTTCTTGGCTTGTATTATACTTCAGAGTACAGGGAAGTAGATAATAATCAAGTTGATAAAGGACTGCCTTTTTAACTCAATGACATGGAGCATGAGAGCATTTTTAATACTCCTTGCTTACAATACAGAATTAGAATTGCTGTGTAAGGAAATCCTGAATCTGGACATCAAAGAGGGAAGGCTGATAACTTTAAGGAAATATCAGCATATTAGTGATGCACTTAAAAAAAGATTGGGTACCAGACCTATGTCTAAGATACGGTCTGGAATCCAGACCTGATTGGTACCAGCAGGCCCAGTAAGGTGCCACTTGAGCTGGGAGCTGGAGTCAGGCAAGAGTCAAATCTCAGTGCTGTTAGGACTGTGCTGGAGCAGAGCAGACAGTGGAGCAGTGTTCACGCATTGCTTATGGCCATTTTGTACTATGTGTGGAAACTGTGTGTAGAGTTACTTTCACACCACTGTGAATTCTCCCTGTCGAATAAAAAAATTCTGGAAACTTCTACAAGCTTAAAGACATTCATAGAGTTTGGCTGGAACTGAAAATGAAAAGGCTTAGCATCAAATATGGTTCAAGAGCAGGGAAAGAATGAGGTAGTCATGCTCTTATAAGACCCAGTTGTTTTTTTTTTTTGCCACAGATACTTGAAAGCTTGTACCTAGCACTGCATATTTGGGAAGCTGTTCAAAGGACACAGAAACATCTAGTCTTCCAAGAGTGAAAAAGACATGCTATGGAAATAGAAGGGAAGACAAAAGAATGCAAAGAAAGAAAATAGTTAGGTTCATTGGTGCATCCCTAAGGAAAAGGAACTGGAGAAAAACACAGGTGAGGACAAAACAAGTGCCAACAGGTGTAATGCAGATGACACAAATGCTCTTGAACCATTGCATTTAAATCAGAAAAAAGGCATAAATGCTCCTCAGTGGAAGAAACTCTTTGAATAATCTGACTTAGAATACAGAGGTTAATGACCTGAACTCTATCTGGAGGTGAATAGCATGCGGAGTACCATGTACTCCATCCTGAGGCCTGTCCTGTTTCAAACAATTTTAACAAGGACTTGGAGGCAGTGAATCCTTGTTCATCAGTTTTGCAGACAACACCAACCTGGAAGGACCAATTGATATACTTGGAAGGTAGGGCTGCCATTAAGGCATACCTAAACAGGCCATGGGAATGGTCCAAAAGGAACATTATGCAATTCAATAAGGATAAATGCAGAGACTGCCTGACAGTGCTGCATGTTGGGCACTAAGGTGCTGGGAAGCCAATCTGAAGAAAAGGCCCAGGACCAACAGCAATAACAGCAGTGCAGCCAGTAGATCAAACTGATAATACCCCACTACTCAGCACTCCTGAGACCCCATTTGGGTACTGCATTTGGTTTTAGGTCCCCCAGTGCAAGAAAGGCATTGATAAACCAGAGTGATTTCTGTGGAGACCACAAGGGTTGACGGGGCTGGAGCACTTGCAGGTCATTTACACCTTGATAATTAAACAAAAATAGTCAGAGAATAGAAATATTTTGCTCAAGAACAGAAATATTAAATGACCAGGTATTCATCAGTGATAGCCATGGTAGGATCTCGGCAAGCAAGTCATTCAGAAGCACCAATAAAACTATTTCCTCCCACCTAGATTTTAAGATACTGAACAACCTGGAAGATGAAGTCATCCAGATTTTCCATCTTGTTTTACAAACAAAAGCTCACAGCTTCCTCTTTGAAGTTGAATAAAAGTTAAGCTTCCAAGAGCATTTTTGGACACAAAATCTTAATGTTAGACTTCAGTCTCTTTGAAATAAAATGTCTTTTACTCCAAAATATAATTTTTTTGAGATTCAGAATTTATAAACTGCTCTAGTCTTTTTATAAGAAGAATCTCCTGCAGAAGACATGAAAATGTTCAGCAAATGACAGAGCATAGAGTGTGCCTGTGGAATGACATTTATAGCAAGATGAGGTTAGGAACAGGAGGGACAACAGGTAGAAATTTTATTCCAGTGGAATTAAATTATATATAATGGCATTATTTTTTTCTCATCTTGTTTCCTTCTTTCTTTGACTTAAATCATACTTTCTGGTTGCCTGTGGGTAAATTTGAAACCTCTTAAGCTCTGATTATTTTTTTTTCTCATGTCAGGGAAAAAATCTCATAGAGTAACCTATCCTATTACAAAACCTTTGTCTGGCTTCGATGTCTTTCATAACTTTCTCTCAGGCAAAGTTCAGAATCAATATTCTACCCTTGCTTTTCTTAGTCTATTAGACGACCTTGAGCCCACAAGCTAACATTTTATTGTTAATTTTGTCTTTCTCTTAGCTTCTATTTTTCAGTCATATCCTAATTCTGCTACCATTTCAAGTACCTCTTCAAATTTTATTCCAGATACCCCCAAAATTTCTCAGTAGATCACCAAGATTCCTCTCCATCTTCATTTTCACTTGTACACATTCATCCAATTCCTGTCTTTCTCTGGGTCTGACTCCCTGTGTCTGAGATAAAATTACTATGCAGGGTCAAGTCAAAATTTCTAAACTTCATTCTAAGACACCTCTTCTCCCTCATTTCACAGATACTATGAACATCAACAACATCTTGTCAATCCAAGCTTGCTGCTTAGATGTTATGCATGATTTCTTCGATTCATAGAGACTGCTGTTTTTCTGCATATCATTAATAACATGTGTCTTTTCTTTGCCATCTCTCTTGCCTTTTCAGGCCTTTATTATCTCACATTTCAATTTTTACTCTCTCTGCTGTGGCCTGAAAAAATTTAATTGTATCTAGAGCAATACACCAATTACTAGCCAGCCAATCAATGCCCAGGCTTTGTTTCTTTCTTTTCAGATGTTCAAACAAGTATATTAGTGTCTTCTTGTCTCCCTACAAGTGATATTTTCCTTTTAAATGCTTGGAGAACAACTTCATTGACTTCTCTTATATTGTCTCTCAATTCTCTCTCTTGCTATGGTATATAGACTGTTCAATGCTTACAATCACAGACAGAGTATATCGTAAGGTCCTTCTCTGACAATTTCATTTACTATACTTTGCCATCATTTTATTCATTCGCTATAGCCAATTGTTGCCTTTTCCTTCATATTGGAATTGTAAGTTATCCCTTCAATTGAGGTTTTGGCAGGTATCTGCACTATGCCTAACACAGTTTTTGTAGGATAAATACTAAGTAACAGCACTATTGCTATTACTATAGCTATTAGGTTCCACGGCCAAGTTTTACAGAACTGGAGACAAATAATTGTCAGCACAGATTACTACATTGTGTCTTTATTTTAGAAGAGATTAGAGTGTTCTTTTCTTACCCTGTCATAGAGCAGAAAAGAATTAGCTACATTTATCATAAGCTCCTATCTGCAAACAACAGATGGTGGAGAAAAGTAAAAAAAAGACGTAGATGGGGCAAAGGAAAAGGGAAGAGTATGGAGGGAAAAGGAGAGAGGGGATCAGAGATAATCTATTTTGATAAGTTTTTCTGAAGTGTTCCAGTCATTGACAACTGCAGACAGAATTTGATCCCTTACCTTTGGTTACATTATGAATTCTGAGAAGGCATACTTGAACTCAAAAACAGAAAACCAGAAGTGCCATTCTGAGTAATTTTTTTTCCTGAAGTTCAATTTCATTCTAGCAAACATCAAATTTTTTTCACTTTATGTTCTGCTGCTCCAACTTTTAATAAAAACAAAATAACAATCTTCATTGAAAAGGAATAACTAATTTCCTTGAATTATGAATAATTCATTACTTTGAATTAAAAAGACAAATTTCTACCCTCTGCATGCAGCACAAATTACAATGTTTTTTTCTAGATCAGTGCGAAAATGGATTCATGGATCATCCACAGCAGGCTTTTCAAGGATAATTACTGAAAAGGATTTATATCTTTCTGGCTTTGGGGATGATCCTCACTTTCTTATCTTCTGTCATTCTGGCATGAATGTCATAGGTCAGGATGGCAATTCTGAAAACAGTTGCTGATTGACCTAGCCCGATGTGTATTTTAATAAAAGTAGAATCATGCATTGTAACATTCTTCATTGTGTTCACTGTAATTTAATGTGTAGGTTCCCTGATGTTCATACTTTTTTTCCTGTGATAAAGTATTTTGATACAGATTAAAGCTCTGTTGTTTAGCTGTGGCATGTACACAGTATCAAGGGAATGAAATTGAAAAAGTAGTATTTGGTTACAAAGACAGCTCTGAAACTAAAATGTCCTGTTGTCAGGGGACATATTAGCAAATCAGTATATCTACTGGATGTCCTTCAGGGACAGAACAAGACATTTAAGATCTCCTAGGGATTATATGAATTCACTAAATAGTCTACCACTGTGTATTTAAATATGGCTAAAATGAGGGGGCAAAAAAATAACTTTAAACATAGAAAAACTCACTGCAACCATAGCAATGTTATGAGATTTGCCTTAAAAGATCATATTACAAATATATGCCAAGAAAAATCTGTTGCTAATGTGAAAAACACACCTGAAAAGTGAGATTAAAGAAAAAGAGAATATAAACCTGTCCTTTCTAACTGCTTGCCCTAAAATGATCTGTTGGTTTTGGCCCACGAACACCAGTTTCCTTGTCTGTTGAAACAGGAGGCTGAGCTCCAGTGAGGAAGTGAATGACTCTTCTTCTCCTCAGCCTGCCATGAGCAGTCACAAAGTGATAATATCAAACTGTGGAGAAAATTGGACGCCACCGTATTTCCAAAGGAAGCACAACAACATCTGCATGGAGAGAGCCTCAGGTGTTCTCGGGTGAAGCGGGCAAAGCGAGGACATGACCAGGATTACATAAAAAGCCTCAGAGGGGTAACGTTAATTCCAGTGAAGCAGAAGGGTAGGGGATTCTTTTGGGAACTCCTGGCATATTATCGAGCCCTTTGCATAGTGCTCTCTGAGTGACAAATGCAGATGGATACGCATTGCTTGTCTGATTGTACAGTGGAAGTTTCAAAACAGTACAGTGAGAGAATGAGGACAAGCAGGACTGTGTCCCTGGTGTTGACACACTTCTGGTCAGGCGGCAGAAAGCTTACAGTAAGGTGTGAATCAGGGCTGATGGCTTTTACTGCGCACCTACAGTACATTAAACTTTTTGGTGGAGGTCTCAGGTCACGCTGTTGTTAGGGAGAAAGCAGACCTCTTGTGTAAGAGCATGAAACAGCTATTCCAGCGCCTGTCCTTCTTCAATTCAGGGATTATTTTTATTTTTAAATTCAGGATGTTTGCATGTGCTTCCATGCACTTATACCATAGTTCCAGGAGCAGTTACTTGTTTGTATTTTGGAGGAATTTCATTTAAAAAAAAAAAAGTGACAGAGCCTTCAACATGTGTACAGGACTTTCTGTGTCACAAGGGCTCTTTAGGCTTTTGTGAAAATGGGGAAATTAAATCCACTTACCTTTTGCAAAGGGAAGCTACTATGGGAGATATTTAAGGTAGCTTAAATCATCTGGGCTTTTTCAGTGGCTGTCAACAACAAAGGCATTAAGACTTCATTTGCAAGCTTTATCTTTAATGTAAAATGGCAGCAATTGACATTTATAACTGTCTGGTACAATACCCTGTATGATACAGGCAGAAGCTACAAGAATCTTATGTTGAATGAAAACTTATTTCTTTCAGCTGTCCAAAACTAAAAAGGGTCTGGTATAAGAAATGCACGCATTCTCTTGGCTTGGATTGCAAGAGAGGAGTTTCTCGGGGGTTAGATATTTTATTTTTTTTTGTGTGCTTTGTGAGATAAAAGGGAGTTGAACACAGGTTAAGATTAATTCTTCTTCTCTAGATTATCATTTCTGGGTGCTCTCTCTCCCAGTTTATTATTCAACAGGGGATTTTCTTACAGTGTAGAGAACTTGTAGCAAAAACTTTCTAAATTGCTCACAGATTAGTGACTTTATTTTCTTTTGTATCCTTAGATTTGAATCAGTACTGTTTCCAGTGTGGGCTGTCAGTTGAGCCAAAGAAAATCTAGGCAAATGAGATTTTATTTATTTTTTTTTAGCTTAAGCTCCTAATGATTGTGCTTTAGGTTAATACTTAGCAAGTACAGGTAGGAAAACATTCATCAGCAATCACACTTCTCTTTGAATAAGGTAGAGATAGTAAAGCTGTCAGTGCAATTTTTTTCTCCTCATAATAAAGGTAGAAATGCAGCTGTAAATACTAATTTTTCTTTTCTATTTGACTTGTGAATTCTCCTCCTCAATTCACGTCTTCGTCTTGATGTTTTATGAGTGTATGTGTGCGCATGTGTGTGGCTGTGTGAACTACGTTTATTTACCTATTTGGAACATATAAATGATAACAGCAGCTGCTCAAAGAGAGCATTCCACTGCACCAATTAATGTTCCATGCTAAATAAGAAATTTACATCCCCCACACCAGTCTTGTTACAAAATAATTAATTTGATTCAAATGCTAAATTAAGTATGGCAAGGAGGTTTTTTGGATTAAAGAGGAAATAGACTGCAGCCTTGGAAAGCCTAGAGCATGTTTTGCACTGCACCTTGAAACAAACAGCTTTGACTAAAGAGTGAGTTAGTCTATCGCTTTGATGGCTGCATTACCAAGTCAAAGTCTTCAGGGCCTCGTGAGGGTTCAATGACAGAGAATATTGTAGTAGCTAGATGTAGGACACATAGAATTTAGGCTTTTTGATCAAGTTGCAATAAACAGCTCTAATTAAATGGGTTTCCCAGAGGGGATTAAAGAGAAGTGAAGAACTGTTTTATTATTTAAGATTCAAACTATTGCCTCCATTAGACATATTCAGAGTTTATAGTTAGGAACCATTATGGGTACATTTCAGTGGAGATTGCATATGCAGTATACCTGATATATTTTCTTTCTTTGTCTTGGTAAAAATAAAAATCTTCAGGTCCCATTTGTGTTTCAGAACAGTTATTAGGTAGTCATGCTCTTATTTCCCTTCAGACACACATCTGTCGACTCACAAGTACAGGGAAGAGAAAAAGAAGGAGAAAATAATAAATTTATAGTGGTGATATACTGTATTCCTATTTTGAAATCTATTTTAATTTGAATCTCTATTCTATTGGGTAACCAACCATAAATGGCCATGTTTTTTTGTCTATGAGAGATCACCATTGGAGTTCTGATAATTATTTAAAATCTTAGAGGTGTTGTATTCCTCCACATAATTCTTTACCAGAAATGGTTTGTATCGTACACTCCAGTTCAACATCCTGTGTTACTAGGCTACCTCACACTGTATAAAGACACCACAGGAGTCTGATTAGAAATCGCCCCATGAGTTATTAGAGCAAACAAAATCCATCACTCTCCCAATGAACCAGTAAAAAGAAATGCAGTGCTGTCTCCTTAGTTAATCAGGATTTTGAAACAGCATTACTTAGGTCACTCCTAGGGGCCTAGCTCCTTGACTTATGACCTCACTTTGCAAGTACACAGGTACTTATTTTTACATGCATACTGAAAATTAAATAACTTGAACTATGGTCCTGATAACAGCAATAGCTTTTAAGACCTAACAGCTGACCTATGTACTGAAAAACAAAAAAAAAATAAACCAATCCTTTGAATATTGGGGTTTTTTTTTTCATAAAGAAATAATTGATAGTGGAGCTGTTTAAAAAATGTTTTCTTCTCATTGTGTGCTGAAAACTTGAAACTTGCTAGTAAGTGTAACCAAATACAGCCTGGCACAGGGGACTTCAAGGCAGTTTGTCAGCTGTCAATTGACCAGTGTTCCTAGACACCCTTAAAATCTCCTTCAGTTTATTTTCAATCATATGAAATATGTTGCAGTAACTACTAGCTTCCTAGCTAGTAGTACTACTAGACTACTTAAAGAGAAATTTTTGAAGCTTTAACAGAGGGTTAAAGTTCTCAGAGGTAAAAGAAATAAAAACCAAAGGAGCAGGCTTACAGACCTGTACCAGGTCACCCTTCTTTAAAGACATGAATTCAGTGTGAAACATCAAAACAATGGAGCTTTATTAATTCTACAGAAAAGATTCAAAATGTTACTGAGGAATACTCTCCCAGCAGACTTAGATTGTTCAAACACAACAATCGAAAGATCAGGTAAGGAGGGGAGGGAAGAATTTTTAACTTGAGGAGAAAAAAACCCAGAAAATTTTATTTTATGGTGAATCACAGAATTTGGCAAAAAAGCCCCAGTATTCACCCCTTGATATACCATAGCAGAGTTTGCTTTTTTGAACAAGTTTCTTACAGTAAAATATTTATTTTTTCAACTTGTATAAATTTGTTTCCCTTTTAATTACCAGACAACAAACTTCATAGGACTAAGCCTAGTTAACATATAAATGAAAAAAAAAAAAAAAAAACAACCAAACAAACCAGGTCACAGGAAAATATGGATACAAAAACAGTGAAGTTAAGGTAACACTTTCCTTCTTAATATTGTGCTTTTTCTTTTGAACTGTGGTTAACAGGGATTGGTACTCATTTAAACTCTGGTCCTGCTCTTACTGAAGTCAATGGCAAATCTCTTCCTGGCTTCAGGAGCACAACGAAAGGTGAAGAGCACCCAGACTCTCTCGGTAAAGGAATGAGACACTTTGAACAAAGCTGGTAAGGGGTCTAGAGAACAAGTCTTACAAGAAGCAGCTGAGGGAACTGGAGTCATTTAGCCTGGAGAAAAGGAGGCTGAAGGGAGACTATCACTCTCAACAACTACCTGAAAGGAGGTTGTAGAGAGGTGTGGGTTGGTCTCTTCTCCCAAGTAACAGGGGATAGGACAAGAGAAAATGGCCTCAAGTTGTACCAGGGGAGGTTTAGATTGGATATTAGGAAAAATTTCTACACCAAAAGTGCTATCAAACATTGGAACAGGCTGGCTGGGGAGGTGATTGAGTCATCATCCCTTGGAGGTATTTAAAAGCCATGTAGATGTGGCGTTTAGCAACATGGTTTGGTGACGGTTTTTGTCAGTGTTAGGCTGATGGTAGGACTCAATGATCTGAAAGGTCCCTTCCAACCTAGGCAATTCTATGTTTCTATGACATTTCATTCGGAATAATGTTGTTGGAGTTTTTTTGATACTAGAATTACAACAGACAACCCACTTGTGATTGCTATCTCTACATCACAGTCTACAAGAGACAAATAACTTCCCCAGATTAAATATAGCTGAGAAATGAGAGCAAAGTGGGACTGGGAAACAGAGATGAGGTGACTTGCTCAAAGCCTTGGAGCAAGGCAGTGACAGAGTTGGGAAAGATCCTCCTGAGCTAGGATAGCTGCTGGACAACACAGCCACCTTGTACCAGCAGTCACAGAGATTACATTTGCCCATATATGGGAAAATGGAAGCACCAAAAAAACAGAGTGAGGTGAATAGTGATCCTGAAAGAGGAAGCTGGCATGATGAAATATCAATGATCAAAGAAACAGTGCTTAGAGTACACAGACAAAAAATTTTGTAGCGGTATGTTAGACAAGCTTGTGAAAGAGAAGCAATGAAAATTTATTGTGCCTGAATTATTTAATGTTAGGCAGAGTATTCAGGAGTTTTTTTCAGTGGAACTATCCTGAATTTACTGAGCATGAACAAGATCGCTTCATAGAATTTCTCTATTTTTTAAATTATTATTATTTTTAAGGTTACAAAAGATATGTATACTTCTTGACAGGGTCCTTCCAGAAAATGATGAGCATGATAAGAAACCAGTATACAATATGTAAGAACTGCAATATTTTTGAAAGATATACTCCTGCTCCAATTCGTATACAGAGAATAAATTTATTAAATGAATTCTGTTATAAAATAGAAAAGGTAGATACAGAAGAAAAACTATAATACTTCAGAGCAAATAGAGCAATTACTCTCTTAAGAGCAGACCTTACATCACAATGTTAATAAATATCTTTAAAAATTAATGCTAAAGGAAAAAGAGTGGACATATTGATCAAGAAGGAGGAGTATATCATTGGAATAGTAGAAAAGGGGAAAGGCATCTAATTGCTTTAGAGGTGAGAACAAGATGAAAAAAATCAAAAACTGAAAAGACAATGTAATGAATAAAAAAGTGACTTAAAAAAAACACCCCAAACTTTTCTCCAAAATGAATATTTCCCTTTGAGACTGTTTGCATCAGAAGGGAAATATCACTTTGGGCTTTAAAGATGGGAATGAACTAATTATAATTAATATTCACTTTGCCAAAGATCTTGGGGAAGTTATTTAGCTTCCTTTTGGTTTAGCTGCCTGGGCTATTAAAAAAGGATGCTATATTTTTCTATTTCACAAAGATGTGAGACATAATATAATACATAGCAGTGGAAGATACTTTTATAAAAGAAGGAAAACATAGTTTCTAAGTATACTGGGTTTGCGTAGCAACGTTTTTGTAGCGGGGGGGGCTACAAGGTTGTATTCTGTGAGAAGCTGATAGAAGCTTCCCACATGTCCAATAGAGCCAATGCCAGCTGGGTCCAGGATGGACCCACTACTGGCCAAGGCCGAGCTCATCAGCGATGGTGGTAGAGTCTCTGTGATAACGTATTTAAGAAGGGGGAAAAGACCAACTATGCGGTAGCAACCAGGAGAAAGGAGTGAGAGAAACAACTATACAAACATCAAGGTCAGTGAAGAAGTTGGGGGAGGAGGTGCTCCAGGCGCTGGAGCAGAGATTCCCTATAGCCCATGCTGAAGACCATGGTGAGGCAGGCTGTCCCCCCTGCAGCCCATGGGGGTCCATGGTGGAGCAGATATCCACCCTGCAGCCCATGGAAGACCCTACACCGGAGTAGGTGGATGCCTGAAGGAGGGTGTGACCCCGCGGGAAGCTCATGCTGGAGTAGACTCCTAGCAGTACCTGTGGACCCGTGGAGAGAGAGGAACCCACGCTGAAACATATTTGCTGGCAGGACTTGTGACCCCATGGAGCCCCATGCTGGAGCAGTTTCTTCCTGAAGGACTACGGCCCATGGAAAAGACCTATACTGGAGCAGTTCATGAAGAACTGCAGTCCATGGGAAGGCCTCACATTGGAGAAGTTTATGGAGGACTGTGTTCCATGGGAGGGACCCCACGCTGAACCAAGGGAAGAGTGTGAGGAGTCCTGTCCCTGAGGAGGAAGGAGCAGCAGAGACAATGTGTGATGAACCCATTCCCCGTCCCCCTGCACTGCTCAGAGGGAGGAGGTAGAGAAATTGGGAGTAAAGTTAAGCCTGGGAAGAAGGGAGGGGTGGGGGGAAGGTGTTTTAAGATTTGGGTTTTATTTCTTAATACCCTGCTCTGACTTCTAATTGGCAATAAATAAAATTCATTTTCCCCGAGTCGAGTCTGTTTTGCCCGTGATGGTAATTGCTGAAAGATCTCCCTGTCCTGATCTTGACCCATGAGCATTTTGTCGTATTCTCTCTCCCCCTGTCCAGCTCAGAAAGGCGAATGATAGAGTGGCTTTGGTGGGCACCTGGCATCCAGCCAGGGTCAACCCACCATAAGTAGTTTAAGGATCCAGCTCTCTCATGGTGCATTGTTTCTGTCTATTTATAGTGCTTCTGTCCACTCTTATGTCTCAGAAGTACTTATCTCCTTAGGAAGATTAATTGACTTGGAGACAAACATTTCTTTTTTGCTTTTGTAAAAGGTTGATATGAGAACAAAACTAGGAGTCCTTATGAATATGAGGAAAAAACTCCATATAATGGAAGAATATTGCTTCAAAGATATCATCTTTCCAAGGATAATTTAAAAAGTATAGTCTATATATATTTATCAATAGTATCATATACTAGATCTCTGATAAAGAGTTCATATGCAGCCAGTCAGAATAAGACAGAATTAAAGATCATAAACCATTTTTACACTCTGTTTAGCATGAATAGTTTTGATGTGGCAATGATAGGTTAAAGGATACAAACAAAACAAGGTTTGTAGTTGAAGGTAATATCTTTTCTATGACAAATTGATCTTTCTGGAGCGATAAACAACAAGCAATCTTTTTGATGTGGAATAGAACTTGTGTGACTGGTTTTTTCTCCAATCACTTCAGATGGCCTCATAAAAATTATTATTTCTCCCTACAAATCTTTTCTTGCTTATAAGCTGTGGACAAATATAATTCTGGAAAAACTATTTTCAGGAAGAATTTGACTGAGTAACATAGAAACTCCTAAACAGTTAAGCTTGTGGATTAACCTATTCAGAAACATGCAGAAAATAGCAATAAACTCACAAGGCTTATTCAGGCACTTGCATTATTGAGGGCAGGTGTCACAACAGGACCACCCAAAACTTCAGTTCTGTGTTTGTTATTTTGATTTTACTGAATAGCTTTTAAGCCCTCTGCGCATTTGATTAGAACTAATGTCCCTTCACTTGTATAAGATCCAATGAAGCAGCTAACTCTTTCCTAGTTGCAAATCTGTTTGCCACAATGCTTAGTTTTAAAATTAGTATTTTTATTTTTTGATCAAAGCTTTGCTGCATGCATATTTTTTGAAAATTCAGGTAAAAGACTACAGGGTTTGGCAGAAGAAACAGAGGAAGAGGAAAATCTTCAGTCTAAAAGGAGAAGTTCGAAGAATAGTGTCCTTTCTCTCTAGTGCTGGAGATTGACTGCTGTCAGTGCTCCTGCCTTTCTCCACTCAATGTGTGGAGAACACTGCTTAAGAAAAATATGATAAAAGCGTAGCTTATTGCACTTGCACAGTTTATGGCATTCCTCTTGGAAAAGGAGATTAAAAAAAACAAAACAAAACAACAATTAGTAGCTTCTGGTTTTGTTTTGAAAAAGGCCCAAGTATTGCCTGACCCTGCAGTTCCATAATGTATCTGTGATTAATTCTGTCACTTTCTTTGTCCAAGACAACTTTCTGTCAGGCACTTTTTATTATCCAATCTAGCTAACAAAGTACTGGTTTTCAATCCTGTTGACTGGTGGGGGAAAAGGAGGAGTGGAAGGGCTCCTGCAGGCTGCAAGTCTTGTGAGAGACGTTCCCCAGGGACACAGCACCATCCTGCCTATAGAAATGCTCCCCAGCCACAAGCTGCCATATTCCTTTTCCTGTTCCCCTCATCCTGGGGGTCTGGCTCTCTGGAAACCCAAGGCCTGGTTTCCATGTAGCATGTCTGTGCAACCAGGGCTTAAACTTCTGAGAAAGCTGCTAAATTTTGAAAAAGAGCTGCAAGAAAGTCCACAGATCGGAGCAAGAAAAGGTAAAGAAAAGACAGTGAGAGTGGCAGACAGAGATCAGACTATTGAAAAAGGGGCAGTTCACAGGCCAAGGATTCAAAAGGAAGAATACTAACAGAAAAAAAATATTGTAGCACTAAAGAAATAAAACAGGGATCTGGAAGACTGCAACTCAGCAACGCTGAGGATGTGTTGAAGCTGACACATCCCTACCTGAGTGACAGCCTCCTGGAGAGCAAACACTCTTTGTGTTCTATTATGGGTTTAGGGAGCCCTGTTAGTGTTTAGCCAAGTAGCTCATTCTTCCTTAACATCTATCGTGTGTATCAGCCAGTAAACAATTATGTCATACTTTGAAGCTGGGTGTCTACTACTTGCAAAATGCCTGCATGCGGTAAAAGCTGCCTGATTGAACTGCCCCAAACAGAAAGGGTTATGCCTTCTTCTCTCTGGGAGGAGACCTTACTGCTATTATTATCATTTGTCTGTTATCCCCTGCTGCTGCCCCAGTAGCAAATTGTTCCTATTACAGCACAGCTGGAGTGCTGCCCTGGGAATAAAAATCATATCCACACTAGAGCAAGAGGCCAACAGGAATGGTTAAATTTGCCTTTCTCCTTCACCCTCCTCCCTGCATATCCATGTGTAGGGCAGCTTTCAGCACAAACCGGGAAAGACATTTGCAGTCATGTTTCTGGTTATGCAGCCAAATGCCTTAATTGCTCGGCCTCCAGGATCCTTCGTTCTCAAGGTGTAAATCCAGAAGAATACCATTAATTGTCATGAAGTAGCTACACCAACATAAAAGTAACAAAGAAATGGTCAGCTTTTTTTATTTAATTATCGGAGTAATGAGCTTCTCCTCCTTTCTGTCCAGGCATGTGTTTTGTACCAGGAGGTGCTGGTCCATGATGGTTCCAGTAAGAAAGGTGCTAGACTTGGTAATATGTCATTTAGAGTGCTATTTACTAGAGGTAACACTATAAAGAAAGAGAAAATAGTATAGACAATCTCCCGTCCCAGGGTGGTAACCCTGAATAGTGCTGCACCGAATGTCCTTCCAATCTATGCACAGCAGGCTCTGCAGACCCCATCTATAGAAGAGGTTAACCTGATACTGTAAGCTGGCAATTAAGGACTCTCTAAGACTCAATTTTGGAGTGTTAGAAAGCAGGCATTCTTTATTGCAGCACTGGGTGCACAGGGGATCACTCCGCCTAGTGTGCGCGCCCAGTTGCTCAACTACAAAGGTTATAAGCAATCAGAATATACATATTCATTACATTTCCCAGAAATGATTAACATATTCATATTATCACCTAGAACTCATTAATATATGTAAACATCCTTGACGCATGTGCGCCCATGTCCATTGGTGGTCTTCCAGGGTCCTCTGGTTGTCGTCGGTAGTCTTCCTCACCGTGTCCGCTGATTGAACTCGGTCTTCGTGCCAGTTCATCTTTTGGCCTAGTTTGCAGCTCTTGCTTTCACAAAGCTAGCTTATTCTAGCATCTCTCCCTAACTATTCTACTCAAGGATACAATGTCTCAAGGCTTCCTTTTATCAAACTAAACCTAGCAGATGTTTAACCCATCTGCTTACAAAGCATTTCAAACGTAGCTACATTATTCCAGTAAGGAGGGAACTAAATGTTCTTTTTAATTCAGAATCAGTAAGGCCTGAGGAGTCTTCCAGCCCAGCATTTTGTGCTGTTCAAGGTTACTGTATCACCAGCTACTGTATCAAACCGATTTGGGTCATTACAGCTATTATAGGGTTTTCTTACAAGGAAACAACTCTATTCATCATTTGTTCTGTCAAACGGAAAGGATGCTCACATGAGAACTTTTTCCCACACTTTCAGATACAAGCAAGGCCATGCGGGAGGCGTAATCACTGGTAGCAAGAGGAAGCTGCCCGCAGGCTACTACATTGCAATGAGCTGGCTGAGTTTGTCCCAAAGCTGAGGAATTTGTGCAGCACAACAAAGCCTGAAAACCAACCATGCAGCACAGTGCAGTAAAGAACAGGCCTGGGCGTGCTTGGGTTAACTGTTCAATGGATCACTGACTCCTCAGCCCACAGGGCTCTTCTGGTCAGGATCACTAGCAAGTGACACCTGTGGAGTCCTACTGATGATTAGAAAATGAAATGCCACTGGCGATGTGTGAAACATCTGGTCATTTGTCAGAAAAACATCAGGAAACCATTTATCCCGTGTGTTGCACAGGGCTGATGTTTGCTGTTCTCTTAGATGAGGATTGTCATTTATTGTGAGTTTAGTCAGTAACCAGACATGGGGCCATGGCAGTGGTTTCTATATTCTAATACTGCGCAAATGATAGATTTGTAGTTTGATGTTTGTCTCTCCCTTGCAAGATTCTTGTGAACACAGTGGACACAGACCTAGTCAGGTCACCAGGACTCACTGAATTGACATGGGGACTCCACTGATTTAAATGAGTATTGCAAAAATGATTCAGTGGCAGAGTGTTTTCTGACATACTGAAAATAACAGGTTTAAACAGCTTTGAAGGGAAAGCTGTTGAGGTAGACTGCATCTAGGAAGCAACTATACACCCCTGAATATGGCTTGAGATTTGTGAAATAAAAAAAATATGAATTTGTAGATTGGGTTTGTATAATTTGACAATCTCTTTTAAAAGCTTTAGGTACATTTTTTTGAGTTTTTGCTCAGGTTTAATGGCTAGAAATATTGTCTGGGACATATAATTGTAATTGCTGTTACTTCTTTAAAAAAACTGTTGTCTTCTCAGAAGACTTGACCAATACCAGTGAGATCGTTTTCATGTTTCTCACACTGGTATTGTGGACCTACATAGAAAGTAAAGACTTTCGTCACATTTCTGATTCATCTCAGTGAAAACCTTGCATTTACTTATTGTATTTAAGCACAGCAATTAGAAAATAAGCTTCTCTGATATTGTCTCTACTATTACCTGAATCCAACCAACAATAGAAATGTTATGGCCTTTCAAAATTGTGGTTTTGTTTAAAAAATAAAATAAGAAATCACCAATATTTTCAGAGGAAAAGAAAGAAGTCTTTGTGCAGTCATAGAATAATAGAATCATAGAATCTTCATGGTTGGAAGGGACCTTTGAGGTCATCGAGTCCAACCATACACACACACAAAAAAACCCTCTACAATCTCTGTCACTAGAGCATGCCCTGACGTGCCAAATCTAGACGTTTCTTAAATGCCTCTAGGGATGGTGACTCAACCACCCCCCTGGGCAGGCTGTTCCAGTGCCTGACCACTCTTTCAGTAAAGTAATTCTTCCTAATATCTAATCCAAACCTCCCCTGCCACAGCTTCAGTCCATTTCCTCTGGTCCTGTCATTATTCACCTGGGAGAAGAGGCCAACACCCACCTCTCTACAACCTCCTTTCAGGTAGTTGTAGAGGGCAATGAGGTCTCCCCTTAGCCTCCTGTTCTCCAAACTAAACATGCCCAGTTCCCTCAGCCTCTCCTCATATGGCTTGGTCTCCAGACCCCTCACCAGCTTGGTAGCTCTCCTCTGGACACGCTCCAGCACTTCAGTGTCCCTCTTGTACAGAGGGGCCCAGAACTGAACACAGGACTCGAGGTGAGGCCTCACCAGTGCCGAGTACAGAGGCACCATCACTTCCCTACTCCTGCTGGCCACGCTGTTCCTGATACAAACCAGGATGCTGTTGGCCGCCTTGGCCACCTGGGCACACTGCTGGCTCATGTTAAGCTGGTCGTCCACCAGCACCCCCAGGTCCTTTTCTGCTGGGCAGCTTTCTAGCCACTCTTCCCCAAGCCTGTAGCGTCATGTAAGGGTAAAGTCAATACCAGGCTTAAATAAACATAGTAATATCAATAATATACAAGCGTATCATAATGTGAAATAAAATTTACATCCTACACACCTCTATCTATATGCTTTCTTTCTGCAACATAAACACACCATTTTTGTATACATTATACAGAATGTGCATAGCAAGATATCAAAATAAGTACCTGTCAATAATAGGAAAATAAAAAAATTGGTTTCAAAATAATATTAAAAGCTATTTAAAATATTTACCACTTCCTCACCCCCCCTTAAATGATAGGGTAGTTCAGTGTATATTAAAGTGTAATTTCAGACAAAATAATACCTAGCGTTTAAGAAATTTCTTAAAAAATCTTTTCAGAACAATGATTTTCCAAAGGTGTTAATGGTAGTGCCAAAAACACTTGGTGAACGTGCATAGAATTTAAAATTTAAAATGTTTTGAGATAAATACTACATTGATTCCTCTAAAGGAATTAGTTCACTTTGATCATGTAACTGATTTGTGTCCAAACTGGTGGAGTGACTAATTATTTCACATTAAGTTTAGTACATTTCCTAGTAATTATAAAATATCACTGATAGTTTGACTCTGAAGTTTAGTGATCTCTAATTTCTAGTCAAATGTTCAGATGCACCTGTAGGGAAAAAAATAAAAAAATAAAGTATTATATAGGGTAATAATATTATTGTTTTTCAGATCATAAAAAAAAACATTCCCTGGCACAATATCCAGCAGAACTTTTTGCATGTGTAAGACAAAGATGGAAAACATAAAGATGACAAACACAAACACGAGCGCTGAGGACTATACAACATTCTGCATAAAATTCTGATCCCAATGAAGTCTAGTGGTACAACAGTGTATGAAAGTAGGAGTACATGTAGATAACTTTATGTGAGGAGAAAGGATTTTTGACAAAAGACTAGACTTTTCTTGTAATTTAGAAGTGATTTATTTTGAAATGTACTCTCTGTTCACATCTGAATATTCATTTTTTTCTTTATGGCTGATTTCATAGGCAAAATACTTTATGAAACAGGTATTTTGCTGGTTTTCTAATAATACTTTTGCATTAATCTAGTGCCAGTATTAGGACTTCTAAATTGGGTGGAAACACAAATTAAATTATCCATGAATTTAGTGATGCACCTCTACTCTAGAACACCAGAGCAAATTTCATTGTCATTAAAGTAGCAAAAAACTGCTGATAAACATTTGAGGGTAACACGGGGGTGGGGGGGGTGGGGAGGTGGGGGAGAGAAAAGAGAAGAGAAAGAAAAGGGTAAGATTACAGCTTCAAAAGCAATCCCAAAGTCCTAAGACTACCTGTATCTGTCTTTCCCTGCCGTGAAAACATCATTCAGGTCCCTCTGAGCCTGGAATAATATATACATTTCTTTAATTGAGAAATTTCTAGAATTACATAAGTGGGGTAGGACAAGTTGGGACAGGACAACCTGGCAAAGACAGAGAAGCAATGGAGCTACCTGAGCCTCCTCGGTTTACTGTCCTCTTCAATACCTACTTCCCTCCCTCTCCTTGGTGAGAACACCAATGGCCAGTACTGTTCTTTTAGTTTCATCAGCAGTTTTGCACAGTAAGTTAAATGTACCAGACTCAATAAAGCCCTTAGGCTTTTATAAATGAAATACAGCAATGATTTCTTTAGATGCTTGACTTCTCCACAGAACCCCAGATGCCTCAGAAAGATAAATCCAAAAGCTGAGTGAAGAGTTACAGCCACCTAAACAAAAAGCAGCCGTATCTGAGCTTCTCTCTCTGCACACCTGGTAGGTGCCTAGGTGGCACTTTCCATCCTTTGCTCTAGATGCGGAGTTCAGCAGTCACCCTGAGAAGTTTCATCAAGAGTGAGGAGGAACACTGCCCCACAGGAGAGGTATCTGTCAGAAAGAGGACAGTTAAGGATATTCATCTTTATGTCTTGTCAGAGCATCCACTTGCTGGATCCAAATGTGGTCTAAGCAGGCGTTAGCTCAGACAATAATGGTCAGAGAGTTAGATGTCTAACCTTCAGGTAACAAAAGATGACACCTTGTTTTTTTTCCAAACATAGGGAACTAGTAAGCGTGAAAGTTTTGGACTTTGTTGCTGAAGCCCACTGAAATCCTGTTTGAGAGGATTTTTCTTTATTATTTTAACCTTCTTTGAGAGCTCTTTTCACCCTTTAATGAAGTTATTCCTGCTTTGAAACATTTGTTAAGTCTGGTCTGGGAAAAAGCTAAAGAACAGAAGTATCAGCCCCAAGGATAATCTGCTGCAATAGCTCCAATGTTATGGAAAAGTGAAAGCAGGGCATTGCATTTCAGAAGACTGTCACTGACCCGTGACAGCGAACACTTGATTAGAACCTTCCTAGTCAGGAACACCAAACGAATAGACAGTCATCTATTGCAATGGGGGTTTTGCTGTTGTTTTTTCATACTGTATTTCTGAGCTGAATAGTCTTAATCTACCAAGTTTCCTCCTAATAAAACTTGTAGATTAGCAAATGGACTCAGGGATCACTAGCCCTTAATTGTGTCATAAACCTAACAGATTCCATCCCCTTCATACTTCAGTAATACTTTGACAAGCTCATCAAACAACCAAAGTTCAATAAAATTTAATTTTAATAAAATATTTTTAAAAGATCCAGTAGAAATTCATATTTTGGTGTTTATTTTATAATGACACAAACAGTACACAAGCCGTGTTTTACAATTTTAAAATATCTATTGTGTATATCAGAACATGCGTTTGTTTAAATAATCTATAACTCCACAGTTTTAGCTGTTTACTGAAAATTAACATCATGGTTAATTCGCATTGTTTTGATCTGATGTCCTGCAGAGAAAAGTCGTAGATTTTTTCATCTGCAATATTCAGAAATGAAATGTTAAAGACTTTATTTTGCCTTTGATGAAAAAAAGCACTGCAATTTGAAAGCAAATTATTCTCATTATTTAAGTCCAATATTAATTTATACTTTATTATATAATACATTTCTTTCAATCAGCTTGCTTATTTAATCCGTCTGTTCTCTCTTTCTGAGGAAATATGTTAGTTGAAAGAGAAAGGCAGCTCCGAAGAAGAATCTTGGATAAAATATTACATTAATAACTGATGAACATAATACTCTGTCACCAGAATGTATATCAAGTTTTAAAGGGGAATGGAAATACCCCTATGAGGGAAAAAAAAAGAAAAAAAAAGATATTTTATTTTTAGTCTGTTCTTGCCATTTCTCTGTTTTGTGCTTTTAGACTGTGAGGTGAAAGATTATTTCTTCACACGTGTCTTAAAGGATTTTAAGATACTTTTCAGAACACATAAATGAATGATACCGCTTTTTAAAAAAACAAACAACTTTTGAAATCACTATAAATCCTATTCTTCAAAGAATAATAAGCCTTCACCTACATGCAGTGTCTGAGGTGTGCAGAACCTACATCTTTATAAATAACTCTAGATCATGATGTTGTTGAATCTTTAAAGACTGTTCAGGTAAGTGTGTTGGCTAAGAGGGAGCTGGAATTTTCCAGATTATGAACAAGTGGAATAAGTCTGTATTTTTCAATAAAGACAGAACTTTGAGACTTTGAGGAAAAAGGAAAGTTGGAGAAAGCTGAGCAGGGAAGAAAAATAGTGATTCATGTTTTCATTGTTAGATTAGGAGTCTGGTGAACCACAGAAGATAGAAACCAATTAGAAAGAGGAGAGCCCTTGTGATGTGACAGGGGTCTCTTGACTCAAATATTACTTCAAAGAGGGAGATATACCAGGACAGGGAAACAAATGAAAATACTTGTTTTATTCTGTTCTGTTTCATTTTTTTATTCTATTTCTTCTTTCACCTTCAGAAACACTCACGTTAGCATCTTTGTGAAGTAAATATATCCATTTGTTTCACCTGCCATATATCCTGAAAAGACAAACTGTAAATTCAGATTTGTCATTAGGAAGGTGCCATAAAAATTTTCACTTGTGTTCACAGTGTGTGTGTGTCTGTTCATAACTAGCACAGCGACCTGTGCTAGTTATGAAGCTTTAAGATGGGGCAATAAAGACCATTTCCCTGATGAGATTATAAGTAGGGACGATATGCCCAGGAAAAAATGACAGACGAAAAATGAGAAAGTGCTGTGTCTTTATTCAGTCCTAGAAAAGCTTTCAGAGATGTGGATATGGGGAGACATATATACAGCAGTGTAGTGAGGTTGTATTAAGGAGCTCTACACAGACTGTGACTCAGGGCTCTCCAACTGTGCCTACACATAATGTTGAACAAATAACATTTCCAAACATATTATATTTTCCGGGCATTATCAAGAAAACAACTGTTGTTTCAAATACTGGAAGAATTCTCAATGCAGCTGATTTGAGTGGCAGATACTTAAAAAAAAAAAAAAGAAAAAAATTGCAATATCAAAAAATGAAGACATTTCTAATACAGAAAACCAGAACTTGAATGGAATTAGTTGCAAGCAACTGTCTCCAAGAAGATAATTTTATCCTAATGTTAAAAAAAAATTAAAAATCTTAAGCATTTGGACATATTTTCACAGAAAATACTTGGGAAGTGAAAATATAACCTTATTACACAGACTGTAAAAGTAGCATCATTGCTGCATTCAGATATTCCATTCCATTCTTTCTTATGCTTTAAGACAAATAATGGCACAGGAAAACAGGAAATTCTAGTCCGGATCTATGGCAGAAAGCAAACTTGTTGCTCTGGGAATCCCTTTGCAAGCTGTATAACTTTATTGCGTTTGCAGCCAACAATTAGTTAGAAGATTAAAACCGGGACTTGAAGTCAACACTGAAAGCCACAAGTGAGGTAATTAGTAAAATGATACTGAATTACAATCTCTTTCTAATGAAGACATCTTTTCATGGTAAAGATCCAGATATCACTCACTCAAGTGCAAATTGAAGAAACCAGGTAATCAGGATGGAGCTTTGGTTCTAAACTACTTCTTATGATAAATGGCAGCTCTAATAACCACCTATTGTTTCTCTTGCCCCTGCAAATACTGGATATTTTTCCCCCTTCTTTTCCTTGGTACAAAGTGTTGCTGTAGCATAGCAAGCATGTATGAAGGTGGAAAGAGAAGAGGCAACCTGCCCAGTTACTTCCACTCTGCATTCATACGCCAGGGCCCGTGAGTTCAAGAGCCATTTCACATCCAATAACAATGTCGTTGCCCCTCTGTACTTGCAGCAGAGACATAACTGTATGCTTAAAGACAGGTTGTCTTTGACAACACCACAGAGATTTCTTTTTCAGGACTATTCCCCAGTCAGGTTGCTTTCTGAGCTGATGCCCACAATATCCTCAGTGCTTTCTCCTTCTGTTGCCGTGGTTCTGCATTTGCTGTTTGAGAACAAAATTATGTTTGATGAATGTGATAGCAGTGTGTTCCCCTCACATTCGTGGATGGTAATTATTTTTTTGGTACAGCTGCTCTTAATGTACCTCATGAGCCTGGTGAGAAGCAATATAAGACTAGCTGCTGTTACTGTCATTATAATTATTAAGAGTTTAATTTGCAATTCCTTTTATAAAAAAAAAAAAAAAAACAACCACAAGCAAACCCTGAAATGTAGAATAAAACCATATGCACAAAACAAAGTTTGAAACAGTTAAAATTAATAATATTTCTGATTGTTTCATAAGCTGAAGTATGCTGTGTATCTTGAGGTGCTAAAAAAAAGTACATTTGCACCCTAATTGCTGCACAGTGTACCAAAAGTATTTCTGTCACAATTCATACTAACTGAATCGCAGGAATTCAGTTGAATGTATTTGTTCCACACCACAGATCTATTTTAGAAACATAACTGAGCTGAAATTCAGGAAGAGAAGACAAAGCCTTGTACATCCAGGACTCTGGACTGAGAGTTTTCACTTCTTGTGAACACCGCAGTATACCCTGGTTTTGCATTGTCACACTTCTGTCCTACAATAATCTCCAAAGGGCAGTGAGTTATCTGCTCCTTTTCCCTACTGTTTTTCCCTTTCCTCTCCCGTCTCTCTTATGTATGCTCTTGAAAGGTTCACATAAGTAGGGTAGCATAAGATTTTTACATGACAATGATAGACAGAAATCTCTTGTGAGACGAATTTCTTAGCAGAAAATCCAATTAATTCACAGGAGACTTGACCCACCTGACATCAGCAATTCTTTTTGATTTGGGAGCAAATTGGAGGACAAGAATAAATCTCAGAAACAGGTTGGTTTCTTTTTTTTTTTTTCTTTCTTCTTAGAACCACTGTCTTAGCATTTTTATGTTGATAGAAGAAAAAAATATTACTAGTTCAAACTGTATTTAAAATATCTATTTTTGTTGTTATTCTAGACTAACTTGCTTTTTCAGTGCATAATGAAGAATATTTCAGTGATTAAAAGGAATAATGAGCAATTACAAAGAACTGAAAATCATATCCTTAGCTGAAAAACTCTTTACTGAAATTATTTTCTGAAAGTACAAATTATCATGTTTTTTAGAAGATGTGCTGATTCCCAGTAGCTAAGGGAATAACATTGTTGAGATAATGTACATTATAATTTCAGTTCTGTCAAGATAAAGGAAAAACTTATGATTAGGTTAGGCTTAGATCATGTGTATTTAAAGGAAAGACTAACTTATTTTTCAGTGGTGTCCTTCTGTAAAAGCAGAATAAATCCTTAGTTTGATGGGCTATTTAGGCTTGACCATGTTCATAAAGGAAAACTGAAAAACCATGGGAAAAATTTATTTCATGTTTAACAAGCAGTCAAGTAACAGTCAACTTCGTCTAAATGCAGTATTGTCGTACTCAGTGCCCAGGGACTGATAAGCTGATGGGTGGAGATGTGTAGCACTGGCTTCACTTGTAAATGCCAAGTCCCAGTCTGAAAAAGGAGGTGTATCCCACATGAATCATCTCCATATGGCATGTGCAAAATGGGCAGATGCCAGTGGCAAACTTTTACTAGGACTTTCAGATTACCTGGCATTTGTAGAAAGGGCCAGGAGGAGTTAAGAAAAATACTGTTGTTAAATATTGTTTAACATATTACTCAACATATTGTTAGATCAAAACCAACACACGGTAAGAAAAAGACACACCCTTCTCCAAAAACATATCTAGTAAGAGTAGATCTGTGAAAAGCATAAGAGTGTGAAGTTCTATTGAAAAATATGATTTCCAAGGCAGTAGAGACCAGAAAGTTTAAGACTTGACTTATTTAGAAGTATTACTCCTTCCAAAACTCCTTTAGAAAGCCAGTCTCCAAAGAACATTTTATGGGAGGGATGAAATGTCCTCAACCCATACGTGTCCAAAATTGCTAATTGAGACACTTGGATGGTGTGCCATTTCCAGGAAATGGATTTCAGCTGACCACACTACACCACACAATGTGAGTGTTGCTGCCTCTGGACCTGTTGCTGCACAGATCCAGGTGAAAAATGAGGCCAAACCTGAAGAAAGAGTAATCGGAAGAGTTGTGTTATAAGATACCCAGGGTTATCTAAATGTTTTGCTAGACCAACACATGGAAAGTTTTATTATTTTTAAAGGTTTTCTTCTTGTCCTTTGTTATGATTACCTAATGTTCGGTCTAATATGAATTACATTTATAACTTGCAGTATAAAATCATATCAAAATATCTTGTTAACTCATTGTTTCTGTATGTTTTTAGTATGTAATTAGATGCATTATCAGTGCACCTATCAGAAAAGGCTCCCCAACCCACTCTACACCCCTAGATTTTGTATCTGTGTTCTATTTATAGATTGTTCCTTACTCTTTAACCCTCCCCTCTCCCTAAATTGCCTATGGTGGCAAGTCTTTGCACATAAACATTTACTTCTGTTATGACAATAGTAGAGTAAAATATCTGTAATCCCTCTGTCTTTTGTTTTTCTTTACTGTATATTTCCTAACAGTGTGATTATTGTTATTGAAAAAAATGTTGTAATTAGGGAAAAATGGTATAATAAACAGAAGGAGGACTGAAGAAGAGTTGTTTTTTTTTAATCTTTGTAGTACATCAGATTTTCTGAAAGCCTGATAGTGATTTATGGCTAATACATGTAAGACAAGATAAATTTCTTGTAATTCAAGTCCTTTGTGTCATGACAGTGTGAAATATGCTATCACAGATTAGTTTTCCTTACTTTCTTTTTGTTCTTCTTTTCATGTTAGAGGATGATGCATGGGGATTTACCAGCACCTGAGTAAAATTCAGCACTAAACATAACAAAGCATTGCTAAGCCTTTCAAAAATATTTCAAAATATTTGTGATCAATATGAAGAGGAGAGGAATGCTTCACGCCCCCTCTCCCTGATAGCTAGACTTTTGCCTAAGGCTGTGCCAGACAGACTATACCCACTCTTGTCTGATGGTGAAAGCTGACATTTTGTAAATACTTAGATGGCTGACCAGCTAAGAATACTGAATACCACAAATGCTAGAGGCACGGTCAGATGTATTATGCTGCCTGTACCTTATCTGGATTAAGTGTTTTTCCTTCCAATCTTATGCCTTCCTTATGCCAGCATTAAGAAGAACAACACAGCATTTAATGATGACGGGAAAAGGAATGAGTAAGAGCAAAAAGGAAAATAAATCATATTTTGCTAGAGTTCATGGAGTTAAATATAATCCAGAAACATTTATTTAGAACTGCACACTGTGTTACAGAAAATGATTACAAATGTTTTCTTAGACTTATTTGGAATCATAACTGTAATTGTTCTCTTTAACATAACACTGAGTGGAATATGAAATGATTCCATTTTAAATTCAAGTAGTTGATGCTTAAAGTTAAAGTAGAGGTAATTTCAAACACTAACCTTCCCGTTTTGGAGACAAAATAAGAGGAACATAGAGAATATTTGAGTTATAATCAGAGTCTTCTGTATATATTTCCTCTATCTTTGTACGAAATCATTTGTCAGTAATAGAGGATAAAACAAGTAAGAGAACATGCTGTACAATTTTGATTTCCTGTCAGAAATTATTCATTATTTTTGGCACTACAGCACTCTGCACAAAGTAATGGACTTGCCTTCTGCACTCAACCGAGGTATGCCACAAGAAAAATACTGAGATGCAAAACCCTTTTAAACAAGGCTCCTGAACTTGTCTCTGACATAGAATTTCCATGAAGTAAGCATCAATAGCTGTATTTCTGACCTCCTTCATGGGATATGACTCATGCTTCATCAAGCCCTAAATTCATCCTGTGGGACTACTGAAGCTACTTATTAGATTTGACATTAGTCTACCTCTGATTTGAAGTACAATGGGTGTAGAAACACATCCTCTTCCGGCTGCAGCTGTGCTGACTGAAGCGGAGTGATGCCATCTCACTCCCAGCTGATCTTTCCCACCTCCCTGGTGGAAATAACCACCCCTTCCCTTCCCATCTGCCAGATGAGATGTTCCCATGAACAACCCCTGCTCCATTTCCACCAAAATTAGCTGGGGGGATGTTTGAACATTTCTTTAAACACCTTCATTGGGCAGAGGCAGAGTAAGAAGCACAGAAAGGGCACTGACGCCAGAGGAGGGTGCCAGACGTGAGGGGTGCCAGAAAGCAACCCTTCAGCCCCCATGCTGCAGATGGAGGGGGATATCTCTCTGCTGCAGGACTGTGACTGCAGTGGGATGTCTTCCCAGGGTATACAGAAAGTGGCAGAAGTAAGGGGTGGTGCCACGCAGCATGGAATCCTCACCTCGCAGTGGCCTATGTCACCCCCTTGTGTAAGTGCAATAGTTTGTGGACTGAGCAGGAAACTATCTTTTTGGGATGGTGTAAGTATAATTTTCTCTGGCTTGCATTGCTCTTGAATTTGCTGCAAACCCTGACCAAAAACACTGGACTGTCCCAATACTGCACCAATATAACTATAGACCAGCGATCAGCTGAGTCCACTAATCTGATGGACTGCAAGTTTGAAAACAAATCTTTTTCTTCTTTTTTTTTTCCCCCCAGCAATTTCATGGAGCTGATCCTACATCTCGAATCCTGCTTTGGAGAACACGCAGAGACTAAAAATATGTGACAGGGATGAAAGGATGGAAGTGCCCCTTTCAGTCACAGGCAGGTCTTAGATCTGCTTGTACTAACTGCGTTACTGCACTCCAGCTTAGCATTTGAAGGGTTATGATTAGTGAACTTCATTTAATGTGGGAATAAATGTTTGAGAGCTCCGCTCTGTGAGTCACTCCTGCAAAAGCAGTCACCATTAAGATCTAAAACAGGTTTTCTGGAAGCTTTCTTGCCTGTAATAATAAAAAAAGGTTTGAGTAGTACCAAGCACAGTAACACAAATTTCACTAGAGACCTACTGCGTGAATGAATCACCAGTGTGAAGTGAAACATCCTCAGACCTTTAACAGATATGTGATACGTCATTAAGGCAGAGAACTCTAATGTGAAAGGCAGAGGAAGTTTCCATGACAAAGGATGAGCCCTAAACAGTAAGCAACAGCATCTGTTGGCATATAATGACAGTGATTATCCATATTCCAAGTGTCTGACTACATGTAAGATAAGTGACATTAAAAATAACCCTCCTTTGTATCAAAATCAATGGTAATTCTTGTTCAGAAGCATCTTACTCAACTGACTGCAAATATAAGTGAGCTGGCATAGCACACTGATTGGTAGTACTGATTAGCAGTATCATAGGTCTTCAAGTAACCCAGCCAGCAGGTCTTATTATTAATCAGCTTCTGATCATTCATTTCTGAGTTTCATTAAATTATGCTGGTAAATTTCTGGTGAAAATCTAGATTACTGGTCAGATGACATATTTCCAGAACAGCTTTTTATATACTGCACTATGTAAAGGCATCAGGGACAATGAAAGGTTGGGAGCAGAAGGAAAGATGTTCCTTTCAGGGATTTGTGTGTCCTGAGTCTGGGTCAGAATTTGTTCATGTATCTAAAAATATTTGCAGAATGTCTGTGGTAAAAAGCAGAACAGTAAATTTTCAGATGAACAGGACTTTTAGTTTCCAGTATTTTCCCTCAATGTTTCAAATAACTATGCAAATTTGAGATTTATTATGGTGTATTACTGGGGGATGACTGGTTTAAAAACATTTAAACCATGGGAATATTTTGGAGAAAAATACACTAAGACACCTTCAGTGTGTCTTATCTCTTACATGGTATGTAATCTGATTTTTTTTTTGGTTACAAATCTAATATTCATACTCATGCTTTACAGAAGGCAATTTATGACCTATCCTGTACATGTTTTTTCAGAATCCCTGCAAAAATGATAGGCAATAATTTTCTGTATTTGCTTGACTCATATATTCTATACAAATTAGTTTTATACATCTTAATGCAACTTAATTGTGTGTACGTTTGTACGATACTTTATTACTAGCAAAATTCACAACCTAATGTAACTTCATATTTTACAGGGAAAAGAGATAGAAGGCGTGAACAGAGACATAGAACTCTAATACTGTTGTAGGAGAGAATTATTTTTAAATTGTATCCTTGGCAGTCATGTTGTACAAAGTAATTACAATGGACTTTCATCTTTTGTTTCTATCTGTCTCTGTTTGTTCCTCTACTTGCCGCCAGAACTGAGCAGGAAGATGCAGTACTATCAGTCCAAGCCTGACCAGGTCACATGGGCTATAGAGTAAATCAAGAGTGAGCACTTCAGATTAAGTACAAGGGGATTTTTTAGTTAATTTGTCACAGTGTGTCTAAATTATCTCCCTTCACCTTCCTTCCCTGCCACTCAACCCTGTTTTCAAGATAACTTTGAGATCCTGGATGTTAAGTTTCAGTGTTGCCACAACTACTCCAACAGCTCATCACAAGTCACCCCATAGAATAGATTTACTTGCTCAGAATAATTCATTATCTTGTTTTTTTGTAGAAACTTGAAGTGAATAACAAGTGAAGTGATACTGAAAGTAACGGAGCTCACTACAGCTTGATGGAATAAGAAAAGTTGGTAATGATGAACAAGGTACTAACTGAGCTTCTGGATAAGACTATGTTGCTGTTAAAAGCAGCACTATTTATCTATCTGATCGGATTTTGGCCTTGTTGTCATTCATTTTACCTTTAGTAGAATAAAATCACATTAGAAGATGGGGATCCCAGTCCAAGGCGCACCAATAGGTCTGCTTCAGTGACATTCTTCACAAGCAAGGATAGGAAGGGAAATCTGAAACACAGAAAACATCCTTTTAAGTTGTTATAGGTGAACGAAATCTTATAAGCCAGAAGTAAATTTTCTAACCTAGGCTAGTTTAATCACCCAGTCACAGGCATAAATATAGTGGTTTTATAAAGCTAAAGTAAATGAAAACATATAATAATAAATTCTGCATTGATCAACAACTGTTAACATTTAAAATTCATGTATCGTACAAATACAAAAAATGAATGACGTTTAAATCAGCCCACGTAATAATATATCCGAGTCCAAGACATGTAAGATAATTTGAGCGTATACGGCAAAAAAATTGAATGTTTTACTGGAGTGTCTTGATCCAAAGAATGGATGAGAAAATGGATACCCAAAGTATTAGTATCTCCTCTCTGCTCTTCTTTCTATATACCACCCCTTACAAGTATGTAGGCTGTGTGTTTTAACATAAATTTGGATATTTCCTGATTTTGTATGATTTCAAAGGGTCAACTTTAACTTATGTAAGTTTAACATCAGACATTTGAAAATAAATTAATAAAGCAATAAGGTCTTGCACATGCTTCAGAATAATTTAATAACTCCAAAAATTGTCAATACCTTATGGTTTCATGAAATGCACAGTAGTTAATGGTATCAAGTTCTTTTTCCTTTCAGCAGTACATCTGTGTACCCCTGGCTGCACAGCTGTGCTGTACGTATCTGTGGTACCTGAAAGTAAGTTGACAGAATGGTAGATCCACCTGGACTGCTTTCTGTTCTGTCTATGCAACTGATCTGCAAAAATCCACATCTTTTTTTTTAATTTATTTTAAAAGCCTGAAATACTAGCTTCATTTAAATCCATGTGTATTTTGCTACTGATTTCAATAAGTCAGAATTTCACCAATAACAACATACACTCAGATATGTTAAAATTATATATTTATGTCAAATCCTCCATTCAAAGTAGGAAAAATAGAAGAACTGAGATTCCATGTGCAACCCTGTGCCACTAGTTATAAAGATGCATGACAATAATGGCCCTGTTAGGCAAATTCACTGGTACTGAACTCTGCCTATTATAGTGATTATAATGATAAAGTAATCATTCTTTCCTTGCACTAAATCATTTAATCTTAAAATGTGTGGGAAAGTCTTGTCTTTCTGTTGTTGATTGCACTGGGGAAATTAAGTATACATTAAACTAGATTATCATCATGCTTAATCTACTGATGAAGTCATATTCAGTGAATTGTCTTAATCAATAAGCGTTTGGAAATGCTGTGAACACCATGTACTGCAAATCAGATTGCTAAAAAAAAAGCATTACATAATTTTTTTTTGCAATTTACTTGGAAAATAAAAGAGTTATTTTATTGTGAACAAGGAATTTAAAACCAAAATAATTTTCTCTTCTCGGATCATAAGGCAGGTGTCAGCATGAGACTGATGACAAAATCTGGCATTTCACTTACTTTTTTACAAAAAAATGACAGTATTAGAGTTACATGAAGTATGTATTATAGAAAAAAATTAATTGGTATATATGGGGAAATTTTCATTGACTTCAGGTGGAAATCCTGTCTAAACACTGCTTCTAGATCTTCTTTGCCACTCCTGCACTTCCAAAATTGTTATGAAACCCATTGTAAATGCTATTTTCTATGTATGCGCATTCCCAAATGTTTATATAGTAATTTTGCTTTTATACTACCACATTACACTTTAATGAAAGTTTACGCTTGAAATTATTTCATAATCTGAGTTGCAAAGCTTACAGTGAAAGATGCTGCATCAGCTCTTTGACACTTGTACACTTCTTTGCAAATGCAACTGTCAGCTTTCAGGTGACAGCTTCTTGAAGTTTAATGTCACCATCGAATTAAAAAAAAATTGAATGCAGATAAGCCTAGACAATTTGGAACCATTATGTGCTCAGCAAGTTTACATCAAACACAGAATAAAGGCTATCATAAAACCATAGCTGTTATCTCCTTGGCAATGAGACCTTGCCTTTGACCTGAGTTCCACCTGTCACAAAAAGCTGAGCACAGAATGTTAATAAAGGGATTATAAGGCTCATTTTTGTACAAAGTTTAAGCCTCAATGAGGTGGGGTTTCACCTAGTTTCGTTGCAAAAGTCTGGTCTGTACTCACAACTGATGAACCTTCTATAAATTAAGCAAGCAAACAAAACTTTAATTTCCATGTCACTGTTACTACCATTAGTACAGAAGATGGCTGAGCAAGTGAATCCACTGAGAGCAAAGCAAATGCTTGCATTTTAAACTTTCCTCTAATTTTTATTGAGTCTTGGGATATTTCAATTTCCTAAAGCCTGAGCTGTTGCTATGATAATTGTGTCTGTTTACATTAAAACTGAAACAGATAATTAAAGTCCCTCAAGTTTTGGCCTTTATATTTAGAGTAGGCTTGAGGGTAAGACGTGTAAAAGCTGGAAAATAAAGAAGTAAAAGAAAAGAACTGAACATTATTTTTCTTTTTAAAGAGTCCAACTATTAAAGGGAATGTATACAGTACACAGGACCTGAGAAAGAAAATGGGGAAAGCACAATTTATATTTCCATTAATTTTAATTGGATAGTTGACAATGACTGACTATAAATAGGAATACATAGGCTTCTTTTATTTAAAGAAAAGTGATGGATCCTCTATGAATTCTGCCTTGCTAAAATGTCATCCCATCCCATGGTGTGGTTTGGTGTTTTAAATATTTGAGTCTATTCACAACAGGATATATCTTCTCCCTTAGAATATCTCAGGTCCTCCTGTTTTTTCCCCTTTTTGGTGTACATCGGATCTTTTCTTTCTATCCTTCTTACTGTAATAGGTTGAATTCAAAGAATCAGTATGTAAGGAATTTCTTACTGCAGTATGCAAGATAGCCCACTGTGAAGTATATGTTTGCTCCCTGATCAACAGCTTAGTCTGGATGTAGATGTGCATAGGATCGTGACAACATGGTGATGGATCTGAAAATGTCAGCAATTGCACAAGCTTCATCCAGCAGGCCCCTCTCATGTGAGGAGGAGTTAGCCATGCAGAAATAGATCCCTTTACCCCTGGAACTGGCATAATTCAATATATCCCAAAGGAGAATATAAACTCCCATTTGGTTGTAATGTTGCTTGCGCAATAAGGGTAAGAACTGAGCTTCTGTTGCTACAAACGCATTCCAGGTTCTCCCAGTCAATTTAATTCTTGAAGAAACAGAAGTACTGCTCAACCGCTTCTCCTGAATAATAGCTAAGCATTTGTAAGATTATTTTTCTACATTCACCTGTCAAAATTTAAATTAGCATTATTAATAAAAGTGTTAGTTGGAATAGCATAACTCAGTGAAAACTTATTTTTTGAACAACAAGATTTTCAAAGATATTTCAATTCATAAATCTATGCAAATCCAAAATTATTTTTTCATGAACAATATCCATGCTGTTTTTCAGAATATCACAGAAAAACACCTTGTCTCCCTCCTTCTCTCCTTCCTTTCTTATTTCTATCCCTTCCACCCTTCATTCCTCCTTCCCTCTCTCCCTTACTTACCTTCCTCTCTGTCCTGGTTTGAGGAACCAGAACCACGACACTCTCTTCCTCCCTTCCTCTCTTCTTCTCCCTCCCTCCATACTTCTCTGCCATACGAAACAGGAGAAACACCATAAAACATTATTCTGTATTCTTTTGTTCTCCATTCCAGGAACATGAATACAACCAGGCTACTGACCAGTTGCCTTGGAAATAGCAATTGGATTGCGGTCTAGATATGCCAGACATAAAATGTGCTGAAAGTATACCAAATAAATATGAAGAACTAGAACGAAAGTTACCCACTTAGTTACTTATTAGGAAAGTAGGGAAAAGGGGAGATGATAAAGGAGAGCAATAGAATGGTTGTTATAGTATAGATATGAATCTTGGAAAATTGAAATGTCAGAGATTGGTGTCCACCTCGCAGGTAGGGGTGTCTGGTGCAACTAATTAATCTTTTAATCAATTTACAATTATATCTTAAATATTAGAACCAAAATGTAAGAACATCTTACCCGTCTTGAACAAAATAATGGTAAATCCATTACAACTCAGCAATATTTTTGGTTTGATCTATATGTAATTCTACAAGTTTTCCTGGAAAACGCATTAAAACCTCACCAGGCCAAGTTTTAAAAAGAGGAAACCTTGTTACTTCAGTCTATGCAATTTAATCAGGGGAAAAAAAAAACCCCTCTGTGTGAAACCCTATTCTCACTATAGCCAGTATACTCACTAAGTTTGTATTGAAAAACAACATTTTAAGTTTTTTTAGTGTGGCCAGCTTGGCCAGATAAAAGATCACTTGTTTTTACAGGAACAGACTACAGGGAGCAAAACATTAGCAGCATATTTTCATTATGGATTTATAATCACTGGCAATTCTGGCTGTTTTTTTCTGACTATGTAGTTGTAGCTACAAACATCACTTTTACACATGTAATAAAATTTAATGTAACTAATACAAGACTGGGTTTTGTGTTTGTTTGGTTGGTTGGTTTTTTTTCCTGGTTGGGTGTTTGGAGCAAAGAGAAGGCAGGACATTCTGTGTCCTGAGCAGGACACAGGAATATACTTTTTACAGCACCTTTGGTGAGAAAACATAATGTTTCTGTTTGAATCTCTGCCAACACTAAATAAATAAATAATGTATCAGTTTAAAGAAATAAAATACTAGGATGTAGAGTTATTTTAATGTGAGACTAGCAAAAATAAAACTTTATGTTTATGGATATCCGAGCAAATGTCTTTCTTTGATGATAAGGAAATGGTAGTTCATATTAATGGAATACCAATCTGGTGCTGAATACTCATCTAGTCATTCTCACCTCCTACCTTCTGTCATCCTCCTTTAATGGCACATTCAAGGAAAGGATTATATAAAAGAAATTTATTATAAAATAGGATAGAATGAGTCACCAAAGGATACTTAAAATCACCCTATCCAAGAGTGTGGTGATGTTGTCCTACTTAATTTATTCGCTTATGAGTTATATGTCTACTATACTAAAAGGACAAGTATAACACAGTTCCAGCTTTATGTTGGTGAGCCAGTCTATATTTACTCCACACCCAAAAGTGCAGGTAGCATTGGATGCTCATTGTGCCTTAAAGGATTATGGTCTTGAAAGTAGTGGTTCTGAATCAACACTGCATTTTAGCAAATATGAAATTTATCAGTGGAAATGACTCACGTATTTCAAGTTTGGAACACACCAAGTGTTTTACCCTTAGATCAAGGTCTCTGTCAAGGAGTAGCTCTCTGCTTCAACCAGAATATGATTAAATTAATTTTCCTTTTCTGTGTGTGGATTATTTTCTTTTTCATATGTGAAAACTGCGTGCAATAAAAATAAAAATGAAATGCAGCACTTGCTTAATTCAGTGTGTAAAATTAACTTTGTACAAGTGAGACATAAGAAAGGAATGTCAGCTAGGAATCAAATGATGACATTTGTTTAAGAGATCAGGTTTTCTGGAATAAAAGATATAATGTGCTGCCTACAATCAAGGCAAATACTCTTAGTTGGAAAGGAGAATTCAAACGCAGTTGGCATGCAATTAAAATTTTGTAAGCACTAAAATATACTTGCAATAAATCAGAGAAACAGCTGGTTTTTGACTTTCAGTTACTCCACTAGTTCTCTACATTGTGACACACCATTCTTGCTAACCAGGATTTTGTTAGAAAAAAATCACCCTGGCACTATGATAGCTTAGATGCTAATTTTTGAAGGGTTAAATTTTTATTCCCTTGTGATTGACAGTCATAAATAGACTAAAGTTATATATACCTTGGTATGTATACTTTGTTAAAGGTATAGCTTATTTTTCTTTATAGGCCTGAATATTCTTCAGACACCTTGTTTTTGCTACCTAGTCCTGTGTCTAGTCAAGTAAGAAAATATATAAAGCAAGTCATACATATCATATTTTTATAACACATGCCTTTGTTGCAATGAACGGCTTATGTAGGTATTCAGAGTGGACGGAGAACATTTAAGTATAGATGCATGTGGTTAGCTGAAGGGATTGTGCTACTTTGGAAGGGTCCACCTCTCAAGTAAGGCAGTTACCAAAACTCGCACAGAAAACATTCAGCCCTAGAAAACCGATATAATGCAATGCCATTTATATAGGCTGGCATTTTTGAAAAAGAATATGCATCTGCATGAATGGTAGTCATGCATATTTTAAACTGTGTTTCAATGTCTATTATCATTGTAAGCGACTTTCTTTTTCTACAGCAGCTCTTAAAAATATCTTCTGTCCTCAGATCCTATGAAAGAAAACAGGCTCCAATATATCAAAGGGCAACTCTGAATAGGCTTGAGAGATTTTTTTTTTCCTTTGGATAACTTGCAGATACAAGAAAAAAGCTGCTGCATGCTAACATACTTTGATCTGAATTTCAGGCTGAAAATCTAACAGGAACAGAAAAACTTCTACATTTTCTTTTCTTCTTTGTTTTATTTTGGTCAAACACAAAATCAGAATCCAAATGTGCACATTCTATGAAAGACCATTGCTAAATCCGTAAAAGGATTTATGTCCCCTCATTTTTCCTAGCTTCTTCAATATTTAGATGATCAAAAACCACAGTCAAGTGCCCTCTAGTGTTTCAGGAAACACTATGTACGCAATTGACTTTTAACTCATAAAGGTTTCCTAGGCACCTGGAGATTTGTACTTTGGCATGATTACAGCTGCCTATGGGCTGCTTATCATTTAGCACGTGATTTCATTAAGATCTACAAGGTAGGCATTTCCCAGCTCACCTCTGATACCAGTCTGGCATTATTTTTACCATATGAATTACAAAATTAAGCTTGGGAGTTAAAAAAATAATTTAAAAAAACACCAACCACGGAAAAAAACAAACCCCACAACCACACTATCAGATAAACCACCTATTACTCTTAGTAAGGATTTTAGTGATCCAGCTGGGATGTAGGAGATAAGGTTACATTCTCTCCTGTGATGGAGGGAATTTGAACTCTTATTGCCTAATAGGCAAACGCTCTGCATTATACTTTCTGTGACAGGACTCAGTTTTTCCCACTGTAGTTGTCCTATTTTATATAATACAATGAACATTGTTTGGCAGACACAGAAGTCTCACATAATAATTATTATGTTTCACGCATCTCTGATTTAATTGATGAAAAATGCTGATGGAAGTACTTTGATACAGGAGGAAGCATAAAATGACTAATAGGCCTTAATAGCCCTCCTAAATGGGCTAGAATAGCACTATGAAAATGCCTGTAGATTAACACACACCACATGCACAATAAGCAGGAAGAACTAGATATCTGTGTGCGGTCGCAGGGCCGTGATCTCACTGCAGTTACAGAGATGTGGTGGGATAGCTCCCATGAGTGGAATGCTGTCATGGATGGCTATGTACGGGCGGGGTGTGGTGGTGGAGTTGCTCTCTACGTAGGAGAGCAGCTGGAATGCATCGAGCTCTGCTTATGGGTGGATGAAGAACATGTTGAGACCTTATGGATAAGAATTAAGGAGCAGGCTAATATTGGTGACGCTGTTGTGGGTGTTTACTACAGACCACCGGATTAGGAAGAGGAAGTCAATGAGGCCTTCTACAGACAGCTGAAAGTAGCCTCATGATCACAGGTACTGATTCTCATGGGGGACTTCAACCACCTTGATATTTGCTAGGAAGGCAACATGTCGAGGCACACACAGTCCAGGTGGTTTCTGCAGAGCATTGATGATAATGTTTTGACACAGGCAGTGGAGGAGCCAACAAGGTTAAGTACACTGCTGGACCTTGTGCTAACAAACAAAAAAGGTTGGGGGTAGCCTTGCCTGCAGTGACCATGAGATGATGGAGTTCAAGATCCTGCATGGAATAAGCAGTGCAAAAAGTAGAATTACAACCCTGGACTTCAGGAGAGCTGACTTTGGCTTTTTCAAAGACCTACTTGGAGGAATCCCATGGGTTAAGGCTCTAGAATGTAGGGGGCTGCAAGAGAGCTGGTTAATATTCAAGCAACACTTCCTCCAAGCTCAAGATTGGTGCATCACTATAAGTAAGAAATCAGGCAATGGAGGCAGGAGACCTGCATGAATGAGCAAGGAGCTTCTGGAAAAACTCAAATGGAAGAAGGACGTTTACAGAATGTGGTAAAAGGGACTGGCCAGTTGGGAGGAATATAGGAACGTTCTTAAAGTATGCAGGGATGAAAGAGGGAGGAAGGCCAAGGCCCAATTGCAATTAAATCTGGCAAGGGATATCAAGAACAATAAGGGCTTCTTCAAGTAGATCTGTAGAAAAAGGAAAACTAGGGAAAATGTGGGCCCACTGCTGAATGAGGTGCATGCCCTGGTGATGGAGGATGCAGATAAGGCAGAGTTACTGAATGCCTTCTTTGCTTCATTCTTTACTACTAAAGCTGGCCCACAGGAATCCCAGACCCTGGAGGTAAAAAAGAAAGTCTGGAGAAAGGAAGATTTTCCCTTTGTCAAGGAGGATCGAGTTAGAGATCATTCAGACAAAACTGACACTCACAAATCCATGGGCCCTGATGGGATGCACCCAAGTGCTGAGGGACCTGTCAGATGTTATTGCGAGGCCACTCTCTATCATCTTTGAAAGGTCTTGAAGAACAGGAGAGATGCCTGAGGACTGGAGGAAAGCCAGTGTCACGCCAGTTTTCAAAAAGGGCAAGAAGGAGGACCCGGGAAACTACAGGTCAGTCAGCCTGACCTCCATTTCCAGAAAGGTGGTGGAACAACTCATTCTGGATGTCACCTCTAAGCATGTAGAGGAAAAGAAGGTTATTGGGAGTGGTCAACATGTATCCACCAAGGGGAAGTCATGCTTGACTAATATGATAACCTTCTATGATAGCATGACTGGCTAGGTAGATGAAGGGAGAGCAGTGAATGTTGTCCACCTTGATTTCAGCAAGGCTTTTGACACTGTGTCCCATAACATCCTCGTAGGTAAGCTTAGGAAGTGCAGGTTAGATGAATGACATTGAAGTGGATTGAGAACTGGCTGAATGGCAGAGCTCAGAGTGTTGTGATCAGCAGCGCAGGGTCCAGTTGGAGGCCTAAAACTAGCGGTGTTCCCCAGGGGTTTCTACCAAAACCATTCTAGGTTATAAACCTAGAGAAGTGAAGTAACTTTATTCAGATTTTAGATTATGGTTTGTTTGTCAATGAAACTATTTATGAAACAGAATATTCACAAAGGCAATCCTTCTTCTCATAATTCACAAGTGTGCCTAAGTTATTCCTTCCACATTGTTATTATGCTCTCAGTAAAAAAACAGAGTTGGATTAAGACCAATTGTTATATCTGGCCAATCAGATACTGCAAGTACTGCAAGTAGTAAGTAATACCAATGGTACAGTAAAGGAGAATTAATAAAAAACAACCCATACTTTAAATCTTATTTACATTAAAAAACCCAAACAAACAGACCTTGAAGGACTAGAAAGTAATGAGTAATTTTGCTTAAATCAAGTTGCATATGTAAACAATTTTTTGGGGGAGTTAGATAATTTTAATATTGGAACAATTCAGTTACAATGAACAATTTGGACAGCTGAGTGTTGAAACACGAAAAATGTCAATCACTGTTTTGCAATTCTACTTTCTGCTTTCTAAGTAAACTTTTCCTGTCTCATTTTCTCTTTACATTTTTGCCTGCCTAATATTGCAGGTCAGCTGAGTTTGATAGATAGACCTGGTGCTTCAAGGCTGCCATTGTTTGAGTTGATGAAAAACAAAGAAATAGTGATGCTTGATGCTGAACAAGGCAACTATTCTCAAAGGACTCATTCAATTTTTGTGATAATATAGTGAAAATCTGAACTGCTGAAACATTGAACAGAACTGTTCATAAATGATACCTGTGTTGCTGTAAGCTATAAATTTCTGAAGTTCTAATTGTCAAGATGCTCCCAGATACAGTTCTACTAACAATTTTTCAAATTATTGCCTTCAAAATATGTATTTCTGCCAGATCTTCTCTCAAATTTTCTGCTGGCGGGTTTAGGTGATCTCTTTTTATTCAGACAGGGCACATCAGGATGCAGACACAGACGGAAAGAAAGGTTTCTGAGCTATATGATGAAAAATTGTGAAAGATTTTAGTGGTCTGATGAGACGATAGAATGTGGTCTGGGAAATATCAGTAAAGAAAACCCAAAGTAAAGGAGAATAAGGAGCTGTACCTTTTCTAAAAAAAATTAATAATAAGTAGAAGGATAAGTCCATTTGACATTCTACATAATTCCTTTTTGTTTTCTTTTTTTCTTTTCCTTTTTTCTTCATATGTTTTTCTTCTTTATCCCCTTTTCCTTTCCTTTTCCTTTTCCTTTTCCTTTTCCTTTTCCTTCTCCTTCTCCTTCTCCTTCTCCTTTTTTCTTTTCTTTTTCCTCCTTTCCTTTTCCCTTTCCCTTTTTCTGTTTTTCCCTTTCTTTTTCAATTTCTTATCTTCATCTTCTTTTTTTATCTTTTTCTTCATCTTTTTCTATTTTTTTCTTCATTTTTTTATATTTAATTTTCTTTTTTATTTTTCCCTTTATTATTCCCTTTCTCTCTTCCTCCTCCTCTTTCTCTTCCCCCCATCTTCTTTTTCTTATTCTTCTTGAATAACAAACTTTACTACTATAAGCAGGTGATTATATAATATTTATAATATAATGATGACATATATGATAACAATAATAATCATCACATATAACAATATGTGATGAATCTTCTACACACTAGGAAAATTTGCAACTATTTTTTATAGCTCACTGTTTATAAATCAAGACTTTCCAAATTTAAAGTAGGCAAACCAGTACTAGATATGAGTCACTATGGTAACAGTGTTTGTCAAATTCTAAACATGGATCACTCACGGTACTCAACCAGATCGTGTAGGCTACAATGAGATAGAATCTTACTTCAAGAGTAATTAAACCAGGAGAGTGTAAAATATACATAGAGAAAATCTAAATTAACTTTCTGTCACAAATCAAAGTTCAAATCAACTTTGCTAGAATACTTACTTTAGAAAAATGCAAATTACTTTACTTTATTCCTCACTTAGTGCGAGGAATGCAGAAAAATCAAAGAGGTTCTGAAAATTCTGCATTACTTTGGGTAATTCTAGAAAAAACTGTGGCATGTGTAAGGACCCTAAGACTGCAATTAAAAATAAATTATAGGTAAATACTGAGAGAAAAAAACAATATGGAGGAAAGCAGATAATAAAATTAGCCTGAACTCTCCCCCTGAATTCCTGTAGACTCCTTTCCAGCAGACATATCTGTAAAATGAGCATGTATAACAGGAATTAGAGTGGTTTCAGGTTCAAATTTATCTAAGTTATTATATTCATGAGGACTAGAATTTCGAAATGTAACACGTTTTTGTACGTGTTCAAGATAAAGAGATAGAAGACTTGATCTGTATACTTCATCTGTCCATTCTGTTTTAAATATCTGAGATGACAAGTATATCTAAGCATAGAAGATTTAAAAAGGCAAAAATAAGGAATACACTAACCATCTACAGTGTTGGACAATTTACTGAAGTCATAGTTACAAAATATTGATTTATTTAAGGTACTTTTATAATTCAGTATAAAAACAAAACCACCCAAGCATACATATCCTCCGTACCTCTAAAAGCAGGCCATGATTCTTTTTAAGCCTTTATTATACCATTTCACTTCAGAATAACTTAAAAGATTTTGTCCTGAAGATCTTTCTTAGAAACAAACAAACAAATCCCACCACACTAAAAATAAACCTAAGTTGCCAAGATCCATTTTATCATGATGGTTAAAAAAAAATAATTAAAAAAATCAAACAAACCCACAATGTTTCCATAGCTTATCTCAGTGAATGTATCACAAAGATGTAAAAATGTTTTTATAAGAAAGCCTTTGAAGTTTATGTTTTCATTATCTCTCTTCTGGAGAATTATAGATGTGTCATCAGTATAGCAGCTGCTTTCAGAATGATAATGTGGATGTGATAGGCTGAACTGCTGTTCTTGTGTATCAGCTTTGCTGAAAGAAATGCTACCACCATTTCGATGGTCTTGAAAGCTGCTAATAAACCACCCTATAACGTAATCTCATGTGTTCTTTGCCAATTGCATTTAGGCAGAGATAATATGGAGAATCATAGTCTATTTTCAATTATTAATGTATGAAACCACCATCTTTCTGTTTTAATTAAATTTTGTGTGTGTATGTTTGTGGGTGTGCTGCTATTATAATAATAGGTTTATTACTGGGGTTATTACAGTATCCCATGAAGGAACAATATCTTAGGCGTTGGACACAAAAACATGTCCTGCAACCTTGTAACAAAAAAACAACTAATGCTCACTGATGGCAGTAATGAAGAAATCATTGGAACTTGTTTTGTTGTCATAAGAAAAACAAGATGCTAAAGGAGTAAAATGGTGGGAAGGCATACAGTATAAAAAAAAAAAAAAAGAAGAAAATATGCAAGCAAGACTAATAGGACCTAAGTAATCCATTATTGTTAGACAAGAAATGAAAAAAGAAATTGCCACAACAGACTAAAATATTCCTTAAGTCAAGAAGCGGGTATTTCTAGATACGATCAGCTTCATTTTCAGGACTGTGTTCAATATGTCAATCAAAGTATAATTATTTATTGTTTTCAAGTAATATAAGTATGAACTGTGTCTGAAACCTGCTGGTACAACGATAGTTTTATAGTGAAAATGAATCCTTATCACTCTCCACAACTACCTGAAAGGAGGCTGTAGTGAGGTGGGGGTTGGTCTCTTCTCCCATGTAACAAGCGATAGGACAAGAGGAAATAACCTCAAGTTGTGCTAGGGGAGGTTTAGATTGGATATTAGGAAAAATTTCTTCACCGAAAGGGTTGTCAAGCATTGGAACAGGCTGCCCAGGGCAGTGTGGAATCGCCATCCCTGGAGGTATTTAAAAGACATGTAGATGTGGTATTCAGGGACATGGTTTAGTGGTGATCTTTGTCAGTGTTAGGTTGATGGTTGGACTTGATGTTCTTAAAGGTCCCTTCCAACTTAGACGATTCTATGATTCTATGATTCTATGAATCCTTCTGACTGCACCAAAATGTAATATATCGTGTGTTGAATCACTTCCACTTGTGTTTAAAACATTGGTAGTCCCATGGGGTGGAAGTTCCAAAGAACTCAGTGTTAGTCTAGCTCCTTTGGTCACCAGTGAGGTGCACACCATATCAAATGGAGAGAGCACTTCTTAAAACAAAGTGCTAACAAAACCACATTACTTCTAGCCACATCGCTATAACCTTCGATGAACCACATACAATTCTCTGCTTGAAAAAAACACCTGGTCTTGTTTTTTTCTCATGATACATAATTTTCTCCTTCTTGCCACTGCAAGATGAACATAATTCTAGAAATTATTTCCTGGGTTTAACCATAGATATGACAACACAAACATTCAACATTTCATGAATCATGAGTATGCCTTATTAAATATTTTAGTAGCATAATTTAATTCAATTTATTTTTTCTTACCAATGTCCTTCCAGAGGATTCCCTTCTGGCTTTCCAGAAGAGGTGATTGATACATTGACTTGAAAAGATTCAATTCACCCAGTATACATTCTAAATTTTTTAATTAACCCCTGCCCACCTGGCATGATGATCAGTTGCAATTATATCTTCACTGAGATGATACAAACATGTTCTGTTGAGATTTTTATTTAAATTATTTTGTGTTGTCTCAAAGCTGGAGTTCAGCACTGGGGTACTATGGTAATGCCACTGACTGTGCAAAAGTCCCTGGAAAGGAAGAAATCATTGTGGTTGCCATCCCTTCTCTCTTTTTCCAATACCTGCAAAGTTGTAATTTGTTTTAAACTCCAGAACTCTTCTAAGCATGCAGAGGGTTGCCTAATACCACAGAAAAATGAACCAAAGCGAAACAGAGCAAAAGCAAACTTGGACCACAGAGAAGGAAACATGGTTGCTGGACCTTTTTTTTTCCTTGTTATACAAATGAAGCATCATAGGAAAACTTGATGGACTGTAGCTGGCAAAATAAGGGCCTGCTCTTGAATCCACTTGTGTACTTACTCATGAGAAAAATAACAACAAACATTAACATAGATACAACATATCCATATTTTTGTGTGTAGCAAAACTGAATCATGTTGAAGAAATGACTAAAGTAAGAAGTATGGTGTGGATAACACCTGAAAATCCAGTCTTACAGATTTTAGTCAAAGAGGCTGAGGAGAAAAAATGGACAAATCTAAGCCTGGGTTAATGTTTGCAAGAGTGGGGTTTGAAGAGAGCCACGTATTCATTATAAATTTGGGGAGATGTATGTATTAAATGATTCAAAAGAGGGCTGCTATTACAGGGAGAAAAGCCAGTCAACGGAATGGGAGAGTGCAAAAACAAGTTGTGGACCACGTCCTTATCTTCACAGGTCTGGGGTTTTTAAGTCATATCTTCAAAGGTAGTGGTGCTGGGGAGATGCCTAGAAAGGTATAAACCACACTATATTTGAATACAGAATAAATTGCAGAGTTAGAAAGGACAGATCTTTAGACACCAGTTTTTTTCTTCAGTAGGCTTTCTCTGACTTAGCATGCACCAGAAGCGTATACGTGCATTGTAAGTTAATATCCTTCTTGTGCTCTTAGAGTCTCTTGTAGACAAACCCTAATGCAGAGGACATTCATTTTTCCCCATGCTCTCTTGACTTGATTCATTTAGCCTCTTTAATAAGACTCCTCCCAGGCTTTCCCAGTTTCAACAATTTGCGTTTAAAACTATAGAGATAAAATAAGAACAGCCAATAGAAACCTTTTTTTGTTAAAGATTTCAATAACTGTAAGGCCAACAAACACAGTCAATGGTTCCTGTTATTAGATATGTCAAGTTCAATAAATTTCACCTGTTTGCATAAGCCCTGAAGTTACTATCTGTATTCAATTGCTGCCACAGACTTTTGTCACTACAGGCTGAATATCTCCAACCAGAAATGTTCGATACACCCTTCACCTAGAGATCCGAGGAAGTCAGATAATACATTACCAGCAAAACTGAACACATGTTTTTTTAAGACGTCATTTACAATAATCAATGAAATGATTGTTTTGCTTGCTGTGTTCAGGACTATATTGTATTTTGCTGTCCTCTTGGATAATGGATGTTCTTTCCACTCTTGAGGTAGTGTATGGAAGAATACTTAACCTCTGATTCTCTTATTATTAGATTTACAGTGGAACAGTGAAGGGAGCTTCAGTAGTTATGGATGGTTTGTGAAATTTTTAAGTGCAACTACTTAAAGGGCTGATATAAGCCTGAGAAATTTACTGTCAAATCTTATTTTTGCTGTGGAAAAAAATGTGATTATCAAATTTCTTTGGAGAGATGCACGGAAGAAACTGGGGTACAGGACTTCAGCAAAATGAAACAGATGTATTCATTGCCCAATAGTACCTTGCAGGAGGTGAGGACAGATTTCATGTGATTTTAGAAGTCTATTGATGGAGCTGGATAACTAGCACTTATTTGCATTTTTAAAAATTCCTCAGAGAATTGCAGAGGCCAGAGGGTAATCTGTATGTATTTTTCTAGGGGAATTGCTCATTTTCCTTCTTAAGATAATGCTTGGGTGCATCACAGTAAGGGGAAAATGTGATTGATCAGTCTTGCATCCAAGTACTGTGCAGTTTGTTATACAATCATGAATGTGTAGCTATGAAAGTAGCTTTTTACTTTTATACATACTGTTCAGGCTATATACATTCTTTCTATTATCAGAAAAGGTCTGAAAGATACAGCATAATCAACACGTACTTTTAACCTTGCAGAATACAGCTACTTAGGTGATTTCTAGATGGAACAAGAGCAGTCTAACTGGACTCAATTTTCACATAAATCACCTCCAAACAAGAAATGTAGCTCTCTTATCAATAAGATATGTAAGGCTTATTATTGAACAATGCTGGTTAAAGAAATTAACTACTCCAAGTATGTGTAAAGAGACATGTGGTAAGGAATAGATTTAAGAATAATTCTATTGGCCTCCAAAGTTCTTTGTTCAGTGTTAGAAGGAAATTACTATGGTCCTTCATAAGTATCTTCATTACCATGCTAAAAGGCATACTGTATCACAAACGTTGTGGTGACCATATTTTGTGTGTTCCAGGGCATGATGTAAATTTATACACACACACAGACATATATACATGTATGTATATACCAAAATGCATACATTGTTTATAATGAATTATGTTAGCCTGAAAAAAATCAAAAAGAGCATTTTTTTGAATAGCAATTTATACCTTTACCTAAATGTAACAGAAAGGAAGTTTAAAAAGAAAGGTAATATGTATCTTGCTACAATCACCTTCATGGCCATTCTCTGGATTTACTTCACTATGTCCCTCTCTGTCCTGTCCTGAGGAGCCTGAACTGGAACCAAATATGGCTCACCAGGGCTGAATAGAGAGGGAGGATCATCTCTCTCAACCTGCCAGTAACACTCTGCCTAATGCAGCACAAGATGCTGTTGGCCTTTGTTGCTGCAAGGGCACAGTGCTGTCTCATAGTCAACATGGTGTCTACCAGGCCCTCCAGGTCCTTCTCTGCAAAGATGGTCTTCATCCAGCATGTAGTAGTGCCTGGGTTTATTCCTTCCCAGGTGCAGGACTTGGTATTTGCCTTTGTTGAACTTTGTGAAGTTCTTCCTGGCCCATTTTTCCAGCCTGTCAAGGTTCTGAATGATCTGCAGGATCTGAATGGCAACACAACCATCTGGTGCATCAACTAATCCTAATTCTGTATCATCTGCAAACTTGCTGAGGGTGCACTCTATCCAATATATATGTACAAAGGAGCTTGGTTTAAAATTTATCAATATCATTGTAAAGTCACACATACTTCTACTGCCTTTAAATTTTATTTTTTTCTAAATATTAGTTACCTGAAATTTATTCATCAAATTTTAAAGGTAGAAGCTGCTATACTTATGTTTTTATTTGTATTTATGATACAAATCTTCACCTTCCATTTACTTTGAGTAGTATCATGTATCAAAACAGCTTCATTAATTTAGTTACAATACTCAATGAGTAAAATAATTAGGTCTTATTCATTACGTGTGAAGATTTCAGAATTGGGCTATACATTGTTCAATCTCAAAGTACTTTCTTTCATATACCGGATGTATAATTTGTTTTCCCATCTCCTATATGGTATTATTTGACAAACAATACTGTGTTTTAGTCTAAACTGAAACTGATATTACATGCTACAAGCAGTGAAACATTGTGTGAAGGTTCCATTTAAAAAGAAAACACACCAGTTCTTGTCAGCAGGAAGTAACACACATACTTCTACACTAACAAATTAATGAGCATCAGGGAATATTTCCAGGAACCAGAACTTCTTAACAGCCTATTACTTCTGGAAATTTTAAGAGAGATCCCTGAAATAATTTACTGCAGAGACAACTGCCCCAAAAAATTCCAGGGCATGATGTTGGCAGCAGCACAGGCCAGGACCAATTCCCAGTGGACAGTTTGGATGTGCATCCCCTGCTTTGGAGAAGAAGGAGCCGAATAGTATAAACATGAGACGTTTCTTGACACTTAACAACAATGCCAGGTGGTTCACCATTATGGTGAACTCCAAAGTAGGCACAAATTCCAGTGCCCTCATTGTCCAACAGAGAGCAACTCTTTTTAAGACTGTGGATAATCCTGTTGTTTGTTTGGACAACTCAAGTTTAAGCATCGTTGCATGTAAAACCCGGAGTCACATGTTTAAAGAGGCTTTATGCTTCTAGAGATTTGAGGCCTAGGCATTGCATTAATCAGTAATCATGTAGTAGTTAATATGCAGCAATTAATGCAATCAGAAAAATAAAAAAAATGTATTTATTGTTCCGTTGCTGTCTGAACTACCATTTTTACATTTAGTTTTAGGATATTTTCCCCTTTGCCCATCCTCTGTTGTTCATTCTTGTCACGTGAGCTGTTAATCTCTCCTCTCCTTCAAAATGCCTTTACACTTAACAAAAAATCCAATACTTGTAACAGAAATTATCTGATAGGAATCTGAACTCAAGCTCAGGAACTCCTACTCGAGTTTTGAAGTGTGGCAAAATTAAGGACTCCTCAGTCCCCCCTTTCTTCTGTTCTTCTGTTTTCCTTTTCTTTTGCCAGGTTTGAGTCCTGTGGATTCATCCACAATTACACAAGCTAGAAGTCTTGCTCGCACACATAACTTTATGCATAAACTTCCCCTTATGCACAGATGCGCACATAACACAAACACAGTATTGGAGAGAGGAATTAGAGATGTAGGAGTTCTTCTTCCATTAGAAAGCATTTCAGTCATTGTCCAAGATGATAAAAAGTGAAGTTACATTCTATAAAACCCCTAAGAGGTTGGGCAGGATATTACTGAAGAAAACACCTGCTTGATTATTCCCTGGACAGTTTAGGAGAATGATAGCAATACAAGTATGACAAAAACATTAGGTGATGCTTGTACTTCACCTTTAACTATGCAAACAGTTCTAAGACAAATATTAGACTTACTCATTCTAAATATATTGACTCAGTCTAACTCTCTTCCAGGGCTCTGGTTTACCTAGAATTGTGAATTAGAATCTAATGGCTGAAGATGTTTTTGCTTTTACCCATGCGCACTGCTCCACTGATGGCTCTTGCTTTTCACAGGGTTACATCCCTAAAGAGTACCTGTAGAAGATCCTAACAATCAATTTTTCACCTGCTGAATAAAACTAAGTTGAAAATCAAGCTTGTTTGGCCTTCATACGCTGAGCTGAATATTACAGGGATTCAGGAATTATTTCATGATTATTCTATCCTTTCTATCACAAGGGCATCAGCTTCAGTTGAAGAAACAGTGTGTATGGCTCGAGGCAGAATCTTGCTTCAGCTGTCTGGCATTAACTTTTGTCAATACATGACACAGGGTCAAAAGAGATATTTATTTTGTTTACCTGTACCACATATTTTACAGTTGTTGGAAAACCTCTGTTGTACTCATCAGGGGTGATAAAAAATATTTAAATCCCCTTCTGTAACGTTCGTATTGAGGCAAATTGAAAATATTAAAGTATTATTGTCATAAATACAGCTGTTTAGAACCTTTGATTACATATGATTTATCAATTGTTGACTAAAGAAATTTTCATGAAGTTCTCTTTGGGGGAAAAAAAAAAAGAAAAGGAGGGAAGTGAAGTCACAGTGAACTAATTGTCAGGGAGTGGCAAGAGTTGTGGGTGGCTCCAGTGTCAGCGGGGCACCACCTGTACCCCGGAGGCCATCAGTGAGCATCAGGCAGCAGCTGGGTCACTCAGTCCAGAGGATCCAAGTCCTCAGTCCACTCATCCTCAGTCCAGAGGATCCAAGCAGCATTTCAGGGACAGGACTGGAGACTGTCCCTGTTGCGGCATCACTGTGGCAGGGTCTGATGTCCCTGGGGGACTGACATGGGGTCCTGGGTGGTGGGCTGGGTGGGGGTAGTCCCAGGGGAAGCCCAAGGGGAAACTGTGTTGAGACCAACCCAGCTAGAGCCCTCAGAGACTAAAACTCTGCTGGTTTTCTTTTGAAGTCAGGGACAGCTAAACGCTGTTCATAATTTTGTTACTAGGGCTTTTTTGACAGTCATGGTAATGTGTCGAGGCATCTTTTTTCCTGTGAAATAAAACGGGGATGAGAAGGGGAGGGAAGTCTGTATCATCTGTCTTCTTGTATCATTGCAAATATCTTCATCCAAAATGTATCTATCACTTTGAATGAGGGCAACCAAAGACTTAAAATTGGTGTTCCCCTTTTTTTAGACAACGGCTCTCAAACATGTTTTCTGCATGCCTCGACAAAACAAAGAAAGAAAGAACGGACAAGTCCTCACACTTTTGTTTACACACACAGAGGCTCCTGCCAGTTCACTGGTGTCATTCCAAGAGAAACAAGCAAAAAGGAAGTGTGGAAAGCTCAGCTGGAAAGCTGCAAAATGGATGTGTTATGATTTGTATATCAATAATTAGAAACTGAGCAGAGTAGATGACAGAATGGTCATTCGGTAAATGCTCAGGCAGAGGAGAGAGTGTTGCTTCTGTGCATGCAAACAAAGGCACCATTATTCTGCTACAGAAAAGAGGAGAAAAGTAACTGCTGTATGAATGAGTATTACTCAGGAAACCTGCTAGCTGAGGAGGGGATTTGAGGATGCAAATCACGGCAGGCAACAGAGGACCAGAATATTCACAGTTTGAAGCTTCCTAAATTTGACTAGGCAGCACAGATTCTGCTGGAAGCTCATTTTCAGAGTATGCCTGAGGTTATACTGAATGAGCAGAAAACCTGCACATCATGCATGAAACAGGAAAGCCCAAGGATGCCAGAGGAAAGTGGCATTCAGCCTAGGAAACTAGACCGTCCTGTGAGAAGGCTTTTCCCCAATATTGCAGCACCTTGTTCAAACGCTTTTGCGAGAGCACAGAAGCAAACAAGATAACAGCAAGGAACAAAATGTGGCGAGGAACTCCTCTTTTCACCTTTGCTTTCTTTGCTCAGAAGTACTTTGTTTAACTTGCAAAATGATGTAATGAGCAACTCAAGCAGATAGGTGTGAGTTTTCTGATATTTCTTTAAAAAAACAATGATAAAGAAGGTAGGAAACATATTAAATTGGGGAAAGATAAAAGACCAGAAAAGAAAAATTAGGGAAAGCAACTGTGGCACTTACAGGGAACGGTAATGTGTGGAAAAGGGCCAGAGAGAGAATTTAGGGACAAATGTTGATTTTTGTAATTTCAATGAGCCCTTTCGTAGCCACTGATACCTAAGGGGAAGTAGCGGGGGTGGGGGAAGAGGGGTGAAGAGAGGCAGAATACTACCAAGGCAGTTTGCCCATTGCTATTAAAAAAACATCTGAAAAGGCAGCTCAAACTATCTATCGTATAAAAGCTGAATGTTAAATCACCTAAAAGTGAGTTTGTTGCAAGCAGAGTTTATCAAAGAATAGCTGATGGAATATATTTACCTTAGAAAAAACTAATTTTTCTCACGTCTAGACTTCTAATTTGAATGTTTTGAGTTCAGCTACATTTTTCATGGGAAAATGCTCTAACAATTTGTTTCAGTTACACTTATATTTATCCTGGTTTTCAAGCTGATGTTTCAATATAAATTTGAAATTATTCAGTATCAACAGATAACATTTAGATAATTTCTAATAGCTTTTATAGAATAATTTGGCTTTGTGAGAAACGATGATATTCAGACTTTTGATCCAAACTGGAACAAAAATATATTTTGAAATCAAAAGATTTATTCTCGGGGAAAAAAAAAAAAAAAAATCCAGCACCCCAAACTTTTCTATGTTTTATTCTAAAAATTTTTAAGGTGTTTGTGGGACTTCAGAGCAGGTGGGTAGGGCTAAGAGTAATGCATATTAGAGTGGGAAAGTGCCAGATAGAAAGTCTTGCATGTAGATAAACTAAATTTAATCATTTTTTAAAGTTCCACCCAAGAAGCCTTCCTATTAGAAGTAATTAGTTAGATAAAACCTAAGTCAATCATCGTATCTTAACATGAGCAGAAGCAGGAATTTTGCATATAAAACATGCAAACATTCTTTTGGAAGACAAAGTATCAGTGCTAGTGAGAAAAAGGGTGATGTTGTATAGGGAAAAGCAAACAAATTCAAGAAGGTGTAAGTTAATTTTTTATGTGTGTAGAATTTGAAAGATAGGGAGTTAATATTTCTGTACTGGCAGAAAGTATATTCATGGATTTATTTATTATTTTTTTTATTTAATTACAGTTATAGTCATTTGGCTTTCAAAGAATGTTATCAGCAGTAACTTAAATAGCTTAGTCATAACACTTTCAGAGAACAGAATAAAATATTATCCCTTCTTTTCCAAAGGGTTTAATTAACTCAAGTGATTTGCCCAAAACATTTGTGTATTCATTGTCAAAAACGGGTTTAGATGTTTAGGAATTAGTGATTTTCAGTGCATATTGATGAAGCTTTTTATTCCCTTCTTTACAAGTTTTCATTTAGAGTCTTAGTTTTTCTACTCACCAAAGAGCACTAATTTTGACTACTAATTTTAAAGTCAGTTTGTATGATTGCTTGAGGTCTAGCCTTGTATTCCTTCCTTCCTTGCTGCAGGCACTTAGGTAAATGAACACTGGAGAATAATTGCATTTAGTGAAAATATACTGGGCCCAATGGGTGTAGTAAGCTACTTTCAGCTCTGTAGCTCCTCTCTGAACTCCATATTGGATATTAACATCAAGCAAAAATTAAATAAAATGCTCAAAAATCTGGCTTTTTTACAGTCTTTTTTGAGAAAATGTCACCAGTATTCCTACTTCATGTACAACTTTTTCACAGAAACATAACTGTTAATAAATTTAAGTCTATGATTCTTTTCATTCAAAATTTCATGCAACTACACTATCCTTAAATTATTAGTGTTCCTTCAGGCTGAGGCATTTGCAATTCATCAAAAAGAAAAACTATTTATTTATTGAATATCTGTTAGATTGACTGATATATAAATTCCTTTAATTGACTTATCTGCATGTCTCTGAGGCATGGTTCCTTTCCTGTGATAGGTTAATCACTGTTGTGACAATGTTAACAGTATATTCTCTATCCAAAATGATATTTTTCTTTACACTTTAGTGTGTTTCGGGGACCCACTATATGAATGAAAAGCTAGTCAATAAAGAGTTGACAAATTAAGAAGAGTGAATAATTTTGAATGCTTGGTAAGGTTAAGTCTTCAAGGTTAAAAGATTAATTAAGGCCGAAATAATTTGCAAGCAATCAGTTTGTTTTATTTTTTATTATGCAGGGAATGACTATATGAAAGTAACCACGAAACTACCAAAAGTAGATGACCAGGTCTGTCCATATTATTAGGAGTTTATCAAGGGAAATATTTCAGAATGAGTTTAGTATAAGAAGAGCTGATGCTTTCATGTAGTTACAGCATTACAATGGAGCAGGTGCTGTCTATACCAACCCAGCTTCAGTGAGATAAATCAAAGACAATAATTGACTCAGATTAGTCACTTTCTAGTTACCCTCTGGCAAATTTGGCACAAGTATGTTCAGCTTCCTACCCATGCAAGGTCAGGATGGCTTCTTTTCCATGTGATGCTACACCCAGTGAGGGTTTTCAACAACTTTCAAGGTACAAAAGATACTAAAAAATAGTAATAATCTCCAACAATTCTATTCTATGGACCTTTCTAGAAGAGCTAATAGAATATGTGGGTAACTGGGGTTTCTCCTATTGGCAAATATGGATTTTTCTGCTTTAATATAGTAGTTAAAGACTTAGTTTGAGCAAAATAAAATCCATATTAGTTGTAATTCTTTTGTTTGCTTTACCGTCTTTAGATAATATTTAGTGCCAGGAACTAACATATTTAGGTCAATCACCTAAATTTTCAGTCGCTTTACACTTGCTAATAATTTTGACAATTGGATATGCATATTATCAGATATAATTCCTACATATGCCATGCATATTATAGAATATCTCTATATTAATATAATTAATATATATTAATATGTATATTAATATATATGTTTTGTATTTCAGACACACACTATAAGTATGTGTTTACATATGTGCAATTTATACTGTAAGAAACCTGAAATGAAAAATCATCTGAAACTAGTAAATCATTTAAGTAGAAGTCTTATTCCAAAGCAGAATATTAGATAGTGAATCACCTGTTCTACTACTCATGGAAGTGTTATAGTCTTAATTTTTCTCCTGATACATGGCATAATTTTAAGCTTGAAATAAATGCATGCTTTATCTTTGTGTTTAAGAAAATGAGCTGCTGATTTCTGCCAATTCATTTTCTCTAATAAAACACAAGTAAAAAGCTCATTAACATCTTTGCTTCTGCTATCTCTTAGAAGAGAATTGTTCATTACAATGCAAATGGAAACACACTTTGGCAAAGCTTGTTGCATCTCTTACAAATCCATGCAATAAATAACTAAAGAAGGAATGTTATAGCTTTTCATATGATATTAAAGCTATCATCTGTCATATTTCTGGGTATGCAAGAAAATTCTGTAACAGAACTGGGTGTAATAATCTTCTATAGGCGAGACTAACTGTAGCGCTCCTTTTAGATTTCAGAACAGTTTAAGACTGAAAAAATGAATGGCTCTCAAAAAACATAAGCATACCATCAGATGGAGGCATTATTGTTTTTTATAATAATAACAGTAAAAACATAATAATAATAGACGCTATATTAATTTTAGTAATTTTCTAAATATACCTTAATTTAATGAAGACGTTGCAGAGTGAAATTGTAACAGAAATCACACTAACACTGGAAAAAGGGTAGAAGGAATCACACACACAGAATCACAGAGTGATTGGGGTTGGAAGCGACCTTAAATCAACTTAGAAAACCTGTTCTAAGCACTGGAGTACTGTGTCCAATTCTGGAGCCCCTACTACAAGAAAGATATGGACGTGCTGGAAAGTGTCCAGCGAAGGGCCACCTCTCCTATGAGGACAGACTGAGAGACCTGGCGTTGTTCAGTCTGGAGAAAAGAAGGCTCTGAGGAGACCTTATAGTGGCCTACCAGTATCTTAAGGGGGCCTACGAGAAAGCTGGTGAGGGACTTTTTAGGATGTCGGGTAATGGTAGGACTAGAGGGAACGGATTAAAACTAGAGATGGGACTATTCAGACTGGACGTTAGGAAGAAGTTCTTCACCATGAGGGTGGTGAGACACTGGAACAGGTTGCCCAGAGAGGTGGTGGAAGCCCCATGACTGAATTTTTTAAGGCCAGGCTGGAGGGGGCTCTGAGCAGCCTGGTCTAGTGGGAGATGTCCCTGCCCATGGCAGGGGGGGTGGAACTAGATGATCTTTAAGGTCCCTTCCAACCCAAACCATTCTATGATTCTATGATTCTACAGAGAAATTCTACTGCCTTAATAACTTCAAACATCTGCTTTGCCCTACTGAAACCAATTGAACTTAAGAATTAATATGATTTTAAGCATGTGTTTAAGTGCTATACTGAATAAAAATATGTGCACAGTTAAGTTTTTCTGTAATTAGGACTGCAATATGGTGATTTAATTAGATTTTGATTTTTAGAAACTGTGGGAAAGTCTTGTCATTTGCTTTTGAATATCTTGATCACTAACAAAACAATGGCCATATCTCAAAAAATATTACTTTTGCACAAGCAGCTCGTGAAGTGTTTAGCAACTCTAACTGCTCATCTTACAGTCACATTGCTAGAAATAATGAATGAAATCAAGGAAATGGATGTTCTGAAGCGAAAACTTAAACAGTAAATAATCAAAACCACACTACATAATAGTGAAAAATAGGGTGGAAGCTCCACCGCTTCACAGCTTCACAACATGTATATTTCATTATGTATTTACAAAATGTTTTACCCTCATTTTCTTTCTATCTTTTACTTTCCTAATAAAATGTCCTTTCTTTGTCTCCTCAGTTTAAATTCAGGTGTTTTATTAGAGACACTATAAAGCCCTCCTGGTTCTAAGTGACAAGGACACCAATTCTCATATAATTCCCACTTAATTTCAGTTGAAAATGAGTATCGTGTCTTTAAAAAAAGCTTTATCTACTGAAATATAGATATATATGTCTTCATTAAATAGATGGGAATGTAAGTAACTTACTCTATAAAGTTGTTACAAACAAGTATATTAAATACTTAATGGAAATGTACTTACAAACATACTCTCAGATTTATTAACCCTGAAGTGGCAGCTAGTTGTCAGATATTTATAGTTACAAATATACCAGGAATGGAAAACTAACTTCCTGTAGTTTCTGAAAATATTCAATATATTTCCTAGAAAATCATGTCTTGTTATGGAATTATAAATATTTCATTATTAGAGAAAAAAAATATTGCTGGCAATTTATATTTTTAAACTCTCATGCAAAACCAGGTCTATCTTCATTTTGCATTGGCTAAGACTCTTCCATGCTGGCAAAAGTGCTAATTAAAAGGCTATATCTATCATTTTATGATCTGTCACTAAACCATTAAATGTTTTAGCCCCTGTACACAAATGTAACCTAATCAATTCCTTCGGGGGTGCCTCTATTCCAGTGCTTGCTACCCCATGCAGAAACTGTTATTTTTCCTTATGCAATGATTTTGTCTGGGACAGAGTTAATTTTCTTTACATCAGCCTGTATGGTGCTAAGTTTTGGATTTGTGACCAAAACTGTGTTGGTAACACAGGGATGTTTTAGCTATTGCTGAGCAGTGCTTGCAAAGCGTCAAGGCATTCTCTGTTTCGCAGACTGCCCCACCAGCAAGTAGGCTGGAGGTACACAAGAATTTGGGAGGGGACACAGCCGGAACAGCTGAACACAACTGACCAAAGGCATATACCATACCATATGATGTCATGCTCAGCAATAAAGGCTGGGGAGAGAAGGAGGAAGGGGTGACCTTCAAAGAGGTGGTGTTTGGCTTCCCAAGTCACTGCTATGAGTGATGGAGCCCTGCTTTCCCAGGAATGGCTGAAAACCTGCCTGCTGATGGGAAGTAGTGAATGAATTCCTCGTTTTGTTTTGCTTGTGTGCATGGCTTTTGCTTTACCTTTTAAACTGTCTTTATTTCAACCCACAAGTTTTCTTACTTTTACCCTTCCGATTCCCTCCCTAACTCACTGTAGGTGAGTGAGTGACTGGCTGTGTGGGTCTGAGCTGCCCACTGGGGTTAAACCACAACACCTCAGAACTAATGTCAGCAGCATTTCTTAAGTAAGGAGAAGCGGGAAGGAAACAATCATTGTTCAAACAATTAGTGCTTATAGGATGAGTGACGAGTTTACAAACATAAAATCAAAATATAATGAGAAAATGTTAAAAAAATATTAGCTCCAATTTTAGAAATGTCGTTCCACTTTTAGAGCTAATCTGTGTTCTACTGTAACTCAATTTATATAAAGTGGAAAAAAAAATAGCTTCAGTAAAGCAAGCAATTTTTCTAGAAACAGGATTAATCTAGGTACATTGACCTTCAGCATGAATCAGACCTTGCAATGTTCCTCCCATGAGAGTTATGTTGATTTATACTAGTTAAGACTATTAAATTCTTGATCATGGTGGTCTATCTAAGCTACCTTCGAGGTTTTTTCACCATGACTATTATATATGACAGGAAAATTTCAGACACCTAATATGAAGTTTATTCTTAAAGAGGAAAGAAAGAATGTTTCATAGAAACAAAATTATTCATAAATCCTTCATGTAATATATTAATTATTTTTCCCAGGAAGCTTTGGAAATAAAAAGTTTCAAACTCATGAAAATAGTCAAAGATATGTCTTCCATTACTAGATCTACAGGCATTGCAGTCCCTAGGCGTACAGCACCTCTTTTGTCTTCCTTGCAATTCCACAGGCTTATTTTCCAGCATTCATGAAATTGCTAGTTAACTTAATTTCCATTATGTGCAAGTCACATACTGCATATAACTTATAAAATTTGTTTCAGTGTTCTCAAGGTTGCATATATATGTACATCTCACTGTTTATGTGATGGCTAATGTAAGTTTACACTTGTTAAATGCAATGAATCCTCCTAAGACCTCATCCATCCATGATGAGAGTCTTCTCATTGGCATTAGGTTAGACCCATGATTAATACTTCTCTGTAAAGGAAACACTTTTTGAATTATACTGTTTTAACTTAATAAAGCATTCACTAGATATTCTTTATTCAGAAAATGAGTAAAGAAAGAACTATCTTATAGTTACTAACTCCTCCTGGCATTACACCCAGTAGTATACTAGGATTCTTCTTGTAGCAACATGTTATGAAAAACAGGGAATAAGTGTTTATTTGTGTGGGTTGAGTTGGAAAGGCTGTAATAGAAGGATTATTTAAGAAGGATGACCATAATTTCCTACTTGTTTAAGCAAACGAACAAAAAGCCCCAAACATTTGGTAGAATATTCTCATAAAGTTAATAATTCCTTTTGAATGCTTGCATCGTTTCTGACCCATTCAAACCTTTTTACTGTTTTTTATGGTCTGAATATTTTTATTAATATTCTGGATTTGGTAAAGACAACAGCAGTGTAGAATGGATGAGACCAGACTCACCTAAATGTCAAAAGGAAGCCTTTGATACTGTATCAATATTTTGGACAGCCTACTTAATTTTAGAATTTGCGTTTCAAAAGAATGTGTATGCAGTTGGTCTTATTCTACAGCACACATAGAAACGCGCTGTATTCTGATGGTTTACTAATTGTACTCCATCTATTCTCAAGGTTATTTTTCACTTGCAGGAAAATTCCTTTTTTGTGTTCAGCCATCCTCAAATATTCTCAAATATTTTGTGTCACAGCACTAAAAGCCCTGTGACTCTTCTTGCTACCTTTCGTGGTTAAAAAATTCTGTTTGAAAGAGTTTGAGAGGGAAGTTTGGGGCCAAATTAACATTGTAAGTTCAGAAAAGATAAAATACTGTTGGTTTTGCAAAAGGTGCTGTTTGGCAAACAACCTGCCCTTGAGTGTCTTTTTTATGTACTCTGTAATATCTATGCTGGGCTCTATTAAGCATGTTCTATTTCTTTTTTTTTTCCCCTGTGCAGAAAAAATTAGAAGGAAATGAAGCAGAAAGAAAACCTTGAGGTCTTTCACTTCTTCAATTAAATGTGTGTCAAGGAGGCCTCATTTGGTTAAATCAACAGATTTTTAAATTACCTGTTATTTTTCTTCATTGTGTAGTCCAGTTAAACAGATTTTTAAAAAGTTTGTACTTTGTGTGGTAGCATTTACAGGAAATCTTTTTTACAAATTAACCCCTCAGGAGGCCAGTATGCAAAAAGTGGTACGGTATACGTTTATCTGGCAGCAATATCACCATTAACTGACATCATATGAGACCCATAGCTGTATAGCAAACTTCATGCATTTCAAAGCAGAGGTGTGTTACTCATTTTTGAAAATCTTTTCCATTAGGCTTTCTCTAAATACCATGAATGATTCTGACTGTCTATGTGAAGATAAAAGCAGGATCAATCAATCATACTCTGGATTGTGTTCAGACCAACTGAGGCTCAGTCCTGGTGAACCAATGTGGCAGATTTAAGAAAATTATATGTTTTAAATAAACACTGATGAAGGACTTCTAACAGAGTATAGTGCGTTACACTTGCTCCACATGTGGTAATGGCAGACTGACAGGAGGAAGTTTTTATTTTAAAGACAGACCAAATATTTTCTGAATCTTCTAAAAGACCTAAAACACTCTGCTCAAGTCTTCAGGACAGTAAGGACTCTTTCCTTGAGTTTTTGGCAAATTCAGTTTCCTTTGAACTGTTCTTTATACCTGAGATGGGAAATCCATAGGAAAGTTTGCTTATCTCCTAAAGAGAATAGCATCCAAATCAAGAGAACCTGAAGGACCCATCTCAATCATTAAATCAGCATGCTACTCTCAGAAGCAACACTGAAGTAATTTTCTCCACTAATGCATCCAGATCTTACTTCAGACTATTTAGGTCTTTTCCTCACTTCTTTGATTGATCGTTCAACTTTCCATTAGTAATAATTAGGAACTGGCTTCTAACTTCATGTAAGTTTATTCATGACTAGTTAATAAATCTTTGTTGTTTGGCCAACTTTTCTTTATTTTGAATATTTCTCTTCCATTGATGTCCTCAAACCAGGACAGTCATACACTTCAGATGTGCTACATCTCAGACAGTGACACATCTAAGTTTTCACTTTGTTGGATTCCAAGAGCTACGTTTATGTAGTTTCTTCTTTCTTCTCATCACTACAGTGGGCCTTCTCTGAACACACATGTGATTTGAATTTAACTTTTCTAAATAAAGATATAATGAAAAAGCATGATTAGTCCCTTTCAATATCAGTTCCAAAACCTTTTCTTTTTAACATATGCACATTTTTCTTTTTGCCAAAATAAGAACATTGGACAAAATCACCTCTGAAATCGACCTTTAAGAAAATTTAAAAGTAGCTTTCCATAAACTTAGTGCTTTCCTTTCCTAAGCTATAAGCTTTTTAGCCAGTGTCTCACAATTTTGTAGTACTTTTATTTAACAATATCTCCAATTTCATGTGTCGCTATATTGAAAAATGTACTGAAAGGTAAACAGAAGCACTGTAACTGTTCTTTTCTATGCAAAGAATATTCTTTATTATCAATGGAGAGAAAGAGAGGATCCACTAGATGACTGTTCAGAGCTAGTACCTGACTCAACTACTGTGAATTGTCTTCTAGAGTAACCTAACTTTCCTCCTCTTCTCTAAAGTAGATTAGCCTCTTTAAGCCTTTTTGGATACCCCTGTTCATTCCTGTGCTCTTATTTATCAGGAGATGATATATTTATCAGATTCACATCAGAATTATTAAAGAGCTCCTTTCTGCTTACACAGACTAATAATCAAACCAGCCTTTAGTTACTCACTGATTTTTTTTTTCATGTCTCTTTTAAATGACATTTTAAGAATAGCATTTAAATAAAGATTATAATTGGGACATGAGTAAAAAATAGACTTATTCTTTCAAAGTATAAAGCAATACTAGAATCTCTGAAAAGTATGTGATACAGAATGAATTCTATTGTTTCCCAATCATATATGAGACAGCTTTTGAAATTAATGTTGGGAGATTTCAAAGGTATCTGATATTGACTATGCCTAGAAACATGATACAGGAATACTTCTAGTATTCCCAGAATATTCAAGACATAAAAGTGAAGGTGAAGAGGTGAAGAGTAGATCAGCAATACAGCTCTGTCTTGACTTGCTAATATTTGACTGACTAAGCTTTAATTCACCCAAATGCAGGGCCTTACAGTTGCAGACAGGGAAAGTAGAATATTTCCATAATCTTTACTGATTTGGAAAATAATTATAATGAAAGGTGGTTACAAATCTCTGTATTCAACTAAGTATGAGGCCCTACTCATACTGCATTTTGCTGATTGCAATAATGAATGTGAATATAGAAGTGATTTCAGTAACATGTCTACTGAAATATAATTTCATTTATACCCTTCTGAAAGATGCTGAAATGCAGTGGAGGGTTCAGAGAAGAGCTACAATAATGATTTAAGATTAAAATGATGTAATTTAAATAGGAGGTTAAAGGGGAATTTGATTATAATTTTAGGCATCTATAGAGGGACAGGTCATCTATCAATAGGCAAGATTTTGATTGAGCAAATGAATAACTAACTTCAGATTGATGAAACGCCAACTAAGAAAAAATTCAGTTGGAAGACAGATTGATATTTGACTTGAACAGTGTTGATTAATTGCAAAAATACTGAATCAAGTGCTGTGAAAGTTCATCGTAATTTAAAGTATTGAAATAGTAAATAGATATTTTCCTAAAGGACATCTTTTAGTTCCAGCACAAGCTCTTTATCATATAAGAGTATAAAAAGGGAAAGTTTCTTCCATGATGAAGAACTATTAGCTGAAATTCTAAGATTATGCCAAACAATTGGTTAATTCATAGAAGTCTTTAGTTTAGGAATCTTTGAAGTCCTAAAAATATTGAATACTTTGTTGTTGTTCAAATTATTGAATCTGTATATATTGATAATTTTAGTAGAAAAGAGAAAAATTAATAAAACAGAAGGAGACACTACTGAAGGATAGTTCTTTACCACTAAAATGTTTCCAGTTACATCCAGTGCTGATGTATCATAAGAATTCAAATGTGGCACTGTCCTGGGTTGAGTGACACAGGACTAGTTTCTCTTCTAATGCTGGGGAAAAGTCCACTTTTGGAAGACTCCAGTGTCTGAATTTGTGAAAATATTTACTTTATAGCCAGCTAGGCTATGTGGGATTCAAGGTCTCAGTGTTTTCAAGCCTTGCCAGGTGCAGGGATGAGGAGGAGCGAGGCCTGGGCACTTGACCCAGGCTGGACAACAGGATTATTTCATACCATGAATGTCACTTTCTATACAAATTAGGAAGTTTGCTGCATAGTTTCTCTCTCCCTTGATGGAGGCAGTCTGGAGAAACTCCTTGCCCTGGTGCTGGACCCCTGAGGCCTTGCCCTCCTCCCAGGGCCGTAGCGCTTGCAGTGTCCGACATTTACTGTCCACTGCTGGGAATGCACAGCTTCCTACTGATATAATTGGCTGAGTATAATACTTGTATATCTTATATTAATATTGGTTCTTTAGTATTATTGTTAATAATTATATTAATATAATATATAATGTTAATATATTATATTATATAATACTTACATTAATACTAGTTCTTTAGTATTATTGTTAATTATTTAGTCTTATCCCATTAAATCTATTTATATTTCAACCCTTGTGTTTCCTTGCTCCCCCCGATCCCCCTTTCCTAGTGGGGAGAGGTCATCAGGTGCTAGAATAATTGTCTAAACGACAACAAATTGTTATAGGTTTTCTCAAACCATAACAGGTAATCAGCTATAAACATTAAATAAGGGAAAAAACAAATACCCAAGTATTTTCATTTTATAACTGTCTATTGAAAGAGATACACTAAATGTTTTACCTACTTCTGTCACTTATGGTTTCCTTCAAACTATTTCCCTTCATTTAAATTATTAATATTACTTTAAAACATTTCTTTCAGTTCTTCTTCAGTTTTTCTTTCAGTCCTCTTGCTTGAAAAATAGCTGTAAATGGTTTATAGCAGATTTCAGAACAGACTTTTTCTAATTTGTATCAGTACATTCAACCATTTCTCCACCTGCAAATCAAGTTAAATAACTTTGCCTAGTTACAATGATTGAATTTCTCCCTCTGTAGGTCAAAATCTGGTATTGGAATTCATCATTTACATGAAAGCCATGAACAGTCATTTTTGTTGACTGAGGATGTTACATGTTTCTCTGTTAGATAAGAAGAATGTGGTGAAAATATCCAAGACAGTGAACATTCAGTTGTGTTTTGGATTAAGTTATTATACCTTGAAGTCTTATGCTAAGGCACATGGAGGACAGCAAAGTGATTTGAGACAGCCAGCATGGATTCACCAAGGGCAAGTCCTGCCTGATCAACCTAGTGGCCTTCTATGATGGAGCGACTACATTAGTGGACAAGGGAAGAGCTACAGATGTCATCTATCTGGACTTCTCTAAGGCCTTTGACATTATCTCCCACAATATCCTTATCTCTAAATTGGAGAGATACAGATATGATGGAGGGAATGTTTGGTGGATGAGGAACTGGTTGAATGGTCACATCCAGAGGATAGTGGTCAATGGCTCAATGTCCAGATGGAGATGAGTGACAAGTGGTGTCCCTCAGGGGTCCGTACTGGGACCAGTAATGTTCAATATCTTCATCAATGGCATAGACAGGGAGATCGAGTGCACCCTCAGCAAGTGTGCAGGCAGCACCAAGTTGAGTGGTACGGTTGACACGCCTGAGGGATGGGATGATATCCAGAAGGACCTGAACAAGCTTGAGAAGTGGGAAGTGGTTACCTGGAGAGGTGGTAGATGCTCCATCCCTGGAAACTTTCAAGGTCAGGTTGGACGGGGCTCTGAGCAGCCTGATCGAGTTGAAGATGTCCCTGCTCATTGCAGGTGGGGTTGGACTAGATGATCTTCAAAACTCCCTTCCACCCAAACCATTCTATAATTCCATGATTCTATGAAGTCATTATAGATTGACATTTCTTACTTTATCAGTGAAGTTTCAAAAAACGTAAACATGTAGATTTATCTGAAATAAGTTTCTATTTTCTGTGCATTTACGTTAGTAAGAGTGAATGTTAGTTACTGTAGCTTGAATTATGACTGCACCTTTCTTGACAGGTGTAACTATTGTGTTATCTTAGAAGTATAAGGAGTATACTTAATGTTTTATTTCTGACTCCACAGTAAAATATTACAGCAGGCTGTGCAAGGTACATTCCAAAACTTCATCACAAATACATGATCTCTGAGGCGACTGTTGGCTATACTTTCTATTAAGAAACAGCTATTTCCAAACTTGGATACAGCTATTCCCAAACCTCTGCTAGGTGTTTCAAAGCCACCTCGGGCTGTGTCCCTGCCCCATACCCACAGGATGGGGCTCCCTTTCAGAGGGCAGCAGCAGAAGGCCAGAGAGAGCTCTGGTGCTCACCTGGCTCCAAGATGGTGCAGGGACAGTACTCACATCTTGCAACAGTAGTGGCTGTGACCAGAATATGGGTTCTGAGATCCGGGGTCTGGGGGTACTCCGGCATCATTCTGATTAGTTACAGGGGAGGTACCTGCACAGGAAAACAAAAAACAGGGAGAAGAAACACTTCATGTCTGAGATCAAAAGGAGACATCTCAATGTAGGTCTGTATTATTTAAATCTCTTCCAGGTATTTGGCATAGGGGGTGACATTTTTAATGTAGTATATATTAAAAGAAAAAAAAAATCATAGAACCATAGAATCATAGAATGGTTAGAGTTGGAAGGATCCTTAAAGATCATCTAGTTCCAATCCCCTTCACATGGGCAGGGACATCTTCTACTGGACCAGGTTGCTGAAAGCCCCATCCAACCTGTCCTTGAACTCTTCCAGGGATGAGGCATCCACAATTTCTCTGGGCAACCTGTTCCGGTATCTCACCACCTTCAGAGTAAAAAAAAATTCTGAATTTCTTCCTAATACCTGATTTAAATCTACCCTCTTCCAGTTTAAAAACTTTACCCTGTGTACCATCACTACACTCCTTGACAAAGAGTGTCTCCCCATCCTTCCTGTACTCCCCCTTTAGGTACTGGAAGGCTTCTATAAGGTCTCCCCCTTTTCTTCTCCAGGCTGAACACCTCCAACTGTCTTAGCCTGTCTTCATAGGAGAGTTGTTCCAGCCCCATGAACATTTTCATGGACCTGCGCTGGAACAACTTGAGCAGGTCTATGTCTTTCTTATGCTGGGGGCCCCAGAGCTGGACGCAGTACTCCAGGTGGGGTCTCACCAGAGCCAAGTAGAGGGGGAGAATCGCTTCCCTTGACCTGCTGGGCACACTTGATGCAGCCCAGGATGCGGTTGGCCTTCTGGGCTGCGAGCTCTCATTGCTCCAACCCATGTTCAGGACCTTGCATTTGGCTTTATTGAATTTCATGAGGTTCACACGGGCCCACCTCTCAAGCCTGTCAAGGTCCTTCTGGATGGCATTCCTTCCCTCCAGTGTGTCAACTGCACCGCACAGCTTGGTGTCATTGGCAAACTTGCTGAGGGGGCATTCAATCCCCCCATCCATGTCCCCAGAAAAGATATTAAACAGTGCTGGTCCCAGCAGTGACCCCTGAGGAATGCTACTTGTCACTGGTCCCCACCTTGGACATCGAGCCATTGGCCACAATTCTTTGATTGTGACCATCCAAACAATCCCTTATCCACTGAGTGGTTCACCCATCAAATCCACGTCTCCCCAATTTAAAGAACATGTTCTTCTACTGCAGTGGGTGGTTTCTCATTCTCCCAGTCCAGGAAGGATAATGTATTCAGCGTAACACATTAATTTTGTTCACAAGGAAGAAACCTAAAAATATACAGAGGACCCCATGGGAGAAGCTGGAAAACAGTGTCTTTACTGGATTCACTAATAGAAAGCAGCGAGCAATTCAATAGCTATAACCTTCCCTAACACAAAGGGTAGATCCATACATGCTCGCCCTTTGCAACAGAGAATCTTTATATCACTTCTGAAGAAAGAGTTCAGAACTTCCATCTTGCTGGTGTTATACACTTTACAGTATTTCCAATGTACTCCAAAGTACTAAAAAGAAACAAAACAGAAGGACTGCAGTGCAGCAAATGTCTATGTATAACGGCACCCAGTCATCCACTGTGTTAGAAGACATGAAGTCATGCTCCAAACACCAAAAACCAACTACACAGAGAAAAGCTAGGATTCAACATGAAACAGCAGCTTCACTAGAAAGTAGTTTAAGCTTATCTCATGCGAACTTTCTTCATTGCTTGGCAATGCTTTGATTTTCTAATTATTGTCTTAGATTTAAGGCATTGCACCTGGCTGATGTTACCATTTCTGTAAGAGATATAAAGCTGTTGATACAGATAGTGCTCTTACTGGTAAAGTAAAAAAAAATCCTCAAACACATCAGAATGCCTACCATGTTTCCTCTTTACTAAACTCCTAATTTCCACATCACACTCAGCAATTTTTAATTTCACTCTACAGCAGCACAGCCACTTTCCCCCACTAAGTAGAACCTAGTCTGTTTTGCAAGCTAAGCCAAGTCAGAAGCTGGACTTGCTTATTTCCCAGTTAGGACCTACTGCCTCAGACACCCTGAGGAAGGATTTCAGTGGAAATCCACCAACAGTGCCTTTTTTCTATGCAATTTATTGATAGAGCTGTTACAGGGATGTTACATTGTCCTGTGGAGTTGTGGAAGATCTGTTCACTCTATCACACTGAAAAGAAGTGACACAATAAAAATAAATTGTGCTTATTTTTCTGTAGGCATCTTACCGAGTAATTCAACAACAATCTCATTAATACATTTGGGACAGTGTACCCTATAACAGTGGAATACTCCTTGTGATAATTCCTAGCATTCAGATACAAGAGAGAGGCATAAAGCTTTATTTATTTCATTCCTATTAGGTGAGTGTATGCCAGCCGAATCATGACAAACTACCACTCCAGCACTGTCTTATAAATTTATGCTGCACAAAAATACAGAAGTGATGATAATGGTTTTCTCATGGCATGAAATCTTTCCAGTTACTATAATATTGTAAATATCTATTATGTGACTATCAAAAACTGGTCATAGACATAAAATTTGAAAGACCTCCTATGGGTACTATTCAGACCAATAAATTTATTTTTAACAAATAAATAAATGGAACAGGTTTTCCACAAAGTACTTGTGATTTTACAGGTCATCTTAAATAACATATTATTCAAGTTAAACAAATAGTGAAGACTTATGACTGATTTTTTCCTGTAATTGAAATGTTTTATTCATAAGTAGAGCATCATGTGCTTTCTGATATAAAGGGAACTTTGTCTATATAAAATTGACACAGCATGGGAATTTTTGATGTAAATACATTGTACTGCTTCCCAACTTCTCATTCCTTCTATGGCAATTTAGATAAGGAATTCCAACAAATACACACATTTATAAAACGTCCAATTAGACTTTATATTTTATTGTAAGGGAGCATGGTTATTTTCACACAAAGTAGTCTGGATTTCTGCTTTAATAAATTTATCCACAAAAATCATTGCATTTTTAAAATGAATGAACTTGTAACTATATATACTAAATCAACCTTTTGGAACTGGATTCAGTGGCCCAAGAAACCAAAGTAGTTCAAATTTATACTCTTTCAGATTCTGTTTAAGTGATTGTCATTTTAGTTAATTCAAACACATGGTCATTTTGATAGTAGTACCATAGCATTTCTTGCCAAGAGAAAAATCTGCAATGTCCAAACTTTCTTTTAAATGCCCTGAGCTGCCAATATCTTCTGAATTGACAGCAGCGTCTGGGTAAGCTGGATAGTCTGAATTGGCATTGACTTGCAGTCATATTTTACCTTGTCTTTTTTTTCCCTAGGAGTCTTGAAAACCAAAGCAAATGTTGTTTAATTCTGACCAGTCTTCAATGAAGTCTATGTGGAACCATACCTTTTGGAAAACAAAAGCAAATATTAAACAGGAATTAAGGTCCCTTTGATAAGCACAGTGTTAGGAAAACCTGAAACTCAATATATATGTTTTCTTTACAAGATAGATTGAAGACAATTTAAGTCAGAGGGTCTAAGAATAGAATATCATTGTTTGCGACAGGTACATTTCTCCTGATGATACTTTGAGACTTTGGCCTAGATGCTTTTGATATACCTGACCTGTTATTACTGTGCAATTCTTTCAGATAAATTAAATACATGAAACATTCATTTCCAGTATCTTTATGATTTAGAAGATTAAAAGATAATGGAAGTACTTGTTTCTTTGTCAATGAGGGTGCTTGACACAGAAGACTTTGGGGAAAAAAAGAGATAAACTTTAACATTCCAACTCAAAGACAGGGTGAGAGGATATCAGGTATCATACAAAGCCAGGCTATGGACTAGGGAGGTGAGCAAGGATCTGAACCTAGGCCATGTCTGTAATATTTATCCTAACTCTGGCACTCTGAAACACCAAGTTAGATTCTTCCACTGTCTTAAAATTTATCATATATATGGAAGTTGTAGTATTTTTAATCTCCTGACACCCCTTAAAGTGTGAGCGCATTCTGGGTTTTTTTTTCATTCCAATCTACCAATTCAGTCTCAGCATCAAAAAAGACCAAAACACATCCAATTCTTCCTATTTTGGTGGTATGATAATAACCATTTGTTTGGCTATGGTTCCTTGATTTGTGTGTATAGCACCCAAAAATTCCTTGATGGTCTCCCATTATGTATTGGTTATACCTGTAGCTTCCTAACTCCACATGATCAGCTGGATATAACATAATTTAGCAGTATAGAAAGCAGGTCTTCCCTTGTGTTGCAGCCATTGAAAACAAGGATTTATGCCTTTAGTAAGGAAATGGAGCAATGCCTGGAACATGATGACAGCAGTGAACTTAAGTGAGAATAAAGGTAAATATCTTTCTATCTTCCTGACATACACTATGGGCTACTGACTCATCAAGCTATTTTTCTTTATCTTGTTACATTCTCATGCTTTAATTTTTATGTTCTCCTGCAATTATCACTATGTTCTGAGCAGATTAACAAACTATTTTTTGAAGAAAAAAAACCAAACCAAAACAAAAAACCCACATGCTTCTCAGAGGAAGAAAAGCACTTGTGTTGAGTCATAGACTAGTACTGTGGTGCATCTTTGAAATTGTTGGCCGTTATTATGTTTCAATCTTCTATTTATATGTATATAGCCTATTGTAAACCAGAAGCATTTTCAATATGTTGTTGGGGAAGGAGAGGGGGATTGTTGAGGGGGACAGGGGGTATTTATTTATTTATTTAACATTTGAAAGCAAGGTTTGCCTATTTATAAAACATGAGACATGGCATTTGAAAATGCCTTACAGAAAATCATCACCTTGAGAAACACAAACTGTCCAGCTACTACTTTGGTGAAATTAAATGCCGTGACTAATGCCAGTAATTATCCTTCTTTATTAACAGCTGTAAAGGGCCTATTTGTTTCCATGTTGGTGCTTACCAAATTGAGCTCTTTTTTAGTGAGTGCTGAAGTGCAGATTTATTAGTGTTTCTCTCTGTATTGAAGCAGGAGAGAGCAGAAGAGCCAGATCTGCTCAGAGAAAAGTTAAATGGAGTTTTTTTTGTAACTACAAATTTATGACACAGAACTGACATCCAGGAATGGTTGCAATGAGGCCTGTTGAGAGCCTGGTCACTGCAATAACAAGACCAGAGCACAACATTGTTGGCACAAGGCCATCTCCTTAATGCCTGATTCAGCTGAAACTACTTGAAGATTAAACTGAAGGACATCACACATGAAGCCTCACAATGTAGCTATTTAATGTTTTATGGAGTGAGAGTTGCATAAATTGAATAATAGCCATGTAAAAGAGAGAGACCAACAGTGATGGTACAATCATGCCTCTCCTTTAGCTCTGATGTCACACACCAGGCAATGAAAGGTAAATTCTGTCTTTCATTTAAAATGCAGATTTCAGCAGAGTCATTAGGAAGACACTGCATTAATACCAAACTAATAAAGAAGATGTTGGTAAGTTCCCTTTTTATTTTTTGGTTCTTTCTAGAGCTAAGTACTACTACAGTCACCTTTTACTTTGAGAAGATTTAATTACCATAATTATCTTTAATTTTGCATTGATTAACATGCCTCAAAGGAATACGTTAAGGTAGCATGCTTAAAGTCTAGACTCCATATGCAAATAAAACAGATACAATTAAATGCTTTGTGATTTGTACTTCTTATCATAATAGTTAGGATAAAATCTTAAAAGGCAAATCTAACCTGTCATAGATTTCAATCTGACCTGACAGAACACTTACAAATGTTCTTTGGGTACTCTTCCTTTTTAAAAGAAAATAATGCATTCAGCTAAAAGTAAAAGTATGAACTGCAGTAAAGTCTTTTTTATACTTCAGACTGCATTTTTTCAACTTGAGAATTTATTTTGATATGAATATTCATCATATTTTATATTACAGCACTGCTTACAGGCATAACTGTAACTACTGTGCTATTGCATAAGATACAGCCCTGGCCATGACAAAGCACATAAAAAATATGAGAAATGCCAATTTATATCCAGCACACAAAGGTACAGAGATTTCCCTTAGGTTTTATGGGGGACTCAGAAAAATTCCAGTCAGCTCCATCACTTCAGTGTCCTGTAAGGTCATCCTTGAACTCATATTCTTGCATAAAGTGCATTTGCTGTCCAAAATGTCCGTACTCTTTGAACACAGTTCTATTTCTAGTATTCACAGTGTATTATGCGCAGCATTTGACTACTTTCTGCCACAAGTTTATGTATACTTTTGGAAACTGGATCTAGGGGCATCTCACAGTTGAGGAACCTGTTGCCACCAGTATATGAGATTAAATCAAACAATCATTCCAAGCATTAACATACCTGAAGCCACTAGTGTTTCAGGTTTGCAAAGGTTTTTGGACTCCTAAAGAAAAAGATCTGCTGGGTTTAGCAGGAGTGCTTAGGTGCCTAAAATCAATTTTCATAAGATAAATGGTATAAATACCTTTGAAAAGCTTTCCTTGGGTGTTACTTTTTAATGTTCAGCCAATGGTCTTGATTCTACTCATTCTAAAATCATTAATAAATGTCCCATTGGTTACATCAGTGGAAAATCAAGCCCCTACTGTAACTTCGTCATGAAAGAGGGTAACTGGTATCTCATATGAGCAGAGCAACAACTTCAATTTGAGGTAACAATGATATACAAAGTATGCAACCTGTCTAGAAAGTACATCCAAAGTGCATTCTCTTTTTGAGAACCAAAGAAAAACATCAGATGTGCTCAGTGAGACATTAAGGAGTCTGTAAGTCAGTTCTAAATGGACACAAATACCTCATCATTTTTCAGCCTAAAAAAGAAGTTTCCAGTTTAAAGTAGAAAAGATTTTCCCTGAGGTAAGGACCAGCTACTAAAATAGGGAATGTTAGCTTCTAATAATTTCGTTGTTGTTTTTTAAAATACGGTAACATTAGAATATGCCAATTCATTTAAATTTTACTGTACTTTTGTTTCTTTCTACCTGATTTTCACAAAAGGAAAATTAAAACAGAGCTGAAGTTTTGCCAATTCATATCAACTCTAAGACGTTTTGAAAGCATTCTGAAAATATTTGTCAAACTGCACATAAAGGTCATTCTGAGCTTCTGCACACCTCAATCTACTAAGTCATGTTAGGGAAATGATTGCTGGATAGGAGTTTGCACAAAAAAACTTTGAGGCTAGTTACAGCTTAAAAAGAAAAAAAAAATAAAATAGAAGTTGCTACTACAAATGCTGATAAAAGTAGTCAGTACTTGAAACGCCTGTTATTATTAATCCCCCAGGTTTGAGCTATGGAGTTGTTATCAAGATGAACAGACATTGTTAATAAAATTGAAACGTACAGTACTGTCATCTAGGGAACCATTCATATAATAGAAAGATTTACTTTAATCTAATCAGTGAACACATAGAAAAAATAAAAACTGTTTCATAACACTGGGTTATTTGAATGCTTTAGTCCCAGGTGATATTCCTATATTCAGGTTCTCCATTCCTTCCAAGGTGAAAAACAAAAGTAAACATAGAAAACAATCAGTTGTTTGCTCTCTTTGAGACCATGTTGAATAGTTTAAATACAATCTCTTCAAACCATGAACCCTTCCTCTTAGTAAAAGTCATTCTGTAATGATAAGAAATCTCCTCTTCAGGCTGTTTTCCCCAGTTTATCCAAGACTGGATAATATCCTCCTGGAAAATATGCTAAGGCACATGGAAAACAGAGAAGTGATTGGTGAGAGCTAACATGGCTTCACTTAAGGCAAATCATGCCTGACATATTTGGTGGCCTTCTAGGACAGGGTTACAACATTGGTAGATAAGGAAGAGCAACTAACATCACCTGTCTGGACTTGTACAAAGCATTTGATACTGTCACACACAACATCCTTGTCTCTAAAATGAAGAGACATGGATTTGACAGATGGACCACTCAGTGGACAAGGAATTGGCTGGATGGTCAAACTCAAAGAGTTGCTGTCGACAGCTTGATGTCCGGATGGAGAACTGAGATGAGTGGTATCCCTCAGGGGTCCGTATTGGGACCATTATTATTCAACATCTTTGTTGGGGACATGGACTGTGGGACTGAGTGCACTCTCAACAAGTTCACATATGACACCAAGCTGAGTGGTGTGGCTGATATCATAGAGGGAAGGGATGCCATCCAGAGAGACCTTGACAGGCTAGAGAGGTGGCCCTGTGTGAACCTCATGAAATTCAACAAAGCCAAATGCACGTGGGTTGGAGCAATCCCAAGTACAAATATGGGCTGGGTGGAGAATGGATTGAGAGCAGCCCTGAGGAGAAGGACTTGGTGGTGTTGGTGGATAAGCTCAACATGAGCCAGCAATGAGCGCTCACAGCCCAGAAAGCCAACCACATCCTGGGCTGCATCAAAAGAAGTGTGCCCAGCAGGTCAAGGGAAGCGATTCTCCCCCTCTACTTGGCTCTGGTGAGACCCCACCTGGAGTACTGCGTCCAGCTCTGGGGCCCCCAGCATAAGAAAGACATAGACCTGCTCAAGCTGTTCCAGCGGAGGTCCATGAAAATGTTCATGGGGCTGGAGCACCTTCCTTATGAGGACAGGGTAAGACAGTTGGGATTGTTTAGCCTGGAGAAGAGAAGGCTCCGGGAACATCTTATGGTATCCTTCCAGTACTTATAGGGGCCCTACAGGGAAGATGGGGAGGGTCTCTATCAGGGAGTGTAGTGACAGGACAAGAGGTAACAGTTTTAAACAGAAAGAGAGTAGATTTAGATTGGATATTAGGAAGAAATTATTACTGTGAGGATGATGAGACACTGGAACAGGTTGCCCAGAGATGTTGTGGATGCCTCGTCCCTGGAAATGGTCAAGCCCAGGTCGGATAGGTTTTTCAGCAGCCTCGTGAAAGTGATCCCTTGCCCATGGCAGGGGAGTTGGAACTAGGTGATCTTTAAGGTCCCTTCCAACCCAAACCATTCTATGATTCTATAATTCTCTTGTATGTGGTTTACCTGATCCGTCCTCCTTCCCATCTTTAGTATAGTCTAAGTCCTTTGCACTTAGGTAAGAACAACTTGTATTTGTTTTTAGTCGTGTGTCATCTGTAGCACATGATTTAGTGGGAGAGGAAATACTCGAGGGAAAAAAGAGGGTTTATAGTGAATTTGGTTAGGTTCTGAAGCTGTTTCCATTTTGAGTTGGCTACATGAAAATGTTGTCAGTTTTCCCTGTTGACAGTAAGCCAAAGAAGGAACATGACCTGAAGATCCATTTTAGAGACACTGATGCATCCAGAGGTGGCATGCATGAACCCAAAATTGAGACAGTGGAATGTCATTCTTGATATTCATTAGTCACAGACTTCATTTCCATCCCTCTGATCAGAACCTGTTTGGACAAAAAGAGGTAAGGAAACCATCTTGTATCCTTATGTTGGAAGCACACTTATTCAAAGACATTGGATAGACTGTGGTCTTGGTAAGCTGTTAACTGAGAGATGGATTGTTGTATTTTCACTGCTGCTTTGAACTTCTGATTGGCTAAATGCTCTGTCAAATGCCTAGATGACTAGATACCTCTTGCCCACCTTACTTTTTGGATTAATAAATTATTAGTACTGCAAGATAATTAGGGCATTCAATATTAACCAATTAAAGAGAAAGAAGAGAAATTTAGAAGCAAAATGTAAGGCCTTTATGTTCCTCTTTAAAAAGGAACAAGAGATAAGAAATTCTTTTGTGTATGACACAAATACCATTCTACTATTTTGAGTTTGCAAATAGAAGGGAAATACTCTAAATTTGAGGGATAGCATTGTACTGAATGAGTCTATGTGGTCCGTGGGGATATGGTGTTCTGTGAAGGGGAAATGAATGACGTTATAAAAATTTTTAAATGAAAGATAATTATTTTAAGTATTTTCAAGAGAGTGAGGTATATATTTTTAGCAGAGTCCACAATAGTGTTAAAGACTTTTTCTTATACAAAAATTCTACAATGTGTCATAATACTTCTTGAGTCACAACCTAAGAATAGACAATTTCTCACATTTTACTTAAATATATCTTTTGCTTTTGTAGAGAGTTAGAACATTTCTTATCATTATCTCATGATATCTTAAGGATTAAGAAGAAAGGGATATTTTATGATGTATCACATTTCATTTGGACTTCCAAAGTAGCATTTTCACTGAGGAACACAGAATAGTGCTTTTTTTCCTAGTGCTTGGCACAAAAAGTGTTTTCAGAGTGCTTGTGGGGAGGCAAGTAGAATGGAAATTATTTACCTGTTGGAAATACTGATTGCATTTCTTATTTTCTGACATTATAATATGAATAAAATGTTTGGAATTCTCCTTCAGACTTTACTAATACCTCTACTTGGAAAGACCTGCAAAGTCATCTAAAAGAAATATGTATTTGCATAACATTTGCATATTAGATTTAAAAATATATAAATATATAATACACTGAAGATTAATTTAAACCCTCAAAAAATCCAAGAAGTTTTGGAGTTGTACTGAATATTTTCTTTTTGCATCATCTTCTTGAACAGACAATATATATCACTGAATAGACAAAATAAATCTTGAAATAGATTGTAATACAGTCTTTCCTCTGCACAATTTCTAATTGCATGTTGTACTTTAAATATGGCATATGTGCGGGAGAAGGATACCCCGAAGGATCTGTGGCCATGAATAAGTCCACACCAGAGCAGGTACATCTCAAAGCATCTGTGACCGTGGTTATGTCTGTGCCACAGCAGGTATACCTCTGAAGGGATTGTGGCCCAAGGATAAGTCCATGCTGGAGAAGGTACACCTCGAAGCATCAGTGGCTGTGAATGTGGTCATGCGGGAGCACCTCAAAGCATGTGGCCATGTATAAGCCCACGACAGAGCAGGTACACCTCTGCAGGGTCTGCAGCTACGGGTAAGGCCATGTTAGAGCAAATTTACTTCTGAAGGGACTGTGGCTGTGGGTGAGACCACGCTGGAGCAGACATATCAGTGAAGGCATTGTGACCCATAGATGAGGCCACACTGGAACAGGTGCACTTGGGGCTATGTTTTGGATTTGTAACCAAAATAGTGTTGATAACATAGGGATGTTTTAGCTATGGCTGAGCAGTGCTTATGCAGAGTCAAGGCCTTTTATGCTTCTCACACCACCCCACCAGCAAGTAGGCTGGGGGTGCACAAGAAGTTGAAAGGAGACACTGCTGGCACAGCTGACCCCGACTGACCAAAGGGATATTCCATACCATATGACGTCATGCTCAGTATACAAAGCTGGGGGAAGACGAAGGAAGGGAGGGGTGTTTGGAGTTATGGTGTTTGTCTTCCCAAGCAACCATTAAGTGTGATGGAGCCCTGCTTTCCTGGAGATGACCAAACACCTGCCTGCCAGTTTGAAGTAGTGAATGAATTCCTTATTTTACTTTGTTTGCTTGTACAGCTTTTGCTTTACCTATTAAACTGTCTGACAAAACCCACAAGTTTTGTCACTTTTACCCTTCTGATTCTCTCCCCCAGCCAATGGCGGAGAGTGAGTGGGTAGCTGTGTGGTGCTAAGTTGCCAGCTGGGGTTAAACCATGACACTTAGTCAAAGGCTTGAATGGTAACAATTATAAATATATGTCATGCTGTCTTGCGTACTATATTACTTTCATAAGTGAAGGTAATTGTATGACTTTAAGAAGAAAAAATACACATGTAGATAATCAACATGCACTTCATTTCTCATGGACACAACCCTGTTGTCCAATATACATTCTTTTGGTTTCATATTAAAAAATAATAGCACAGATTTTATGCACTTCTAGTATGTTGCTACTTATTTAGAAAAATCTATTTTTGATTGAGGCTACGCAGACAAAACCAAAGATGAAATAGACAAGAATGTGGGAAGTCAGGAATCATGAGCAATAAGTTGTGGTTTTTGTTGATAAATTATGCTCAGCATAGCTACATGTATGAGAATTCCTGAGCTCAGATCTTGCTGTCTGCCTCAGAAAGTCTGGCAGCTGTTATGAATGGATTTGCAATTTTGGCCAAAAATTTCCCTTACAGAACAATTTTCTTCTGATTCACAGGAGCAACATTTCAAATATTTTCAAATGGAAGTATCAAAACATTAAATTCCAGCAAATGTCAAAATGTTTTATTTCAACATTTTCACTCTCAAAATTGAAATATTGCAGTCAGATTTGGAGGATTTTTTCTTTCTTTTTATTTTTTTTTTAAATGTCATGAAAGATTCCAAGATTTTGACTCTTCAGTTGGCATATAGAAATTGAAAGCTGAAATCTTAGCTAGAGTTCCTTAATTTCAACTACATCTAGCTGCAAATGAGGTTTTGGCTGTTGTTTTACACTGATAGAGTGAAATAGTGGAAGTTAACAGAGAGAGCTAATTAAAGATTATAGGTCTGTAGGTTTAAATACACCTCTCATTTTTTAAGAGGACTGAGACTGGACCTGTTGCGCATCAGCAGGTAGGACAAGTTATTGGAATACAAAAATTAATGCAGATCTAACTTTCCATCCTTAAAATATATTCTTTGTAGCTCAACTAGGCTACAAAAAAACCCTTCAAAATTGATAGCATACTTCCACAGTACAAACCAAATAAAAGGTGTGGGGGGGTTTGGTGAGCTTTTTTAATCTGAAGATTTTAAAAACTAGGCTCATGATTTTAAGGGAATGACTCATGATTTCTGAATGCTTTGAGTTAGATATTATAAGAATATCTAGACAGATAGTTGGCTCAATAATGTTATTGAATAAAAGGTTGAGTGAAAAGCTCATTTTCTTATATTGTTGTAGTATGACTGGGTAAAGAAAGGTCGATTTACTATATTGTTTATTTGTTGATATACAAACTACAGAAAAGTGGACTGAGAAACCAGGATAGCAGTAATTTATACATTGATAATTTATGTATGGTTTTGGTTTACATAATTCTTTCTTTATTCAATAAAAAATGCATAGTTGCCATGGAAACTGATACAACATAGGATTTGGATTACTGTGAGGAGGCAGGGCATTTTTATAAGCAAATAAACAGAGAAGACACATAAATCAAGTGCTAATCAGCATCATGCATGTTACTAAGACCATAGGGTTTGAGTTTCTCATTCTTATTGAAGGTGCAGAGGGTTCAGACCACAGGCTCAATCTCTGCACTGGCATCCTCAAATATAATATCCAAAGGTATATTGAAATTATGTTATTTCCCAGTCCCAGAGACTGCACTACTGAATAACTGTGTTCAACAGTCTGTTTTTAAGCACAGATAGATCCACAAACAAGCCTTTTTATTCTCTAGGCGCTTACTAAAACTTATGACCTCTTTATGAACCTGCGATATGAAAGGTATGACTATCTAAGAACAGGACACTGAAACCATTAGCACTTCATTAAATCTACATGAGAGAAGAAATCTGTGTTAAATGTATGCATAGGACAGAAGGGACAAATGAGTTTTATTTCATCTACTACTCTCATTTTCAGTTCTTTTTATATCTTGCTTGTCTATTTTTTCCTCATTTTGAAACTTCTTGGCTTTTCAGTCTGAATTAAAAATAATTGCAGTTCTCCCCCAATATGCACGCACGCCCCCATCTACTTCATAATCATGTCTATTAAAATCCATCTCTGTTGCTATGTGAATAGTGTACACTTCTATTTTTCTCTGCTTCTTTGTGCTGATTGACTTGCACATCACAAAATGGAAGTTTGAGAAAAAATATTTGGTATTTAATAAGAATTCTGAGACCAGTTTAAACCTAATCAGTCTTGAATAAGGTTGTAAGAGATGTTTTCCTTTTGATGCTTTACACAGGATCAAAAAAGCACATTTCAGGGAGGTTCTCAGTCACATATGATTTAAATTTGGCTGCTTAGTTTGACTTTTCCATAAAAAGAGCAAAAAATTTAGCAGATGCCAGGAAACTTTATTTTTTGAGGGAAAATATGGTAAAGTTAAATACTTAGATAATCTGTTCTGTACCGCATGAGATGAAAATATTATATGGACAAACCAACGTTCATACATTCACAGTTCAAAATTCTCCTTCTTACTTCCTCCTAAATAAAAATAACTTAAGTATGAAGAAAATATATATTAGAAGCACTTTCACAGAATCACAGAATGGTTAGAGTTGGAAGGGACCTTAAAGATCATCTAGTTCCAACTCCTCTGCCATGGGCAGGGACACCTTTCACTAGACTAGGTTGCTGAAAGCCCCATCCAGCCTGGTCTTGAACACTTCCAGGGATGAGGCATCCACAACTTCCCTGGGCAGCCCCATGAACATCTTCGTGGACCTCTGCTGGAATAGCTTGAGCAGGTCCATGTCTTTCTTATGCTGGAGGCCCCAGAGCTGGATGCGGTATCCAGGTGGGGTCTCACCAGAGCCAAATAGACAGGGAGAATCACCTCCCTTGGCCTCCTGAGCACACTTCCTTTGATGCAGCCCAGGATGTGATATTGACTTTCTGGGTTGTGAGCGCACATTGCTGGGTCATGTCCAGCTTTTAATCCACCGCTACCCCCACGGCCTTCTCCTCAGGGCTGTTCTCAATCAAGTCATCGCCCAGCTTGTATCCATGTTTGTGATTGCCTCAATTCAGGTGCAGGACCTTGCACCTGGCCTTACTGAACTTCATGAGGTTTGCATTTTATTATGACAATTTCATTTTGAAATGAAAAAAAAATCAAGTTTCCACAATTAAATATTTATTTTATCACAGCAGAAACATTTTTTCATTAAATATTTTACTTCACAAATTAAAATACTTGTTTGTTTCCTGAAAAATACAAAAAGTAATGTTCATTTTCCAACAACAGGAGGATTTTGTGGAAAATTTCAGTTTGGCTCCAAAAATTAGCACATCTTTGGCAACATAACTCACATAAAAAGAGATATGAGTTCTCCAGAATGTCCTATTTACATTTTTGCTATTCATGTAAGTGATTCACTGTTACCAAGGGACAGCAGAAACAGTGCTGCTGCAGTAAACAGAAGTTAACATATTTAATATTGTGAATTTGCTGCACTGAGATAATTTGTCAGCAGGGTTAACCAGGGTCCTAGTTTGGGTGCTGATGACATCCTACAGTTCTCCATCATCTTACCGCTCTGCACACAGGGCTTCAGCTCTGTGCAACCTCCCTGCTTGTCATTTCCCCTCCTGCTGCTGGAGGTTGCTACTGAGGCACAGATGTCCCTAGGTTTTTTTCTGAAATGGTAGCTTAAAACCTTTTCCTTGCCTGCATCATTTTGGCAGACTAGGTCAGGAGAACTGCATGTGCAGTATGCTGGTGGAGCTAGAAACAGAGAGAGACCTGATGACATGAGGCAATGGCAGTAACCTCATAGTCTCCAATCATCACCACCTAAACAATAAATTAGCAGTTTATATGCTACCCTTGTGGTATCAGACACATCCAATAAGGAATGAGAGAATGCTTTAAGTCCTAAAGGAAGAATGCAAAGACTATCTGTGTGGGCTTTTTTGTCATTGGAAGATCACAGAATCACAGAATGGCAGGGGTTGGAAGGGACCTTCGGAGACCATCTAGTCCAACCCCCCTGCCAGAGGAGAGTCACCTAGAGCAGGTTGCACAGGAACGCGTCCAGGTGGGTTTTGAGTGTCTCCAGAAGAAGGAGACTCCCCCACCTCCCTGGGCAGCCTGGTTTGGTGCTCAAGTCAGTAGTGTTTTGACTGCTTGGCAAAAGCGCTGTTCTCTCCTACATTTAAAAACTTTGTTCCTTTTCATTGCCTAATAAAATAATTACTAAATCTTACATTTTCAAGTATCCAAACACAGAGATTAATGAAGCAGCAAGTATATGTAAATTAATTACTCTTTTATAAAATTTATACCCCTAAACACTAACTTCACTGCAGTTAAATGTCCAAATCCAATAAATTACATGAGGTCTAAAGCTACTATCTAATTAGTGTCAAATGTTTACTATAACTACTATAAATTCTATATGTTAAATGGAAAAAAACAAGATTATGTGAATCTGCTTTGCAGCTAAACTGAATAGTTTGGATGGAAAAACCCACTAAGAGACCACTGTAACTAGAAACTCAGTGTAGCTCTTTCAGTGGATGAGAGAGCCTCAGTAAACTTCACAATTACTTGCAATTACATGAAGTATCACTTCAGAAAGGCCAAGCTATGGAAGAGAGACCCCCTTTATTATGATTTATTTTCTCAGCTTATATAAAGTGATACAGCCCTACTGACTGTGAAACATCTTCAGTTCTGCAAGGTGGAAGCTTGTAACAGCAACTATTTGCTTAAACTACATAGACTAAATAATGTCTCTAATTTTCGCCAGTTAGGAGAAGATTTTTGGAATAGATCTGATGCAGGAATTTTCCTTAAAATGTGGTTTTGGTCAGAAAATTGCAGCTTTTCAAAACTTGTAGGTCAGTGTTTCAGGTATTTTGGTGGCTTCAACATAGTGTACAGCTCATGTTAAACTATCCACATCTACTGCTAACAGCAGTCCCATAACAACTTAAAAGTCAATATAACCCCCTGTGGCTGCAGTATGGATGTACCCTAACATCACAGCACTCGTACAAGACGTGGGACATGTAGAACTGACTATTCAAATACAGCAATGCAGGCAGATCTCTCCAGTCACATCTAATTCATGTGCTCTATCAATGGCTATTTTACAGCCTCATTCCTTTTTTATTTTTCTAAGGTGCACACTGTAATATGCGTGATCAAAAGAAAGAAGCTCTTTGTTTTTAACTGAAATTCTTGCTCTCCAAGGAAGCCCTATGCAGCATTACCCTATGTTTCTCCTAGTCATTTGTGCTACCTAAAATGAAGATTAAGTTGAAGACAGAGTAAAGACACAAACCTTTAAGTAAATTTGATATAGAACTTTCGTGATAGCCACACCAATGTAGGTTGTATCTTTATTGTCTAAGATGTGAAATGACTTGGAGCTAAGAACAGTTCAAAGATGACCATGTAATTCAGAACAGGATTTCTTTCCTGTCTCCATCTGCCAAGTGGAGTAGCTCATTCTCACAATGTCCTCACCAGTACTCAAGCAATTTAAATGTTGTTGGAAAACAGCTCTCCCTCCAATTCCCTGGGAACACTCAGGGGAGGAACATCTCCAAGGAAGACTTATGCTTGATTATTTCCCTATAAACCTATGCATAGGGCTGTCATAATATGTTAGTGCATGTCTGAAACCAAGTTTGTGGCTCTGATGAAAAAGTCGTATGCAGACCTAGATAATAACATTTACATTTAGAAGAATCAAAATTTACCTGCCATTTTGCTTTACTCATACTTACATATATTTGTGTTTCCTTATACTTGCATGCCAGAATGTGGTAGGAAAGCAAATTATGATGGGAAAAAGAAGAGAAAAATATAACAAGCACTTTGCTTAGGTCAGTAATACCATCATGGCAATGTGTAAAGCAGTAATGCTTATCATAAGGCTGTCATTTACAATGTCATGGATTCCAAATCCCTTTCCTGAAATTTTTTTTAGTGTTCATCTTTTTAGTAGCAAAATTGCACAAGACCAGAAGGCTAGTGCAAACACACTGCAAATTTTGATGGATATATAATCAAATCATGTTAAATAAGAGCATTTCTCCAGAATGATTTGCAAATGAAAGAAGGCTAGGCGCTTTATGTAAGTGCAAAGTATGGTATTAAAAAAAAAAAAATCCTGAAAAAAACCCAGACCTGCTTTGGGATCACTATTACAGTTGTTCCTATGGTAACCAGTTATTTGTGCTGCATGCATCATCATATATATTTCAGGAACTGGAGTGCTGGAAAAAGGGGAGGGAAAATGAGCACGTGTTACACTAAATTAATTCTAAAGACAAGCCCATATTAAAATACTTGACCCTTTGAGTAAAAGGCAAAACACCTTTATGTGATTTCACCCACTTGACACTTGATAGTGTGGTTCTCAGAAAAGGGGCTATGAAAAATTGGCATGCGTTTACTCATCGGCTTCTCATTTTGTTCTGAATCGCATCTCCAATTCATTGCCAAATAGCAGTTTCAGTCTTGTCTGATCTGCACAACGGAGGTGCTGAAGGGAGAAAGCACTTGGTTGCTTTCAAGTCCACATACCTCCGCAGGACTGCAGGCAGCGGCAAAATGCTGATAGCCATTTGAAGTAGCTGGTTATTACAAAAAAAAAAAAAAAAAAAAAAAAAAGAAAAAACCAAACACAGAAAGGAGCGTGAGTTACACTACAAAAAGTCATTTGGAAGACAAGATCCGCCAGCTTCAATAGCGTTCAGCCTTTTGGTAAAATATGTTCCTCTCCGAGCTTTCTTTTGTTAATGCAGTCAGACTTTGGTGTGAGGTCTCCAAATGCTGAACTTCCTAGTAATGTGCAGAAAGATTCAGCTGCTTCTCAGAGCCAGGACTGAATAAACAAAGCTGGCAGCTATTAAAACATCCTTTTCACTGGAATCTGAAAACGTCAGATCCTGTATCAGTGAGGGAATTTAAGCTTGAAACTTTTCAAAGTTCAGTAGTTCATTACAAAGAAATACTGTTATTTACACTTTAAAAATTACGCTGGAAAAGACAAAAGGATCAAATCCACAAAGACTTTTGAGTGCCCTATCCCTACTTATTTATACCACAATTCCAATTGAAATCAAAGGGAAATCAGATTCCCAAAGAGATATCAGACTCCTAAATACCTTTGCACATCTGCTTTTTATTTATGTAAACCAGGAACTAAATGAAATTTGGTAGACCTCATCTTGAGTTCTCCCTCTGTGCCTGTGCATAAATACTGAAAATGCCAATCTATATTTCTTATTTAGGCCTGGTGTGAGTTTGAAAGTTTGGCATTCTTCCGCTGAAGCATCTTGAGAAGCCCAGCCTGGTGAGCTGTGAGACTGTCGAACACATTCCGGCCTCCTGTAAAATGCAGCTGTGGTTGCTAATTTTTTCTAAAAGGGTGTCAGAGTGCTACCGCCTATCTTTTATCTAATACCTTAGAGAATTTGTCTAGGAGTAGGAGTTCAGTTCAATCAAAAACCTAACAGAGATCCAGCCCACGTCTCTCTCAAAAGCACTCTGTCATCAATATATAGACTATACTGAAGTTCACCAAGCTATGCTGCTGTGCAAGGACAAATCCGATGTTACAGACTATACAGAGACAGAGGTAAAGTGTGACTGTTTTCACTGCCTTCTCTGTGAGAAGGAAGTTATGGTCCTTGTTTCTAAAGCTCTATCTATATTTAAATTATTTAGTCTCTGTGCAAAATGCAACCCTGTTAGCAGAACCTACAGATACAATTGCCTCCTCACAGCTGAGTGCCTTCAGTGCTAGACTAAGAAATCATGCTCTTTTCTGTGTTTTCTTTCTCAATAAATCTTGAATGTTTTTTTGGCACAATGTTATGGGGTCAGATCAACAGGGGACACGTGTCCCTCTGCATTCCATCAGGTTAATATGTAGCCAAAGGTGGGTTTTGCATATGGTAAGAAGTGAAGCATGATCTTGAACAAGGGAAGAAAATAGGTGTCTCACCTCTTGAGGGAGTTGTCTGAAGCATGGGGAATTGAATTCTCTTTTCCCTACCCTGACCATGCATCCCATCCAAACCAGTATTGCCAGAGACATGAAAAGTGAAGCTGAGGAGCTGGGAGAGGTTTTGCAGTTGGAAGGGTAGGCTGAGGTGATGGTACAGTAGAAAGTTGAGGACAGGGAAAAGCACAAGTTTAGGACCCCAGTTTGGGGGACTGGACCATGTAGTTTGAGGAAGATACAAAGACAAGTCTCTTCTGTGCCTGAATGTGTCTTGGCATGGAGTTAAAGCTCCTGCTGCCTTCTCAGTTTTCTCATTAATTGCCACTGCCGTTGGACGTACCTGTAACTCCTGCTACACTGCAGTTGTTACTAAGGGTTAGGTCTGACTGTCCTGAATTTGAAAACCTGGGCCCTTATTGTGCCTGATGGGCAGGAGCACCATCACTACTGCTCTGTTGAAGATCTTTTACAAGATCTTTTGGCTTTTTCATTCTTGCCCTTCTGTGAAAACCGTGACATCTTCTCTGAGCTGGACTTTCATGAATTATCACCAGACAAACTTCAGACTTAACCAGATCCTTGAACTCAGGAAGAAAAATCACAAGAAAAAAATATTATTTCTAATTCAATTGTTCATTTCTTGTGTAAATAACTATTCTGCAAAATCATAACATCTCTAAGATCCTTGAGCTGTAAACTGGGTACAATAAATACTGTCTTTTCAAATTACTTTGTCTTGATGGTGTTAGTGTACCTCACTCCACATGCTCTGTGTGGAGATTTATACACCAGTGTATCTTACTATCCAAAGCAACTTTAAGATTCCATCCATTATTCTGTACATTCTATATATGAAAGAGAAAGAATAATTGACAATAACAGCAAAATATTTAACATATCTTGTGAAGCTAAAGTACTAAAGGAATGTAAAAAATACCACACTATTATTAATTTTTAGTAAGGTTCAGAAGAGCTGTGAAGTCTTAAGTTAGCTCTGGAATTTACAATCTTTTATATATATTTTCCTCCCGTGGATGTTCTAAAATTCTTTACTAAATTCTAGTATATTAAAAATCAGATATGGAAATTAATGGAGTTTCTTATACACTATTTTCATTCTCAAATGTAGAATTTCTGAATTTTTCTTGTCTACTTTATGCTATATTTATTTTTTTAGGTATTGATATTTAATTGCCTAAATACAGTTTAAAACCAGTACTTTAGCAGTAGTTTCTGCTATTCCCATTTTGAACATGTGTGATATCTTTCTGGAAGTAGACACACTTCTTGAGTTCTGGAAAAATAAGAAAAAAAAGAAAAAATACATAGTGGTTTACAGCTAAGAGGTTTTATCAAAGAAGAATATGAATATTTTTTCAAAGTTGCTTCTGATGTTTCTTGAGCTGGGACACATTAGAAAAATTATGGCCCACTTACAACAAACGAGTACCTAGGCTTTTGTTGGAAAAAGAGGAGGAACGTGACTCTGAAACAGGTAGCTGTACAAAAGCAACTCCATTGGAACAAAAATTGCCCATTTTTCATGTCTAAATGAGATTGTCCATTCAACTACAGTTTTTTGTATCCGTATGAACCTTTTAAAATGTTATAATACTGAATCCTTTGAATGTTAGTGTTTTGAAATACCACTTCACAAAGGTTACAGTTCCATGCTTTCTGCTCTTCACCGAAATCACGAGTACTCCATTCCAGAAGAGAGTTCCCTCACACTGGTACAAGTGCATGTTATTGTTCCAGATTTTCAAGTTAAACATACAAAGAAACTCAAACCAACCACATTTAAAAGAGATCCTTGATCCTGCAGAGTTACTTTTCTCTCCAGTGGGAAAAGAGTTGTCATCCTAATATCAGCATGGGCTGAATCTGTAGCTCATTTCAAATATGACCATCTTAGGGTCAAGACTTGCAAATATTACCTTGCTTCTCCAGCCACACAAGTTGCACATAAGGATACCTATAAATATAAGTATGTTTGCTGTATTTTTGAAATAAATATGAAGATAATAACATATAATGATTTCAACCACTTTGTAGTAAAGAGAAAAGAGAGTAAGTTACAGGATGATGTGCTTTTCTAGTCTTAGACTTACTTGGAAACAATTTTTTTTTATATAGAAGTAGAAAATAGTTTTCATCTTTAAAAGTGCTTACACTTTTCTATGTCAGTCTAGACAAACTCAAATTTTGTTTTACTGTTACAGTTCTAATGAATAGCACACCTACATATACCAAGGGAAATCATCTACTTAAGCTATTACAGTTGACATTCCATCAAAAAATAACAAAATTTACAACATACTAAAAGCACATCAAGCAATTTGTTTCCAATCATGTTTTAATAACTCAAAATCTAGATAAAGCCACTTAAAATATACAAGCTCCATTTTTACAATTTTCAAAAAAAGAGTACTGTGTAATCTGGCATGATGCTAGAGTTTACCCTGAAGCAGTGGGAGGGTAATGCAAGGAAGCAACTCTACTGTGTTTTAAGGTTGAAGCATTTTACTTTCTTGTCGTCACTTAAGTACCATGGTAACTTATTGCTTAAATAAGCTTTAAAAATGTACTGTTGTTTGCCTTGATGTTTAACAAATTTTAAGCTATTTTTACAAATTGTTCTTTTTCTCACTACCATGGTGCAATTTACAGTTCACCCTCCAGCTCAAGCAGCTGCTTTATTTAGATCTCATCAAATTTTCTTTAATTCTCTTTATCTCATTCTCTGCTGATAAAGTCATCTGTCTTTTCCCCACTGACTTGAAAACAACTCAATGGAAAGCAGTATATCGCTTGAAAAAGTTAATAATGAGAGTAAAATGATTTCGTAGTTTGATGTTTGGCATCACAGCAAATAAAAGGACTTCCAGCAGAGCTCCATCTAACCTTGTTTCCCCTTTAGAAAGAGACTTGCCTCAAACACTGATGTTGTTAGAAATCTTGTAATTACCGCTCTCCAAATAGTGATACAGCAGAGCAGGATTCGCATTACAGCTATTATATGAAAGGAAAATTTTCATTTATTTCAGCTCACAGAGAAAAACTTTAATCACTCAGTAAAATGTGTTAAGCTAAGGTATTATATCTTTATGGATAAGCTGGTTTGTGACAGAGAAAACAATAGTTTTGTCAACTGAAAGGCTAACCTAACTTTGCTGTAGGTAACAGAGATAATCCAAATGAGATCAAAGTGAAGTGAATCAGTTTATGAATGTATTTTAAAGTTTGAACAGCAATACTGAAAGCCTTATGCAATGCTCAGTGGATTTAACTTTGGTTTGAAAACATTTCTTCTGCTTATACAGGGAAGCCCTGTTTATACCACATAAAATTCCTGTCTCCTTTTAACTGGAATACCACTAATGTCTAAAGGGATAGCAATGCAAACTCTGGTGGGTGACAGATGTTCTTATTTTTCCGTGGTATGCTCTTTTGAGAGTATGTGGCTGGGCAGCAATGGATGAGGCTGCTGATTGCCCTATCCTGGCTGCTCCTCTCTGGAAGTGGTGGCACCTTCTAGCAACATGAGCCTTCTCCAAGGGGAAGCTGAGCATATGCTGGACCTGAAAGCTTTGAGAGGGCAGAGATGGAACAGGCAGAGAGGAGCAGGGGTCTGAACATGCAACTGGTTGCTAGCAGTGAACCTGGAGCTAAATGAGGAGGAAAGACTTTGGAGAGCAGGGACATCTTCCAACAACCTTGACCAGGCCTCTGGGCAACTTCTTCCCTCCAAGAACTCAGAACAGACTTGGAGTTAGCATTTGTCTTATATCTTATCTATTAATTTTTATTTCTCCTAGTCTTTTTAAAAAAAAATCCTTTAAAAACCCCTCTTGTGTCTATTCAAATAAAAACATTTTTGACCTTGAAGCCTTGATGGTAGTTTTGCTGTGCTCAGCTTAAGAAGTTGTCTACAGACATTGACCTCAAAGCTCACAGCATCTTCAAGATACCATCACACAGTGAAAAAAATGAGTATGAATTCACTAGAATGAAATGAATTTTTACCAGTGTTGAGGGGACTGTTTCACTTACTGCTGATGATCTTTAATTCAGTTATACTGGTCATAGAGACAAAATTTGGTACATAGGGTCATAGAACAAATGATTGTCTCAGTCATATGAGTCATCAGCAAAATTCAAGATATTTTGCGTAGCAATTAACTAGCTTTAAGAATCTTTATTCCTATTGTGTATCTCTAACTCTAGGAGAAAAACCTACATAAAAAAATAAGTAACTGTGAGCTGTGAGAACTAGTGCTGTTTTCTGAAAGGAATTGGAACAAGGTCTATAATGTTTTTTTACAAGTGAGATATGATATGAAATTCCAAGTGTATACTATGCAGTTGAATCCTAATATCAAACGCATAAGAGGTCACTGCAAGTTCAAACACAGAGTTTCAACAGTTCATATTTGGATCTGTGCTTTACTTCTAGTGACTTTACTAGAAACAAGAAGGTCCAAAGATAAAAGTAACCAGAGGCATGGAATAAACAAAAAGAAATAGCAAGATTCAAAATAAGATTAGACTGGATATTAAATGCGTCTTAAGTTACATGGATATTAAATCTATATCTTACTTACATTAGGTGTATCTGTATCTATACTTACATTAGGTGGGATTTAATATTTATAAGGCACTTAAAATCTCATTCTTTGGGGCATGAGCCAGATATTAACTGCCAAGGCTTGAAGAAGGTATTTTGCTATGTGATTAGATGTTCTATGACGTAGTATTGTGGATAAGCAGAAGATAAAAGGTTCTATGTGGGGGAAGGATTTTTTTTGTCTTGTCCTGCACCCATTTTCCTGAAAAACTGCAATCTTGATGTGGTAGATGCAGATATTTTTAAGTGTTCATATTTACACCACTGCCCTTTACACTTTTGTGTTTCTCAATAATATTGTATGTCACTTGGTTGTATATGAATTATAAGATCATATAGTCAGAGGAGTTATTTCACTGTTTGGAAAAGCCACTCCTCCCTTGACCCTTCTCTAATTTGCCTCAGTTTTAAAAGCTCATTACATAAGATCCTCACAAATCCGATAGGGATAAATGGAAAGAAATCTACAACTTCAGCCCCTCTTAGAAGTAGTTCATCTGAAAGAGTTCCAATTTGCCAGTGAACAAATTTGTCCCTTGTACTAATATATGTACCAATGCATGCTCACACAGCCTTAAAGGACATTTCTAAACTCTGTTCAGAAATGAGCACTGAATTTGTCTTATTTCTGATGTACTTACAGAACTTATTCCTAAGTACTTTTTATATCTCTTGCTAGTTTTAAGTAATTTTGCTCCCTACTCTTTCTAATTTTATCTCTATAAATTTGTTCTATTCTTTTGCAGAATTATTCTTAGACATGTGCCAGTTTCCCGTATTCCTGCAATTCCTTTCTGGTGTAGGAGTCTCTCTCAGTGTTGCTGCTTTTTGCTGACACTTAGCTAGTTTAGTGTGCTTTGAACAGTCTGGTTTAGATATTAATTGATATTAATTATACTGCAATACGTTCCTTAGATTACCTGAGTTTGTTTAAGCCTGTTTTTCAGGAGCTCAGTTTCCTCGCAATGCTTCTCTCACACTTTCCCTTTCTTAGAAGAGTTTTCTCTGGTATTTTGTGATGACTTTCACTCAAACTACCTTCCACACTCATGTCTCAGCCAGCTCTTTTCTATTAATTCTGTTAGATTCAGATTTAAAAATAGCTGCTTCACTAGTTTACTTTCTCAGAAACAAAGCATTGTCCCCACATTAACTATAGCAATCCTTCCCTCTGCTCCATTTAATTTCCTAAAATCATTTGTTATGGTAAAACAGTCAAAACCATGAAAACCATGAAAAGAACACGGTCAGTTCTAAATTTAAAAGCTGTTTTTCTATAAGTTAGAAAGAAAAACTGCAGCTCCTATACTCTCAGATGTATCAGTCTGCAATATATATATGTTCAATTAAAAAAAACCTCACAACCTCCTTATGTTTTCAAAAGTTATTGCAGCTAAATTCATAGATTTTTTTTTTTCTTGTGGAACATACATACCTATTGCAATCCTTATTCTGTTATAAGTCTGTTAGGTTTACAAGAACACATTTAATGTTACAGTATAAATAATGTACAACATAGTGGTGTAGCTTGGATGATACAATTTGTCTTCATTTATGACTTAATTTTATACCCAAGTGATACATTCAAAATGCGTGAAAATGTCATGTAAGTTAGAAGGGGGAAGGGGAGGTTGTATTTCTAGTAAAATCTCCAAAGTCTTGTTATTAGGATGTGCATCTTTGGTCTCACAAAAGAAACACAATATGGTGAATACTGCTGTAAAGTCAAATAAAGAAAAAAACTTGTCAGCAATCAGGGTAACAGTGGAGCTGTCTTGAACATTTCTGGGACAGTATAATAGTTAGAATGAGAAAAGATATGTACCTGACATATCACACCTTGAACTAAAAATAATTGTGCTTCCTTGAAAAGTAAAATGCATCCTTTATTAGTACTGTATTAAACGTCCTGACCTTTTCTTGAGAGTAAAATATTTTTCCTTTTGTTTTATTCCAAAATTTGCTACAGAGCTTGTCCAAACAGCTCATCTAAGTGAGACTGATATTCCCCAAGGACTGCAAATGATGAAAGGATCTTGCCCTTTGCTTTACAGTTATTCCTTCACAGTTATTGAGATACTCATCGTCACTTCTGAAAAACAGTTCTGTTTTGTTAGATCGAAAACATCCATTTCTCTTATTCAGAACACTGATTTGCCTCAAGACATACTGGGCAAAAATCTGGTTCTTCTGCATTAGTGTAACCTGGCTTTGACAGAAAAAAATGTACAAAGCGTACTCTAAGTAAACCATTGTCTAGACCTGAAATTTTTTTTAAGATTATTTTTTTGGTCACCACAGATAAAGTCATAATGAGAATTTAGAGGAAAAAAAGCAGAAATAAACAGACGAAGGTACTAAAACACGTTTGAAGAATACTAGCAATATGTAGACAATGACAGTTTTCCACTAAGAAAGTGAAGATGGTCACCATACACTTTTAGAGGCAATCATATGGTTTTATTTCCTACCAGGTACATATTACAATAACAATACCCAATGAAGATCGAATTCAACCGTATTTAATTTATTTATTCTTTTGTCTAGTGGAAAGGGTGTTACAGAAAATGCATTTCTCAACTTCCTGGTTGCTTTCTGCTAGATTGATTATCTGATAAAATTATTTTCCTCAAAGACAACTTAAAAATTAAAAGATATCTTCTGCTGACAAATCATTGCAAAAAAAAAGGTTGAGCTCTCTACTTACAGTCCAGTTATATATTATTACATAATTGCACATGGCCTTTCAATTAGTGTTTTCGTTATTGTCAGGACTCTGAGTGCTATTGCTTGTTTTGAACATCCTAAATTACCTGTGAGAGTAAATTTGTAATGGTCACTCAGTATTTATTGCAGGCACTTAGACTGTGGGCCAAGTAATTTCTTTTTTTGTGTACAGATTGTAAACAAATTTTATACATGGAACTATTTATTTTTTATTTTCATTTCTAGGCTTTAAGAGAAAGTAGACTAGAAAAAATCCTGGGATTTCTATTTTTCTCTACAAGACAGAAAAGCACTGCTCTCTACTTCCAGTACATCAATATAACTGTTTCAAATCAGTACCTGTGCATATTAAGATACTCAAGTTCTTGATCTTCTCAGCAGAAATTGAGCCCTTGCAACAAATCATAAGTGTCAGCACAAGTACTGCTACTGATGGTTCTACTTATCAAGTTCAAAGAATAGGACTGGGAAACTTCACAAAAAAACCCACAAAATAAACGATGATATTACTAAATAGGTGAGGTGGGAAGGGAGGGGCAGAGAAGAGGAGAGGAGAGGAGAGGAGAGGAGAGGAGAGGAGAGGAGAGGAGAGGAGAGGAGAGGAGAGGAGAGGAGGAGAATGAAGCACCTACAGTTTTTAAGCATGTTGCTTAATTCGCTCTATTAGGTGCATAAAATATGTAAGAGCATAAAATATGTAAGAGCTAAAGCAGAATCTGTGGGCAGTCTCCTTACATGAAAGACATCGCTAATATTGCAATTGGAGATAATGCCAATAGCTAATATTATAGTTGGATATAGTGCCAATAAGGAACTACCATATGCATAAATAAAAATTCTGGATGCTTCAATATGAAAGATTTGTCTGTTATCAAACTACAACATTTTTTTTAGCTTGCTTTTTTTTTTTTTTTCCTTTGTTTTGTCCTTCCCCTGCTGGCAGCCTATTCTATTGCACTCAAAACATCTGCCTTGCCCAGAAAAGCTGCTCATGGTCTCATTGAATGGTTATTACCATGAGACCAGGGAAATGCAGTCAAAAGCTGTTGACTTTGTCTTTCATTTTTCTTCTGGAACAGTGATTTAGAAAAAAAGCCAAGACCCCACAGGTGACAGAGGCATAGGCTGGAATGTGGGGAAAAGAGAGAAAAGGAAAAGAGGTAGAACACAGGAAAAGGGCAGAATGCAGAAGAGAGGTCTTCCTTAATAAAAGAGTTCTGCTTCATACTGTCTCTGTGCTTGCATTGTCCCCCAATTAGTGTGAAGAATTTAGTGATGGAATCACAGGCTGCAATAGGCACAAAGAGTATCCGGTTCAGAGTATCCGGAGTGTCCAGTTCGAATATGTATATATAGTGCATGTATATATATATTTATATTTATTATTCTTTTTTTTATTATATATCCACAGCTACTAAAAGGAGGGTGTACAGAGGCTGGATTCACACTGCTCAGAGATATATAATGAAAGGACAAGAAGCAACAGACATAAGTTTAAAGCTGAGAAATTATGCTTTGATATAGGGAAGAATGTTCTCCATTTTGTAGGTTGTCAAATACTGGAAAAGGTGCCCAGCAATGCTGGGTATGTTCCACCTTGGAGATACTCAAAATTGAACTGGACATTACCCTGAGCACCCTGCTCTAAAGACCTGCTTTGAACAGGAGGCTGGACCTGTCACATGATCCTGTGACTCTACATGTTTTGAGTGATTTGAAAGAAACATTTCTGGGGTTGAGAATTCATTTACTAAATCTGTTTTCTATGATTTCCTTCTTCATTCTCCAGAAAAAGGATTAAGCTTTGATGGTTTATGGAGTGTTTGGATTTTTCCAAATACAGAGTCTGAAATCAGTGATGGCTTAGCACCCGTAGCTCACATTCCACTTTAATGCTAAATGCTTTCACATCACACGTGTAATTTTGGACCTCTGTAGTGTACAAACAGGGAGATGCTGGAGGTTAAGTCTACTAAGAAACTGATGGCACAGTCTCCCCGCCCACCTTGTTCAAATACTCATTTCCAATACATTTAGGACCACAATACTTCTAGTGGTCAAATTTCTTTCTCAAACTGGAATATCCTAATAATTCACACTACTGCCCACTTCAAATGAAAAGTCATACAAGTATGCCAGGCAAACCTTGACAACATTGCCATATGAGCTCACCACAATCGCTTTTAGTATGGCTTACACAACCTTTTGGATTTCTAATAGTATTGACATTTAATTTTGAGCATAGTCAGTTAGGTTTCATACAATTTATGGGTGCTTTGGTATCTCTGTTTAATACCCACTCAATAAATATTAACTTGAAAGTGATGAGTAGGTCTTTTTCTTCCATCCATACAGTGTATAGACAAAAACATTTTTCCTTCCACCTCCTTCTTGTATTAATATCAAAAGTTTAACTTCCTTTTGATTAAGCAAGCTTCATTGCTTAAGCTTTCCTCTAAAGGTAAAAATAGTCACACGTTATGTGTGTGTATGCTGTGTATGTCACAAGAATGTAACACTCAGACTGATACGATTTTGCCAATTTCTTTCATAGCTAGGCATAAAAAAGACAGTATTAATATCTTCTATTACCAATAGATGGACTGACTCTATGTCAGACTTCTTGATTTTGGATAGGGTAGAAAACACAAGAATGTTAAATGACTTTCAGGTGTTTTCGAGTTTTAGTAGCACAACTCTCTCACCATTGTTTATTACTTTAAATAATCAACCATTCATGACTGAACAGAAGAGAAAGGGAATTTACTGCCAATTCAGTTGGAAGTGCAGACTTTGCCTGGCCTCCAGAACTCCAGTACAATACATATTGGCAAGTGGATTCAAACTTATAAAATTTTTTCTGAGGCCTTTAAAGTTGTACTGGGTTCAAAAGAATGTCCAAAGGTTCTGTTTTATGTGAGACAGTGCACTTTCGGAGCAAATTGGTACAAGTGCTGCTGAGTCATTATCCTGGGGTCCCCGATAGCACACGCAGACTGTCACCCCCGGGCTCAATAGTGCTTTTAACAGTGCATGCTGTACACAGTATTTCCCCTACTTTTCAGCTTCTCGGCCCATACAGTGGGTACCAAATATTCACATGTCTGTTTATCAGCCATATAAATGTCAGCTGGCCACATATATTGTCCTTGAATGTGTAACACTCTGCATCATCGTTAACAGGCAATTTTTAGTGCTGATTTTGAGTATTTTTATCACAAATATGTATTTTAAATGAATTATGGCTATGGAAGATCAGTGTGTTGTAAATTCTGTCTTTTCTTCTCCTAAGCAAGGTGTGGAGTAAAAGAACACATTATATCTCTGATATTTTTTATCTTGAAAAAGCTATTAGACACTTAACGTGTCTAACACGCAGTTCCCCAATGGAAGTCTGGGGTCCTAAAGTAATTAAAAAAACTAGTCATCAAAAGCTAGAAAATATATTTTGAGTGAATATACGTTGGTGTAGGTCTTTTTCTTCTCTACAGTTTTGAATTCTCTTGAATTTAAACTTACTGTTTTCACTGTTTAGTAATAGTGGTGGTGGTGGTGGTAGTTGTAGTCGTAATATTAGTAGTAGTAGTATTTTTATACTAAAATGTCCTAAAAAAATCTGATTTATTGAAAAACTAAAAAACAAAAAAGAAGGCAGGGCACACATTTGGGAACTTAATTGAACTTCCATCCTTTCTCATTATACCCAGAAAGCAGAACCTAAAGCAATCTACCTTTCACATTCATTAGAAGTAGGTAGTCAAAAACAAAGAAATCCGTGCTTTTGGGTTACACTGGGAGTAAGGGAGGGTGACTACTCATCAGCTGTGAGAACTACCTCACTGGTCTCTCAGAAGAATGGACAGAATTTTGAGAAATCTACTCCTATGAGCAGATAAATACATTCACAAGTGTTAACTATGACTTAGGAATAAAATTTTGCCCTCAGTAGAGGGCCACTAAACCTCACTTCGATTTCAATAAACTAGAATTTCTTTCTCATGTAATTCATTATGATATTTCATTTTATCCTATGAAATAGGATAAACTAGAGGTGGTTTTATGACAAGTTTCTGTGGTTTTATAATTTTTTTAATCATAAAGTAAAACATTTCTTTCTACTTTTCTTCCAACTTCGGTTCAAGTCCATTCACCTTACTGAATTTATCAGATCTTACTGATTTTAACAGAGTAAAATACAGCATCATTGAGTTTGTTCTGGTATCCTTCATGTGTTGCATAATTTCCTGAAATTTTGATTTTATGTTTAAATATGAAAACTGATTGTCAAACAGATTTTTTAATCTTGACAGTGAAGTATTATAGGGTTGCAAATGTCTCAAGAAACCATTCACATTCAGCTCAACCATTTTATTGTTCAAGACACTAATTAACCAGTAGATAAATGTGTTAGTTGGTCCCTGTGCTCTCTAGTCCCCTATACTATGACAGCAAAAATACAGTAAGCCCATAATGCACAATTAAGTATTCATACTCTGAAGCCTATAGTTCACTAATTTCCACAGAATTACATAATTCCCATCTGCTTATCTTTGAAAACAGAAAAACCAATGACTGAAAATATCAATCGCATGGGTCTTTGCTGGTAACTGCTTTGCCAATAACTTCTGGTACTTTAAAAGAAGAATATAGAAAACGTCAGGAAGTACAAATCAGCCGCATTTGCTATAAAAGGCATTTCTAGATACATAGGCTAATGAGTTCCCAAAAGAATCAACTTAGATAAGAGGTCATAAGTTTAGCCAAACCTAAACCTGAATAGCAAAGTATCATGGGAATTTGATTCACTGATTAACACAACCATATAAAACTTTACTGTAAAAAATATGCAAGCTAAAATCAGTATCTAAATAACAGTGTAAGACTGTTATTCGTAGTTACTGCTGGGAATCAGTGACATATTACTTACGGGTCCAATGTTTTAACTTCCAAAATTTCTAAGACATTAACCAATTGAAGTCAAACAAAGCCAACAGAGTGGGAAAACCCTAGGACGTACTCCCAGCTTGACAGTCCCATAGTTTGATAGCTGTCTGAGATAGATAGTTTTCTTCATTGAAACTATGCTTAGGAACATATTCACAGATTAAACTGTCTAACAGTGAAAAGGTAAAGCCTTTACACAATCAAATTAAAAAGCCTTTTACTAGTGTAGACTAGGAAATCTTAAGATATAACAAACAACCAAACCAAGTAAAGCCTAAAGAACATCTTAACTACAGTAAAAAAAAAAAAAAAACTATGATTGTCTTTCTTTATCTGTCCCAGAATGTTCCCCTTTATTTACATACTCTCCTGTGTTTTCATATCTGGACTGTATTAAATAGAAAACTTGAAATCAGTTCCTGGTTTTTAAGTCATCTTTCTTAATGTTTAACCTGAAATGCTGATGTCATGGTTAATTGTTTTTTAACAACTTCATTGCATCCTCTTTCATTTTCTCTTTTGAAATTGTGTACATTTTTTAAACTGGAAAGAAAATTTTTATTTTGCCTATTCTCCACTAATTGCAGCATGTTCTGATTTTAATATATAAGTTATCATCTTCTGCTTCCATCTTTCACTATATAAATTGAGTCAGCATACCCAAGGTGTAGCCATTGGATTGCAATGCTGGTTGAACGCCTAATGCAGTATTTCATTATTCTGATGAGGTGATGTAGTATAAAGTTTGTACTTTTAATTTCTCCATATTGTTCTAGGATCAACAGCTTAAAAAAAGCAACCCAACAGTTCTATTTTTTTGCAAGGTAACCTCAGAAATGTCATTCATTAAATTTTATAAAATGCTCTTTAAAAGAATGCCTAAAACTATTCCAAATAAATCAACGCATACTGATTCCAGTGGCAAACTAGTATTAATAATTAAAATAACTGTTACATAGAAGTTAATTGAATTTAAAAAAAAAAAAATTAAAAAAGCTTTTACTCTGGGAGACTTTTTTGGAACATAAACCAGTTATATAACAGTTATACACTTTAGCAAAGCCAGACTCAGAACAGAGTACGGCATTTGGTTTCAGCCATGCAGCTGTGAAGAATTACAGTTGAAAATATCAGGAATATCAGTGGTATAATAACATGAAAGTGTAAGGGTTTAATTTTGAAATAACTAGTTCTATCAAATAAGCCTGTTCACCCACTATGTATTGCAGTCATACTAAAATCTGGCCCCAAAGGCCTTTAAAGAAATACATCCCATCAAAACTGGCCTTTAAAACACTAATGTTTCAGGTGATAGTATAATTGAAAAGGGACACTCATTCCCATGTTTTGATGGACCAAAGCTTTTACAGACTTACCAAAAAGAATAGTAGATTATATGAAACATTGCCCTCAGATGTGCAAGAAAGATAGCTGCATGAGGATCTTTACACAAGTAAAGACAAACCTTCCTGACAGTTTATCTGTAAAACAGTGATGGTGGTATTTCTCAGTTCATGATAATTTTAAGCTAAGATTAAGTGTGTAAAATAGAACTAAATAATTGAGCTTTGAAGGACTTGAACCAAAATTCCTTCAAGTTGTTTCAGAATCAGTCTAAAAATAAATGAACCGAATAAGAATTTGGATGCTAAAGAAGAATTTATGTGGAACTAGATATTTATCTGGATGGTGATGATAATGGAAATTAAATGTTCATAGATACAAGCTAAGAAAAGCCTTTGTTTTCCATTCAATGACTGTCTAATGCAACTGCAAAAACACTTCCTGAAGTACAGGAGAAATATCTTCAACTTCTGAGCAACTGTCTACAACAGTAGACAAACAGTTGTCAGTACACATTAATTACTGTGAATCATTCGAAAGTAACTTAGTTCAGTGATCAGTTTGTTACGCTAAAAACAACTTTTCAGAACAATAGAAAACTACTGTTTGAAGAACACTGTAGCAATTGTTAGTGAAATCCCAAGCTTTGGCAAGTCTTGTTTGCTTTTGTTGCGTTTGTATTGAAAATAAAAATATCCTGTTACTAGATAAAATCCTGGAGATTGTATGGATTCCAGGCTGATATTGTTCGGATAACATCTACAATTGAAATTTCTTTGTCAGGGTCCCAATTAAAGAATGTAAAGCAAAACTAGCAGTTGACTTTAAAAATATTTGAGATATTAAAAAAAATCCATCCCATCACAGTTAAAAATGTGAAAGAAAGGTAGATAGCTGAATTAATCCCTTTCCAAGTTACAGACCCAGAGTAATAAAGTGACATGGCGTCCTTTGGCCTGGAGGTAATTTTTCTCCCAAATGATTTCAAAAATAATCTAGATGCCTAGGTTAAATCAAGCTATAATTTTCAAATGGTTAAATTTAGCTTATATGAAATACTGTGCTTGTTCTGTAGAGCTTTGTTTTGACATTTTTTCCCATGAAAGTGCTATGAAGTTTGAACTACAGATCTATGGTAAAGAAATAATGTCTGTCTAGGCCAAACCTTTGTCTAGTCTAAAATCCTATCACTGTTCATGGTTGTTAATAGATCATTAAGAGGCATCCTTCTTCTGCTGTGCTTTCATACCTTCTGTCACATAACAGATTATTCACTTCCTTATCCGAAAGTTGCTGTTAGACCATGATGGGAATGCCTATTTATACTTTGATTTTGCAAGCAAACATTAGCAAAGAGCTCCAAGGTATAATTAGCATAGTGTGAAAGAAAACATTTTGGGTTTTTTGTCCTAAATATGCTACTACATCATTTCATTAGGTCCTAACTTTTTTTTTACAGAGTGAGAACTTTCTTCCTTTTACCTTATTAGTAAAATTTGACATCATAGTGTCTTTTTCATGCCACCATTCAATTACATCTTTTCTAGGCTGAAGAGCCCTTTTCATGTAAAGATGATGTTGCATACTTTTGATCATCCTACTTCCTGAGTCTGAATCTTAGAATATGGTCTTCTGATGGTATAACTGCATATCATATTCAAAATACAGGAATAGTATGTCATACTGATGTTCTTTATTATTTTTTTTCTTCCATAATCTTTCTTAGAATTCTATTATCCATTTTGATCTCTTCTAATCAAGAAGATGATGTTTTCAGAAAAAATACCTGCAATTGCATTTTTATGTCTTTCAGGAGTACATATAACTTCTTTAGAGCCTGTCGTTCTTTCTGAATACTTAACATTTTTCTTAACTAGCACTCGAAAAGCAAATAGATTGTATTACTTCTGCACGTATCAACTTTGAATTCTGCCTAGCACTTTCTCTCTCAGATATGCTGCATTATAAAATCTTATTCTTCAGGTTTAACTTTTCTAGAATAACTGCCTATCATCAGCAAACTTTTAATCTCACTTTCCAAACTTCTCCAAGTCAATGTGTTAAAAAGCTCTCCTCATTTTATAGATTCCTGCAAAACCCTTCCTTTGTGCAAGCTACTTGTCGATTCTTACTTCCTCTTTTACCATTTAATAGATTATTAATCCATAAAGGACTTTAAGAATTTAAGAACACTCCAAGAACTCCAATCAATTGTGGAGCAATTTTTTTTCTTTTGTAAACACTGCCTTGTTTCTTCCAAATACGTAAGATTTCTATTTTATGCTTTTTTTAAAAAAATAGTTTCTTACAGTTCTTCCAGCACAAACATCTGACTTCATGGTTTGTAATTCCTTGCACCTTCCCTGGACTCCTTCTGAAAAAAAAAAAAAAAAAAAACCCAAACAAACAAGAAAACCCAGTCACTAGACACTTTCTACTCCCCATTGAGTGGGAAATATTAAGAGAGAGATTGCACACTGTAATTAATAGTTCAGCATATTGCACAGTAAACACCATTTTTGCCTTATTAGCAGTAGTAAGTGACCTCAGAAGACACTGTAAGGAGAAAACAGTGATTTCAAGCAGAATCTGGGCAGAGTTTAACCATATGCTTTAGCTGTAGAAAGCCGTATGTTAGTATGAGTGACTGCTGTATAACCTGAACAAATACCGTCACTTTTTTTATTGTTGTTCTTATTTTTTCCAACTAAAGTTTATGATTTTTTCCATTTTTTCATTTGGATAGAAAGAAAGTTTTCTGAAAGCTTTCTTGTTTCTAATGACCTCCCTTACCCTTGACATATTCCTCTGGACTTTCTCAAGCCTTTGTTTGATAGGTGGTATGTATTCTTCAGAACATCCAGGACAGTGTCTTCAAGTAGTCTTCATTGTGTCTGTAGAGATTTCACTCTTTTATCTGTCTGTCTTTCAGATTTTGAAAAATAAAATTCCCATGTAACTTTCCTTTTCATAGTTCTCTTTCCCTTTTATACCATGAGAGTTTAGTTTCTTTAAGAGCCTTCAGAAAAAAAGACTTTGTTGAAAAAGACCTGTGTATCATCTAAATCCACAATATATCTTGTTTATCCATATATTTATTATTTACAGTCTTTTTTATATTTCCTGTCAATTTGTCTGGTACAAAGGTCACATTTACTTGGCTTCAGTTCTTAATATCAACTTAGAAACCTGATAAAGAACAATTCTGCCCCCTCCAGATTATGGAGGATTCATGGATTATTTTTGTTTGGGTCAGTATTTAATTTAGTCTTCAAAAGGCAATAAATCCAGCTCATCTATTCCTGTTGGCTGATAGTCTAAACTGAACTCTAAATCCATATTTTTCCTGATCACAGAACTTTTCACCAGTTTCATTCAAACCAGAAGTACACCCTTAAACTACTCTTATAGTCCTTATTTGCAATCAACCCTCAATTAAACTAGACTGATGGACCCAAAGCAGATTCAGAATTACTACAACATCTATGGCCTCTGTCTCAAACATACACTTTGTCTGTGAGCTCATAACTCTTTAATTTTCCTTGATGGTCTCTGCTGAATCAAAAACTAAACAAAACTAATTGGCATCCACTTGTCTGAACTCAATCCCAGCCAAAGCTGTCAGCTGCAGAATTAGTTCCTGTAACTGCCCTACACCTGGTTCAGTCTACACTCTATAACTTCTATTTAATAATCTCTAGTCATTTAAACTTGATTAACCCCTAGTGTTGCAGTGAAGAATATATAAAAACTACTGAATTTTCATTCTTTTAGTTTGGACTGAAAAGTTTACACATTTTTCACCGCTTGCTTTTGGAACATCTAACTGGTATACTTACATAACTTTACTAAAATGTCACTGCCATTTATAACTCTAACCCTTGTTTCAGCCCAGGCATAACAGTTGCCAAGACCTAAAGTGGTGTTAGTCACCAAAGATCCTGGAGACGGTATGGTACTTAACTATTGGTCTATTCATCTTTATGGAATAACACTTTAATTTCTGTCTTGCTGCAGAACAAAACAAATATTGAATACTGAAACATTTCAAAACAGAGAAAAAACATAGAATCATAGGTCATCAAAACACAGGTTTTAAGGGCCCTTGGCATTTCTCTAGTCCAATCTCGTGCTCAAAGCAGAGACGTCTCTGAATTCTCACCAAGATGCTCAGGCTTTTGTTATTTGGATTTTGAAAACTTGCAGGGATGAAGATTCCACAGCCTCTCTAAGAAACCTGTAACAATGCTTAGCTGTTCTCAGTATTGGGTTTTGTCCCCCCTTATATCTAGTCAGAACTTTCTCTGTTTCAATTTGTGACTGTTGTGCCTCATTTTCCTGCTGTGCCCCTCAATACAAAGCCTACCTCGGTCTTCTTGATAACCCCCTCACAGGCACTAGCAGGTGGCTGTGAGCGCCCCCACCTCTTGCCCCCAAAAGTCGTCTCTTTTCCAGCCTGTGCAAGTCACACTCACTTAGCCTCTCCTCACAGTGCAAGTGCTCCAATTCCTGACCATCTTTGTTGATGGTTCATCTCCATTGAAATCACTCAGATTCATCAACATTACTCCTGAAGGACCCAAAACCGGACACAGTACTCCAGATACAGGAAGCACTAAGTAAAGGGGAGTAATCACTTCCCTCAATCTACTGGCTGCGCTCCCGTTGATATAGCCCAGTATGCTGTTTGCCTTCATCACTACAGAAGAAGGTGACTAATGACCTATTTGTAGCCTCCTGTCCACCAGGACTATCAAGTCCTTTTCGTCAGAGTTGCTACCTAGCAGCCAGTCCCCAGCCTGTACCATTGCAGGGTGTTAGTCAGTTCAAGTGAAGCACTTGGCAGTTTTCCTTTCTGTGTTTCATGAGGTTGGTCCTTTCTTCTAGCCTGTTTGGGCCCCTTGGGATGGCAGCCCTACCCTTGACTGTAACACATTTTGCCTAATTCTAATTTTCTGAAAGGAATGCTTTTGACTTAGAGAAGTAATGTGAACCTCACCTTCCACATTATCAAATTAGCTTTTTCTCACAGTAACTGGAATTATTTCTGTAGGTGAGAGTTTTGCACAGAGTTTCCACAATCTAGGATGGGAACAGGTATTAATACCGCTGTTCCATATAATGTGCTTGTGGCCAGTTAAAAAAGTACTTCAAAAGCTGGTTTTAAGAACAGATGTAATTACATCTCAGATTTTCTTAACAGTGGACTGACACCTACACGAATTCATATGATAGCTTTATAAATCATGTATTTCTAGAAGTCATTTCACTGATTTATAAATTATGAATATGAATTATAACTATGTTACAGATTTATACATTGTTTGATGGTTTCCATCAATCATATAACCCATTTGTGAAAAATATGAGGTGTGACTGGTAATGGTGCTACATTCTTTTAGATATGATGCAACTGTCTTTTGGTTTATGTAAGAGATATTATACGAAAATATGGTTTAATATGACTTAATATGTTTACTTTCCCCTAAGTCATTACACTATTCTGATTTAACCCAGAGTTTTATGCTACAAAGTCTAATTTGTTGCCCATTTGCTAAGCTAGCTTTTTTCATATGTCTAATTGGATTTGTAACTAACATATTTTGCTTACTCCGAAAGCCCGGGGGGGGGGGGTTGTTTGGTTTTTGCTCGTTATTTTTTTACCTTCAGGCATTTTGAAGGTAACCTGACCTTGTTACTTGCCTGGGTATCAATTACTGACCAGTTAGATGAAGCTAGTCTAGATTCCTTCTTCTCTTAAGCAATTTAATAGTAGGTCACCTTCTTGGTGATCAAAATGTATTTTGTTATTTCAGTGTTACATTTTAATGAACATTTGAACGTCATGTTATAAGATTTTTTTCAAAAAAGATACAATCTTGGAACTGTGTAGATATTATGAACTTTGAAGGTGTTATTAATTTGACTTGTTTCATTGAGCAAATGAACCTTCAAATACTTACGTATTTTAGGAGTCAATGTAAGATTTATAATTTATTGAAGCTGAAACAATTTTGGCCTTTTTAAAAGCAGTATTCAAGTGCATTTATGTGGAGCTGGTAACGTCATCTTTGTCACTGTCCTTGGTTTTGCTTGAACTCAATACCAACAAATGTGACATCTAGGCAGATGTTTAGAAAACAAACATCTTTTGTAAGTAGGTGAATCTGCCTACACAGAATTTTAGAGTTTTTTTCAAAATATTTATAGGGATCTGTTGTGTTATTTTGAAGCATAAAGAAAATGAAGCATGCTTTAGTTTAATCCTTAATTTCATTGTATTTATACAAGTCTTTAAGAGTTGTAAGAAGCATAAAAATAGTTGTATTAATAAAAAGCTAAAACATTTTAAAAATATACTTAGCCTGTAAATCTCCACCAAAATATTCCATGCAAATATAAAATAAAGTTTTATGTCAACCACACTGTTCACATCTTCAAAAAGTTTCTGCTTTATATAGAATTATTAACTTTTTTAACCTGTGTAAAGATTTTCCAGTGCTGAAGTCTGCAATAACTGTTCTCCAGTTTCTAAGAGTATAAATTAGTAATATCGTGGCTATTTTAAAAATGAAAAAATATAAAAAAAATCAGGTTTCCGTCCTTGCCTTACCTCTTACATAAACATTAAAACAGTGGTTTAGATTATACAAACACCTTTAGTGTATATTTTTCAATTTATTTAAACATTCACCCACTACCTAATGTTTTATAATTGAAAATTCAAAGTTATATAAAAATAAATATTTGCTACAATAAAAAATAGTACTTGCAGCCCAGTAAACACAACTTCGCTATTACTAGTAAAAGGCCACAGGCTTTGCATTGACCTGACAATGCAGGATCTCAGGACCTGTCTGAGTTTGCTTACACCTGAGCTGATTTGAACTTGTTTTAGCAATTATCTAGTGGCCAGGTGTCCGTTGCCTAGCCTGGGTTAGTTTAAGCTCTCTGACTGCAAGAAAAGCCTCAAAAACTCTGGTGATCACACGGGACAAACTGCATTAGCAGATGCAGGGGGAGACCCTGTAACTTTTCAACTTTAGCTAGTAAACCGCTGAGAATGAGGGAGACTGTGAGAAGAAAGCATTTCAAAATAAACCCAAGAGGACTCCGGACTGGGGAAAGGGAGTAACACCTCCCACCACAAACATCATCTGCCACCTGTCAGACACCTCAGTATGGATGCTGATGACTCCTTAGGAACACCTGTGCCCCTGTATTTTTGGGGAATAAAGGCCCACCTTTGGACCCTGAGAAGCCCATGAAGCGTGAACACACTGGAGAGAAGGTGCAGATAATAGACTTTTTTCCTGTGTATCAATTTCAGCTGCTATTTTTATATTAATGGGGTGATTTGGACTATCAGACTGCTAAAGCATCAATTAAACTAACGATAAATGCTTTGCTCCCTTATGTTTATCGTGTTTTTCCTTTTGACCATAACATGATGTGGCATTTAACATAGGCAGTCACACTGTAATCACTCACAAACTTCATATTGTACATGCAGGCACCTTTTCCAACAGGTGGAAAAGTTCTCATGTTCTCACAACTACATGGCTCCAACACTGATCTGCTGGGATCATCTGTTACATGTGGTGGGCTTCCAGGGATTTTGGTGAAATTCCACAGAAGTAAAGGCACCAGTGGCTCTCTTCATCTGTTTGCTTCTAAGAGCAGAAGATTCTACATATCACGTATGCAGTGATTTAAAATATTAGCTAGCCATATAATATTTTTTAAAAAAAAGTAATGTACATTTACATACACAATTGATTCAAATAAAAGTATACTTATTCACTCTAAAAATGTTGTCGATACATTCATCCACCACCATTAAATGCAAAACTCTAATATTCGTAACTGAAATAGCAATGTTTTCCACGTGTGAGATATACCCTCCAACCTAAACTGTTCTATAATTCTGATTCTTGTACTGTGGACCCCAGAACTGGGTACAGTACTCCAGGTGGAGTCTCATGAGAGCAGAGTAGAGGGAGAGGATCATCTCCCCTGACCTGTTGGCCACGTTTCTTTTTAAATGCTAACTCAAGATTTCAGTGGCCTCACTCAGCTGGCTTTGATGACAATGCCTCTCCTTCCTACAGCAATCAGTGTGAGAGTATTCCTGAGAAAATCAGAAGAAGGTTCAGTTCCTCCCTCTGTTTCAGGGCTTCCAGACCTACATTTTCCAATTTCCAAAAGCAAGATTAAGTTCCTTGTGTATTGGAGTTCCCAAGCAGCTCATCAAAGATAAAAGTTAGTAATGTGGCGCTAAAGGCAGGAAAGAGAAAATCAGAATGTGTCCCTTGCCTGGGGGAGGCATTCAGGTGTGAGATTTGGAATCTTAGTTTTTTGTTTTAGCCTTAAGGACTGTTAACAGATGCTGTTCAATTATCTGATCATGCAAAATGTATAAATAGGCCAGGTATTAGGATTTCTTACACAATACTCTTAGCACTGTATGTCACCAGTTTGCAGACTGTCAACCTCAGAACACATAGACAAAATTCTAGGTATGACTCTCATTCAATCCACTCTTTTTTTTTTTTTTTTTTTTTTTGCCAGGAAGCATAGATTACAGGAGACTCCCCAAGATCCTTCTTGAGACAATGTCATTCCATTGATGAATGGCATTCTGCCTAGCAATTTTTAACAATTGAATGAACAAGTAAGTTACTAAGTGACATAGAAGCAAAAACACCTTGAAAACCACATCTATCAGGTGTGAAAGTCTTCAATACACAAGCATTTTCCTGACTGTGTTTTGAAAATTTAGCACTGACATCACTCACAATAGCTCAATCTGATCAGTGATCAAAGGACAGTTTGATCTTGACTGAAAAGTATGAGCACTAAACAAACATAATTCAGGAATATCTTAGGGCATGAGATGTCTCTTAAGTTTTCTACTCTAGGGAAAAAAAGGCAGCAAAGGTCCCATGACCTTATACGTGTATTGCATTGTCAAACCAAAACATTGTCCCCAAAGCAACAGACGTCAAACAGAAATATTAATTAGATTTATATTACATATGAGATGGATATGGTGATTTGTAGAAGACACCATTACAAACAAAATGTTTCTTTCTCTGGTAATGGACCTGACCTTGCAGTCATAATACTGAGAAAATTTATTGATGGACTGAACTGCTATTTTCTTTATGTAAGTGCTCTGAGAAGAGCTCTCCATGAAGAAGTGTTTCATGGAGAAGAAAACGATAGTTATATCAGTAATCACTTGTTATCTCAAATAGTTTTTTTCATTCCTGGTAATTCATATTGTTGAAATAACAAAATAGTTTGGTTTCTATTTACATGAGCTGCCCCCATATATACACACTGGTATCATAATCTTAAATAATTCCAATGCTTAGCTTGCATGCTGATCTTTTCATTTTCAAAACATGCACCTACTTTTTAATTTTTTTGCAATATGCCAGGTTAAATATTACTATCTTCTTCTGAACACCAAGGAAAACTAAGAGAAGAGAGAGTTGACTTAAGTAAGGCCATTATGAATCAAGGAACGATTAATTTAAACAATGTCTTAGTGTTTAAGCCTGCTATTCCAGAATTTTTAGACTATAGCCCGAAGTTATATCTATAGCACAGCAGGGAATGATGTACATCTGTCCAAACAGGCAGCAACCTGGCCATACTGGTGCTCAAGGACAAGGCAGAAATGCCTTGTCCACAAGCAGTAAAGTTGAATCAACACAGTGGGGCAACCAAGGTGAAGTATATTTTGCTTCCAGCACTACCTTAAGCGAACTCAGTGTTTTGCTGCATCTTGCTTAGCAGAGCTGTGACCTGAAATGTCAGTGTTGAAGATAACATGGAATTAAGGTCTTTTTTTTTATTTATTTTTTTCCCTGTTTTTTAAGGGTAAATTCCATTTTAGGTATTTTCAGTAGTCTTTTTCCTTGGATTCCTTAATTTTTCAGGATTGCTAGAGTTAAGTACTTTTAAGAATTAAAATCTTTTTTTATATATATGTCTCTGTGTACGTTACACTATGTGTAGTTCTACGCTTATGGCTTTACTTAAACTGGGGGATGTTGGAGACTGTCCCAGTTCCTTCATGTGGTTACTGCCCTGGTGACACTTGGGGCATAACTGAAATGCTTAGGATTTGTCCCTGCCCCACCAAATGTCCTGATTTCCACTGCTAGGCATCACAGTCCAGTAATCTTCCATCCTGGGCAAATGGGGAAGCTGGATTACAAAGCAAATTGTGGACTGCATTTGGCCCACAGCTCTGGGCCAGTTTCATACCAACTGAATTGAGACCATTCAGAAATGGTTGCAGATTCAGATTCTTCTAAAGCTTCACTGTTTAAAAATTATTTCTGTTTTTTATACTCTTAATGGCTAAAAGACGATAATGAGATTTGGTCACAAAACATCAAGGTAGGAGGGGAAATGGATTTTTAATAAAAGAATATCTCCTCTTAGACTTGCTTAACTTCAGTGGTTATTACATGTAAGATTCAATGCAAATTTGGCACGGTTGATTCCAGAGTTTGACATGGTTTGAAGGCACATCTTTAAAAAATCATAAAATTGTGGAATCATAGAATGGTTTGTGTCGGAAGGGGACCTCTAAAGATTATCTAGTCCAACCTCCCTGCTAGACGCAGGGTTATCTTTCATTAGATCAGGTTGTTCAAAGGCCCATCCAACCTGTAACCAATATAGATAGCAAGTGTTTCACTGAATCAGATTGATGCACCATTATGTTATTAAGCCCTACGGAGTGTGAAGGTAGGCTTCAAGACCATACAATAAAACTTTATGTTTTAATTTGTCTAAAAATACAAAAAAAAAACCTCAAAGAGAATTAACATGTATTAAACAGTGAAATGCTCAAAAAAACAAAAAGACTTTTATCATGCTAGGTATATTGATTATTTCATACGTTGATCTAGTCTATGAAAACTCCAGCTTAATTTAATGTGAGCATTGTATAAAATTTAAATGGTCTGAAATTAATAGCATTCCATGGGCATTAATTTGGCATACATGTATGGTCTTACAGACATTTTTGATATCCCTTTTTAACTCTGAAAAATCTTCCATGTATTTTGAGTTATTATTAGATACTTATTGTTGCTGTGGCATCAAATAGCTTCAGTTCTGATTACGACACCCTGGCTTATAGTGCCATGAAGATAGGGGGAAAAAAATACCATCACTGATATATTTTCTGAACAAAACCACATATAGGTAAGTTTAGGACATAGGATGATAATCTGCTGGAAAACTGACCTCAGATGATTACATACTTTATTCCATTCTTGCATTTGTTTGCAAGGATCATGGTAAAGATATAGTGGAAATGGCAAGGAGAAGTACTGTTTTCTTTTCTATCCAATGGGATGACCAGAAAAAAATAATTTTTTTTCAAGCTTCTGGTTTTGAGGGTTTATTTGTTTATCTTTTAAGGATTAAAAAAAATCTCATTCAACTAAAATCAGTGCCTATATCTGAAATATTTCCAAATTGTGCAAAATTTGCAATAATTTTTACCTTTATAAATGCCGTTCAGCCAATGGGCAAGACAAAATCAAAGCACCCGTTCTGCTGGATTACAGCCAAAGTTCCCAGACTCTTTTCTTCACAGTGAATGAAAGGTGCTGCGGATTCCAGGACATTTGAAATTTGGAATTTTTTAAGGGAGGTGTTCTGGCATCTTTTGCAGCTTTTTTGCATACTGCTACAACAATCTTGAACTCACTGGGTTTTGGGCTTGTTTGTTTGTTTGTTTTTCTAGACGTATATCCTCATTGATAGGCTTGCAAACAGTTAAAACATTCAGAGTATATGAAAACTACAACTGGAGAAGAGCTTTCAATAGGAAAAAATAAGACTGTCATTCCTACCAATCTGAGAAGCAATCCTATGAAAGACAAGGTGGGCCCATCATATCTAGGCCGCAGCTGCTTATGACTTAACACAATTATAATACAATTGCTGTGAAAGCCTCAAGGTGAAGTAGATACTTTGAACTTCTAACCTGATTTTCAGCATAATGAATTTCATCAGTCTTTAATGCAGAGAGGAAGTTACCAAGACATTGCTATGTATTCATTTAAGTCCTTCATTACATTAGAATTTCAGATCAGTGAAGATTCATCCTTAAGGGCAAATATGTGTATATTATATATGTATAAACGTGTTTTATTCTCCTTTCACTGAAATGAATGGCAAAACTTCCATTGAGCTCAGTAACAGAGCATTCATATTTGTAAGTTTGTTAGGAGTAGAACATGTCTCAAAATAAGGTCTCCTTCATGCGTCTCATCTAATAAAAAAACCAAAACATAATAAAATAAATGACATTTTAGGACACATGGGTAATTTCTATTGCCTGGATATAACATTTTTAAAATACCTCTTTTTCCTTCCTCCATCTTTTGCAACTGAGTCTTTAAGGCATCTTCCTGTGGGCACTCCACATTTGCGTTAACTAAAAGCAGTCGGCCCATCGGATAGTAGTCAGAACACTCAGCTGTCAATGTAACTACAGGACACCTCACTAAGGCCTTGAAGTTATCTGGAACTGAACCACATGTATTTTCCTCAGCATGATTGACTTCAAATGGGCTTAGAGACATTAGCCTTGATGCTGAAAGCATTTTTGCAAATATTTACCTTCGAGCTTGTAAGGTATACCAGAGAACTCTATGACCCAGCTCACGTGCATAAAAATTACATGTATAATAAGCTTAAACTGGGGAAATATATCATCAGGAATTTCTTTAAATGAGAAGTTAAAATCAAGCAGAAAACTTTGATATGAACTAGAAGCAGTGGCATGCAGCTGGCTACATACAAGGTTTTGCATAAGCTGAATGCAAATGAAGACAAAAGGAACCAAGGTAATAAAATAACGCAGGAAAAATAATCCAGACAGAAGAATATTTAATGACAATCCAAGCTTTTTAGCCGGGCTAGGATATATGCATGCCTTCATTCTAATGAAAGAAGGAATTATGAAACTGTCTATAGCATTAAATATAATACAGGAAATCTGAAAAAGCTGAAGAGGTTGATTCCCACCCTGATTATCTGAAAGAAACACAGTTGTCATGATCACTGTTTGTGAACTATGTATGACCCTAAAAGTTTGCAGGAGAAGAACGGGGAGAAGGATCAACCTAAATCTTTCTTCTTGTCAATGGATCTTTAAACACTGGATTACATTTCAAAACATAGAATTTCTGAAGATTGAACTTTCATTTAGTGAGCAGTCCCAAAAAATACAGATGTATACATAATCATATTTGCCAGAAAATCAAAACATTTTGCTTTAATTGCTGCCTCTCGGAGAGTAATATATCACAAAGATGAATGAGAAAATAACTTGTTTAAATCAATGGCATTGCAGTTGTGCTTACTAAATCTGTTTTTTTTTTTTTTTTGTTCTCCAAGAACCAGTCCTTTGGGTAATGCATTCTGAAAGGAATAGAATAAGTATTCTAGATCAGTGCTATTTTAAGGTGCAGAACAAGAGGATATTTTCATGGATTCGTATCATGACTGCAGTAACAGCGATTTGAAAATCACCTTTATTCTTGGAGATGTAAATGAAACCACATTCTTACTCGTGTTGTACCTAGGTGGTAAAATCCATTTGAGCAGAAAAATAATTAATGGGAAACAAAATAAGAAATCATAAATTCAGAGGAGCAATCTGACAACACCTAGTCCTGAGATGAGAAACTGGCTCAAACCATTTGACCTTGATGAAAATTGATGAGAAATCACAAGGGCAGATGGGTGAGATTTGTTGATGGAATTGCTGATCCAGAGGCACCTGAACTTTTCAAGGATTCATTGACAGTTTGTCTTAAAAAGAGAATAAAAGCAAGTTTAAATGGTTGGTATGTTGTTTTGCTCAGATGTATTAATTTTTACAAATATATAAGCTCCTTCAGTAAGAGAAAAAGTTAGTTCTTTAGTCCCCGGATGAGGAGAAAAGATGTCGCCCTGTGATTAGTCCTCTGTGCCAGTGACTGGGGTAGACAGCTTTAAGCTCAGTCCCTTGGTATTGTTGGACGGCTGAGCTATTGTGAAAGTGAAAAAAAGCTTCTGGCTGTGACAGATGAACACCGTCAGATCTTACTGCAGCAGTTTAAGATGTTATGAACACTGAGTTTTTGTCCTGCCTTTCTGACAGAGGTCAGTGCCCTTGCAGTTCAGTCAGAAGAAAGGAACAAGTGTCATCTGGTCCCTATGTCCAGCGTGTTAGATGACATACACTCTCCATCGGCAGCTGAAGCTAGGATGGTCCGTGTTCATTTTTATTGACTGCTGCAGGGAAAGTGTAACAAAGTGCCACCTGAAATATTTGTAACAGAAATTGTAGGGGTTTATCTGTGAAAATCTTCATCATGGCGCAACTAAGAAATGGAGCCACAATGTTAAATTACACAGAATTTAAATCTTTGAGAGGTATAGCATGCTTTTTATTCGGACAGGCACTATGAGTTCACTTACATTATGGAGTTATTTCTCAGATTTCACATAACATGAAAAGTTTGTATCTTCCAGAAATGGTTATTTTACTCTCTGTCTCTGTATTCTATTCAGGTTAAAAAACACTGCCCCATCAATCTACCACGAAGAGTTTCAAAATCTTCTTACATATTTTCTTGCAATGTACACTAATAGAGGGATTCCCTTTTTGTTAATTTTCAAATAGATCTGCAGAAACTTTGAAGAATGTGTACTTTCTTGTGACGATACAATTATTTTACTTTAAATGGTAGAGGGATACAAATAAATTCTCTAATGACAAAGTGTGGTTGCAGAGGGATGGATTTCAGGGAGTCTTCACTACTCTACTAATAAATGAAAGCATTTTCTAGTGTATGTAAACCAATTTAGGTAATTAACAATGAAAGTGATACATATAATAAAAAGATGTAGATTTAAACAAAAAAAAAACAAAAACAAAAACAAAAACACAACCAAAAAAAACCCCAACCCTGGGACTTTAAATCACATCATTGAATTAAATTCAGATTGTATGACTCCCTCAGCTTGAAATAGTACTGAACGACAATCAGCAGCCAGCTGAAATTTTTCTAGCAGAAATGAAGTTTCATTGGAAAACATAAAATTCTGAAGCCCTAAATATTTTGCTTAATATAAAATATCTCAGATTCGTCAACTTTTGCTGAACAGCAGGCAGCCAATAAAGACCTAGAGTCCTGGTGAGCTGTCACCTGCCACTCTGATTGTCTGCTCGGATGGCAAGGCAGCTCCTGGAGGGTGCTGGAAATACAGGCTGATCAGTCAGGAATCCCTACCAGTGGATGTGCCGTACACTTGGTCCATTCATCTGCAGCAATTGACAGCTTGGGGCTATCTCTTATGCCTTCTTTTCTAGGTTCTCTTTAATCATTTGGGTGGAGTTACATTACTTTAGTTCCCAATAAGTACATATCAGGGGAATTTAAAGCTCTTCCAGAGTACAGCTAGGACGTTTTTATTTAATTAATTAATTTTTTAATTTGCATCTAGGTGTATGTAGAAAAGGTACATTTATAAACATTCTGCTAGAAGATAGTGAGCTTCTCCTCCCCTCCCCTCCCCTCCCCTCCCCTCCCCTCTCCTCTCCTCTCCTCTCCTCTCCTCTCCTCTCCTCTCCTCTCCTCTCCTCTCCTCTCCTCTCCTCTCCTCTCCTCTCCTCTCCTCTCCTCTCCTCTCCTCTCCTCTCCTCTCATTTCTTTTTCTTTTATAGGATAAAAGCTGAATTTACACAGCTATGGTGAATATTAAAATAATTACTTCTTATCACTAGGGAGAGGAAATACCATATTGTTTTTCAGTGCAAACATATTCAGTTTAGAATTTCAATCTGCTGTTTTGTGATATTGAGATACGGTGTTGCATCTTTAGGGCAGATATTTTGGTGCAAAACGTTTTTTATATCCCTTTCCAAAGACATAATCATAAGCCAATTTTCCTTCTGTCTACTTTCATTAAATTACCTTATTTGAAAACACCACCAACAAAGCACCTAGACATCCTGCTTTCTCTTACAGAATTAGCATTTTTCCTTTGATGTGGCTCAAAGTGGGAAACCGCTTTAATGTGGGACTCAGCCAATTTCTGCTATTGCATTGATATCAGCTGCACAAAACTGCTTTGTACTGGCCTCTCCGGCCAAATGTTAGCTTGGCATGTTTCACAAAAGAGAAGGAGGTGGCAGGTACAGCTTCATCAAGATTCTATCCTGAGGTCTGATACCCTAAAACAATTTTTCAAATCATAATTAATTGAGTTTTGGTTGATGTGATCAAAAACAGGACAAGAAGAAAACCTTGACCTATATCTTTGATATTTATTAACAGAAGAATGATTAAAGACAGGGATGGAATCCTAAGGGCTTGACAGACCCATCACTCCTGCCAAAGGGTCTTTATACCACCTGGTCTATCCTATGGACAGCCAGGATGCTATGGCAGGGAGTAAAGCTCAGCTTCAGAAGCAGAAAGATTTCTACATGTATTGCTCCATACAACAACCCTATCACAAGCCAAAGTCAAAATCCGATGATTTGGATCAAACAGCAAAAGCTGTTTTTATATGACAAATAATATTTAACAGAACATGTTTGACATTTTAGAACATAGTCACTTACAGATCACAAGACAAATTTGCTTTTTGTTGCAATGTATTTTGAGTATTTGATAACCTCTCATATTTAAAGGCAGTTCTGATCTACAAAATGAAGGCAGTCTTAGCCATAGAAAATTGAAGACCTTGTATGCCACTTGTAGCACTTTCTATTTGATCAGATGCCAATTAAATTCTTCATGAGCAGAAACACTCAATGTCCGAGAAAGTATATTAGAAAGGAATAATAACTGAGCTGCATCACTGTATTAGAAAGGTATTAGAAACAAAAGGGCTTACCTAGGGTGGCAACACTGTCAATACCTTTCTCATTTCATTATAGAGGAGAAATTGGTTTTTATGTAAGTCCATTTTGAAGGACTGACTGTTTCTCACCCAGTGGCTACGGAAGATGGTAAGGTTCCAGGACTACTTCTCACATGTCCATTTCTAAAATCATGCCTGGAAGATGGCACATGGAGCATACTCTCCTGCTCTCTGGCCAGGGACCACGTTTGCCTGAGCAGATAGTAGGGCAATAAAGGTCCCATTCTGACTCCTGGTATGGCTTTGCAATACAACGGCAAAGTCCAGCAGTTCATAGCAAAATACATCTCTGGTCAGGAAGCTTGATTGTATTCGCTGGCATTTCAGTGCACATTTTCTCTGCTAATATTTGGCTGTTGTTTCAAAAGGAAAAAAGAAGAGAAACAACATTGTTAGCTCTAGGGTGCTTGTTGCTATAAAACAAATAATCTTTCTTCAAAGTCTGTAACAGTTCCCACAGTAAACAGTAACTAAATATTTCACTGTCCTTGAAGTCCTATTGTTCCATTTATAAGAAGCCTTGGGTGTTATGTCTCTCAAGAAGAGATGTAGGAGTTACATTTTTGTAACTCCTAGCAATCAAAAAAAAACAGTATAAGAAATAGAAAATACATTTCAGCCAGCCGTTCTCTGGACAAGCAGAATAGTATTTTGCATTTAACCTAGTGTTATTCTTAGCATACAATTCAAAGGTTCAAAATTCATACTTAGCCATCAAATAATTAGGAGAAGAGTATTCCAATTAAAATCTTTTCTTTATTGTGTAACCAAGCTTATTTGTAAACAGAAAATAGGTGTATATGGGAGTCTCTTTGTAAATGTATAAACCAGTATTTGTAATCAAGTACAAGATTGCTTTCGGAGACGCTTGGTTAGGAATGCTTGAATGTGGACAAGGATGAGTAGACATATAGAAAACCATGCTGTTATCTAGCTTAAAATCAGGCCAGAGAGGTCTGATCCTAAAGATAAATTGTTTATATTTGTAATTGTATTTAAAAACGTACTTTGTTTAAATACATATCTAGTCTAAAGCAAATGAAACAAATTATGCAAACAAAATTTAAAACAAGTTTTACAACAGAGTAAGCATAGACACTGCTCAAAGCCTTCTCTAGGTTTTTTCCCCTCTTCATTAAAGGGGCTTACTGTTATTAGCTTTCCCCAAATTCTCATTCATTCCTATCAATCACCGGACTGAAGTTTGCTCTGAAAGCAACTGAAAAGATTTCTTGTTTCAGCAACTAATTATGCTGTGAATAATTCTCTAGGGGAAGTTTAAGGCCCAATAATAGGAGCAGCTTCTATGAAAACATGCCCAGTGACTTCCCCTGCTGAGAGCTACATTGAAAGGCCTTGCCAAGCCAGGAGATAGATTGGATTCCCAGTGCTGTTGCAAAAACAATCAGTTCCTAGGCTTCAATGTACCAGAACAGTTGAAATAGTAAATAGGCATGTGCAAATCCTAATTAATTAAATCTAATGCTCCTGTCAAATGATAGGATTCTCTATAACATGAAGAATTTTTAATAAATAAACCAAAATGAAAGTTCATGATGAAAGAGAATGCATCACTATGGCATCTTCTGACATTTTCCCTACATTCTGTTTACTGAAGAGTAATTACAAACCATTTGTAAGCATATCTACTGAACAGCATTTGCTTCCCAGAAATCCTGGAATTATAAAATGAATTATCAGTGTTTTCTGGCAGGTACTCAGTTGGCCTCTTTCATCCATATTTTCACCGTCATTTCATATTACTCCACTTTTGCTATGTGTTCTTTACTTCAAGTTTCATCATGCTAACATCCCTACTTTTCAATTATACATGCAAATCCTTTTATAATGGATACCTGCCACAAGGAACTTCCACACATCTCTCCATATTAAACACTTTTGGGCTTCTTTTCATAAATGAATTAACATCTTTCTTGGAATGACCATAACTTGAAGTAGATCTGCTGACCGTAAATGACTAAAACCAAGGACAAGCCATTGCTGAAGCAGCCTGGTCTCCCAATTGGTGTGAAATGGTATAGTTCCATTCAACTGAAAGGATGCAGATTAGCCCAGCTTCATTGATTTTGCTGAAATTATGCCATTTAACATCAGCTGAGACATCAAGCCAAAGGAGAATATGATATTACTTACAGTCTTTTTGTTTTTCTCTTTTTGAAGCTATTGTGTTTGCCACTTTGCATCAAAACGTTCTTTAAACCCCTCTTATTTCTGTAAGTTTTATTATATATATTCTTATATTTTCTTCCTGCTTAGTGTCATTGTCATTTATGAATGGCTTATTTTTGTCATCATATATTGAAATATGCTAGCTATTACTTCTGACGATATCTTTACTGAAAACTTTCAAAAAACTTAAATGAAAACTCTTTATTTTTTTAATGACAGAGTAAAATAAATGACAATTACTACAACAAAAAACCTAAATGGCAAACAACAATAAAAAAAACCCACTACAACTAAACTAAGGCAAAGTGCAAAGGCTCCTTGCAAGGATGTGCAGATTCAGATTATTGGAGTAGCCTCAGCTTCAACCCATTTCTGATTCTTATCAGGTCAGACATATTATAGACCCATGCTAGGTATCTTTCTAGCTCTGTGAACACAGATAAGCCATGAGGAGACATAACCAGAAGAGAAACTGACCTTTCCCAAGAGTAAGTTATGTGGAATTTATCCAGGTCCACTGATTTCTTAACTACAGCCACACTCCATTTTGTGCTAGAGGGCCAAATTACACACATCATGATAGAGAACATTATGATAAATTAAGAAATGCCTTTCCACTCGCTTTCTCACCTCTAAACCTTCCTGTGATGTAATGGTAGATAGAAATATATGAGAAATTTTAATTTCCGTAACACCGTACAAAGTCTTTTGGTCAGTGTAGCATATGCAAATTCTTGACACATTTCTGATTGTGAAACACAGGTAACCTAAGAAACATAAAACTTCATGCAACTTCAGTTTTTGTATTGTAGTGTGTTCTTAGATTCATTTGTTGTTTACATAACTGACCTTAGTTTTAGAAAGCCTTTTGATTTTCTGTTTATATCAACTCTAATTTGTTTTGTGAAGGAAATCGTTAATCTTAAAAGAAACATAGCTGAATCCTCAGTTGTGGCAAATTCCCATAGGATTCTTCAGCTTACAATTATTTCGTATTCTATTTAATTGTCTGCTTAAATTTTTGCTACTTCCTGATCCTTTCACCTTTACTTACACAAAGCATTTATTACAGGCAAAGCAAGAAAACAATGAAATGAGAAGAAATTACCATTAAGGTAAGACACTCAGAGGATATATAATTAACAGTGAGTGCAAAGGGGGAACACTGATAATAATTCGTGAGCTACAATTGTCCTTGGATGATGTATATTCTGTCACTGCTTTGAAACCTCTATAATACACATAAAAATGCTTAGGTAATAGCAAGGCAGTCAGTAATAAGCAGGAAATGGAACGACGAGTCCGGATAACATACTTTTATGTAACACATCCTAGTTAAGCTGGGATATGAAGAATACTCAAGTTAGCATCTTTCTAGCTAATGTTTGCAGGCTCTGTTCAGTCCATATTTCACTAAGACTAAAAATAATTGTTAAGGATTGAAATGGATAAAAAAGGTCAAAAGCAGTTGGCCTTGCAATATGCAGCCAAAAAAGAAAGATCATGTACCTTCACTGTGCTACGGTTTTAGACTTTGAGTTTGTTTTAGTATGAAGAATCATGAATGTACAAAGCAGAAAAGAAAAAGCTTCTCTAATCAGTGCATTGCAGCTCCCCAAGAGAAAACTGCGTGTATCTTGCTTTAGTAGGATTCCTGAGTGAGGCTGTGGAGTGATCAAGTTCCTGTTGCCTGAGATACGGCATAGAGGCAGAAATTAATGAGATCGGTCACAGAATAGCTAAAGGCTAAAGGTCTTTTACTTGAGGAATATATACCTAAAAGGTCAGCAAGGATAATGAGGTCCATAGGTGAACCTGGGTGAAAGTCAGAGTGGTCGAGATTGGATGCGTACCCTTGCTGCGCGCTGAGCCTACATCTAAAGAGGGTAAATCTGTTCCCTCTGTTTCTAGTTTGCATGAAGGGAAACCCAGGCTTGTGAACTGTTATGAGCTGAATTAAATCAAAATGTAGTGAAGACACTCAAAGGTAACCTGAACCACAAGAGTGACAGCTAAGGAAAAGACGGAAGAGTCCTACATATATACTGGTAAGCAACATATTTACAACACACTTACAGAACAGCTATCCTCTGGCAGGGCTGTTCACCAGGTATATCCCAATAGGAATAAATATTTACAACCGATTCCCCGAATTCATAGATACAGTGAACTGGACAAGGGTTGCAGTCAGGGAAGATGTGTTGTGCTCTTCATTCAGTAACAGTTTGTGACACTAAAGTAAATGGGTTAACCCATCTGCCTCAGCCATACTTTCGTTACTTGGAAATTAGAAAAAATGCTTCATATTCAGCTGTTGGAAGCATACTTACCTGCATGATGTAAGTGTAAGATCACACCGACACTGTGATCTAAACCAAGCACATTTGCAAAGTTTGCTGCTTGCAAGGTATAAATGAAATGCAACTCAACTATGGCATATTGTTCACAGATGTAAATTTAAAAAGCCTAGAAGAGGAAGAAAGTGATGAAAGACTACACAAGGGATAAAAATAAGCCTGGTATCTTCCTGGAGGTAACTTCAGGGTGAGAGGTAACAGAATCCACTCCCCCACCCCCCACCCCCCAACAAAATATGACACATTTGACATCTATGACAGTTGCCCCAAGAGCTTTGAAAGAGGTTGTGCTACTGTCAATATGAGTCAGATAGTATGCTGTAAATCTGACACAGTCTCCAATTGAGTTGCTAACAACATTAAATACAAGGTAACATATTACTCACTTTCCATAATAGCCAATGCTGATCTCTACTTAAGTATTCCTTCAGGACACAGAATAAAAAATCATGTAAACTCCAGCTGCTGCATGCTGTTCTTGTCAGGAACATATATGAATAAGACGGTGTGATACAGAAGATTAAGCAAGGCATTGCAATGATCAGTACATATTTTGTCTGCTGACATATTCACATTTTCTTCATTTTTATTTTAGTTCTTAGTGAACCTTTAGTCAGTTTTTAAAATAAACAGTTCTATGTAGTGTAATTTTTGTTGAACAAATAGCTTGTATTTTTATTTTCCAAAAGAATACACAATTTTGTCTTTGAGTACATCAAAATTCGCACCTTCTCTCTGCTCTGATGGGATGCACTTTTTTAGTCTATCACAAGAACAGCTGATAATGATAGATATCACTGGAACAGGAACAGCAGGTCAGCTCTTCTTTCTCTTGATGAATGGCTTTTGAGAACACAAGTTTGTCTTTCCTTAGCTGATAATTATTATGTGTGTGCTTATTTGTAGTTCCAACTTCTCTTTATATTTCTAAATGGCACTATCTTTGTACTTGTAATTCATTCTGTGAGGCAGGTGAGATGGGGTCTTCTACAGACTGGGAAGGAAAGGGCATCTTTCTGCGTGCTCTTGGCTGTCCTTGCAGATGTGAGTTGGTTCACTCTGACATTACATTATTTATTTTCCTTTGACAACAACCCAACATTTCACTATTTATAATTCACAAAGATTACTTGATACGAACTCCATGGGGAAAGGTGTGAAAGTAAGGGAATACAGGAGGGAAAAATCACAGTTTTGTACAGACAGCCGTCTTTCAACACAGGTTTTTTGCAGTGTTGACTTATCAAAATATCATCTAGAAATACGTATTGTAATAGCATGAAGAAACTGCAATTACAGCAACAATAATTATTATTCTTTTTGTTCTTCAAAACTATGCATGTGGCAATTATAACTGAAACAGATGTTATCACGTATAAATAGCAAGTACATTTATTGTTCTCTTCATAAAAAAAAACAAGTAATCCTCTTCATGCTTTGAAATTTTCTTTTTTTTTTAATTTATTTTTTTACTTTAAAAGAACATCTGTAAATTAGCCAGCAAAGGCCAAAAAAAAATGTTAGGCTACAGTTCTACACTTCCATTTTTATTCAGAAGAATGGACAGCATAAAGAGAAGAGGAAAAAATTAAGTCTCATTTCTACACACAGGATTCTTTGCAGATGACTGTGCTTTTACCACAGGCAGCAAGCCTCTAACATTCAAAATACATTTGTCCACCTTTCAAAACCATCTTTCATTCAGATGATTTTCTGTCAGAGATGAAGGGAAAGAGTTTTGATTAACCTAAGCCAAGATATATTCTTCTTACTTTCTTTTCCATCCTCTCAGAAGCAGCTTCTCTTGTGTGCTACATCACAAAACAAAGGGCTTTGGCAGACTAGTACCTGCAGAACAGAGTTTCTCTGAAGATCAATTGGTGCCTGCAGTCTGAGTTTATGCACCTGGGGCGTATGTGTAAAATGAGGTCTCCAGCTTACTTGCTTACAACTTGCATCACAGAAAGACAGTGATTTAAAATGGATGGGATAACCAAATTCCAGTTTTTAAATAAGAGGTATGGTCATATATAGGCAATAGTTTCTTTGAATATCTTTTGCTCTCTATTAATAAAGAAATGTATCCACTACAAGAATACAACTGGGAAGGCAGTGGTAAGAAGTCACTAAAATACCCATACCAAACAGAGTAAAATTACAGGGGAATTAACCTAGTCTGTTGAATTAGCCACATAAAAGGCTAGTTTCTATTACTACCCTCAAAACCAGACACTGGTTTACTACGTTTGATTTTTGTGTGAATCTAACTTTCTGAATGGTGAAGAGTACATGTCACATCTCATATGTAATCCCTTTTAATAATCAGGATTTTAGAAGTTTTTCTGAGTGGTTTTACACTGCAGAGTTCACCATCAAGAAAGGCAATCTCTGTGACACTAATTTTCAGTACAGTGTTGTATTTTTTGAGAAAATACATGGGATTCTTTGCTTTTAGCTATGCTGATGTTACATGCTTCTTTAAATCATCACTTTCTTAAAGGCTTTACAGTTAGCTGCGGTTTTATTCAGGAAAAAATTTGGTCAAAAAATTTCAAAAACAGATTTGACTTTAATAACTTCAGTAACTCAAGTACAGCACAGATTACATTGTTTTCCTTGATTTTCTTTGAAAAACACAATTTGGTTTAAGTGCTTTTTATTTTTTTTTTCTCTCTACAGTGGTAAAAAGTTAAATTATTTATTGAAACATTTGTGAAATACCATTTAGCTCCATGAAGAAATTGGTTGAAATAACACTGTACAAAGACATGCAATGCTGATAGAGACAAACTGTGGCCAAATCCTTACTCCAAAGTTCAGGCATGAAGCTTGTAAGTCAAAGTTCTTCCTCTACACAGCAGAAACACTTTCCAAATATTTTAATTTATCATCATCTCTGTGTTTTGAAATAGTTACCTTCTTAGTTTAGTTTATTTCTGTGGGTGGGTTTTTTTTTGGTTTTCAGCTATATTCTCAGAGTTTCTGTAATGAGCTCTTCCCATTTCTGTTAGAACGGTGCATGAATGAGGATGCTCACAGGCTCATAAGAGTGGACCCAGGTATGCTAGTGTTCAAAGTCATGCTGCAGTTTCCGCTTACCTGCTTATATGAGATAATAGCAACTTTTTTACTTTGAATCTTTATTGTATGCTTTTTTCCTCATGCAATTTTTCTACAAAGAGGAAAACAACACAGTAATTGTTAACTTTTGTTTACAGTATTACATGTGTAATACATATAAATAGAAATGTTCCCTGTGAGAAACCACTGACTTCAATCAGGAGAGCTATATAATTATTGGGGCTCAGAACCCAGTTGTCTTGAAAAAACTCTGATGGTTTAAAAAAAATCTTTTCAAAGGAAAAGGGGTCTCAGTGTCAAAAGACTCAATACCAAAATAATTTGTAAAGAGCAAAATAAGAATTTTAAACTACAGTAAGATAAATAAGTGCACATAAACAAAGGGAAATAAACAAGCAATAAATTGTGAACTTGATGCAAGGCTGTATTATTGTCTATGAGTGTTGTAGAATGGTTAGTTTTTTTTATTTAATTGTAAAGTAGCACAGCTGATTAGTTATTTTAAGTGCAGTGGCCTAGCTGAGAAATAATGACTATAATAATAGAACAAAAAAGGGACAAATTAGATTGTGTGATCTCAGCAAATTCTGGCAGAGTGGTTGACACTGGTTAACAATGGAAACAATGGAGAGCAATGCAATTAAAAAGGAGCAGCATTCAGATAGCCCGCCTGCCTCCTGAATGTGAGCGTATCAACTGGCAATTAATGTATATGGGTCTGAAAGAAAGCAAAAGAGGATGAAAAAAGTATTGTGAAATGGTAGCGAATTAAAGAAATATTAAGAAAATTCATAGGTCCTTCGTTAAGGGAATAATCTTTCCGTGTGTTGAACTGAAGTTTCTGACACTGTCTACACTCTCCTGGTCCTGTCCGGACAATATGCGCTAAGCACTTCTTGAGCACTGCAGTGCGTCTCACAGCACCCTATCCCTCACGTGTCCTGTGAGGAACAGAAAAAAATCCTCTATTGGCTCCTCTGATCTGGACAAGTCAGGGTGCTCCATGATGCCGACCTATCCCATAGTGCAGGTGCAATATCAGTGTTAAAATCAGTTTCTTCCCATTTCCTAGGCAGTTTCTACCTTGGAATCTCTTTCAATAGGCTGTTTCTTATCCACCAGTAACATCTGTTCTCTGGCATGCATGGTCTTGCAGATCTAGTTTCCCAGGAAGAATTATTGCTCAAATATTTTTTATAATAAATTAGTGTAAAAGAGGTTTAGTATGAATCCACTGATGAAAGGAAAGCCAACTCCTTCCAAGTCTACCTAAATCTTTAATGGGACACTGATACAGTTTCTGTCTTTTCTGACAAGACCTGAAGTCTTCTGGATGGGGTGGAGGTTCAGGCTTAAAACACTTAAATATCCCAGAGCCAGTCCTTGATTCCAGAAGTACAAAAAGCTTCTTCTATAAGCCATGAAGTCTGTTTCCTTCGTAGGTTTGACAGACTTGTCAAATGTAAAGTGAGAATTTGAGTAAAAATAGTATGTATCTCTGGACTGAATAGTCAAAACTGTCTGAATCCTTTTGCCTAAAACTGACCATTTTAAGGAGAAAGACGACCATCAGCAGGATTAGAAAGCAATCAGAGAATTAGAAGGCTTTCGATATAAAGAAGGAATTAGCCTGATAAGAAGAATAAAAACAGCATAAAAATTCATAATGGGAGAAAGAGACCTTGGAGTGGAAAGAACAGGAGTGAAACCTGGTTTGGCACTGCCAGAAGTTGCTCTGCAGCATCACAGCCCCTTCCCAGGCCAGAGGGAGCATCCCCCCTGCCCAAAGCCGTGAGGGCCCTGCCCTGGCTAGTGGTTTCTCCCTGCAGGGTAGGGACAGCAAGTGGACACACGGAGCTGTGGCCCCCACATCTCCCATGGGAGGGTTGTTTAAGCAGTGCAGCCCCACTTCCTGGAGGTTTGCTATCACTCCCCATGTTCTGCCAGAGAGGAGGTATGCTTGTAACTATGTGTGTGTCTGTATATGCACACACATGTGTTTTGGTGTGATTAGAACCTTTAAGGATAAATTTGGGACAGAATAAAGGTGTTTATAAAATTGTTGGTGTTTAACATCCTGCCTCTAGTATTGAAGCTATTCTATTTCATTACCAGTATTGATCCTGTAAGTATAATTCACTGATTGCTGGATAACTACATGTTGTTAATACATCAAGAAACTGCTTCAATCCCAATCTGGTTTAAATTATGTGAACTGACAAGTTTTTTCCTTTGACAAATTCTGACCTGAGGTGGACTGGGAAAACTCATTTAGTGATATCACAAAGGTCCATTGTTGAAAGAAAATAAGAATAATGAACTAAAAAAATATAATCTATATTAAAAATTGTGATGTTTGCTTTATAAACTGTTTTGTTAAAAATATCAAAGAATATTACGAGAGCAAACTGGCTAAGAAAACAAAGAAGTATATAATCATCATAACTTATCACTGGTCACTGTAGTCTTTCTGACAGACTGTAGCCTTTCCTATTGTGCGACTGGTGAAAAATGCATAGCATAAAGTCATGATTCAGCACATAGTCCACAAATGTATGAGTTTCTCTGCATGTTGATAACCTGAAATACCTGGACCTGTCTCTAGCTCTGTTCATGATGATAACTCTAGGGAATCTCATTTACATCAAGGTCTACTTTTTCCTCATATGTATCTAGGGAAAAATTCTTAAAACAACTTCAGTATTTTTTAATGAGTTGCTGAAAAGAGAATCTGCATTTTTACTTCACTTTTCAGCATATCTTTAGAGCCTACTTGTTCATTTTGCTTTATAGCAGCAAGTAGTACACTCACCAAATGCTAAAAACCTTTAAAGCTAAGAATAATTGCCAGATGTTCCTGATAGCTCATTATCACCACCTTCAGTATTTCTTTCTTTCCCTCACTTTAATTACACTGTGATAAATTTCCAGGAGGCTTTCACCAAATAGAACCTAGGTTACACTTGAATAAGCCAAGATGACAATATTATTAATTGCTTAAATTGATCATTATAATATATACTTGTCCTGCAGAGTGATCTGCACTTCACCACTTATATTCATTAAGATGCCATAAATGTTTGACGCTTTATAGAAAGATAGTCCCAAATCAAAAAAAGAAACAAGATAGATAAAATACATTTCTTAAAGTACTACTTTTGATTGAGTTTTCCTGGGAGACTTAACACTTTTAAGTCAATTAAGCCCATGAGAAAGTTTAGCTCTTCAAAACAGTTTCCTGAATCTTTCTTTCAGATTTTCTATCTTGTTTTAAAGTGCTAGCTACAACAGCTAATAGAGATAATGGCAACTGAATGACAATAGAGAAACATTTGTAGATATGCACAGATTGACAGAGCCTCAACTCTGTATGCTGCCAAAATAATTATGAGCAACATGACAGCTTAAGATGCCAAAGAGAATGCCCAGGCCTCTTATCTTCTGACCTCTTTTAGCTATATGTACTGAAAATATTCACAGTATTCGGTCCATGCTTAAGCTTGATGGTGGGCCTCGTCCCAGTGCACAAATACAGCCATACATCCTGTCCCTCACTGGCTTAAAATGTAAAAGTTTAATGTTTTTTGTTAAAGGTACTGTTGAAATCTAAAAGCAATATCATCACTTTGTTATTAAGGTAACCTTAGTAACTGAACACAGTCTGAAAACTAAAGCCATAGCATTCAAAGCTTTAGTTCATGGCAATGGCTCCCTAGAAAAGACAAAGGAAATGTCACTTACATACCAATCAATTTTACAGGAAGGAACCAAAGGACCATTATGACTTTAAAGCTGCAAAAATAGAGCAGAGATGCCATTCAGTAGAGGCAGTTGGGATGCCAGTGCAGGTACCATTGCTCCCCTCTCATTATCACTTCAAAGTGGATGTCTAAAGTACTCCTTTATACACTGTTTGTGTCCAATGCTTACAAAACTATTTCTGTCAGAAATGGGAAAGGATTGTTTGTCTTCTGAGCCTTCACACTGAGGCTGGAGAGAACAACTGAAAAAGTCCTTTGCTAAGTGAAACAAACAGCATCCTCTCTGGTCCACCAAATACTTCACTTGACTTTACTTCCTTGATGTAGATATGTAAATGGAGATGTACCAGAGACCTTATTTTCTTGAAGTCACCTGAGCAATCCTATCTGAAGTAATCAAAGCACTTTATGTATTAGTGAAGACCCAGTTCAAAACAAGACATTCCATCGCTTTGTTCATCTTTCTGGGGTACTCAGTACCTACACTGTGTTCCCAAGTATTCCCACATTCTCTTTTCAGGCATATTATTTTGTCTCCATACCCTGGTCCTGCACATCACCAGTCTTTCTCCCAGGACCCCAAAACACAACCCTTCTCCCCCATATTACCAGTTTATTTATTATCCCCAAAAAAGACTATCTACAACCAACAATTCCTTATCTTCTGATGTTTTTTCGTGAAGTTTTCAATTAATAGATAAACCAAAGTGATAAAAGACATGCTACTTAATGGGCTTTCAAAATATTTACTGAGATAATTTTTCAAGTCCTGTCATGAATAATCATAATCTAATCCAGTTATCACATAAATATTAATGCTGAAATGGAGCATTGTGAAAACACCAAGAATGTTAATCTTCTCAAATAATTCACTACCAAATGAACTATTATATATCAAATGCAAGCAAATAACAGATGAAATAAGAAATACTAGTATGTGGTTTCTTTGTATTTGTTGAAATAAAAAATGGTAACTGCAATCAGAAATTTAACAAAAAGATTTTTTTGTCAAAAGAAGAGCATAAGATAAATTAGGGAGTGAACAGTTAGAGAAAAGTTAGAGATATTCAAGTTGGCAGAGTCTGATTAAATTCTCTCTGGAGCACTGAAGGAACAAGCTGATGCAGTGTCCGAACTGTTAGCGATTAGCACTGAGACTTCTTGGAATAGGAGGAAGGTCCCAGAGGCCTGGAGAAAAGCAAATATAGTACTGACATTAAAAAGGACAGAAAAGCCCAGGGTCAGTAGAATTACAGACCACTGAGTTTGATTTTTTTTCCAGAAAAATATACCTAAATAAATTATAAGCTTATAGAGAACAAAGAATGGTAGCAGTGGAGGAAAGAGCTCAAATTGTTGTATTTAGACCAAATAAAAGAAAACCATTTAATTTATTTATTTGACAGAATAACTATGCTATTAGATAAAGAATAATCAGTAGAGGGGTTATATCAGCACTTCAGAAAGGCTGTTGACATTGTAATATATGACAATCTCTTGAACAAAAAGAGGGAAAAATGGCTGAAATTGCCAGAGAAGATATGTAATTATATGAAAAATCTTACTCAAACACTGTCTACATGTAGCTTGCAATCAAGCAGGAGAAACTACATTTTGAAAGGTTTACTGAAAGGTCGGTCTCTACATATTTTTGTTGCTGAGCAGGTTGACTGAATAGACAATAAATATATTGCATCTGCTGTTGTTATTGAATTCCAAACATTCTGGAGGGCAGCATCCAAATCCAAAATCACCTTAACTAGTTGGAGAAAATGTTCAAAATCAACAATATGAAATTTAGAAAGCAACAGTACAAAGAAATAAACTGTAGAAGTTTATAGTTAAAATGACACATAAAATGTAGATCTAACCAGTGGAAACTAAGATTATGTTGGATTTACAATGGATTGCAAACTGTATGCGAGACAAACGTGTGCTAAACAAGATGATGCAAAAAGGCAAATCTTAATCTGGAGTGTAATCCATAGGAGTGTTGAGTGAAGAGCATAGAGAATGTTTTTCTGTTCTGTTTGTCTCAAATAAGGCTTCTAGGGGCATACTGCATCTGCTTTAGATCACAGCATTTTTAGAAACACAACTGGTGCAAGTCCACAAAAGAGGAACAACCCAGAAGAAACTGTTCAAAAAGTAAGATCTCTTGGAAAGGTTGAAGGAATATAATTTAGTTTGGAAAAAAAGAAAAAAAAAAAGGCAAAGGAATAAGGGTTGTGATAGTCATCTTCTAGCAAACAAAATGTGGTTAAAAAGGGGATTATGATAAGTTACTTAATATAGCTTTTCAGGGAAGGACAAGGATAAAACAATTTACCTCACAGAAAAAAGACACTAGATTAGACATTAGGGAAAAAAAATTGTGTTTTGTTTTGTTTTCTTTTGTTGTTGCGTGGAAAGGGGCAAAGCAGTTTTGGCAGAAGATAAACCCCCTGGCGTTCTAACACTCCTCACTGAGGTGGGAGGCTAGGTGCGGTTGGGTTTAAATTCTGAGTGATGCCCAATTCACCACTATCAGTCAAATCGCGTTTAATATGTATTAAACTATTACGATTTGGATACACTTATAGTGGACTGCGCCTTCAGTCTAGTCATGCTCATGAACTAGCACGGCCACTCTCGAGTCTTTGGTCGCGTTCAGTGAGAAACCCAAATGACTGGCTACTTAAACAGTGCAGTTTATTTAAACAACAGATATATAGGTTCTTAGGATTGCCGGTGATAAATACACTGTCTGCAAAGCACGTGCAAATGAAAGTATTATTACATCTATCAAACGCGCGATAAAGTTATAAGCGATACAGCCTGGCTATAACTGTAAGATAGAGATTATCTAGAGAAATTTTCTAAGTTTCCCGAGAAAGCACTCAGGATAGTCTAAGTCTTACCCAAAGGCGTCCCTATGCGGGGGAAGAAAGGCTCAGCCCATCGACTGATCCCGGGAGTCAGTGATGGAGTTCTTCGCAATGGTGTCTTCCCTGGGTATCCCCCCTCTCTTGGGCTATTTTTATACTATTTGTTATCTTCAAGGTGGAGTTTGAGTGACTTTAGTCATAAATACTTTTATTATGATTGGTGTAAAATTCTCTCGCTTCACATTTAAAGGTATAGTTTACAAGAAATTCAGGGCGCAGACTCAAGAAGGGTAGCCTTTGGGATGGAGGTGTGTTTTGGTATTATAATGACATTATAATGAGCAAAGTTCGCACAAAGGACAGCATTTCATCAAAATTTGACAAAATGTTGGCTCCGAGTACCAAGCAGGCAGCTAATTGGCAGCTTATCTGTTTCATGGTATCGTTCCGTTCCCGTATCTGCTATACATCATAAGGTAAAGCCACGGAATAATTGCATCTCGCCCTGTACCTCATGTAGCTTCACAAGCATCCTTATCAGGGAACCGTGGATGTTGCATTCTTCATGCCAGCTGCAGCCGTTTTCTACCTCAGAATCCTCTTGATTTTATACTTTTCCTTAATGTGTGAACAACGCTGTACTTTCATATTTTTAGCCAATTTAATAATTATTCCACATTTGTTTTGTTTTGTTTTGTTTTAATGCAACAGATGTCAAAACAACAGGAAAGGAAACTTAGAGAATGTCTAGGTTTAGAGGTTTATCTATTAGTCATTGCCCAAAGACTACCAAATTACTCTGTTCTGAAAACAAAGAAAAAAAAGACTCTAAACCATCCTTTGATATATTGGCTTTCTTTTCTACACCTGATACTGCCATTTTAATCTTGATGTTTTGGAAAATACCAAGTTGTTTCCAGTAACCTCAAGATTTATTTTATTTATTCTTCAAATCTTGTACATTTTAGTCATCAAAAGTCCATGTCAGTTGATAGTATTTTATTTCAGCATTATTAGTAGCACTCCAAATATGTTTTCATCCTCTGGATAAACTCTCAGAAAGGCATAAATCTTGAGGTCAGCTGCAGTAATAGAATATAGAAAACATTGTTGATGAAATTATCTAGGCTGCAGAGCTTAATGCATTAGCAGTGTCTGATTTATTGGTTTGTTTGTCAGTCTGCGTATTTTATCTGTATCACCTGATTGTGGGATATGTGGAAAAAAGCCCTGGAGGTAAGAGGGGCCCAACGAAGCTGGTTAATATTAAAGGATCACCTCCTCCAGGCTCAGGAGTGATGCATCCCAACTAAGACGAAGTCAGGCAAAAACACCAAGAAGCCTGCATGGATGAACAAGGAGCTGCTGGACAAACTCAAACTCAAAAAGGAAGCCTACAGAGGGTGGAAGCAAGGACAGGTAGCCTGGGAGAAATAGAAAGAAATTGTCCGTGCATCCAGGGATCAGGTTAGCAAAGCTAAAGTCCTGATAGAATTAAATCTGGCCAGCAACATCAAGGGCAACAAGAAAATCTTCTATAGGTATGTAGGTGATAAAAGGAAGACTAGGGAAACTGTGGCCCTCTCTGGAAGAAAACGGGAGGTCTGGTCCACCCGGGATATGGACAAGGCTGAGGTACTCAACAACTTTTTTACCTCAGTCTTCACCAGCAAGTGCTCTAGCTACACTGCCCAAGTGGCAGAAGGCAAAGATAGGGACTGGGAGAATGAGGAACCGGTGACTGTAGTAGAAGATCAGGTTCTCTAAGTTAGATAGATATGGATTTGATGAATGGGCCACTCAGTGGATAAGAAATTGGCTGAATGGTCACACTCAAAGAGTCGCGGTCAATGGCTCGATGTCCAAGTGACAACCAGTGAGGAGTGGAGTTCCTCAGAGGTCAGTATTGGGACCAGAACTGTTTAATATCTTTGTCGACGACAGAAACAGTGGGATTGAGTGCACCCTCAGCAGGTTTACTGGTGACACCAAGGTTTGCGGCGTGGCTGACACATGGGAGGGAAGGGATGCCATCCAGAAGGACCTCGACAGGCTTAAGAGGTGGGCCCATGCCACCCTCATGACGTTCAACGAGGCCAAGTTCAGGGTCCTGCACGTGGGTCAGGGCAATCCCAAACACAAATACAGGCTGGGCGGAAAATGGATTGAGAGCAGCCCTGAGGAGAAGGACTTGGGGGTGCTGGTGGATGAGAAGCTCAACACAAGCCAGCAATGTGTGCTTGCAGCCCAGAAGGCCAAACACATCCTGGGCTGTATCAAAAGAACCGTGTCCAACAGGTCAAGGGAGGTTATTCTGCCCCTCTACTTCGCTCTGGTGAAATCCCACCTGGATACTGTGTCCAGCTGTGGAACCTTCAGCACAAGAAGAACATGGACCTGTTGGAATGGCTCCAGCAGAGGGGCACAAATATGATCAGAGGGCTGGAGCACGTATCCAAGGAAGACAGGCTGAGAGAGTTGGGGTAGTTCAGTCCGTAGAAGAGAAGGCTCTGGGGAGATGTTATAGCAGCCTTCCAGTGTCTGAAGGGGGCGTGGCCTACAGGAGAGATGGTGAGGGACTCTTTATGAGGGAGCGTAGTGATAGGGCAAGGAGTAACATTTTTAAACTGAAAGAGTGTATATTTAGACTAGATATTAGGAAGGAATTCTTTCCCGTGAGGGTGGTAAGGCACTGGAACAGGTTGCCCAGGGAAGTTGTGGATGCCCCATCCCTGGAAGTGTTCAAGGCCAGGCTGGATGGGGTTTTGAGCAACTAGGCCTAGTGGAAGGTGTCCCTGCCCATGGCAGGGGGGTTGGAACTAGATGATCCTCAAGGTCCCTTCCAACTCTAACTGTTCTATGACTGTATGACTGTTCTAGAAAATTAAAACAAAGATTTAATGGCTGTAGACCATTTGTTCACTTGTACAAGCAAGGAATTGATGTTTACTTCTGGAATATGATCCACAAAATGGTAAACCTCAAAATCTTAAGATAATTCTCAGTCTAAAAGTTCTGTCTCAGCCTTTCCCAGAATTTTTAATGTCTTACGCCTCATTCTACTTGACCACAAACAGAAACTAACTTTACTTGTCTACTATAATTTCATGTAAATAGCAACCTCCAGAAGGTAATATAGGCATACATCATTTGATTCCAATGAATGTTGTTCCATTCTTGGTGTATATATGTATACATACACTCATTTGTAGTGATTAAAGGTAAAGATTCAAAGATGAAGATTCATTAATCAAAGTTGATTTATAAGGCAGTGGAAAATTAATTCTATATGTCAGTGGAAAATTAATTCTATATGCACCTACAATAGCACTTTCTGCACTTTTGCTTAACAGTGTGTTAATACTGCAGTTTTTCCATGAAAATATATTTGATGGAATAGAGCATGTCAGAAAAATGCAGATTTGATTCTGTGAATGTGAAAAAGTAAAAAGACAATTTATTTACCAAAAGATGCAAATTTGTAAGTTCATTAATTTCTAAAACTGTTTTTAAGAGAGTTAAAATTAAGCAGAGCACTACGAACTCTACATGCAATTTGTTAAGGTACATAGGCAGATCACTAAGCCCCTGCCTGAGGTTTAGCTAAGTGAACTGATCATGAGAAACTGCTGGACATGGGAGTAAGAAGGTGCTATGGGTCTCACTGTGACAAGTGGTTATGGGTCTCCCTGTGAGAAATGGTTGGATTTCACAAATGGTTAAAGAGAAGTGAGGTGAGAGACAACCAAACCCCACAGTTAATTGAGAGAATGAGAGACCTCTTGGGGAGTGAAATCCTTCAACAACAGTGTGGCCTTGGTAACCATAACCTGCAAGGTTGGCTTGATCGGCCAGGTTACTGTATCACTCATATTGTATGAGGCTAGAATGCCATAGATAACTATATCAGAATTAGCAATTTTAGGTATGGGTGCAGCAAAACTGTGACTGTTTAATTAGGGATGGACTTTTACCTGTGAGGAGACAAGAATGAAGTGAGGGAAGGATCACGTGGATGGAGGAAGAATAAGAATGGGAAGTGGAGAGGAAGGAGGATAAAAGGGGCCAGCTAAGCGAGACTAAGGTGCGGATAAATTCACTTCCCTGGTTAAGCCTTGGACCTGACCTGGGAGCTATTACTACACTGTGGGTATCGACTCTAAGCTGAGAATGATGCTACAAAATGTGCAAAACACTCACCTAAAAAGTGAGGACACACAGTCCCTGGGAAAGTTACTCTGAGCTGACATCTCAACCCAAAGTGAGGGCTTCCAATGACAGACCCGCTGCTCCGAGGAGAACCACTCTGCAGTGGGGACCCCATTTTCTAGCCTGGTAGGATCTGAACTGTGATCATCTATTGGTCATGGTCATGTAGCTTTCATTTGTCAAAATGTCTCCAGGGTGAGCTCATTGGCTGAGGTGGTCTCTAGGGCTCAGGTATCTGAGGTATGTGGATGGGGGTTGTTTGCATAGGTGACAAGCAGCTCACATACTTTCTGCCAAATGAGCCGCCACGCCCCTGTACCACACCATTAGACCTGTGGGGGTGGTGGTGAGGTGTGTGCTCCTGCCACAGATGGCTGAGCTTGTCCTGCGGCCGCTGGGGTTGTGCCACACATCACAGGCTGAAAGCCAGGCTGGACACGCAGCACAGTCTGGCGCAGCACAGGCCTGGATTTTTATGTGGATCACTGACTCCTTGGTGTGCAGTGGTCTCCCAGTCAGGGTCATCACATCACACCCTTTGATCCACGTACAGTTTATCTTTCCCAAAAATCTTATAAAGTACAGATTGTATTAGTAACTTACGGGATTTTCAAGCCCTGAGTACAAGGCACAATAGCCTGTTCAAGATCACTAACTCCTTGAATACAATTTCTTCTGTGCAGCTCCTAATACAATGTTCAACATGTGTTTGAATGTGTTTGATGTTAGCTGTAACTTCTCATACATTTCATAGAATAGAATTCTAGAATCATTTATGTTGGAAAAGACCATTAAGATTGAGTTCAACTGTAAACCTAACACTGCCAATTCCACCACTAAACCATGCCCATAAGCACTACATCTGCTCATCTTTTAAATACCTCCAGGGATGGTGACTCCACCACTTTACTGGGCAGTCTGTTCCAGTGCTTGGTAACACTTTCAGTGAAGACATTTTTCCTGATATCCAATCTAAACTTCCCCAGCACAACTTGAGGCCATTTCCTCTTGTCCTATTGTTTATTACTTGGGAGAAGAGACCGACCCCCACCTCCCTACAACCTCCTTTGAGGTAGTTGTAGACAGCAGTAAGGTCTCCCTTCAGTTTCCTTTTCTCCAGACTAAACAAGCTCAGTTCCCTCAGTGGCTCTTCATAAGACTTACGCTCTAGATGCTTCACCAGCTTCATTGCTCTTCTTTGGATGCGGTCTCCCATAATGATATCCCACAGCTATATTCCCAGTATTCCAATAATCCCTAAAGAGCATTGCCCAGCTGCTGTAAAAATACCTTCTGTGCAGTTTAAATTAATATTCATGGATTATATCTCCAAGAAATTTCACTTGAGATGGTTTTTCAGAACATACTCTTTTTCAGGCTACATCCTACTGCTTTCATGCACTTTGCAATGGGTGTACTTACTGACACTCTGGTGCAACTTATATTGACCTCACAGTTCTTCAGAATTCTTCTCTTTCCATTATCTGGTACAGAAAAGACAATGCCACAATGAACGTCCGCAAAACAATGGTCAAAATTAAAGTCTTTGCTTATTCCTGTAGCAGTTCTAAAAACCCTTTCTAGAGCTATAAATGACAAATACAGGGATTAAGGAATTTGTGAATATTTCCGTCAGTTATACAGTAACACATCTTTTGCCACATTCGTGGAATAGGCTGGACGATGCAGCCATGATCAAAAGGCAATCCAATAATTCTCTTCTGGGCTCTTTTGGGTGCTCTGGCAATTGACACTGATTAAAAAGCATGCATGAATAACTCTGGACATCCAGATGAACAATTTTGGAGTAGAATTTCAAATAGGTTTAATCAGTTCTATTGCCAAACATTGATTGGACTATGCTTTGGGTAAATAATTAAATACAAGAAAATTTTACATTCTTTGGTACTGAAAGTAGAAGCTACTCTTTCAAATGGAACTGATAGGCATGACATATACCAAGTACAAATAAATAAAAGATTTACTGTGTGAAAGACTAATAAATGACTGACATGAATGTTGAGGTGCTGAGCATTTTTGTTGCATATCCAATTCTAAAAAGCCCACAGAGTAAAATGATACTTTCTAAAGAAATATTTAGTTAATTAGGTGAAGAATGAGAGTATGCATGCGATGCCCATAGAAGAGTCTGTTGCTTTTCATAAGAATATGAGGAAAATAATTTATTTGTAGTGATGTAATTCTTTTTCTAAGTTGGGGGATGAAGAAGCCAATTGCATGGTTTAAACCCAGCCAACAAGTAGGACCACGCAGCCACGTGCTCACTCCTGCCAGACCCCAGTAGAGTAGGGAGAAGAGAAAAGAGAGGAGAGAAAAGATATTAAAGAGAGAGGAGAGGAAAGGGAAAAAAACTCATGGACTGAGATAAAGACAATGTAATAGAACAGTGACAGAACAGTAAAATAACAATAATAATAATTACAATAACAATGGTAGAAGAATATACAAAATAAAGTGATGCAACACAAGTTACTCTCACCACACGATCGATTGCTGAGCCCGTCCCAAGCAGCAACCGTGGATTCCTGCCCCCTGGACAACCCTGTTTGCCCCTTTTTGTATACTGCGCATGGCATCTGTGGTATGGAATATTCCTTTGGCCAGTTTGTTCTGTCTATGTTCCCTCTCAGCTTCTATGGGAAGCTGAAAAAGTCCTTGACTAATGTAAACAATATGTGTTACTGACATCCTTCTCATACTAAATCCAAAACACAGCAGCTACCGGAAAGAAAATTAACCCTATCCCAGCTTAAACCAGGACATCAGTGAACAACAACAAAAAGCAAAAGCTATATGGCAAAGGTAGAAAATGAAAGGAACTGAAACGTTTATTCCTTACAGCAAATTCCCATCAGAAAGTGCAACTTGAGAAAGGAATGTATTTATATAGTTCATATAACATAATTATGTCAGGAGTTACGTCAATAAAGACAACAATATCAGGAATGAAGTCACTATTTCTGTTCACCCTAAGACAGAAAATTTTGTCTATTGAGAAATTTGCATTTTCATACTAAATGCAACATATGGTACTGTAGCTATAAAGCTATTTAAATATGCTCACACTGTCAGCTGAAAGAGATTGACAGTGATTTAATTTAAAGAGCTGCCATCATATTCCAACAAACTTTAAAAAAATTTAACTTTCTTGAGAGAAAAAAAGCCCTTGAACACTGCTATATAGATCTACTTCATAGACAATATTATGCATTTCTTACTATAATTTACTGAATTGTTTTATAGAAGTTTGTTTTCTATTTACAAGCATTCCTCCTCCTGGTTGATTCACTTAGTGATTTTCCAACTCACTATAGTATCATAATTGTTTCCATGGAGATGGCCTGTGATACCACCGGCATAGACATTTAAGGGAAATGACTCAGGAGGAAAATGCCTATGGATCATTGATATATATACTCATAAGAGAGATTAGATCAGAGCCGTAGCAGATGCAAATCAAAAACAGTGGGTGCAAAAGTTATCACTTACTACAGGAAGAGTATCACTTAGTATATCTCTGTGCCTGCTGCTGTCAGTTTACTCCAATCTCAGAACTGAAGACTTAAGAAACGTACCCAGGAGTCATCATTGTGATAGCTTTCTGAAAATCTTGAATCTATTTATAATTTATTAATCCAATGTCACTGCACTTCCCAGTCTAGTACAAAGGTTGTATAGTACAGCCTATACAGTTCAGAGCTACTGCATAGAAGAGTAACACCTGAAATAAAGGATAGATTCCTAAGTAACTGTGAGGACAAGAGTCTAAAGGGTATCTGCAGCTGAACAGAGATCAAACAGTTCTTTGGGGGGAGCAGCCATAACCAATTAACTTATTGCTTTTTTTCCAAAATAATAGTATTTAAGCCCCATTGGAAATTAAAATTCTAAATTACAGTCTTGTGTCAGAGCATTTGCCCTCTTAGTTGATCCTGCTTTTGTTAAAAACAACTGTACACCCAAGAATAGTAGACATCCTTATCCTATGCCACAGCTGTAAATTGATTTTGATACTGCTTTTACTTCCAGTGTGCTTTCTTTAGTGTTCCAGGGTTTTAATATATTATTAAATAATACAAATTAAACTACAAGCTTAGTATTTTTAAACATCTAATAGAAAACTTATATTCACTGCAAGTCAAAAATCTTTCTCTTAATTTTCTCTTCTCTTTACTGAAGTGAAAATGTGCCAGCCAAACCATATTTAGATTAAAAACTATCTGAAGCCCTAAACAGTCCTAAATGTGATTAGTAAGTGATATCCCCTGTCTTTATCTCCTTATTGTCCTTACTGTACCCGATGAATTGTCCTGTTGATGGAGCAGGAGTGAAAGACCAGCTTGGTGGTCACCTGGCAGACAGCCAATGTCAAACCACAGGGGTTTCACATTATCTCAGACAAGACCCTGTCTCTTCTATGATTGTCCAGAGCTATTCAGGAAAATCTCAGTCCGCAGAAAGACTGTCTGTCCTTCACTGTCAGTTTTCCCAGTCAAATAGTGAAAACTACATTCAGATATGAGAAATAAAACTTTTTAATTGTTTTTATTGAGAAGAGAAGGCTCCAGGGACGCCTTATTGAGGCCTTTCTATATATAAAGGGAGCTTCTTAGAAAGATGGAGAAAGACTTTTTACCAGGGCCTGTAGTAACAGGCAGGATAAGAGGCAACAGTTTTACGCTGAGAGAGGGCACGTTTAGATTGGACATAAGGAAGAATTTTTTATGATGAGGGGGGTGAGACACTGGAACAGGTTGTTCAGAGAAGTTGTGGATGCCCCACGGATTCATAGAATACTTTGGGATGGAAGGGACCTTTAAAGGCGCCCTGCAATGAGCAGGGACATCTTCAACTAGATCAGGCTGCTCAGAGCCCCGTCCAACCTGACCTTGAATGTTTCCAGGGATGGGGCATCTACACCTCTCTGGGCAACCTGTGCCCGTGTTTCACCATCTTCTTTATATCTAGTCTAAATCTACCTTCTTTAAGGTCAGGTTGGACAGGGCTTTGAGCAGCCTGACCTAGTGAAAGATGTCCCTGCCCATGGTGTTGGAGTTGGATTAGATGGTCTTTAAAGGTGCCTTCCAAGTCAAATCATTCCGTGTTTCTGTGTTTCTATGATTAAAGATCATATCGTCTTCATGAAAAAACATAAATAGAAGGATGTCCAAATTTGATAAATAAATAGAGGAATGTCAGCACATCTACAATTGCAGTATTGTCTGACTGTATTTTTTCTTTTAAATTCAGTGCCTCATACAGAATTTTTTTCTTAAAAAATGAAAAAGAAAACACGTGCATAAAAGTTTTTCTTTAAACAGATGGCAACTTAAATTATATAGCGTAAGACTGCTCATGCATGTTACTACATACTACCCGTATCAAACATCCCCCTGAGCCCAGAGGAACAAAGCAGTTGGAAGAATGCAAAATAAGGTTGACTTAAATATGCGTCGCATTGTGTTTTACAGGAAAACCAAATGAAGGAGTCTATCAGGAACAGCACATCAAAATTACAAAATCTCTTTTAAAATAATCAAAGGCTCCCATTATAAAAAATAAAGACCGTTCCTAAAATGATATTATCTTAAAAATCTATAAAATCAAGGGTCTGTCCAAATGATTTCTATCATATTTATTTCTTCTCCTTAAAAGCCTTTTAATCTTACAGGAACTCACTCTCCCAATTCTGAATAGAGAAAAGTGTCTTCAATGAACATTTATTAATAAATCAAAGTTAACGGACTGTTTAATGTTTTGCCTAGTCTGATTCTCCTACCAATCAGCAGCCTAGCTTTACATAGCCAGGAAAACAACAGAACGTAAATTATATTTTATTGCTTTGTCTAATAAAATTTTAATCAAACTGCCAATACCAGAAGTGTGGAAAAAATGGATATATGTAATGTATTATACAATAGTTATAAATTCAAGTAGGGTAAAGCCCGTAGATCCCATGCTGAGAATTACAAAACAAAATGGACATATGTATAAAATGAAAGGGTTGCAGTAGACAATATGAAAGAATTGTTTTCATTGAAATGTTATTTTTATACTGTCAGAAAATAGAAGGACCCTGAATAGATCATTAAATTATTTTAGTGGAAATAAACAATAAAGTTAGTATGTCCATAGAGTTCCTCAGTATTGGCTCTCAGTTTATGGCTGGGCAAAGACAGTAGTCTACTGATAAGTTTCCAGAATTCTTAGGCTCAAATGATACTTTAGGAGGCAGGACCCCTGTTGTATAACTGAACATGTATTTTAATGAAATAGTTGTTCAGAAATCACCAGCCAAGCAGTGCAGCTCAATTGACTTCTGAACAGAGGCAAAGTCTCCAGAGAAGACAAATAAGTTATGTACAATATTTACAGTAGAAGCATATGATATTCTTTGCACTCTTGCACTGAACTAACAACCTCAGTACAGACAAAGTACAGAGACCAATAACAATAAGGGTAGGATGACATTTTGGATGTGACAATTATTCAATAGCAGAAGCACTGAAGTGAATAGAGTTCTATGCTGCAATAATATGAATTACCCTTGTATTGATATTTCACAGATGTTCCATCCTCAGTGACAGGAAATTATATTTTGATTCTAACCTATGCCACGTACATTGTATTTTTGGAATTAAATACAAGAAATTTTAAATTTAATTTATGTACTTTACAGCCATTGCCAATAGAATATTCCATCATCTTCTGGGGGTTTTTTCCCTTTTTTTTTTTTTTCAAATCCTGTAGTAAGACTGGCACAATATGTGAAAGCATCTACGTTCTTACTAAATTGTTATCATTTGAGGTGAGGCTTATTCCATAGCACTTTGATCACTTTAAACACACATATAATCTGACAAAATCTCATGAAGTATTTCTAGAATTACAAGAGGGAGAGGTGCCTGAACATGCATGCTGCTATGTCTCAAGCCAAACTTTGGTTTGATTCTGGTATCTACTGGAATCCCGATACTACTTGTACCTTTGGTCACTGCCAGTGTCTTGTGCTTTCAAACAGTCCTCTATTCTCATACCATACCCAGGTCACGCAACAGACGCCAGGTGGCCAGGAGGGTTAGGGTCCATGGTCAGTATGTGCGCCATTATCTGTTGGAGACAACCACTGTCTGGTTCTCCTGACTCTAGAGAGAACACGGATATGTCAATTAAGATTTATTTCTGATATTTAGATGGAGAGAGTTGACTGACGTACAACCTTTTAAACATGAAATATATATTCCTGAGAAACTAAAACAATGGGCCGAAGTCTTGGACTATATTTCCACGTTTCCAGCAAAGTAAACAAATTTTCCAGCTGAGCACTTGTCTAAACTGGGGAAAAAGTTAGAAAGCAGAAGCCATAGAAATGTTCCCTAAGTTTAGGCTTTCCATTGGCAGGTATTTAGTTGCAAGTGTGCTCACAGACAGTTTTGCAACATGGTATTTATTTTAAAGGATTCAAGGAGATGCTGTGAATTGCACATACAGGAGAGATGTTGCTTTGTTTCATCCTCTCAACATACAAACTATGGTACTTACACTCACACTGGTTTGACAGCACATAACTTGGTGTGACTGCTGCTAACTACTGTGATAAGAGCTGAGTAACTTTTTTCAGGGAATAGTTTACTATATAAAATTGGACAGGTGGGTAGATTGCTGATGAGTTTGTGAAATCAAAGGTTGAATAATATCACTAAAAAATGTTTTAACAGAAATTGAGCAGCCATAACACTATAGTATTTACTGTAGTTAAAAGACACTTTCATTTCCAAAACTTTGATCAAAATGGGTTGCAGGCTTGAGCTCCACTTTTTACAAACATATAAAGCAAATTCTGGTTTGTCTTTAATCCCTTTTATTATTTTTTTTTTTAAATTTCATAAGTGATCAAGAGAAATAGACCAAAAAAAAAGAATTTAGGATCCAATTAAGCATATGATTTTTACCTAGTATGTTTCTGTAACTTTTCCATTTTTCAAACAAAATAAATAAGAAAGTAAAAAAGCACCAGATTTTTTTTTTTCAGAATATCCAAAAAATTTATTTTTTCAGTGCAACAGATAACTAAAAAAATCCCCAAAGTAGTCATCATTATAGAGGTTAATACTGACTATGCCTCAGTGTTCAGGTACTGATCTAGCATAGCAGTTAGAACTATGCATCGTTGTGTCTGTACGGTTAAAAGAAAGAAGGTGAGGGAGCAGTCCTGGCCCTGAAGCCAGATGGCCTCTGTTGGCTTACATCCATTTGCTAAGGGCTACACACTACACCCTTATAGACCACACTGGCTGTGTCCACCCTGGTGTCCTTCGGCTACCATTTGTGCCCTTTGTCTCAGGCCCATTAATGTAGAAGACCTAGTGAAATAATCTGTATCAGTACAATGACGAAATTCTGGTAGATATGTTTGCTTGGAATAAAAATAGGTTAGAAAATAAGGTTAGAAAAATAGGTTAGAAAAAAAGAGGAGCTAAGGGAATAAGCAGGATTCAGTTTATAAACTTAAATCAAATATATTGAAATGCTTTACAAGGGAAAGAAATATCTGTATTACTGTGGAGGAACTGAATGCCTAGAGGAAGGCCTGTGGCAATGGTGGAAATAATTTTTCTGCTATGAGGAACACCGGAATACTTACATGCCACAGGAGAACTTACTGTTAGGATAATTTCCTCAAATGAACTTGTTGCAGGCAACATATTAAACTTGTTTTAATCTGATTCTATATCCATTACAGAAAAGTAAACAATGATTAGTCTAACATTTCAGTTTTTATCCCAGAATTCAAATAATTCCTAAATAATAATTATAAGTTGCACCAGCATTTGTGTCACCTCTGCATTTGGCCTTGGGTCTACAATCCAATCTTCTTTTGCATATTGTTCTCAGGGAATTTTGTTTCAAGGTGTCATTCCCTGGCTAACAGGCCTTTGATGGTTTTGCCCACAAGTTGTACAGGTAATGAGGATCAGAGTTCCATGAGTATTTGCCTTGAAGACTGCTTCCGACTTCACAAGCTCCATATCTAAAAAGTAGAACTTTGGAGTTCTTGGAGTAGACAGCAAGTCGAGGGGGCCAAGGGTGTTTGGGGTGACCACTGTCCGTAACAGCTGTTCCGTAACACTACTTTTTTGTAGGCAATCCTCTTTACAGCTTTCCCAGTCTACTATGGAGAATGCTGGAGTATCTGCCATCACAGTATGAGCCTCATTCTACAAAGAATCTCTTCAAACAAACCAGTGGAGGAAATGCATAAACATTATCTTCTCCAAGATCACTGCTTTTTAGGTGCTGTTGATTGCGATTATATTCTTTCAGAGCCTGTTTGTGTGGCTTCTCATTCCTTAGGGACTTCTTTCTCCCAGGTTTACTAGCTAAGTGGCTAAAATGTTTGTACTAGTATTTCCAAGCTCAGACAAGTAGTAAAGTATATGTCAAATTGCTTAGACATTTTCTTTATTTTTTTAAATAATGTGTATCCAACACTAGGTGCACATGATAAAGTCTGAATATCTTAATTTACAAGATAAAAAAGAATGGCATGGTTACAGAGAAACAGAAGCAGCTCTGAGAAGATTAAGTATTTTAACTTTTACATTTTTGGGGAATTGGTCCCTTCATTTAACAAGACATTTGTCCCTAATCACTACAGATTTACGAGAGATTTGGAAGTCCCAATTGTATCCTTTTTTTTAGAACTGCTCATCTGTTTGATTCCTCTCATAGCCAGGTGTGAAGCAGTGAAGCGTAGAGAGCCGCCTTCTTCTTCACCTTCTGGGCCTTCTGCTTTGTGTTTCCAAGGATTTAAGAGGGATTTCTGTTCCTGCTAGTCACGTGGTTCATTTCCCAAATCAGTGCATTTAAAAGGAGAATACATAAATCACCAAAAAGATTTTTGCGGGAAATGCAATTCTGTACAACAGGTGCGTTGGTGATGCCAGCTGGCTATACAGGTCTGCTGCTCTGCATACCATTTACCGGATTTCTGGGCAGCTCATGTTTGCTAAAGAGCTTGTTGCCAGAGGTTTTCTTCTGCTACACATTCCATATCCGTAACATACAAGTTTTGAAACATAAAAGTGGTTGTTTTGGGGTGAAAAATAGGTTTTGAAATGAATGCACGTTAAATCTGAATTGGATAGATAGTGAAAAATATTATCTTGTATTATCTTACTTCTGCAGTCTCATAGTGTCACAAAAGGAAATACTGATGGCTGTTCTTGTTCTAGATTTGTCCTCTGAGGTTTTTTCCTTATTCTGAAATATGCATTTCTTTTTTTTCCTTTGACTGTCACAGGCCCTTGGTTCTGTCTTCAAAAACCTTTTGATAATGTCCTGGAATGGCACTGGTCTGTGCTTCTGTCACAACTCTGCACAATTCATAGCCCTGGCATCCACCTCCTGAACAGTAATGGCAAATGTTCTGAAGATTAGTGATTGCATCTTTCCAAGCTCAAGTCACTGTTATATTAGGAATTTTCAGATGGTTCCTTGTAATCATGGATTTTCAAAAATATCTGTATAGGGAAATCCCTATGAAGCACATGGTAATACCTTAAAAAGTCCCCAGGTGCATTACCTTTCAAACACTCCATGAAAGTTAAGGCTTTGGAAATCTTCGTTGGCACATGGTTTTATGGGTATCTGACTTTCTGGAATACTTCTAGGCATTTTTAGGAGCTATTTGCCTGAAAGTTTAAAAATGTGGACCTTAATAGCATGACTGAAGAAGCAAGGATATCAGGTGTATTTGAGGTCAGTGTTGACTACTGTATCCTCAGTCTGGTGACATAGTGATGGTGTGACTATATTGTATGTAAACTCTGTGCTCACTGAGCTTTGTCACTCAGTCTTCCGATTTTCCAGACGAGGGACCCTTTCAGCCTGTGTTCTCAGGCCCACAGGGAGGGCGGTGCCACTGGAGGATGAGTATATGTATGCTCGTAGATCCAGAACATCAAGTTCAAATACAGGCAAGGCACGTACTGTTAGCGCGGATGAGGAAAACATTCACAGGTCCTGCAATTTATGCGAACGGCCACGTCCTTCATGGCTTGCGTGCTGTATACCAAGGCAGTGTGCATAGGTGTGGAGGAAATAGGTAGAAGGAAGAAAGGAAGACTGCTTATAAATTGTTCGGTATCAGGTTGAAAAAACCAACAGTGTCTGTAGTGCGTGGGGTACATCAGTATTATCTTTGCCAGGAATTGTGAAAGATACAGGCATAGCAAAGTACAATGTCCCTTATTAAATCTTCCTCATGATTTCCAAAGGTTTCCCAGTATTTCTGGACAATAATTGTAACTTATTTGTAATATAAAATTTAAAAAAAGGGAAATATTACATTAGGAAACACTCTTTAAGACAGATACAGGCTTCCATATATCAAAAGCAGACATTAATTGGTCATATATACTAGGATGTGAGCATGTGAATTACTTCATGTGGAGTTCAGCTTTTGTATTTTAAAAATTCAATCCCATGTGGATTTTTAAATTTGTGATGAATAAAAGCAAAGATGTAAGAAATGTTTAAATGTGCTATGTTTCAGCTGGCGATAAATGTGAAGTCAGACTTACTGGAGTATTTTTTTCTGACCTTGGCCAGATGACCCTCAAAGAAGGATCTCTCAGGTGCTTGAGCGTAATCGTTATTCCCTGCTAGTATCTCTTGTGGTGAAACAACTGCAAGTGGTGGCAAAGCCTTCAGTAATTGACACTTACCATAACATAAAGTCTTTTATGTTTCATTAAGCTCCAGTTATGCCATAGAATGTTTCCTGGAGCTCTCTGTGAAATCATACAGCTATATACCATGAGAAAAAAAATACGAATTTTGTGACTGGGTCATTAAGGCTTTGCATGCTATCATCACACAAAACTAGAAAACTTAGCTACAGGTACTTGCTCTGAGCTGAAGAGATCCAGTGGATTTTTTGATCATTTTTAGACAATTTTTTTCTTCGGTTCCTTTAGTTTTTCAGCTCGTCTCTTAATACTAAATCAGCTATTTATAAAAGAAAATTACCTGTATGTTTAACAGACATTGAATTAACTCATGACCTGTCCTAGTTTGTTTTCTCTTAATGAGATATTTTTTAATATCCCTACTCAAAGCAAGGTTAAAAGTATTACCTCCTGGTGAGCATTATGTGGGGGAAAAAAAGAAAAAAAAAAAAAAAAGCCCTAATATTACTAGAAGAATACTTTTTCCATAACTAGGAACTTAAATCTCTGGACATGTTCTGAGGAGTAATTCTTTTCCTAATAGGATCTGAGAGATCCCTATTCACATCAAGACCTTATCTTGAGAGCTAAAGAGAACTCCTAATATTATACTTAAGTAGAACATCTTTTACCTTTGTCTGCAAACTCTTTTTTCTTAATAGATTCCTTTATGTATACTATGTCTTCTTATTTCTTTGGGGTAGGACATTAATTTATTCTATGCATAAGACTTACAGAGAAAAGGATGTGTTAAGTGACTTTTTAAATTGTCTCTTTCAAGATACCTAATGCATCAATCTACTGAAAAGCCTGCTAGTTCTGCCCAGTAAAAATGCCATTTGTGTAGGATGGCCTCTCCATCTGTTGTGGAACTCAGTTAGTAGTGACAGGATAAATAATATAAGATGTGATGATACTCCTAACTACTGACAAGTGAAACAGGCCAGTAGCTTTAATGTAAATATATGCACACATAGACCTTCTCTGCAGAAACAGGAAATGCGTTACATACATATGATTTGAAACATAGATGTGCTTTAGCAAATCACAGTTTATTATAATATAAGCATAGTATAAACATACTTGTTTAAAATCTTTTCATCCATATAGTAAAAATGTAAAAAAAAAAAAAAAAAGGCAAAAAAAATTAAGAGATGAATAACAACTAGAGGCTTCATGATTTAAAAAGAGTTTTAATCACTGTAGGTATTGGATAAAGATCAAAATTATCTTTTCTGAGCTTTAGGTAGCCTCATCTGAATTCCTCTATTCCTTTGTATAAATTCTAAATTATGTGATTGATTAATTGATTGATTGATTGATTGATAAACATAGACAGACAAACAGACAGAATAAAGAAATAAAGAAATCCACAGATGTGTTTTAAGCACAAATTTGGCATTTTTTTATACTACTTTGATATTATTGCGGTGCACTGAATTTATCCCATCAGGATTATTAGCAGTCCTGTAAAACCCAGTGAACTCCAGCGCTGCAGAACAGTAAGTTTACCCACAAATATATTTTGATATATTGTCATTGCCAATTTCCCTTAAAAGTAATTTATTTTTATTTTTCTCTCAAAAGAACTCTCAGAGTGAAAAGTTAAAATTACTATAATATTTTAATACTTGGAATGTAAAGTAGAAGTCCTTTGATCTGTGATCTTCTGTCTTAGATAAGGAAATGATTAATTTCTTAAGATCTGGTTAACATGGCGCAAAATACTAAGAAATATCTCACTGAAAGTGTGCTTTTTTCCTCCCAGATGACTTGATTCTGTCACTGACAGGGTAGAGGGAAAAATGCTGAAAACCAAAGTTCATTGGGGAAGCCTCTGCACTTGAAATAATCATCCCAGTGCCCAAGAAGTTGTATGATCTGTTCAGGTGGCTACTTTCGCATCTTCCTTTTTATTTTTTTTTAGCTCTCACAAGTGGATACTGTAAAAAGACAGAGAAACAAGGGTTCCCAGGACACAGTGTGTTAACTGTGCTAGTTATTCTCAGAGCTCCACATATTCATGGCACTGAAGAATGAAAGACCCCTCCCGCCCCCAGCTGCTTTCATGCCTGTGAAAGACTCATGGTTCCTTTACCGTCTCTGGCCACCATTAATCACCCAACATCGCACTTGGCCCAGGCTCTCTGAGGTTGTGTGTCACTGGTCTCCCCCCTTAAGTACTATGATGCCAGGCAGCTATTCTTCAATCACTTAAGAAACTTTTAAAAATAAGGTCTTAAACTTCTCATGTATACATCTCACCTGAAGCAGATAATACTGGGATTTATTTTTCTGACCCCAAGTGAGGTGCCTGCATCACGTGCCCTGGGCAAACCTCTTAATGTGAGCAAGTGAGTCCTCACATTTTGTCTGTGTACATGGAATATGTGAAACTGGCTGAGTAGGCATTTGCCTCAAAGTAATCATGTGTAAGAGGAAGATGACCATCAGCCTGATTAAACAGCTAGGGAATTACAAAAATACTTTTGAAACAAAGAAGGAGTCTTCCTGAAAAAAAGATACAAAAGAAACATGGCAATTCCTAGTAAGAGGGAGAGATTAGAGAAAAGACTGGGAAAGTGAAGGAAAACACACCAAAGAAATAAAAATATCCACAAGTCAGTGGGGAAAAGACTTCAACCAAACAATCAAGAAAATATTTCTGGATCTCTAAAATTATTTTGACCCACTTAACAAACAAAGCACTGGATGTGAAGGACTTGAATAGGTTTTCTTATAAAGACAGAGGATATAGTGCACAAACTTCATACACAGAAGTGCAGTGACCAGACCTTTCCTCCACAATGTGCATAACTTTGGTTCTAGTCTTTCTGAATCATTTCAAGGCATTTAAGACAGCATTTAGCATTTCCCATTTCTATCTTTCACTTAACAAATTACTTATTTTGCTGAGTGTTGCATTTCACAGTTTTGCCATTTCCTCTTGTACATTTTAAATCCTTTTGGTTATGCCGTAAACCTGTGCAGAAGTTCAGCATGCACCCAAATACATACATCATGCACACACATGTAGAATTTGGTATAATTTGAAGTAATTTTTTTTTCAAAAATATTTGACTTTATTTTTAGTCATTTTACATTCTTACAGATCTCACTGTCTTCAAAATAAATTCCAGAAGTAAAATGGATCTGAAAAGTGAATCCATGCTTTGCCCAAATGTGTTATTTAAAATATAAGCCTATGATAAAATGTTTGAAAGTGTTAGCGTTCCTTGGGTCCATCTGTTGGTTTATGGATATTGTCTGTATCTATGCATAGGTCTTGGATAAGTATTCCTGTGCAAAACATGACTGTTACACCTCATTGTCTTTGACCATTATTTAAAGCAAGCACATAAATACCACCTCATATGTCTATGCATGCTTGTGTGCCCGCCAGTGCTTCATGCCAAAGTAAAAGTATGTAATGCACTGGAATGGCTTTAACTTGCGTACAATTTTAAAAAAGGAAAGGCAAAGGAAAAGCAAAGGCAAGGCAAGGCAAGGCAAGGCAAGGCAAGGCAAGGCAAGGAAAGGAAAGGAAAGGGGAAAGGAAACCATGAAAGCAAGCACTGAAACTGTTGGTACCACAGGAGGCAGTGTTCTATAACATAAATCAGTGGTCTTGCTGGTGATCTTAATGCTCCTAGCAGATTTTGCAAGACATTTTTACTGCCAGTATTGTAAATGTAATGCTTGAAAATTTGTGATTGGTACATGATCTTATGACATAGCATGCAGAGCTATTATTCTTGAATTCATGTTCATGTTTATACTGTATTTTCACATGTAAAAAGTCAGTTTCTAGTTTCTGCAGAACACATATGATTTGACCAAACTGAGGGTAACATACTATGTGCATAAGGCAAGTGGAAGCTGACTTCAGATTTTTCCAATTCCTGACACCCATTACTTTGTTTTCTCTTTTCCAGTAGCATTCTTCTTCCTGATTGCTCCTCTGCCTCTGGATGAAAAAAAGATTTACTTTGAAGTGTGGTTATGTTAAGAGAAGCATAAATACAAAAACCACAGTAATTGTTTTCTACTTTTATAGATTAATCATAAGTTCCAGACGGAAACAGGAACTGCTCCTTACTGTCATGAACTCCACTTCATGATCTCCTACATGTACGGTGGACCTGTAACCCCATGTGAAAATTATTTCTAGTAGAAACTGCTCAAATTTTGTGATAACATGACTGTATATCCTGACAAAATTTTGTCATATCTAAATTTTAACAACAAACTTTCGAGGACAGAATGTATAACACTATACAAAAGAATTTTTTTTAAAATGCTGTATGAGAAATAAATAAATAGTGTAAGTAAACCAGCAGATTTTTACTGGTGAGGAAAAGGGCTTTGCTTTGTCATATATCCCTAATGTAATAAGCTACCTAATACTCTTATGAACAAATAATTGTTTTAGAAACATGATAAAACTGTGTGGATGACTACTGTATTGCAACAGTACTGATAGAGTGGTAACTGAATTCAAATTACCACTTTTTCTTTTATGGATATGTTGGTTCTCTCTCCACCCCAAAACAACCAAGCAAAACTCAAAAATGGTTTGACTTCTATTCAAAATGCAGGGAATTGTTTAGAGATATCCTTTAAGATTTTAGATCTTATTATTGTCTTATTATTTAGCAGTAACTAAAAGAGATTATATAGTTGGACAGCAACTTGATTTCATCTCTGTTCATTCTTGCCCTCATTTTCAGCTAGGTTCAAGCTCAGTATCATTTCAATTTACTTCAGATAGAACAGGTCTGTGGCACTGTGATCAGAGTTTAATGATCGTTACCTAGTTCAATCTATTGTGCAGCTTTTGCTTTCTGTTGATCTCTTAAAGAAATCCATTCTACTTGCTATATTTCTTCTATTGGATTGCATGGAAACACAGTTTACCCTCATCTTGATGAACACTAAAAAATTTAGTGAATAATTCTATCAATAACTGACTGTACAGATCATTCATCAGAATCAATAACTAAGGAGAAGCAGCAAATTTGAGTGATAACTTGAAGTATTACAGTGAAAAAAAAGGAACCAAATCATCTCCCTGTAGTATTTAATCTTTTTAAATTGTAATGACTAATGTAGGGAGTTTCAACTAAAAGCCTATATGTCTTCAGAATCTCGGTTGTGAGATTAGGTATAACAATAACTCAACAATAATACTGAAACAATGACAAATCATGAAAACATCCCACAGGATTGGAACTGAAACTTTAATTTCTTTGGCAATGAATAGCAGAAGATAGTCTACGTATCTTTAGTATCGATGGAGAAGGCAGAAAGGAAAAATAAACAACAAACAGTTAAAAAACAGATGCAGGCCTTCTATGCTCTTCTTTTAATGTCCTCTTTTGATCATCTGAAAAATGAATCTAAAAATTGTGTAAATAGTGTTGTGTAGAAACGGCCATAGTCTTGTACTATTTATTCCTAGGATTTCTCAATGTTCTCTCTCACTGGATCTTGTATGTAGCTGTTGATATCTTTATTTTTAGAGCCCCATAATTTAATGGGCCAATCCTATGCTGTACTCAGTTTTTAAACAACTTTATCCCCACATCCACATTTAGTGCCTTTGTGTTTCTTTTCCTTCAAATATATAGTCACATAACTACTTCACAGTTAGCTCCTTGGTTATAAATGCTGCAATATGAGTTCATCTTTTGCCTTCTGTATGTGTTGAAATAGACAGAATTGTATTTTCACTGATGCCTTATTGACAGCCTCTTCCATACAGACCTTTTTCTGAGTATTTTGTTCCTGATGTTGTCTCATAAATTGACATTAAGAAGTGACATGAAAAAATTCATTCAAAAGGCCAGTGGTTTCTTGACGGTCCATGACATTGTTGCAGGATTCAGATAACATCTTATGTAGCTTGATGGTCTTTTTACGCCTAGAAAGACATCTTAATCTCTTGTGTTTTTGTCAGGTCATACAGAATCATTTATTCCATTTGAGTCTTTCCTGTGAGCTCTGTAAGCGATTGTTAACCCAAATTAGCAGCCTTCCCAGTTGTACAGAAATGTTCATGTCAGCTGCTTGTTGCCACTTGCTTTAATCTTTGCTTAGTAGAGGACTTTGGAGAACTTTGGATAAGATTATTTAAATTCCGTAATAATAATAATATAAAAAAATAATAATAGTAATAAACAACTTATTTGAAAGGTGAACTGCATTGCTTGGGAAATTGTCAATGGTTTGCTTTGATGGCTACATAACCATGGCTATCAATCACCTATGAGTCTTTTCTCCTTGCACCATTGACAAAATCTCAGCAATCATAAAGGCAGCTGACAGGGAAGTATTTAGTATTTATTTTGGTATCTAAAAAAAAAAATATAAACAAAAATTTACCACAGAACTGAATAAATTCTGTAGAAATGAAGTATCACTTGAGAAATCTGTGAGAATTTGTTAGTATCAACTACCCTAGCTACAAATTTACCTTAAAGAAGAATAGTCTTATTACTGCTTTATATTTTCGAGAACACTAAAGGGAAAGATATATTCTGCTTTTTCTGAGATACTGTTAGTATGAAAAAGACATTAATCCAAATTGATTGTTGACTGAATGATTACAATCTGTTAGGGAGAACATTGTCTAATAATATAGACTAACCATTATAAGCTAGGAATAGAGGAGAGGCTAGCTTGTATGTGTATAGTAATTTGTTATAGACAAAATTGCACAGATATTTAAGTATCACCATACCAACAGTTTTCCAAAGCTAATCTCTGCAACAACAGGGGTACTAAACCCCTGAATGTTAGCAGCAAATTCTGTATAATGTATTTCTATACTATAATAATTGTAATACTGGAGTCAATCTGCAGCTTATGTTAATGATGGTGACTTCAACCTCTCCTGGAAGACAGACCTGTTTTTCCACTCAAACCTTTCACATTTCTTATTAATAACTAAGGAACTATTTGTGTTGCAAAAAGGTTTAGTCCTATCTATACACACTTAATACTACCGACATGTTACTTAAGCAATGGCAGACTTAAAGCTGAATCGAGTCCAGATTTTTTGATAAGAGGAATATTTTAGGGTGAGAAAAAAAAAGAAAAAAAGCAAATGACAAAACCCCCTAACAGTGACATGTGCATACAGGCTTTTAAATGTGTATCGAAAGTCAAGGAAACATTCCTGAAAATTGCTGAACTCACAACCTCAGTCACTCAAATACTCCATTTCATAATATATTGATAAAATTTATTTCTAAAATTACACTGTAAACTTCTCCAGTTGTTCATGATGTAGAGAAAATATTTTCAGTTGTGAAAAAGACACGTTTAATTTCCTCTTATGTAAAAAGTACTTACAGTTGGAGGTCAATAAGCAGTTTGTTGTTCTTCCAGCAGAGATGATAATACTAGTTCACTTCCAAAGACATTCTCATATTAGGACTTAATGGTTTTTATCACTGAAGAACATGAGGTCATGCATAATGCTCATTCTTTGAAGAAAGGATGACTTCGTTTGACCTAGGATCAGATTCCAGAATTCAAACTCATAAACCAGAAAAGAACAATACTTTTTTATATTCATTCTGTTAGACAACATAGATCAAGAACAACTTTAAACCTTGTAAGCTATAATAACAGCAGCAATTTCTAAACAGAGTCCTGTCTCCTTTCTGTCTCAGTCAATTGGCTTACATTTGTTATTCTCAATTTTGTATTGGAATCATTGGGAACACATTTATTGAATATATAATGTTAGCATTCTCACACCATCAAAGAACACTACAAAAAGAATTCTCATGTGTTTTAGCATTCAATTTAAATTGTTAAATTTAAAACCTCCTGAATATATCTCAAATCCTAGTAGGACCTGTTTCACCTTACCATGGTTCTGTAGGCTCCCTCTGTCAGCAACAGAGGAAAGCAGGCACAAAAGGAATTTGTCCCTTTCTATTTATCCTACCTGTTGAGGTGTCAAAACCAAATGGAACCAATTACTCTCTGGAGCTCTTCTTGCTATACATTGGCTGTAGAAGGAATCTAGACAAATTAGCCTAGGCTGCTTTTAGATAACTAATATAAGATTTACATTTATACCACCCCTACATACTTTATTGTTCTTTTTCCATCCTCTGCATTCTTGCAGAAACTATTTTCCATCCTCTGTTACCTATAACGCAGCTTTTCTTCTTTCATCTCTTCTACCTACAGCAACCTTTTAGCGAACCTCCACCCAAGCAACCTTCCAATTCATTCCAAGAATGCTCTTCTTTTTCCTCTTATTTTTTCACTGCTTTTCCTGGTAGAGTGGACTCAGGGGTTGAAAGATAAGTATGGCAATGTCTTTGTTTGCTTTTGAGACATTTTAGCAATTGGTGCCTTTATTCCTTTCCATGCTTATGCTATGAGAAACTTCACAGGAGAAAAAACTTACCTGCTCCAGGTTGACTATCCAAAATAAATACTTTTCATTGGTTGAAATATTTGTCATTTTTATTTTTTAAATAACTTTTAAATAACAGGCTAGTAGTCCTGGAGAGTCAGCTAAAGGTCATCTGAGAAAATAGATTTCAATGACACTTACATACAAAATTGAAAGAAGTAATACACATTAGCGATAGGAAAAACAAGAATTAAGTTACTGTTATCTGGGGTGATCTAGAACTGTAAGGACTGTGATAACATTACAATGCAAAAATTATATTTGTCATATATCCTCACCTGTAGTCAAGTAGCTGCACTGAGCAAACTGCGTTAGGGCTTGTTTTTTTTTTCTTTTTTCTTTTGTGCTGTTTTAATCAAGTAGAAAGGATAGCTTTCACTCTCCACAGATTTTATCTAAGAGCTTCTGAGAAATCTTAATGATTAACTACTTCTGTCTGCTACAGCCAGAGATGCTATAGGAACACTATGTTAAACATGAATAGCTGAATTTTCTCTCCTATAGTCAAAATAAATTATTTCCTACTGCCTACATTAAATAGCACCTTTCAGTACATCTCCTTCAAACGGTTTGTGTACCATCCTACCACAGTGAAGATTTCCATAAAAATTAAAACAGGCTTAGAACGTTTGCTCAGAAAAAATCCTCTCTTATCCAGTGATGATACTGGTAGGAAATGTTCAAAGACATTGAGTGTATTCTGCTGACTCATATCACACCATTGCAAGTGTATTGTTACCCAGATTTACAGGAGGCAGGATATGAGACAGAAAGGAAAGTGATACTGAGATACTTAGGGTTTACTCTCCTTTAGTCCTCTTAAAATTACATGTCTTGCCTCAGCTAATTGTTTATTCTTCCACCTCACCTAAAATTATCAGTGGAGAAAGACAGATACCCCTGTATTTCTATTGTTGCTGCCTCCATTAAAAGCATCTTACAATGGGCTACAGTGAAGTCATTTTTCCATTTACAAGGGAGAACCTAAAGAGAGATATTAATATCAACCTTAATGGAGGAGAGGAATCATGTGAGTATTTAATATAGAAACTTATTAGTGTTATGGCTTTACTATCTTTAGCAGGTAACTTGCGATTTTTCTTCAACCTAAGAAACTATCATGGCTTTTTTTGAATGACTGAAAATTGAGTTAGGTGATAATGTCAATTGAACTCTGCATAGATTTGTAAGTTGAATGTATAGTGGAATGATACTTTTTAACATTTCCTCCCTGATCAGACACAGAAAGAAATCACTTCTGTTTCTTCTCAAACTTCCACCAATATCCCTGGACAGACGGTGGCTTTTATGTTTCTGATGGTTTTCAAATAAACATTGACTGAAAAAACATCAGCTGAAAAACTGGGTTATCAAGTTTTAAACACATTATCATAGACTGTCTTTCAGATATATTTCATGTCAGTTAAAGCAGCTGATTCTTGTGTAGCTTTTATTAATCAAAATTATTAATCTAAGTTGTAGACAAAATGATGAGACCAGACCACTTGAGGGATAAACAAGGAGAAAAGGGAATAAAAAAAGAAACAGCTGAAGGTTTGGGAGGGTTTACAAAGGAAGAAGAAAAATAAACAAAAACAATTAACAAGACCAGCACTAGAGCAATATCACCAAGATTTTGTTTGGAATTAGGGGATATTGGTCACCCTGTTTAAGCCTGGCTCTCTTGCTTGCTCAGTTATCTCAGAATAACTGAGAACAGAGGCAGGTTTCCAGGCAGTTTTTCTTGTTGGAAAAATGGTAAGTCAGTTTCTCTCGAATTACTGTATTAATGTAGAGGGTTGGTGACAGTTCAGCATCAGTTTCAGAAAATTCAAGCTCTATATTAAAAGGATGCTCACTTCACTCTGCAAGTAAATGCATGCTGAAAGTGATTATATTTATAAATGGAACGGATTTTGGGCTTTAACGTGGCACTGTGATAAAAAAGCCCAATTAATGCAAAGACAATACAGAATTTGTGGAATCATGTTTTTCTGTTTATCTTTTTTTTCAGATTGGGATTATATTAAAAATTCTACCTATTAGACTAACCCTACATTGTACAGCACTGCTGTGAAGAAACAGATATGCTGCCAAGAGCAGCAGGCTAAATTATTTTGGATCCTAACTTGTCAGGAAGCTTCTGTTCTGAAATGCTCCACGGAGCTGGCAGGACAACTCGCGCAACCAAATACAATAAATCAATAAACTCTTAGAGCTGGTTTTAAATGGAAACTATTAACATTTCAGAAAAATATAGGGACATGAGGAATTAAAAAAATGAAGTGGAAAAAAATTAGACAAACAAAACAATGCAATAAAGAATCCTGAATGAAAATCAAAACAACTCAGCTTAATTCTGGCAAAATATCAGAATGACAAGAATAAAATTTAAAAAGTCCTGACGACTGTGAAGAATGTGAATGCATAAAAAATGAGGAAATATGGGACACTGACAAAGGTTTATTTTAAAAACCATGAATTTTATCAGCATTATATAAGCACATTTTATGAGTATTTCTACAAATGCTTATATTTGTTTTATAAATTAGAAGAAAAACTGGCTGAGTTGTCATGGTTACTGCCCCACAGTTATAGCATATCAAAAGTGGTGTTAGCTTTTTCTTTTTGCTTTTTTATCATTACAACAGTTAAGACATAGGGGAAATACTATTTTTAGTATACTGTTTTCTGTCTGACAATATGCCTTGTGCTCTTGCTGTCCTAGGAAATCAAACACGGGGAGTTAACATTCTGATCCACTTGTATTCATGAACTCAGATATGTAAGTCATTCTTGGTGTTCATTCTGAATACACATCAGGGGAAAATATCTTCCTATTCACCTGATAATAAAAATATTGACTTTATGGCGTAAGAGTAATCTCTCTACAGCCTTTCCAAGACTTACATTTTAAGCATGTGCATTTCTGGAAGTCTTATTTGAAGTTTTCCCTTCTTCTGTTCAAAGGATAAGGTGCTTCTCAGAAAGATTTTCCCAAATTCAGTTCTATTCTGCTATGTGGAGAGGGGAGGAGGATTCTCAGGCAACACCTTTTTCTTTGTCTCACTGAACTGCATCTGTAAAGAGATGAAAGGAATTTATAACGCAAGATGGGAAAGGCCTAATGGGCTATTTTATCATCAAGCAAAGGGAGAGTTGTTTTTCAATAAGATAAACACTCAGCAGGATTTAAAACACGTTTTAAGTAGAAAACAAAATTCTTTGAGTTCTCATTTCCCACTTGTTTTCTAGAAATAAAAGCCATTCAGGTTTTTAAAACCTACTTTTTCATATCAAACACAATTGATCCCAGATAAGGTACTATGCAATTCATTGGTGTGGTCTCCTAGCATACCTCCGGCACATTTCTAACCTCATAGCCCAGTTGAGTCCTTGCCTTCTAAACACTATTTGGCCTAGACTTGTTCTAACAAAATGACCCCTACATCAGCTTTCATACTATCTGTATAAACAGAGAATGAAATCTACCAGCACCACACTATCATTAGCAGTGCAAGTAATTATTTAAGTATTCTTATTGTCCTAGTGATTGTCATTGCTGTGATGAACACAAAGAATTTATTGGGTTTCTACACTTTTTTTTTTTTTTTTGGTGATCATGAGGATTCAAAAATGTATTTTACTACACACCAGAAAACTTTCAGTGTCACCAGCCAGTGACACCTGGCTCAGATAGCAGGTACTCAGTCTTCTACCCTTTAGAGCACAATGAATTCTTTTTTTTAGGTGAGTTCGTTAAATAGTTATGAATCTTTAGTTCATACATTTAACAGATTCCTGTTAGCCATTTGTTTAAAAATCATATTTCACATGAGTGAGGAGAAAATATAAACCTTTACTTATAATATCCAGAACAGTGAATCCAGTTGGAAATACTTATAAAACTCATGGATGCGAAAAATGTGCTTAGATAACCCTGGAGACTGTAGACTGAAGTTACACGAGAAAGGTTTCTTTCACCTCTCTTACTAGTTTCCTTTGTGAGAAGGTGGTCGTCAGGGATTGAGGATCCACACACTCCTACCTCTCCTCCAAACAATCTATTTTCTTTTATGGTCAGTCTTCCCTTCAGCACCTGCCAGGGGTCCTACCCAACTGCTTTCACTCCAGAACCATCATATTCTCTTCTTAATGGGAATGAGAGGGTGTCACTTCCATAGGTGTTACCTTGTTACAGTGGGAGTTCCCCCTTGCGATTGTTCTTAGGCTTTCCTTTTCTCTTTAAGTGAAATATTTGGTTTTCTTCATTGAGAAATGCTGAACTTCACAGTATGTATCAATCTGTACTTTAAAAACATACTTAATATAAACTCGCAGACGTGTTAATTATATGCAGATTATTAGTAATACGCAGTTGGTACCAGACTTTGTGGCAATCAGCTGCCCTGAAGTGACTCATCCCCAGCCAATTCCTCTTCACATATTATGACAGCAAGCAATTGTATTTCTCCAGACAGCAGTGTTTTTCTGCAACTTGCAGACTATTTGCATCAGAAACAGTCTCTACACTCCCACTGCTTCAAGCACGTCTGACAGGAGACCCCAGGAATTTGATGCCAGCTGGCTGGATGCCATATTTAAGCTAAGCATATTTTAATGAAACTATAGGAAGAAGATATATTCCAGAGCCAGCTGGCTGCTGCAACTACAAAAACTCTCTTTTTTAAGCAAGTAATGTTAGGACCAGCAAATAAGTATTTACAGCCTCCCATTAGTAGTCCCATTGACTCATGGTGGAAAACACCATGCTTGGCAGAGTCTGCCAAATCAGGTTATAAAACAGACTGTGCAGCTTGGATTCATGATATATTGATGGTGTATCTAATTCAAGCTGTTATTTGTAATTAAAGCTTAATTGTCAGAAATCATAAACATTTGAAACAATTCCCTCCTTTTACCGTATGAAAAATATTCTTTAGAAGAAGTGTCTGAAATTCAAGCTTCCTTATTCTGTCGCTTCCCTTCCCCACCAACCATAAGTTTGAGTTGAGATATAGTTAGAAAATATTTAATAGACTAAATTAGACTTTAATTTCCCAATGTGAACTATTCTATTTAAAATTTAAGTGTTAAACTGTATTTTCCTACAGGCAATTCTAATTCTACTGATTCATTTATTTTTGTATCTCAGGGAAAAAAAAAAAATCAAAAGAAAAAAACACACAGAACTGTTCCTTGATTTTCCATCTTCCAACCATTTAAAGAACCTTCTAATGCAATAAAAATATTTGGTTATGATTTTACATAAGAAACAATTTCTCTTGTGTTGATCTTGAAATGCTGAATCCTGTATTACAAATAAAGAAGTCAACTCGGATTAAGTTCTATTGAAATTAGTTACTTCTCTGAAACAGAAAAATTTCCTCTTCTGTCATACAAGCAGTAAAAATTCCTGCCTAAAGCATTTTAGGAGTGCAAATCGATTTATAAATCTAGAGTACTCTCATTCATGGTGAAATAAATTATACAGGTACAGTTCCTTTAAAAAGAGAATAGTCTCACTTCAAGATCCAGTAGAGCAGATGACAATAAATGTAATGTCCTTATTCCAAGAAATGGAACATTTCACACAATTAGCAGCTGTACTCAACATTATTAGCTGTGACTCGTAAGCGCTGCTGCCTGAAAGACTGTAGTAAAGGGTAATAGAGCTGGTCATTTTTCTCCTTTCAGTAATTTTAGTATTTTGAAATGTTCTGTGAAAGTAGAATTAAAAAGTAAAAATAAGATCTAAAAATGCTTAAGAAATGAGACATAAAAATATAATGTAAAAATCTGTTGTTAATATTTTGACAATTTTTAAAACATTAAATGTAAAGTAAACATTAAAATATATTACAAGTTGAACAGTCGAAATGAGTTTTTGTACTCTTCTACAGTTTCACTGTTATTGGGAAAGGATTTTGATGATGACAAGCCGTCTTTTCAGACAGAAAAAAAAATTCCTCTGAATGAGGCACTCAGAAACTTTTAATGCATTCTTTATTAATAGTCTTAAATAGTGCAAAAAAAGCAAGACTACTAACACCATCACTCAGTGCTTCTAGCGTATCAAATTATTTTCGGTTTTTTCCCTAAGCACACTATTTAGGACATACACTACAAACTGGTTGGTTGCTACATCACAGAAAGAGGGTATTTATTATTTTATTTGCCCATATACACCTCAGTGGAGTCCCAGGTCCTCCAGTTATTTAACCTACCATTACTTTCCTCACTGGGCTAGCCTTGCAGTCACTGGTGAGAGGCATTGCCATGACTGATTCAGCTGAAATGTATTGTTCATTGGTAATGAATATATGGGGTTCTGACATGAGCAGGTTCCTACTTTAGAGGCCTCAGTTAGTAAATATATTTAGGTACTAGAAGCAAAATGTGTGGACTTGTGGGGTGGGTTTTTTTTTCAATTCATCATAAAGTTCTAGCATCAGTGTTCCACAGGTGTCTGTCTAAAATTACAAACGTCCTAAAAAGGTTGGCAAATATTTTCCTCCAGACCAACAATTTGATTACCGTTGGAATTTTGTATCCACAGATATTAAACCCACAGGTGTAGGCTTCTACCCCATCTTGTTTGACATCTGCAAAAAATCAGATCTGTACCCAGATAATCCTGTACTGTAGTGCCTTTATCCTAGCAAGCATCGTTTCTGTATTTCTTTTTATATCCTTTTTCCCAGTAAATTTCTAGCATATATACACACTAAATAAAACAAGATATTTTTTTAAGATTGTAAAGCAATATATTTTCAATAAAGAGAGAGATTTTCTTATGTTGTTTCTAATAAAAGAATTTAAACTTTAATTCCATTTAATGTGATAATAGTATTTTTTTTTAAAAGTGATACGCCTTTTCTAAATATCTGGGTGGCTGGCATGTAATAACATAGCACTTATCTTCTATCCATTTTATTTTTGTTCTGTTTGTTTTCTAAATTTCTACATTACTGTGCTGTTGGGTTTCCCCCCACGCCCCCTCCTTAGAACATGATGAAAAGTTAAAATTCAGATGGCAGTTGTTTCTTGCATCTCTTTTAGGTAGGGATGGTGACCTGTTCTCTGAAAGGGAATATGAAGATGCTGGTTCTCATCCACTGGGGCAAACAGCTGCCGTGGTTTAAAGCCTTGCTGTCCCCTCGCTGTCTTCTCTGCCCTTCTGCACAAAGCCCCTCTGCCCCAATTCAAGTTGTCAGGAGCAAACACCTGCCTGAGCCACAGCGACTGCATTTTGCCGACCAGGGCTCCCTAGGGAAGTTACCCCCTCGGAAGGCGACAGCAATGGCTGAACTAGGAAAGGTCAGGAGGCAGACAACTAGTTTTGTGACATCTTAACCTATTGCACGCAGATTTTCCAGATCTTGTCTGTCAATGGAGCCTGGTCTCATGTTGGTGTTTGAGTAGCACGCGTGCTTTGCCTCAGTCCAAGCATCTAAACAGCAGTCCGTAGAGCAAAAGGTCTGAATTATCTCTCAAATCAAGAGGGCCACTGTGTTGAGCTCTGTAAATACTCGTTTTCTTTTCACTACATTCTTTACAGGAAATGAAGCATTGATTTATTATCCACAGTGATTATTGTATTGTTCCAGCTGATGAAACAGGACTGACAAATTACTCTGAGTCAAGCTGATGAAAGCACAGTATAGGTATGCGTAGCATGATACTGGAGGGGAAAAAAAAAAAAAGTCTCCTTCCCTGTAGCAAGACTATATTATAACAACAGTACTAAAGTAAAACCTATATGATTTTGCTATATTGCAGTAAATACATTCCCCAAGTTATTTTATAATGCAGCTTATGTCTGATGTAAGAGGAAACTTGTATCACTAACTTGAAATACCTTATAATAAAACAAAATTTCTGTATTGTGCACATGCTGCACTATAGTACATTGTTTACATGTTCCTCTAAGAACTGCTTAATGTTTTGCAGTCCTCAGCATGGGCAGGTGCTTGACAATTTGGTCTCTATAACTAATATAACTAATATAACTATATATATATATATATATATATATAGTTATATAACTATAACTAATATAATAGTTATGCTCTCACATAAAGACTGACCAAAGCTTTCTAGAATGCTGCCATACCCATGAACATAGATCTGGGGACATAGGAACAGCAAAAATTTTAGACTTGGGATGGAGTCAGCACTCAGAATACCCAGAGAAATTGTCATTGGCTTGAAGTTTTCTTTAGCATATTGTCTTTAGTAAACCCAGTTTCTCTTCTTTCAGTGGACAGCTGTTTCTCCCTGTATTACTGTAGGCTTTTGCTCCTGATATATTCAAACTCATTAGTAACCTTGCCCTGTGCTTAGATTTGTTGGCATCATTGGAAATAAAAATAAATTTAAACTTAGGCATTATTTGAAGCAGCTAGGTGATCTGTAGCCCTAATCTGTCAGATCCCCAAGACAAATACTATTTTGGATAATGTATAACATAAATATATGGTTGATGTTTTTGGCAAGTAAAAGAGAATATAAAAAAAGAAAGAAATACATGCTGTCTACAGTCACATTCTGCTCAGTACTACCTACTCCATCACTCCACTTTTCAGCAAAGAGGGAGCCTTCCAGAGGAAGATGAACCAGAATGGCAGTCCTTATTCAGCAAGAATTAAACCCGAAATTCAGGAATCCTAACCTAAATATGACTGACTGTCCTGTTCTTAATAGGCAGAATCTGAGAGCTGTGATTCTGCTGCCGTGGGAATCATGACCATTCCCATGTGACATTTTGACTACGCATTGTTTGGTTTACATGGTTGCAAAGGCCTGAAGAATGTCCCCAGAGTTGTTACCATCATTATTCTCACAGAAAATATTTTCCAAAAGGGCATAGCCCATTCAGGTTCACTAAACAAATCGTACTGATCTGCCTATGTGTCTACAAATACGCAGACGAAGCACTGAGAGTAAGATCTATTCTTACTTCATTAAATCATCCCATGGGGTAAAAAGGAAAGATATATTGCCATATCTTCCTCATGGTTTTAAGTGAAAATCACTGAAGGTGCTCAGACAATTTTCTGTGGCTCCAGTTGCACTCCTTCATATAAGGGCAGCCTACAGGAGAGTGCAGCTTGAAGTACACCAGCTGCATGTGTTCCTCACTGGTGGATAATCCCTGTGCTGACTGTACTACCCAAATGCTCTCCCTAATTGCAAAGAAAAAGCTTATTTCACTGATTCTGAAGGCAGGGTGGGGGTGGGGGGACTGGGGGGGAACACGGACACAACACATGACACCAACCAACCAACCAAAAAAAAACCCAACAGAAAAACGTATGCTCTTTTGCTCTCTTAAATTTAAACTAATGGACCTTCCAGCACAGGGAAGGAGATAGAGGATATGGAGGCCATAAATGGAATCTGTTTCTTTTAACTATTTACTGTGCTGTTTCATCATCTTTGAATGTCACCGTGCAGAGAAGCAGTATGGTTTCAGATTATTTTTTTCCAGCACAAGAAGACATACTGATTTTCAGTGTTAATGACTGCTCAGGACTTCATCACTCTGAGCATTCTGGAGGAGTTTGAGACTGAGACATCAGCTTCATTTGAAAAGGACACCAGCTAATACCAGAAGAAGAGAGGCTACAGAAACATTTTGGAGGAAAGCTTATGTATCAAATACTGAGTCTCTTTAGCATATATAAATTATCCTCAGTGAAAACTATAGGTGAAAACTTTCAGCGTAGCTCTGCCGATTTCCAAAGTACATGAATCAACTTAAAAGTGTAAAGCTTCCTCAACATGAATTAACCGTAAATACACCTATATTATTTACCATTGCTGCTTTGCTAAATGTTCCCAGGAACTTGCTGAAGCCATGAAACTAAGCAGAAAACCAATACTTTCTTTGTATCTCATGATTTACAAGGGCTGTTTTAAAAGCAGACTTTTCCATTTGATGTACAAATAGTAAATGCACTCTGGGGATAGTTTCCAATGGATTTCTCAAGCTTATCCATCTACTTGGAACATTTAAAAGTAAATCACTTGACAAACATTTCCTTTCAAACACTATTAGGAAAACATTTAAAAAGGCATTGCATCTTTTTGCAGGCAAAGAACAAATTGTTAAGTATGCAGTCAACCCTTAAAACAACCATCTCAAAAGCCCTAAGTAGCTCAGAAAAAAAAAAAAAAAGACAAAAGAACCCAAAACATTTAAAACCAAGTTAAAAAAATCACAATTCTGGCTTTAAGAGTCAAGACGTCATGAAATTAATAACTGCCAGATACTGAGTTGTACTAAGTACTCTCTTAAAAAATTCCAATAGTGGGTCACTGCCACACAACTTCTCTACTGTACAGTGACAGAGTCATAGTAGACTGCATGAAAAAATTTTAAGAGGTCTTCAGAAATCATTTAATGGAAAGCTTTGACATAAGTAAAGGGGTTAGTACAAAGAATGGCAAATTTTACTTAACTAAAATCAACTAAATAAAATACACACACCCAAAAAAATGCTTGTGTTCCAGATACTTCTCATTCTCATCTGATTACTTAAATTGAGAAAATGATTTTATCTTCCTAATATAAATTCTATAAAATATGATAGCTAGAGTATGCCATAAATAATGCACTGTTTAAAACTGCTAAATTGTGAAAGATCTTCCTGTATTAACAGGCAAAAATTCTACCTTTCAGATGAAGAACCTTGAGATGCTTCATGTGGAAAGGAAACACTGCTTCAGTTGTTCTCATTCATCCATTTGTACAATTGAATCTACAAGAGATATTGTAAAGTAAACACTGGATGAAAATATTTTTCTACTTTGCTGTATGCTGAAGAGAGGTGAATTTGTATTTCTGTTTAACTAAACCACTTGTATGTCCTTTCACAATTAAATATTATGCAGTGTTTAAAGACATAGGAGGTGGATTTAAGAGAGGTAAGAAAGGCAAAGTGCCTTGAAAAATCAATGCGTAGATTTGGAGATGCAGACAGATCTCTCCCAAGAAATGACTTGTGCTTTAGCACAGCTGCAGAAATAATTCTTAAAATACATTAGAAAAGGTACAGAGTCTAAATAGTCATACTAACATGAGGAATATGGAAAAAAAAATCTGTTTAGATTTGTGGGCATGGAATGAATTGAAACTGGAATATTTCATGTTTACAGTGCTGCTGTGTTAGCTAGCATTCCATTAGCTTGGTGCATGTGTTGTGATTAAAAAAAAAAAAAAGAAATCTGGAAAACTGTTGGTGTTTCAAGAAAAATGGGACAACAGAAAACATGCTTGACTAGGCTGACTGTGACAGGTGGTTTAAGTCCTCTCTCATTCTGCCAATAATCTCAATGGCAATGAATAATAAGTGTAACATATAAAAGTATGACAGCTAGTCACTCTCGGGTATTCAGTCAAAAAAAATGAGAAGAACAAGAAGTATTACACTATTTAAGTAATGGTTATGTAGGAACTCTGAAGCAGAGTGCCTCCTTCAAATCAAGATATAAATATCTAGAAAAATGCATAAATATTTCAAGTCAAGGAAAGAATTTGTAAGAAAAAATGTTCTCATCCACAGCTTTTATGTAAAAACTTGTTTGTTTGGTTTTTTTCCTTCTTTGTTTATAGACTGAAAATTTAATAATTTTTAAATTTAGACAAAAACATCTTTCAGGTCTCCAGATAGTTAGCCATTGCTTGAGAATGTGTATGGAGGCTTTTCACTAACTGCCCTAATAAATATTTTCTTAGTTGATTGTTCTAAGGTAAAACCAATTAGGAAGCTGCGTGTGTGAATACCGTACTAATGGTATTCAGAGACAACACTATGCCAAAACTACAGAAATACATAAATGATATAGTCATCAGCTTAATTGAAAGAAAACATTATCCATGACTTCTGTGAAAACAAAGAGAGGAAGAATGAATTTACTCAAAATATTATGAAGTTACAGTGGTTACATTCACAGCTAGACAGTTAAAGGCTTGATTTACTTTGTTTTGTTTTTCAGCAAAGAATTATAACCATTAGCCTTAGCAATTAGGAATCCAAATTGATTTATTACTATTAATATTACTATGAAAATACATGGGCAGAAGTGTGTAAAATTATTGTAGACATTATGTCTAAGTCATAAAGATGCTTTCCCTACACAAACATATCCAGTTGTGTTTTCAAGTTAAGAAAGCTGTCATCTTAAATACTGTATATCTTTCACATTAGTCATTGCATACCTTGCAGAAAAGGAAGAAAAAACAAAGTTTACTTATCAATGTAGAAAGGGCATATGAATAAAACCTTCTTTTGAGCTCATCTCTCTATAATTTTAATTAAACTAATTCTAAGAACATTACAGCCAGATTCTCAAAGGCATTTGGGTGTCTAAAAATAGGTGTCTATAGGGTTTTCCAGAGAGCTTAAGAAAGTTAGGAATTTAACTTCCACCGCTGAGCTCCTGAATGCCTTTGGCAATGCTCATTTGCTGGAGGGAGTCCAGCAAAGGGCCCCTCAGATGATTAAGAGACTGGAGCATTTCACATATGAGGCAAAGCTGAGAGAGCTAAGGCTGCTCAGCCTCGAAAAGAGTAGGCTCAGGGTAATCTTAATGAATGTAAATACCGGGAGGGAGGGCGCACAGAGGACGGAGCCAGGCTCTTTTCAGCGGTGCCCAGTGGCAGGACCAGAGGCAACAGGCACAGACTGAAACACAGGAGGATCCCTCTGAACATCGACTTTTTACTGTGAGGGTGACCAAACCCTGGCACAGGCTGCCTAGAGAAGTTGTGGGGTCTCTCTCCTTGGAAATATTAAAAAAACCACCTAGAAATGGTCCTGGGTAAGTGACTGTAAGTGGCCCTGCTTGAGCAGGGGGATCAGACCAGATGACTTCCAGAAGGCCCTCCAAACCTCCACCCATCTGTGATTCTGTTTACACTGTTGAGAAAGATTAAAAAGGAGCTTAATGAAAAGTGCAACAGACACAAGAAACCTTAGAGAAAACTATTTTTAAAATTAAAAATACTTTATTTAAAAATATATTTTATTATTATAATACATTATTATAAATGCTGTCATGCATTTAAGGGAGAGCAAATCTACAAGATTGTAAGTGAAGTATATCTTTCCCTGCCCATGAAGAATACATCATAATTCCCTGAACACCATAAATATCCAAATAATCTATATAAAGAAAAAATTATCAATAAAAGAAAATTAATATCAAGATCAGTTAAAAGCAATAATTTCTAAAGTAAGGTGACATGTTCTGTTACTTTCTAAAAACCCAGGAGTAAAAGCAATGACTAAAAGAAGAGTGTAAATTAAATCTCTCTTGCAGGCAATGACTGGGGTTTTTAATCTCTGCAGATCTCTGTGCAGGTAACTGTAATCAAAGCACTAATACAACAAAAGAAGCATAGTGCTGTGTCCATCTGAAGGTGAAATATCTCACTAATATAGCGATGCTTCTAGCTGCTCCACAGCTTTTGGCTGCTGCTGAAAGATGCCCAGCGGAGTATACAAGAACAGGGTAAGCATGGAGTGGAACTTCCTTAACGTATATACTCCTTGAGTCCAGAAAATAAGAGGTTCAATAGGGAATTTTTTTATTATTAACTATTTTAATTAAAATATTTTTTAAAACTTACATGGAATCTTCTCACATTGCTTGTCTAGTCTTTCTTTGAAATTATATTAAAAAAATAATCTGAAGTGTAACATCGGATTACATCAGGCAGAAGGTCTCACTGTTTAATTATATATTTTCTTAAAAAACATCGGCTTCTTTGTTTACATTCAGTTTAAGGTTTTGATCCTTTGCTGGATCTGGCAAACTGCTTAATCAGATACTTAACTTTAAGCACACATATAATCTTTTTGTGAGATTTTAAATTAATCATATGCTTGAATATAATGCTGATTTATCATTTGAGTGTATAAAAATATTTTTCACTGTGTTGATTAACAAAAAGGTACAAAAGCTACAGGCAACTAGAAGTTCTTGAAAATGGAAAAGTGCTGCCTACTTCTAATCTTGCTTCAATTGTTCTGTGTGAGATTAGATCACACTTCCTGCTTTGCAGTTTATCTTTTTGTATTGCTAAACAGGACAATTATTAATTATGCAATCATTTAGAATCAATTTCTTTCAGAAATTTAACTTTTAAAATATTAAACTGAAATGAAGGATCAGTAGGCAGGATGTTCTGCTTTTCAGAAGTCTCACTTCTCAGACTGAGTGTAACATAATTTCTCATCACACGGGAATGAACACTACTGGGCTACTTACTGGTTCACAGAAGTAGAGCCCCTACTTGTCTCATGTAGCATTCTGGGTGAGCTGAAAGAGGCAGAACAAAAAGCTAGTTACAACACAGGATTTCCTCTGGTGGAAGTGTTCCTGAGCGCAGCTCAGATCTCAGGTAGGGATCAGAAAGAGACATCATCTTCACTGCCTGAACCCCATTAACTGCAAATCGCTTGAATCCAGGAGGAGCCTCACTGACTGAAGACAAAAGCTTTCTGAGTCATGCCCTCTGTCTTCTGATCACAGGAGCACACACACAGAGTACGATGGGCTGTAAAGGTACGTTACTGGCCTTAATTCACTGGGCACTCGAGTCCTTTTCTCCAAAAACAAATCACAAGTTTCAACTGCTTTTTAAAATTCTTGTCCTGAGAACCCCGTTAGGGATTAATATTTTTTATTTACATTACTTGGTATTTCAATTCCTTACTTGATACTCAACTAATCAACTACTCTCATTGATCATTGAAACAAAGCACAAAATAATACCCAGAAAACACAGCAAAATCCTAGTTAATGCATATACCTTTTTGTTTATGATGTTTTGTAAACTTGAACTGTAACCATAGAAATATTTTGTACCAGCCTTGCTACTTACTGCCAAATTCCTTTTTGGTCCCTTGGTGTTGCAGTAACCTATTGCAAAAAACATGTATTTCTGAAAGAGTTTTATTTTTCTGTCCCCATAATTCACTTGTGTGGGCAGATTTCTGAGTGCCAGTTAATAGGCAGTCTTTCATTTCCGCATTTTTTAGATATTCGGGGTTTAATTTTGTTTCTTACTGGTGCACGTCTATGTCCTTTTTTTTTCTGAAAAAATAAAAAGAGGAACAAGAGGAAGAAACATGATGGAGAGCAGGGGAGAATTAAATAAGAAGGTGATGGAATAATATTGATCTGTGTAGGCACCGGACAGCATTGAGGTCTGTTGCATAGGTATGGATGAATGAGGTGGAGCTTGGAAAAAGAATCACAAGGAAGAGCACGACAGGATGCAGACCACAGAGAAAGACTAGGATTTAAGAAGAGAGACAATGTTAGATTGAGTTGGAAAAGTGGAAGGAGACATGCTAGCAAAAGGTGCTGTTATCTGACAACAATGAGAAGGACTAATGATGGGCCACTGCGGTTCCGATCATGCAAACTCTACCATTCAAAGCAATTCTTCAGCTGATCAAGAAAATCGGAAGCACCATTTCATCAACTTCTGGAGCATTCAACGAATTCAAGGTCCACGTTTTAAAAAGTTATTGAAGAAAAGCTGAAGAGAGAGATAAGAAGGATGTGTGTAATTTTTTGTGTAGTACTTAACTTCAACATTTGTGCACATAATAACAGGTCTGGGGACCAATTAAAGGCGACACCCAGTGATGCTAGAGAAGCTGACTGTGTGACTCAAGTCCTGGTAATAAAATTTTTAGGAAATTCAAACTGGAAGAATGCTCTGATTGATGTACTAAAATTCTATGAATTCACTATGCTGTAGCTAACACACACACACAAAAAACCAGTTATTACACTATGCAGGACTGAGCATAATTTAGTCTCTGTTTCAGTAAATATTTATTTATGCAGCTTCCGTTATTTTATCACACCAGCATTTTCACTCTCAAAAAAGACTTAAAAAGGAAAAACTGCTTTTTTTTCCTCTTCAGCTGTACCCTAGGCTACTATTTATTCCCTATTTATTTTGTCCCTTCTGCAGCTCTGTGCTTGAACATGTATGACACTTTTGTATCACAAATCAACAATACAATGACAGATAGAGCTTGAATACACTTGAAAAGGCACAACCAAAAGCAAGGTATCCTTCTTTGTCTAAATGTTGTGCCAGTGAACAATAACATTTCAGGTTTAGCTACTGAAGTCCTGCCCCTGCACAGAGGTGCTACTAACACACTATGCAAAACAGAAGCTAGGACATTTGTTTAATCAGGCCTCTGCGTTTAAGGACTGTTTCTATTCAGCATTGCTCTAAAGGTAAAACTTTTGGCAGTCTGGCTTTGCAAATTGCTTTATTTCTTTTTTTTTTTTTTTTTTTTTTTGTCTGGTTTAACTCCTTTTAAGGAATTCTGTTATTACACTAAGAGCTGAGGCACGGAGGATTCATACAGAAGCAGCCATTTGTGGTTCAGTTCCTATTTCTCGTGACGAGGCTATGATTGTACATGTGGGGAACTGGCTTTCTAGAGAGGAAGCGAACATTGCAATGGTGAGAGGGATCTGTGCCAAAGGCAATATTGCTCACTCCTCACTACATTTGTAGCCATGAAAGCCCAAATAACTCTGTTCATATCTCTCCTTTTGTTGTTAAACACTGCCGCAGATCACTTGTTTTTCTTGTCCTGAGGCTCCAACTGCTTTCATGGTTATTTCATTGCTCTGTTTCTACCTTGCTGCATGGTTTCTGCAGATGGGTACTTTTCTTGACTATGCTGTCGGTGCATAACAGCCCTTGGCACTTCCAATTCAGTGCCATTATATTTAATGGGAAAATGCTTCAAGCAGCTGCAACTTGGCTGCTGTATTTTCTTAGGGCCAAATGATCTCCTGGTGCACAAAAATCATGAAAAAGTAAAAACTCAATCAGGATCTGTGTGGACTGACATGTCAAATGAAAGTTACAAATATAAGCATGCAAGAAAAAACATTTCTGTGTCCTGAGAACTGTATTTACCAGCTGTTGATCCACTGAAACCATGAATTATCAAGAAGGTCTGCTAGTTCAGCATTACCTTTTGAACAACTTCCCAGTGAACATTCCAGGATGCATTCTGACTAGAGAGAATAATCCCAAATTTAACTCTCTGTTTTGCATCTGGAGGTGCTGGTCCATTATGATGCCAGTAAGAAAGAAACTCGGACTCTCTAAGATACAATTTAAAATGCAATTTATTAGAGCTAGCACCACAAAGAGGGAATCATATGGATAATATTGCATCCTTTTAGATGGTGGGAACTCCAGGTGGTGTTGCATCTCATGGGCCTCCAATCCACATGCAGCACACTGGACAGACCCCATCCACAGAGGACATTCCCCCATTTCAGTCATTTGAGCTATTATGGGGTGTTCTTACAAGAAAATGTATTTGCAGCACAGTACAGTAAGGTGCAAGCACAGCACAGGCTTGGGCATACTCATGTTAACTTTTATGTCGCTCACTAACTCCTCAGCATGCTGCGGTCTCCCGGTCAGGATCAATACGCTCTCTTTCTTACAGATGCATAAATTTGTGCTACAAATAAGTATTTATAATTGAAGTTGAGCTGCCCTGTTGCAGTTGACATGCATGTTGTCATCTTTGTTATTGAGATAATTTCCTTACACAACAAGAAGAGAGTATCTTCTTTCTGAATTGTTTTCTGGGTGTCAACTTGAGACCCAAACAAGGATGGAGGAGCTAAGTTTCAATGTGTGACACTAAAAAGTCAGCAAAACTAGGCTATAAGGACTGTGGATTGGTATGTGCTTTAAGGGCTGAAACGCACTAACATACAGAAAATACAAGCTTGAAAATGTAACAAAATTAACTGTTCGTAGTGAACAAAAAAATCCACCCATAGTCCCTCAAGAAGCTAGTCCTCTTATAAAACAAGAAGTATGACAATACTTTGAGTAGGATGGATGCACTTAACGCATTTTGCCTGGTGCTTTATGCACACCCATTTAAATGAGGACCTGATGTCTTTATATACAGCCAGCCACAGACTCCTGTATACGGTCTCCCAGTGTCTCCCATAGTCACAGGGGACAACTGCAGAACTTAAACCTGATCAGACTTCAGGACAAACAAGGCAAATTGTGCTCTTCATTTCAGGCTAGGAATTCAACAACTGTCAGTGTTCAACCCAGAATATATAGGGCATGTGATCTCATATTTTAAGGGATGCACTCAAGAAATGGTAATGAAATTAGCACTGTAAACATGAGCAGATTACTTAGTGGCTTTTGACAATTCCAGTCATCACAAAAAAGCTAGTAAGATCTGAATCCAGTTGCATATTCTCCATGATAGCTAACTAAATATCTGTAACAACAAAGTTGACCACATCTGCTTAAAATGGCCCACAAATAGAGCCTTATTTTTGAATATTTTAATAAAATTCAATAATATCTAATTATACAGACAGACTCCAGTTCTTCATTTTATAGAAAGCCTTTCTTTGGGATATCTAATAGCTTGTGGGTTGAACCTGGCTGGCCAATGGATGCGCCCCAAGCTGCTCTACCATTCCCCCTCCGTCAACAAGGAGGAGAAAACACAGTGAAAAGCTCATGGGTAAAGATAAGGACAGGGAGATTATGTACCAATTACCATCATGGGCAAACCAGAGTCAATTTGGGGAAAATAATTTAATTTATTACTAATTAACAGCTGTATTGGGTCTGCCTGAGGTGAAGTTAATTTTCCCCATAGTAGCCCTCATAGTGCTGTGCTTTGTACTGGTAGCTAGAAAGGTGTTGATAACACACCAGTGTTTTGGCTACTGCTGAGCAGTGCTCGCAGAGCATCAAGGCTGTCTCTCCAACATTCTCCCCCTCACCAGTAAGCTGGGGGTGGGCAAGATCTTGGAAGGGGACATAGCCTGGACAGCTGACCCAAACCTACCAAAGGGATATTGTGTACCATATGACGACTGTTCAGCAATAAAAGCTAAGAGAAAGGAGGAGGAAGAGGGGGCATTTGTTATTTACAATGTTTGTCTTCTGGAGCAACTGCTTAAATGTACTGAAGCCCTGCTTCCCAGGATATGGCTGAACATCGGCTGCTGATGAGGAGTAGAGAATAAATCTTTTGTTTCCCTTTGCTTCCACACACGGCCTTTGCCTTTGCTTTATTAAACTGCCTTTATCTTGACCCAGGAGGGGTTTTTATCCATATTATTTTCTCCCCTCTGTCCTGCTGAAGAGGAGAGTGATAGAGCAGCTTGGTGGACACCTAGTGTCCAGCCAAGGTCAACCCACCACAATAACAGAGTAGGATAGTGAGAAATAAGAACAAAACTAAAAACACCTTCCCCCTACCCTTCTCTTCTTCCCAGGGTCAACTTCACTCCTAACTCTCCTATTTCCTCCTCCCCAAGAACCGCAGGGGGACAGGAAAAAAGGGTTGCAGTCAGTTTGTAATGCTCCATCTCTGCCACTCCTTTCTCCTCACGCTGTTCCAGCATGGGGACCCACCCACTGGACACAGTTCTTTGTGAACTGCTATAATATGGGTCCTTCCCACAGGCTGCAGTTCTTCCAGAAATGATACATTATGGGCCTTTTCCATGGGGTACATGGTGTATACATGTCTTCGGGAACAGACTGCTTCAGGCTGGATCACCCATGGGTCACAGCTTCTGTCAGAAAACCTGCTCCAGCATGGGCTAGGAGCCTGCTCCTGTATGGGCTTTCCACAAGCTCCAGTTTCCTTAAGGGCACATCCACCTGCTGTAGCATGGGGTCCTCCGCAGGCTGCAGGGTGGATATCTGCTCCACTATGGACATCCATGGGCTTCAGGGGGACAACCTGCATCACCATGGTCTTCAGCACAGGCAGCTGGAGCACCCCCCACCCCCTCCTTCTTCACCAGCCTTGGTGTCTGCAGGGCTGATTCTCTCATATCCTCATTTGTCTCTCCCAGCTGCTGTTTTTTACCCCTCCTTAAATATGTTATCACAGAGGTGCTACCAACATTGCTGATTGGCTCAGCTTTGGCCAGCGGTGGGTCCATCTTGGAGCCAGCTGGAATTAGCTCTGTTCAATAAGGGGGCAGCTCCTGATGTCTTCTCACAGAAGCCACCTCTGCAGGCCTCATGCTAGTAGAACCTTGCCATGTAAATCCAGTACACAGTTCTTTAAAACACACCTAATAAAAACAGATAGAGCTTTCTAAGGGAGGTTTACATTTATCTATATCTATCTGTTCACTTGTGTTCCTTTCTATCTTATGTAGTTGTATTTGTTAATTTAAAACATGTCTCTTTCCTCTGTTAGATAGATTAACATTGTACCTTTTTAAAATAAACTTACAATTTCAAAAGAATTTAATGCAAATCTCACTGCGGAATAAAATTCAAATATAAATACAGAAAGACCAGATGTTCAAAATGTAAAGGCAAAGAAAATAAACAATATGCTATGGTCTATTTGCATGTTTGAATACTCTAGTCATAATAGCCAAAATTATTTTGAGCTTTCAGTTGCCTCATTTAAAACTGGGAATGTAAATTGCAGATGTATACAAAATCACTGAAAATTCTGGCCTTTACTCCCTGCTTTCCCTCATATCCTTTATATTCTACATAATTAGCACTCTACTCTGATGATGAATTCAGGGTATGGACTCAGTGTCTCAATAATTTACATGGACATACATTACTTAAAATATTAAGAACTGTTTTACCAAATCTAGGGTATTACTTTCACAAAAGTGAAGATAAACATACAATAGAAGTAGAATAAATACTGACACATTGGTCCCAAATTCAGAAATGAAAATAGGAGGATACTGTAAGACAAATCTGTATAATCCATTTGCAGAAATCATGAAACCAGGGAGAGGAGGGGAAATAATAAACATGGATAATTATTTATTATCTGTACACCCATTAGACTGTATTCCTCTTGATGCGAAAGGGTAACTCATTTCCCTTGTTGTACTTTGCAAGTGTTTCTTATGTAAGTGCTAGATCTGTGCCGAACTTTGCAAGGGGTGGAAGCTGATAGTTCGGGATAAAGCTAAAAGGAATTAATAATGGTGCCCTGCCCTCCTTCTGATAAGGATGTATTTTCATTGTTCTGCATTTCCCCTCCAGTATTTTTGACACAAGAAGGAAGGACCTGGGTTAACATTATCTGTCTAGCAGAGCATGCAATGACAGGATTTTACGAGGACTCTAGGACGCATGGTTAAAGTTCAGAAATGATAAGTGGCAAATTGATTGCCTCTATCGAAAAAAAAAAAGTCATCTTCCAGGTCATGCTAGGTAACCTTCTGTATGCATAAGTCTGACATGATAGCCCTTCCATGCTAAAGAGATTGGATGAGTGTGAAAGACAACAAAATGAAGGATTGAAATTTTATTGAGGAAGTTTTCTGACTTGTTGATGAAAAACGGCCTGTTACAGACCAATTCTATTCTAATACTATTGGAGTGCATTTTGAGGCTATTCTATGAGGTCCATTGAACTGACACCTATTTTGGATATAAAGTCATTAAACTTGTTCCTGAACATGATTTTCCCTTTGTCCTTAACTGTACTCACAGAGAATTAACATTATTGAATTACTGTGTCTTGAAAACGATTGCTGTGAATTCAAATACACAATTCCTTAATTTAAAATAAAAAATGAGAAGGATATACAATGACTGTGGATTTCTTTTTTTTCATTCCACTGGAGATTCTTATTACATTTCCAGCAAAAAGAAAGTAAATGAGGCATAAAGTCCTCTGTAGTTCCTTTCTCAATTGAAAATAGGACTCAGTATTATACAGCTATTGCATATTGCATACAAACATTAACTCAACCAATTATTGATTTTGGTGGTAAGGAGAATCTGCTAAATTCTACTTAGGATACCCAAAAGATTGAAACAAAGGAGATATGTTTTGGATTGCCATATTAGACATTATCTATTTACTCACGTTTCCATAAGGAGAAAACACAGGTACTTACACTGTTGCAGATGTAAACCTGGAGAAGGTTCATTTAAGAAAAACTAGCATGATATTCTGAGACTATTTCATCCTGCATGTAATTTTAGAATTAGTATTTTCAATAGGCAGAGCCATAAAAAGACACACGTGTCCCTTTCACCTTCTCACCCATTAGGCTTATTCATCTGTCACTGGCTTCCCCTCACTTAAAAAGTCTTTCTTGTTGGCAGAAATGAAGTGACAGCCAGCAAAGCTGGAGTGTACTTGTCTCCACTTGACGTCTCCTTAGAGAGATCCCCCTAGTGAACTCTCTCTCCCATCGTTGTTTCAGCCCTGTCAACACAGTTTTAGAAGTATAAATAACATACAATTTTAAACAACATCTAAATTGGTAGCTATATTTTCAGGCTTCCTAGCTTTTTATTTATCTGTGAGTGTAACATGATGAACTATCACAGCAAGTTTTTTTTTAGAAACAGGTTATCTGTGCTTTTAAGATAATTTAATTCCCTTTATTTAAAAACATTTCTCACAATTAGATGCTCATTTCTTCTAAGAAACACTTTTGCCCAAAGGCATTGCTACAGGTACGATTTTCTCACTCATTAACAAAACTTACATTTGTGCCCTATCCCATTTCAGCAGAGTATATTAGAAACACCCCGATCTGATTAAAATAAATAAGACAGTGTGGAAAGTAAGTTATTTACATCTATAATTTTGTTTCCATTGTAACTTGTTAACAGAAATAAACTTTATACAAAATCTCACATATGAATTGATCAAAACAAGTCCATGGAAGAAAGACTCTTCCATCTTCTGACTTGTTATCTGCATTCCTATGACTAGCAGAAAGATTAGGTTAGGTTAGGTTAGGTTAGGTTAGGTTAGGTTAGGTTAGGTTAGAAGGCAGGAAGAAGAGGAGAGAAAGAAAACTGAAGGAAAACTGTCCTGGAGCTCTCTTTTCCCAAGGATGAAATCATTTTCATATTAATGGAATGACAAGTCAGTAACAAAACTGTCATCTACTTGCATAGGAACAAAATTTTCAATCTATGCACACAAATATACACATACTGACAAACACACTTACAACAAGGGCAAAGTGTGGGAAGCAAAGATTTCCCTAGCACTCAAGTCATATTTTTGTCAAAGTTATGGAGATAACAACACAAGCTTGTGCATTTTGAATTATATTGTACTTGTGCACATCTGAAAATTTGAATGGTCACTTAAGGAAGGTCCTATCATCATGACAAAGACATTTGGGTAGTACTTAGAAATTATCACAGTCTGACCAACAGTTACAGACACAGCTTCATAATGCTCTAGCCTCATTTTTTGGATGCATTCAACCCCACGTTTCATTTTCACAAAATCCAAGCTGTTTTTACGAAGAATCTGACAGACTTCCAAGATCACCCTCTCTAAAAAAAAAAAAAAAAAAAAAAAAAAAAAAAAAAGATCTGTTAATTTCTGCCACAAAACTGTGGAAGATATCTTTGGTTTTGTATACAAAATCGTGTGCAGTGCTCATCTTCACACCCCTCCTTGTGGGACTGATATGTAATGTGCAATCATATGTAGCTGTCTATGACATATATGTCTACACTTAAGATAGTCTATCTAGTTTCATTTATACTCAATGACAAATAATACACTGCTCAAAACTGTGAACCTTAAGGTTCAAAGCATGATTAACCATCTTAAGGTAGATACTTAAAATTAGCCAGATAGATAGGAATATGTATGGTGCACATTGTTTCCCTTTGTTGACATTAAAGGGACCATAATATGACCAGTTCATACATATATGTTTGAAACAACACATTGTGAGTCTGACCCTCTATATACCTTCATATAAAAATCATTCATACTCCTCACAATGTCCTCTCAACAGTTTCAAGAAGCAAAAACAGCAACCAGAGATTAATTTTATAGATGCTTTCTCCTTTATCCATTTCAAATAGCCACGGTCCATTCACCAATTGCAAAGTTGGAGAAAGGGAGGAAGCTAACTTAAAAACACCACAGAATCCATCTAAAATTATAATCCTCAGAAAAGAGACCCTGTGTTCACAGCTGACCTGTGTTACGGGTATCATTCAGACTCTAGCATGTAAAATTCATAATTCCAATATGTTACCAAGGATTTCTTCAATGCATCACAGCTATCAGTAACCATTCAGATACTAGAACTGAACGCATTTATTAGCTCACAGTTTAGTCTACATTATCTCTCGGATTAAGGGGTGCATTAAAGGACTTGTACATGTCTGAATCATCTGCAGCATGATGCACAAATCTTTTGCAGATGGCATAAATACAAGTTGTTCTCTAGGTATATTGACTACTCTCTACATACAAAGGGAACTGGGTCCAGTCTACCCCTAAAATCAGATTAAATGTGTTTTAAACCGATATGCGCTATCCCATCTTTCAGGTGCTATGATAGCCTAATTCAATGAGATCCAAGGGCATAGTCTGTTGTTACCAGGTAGTTCGAACATGGTTTTGTTGTCTGGGTTAGGTAAAGTGTCTCTGGAAATTACTTCAGAAGAAATGGATGTAGTCAGCCACAGTAGGTGGCTTACCATACCTTGGCATACTCAAGTAAAATACGTAGTCATTTATACGGTACTAAAAATAGACATCATTTTCCAAAAATCTTGCTTTTTGTTCAGCTCTTAAAAATCTTCCATCTTTTTTGTAAGTAAACAATTTGTAAAAGAACATAAAGTCAGTACTTATTTAATTGACTTAAACTGCTTCATTTTATCAGGAATAAACATTTCCTAGTTTTGTACTTTGTCAGAAATATGAAAAAGAATACTATGTCTAAGAAAGAATCAGGGAAAGGTTTAATAAATTGTGGATACATTACTTAAAATACAGATTTTATTTTGTTACTATCTGAAAGACTCTGACAATCTTGTGTAAATTACTTTTTTCATGTGAATTAAGTGTCCTGCCTTCTATGAGGACTGCTGATCATGCATGACCTCTAGAATGCACTGTTTATACATTTCCTAACTCGGTTCAGGTTAGTCTTAACCTTAATTTCATGGCAAGAACTATGGAATTAGTGAGATAGATAGTGTAAAATTCATGTTTGTTCTATAGTTATAATTGTGGCGCAGATGGGTATCACGGCAGCTTTGTACCTCTTTGCATACACTCTGTGCACTCCACTCATTATTTCCCTGAGTAGACCAGGAACTCCCTCCCAAGCTATTCGTTCACTGCTTAGATACAGTGGGCTAATTAAGAGACAATAGACTGACTTCAGCCAGGGTGGCTGACTGAGCTCTAGTCTGCCTCCACAACAAATTATTGGACTAATTCTAACTGGAACTCTCAAGTGGGAGAAAATTTCAGAAATTTCAGAAAATTTCAGAAATTCCCCCAGACAGCTCCTGCTGGATCCAGTCTCTTGCATTTTTCAAGTTGTCATGCTGGGAAGGGGTGCTTTCCATGGCAGAGCTGGTCAAACTGTGGGCAGGTAAGATAAGATGCAGTAGTCAATAGAAACTGTTCCTACAGATGCAGAAATGGCCCTGCAGGACATTCCTGTCAGGGATTAGGAAGAGCAGGGCTGCTCCAGAATGGGGAATGAGGCAAGGGCACAGCCTCACTGGCCAGGGTGCAGTCCCTCAGAGCATCAACAGGGTTGGCAGGAACAGGGGCTGGTAACAGGACCCACCAACAGTCCAGACAAAGAGGTATCCATCAGGTCCAGAGTCCATCCAGGGAGTCCTTTCAGGAGCAGCAGGAGACAGGACCAGAAGTGGGTCTGGAAACAAGGTTAAGCATGAGTCCAAGGTCTGTTCAGGAGACAGGGCTGGAGACGAGGCAGAGAACAAGCACAGCTACAGCTTCCTTCAGAAAAAGAGTGGGTGCCCAGTGGCTCTGGAGGCAGAAGGTGTGGATGTAGATCTAAGGTAAGACTGGTCAAGGCAATTAAAGCCTGTTGGTGTCCTTGGGGTCCTGACAGTTATTTTGTACATAGTTAAGAAAATTAAAAGATATTTTTTTGTGTCATTTAAGATAAATAATAACAGTGGATAATGCAAATGACGAGCCCTTACACAGTACCACAACCCAGCTGGATATAAGAATTCAGTAAAACAACAATTCGGGGAGTATCACCTGATCCAGCAGAAGACGCTGCTGCAAGGATCCTTGCAATGGAGATTCCTGTCACCTCCTGGACAGAGACTGTCCTCCTGTTTGAGAAATTGGATTCCTCATGCCAGCATTACCCTTTGCAAACATGCCAATAAATTATGTTTTTCCTTTTTTTTTTTTTAACAAACACACTATCCACGAGTGGCTATGCAACAAATTTTTATAGAAAAGTTTATTCTTAGCTTTTGCCTTTTATATACAGTAGCAATAACGTAACAGTTGAACAGACTTTTTTTTTTTAATTAATCTATCCAGGCATTAGGGTCTATTAGGTAGTAAGCTCTTAAATTACAGATAGACAGTCCTAGTTATAAAATGTTTGTTCCTTAGATAGTAAATCATAATAGTATACTTAGTATATCCTTTTTTTCCCCTTCAGTATGTATATACAGATGTATGTTTATATACTTACAAGACAATTGTAAAAAAAAAAAGCTATAAAGCTTAGAATTTAGTTTAGAGGTCCAGAGTGTTCTAATAATATCCATTTAGAATTTGTGTAGCTTTTCTTTTTTTAATTAAATATTTTAAGATCATTTGCTGGTTAAAAAAGATAGCATAGCTGTTCAAGAACTTCAGGTCCCTTTTTTTGTCTTCTGTTGGTGTTACATTTTTCTCAATTTAAAATAACACACATGCACTCAAGCTTCTCAAGCTCGGGCTGGTTTGTGTGTCAGTCTGCTCAAGGAAGAGAGGAGTCTAAAGATGGTTACAGCACCCATCTCATTAGCACTTTACCTTCCTAGAAATCTTTGAGTTTAGAGGTATATGAAGCCACCGAGGAGAAATATCTGGATACATCAATTCAGAGACCAGCGGTAAAGAAGGAATCTTCTTCTCCACAGTATGTATTCATCATAGGTTACTTCCCTGACTGACTATCAGATATTACAGCATAGGTGTTTTAATCAGGTAGTCTCTGACTGGCAGTCGTAGCATGCCCTTGGAAGGAGTGAAGCAGCTTATACTCTCCTTCAGATATCTTCCTTAATTTACTTACTATATAAGACTGCCTTAAAAATCCAGTTCACATTTTTTTATTAATACTTCAGCACTGTAATATATCTCCATTGTCAAAGTTTATGGAGAGACTATTTTCCCCAGAAAAGTCCAGCTTTACAGCCAGCTATTACTTAATGATTTGTTTTATTCCAACATTAACAATGCATGTTGCCTTTGTAACTAGGTATGTTCTGTAGTCACTCAAGATTTTGTTTTCTCCTGTATGTAGTTACATTCACTCTTTATAGATAGATTCATTCTCAGTTCAAGCCTAGCACTGGCTAATAAATTCAAGTGAAAGGCCTAACAATTGAATTTAAAGCCTTCTGGACAGCACCATTTGGGAAATCATCATTCCTATCATAGTCCTCCACAACAAACTAAGCTCAATGAATTTGTTCCAGCTTTTTACTTCAAGTTAAAGTCTCAATTTATGGGACCAGGGAGCCTTCTAAATTCAAATCCTGTGGCTATTAAATGTGGAACTAACCTTTCTGTCTGATACAGGAGGAGAGATAACGTGATGGGGAAGGTGATTTTCTCAGGATGAGGTTCATTCTTTACAAGCAGGTTGTGCTGGCCCCTGCAGTTTCCCTAAATACAGGAAGCTCAACTGCATAATTCATGGCAGTTTTTGTAATGTACACACAGACATTTTGAAATTTATCTGGAGTTGCCTGGACAGCTTCTGATTTTGTTGTCGTTTGGCAATAATACATTTTAGACTATCTTCTGTATAAAATACCACAACATGAAAAGGGAGGTAAAAGCAGAAAGGACTTAAACCTGTGTCTTGTATTCTACCCTCGGTCTTCCAAATTGTGTTCTGAGCAGGGATGCATCTTTTTGTCATGACTCTGAACAAGGGCTGGGAACAGATCCTTCTCCCAAAGAAAAGCAAGATAAATCTTTGCAATGAGAGGATGAGATTATTATGGCACTGCTTGAGCATCCATCCTGTTTTCTGGTATGATGCAGAAACCTACTAATTCCTAACCAACCCAAAGAGTAGGTTCAGGGCTTCAGAAGAAAACAACTGTGGGCTTCCGAATGGGAAACTATGTTAATAGGATAAAGGAAAAAAAAAAAAGGTGACATTTAATTTCATAATCACAGTCTGCTTAGACTCATTAACTATGTTTTGCTTATATCCCCAAACAAATCATGATTAATAGCAAAAGGCTCCAGGGACGAAATTGTAATTTATTAATTATCAGACTTGTGTTAATTAAGAGCTATATTTATATTGTACCATCAACTGCATAGCATTGTTTTTAGCATCACTGACATAAAAATGAAGAAGAGCAAAAGATTAAGTCTGAGGCTCATATCATCCGTGACATCTTTGTAAGTTACTTCTCAATGCATCTATATTCTTCCCAGTATATCTCTATTGGAAATATGCAGGTTAATAAGAATAATTTCACTGCCCTGACTGACATCTTATTCTGAGTATGAATACATTTCTATATGCCAGTCATTATGAACATGTGACCTTACATGTTTAGCAGAGACAAAGACAGAGACATGCATCCTAGTTGTTGCCTAGAATCCCATAGGGATGGGATCATACCCCTAGGTGTGACAAACGCATAGCCTTCTTCCAAAATAACTTCGTAGTGATGCAAATTCATTAATAGAATGATGAGTAATTGAAAGAAAAGCACAACTTAAAACCATGTGGTTTATTTTACTGAACCAATGAAAATATGGATATTGTACATAATCTGCTCCCATTAGAGTATCAAAATCTCTACAGAGCAGTCCAGTAAATGTTCATTACTGTTATTGGTAACTGTCTTTAACAGGTAATCCCATTTTCCTTGAAATCCATGTTAGAAGCATGGAAGGTGCTTTTGTAATGCGATCACCAGCCATCAGTGGAACACCATGGATCAAAGGCATTGTAACAAAAAACCAGTGAGAGAAAGTTCTGGCAATGGCCAGCAAGCAAATACATACATGTATCAGTTATTATATTCAAGGGTGAGATTTTCTACTGTTCCTATTTGAATACATGAACAACTAGGTTCGAAAACAGGCTTTTCACCACAGGCTTAGAGGGAAAATGGCAGAAAGCCTTTGAAACACACCATGGGCATAGCTATTCTCCTACCTAAAACCCTGACCAGAAGATGTTCTCTTTTATGTCTCCTACTGCCAGATCAGCACTTTCTCCCTTCCTGGCATTTCTTCTGGGAAGATGGCAGCTAACAATCAAAGACAGAGGAAGGAAAGATTTTTCCCGTGTGCAGCATTTTCAGTTTTCCAGCTTCTTTTGTTCTAATTAGTTCTTCAGTGAGACAGACAAAAATGTCCAAAATGTTGAGCATTTCCCAACCTGCTCTTTTCAGTGACACTGTTTTGCATGAAAACTGTTTCTAAATCCTTTCACACAGTGAAGTACAGTAAAATAAAACAGATTTTCAGCAAGATGGCCAACCTACAACTTCCAGGGACACTTCTACCACTTTTCAGGGACTAAGGCAGAAAACGAAGGAAATGATCTGATATTGAGCAACAGCTTTTCTTTGCCCAGTGATACCCAAGAGCTACTGAACTAGAAACATATATATGCAGCAAGAGAACATTCGTAGTTAAAGGACAACTTTCCTTCAGGCTCTTCTGGTCTGAAGTAGGAATACAGTTTGCCTGTTGTGACAATAGAAAAACAGAAAAATAATTTCTCTACCAGGTGGTAGCTCAGCAGTGTCACACTGCAAGGCAGAGATGGCAGGGCTTGCTGGAGGGCCACAGAAGCCCCAATGCAGGTGAAATCAAGGCTTCTTGCTGCAGACACTCATTGTGCTGGCACTTGGTGTCAGGGGAGTTTTCCAGAGCCAAACTACAAGCTTGTATGCTGACTGTAAGTGTGGCAAAAGGCTTTGCAAATCTCACAGAAAAGGATTTGGGTTTTGTTTGGGGGATTTTTTTGGTTTTATTTTTCCCTTAGAGCACAAGACCTAAGGCTTCATCCTGAAAGACATCTCTTACTCTCCAGGTTTTTAGTGAATGTGACAGCTTTTCAGAACATGTATCTGGCGAGACACTAAGAGGATGTTCTCTTTCAAGATATTCAGGGCAATTCAGAAATGTCTTTTATCAGCTCATCAAAAACAGTTCAAAGCACAACTTTTCTCAATCTGGGGAGGAAGAGATCAACAGCTTGGGGAGGGAGCGATGTCCATTGCGACATCATACTCCTGTTCCTGCCTCAATAGCAATGCAAGGGTGTCGGATCAACTCATCTGTTTTTATTGCTGAGTGATGGTTTTCTAAATATGTAAGTGGAAAGCTGTTTTTGCAGGAAAAGAGTCCTGTTTTTAGCATAACAGGTTCTGGTGATAGATGTTTAAATCAGCAAACAGGTACCCACATGGTGACATAGTAATATCTTCAGATACTCCTAAGAAGACCATGTCTTCCCATGATAAATGTGTCTGGGGGTAAGGTTTGGAACATCTCTCAGAGGGTATAAAGAGCGTTACACATTTTGTGTTGAGATTGATCTTGCAACTCTTTCTGTGCTGACAAAACCTTTTAGGACTCTAAAAAGGATACTAAGATCCCTGTGACACATATAACTAGAAAAAGCTTTCTCAGTTTTGCCACTTCACAAGCAGAATTCATCAAATCATTTATTACAATCACATTTATTTGGGAAAAATAAAGGATTTACTGTTAGGATTTCAGTTTGGTTCCTCACAAATTTGACAAAAAAGACATTTACAGAAAACTTTCTAATACATTAATTGTTAGAAACTACAACACATACAATATTTTCAGGTGTAAAAGAGTTACTGGTCAGCATTGTCCAAGGGACATTTTAAAAAATACCTCTCCCCACAGTTGCTAGACAGCCCTGCAATAATAGTGGTAAAAGGGTGTTTCTAGCAGTTCTTGGTGATCAAAAACTGCAGAGGTTGTTGATAAATTTTTCAGTAATTACCTATTTCCCATGGACCACCCTCTGCCTCTTCAGAAGGGGCATGGTTCCTGTAGTCCTCCTCTTCTTGTTCCTGATGATGGAATGCTGGTCTATTCGAACTTTTCTAAGGGTGGCACCATATGGATTTACAATAGAGACCAGCCTGAAGTTCCTCCACAGATCAAAATTGACTTTTCTCTGTTAGATGCCTTTACAGTGATACCCTTAAATTTAAGGCAGCGTGTACCCTGTGAGCAGCTGTAGGTTTTGGATCCTGACAAAATTAATCTGGTGATGTGTTCATCAAATGGAAACTTATTTATCAGTTCAGCAAAGTAGTCACCAAGCTGATGGAACACAGTTTCCTGCAGAATTTCTGTATATCACAACATCTATGCCATGATAAAGACAATGGTCATGCAGTACATGGAAGAGAAAGCTAACATTGCATTCTAGAGTAACATTACCTTTGGCATGCTTCCACAAGGCAGTGGATATAAGAGCATTGACAGCTGCACAATGTGACCTTTCTCTTCTAGATGAATGTCTTCATACAGCAAGGGGACAAAGCCATGCCTGTTCCTCATACTCATCAACTGCTGGAGTACAAGGTGTGAATGCAGAAAGACCCTGAAACAAAAGCACACCCAAGGGTATGTTCTTGGATTTCCTTCATTCCTTCATTCCTCTTTATCAACACTTATAAATACTTAAAGGGTGGGTGTCAGGAGGATGGGACCAGGCTCTTTTCAGTGGTGCCCAGCGACAGGACAAGAGGTAACGGGCACAAACTTGAACATGGGAAGTTCTACCTAAACATGAGGAGGAACTTCTTTACTTTGAGGGTGGCAGAGCACTGGAACAGGCTGCCCAGGGAGGTGGTGGAGTCTCCATCTCTGGAGACATGCAAAACCCATGTGGACACGTTCCTGTGCAACCTGCTCTTAGATGTCCCTGCTCTGGCAGGTCAGGTGATCTCCAGAGGTCCCTTCCAACCCTGTGATTCTATAATTCTGTGATTTGGAAGGGCATCTCCACTTCTTCCTTCCCAAACGGCAGTCTGGTTAGAGACTCCAGAGACCACAAAGTGCAGTGTAGTCACTCTGTTCCTTCTCTTGGAAAGTGTGAATGGTACCACTCTGAAGTAATCGAAGTTTGCCTCCTCATGCCCCCTGCTGGCAGAACCAAAATTAATTAGAAGTCGATGAAACCTGAGGTCTTGTGCTCCAAAGGAAAAATAAAACCAAAAAAATCCCCCAAACCAAACCCAAACACTTTTCTGTGAGATTTGGAAAGGAAGAAGAATAGCTATGCCCGTGGTGTGTTTCAAAGGCTTTCTGCCATTTTTTCTTAAGCTTACAGTGGGCAGTTTCAAACCTTGTCATTCATTTATTCTGATACAAAGGGAGTAGAAATGAATTCCTGTGGGACTCTAGACAACTACAAGGATGTGTGTCATTGTCATTGCCATGTGTGACTGCATATTTGATGTGGTTGACCTATAGAAACTTCTCTATGCTGCGATCATTTCAGGCCAGAACATCCTGTGTTTCTGAAATGTTGACTATTTCCTTATGACTTTAGCATTCTAAGGGAACACATTGTCCTCAGACAAACGTGTCAGCACCAAAACTATCACTTGAATATACTTGATCATGTGCTTGGCTATAGCTATATGTGTGATGTCCAAAGGTAAAGTGTTATGAACCAATGCGTAGAATTAGAATCATTACGGCTAAACACAATTTCTAGCCTTGCTGTGCATTATTTAAAGTAGAAATTTTGAAGAAACAGAATTTCCACCTGGACTCAAATTCATACAGGCATAATACTGCCACTGGGATGTACAGAACTGGGGTCTTATAATTTCCTAGACCTTGATCCCTAAAAGAAAACAGGTTATAAAAAAACTGAATGATTCCACCCTTTGGCTAAAACTGGGAAGAAAGTCATTCTTCTCTTAAAGAATTTGATCACTTCATGTTTTTATCTGACACTAAGCATTTGGAAGTAAATGTTGTGTGCGCAGCTGCATAGGAACCATTCCATGAAAATCAGTGAATCCTTTTAAATGAAGCATATCTTTAAAGCAGCTAAGATTTATTAATATGCAACAATTATAGTTTCAATGAAGTAAAGGAAGTGGTGTTTTACTGAGGCTGTTGCGTCTCTATCTGTTTAAAACATACCTGGATGTGATTCAAGAAAGTACATTTTGATCAAATATAGGCTCCTGGTGTCTGTTTAGAAGAGCTACTGAATAAAGCCTTACAGACATTTCTTTCCTATTTTCTTTGTTTACAAGACTTAGGTATAAAACTACTACCACATGCACTTTGCATATTGCATGCCAGCTATTACCATTTTTCTTTACATACTTATTTAGTGAGATTTGTCACTAAAACAGAGTAGCAAACTGTTAGGGCACCTCCTGGGAGCTGGGATTTCTAGGGGTCCCCATGGGGCGGGGCCTGGCAGCCAAGGCCAATCCCAACCCGCAGACAGGAGCAGGGCAGCCAGAGGGCACCAGGGCTGCCCAAGCCCTGGGCATCAGGGATGAGCTGAGGCCATGCTGGCACATGGGCCTGTGGGTTGGCCTGTCTCGGTGGAGCCCATGGCCGGGCAGGGCTGTGGGGAGCTGGAGACCAGCCCTGCTGTGGCATCGCTGGGGCAGGGGCTGAGGGCCCTGGGGGGCCGATGTGGGGTTCTGGGCCATGGGCAGGTGGGCGGAAGCCTTGGGGGGCTGGGCAGGGACAGGCAGGGCTGGGGGTGCCCTCAGGGCTCTCATACAAATCGGATTTCTGAGAACCCTGATACTAGCATATAAAAGCATACCAAGGCAACTAGCCAACAGCAGTCAGACTTCATAAGGGAACGACAGTTTATCTCAGCCACCAAATAGTAAAGCAGAAAAAAAATCAGGAAAATTAACATAAACTATGCTAGAGTTCCCATCACATTCAAGACAATTTCCTCATTCTCCTCATTCTTCTATCGTATTTCTGAGTCCTTACAAGTATGAGAAGCATTATAACAGTTCTTAAACATTTTGGTTGAAATTTACTCTCTCTTTGCTATCTTTAAATCCAAAGTCGTGCTGAATTTATAGTGTTATGACCGAGGGAAGAAGTCTGCCTTTCTTGAAAAGCATTTTGTGCCATGGTGCATGAAGAGTACTATTAAAAATAAATTACATTTTAGTTCCATAGAGCACTTCCTTCTTATGCAAGTGCTCCCATTAAACTAGTAAGTTTTGGATATTCAGCAGTTCTGAGAACTACATCTCTATATGTCAGTTTCTATATTTAGTTTAAAACGACAAAATTTAGCTGTTCATGTTTGAAGATACTGGCCCATTTTTAGAGATGTGATAGCAACATTCTAATTCTGTATTAACAATCATGCCCTGGGTTGAAAATACTTGCTGACCTGAAAGATCAAAATGCCTAATGAACTTGTAAACGGTTGTGCTCCAACAACTATGACCTCTTAAAAGAGAGATGGTTTACAAAGTTGGCCATTTGTTTTCTTTTTCTGATGTCTAAAAAGCAAACTCTACAGAACTAGCTAGCCAGCATTCCTTTCATTGTGCTTTTGGGTTTGGAAATTGGAGTGTAACCTTGTCAACGCCTGCCTGCCTTGAAACCTAACCTTTTATATCTAAAGATTATATATTAGAAGGTCTGGAGGTTGGCGAAGTAAAAAAAAAAACTTCTTGTTTTTTTGTAGTGTTGCTATGAATACATTGGATATCTGAATGTATTGCAGACAGTTAAAAAATAACACACAGTGAAGCTGGGAAACAAGGAAAGTTTGCCTCCGAAACATTTTTTTTTAATTAAATTTAATTAAGTTAATTAAAATGCTGGAATTGAACTGTGTAAGTTATAAAGGTCCCACATTTACTTTTTTAATTGTGAGAAACTTATTCCCTTTTCAAGACAGGGAAACTATGTTTCCATAATTATTGCATAGTAACATCTTCCTTTAATAAAGCTCTCTTTTGATCTTCTAAGGGAACTAAGTTCTGTCTTTATACCTAATTCTTTCATATTTAAATAAATCCAGTTGAAACACTTACTGATTATACTCTTAGGCAAAATACCAGTTGTCTTCAAAACAAAAATAAACTGTTCATGCTATAGCTATTGATTGTCTTTTCTATTCTGCATCTTGTGCACTGGGAGTTCCTGAATTTAAGAAACATAATGCAAGAATAAAGAGACTCCTTGCAGTTATTTAGCAAGAGAGATATGATTTTTTCTTTTTTTTGTTTTTAATTGTCATATAATATTGCCAGTAATATGTCATTATCACTACACGAATTATTCTCATCACTGCAAACACAGAAAATAATGTTATCGTTGTCCAGACAAACTAAGCACAGACATTGCTGAGATGGACATGAGTTAGGGAAGAGCCATCTTACCAGCCTGACTACCTCAATCTTAGTCATCATCAAAACAAAATCCTGATGAAAATTTTGCACCTCTGTCAGCATGCGTTAGAATCTAAATTTACAAATACAAATCTATTTAAAAAAAAAAAAGGCACAACACAAATTTGCAGATATTCTTTGCCTCAAGACAGAAGGGCGGTTTGTGTGCATAGTGTTACGTAAGTCGTTAGGTTTTTGGTTTTGGCAGGTCTTAAGAGTTCACCCAGTAAAAAAACACTGTACTCACCTGACCAAAATTCAGAATTCTCCCTCTGTACACTCATAAATGTTAAGATTTTAAACTGATTTTAAACTGCACATATTCTATGTTTCAAATGAAATCACAAAAATCTGTAATTATTTAGATGCTCAGGAAAATTAAAGTTCCAGTTAGAAAATATAGAAAGTATGACAATGAAAATGCTGAAAAAGTAATCCTTCCATTCTTTAGCCATTTCATGTTGGAAATTACATGCTACAATCTTTTATCTTATTCAACCAGAAAATGTCCTAACAAATATTTACCATACATATTTCCTTCATTTCTGATGAATTGCATGAAAAGATAATATCCAGCATAGTACACTGTTCAAAAGTCTTCCACCCTGGAAACATATCCTATGAAATTCAACATCCAGCCTCCAAAGAATGCCATAACCCTAAAATGAAATAATGTATTTAAAATTGCAGGGGGTTAGAATGGGAGAAAAGAGTAAAATGTGGATGAAAACATCCATTAAGACAGGGGAAACAGCATCCAAAGGAGTTGTTGTAGAAGGTTGGATATCATCCACAATAGGTAGAAATTATGCAGTAATCCTCATTATAGGCACAGATTATCCATGGTTGAGCCCTAATCCATCCCTGTGTCCAGCACTGTTATATGTTATCAAGGACCCATTTATCTTAATGACCTCATCTTCCCTTGACCTCCTGCCAGAATGTCTTGGAAAAATCGATATACACACAAAAATAATATGGCACATCTCATTTCTTCCGTGCTACAGTGGCCTTTGAAACAGTTATCAGTCCTCCCTAGTTCAAAGTGTATCTACTCTGGGGATATTGTGCAGACTGTGGGGACTCTGTGTATGCAGAGAAAATTAACATCCTAAGAACAGTAGATTCAGGGTATCACTGTGAGACTATCACTTTTGGATTGAGAGTATTGGCAGGTTGGAATGCTGTCAATTCTTGAAGTAAATGGAATAGCTCATAACTAAGAACTATTGTTTCAGACTCTCCGCAAATTTCAATATATTTTCTCTGAAGTCAGAACAAATGATATACCTACATTTCCACACAATGCAGCAGAAAGCAGAGATAACAATGCCTTTGCTCTACCTCTGCCTTGCCCTCCATACTTCACTAGTAATATGCCTAGGTTTAGAGGAACTATTCCTTTATGTCTAGTAATTAAATTAGAAACTGCAGATTGAATCTTGTTATGCTTTTACAACCTTTAGCCATCCTTTCCTCTTCCTTAGCCTGCTCGGGTGTTTGAATTTGAAAGAGGTGTTTAAATGTGAATGAAGGCCTATTAAGGGTTAAAACGTGAAGCTGGTGCTTGGATCACTTATAAAGCTTATCTTTGTGTTCCCGCTATATCACATTTTTTTAAAGAAATTGTCTAACAAAACTACATGTTCCACATCACAAACAGCAACCTCCTGCAGTGTGGTTGCATCCAGGGAGTAAAGTTACAGAAAAGAAAAGATCTCTCTGAAAAAAGAATTAATGAGATGAGTGGTATAAAGATGACACCTAGCCTCTAAACTTAACTGTAGGTAGAAGTTCTTTACTCAAAACCCAATACATAATAATAGAATTTTCCGTTCCATTTGGTGCTCAGTCTTTTTGCCTGAACTCACTAAACTTCTGTTCATACTTAATTAGACAGCTTCACATCTCTGGTGTACACATCACATGGTAGACCTGCTGCAGATTTTCATGTCAATGGAAAGATTAATTGAATTTATAGACTTCATAAAATACAGTAGACAGTTTCATATTTATCAGAAGATGAATAAAACAAAATTGCCAAAATTCAGTATTGACTTCCTGCTTCCTTTTTGTGTATGATATATCCTATATTTTCAGACTGCTTTGATTAACATATCTTCCTTTCCCTTTCTTTGTTCCTATAGTCTACTTTTACTGAGTGATTTTTCATAAAAGTGACCAAATATAGAGACATTCATTTGTATAAAGGAGTTCTTTCCTCTAAAACAAATTTGTATAATACTTCATTGGATTAATTCCCTAGAAGTATGGTTTTAACAACATTTTTAAAAAGTTGACATAAAATAAACTGTTTCCAGTAAAAAGGAGAGGCCCTATCTCTTGCTTCTAAAAAAAAGAAAGCACATGTTCTTCATCATAAATACCGCTCTTCTCCCTTTTTAAAATTTAATAATGTTTCCCAGGTGCTGTGGAGGCAACAAAATTTTGGATGAAACTTGAGAATTGAGTTTTGGTTTTATCTCACTGCTAAGTAACATTAGGATTTATACTAATAAAATAAGGATTTAACATCTGGATTATTAATTAAGTCTAATAATGATCTAATAACAACTGAGATACTCATCAATTATTCTCTTGTGATTGTATGTCATGATACTAAACCCAAAATTTCTGAAGTCCTCTCACTTCTCATTCATTCAGTGATTAGAGATGCTGTTGATTTCAAACCAGTGAAGTTTCACTTTGAATTTCAGTCAGCTGCGTTGTCTGTTGCATCTACCAGATACAACAGGAGCAAAGACAGTATTGTAATAACTTTGATGGGTTAAAGTTAGATATAATACAAGGGTATGAGGGAAAAGTCGTACCTTTTATTAGACCAACTAAGGTTATGTTTTTGTCTAGAGTAGCTGAGAAAAATATTGAATTCTAAAACGTGCACTTTGCCCACATCTCAACTCTGCGACAGTAAGACCTACATACTTTCCAATTTCTTGCTTCTGTAGAGAGGAACAAGTATCTTCTCTTACATGGCCTTGTTGAAGTTGTATCATTCTTCAGTAGACATCCATTCTAGAAGACTGAAAAATCAAAGCTCTGGAGCACAGCCTGATGTAGTTTATAATATGAAGAAAGACTTATATGTATAAAGTTTGGGGTTTTTCCCAGCTGATACCAATTGGTCTAATGAAGGCATTCTTTTCTCCTTTAGACAAAAAATAAATGGGAGAAGTAGAAATTCAGCATCTTTTTCATGACAAAATTTTGGATGAAACTTGAGAATTGAGTTTTGGTTTTATCTCACTGCTTTACAGAACACAAAAATTGAACTCAAAATAATAGCATCAGAATCATGTGGTTTGGAAGGGACATCCAGAGGCCATCTAACCCAACTTCCTGCTCAAAGCAGCTCAAGCCATGTCCAGTCAAGCTTGGAATGTCCCCAGGGATAGAGGTTCCACCACATCTCTGATCAACAGTTCAAGTGTTTTAACACTCTTAGGGTAATTATTTTTTTCTTTTCATTGAGTCAGACTTCGCTTTCTTACTTGTGTCTGTTGCCTCTCATCCTTCCACTGCATATCTATAACCACTTATCTCTTCTACGCCCTCCTTTTAGGTAGTTTTAGACAGAAATGAGATCTCCCTTAACTTTCTCTCTCCAGGCTGAACAAATTTAGCCCCTGACCAGCTTGACTTTCTCCAGTATATCAATGATTTTCTTTTACCAAGGAGCCCAAATACTAGACGTAGCTATCCAGTTGTGGTTTCACATGTAAAGGGAAGAGGTAGATGACGTCTCAAACAGAGAGGAAGAATCTCTTCAGTATGGTGGCTCTACCCCTGCTAAGACAGTCCGGTGTGTTTGTGACTTGCTTTGTGGCAGTCACCTGCTTTACGTGGTTGGAAAAGGTATCAGGGAGTATTTGCACTATAACCTTTCCAGAGACTGAAGGGAGGTTCACCAGCCTGCCTAGATTATTCTTCCCGTTCTCAAGCGTGGGTGTGATAGTTGTCTTTTCCTACTCACTCAGAATGTGCCCAGCTGCCATGACCTTTCGAAGATGGCACTCATAGTGAAATTGGCCAGCTCCTTCAGCATCCCACTTGGCCCCACAGACTTCTGTCCAGTTGGTTTAAGTATGGTTTGAATTATTTCCTCACTGTTGATCAACCACCTAAGCTACTCAAGGCTTTATTGAAGATTCGAAATGAAACCAAGACAAGTATTTTAGTTTTAGAATTAGTTACAGTGTAAATAAAAAGGGGATATTCCAGTTCAACACAGCTATATTGACTGACACTAAAGAGCATGATCAAGCAGTGGCATGAAATATGCCCCCGATTACAGAGGCATTATTCGCCTCCTTTCTAAAGCAGCGTAGTGATATTTCTAACGGAGAAATAACGGCATATGATTTCATTGTCTGTATTAATACTGCACTTTTTTATAGCTAGTATTCCATGCAATTATCTAATTTTCATCTAATTTTCATACTGTCAAAAGCAGTAGTTTTAGAATATTTGATGCACTTATTATTAATTTTATCAAACTCACAAATATGAAAAATAATAAAATGCAAGCCAACTTATTTATGACAGGAACAAAAGGAAAGTTCTGGGAAAACAAGTTTTCTTGGCACTTTGTATTCTAGAAAATGCCCATTTAGAAAAGTTAACGATATTTAACTGATGTTTACTATTGGAGTTTGATTCATAATTCAGACCCAAAATGTTTCTAGATCCATAACCATCGAATTCAAAATAGATATACATACATAATTTTTGACTAGCATAAAATGGTCTAAAACTATAGAATTAAATATTAATACTTGGGATAAAACTCACTGAAATCTCTTTTGGATTCATACCTTGTTCAATATAAGTTATAGTAATATTTATCCAAAATATGAAAGAACAGCACATTCAGACCAAATTTTTGCTTATTGATCAGAGATCAGTACTTTATTAAAAAAAAAAAATTGCAAGTGTCTTTAAGCATAGAATTTAGCTTCAGATTCAGACATCTAAATTCTTGTGATAACAACGTAGCTTACAACATGTCTAAGCTCCCATCCTGGTCAATGAAGATGTAGCCAGTACAGTCAATGGAGTCAAGGGATCTATTTATCTCTTCCTAAAGTAGGTATCTGCTTTGAAAGAGCCGAATAGCTCTCTGTCTCCATTGACTGTATTGACTAGATGCCTATTGACTGTAGCAGGAGCTTAGATACCTAACCCACATGTAATCTTTTATGTTGTAGATACCTAAATCTAGCAGAATGACTCAGCTGCCCAAACACAGGTTCCTGAACACAGTGATATCCTGCTCACATGCTTCTGGATAAATAGTTGTTAGTCACAGCATAGTAAGCAATGGTATAGTGGCACTAGAAGTTTAGGTTTAAGGAGCTTTATATGTCTGATTCAGGAGGTGAATCCAACCCAAAATCAGAATGTGTTTTTCTTAGTTGCAAGCAAACTTCAAGCGTGCGCTAGCTGATGAACAGAAAGACACCAGGACCTGGAAATACCCAAGGTCTGATCTGGTGACTAGGTAAGGGTCTTGCTATTCTATGGGCTTAAAGCAATGTGATTATTCACGTGATACATAAATGTGGTTTGCTCTGGAGAGTGAAGGTGTATGCATTCTTCACCAGTGAACCTCAACCCTGATCAGCCAGAGCTGAGGGATCAAGCCAGGCTTTTGTATAGTACGTACTCAGCCTTGTTGCTGGCTGGACTTGCAGAAAGGAACCACAGCAGCTGCACCCATCCGACCAAGGCAGGAGGAACAAGGAACTCAGAGTGCACTCCAGTTAGCCCTGAGCAGACTGGGAATGAGTCCCCTGGATCTTGAAGTCCACTGGCGTTAACAGCACCTTTACATACAGCAGAGACAAGAGCAAGATACAAATTTTGGAAGACTCATAAACATATTAAATTGTATTCTTAGATGAAACCAAAAGGAATCTAAGTAAAATAATTCCATGTAGTTCTTCTATTTTGAATTCTTTTTAAGTTGTTGATTATTCAAAATGATCACATTCTTACTATTTATCTTTCACAATCAAATCACAGTGTAGGGCACATTGTTTAAGATTCAATGAAAATATTTAACTGCCGTGTTTTCTTAACTCTTTGACCTTATATTTGCACTTTTTATAACCTGGTCTTCCTTCCTAATCTTCATTGTCCATTCTCATACTTCTATTTCCTTGAGGTACTGCTAGTATCTGTGAACCACTGCTAAATTCTGTAGGCTAGAAATATAGACATCTGTAGTCATGGCAGTCTGCAACGATGATGACATCATATTGATGTTACCTCCTTCAGTTGCATGGCCCACCAATGTTTCTTTAGTCATCATGACAACCTGTCATAATGACAACTCTGCAACAAAAACTTTCATTCTGAAATTATTTTTAACTCCCAAACAGTATCCATAAATTAGTTTTTCCAACTCTTGATCCTATTTTAAAAATTTGACCTTTTCTCCAGTGTTTCTGTTTTTCCTCTGCCTCTCTCTGTTTTCCATGTAACTTATTGCAATGCTTAGGAGCCATCTGTGTTACAAAAATTGCAGTATCAAACATTAACATGCTGGAAGAGAACAGTCTCAGCATGAATAAATGAAAAATAGTTTAGAAGAGGTGCTGTTACTTTCCAAGAAATATACCTTCAGCAGAATGTGCTTTTTTATATTTAACATAGACCACTAAATGTAAGTAGGTCAGCTTCCATGCATACAAGATTTTTCTCCTAATTCCTTTGCATATACTAACAGCCTAAAGCAGTTATAAAGTAAGTCTCTCCTGTGTTTTCACCCTACATTGCTGTGCATTTCAGTGACAAAATCCATGAAGCTATTCTTCTGGTGGGCTTGGGAAGAAGCAATTTTAAGTTCTCTTTCAGCTGTCTCATTTTCTAGCAAAAGTAGGGTGCTAGACCTTTCAAAGAACAGCTGGATACAGCACCAGATCTACCTAATAGTAATAATCTAATTACTTTATTAGATCCCATATTCATCACCTTAGCTGGTCTTACAAAGAATTGATTAAACTGGCCGTCAATAATTCCTTCACTAACATGAACATCTCAAAAGGGTATACTGAATGACTTTTTTTTAAAAAATTGCTATAATGAGTCTGTTCAGGTCTTTCAGACTTAATATCAAACATTATTAAAGCAAGAAACCAAACCAAACCAAACCAAAATGACACACACACACACAAAAAGCCCAGAATTGAGCAAGGACATAATAAGCAGTCTCATCTAACAAGGCATTACTCAATTATTCGATTGAATTAATGCATTTAGCAGTATAAGCTATGCGCTTTACATCTTTAAAATGTTTAGCTGTCTTTTAAGCGTCACCTGACTTACGAATTTCCAGGCATCTAATTTCTTATTTTTAGAGATTTACAGCATTAAGTGTTTTTTCCAGTCAGTCTGATATATATTCAGAATTTCCACTTCAGTTTAACCTAGTGTCCTTTATTTAGAAGGAACATCTGCTTTCTCCTAATCAATGCAAGTGTAACATTCATGTAACATCAGTGATTTCCATTGCGTTACCTCAGCTCTGTACTGTGGTACTGCAGGTGAGAAAGTAAATAATAGAGAAGAAGGGATTAATGTAATAAATTCTTAGAATACTGTGGGGGGGGATTTATTCCAGATACAAAAGATTGTAAGATTTATGAGATACAGATTTATATAACCATCAAAGCCTTCCAATACCTGTACCTAAAGGAAAGTTGGAAACAGAAAAAGCTCAGTGTCAGCATTTTCCATCAAGTTTGAGTGTCTTACCATATTCCAGGGAATTTAAATCTGTGGAAGTTTTATCCAGAAGACCAAGTTAAACAAGAGAGAATCCAATGCAGCAAATTTACAGATTTCTTTCTAAATTATTTGTCATTTAAAATAATTCATGATTTTTCTGTATAAATTTAAAGAACCCAGTTATTCTAATGTTATAAAAAATACTGCTCATATATCCAATTTATGAATCCAACATTACTTCCCTTATATCTCTTGGAATTACTTCCTTCTCATTTCCTCTTCGATTTTGTAAAAACTAAAGGTGGACAAGGACTGCAGGTTTATCATCATGTCAGACTTCACTCTAAAGCTAGGGATTATAAAATTCATATTCTTCTTCTGTGCCTTGAGTTTTGTTCTGTAGCAGTTATAATACATTATCTTTTTTTCCCAGTAGTTTTTCAAGATACTTACCATCACAATAAATATTGTGTTCCTGGGATCATAAAAGCACAAAGGACAGATTTGCACTCATTTAAAATGCTATTGCCATCTGCTAATTTGGTAGAATTTGGACTGATCAGGTGAAATGATTCCAACAGAGTATTTTAGTTATTATCCTCTTCCTCGTTCATAAAATGAACTGTTTACTTGCCCCTTTGTATCCTTTGATTTACTTAAGTTTAGTAATTTCATTGGACTGAGACAATCAAAAGTAAATATGTAAGCAGGAAGGATTAGAGTAATCCACCTTTCTTATAGGAAGGGAGAAGTACTTAGAAGAGTGGAAGGAGAATCAAAAGAGAAAACAGAATTTTTACACAGGGTGTGAAAAGTGTTTGACAGGATGGTTCTTGGCACCCAGTCAAAGAAGAGAGGGCGATTCCTAAAAGGATGCTTTCGGGCAGGCATATGTTTATTACCAAACACAGTACTGAGGTAGTAACCTCATCCATCTGGCAAAACCAGAAAAAACCTCAGAATTTAGTTTTGACTCTAATACCATGGCTCCTATGTTGGTTGATTGACACTATGGCCTAAGACAGCATAGATTCGTAGCCCCTAAATTCTGAGACAAATTACCTAGGGTAGGAGTGTGTACTAGGGAAATGTCACTAGACACATTCTGTGGTCTAATGTTCCTCCCAAACATTCTTTGCTGGCCACTGGACTAAATGGACCTTTGATCTGAACTAGTAGAGGCATTCTTAAATTCTTATATAGCTTGGCCTAGAGGCTAACTAGTGGTGACAAATGGCACATTCTTAGGCAAATGTCTGAGACTGCTGCTACTCAAACCATCCAGAAACAGCCATCTGATTATCTTCCTTCTTTGCCTAGTAGAGAACAAGCCTGGGGAGTTTTCAGGGAAGGGGAAGGGAGCTGAAATTCGAAGTGCAATGAATATTATAACTGATTGGTTTGTTTAGAGATTGGTTTGTTTTAATATGCATTGCATGTTACTTTTGTGGAAAGGATGTCATTAAACAGCAGAGAGAGAAGCTGCTTGTCCCGATCCTAGCTGCTGCACTCTGGTTTCAGAAGATATTAATTTACAGTAGTGGAGCAGGTATATCTAGGAGTGTTCAGAATCATGTGTAAGCAAAATCCCAGCCAAACCTCAGCATTAAGAAAAGAGCAGAAATTTTGAATTCATAGGAAACATTGTGCATTTCCTCATAATTGAAAAGTCACGGCATTGAACTTAAAACAAGACTGGGTCAGATCAATAGGCATGGGCAATAACAGGCAGAGGGCATATTTGTAAATGAATCTTGTATTTTGTCTCACTCATGAGATCAAGGATTTGTCTTTTAAGAAATCATTACTTTAATTTCTGTTCTAATAGTACATATCTTAAGAGATTCAAAATCTGTTTCTTGATTTTTGTGTGCTTCAAGAAAATGTGTGGGCAATTCACTCTTAAAGCTCTTATCAACCCAGCGCGTCATACAACAAAGATACGATAAATTTGTCTTAAATCCATATTCTGTCTCTATTTTTTTATACTTTTTCAAAATCCTACATGTGCCAGCTCTGGGGCATGTTGTTAATACATCCAGAAAGCTTGTTCAGTAGACAAAAAGAGTGGTTACAAGCAAAACGGCTGAAGCATGACTGCTCAAGTGGATACATCCATGTTGTGGGTTAACCCCAGAAGGCAATTAAGCCACACACAGCTGCTCACTCACTCCCCTACAGTGGGATGAGGGAAAACTCATGGGTTGAGATAAAGACAGTTAAATAGGTAAAGCAAAAGCTGCATGTGCAAACAAAACAAAATAAGGAATTCATTCACTACTTCCCCTCGGCAGGCAGATATTTAGCTGTTTCTGGGAAAGCAGATTTTCATCATGCGTAATGGTGACTTAGGAAGACAAATGCCATTAACTCCACACATCCCCCTTTCCTCAGCTTTATTGCTGGGCATGACATCACATGGCATGGAATATCCCTTTGGTCAGTTGGGGTCAGCTGTCCCAGCTGTATCCCCTCACAGCTTCTTGTGCACCCCCAGCCTACTCACTTGGTTGGGCAGGGTGAGAAACAGAAAAGGCCTTGATGCTGTGTAAGCATCGCTCAGCAACAGCTAAAACATTGGTGTGTAATCAACACTGTTTTGGTCACAAATCCAAAACATAGCACCATGTGAGCTACTACAAAGAAAATTAACTCTATCCAGGCAAAACCACTTCAACCAAATATCCAGGCACTTGTAAGTCCAGAAGAAGGAAGAGTGCATTTGTATGCAGACTCTGATAGGTACCCAGAAAATTTAATCTCCCCCCAAAAATATATACCTATCTCCCTTGATAAAACTAGGCAACCTTTTTTATTTCAACAGCTTATTTATATTTAGCAGATATACAGAACAGAAAAAAAAATAACCAGCAGGCAAAGGTCTGTCCCATGGAAGATGCTTAAAGCACAGAGCCATAAGAAGGCCTATGTGCAAAAGCCCCTTTGGAGAGCGTTCCCATCACAGCTTTCATTTTACTTTGAAAACCTGTTTAGCGTCACTGTTCCATGGAGTCTCAGGTTTCTCTCTGCCTTGGCCCTGGCCCAGGCTGAGACCTCTGTCTTGAGACAAGCCAAAGACCAAGTTGGAAAGACTGCTTGTAGGACACCCCACATAACAGCCCTTTGGCAACCTCCCTGGGCTGGAACTTTTGTTTTTTTCAGGTCCCTGAGTGCACTGACAGTCCTTCATTGTCCCAAGCATCTTCATCTAGGTCCTCTACCCAAGCCCACTGGCTTTGGAGCTTCATTTTACATCAGGCTCTAAGGCTTGCTCCTTGCCTAAGCTGCATTGTATGCATGTGCATGTGCATGCATTTATTTATATATCCATATATAAAAAATTATGACACTCAACAAATAAAACCAATCCCCCAATTTCTTAGTGTTCCCAGACAGAGCACCACATAAAAATATTTCTAAATGTATTCTTAGTTTCACTAATGACAACTTTAAGTCTCAAAACCCAGAAGAGATTGTCCTAAACCTTTTTAACATTTCAGAGTGACTTTTTGAAGCCTTTTTTTTTTCCTTTTAAGTGCAAAAAAATGGACTGAATAGACTAAGAGAAGGAAGAATGGCTTACACAGTCCTTTAGATTTGTTAATACAAGTAATGTTGCCATGGTAGTCCCTTTTCTTTGTACAGACACCGCTGTGAAAACTGAAGAGGTAATGGAAGTGCAATTTTTGTTCTGTTGACAACTTTCTATTTTTTTATTTCTGTTTTTCTCTTTAGAAACAAAGAAAACTTTGCTTTACTGCATAACTTTATTGGACAAAGTGTAATGATTGTTTTGAGACCACATAGAGCCTGTTTCAATAACTTTTGTACAGAGATTTGGCTACTGAGTCAGGAAGTTAGCCAGAAAGCCGGGCAATTGGAGCAGCCTGCCAGGTGGGAAATAGGGTAACTGGACATCCCTAAAAAACGTCAAGTCCAGTGAGATGGGCATGCTGCCCACTCACCGCCATAATGCCAGCTGGCAGGCAAAGTGTAGGAGGGAAGCCTCTCTGCCTGCCTGGTTTCCATCAAAAATGCAGAGGAACCAACTTGTTCCCAAGGAAAACATAATTTTCCTGGAACCAGAATGCTCAGATGCGAAACTGTTTTGGAAATGTTTCAACCAGATGTTTTGATAGCCATGAGAAGCTCAGCATCAGGGAGCAGCACCAGCAGGGCTGCTCCAAACTGGAGGACAAGCCAGAAACTAAGGGTCCCTATTGCACAGGCAGGGCAGTGTCTTCACTGACAGAGTGCCACCCCACAGGGTCTGAGCAGAGCCAAGGTGGTGCCAGTGGCGGGATCCACTGATGGTCCCACACAAGCTGAGGTAACCTGTCACTGGACCCATCCACGGAGCCCAGGCAGGGCCAGAGTCAGCACAAAGCTACCTGTAATACAGGACCCAGGAGACTGCAGGTCTGGGAGTCCTTCCAGGAAGATCAGGGCAACAGGACACAGGGCTGGGCAGAGGCACACCTACAGCATAGCTCAAGCCTGGACTGGTTGCCCATGCTAGGGCTTACATGGATCTCCCAGAAAAAAGGGACATAGGATGTATGGGTAGGTATCCCAAGTGAGGCTGGCAGTTAAGGCCAGTTAATGTGCTCATAATCATAACACTTAGATAAAGGTAAATTGTCATTCATGAAGTCACATATGTATTCCATAATGGTGTGGTTTGTTTGCATATGTTTATCACCTGTATCTATTATGCATCAAACATCAAAGTAAAACAGGAAGAGAAAGGATTTAGAAAAATAACATATAATGTGGATGTTGATAAATCCAACAGTAATAAGAATATTCCCTCAAAAGTAACTAAAAATGCAGAATGCACTGTTTGTGTACATCCCGTATTTTCCATCCACAAAAAAAATTTACATAATGGTGCACATTTTGGACTATGGCTTGTAAAATCTAGTTTGAAAATATATAAAAAAAGTCTATACTACCTTCGAAGACAGCTCTGTACTGTAGCACATCTTTCTAAAGACTGACTAGTCTCTCTAGGAGAGAGAAGAATAATTAGTTATATGCCTAATACTAAGGCACTGAAGTTGATGAGCATGCTTAGGCATTCTGTTGACTTCAGTTATTCTGAATACCATTAGGAATATGGGCTACATTTCCAAGTAGTATAAACTGTCATGAAGAGGTTACAATGATTTACGCAAAGTATTATGTGAGTTCCTGAAAATAACAGTAAAGAAGTTGTAAACACCTTATTACAGAGATGCAGCAAGATTCCCTTCCTTCTACACCTCTTCTTTCAAATAAAGGTTAATTTTACTTTTTCAGCTTTTTAGCTTATTCTCATTTAAATCTACCATCTCACTTGTGGAGGTAAAAATGTGGAAGCAAAAATGTGGAAGCTCTACATACCCAAACTTTACATTAACAGTTAAATAAGACTCAACTTGAATGTACTGCACTTCTTTCAACTATGTATTGTTACCAACACCAGAGTAAAAAATGAAAGAATGCCGGAGGGTAAAGTCTGGGAAATAGTCTTTTCATTAATAAGGATTTTGGAAATGGCTATGTATATGTTTCCTGTAAGATTAAGGAGTTTTATTACAGAAATAACTGTCTGTAGATGTCCGGCGGGTGGAGTTCCCTCTGGAATGATTATTTAGACAATGCAGTAATTTTTATTGCATTGTATTATTTATTCATTTCTTAAAGAACTTAGGGTCTGATTTTCAAAGTTATGGAGGGGCCTAAACACTCATTCCTGAGGGAGCTTCCACATGTGCCTATCTGCCTGATACCTCCTGAAATCTCACCAACAGTCTACCTATCTGAATCTCTCAGCATCTAAATACTGAGAAAAATATCTGGGTAATCCTTCAGTAATGTCCACTCCTAAGCAGTGTGATAAGTGACAGATGTTATGGCCAGGTCAGGAGGCAAGATGGGATTCCTACAGCTATTCAGTTAGGGTCTAGATGTCAGTCCTGTGCACTCCTACAGATGGGAGAACTGCATACTGTCCTGTTCCTGCTTCCTGGAAATCATCTCACTTCAGTGCTTGGTTCATCAGAATTACCACTGTATTGGGTATAGGTGACAAGGTTTTTGCAGCAGCAGCTGGTCTGTGGGAAGAGGGGAAGGGCTGCCTGTTCCCACCAGTTCAAATGGACCCACAGCAGGACACAGCTGAGTCCATCATCAAAGCTGGTGGCACCTCTGGGAAAACATATTTAAGGGCAGAAAATGCTGGACACGCAGAGAAGAAGGGAACAGAAAAGTATAAGAAACTGAAATGCAAATACCAAGGTCAGAGAAGGAGGAGGAAGAGGTCCTCCAGGCACTGGACCTGGTATTCCTTGCAGCCTGTGGAGAGGACCACGGTGGAGCAGGAATTTCCCTGTAGCCCATGAGGGGACTCCATGCTGGAGCAGATGGATATTTCCTGGAGGAACTGCAGCCTGTGGAGAGCCCACGCTGTAGCAGATTTTTTTCCTGAAGGACTTTAGCCTGTGGGAGAGCTCATACTGGAAAGGGGGAAAGTCTGAGAGGGAAGGAGCAGCAGAGAGAAAAAGCTATTTATTACCTCACCTCCACACACATCCCTGCCTGCACCATTCGGGGCAGGGCAGAGGAGTCTGGAGTGAAAGACTAAGCTGAGTTTTAAAACATTGTTTTAATGTTTGTTTCTCACTACTCAAATCTATTTTAATTGGCAATAAATTGAAGTAACATTTTTCCCATGACATTAACTGGTAAGCAATCTCCCTGTCTATATCTCAAACTATGAGCTTTTCATCCTATTTTGTCCCCCTCTCCTGCTGAGGAGCGGGAGTGAGTGAGCAGCTGGGTAGACATTTGGCCCTTAGCCAGGGCTAACCCACTGCAACCAGGAAAATAGCATTTAGCTAATTTCCGCTCTCTAGGAGAAAGAAAAAGGCTCCTACAGTGACTTGCTGGCATAATTTGGATCCTCTTTCTTTTCTAGGTCTGTAAATAGTGCCCCTTCAGATTTTTGTGTTGCAAAATTAAGTACATCTTCTTTCTTCTCAAGAAAGACCACACCTTTGTTGCAGTGCATCACTTGTACTCCTATGTACAGCATTTTCAAAAAAAGTCACTTTCTATGAATCTGGTGTAAAGCCCCTTAACACTGTTATAAACCTTTTATTTTACTTTGATAGGCTCTGAATAGAACTCCAAATGCCAGCATAGCTTTAAGAAAACACAATTTCCAAAGAACACTCTGATAAGTAATACACAAGTTATAGAAACAACTAATAGTGAATATAATATAGCTTTTTAAGTAAAAGATAACACTGTATAGGGAAATCAGTCACTTTTTCTGTATCTTTAATTCATGTTTTCGAAGCATAAAGATCTGAGTTTCTATCAATGAGAATGTATTAAAAAAAATGCATTTTACAAAACTTGAACCTCTTCTTACAGCTAGCTAAATCTTTATCATTTAATGGATTCCAAAAACTGTGAAACCACTGGTTTCAGTTAAAAGCAGAGTGGTTTCCACCGCCACTGGGAGTATGCCCACGTGAACATGCTACCTATTTATTATTTCATATTTTCATCCCATATTTTATTGGTGAATAACAAAACATGATATAAAAGGTAGAAGGGTAAGGTGGTTTTTCATTTGCATACAAAGCCATCAAAAAAAGTGGAAATTCTTGTTTACCTCCTAGGCTTTACAATCATTTGACACATTGCCTCAGATATTGTTGTTTCAAGATATAGTGAGAAAGAGCAAGAAATCAAACAACCTAAAGAAAAAGACACACTGTTCTCTTTCATGTGTAAACGATGGTGCATCATACAATGCAATAGAAACTTAGAATTTTTAATAAAATTTATGAATAAATTCATATAAATCAGTCGTTAATTTACCAAGTCTAAAGGCTAGATAATCCCTGTATAAGGCAACCTGCTTGAATCACGCCACATACAGAGATCTTGTTCCAGTGTAAGCACTGTAGGTTTCCAGAGTTCGTTCATTACGAATATGAATAGTTTTCCAGGAATACACGTAAATACTTTAGGAATGCAGTACAGATGGTTAATCCTTGATGTCTACCCTAAGACTACATTAAGGGCAAAATCATACCAACCTGGTTGCCCTCTCTGTTGAGATGACTAGCTCTGTAAACAAGGGGAAAACAGTGGATGTTGTGTACCTTAATTTCAGCAAGGCCTTTGACATGGTCCCGCATGGTAATCTTATAGCTAAATTAATCAAATAGGAACTCAGTAAATGGACAACTGAGTGGAAGTGAGTGAAAAAATTGGCTTTCCCATTGCGCAAAGGGTAATAATCATCAGTACAAAGTCCATCTGGTGGCTGGTTACTTGTTATAATGCTCAGAAATCAAAACTGTGACTTTTTAAAATCTGGACAATAGGAACAGCCAGATTTGCAGGGCAGAAGTTGGCATTCTGGAGGAGAGGGCTGGTATTCAGAGGGACCTGACAAATGGGATTGGACAAATGGGTTGATGGGAACCTCAAGAATTTCAAATAAGGTAAGTGAAAAGTCATGCACCTGGGGAGGAATATCTCCATGCTCCAGTACATGCTGCAGACTGGATGACTGGAAAGCAGCTTCATGGAAAAGGACCTGGGAGTCCTGATGGACACTGTGTGGAGCAGGTGCAATGTGCCCTCAGGGCATTAGCAAGAGTGGAACCAGCAGGTAGAGGGAGGTTGGACTAGATGATCTTTAAAGGTCCCTTCTGACCCAAAACATTCTATGATTCTATGATTTTTGGGAAAAAAGTATCTGTAGTTTGTGCCTTCTTCAAAAAATTATTTTCCTAAAATCAGGGCAAAGTGATGATGAAAATCTGACTTTTAAAATTATCTGTTCTCCTAAAACACTGTGGAGACATTTCATTGTCCCAGCAGCTCTAATATTGAAAGACATGTAGTTATATTTAAAAAAAAAAAAAAACAAAACCAAACAAAACAAAACAAACCCAAACTTTAGTATGCATAATTTTCATTAATAATAAAAATGAACAAGACATTATCTGAGTTGCATAGTGAATATCAAAGGAAAATAAACATTACATTGAGAGGGGGAAAAAGGGAAAACTTTACTGCTATTCATTAATCCCACGTCTTAAGCTATTAGTTATAATTAGCTAACTCTTATTTGATTTATAATCCCACTGCTAATATACACTGTCTCAAAACATTTTTAGAAAAGTGACTCACATTGATTTTTGAGATGATCCAGTGAAGCATCTTCCTTTTTCTATTGATTTTTGTTATTACAACTAGAATCCAGATCAGCTGTAAAAACATGAGAATACTGCAAGAACGGAGAAGGAATTTTATAATTTTTATAACAGCATATTTGCTTTAACTGGTAAATGATTGCTTTGAGTGGTATGTATCAGCACACTCTTCAAAAGCTTTTTCTCTGCCAAATCAAGGCTGCTGTCCGGCCCCCTGCTGTAAGAGGGTCAACACCTGATCTCAAAGAAGTCAATCTCAGCCTTTACTTTGAGTTACAAAAGGCTGGAAAGAAACTCTGTTGTTGTATATTTTACAAAATAAAAGATCAACATTGAAAGCGCCTATCCTTACGTTAAAATCACTGAGCATGTTTCCATAAGTTTCTTCACACTGTACTTCCAACTAAAATTCTTTAAACCAATAGAAAGACTCTTTGATAGCAGCAACATATGCATTTCTTTATAAAGAGAAAACTGAATTAAAACTGTAATGCCAGTTCAGGGGGTGAAATTGAGTTCTTTTAAGCTGAAAAAAATAACATTTACTATGGAAAGAATATGGGAAGATAGCATTTGAGAACTGATTTACAAATGCTTAGAAAGAAAAGTTTGTTGTTTTTGTTCACATATCAAAAAACTTAAAGTTTTTTGCATACCTCTTAGTTTTGCAAAATATCCAAGGGCACTGCTGGGAGCCGTTCATCCTGAGCATTCCAGATGACTACAGAACATCTGTGCCAGTAAGTAGGTTTCCTACTGCAGCTGATGAGAATAATTTCTCATATTGCCAAGACTCTAAATGGGTCAGAAGTTAATCACTATGACTACATACAAACTTACATTCTTTGCCTTGCCACATCCTAAATATATGCATGTCTGATCAGATGTCTCTGAAAACTAAAATACAGGAGGCAGGTTTGTGCTGGAGTCTCTCTACTGCATAGTCAGGCCATGCCCAGCGCTGAATTTCAGAGCAAAAAACTTGGGAGTGCTCCTGGGCCTAATGTTTACAGACTTGAATTGTAAAACAGCATCACTCCAACAGCTGCATGAATAAAATACCAATTTAGTTGCATATGCACAGAGTGCAATTTCAAAGGGCTTGATAAACCAGTCAAATAACAAAATCAAACTTTCTAGACATTTGTCACCAGTAAGTATCATTTTCACAATCAAGTATTTACATGCTGCCTCCTGGTGCCAACACCGTTCGAAAAGAGAACATTGCTGCAGCACTAAGTTTTACATCATTGCCCCCTCTTGCAAAGTACTGCTGAAGAAAACTGGATCCTTGCATTGATTGCAATGAGTTGTAATGTGCTACTTGTTACGTAATGGCTGGCAATTTCAAAAGTTGTCAGGAAATCAGTTTTCATGTAGAATGTGTTGTGTGACATATGGTTACCTTATTCAGGCATTTGCTTATTTAAAAGAAAGAAAAACATAGAAACTTTAATATTTTTTTTGTTCTTGTTTTAAATCCTATGGTCTCCTGATGTTAAAAAAAAAAAAAAGTAAAAAGGAATATTTCAAGTCCTTGCAGCTTTAGGTCTGCCAGCCTATGTATTTCATCATAATACTTTCTACTAAAACACACTCCCTGTGGTTGTGAAGTACTTGGATATATGCTTTGACAAAACACATGGCAAAGAATCTTGGCTGTTAATCAGCAGCAAAATAAACAGAATAAGGGCAATCTTATTACAATAAGATACAGTTTTGGACTGAGATAATAGGGCTAGGGGAAATGCTTTAAGATATAAACAAGATTTCACTGTACTGAGGTAGGTAAGGGCTGTGGGATTCAGGACAATCCGTCTAATGAATCTTTCGTTATGATAAAAAGAAAAAAGATAAGAGTAGAGCTATGGCCATTTCCAGTACCCACGATCTGAACACAGACTTTTTTTAACACTTATGATTTCTGGCTTAGATGAGGAATTGTGTGACCTCTACACAGCCAACTGCTAAGCAGAAACAGGATTAACATTTCATAAAAGCACTCAGGATCCTCTGTCTCGGCAAGGAAATACAAAGGTGTGGGACTGCAATTCAAGATGAGTGGATCACAACCTACCAGCGTTAATGCACCAGTCTAATCATCAGTATCACAGAGATAGTGAAGACATAAACTAAGTGGACAGATGAAGGTGGCCAGCACCTTTATAATAGGTGAGACTGATGCAGCAAAGTTGCTGATACAGGCTACCAGATTTTCCCCATCTTCTTTGTTGCTGCCTCCTCTGACCGGTGCTCCCGGGGGAGATGCTGACACAGACGTTCTTCCTTTGGGCTGCAGCTGCCCACGCGTGGCCCAGCTCCTCCTGCTGCCTGCCAGGTGGGAGGATTGAGGAGGTGAAGGTAAGGAAGAGGAGAGCTGCTGCTGCTCCACCGGCTGTTGGGAGAACCGGGAAGGCTGTTGGGAAGTCAAGAGTTGGGCTGAAAGTCTCCTGCTGAAAGGAAATGCCAGTGAGGGGGAAGTATGGTGACAAAGCACACACAAAAAAATTTACCTGGCATTTACTGTTTCTACAGGCAAATGAGGAGGAAGAGCAATCTGCAGATACACTATTAATTTTGCATTTTTTTCTCATAACGGCTCCAATACTTTTCCAGCTACAGTAGAAATTTTCCATAGAAATGGAAAACACCTGCTATTTTTCAGATCAGAGGATCAGAATAACACATTTTTTCTCAAACAGAACAGTTTATGTTTTCATGTGAATCAAATAATTTTTATCTTCTACACATGTTGGGCTGTTGTACTCTTTCCTCCATTTCTGGAAACACTGTCCTCCTTTTACCTCATTTGAAGTATTGTGATTCAGTTGTTTTTCTTCTGAGTGAGAATTACTTTTATCCTTTACACCAAGCATACAACATCACATGGTATCTTCAGTCACCTCACAAATTTATAGTAGCAACAGCTCCACGCCATTATAAAGTAAATGCTGCTATGTTTCGTATTTTAACATTAAAGTTTGTAAAAAGAATTAAAAGCAAAGAAGAAAGGAACAAATAAGGACAAAAGTCCTTGTCATACAAAATACCCCACCCAAAATACATGTTGACATGCAAATAAAAAAAACATTCTGTCGATGCGGAAGTCTCAGACATAACACAACAACCAATATGATCAGGTCAGTTTAATGCCACTTTATTGTGCAGATAGCTCAGTTATTATAGATATTCTGGTTCCGTATCACGCGACGACAGATTCTTGATTGGTTACACGCGTTAAGCACGCAATACACAATACAACGTAATTGGCTAAAAGCAGCTGTCCACGCGAACGTTCAACCCTCCTACATCCTGCTTTTAGTTCTGTTTTTTCTTCACCTGCTTCCTCATATCTTGTTTATCTCAGCATTCTCAAACCGCAACAATGTTCCTCTCATGACCTTCAAGGCCTGTTACAGCCTACACTGTTGTTAACAAATCTTCGGTGCTTGGAGTGTTCACAGGGTGTCCATTTTGTACCAAAAATCCTCCCACAACATTCTTTGACAAAAATGGTTGATGTTGCAAATATATTCACTGTGGATGAGTATTAGAAGCAGGACTATTAAGAATCCCTGAATTTTGCTCTTGAGCTTAATGTTTCTTGTGACTTTTTAGAACCCCTCCTTTTTAAATGCTTTCCAAGAGAATACATAAAACCAGGTCCCTACAGTACTCAGATTTAGTAAGACAGTTTATTTTTTTATAGCTGTTTATTTCTCCAGGAAGGCTTTATGATCTGACAGTTTTACATGGATAAAAAGTTAGTTTCTATTGTCAATAATATTCCTAGATCATACACAGACTCTAAAAACCCAGTTAAATTAATTTCTGTCTTGTGTTTTAAGGCTGCTTGTATTTCAACATGCAAATAGAAAATAAATGTGTTATTAAGTTGGGCTCTGTATTTCTTCACAAATCCATAATATCTGTCATTATAAATATCTTTGGAGAGTTCTTGATGTGTAAGCCTAAATTCTCAATCATTTAATCTATTTTAATTTAAATTAATTTAACTTCTGGGTTTCCTTCCTTTTTTTATCCTCAATTTCTTTTCTCTTCTGCCTACTTTATTCTTTCTAGTTTGGCCTGATACAGAATCCACTGGACAAGAATGTTTTTTCCAATTTATTTGACTCTGGTTTGGGACCTTTTTTTCTCCAACCTCCTTACTCTTTCTTGCCTGATTTAATTTTCTTATGGTCTCCATCTCTCTTTTTCTCCTTTAACTGATAGTCTCCTCTTTCTAGTACCCCTGCAATCTTAACATTCATTTCCTTCATCTTTCATTACCTTCTACCTGATCTTCAAAACATATCTTCATCACTGCTTCCTGCTTCAGAGATACTTGAAAACCTTTCTGTCTTCTTATGGACATGCTGTTTTTCTTCCCCTTTCTTGTTTTTCTTCTTTGATCCACCATTCATCTTCAAATGCAGAGGTGTAACATCCTGCCATTTATATAAATGAATGAGGCAAGGATTTTTTTCTGGAGGGTCTTCAGCTGGAGGTCTAATTTCTGGACCCATCACAGGATTGTTTGACACTGGGCAAATCAGCTCTCTGTGCCTCTTCCATTTTCTTCTTATTGCTGGGAATAAGATTCTTTCTTTTTCATATGGCTTCTGTGGGAATAAACAGGTGTAGAATTATAAAGCAGTCAGACACATGATAATAGGGTTATGTAGAAATCTTAGACTGATGAGAAGTTTGCGGTGTTGTACATACATTTTGTATGTTTTGAGGACAACAAAGTGAGGCATGTTTTCTATCTAGTGTATTCACAGAGAAAAAGACTGTAAAGGACCTAATGCATTTCAGAGAGTGCAAACATTGGATGCTCATTCTTCTTCACCTTATCTAGGGTACTAATAATACTAAAGATTTATTTCCAACTTCCAAAGAACCTCAGCACAATCATTAATTATCCCAACCACGCTAGATGTGGAGATGACCTTACAAAAAGGTTTGCTTTGAGATTGTCTACAGCTTGTTCTTTCTTCTGGATTCCAGGGGAATAGCAGATTAAAATTCATTATAGTTTAAGAAACAAGAACAGTTTTACTTTTCAAATTATTGAGACAAATAAATTATATATGTGTATTGTTTTTGTTCACCGTTGTCTTCATAAGTGCAAGGAAGGAAAAGTTTTGAAAACTTTGAAATTTGATTCCAGAGCTTTATGAAGTTCCAACTCTAAACATCTCAGTCTCATTCTGGGCAACATAATTCTATAATAATAATTTCTTTTGTAATGTGTTTAAGACAAATTTTTTCTCTTCTTCAATGCATTTATCTTATTTCCTCTATTATTTCATCAAATCATATTGTAGAATCCTTTTTTTTTACAACGGATTGTAATTCTCATTTCACAAATAAAATTTCAAAGCTTTATAAGGTGAAACAGAAGGAGGAGGAAAAAAGAAAATAGTAATTACAAAAACACTTCCTCAGTAATTATGATTTTATACTTAAATGTTATCCATAGGGGTGGTTGCTTTTTGTTTTTCTGCTTTGCTTTGTTCTAAAAATCTGAACAAACTTTGGAAATATTTCTGAAAGCAACTTTCCCTGAGGGAAGGCTATCTTTTTTGCTCTTCATAGATGTTGACACAGTAGGTTTGGTGTTTAATGAAGAGGTATTTTTAGCCACCTAGGAGGAAGAAGAAAAGAGAAGTTATCAAGACATAGTCAACTTGTAGGTTATTAAACCCTGGGGAGGCAGACAGCATACCAAACACTGCCCATGGATTCCTAGTTGCAAATAAAACTGCATTGTTAGCTGTGTCTGCTTACATTCAACAAGTTAGTGAATTAAACTAAAAGGGGAATTCATAATAATAATAATAATTTCCTGAACACTGGTTTATAATTGAAATTTATATGTATTGCAACTATCCAGTTCTGAATTAAAAAAAGCCTTTTTCTGAAACACTAATTTGAATAAATATACTGCTGAGTCTCCAGCATGCTACCATTCAACATGTTAAGAAAAAAAGAAAAAAAAAAAAGTAGATTTTGAATAAGCAATAACCACAAGATGATTCTCTGGCTTCCAAGGCACACAGAATAAATCATACAGATATGCAAACATGTCAAATTAAAGTGAATTCCTTCAGGTAAGAGCTCTTTATTCTGAAACTAAAGGAAAATGAAAAAAAAAAAAGAATAATAATTGTGAGATGTAGGTCATAATTCTGTTCCACTGGTTTTGGTAGTAAAAAGCTGTAAGGTATGGTCGCAAATGTATCAGCAGCTATACCATAGTGAAATAAACCCAGCATGTGTCATAAAGGGATTGCCTTAGATAACCCATTTTATAGAGTTTCATTGTTTCAATGTAAAGTTTTCATATAGAGTTTGAAAAATGGTATAACTAAACTCGATCTTTCTCTCTTCTTTTCCTGTTAAAAAAAAAAAAAAAAAAAAAGGGAAAACAAAACTACTGTAACATCTTTACCAAGGAATTTTGAGCTTCAGCACAACTTGGGTTAAAAGCCCTGGGAATTAATATATTATTGTTTCAATATGTTAATACAAGTTGATTTTCACAATTTGATCCCAATAGTAAATTTTCTACCTCTTCCCAGCTAGAAGGGAATGATTGTGCATTATTCTCTGTCCTTTTCCTCTAGAAGCTAGAGACCACATTGGTTGGGATGGCTGTGTACATCTACGTACATGGTTACACGATGAACAGATATTATCTTCTTCTCCAGTATCTCTACACCCACAGTAACACAAACCACATGATGTATTTATTTTATGTGGCGTTTTTAAGTCCATTTGGAAGCTGAGAATGGATCATTGAGGAAAGAATTAGTACAACTGCAGAAAATTATTTGATACAGAATCATGGCTTCCACTGATACGGTCCCATATCTGCCCAGTTTGGAGTGAATGGTGAGGAGGAAGGGAATGTAAGAGAAGGTAGCACTGTTCTGTGTGGGTGTGGTGGTGTGGATGTTTCCAGCAGTGAAGGAGTTTCCCTGCCAGATTCTGGGCAGTGCACTAAACTTCATGGTCTTTGTGGGGAGCTAATCAGATTCACGTAGGAAATGAAACCGATCCTTTGTAAGTGTGGAAAGATCATTGAAAACTGTAGACTGTAAAAATAAGGTAAGAAAATACTGAAGTGAAAGACTGGAGCAATTCAAAGCTTCACGGGATCTGATTTTTATTTTTTTTCTAAATACAGAGGACAACTGGAGGAAATCAGGACACACTTTAGAGTATATCTGATGGCAATGTATATTATTATGAGGAAGCTAATCAGAAGTCAAGTCTATGGTACAGATTCTGTAGCACTTCATGTGAGATGGTTTTCATTTGATGTAGGTAGAGATGGAATTTTAAACTGTATTTGATAGAATGAAGTGTAATGCACACTACATAAGTGCAACAGAGAGGTATGTTTTTAATCAAAGACCCTGAAAAAAGTAATTAAGTCTGTAGGCACATGATAGTTGTGTTTCTAGTTCTGCAAGGAACTCAAGGGAGAACTCAGTATTAGGTGAGATTTCCTTTAAGGATGACAATTCCGTAGTTATTACAGAAAACTGTACTCATAAAAAGGACACATAAAGGTCATTTAAAATAAGAAGAGAGATGGAAATGCTTTATACTGGCTTCAAATGTAAACAAACAATGAGAAAGCTATTAAGACGTGTTGCTTGCATCAAAAGCACAGGCCAAATAAAATAGATGATTCTGTACTGCTGGCATAGAAAATTAAGACTCCCAGACTGGGATGTTTAAGACAATCTGTGCAAGGGGACTTTGTTCTCCATTTTTATTTTCACTCCACCTGAGAGTACCTTCTGGAAGATCTGCTAGCTTGCTGGGTGATTGTTATTGGATATGTTTTGCTAGCCATGATATGCTCAATATAGTAATTAACATGTAAATTAGAACTTAGTTTAGTAAGGATGATTTGAAATAGTTGCCAGGGCAATAAAGGTTTTTACACATAATCCTCTTTCCCAATCCAACACTTCAGTTAAAAATAAAGTACTACAGACAAAGTGCACAGAAGTATATTCTGTGTAAAAGCAGAATGATTCTGATTAGGTTTAGCTATTATTTGTGAACATTTTGTTCAGTAGAAAAAAAATAAGAACAAACAGACCTGCTCAGTAATTTTTGTATAGCAAAAATCTAATGCCAGATGCTGGAGACCTGCAAAACCATTGAAGAGGCAGATAAGACAAAATAATAACAAAATAATAGGGATCTGGTGGTCATGGATGCTTCCAAAGAAAAAGATGTATATCTATGATGAAAAAAATGATATATACATCAGTTTGTTATAAGAAGTAGTCTTATAGTTATTCGAGGTCATTTGCTACAGAAAATAGCAGAATACTAGAAGAAAGGAAATTAACTGTAACTGATTCTGTTATTTTTCTTCAGACATGCATAACAAATGCAACAGAACTATAACTTGTGGTATAATCACAGAAGGTGGAATCATTTTCACGCAACAATTATAGAGGCAATGCTCTATCAGAGCCTCAAAAGTGTTCAAACAATGGTGTGGGGAAATTTAGGTAGTGAAGTCACACACAGTGATTGTAGTTATACATTGCTTCTAAGTAATTGGAATTTCACTCTATATGTGTAGTTTAGAAGAGTACAGAGTATAAAGTGATGTAAACATCTTAAACAGTATAAAAGTACCAATGGTGGACTTGCTGAGATGATTGGACAGTAGCAAATCTCCTTGTAAAGATTTCTTCTTCCTGGAGGTTTTTGCTTGCTTTTACTTTGGTGGGATCATGTCTATTTGATTCATACTAAAAACTGGTAGCAAAAATACCTCCCCACCTCCACCTCAGGAGTAAAATATGCTGAGCAAATTAATGACTCATTTTGGGACCCTGAATATCTAAGCAATAAATTCTGGTTACTTCATAAAGACAGTGTGTTTTGAATAAAAAAATAAAAACACTTGTATAACACAAATCTAATAGATGACACTTATTTCTTCGTGATGTTTGCTAATAAAGCCTTAAAAGGTGCATAGGAAAATGTAAATGAGAAGGTAAGTTTCAATTTTCCAACTTCATTTTCATCATGTGCTAAAGGAAAATGTACCATCCCTATAGAACAATTAGAGATGATTTTTTTTTTCCACATGCTTTTATTTCCTTTCACTATGTAGGTTAGCACTTATCAGCTCCACTAATTGTAGAAAATGGATTCAGTCTCAGAGGAAACTTAACATTGCATTTCAGTAGCAGTGCGCCATTTTCCAAGCTCGAGACTTATAGTTTTAGACACCTGGGGGAGGTGGAGGAGGAGGTGCAAAAAACCCTCCAGAGACTGACAATGCAATATTGCAATAACAGTTTCTTCATTTTTCTTCACACCATTATAGCTGGATCCCTCCAGCAACAGGGGAGCCAGCTGCAATGTCATTGTTCCCTGCAATGCTTCAATAAAAGAAATACAATATGTGTTAAAACTGTAATGAAGAGAGTGTGAGGAAGAGATCTAGGTTAATGTAAAGTTAAGGTTCAATAAAGAGTGAGTGAAATTCCAGATTATCTTTATAGTTCTTCAATCAGAAGCATATATGTAGGTATAGTTTCAATATCAGGAAACTAAGGTGTCAACCCAGGGAAAAATTATGTATGTAAACAGGATAAACAGTAAGTAGGATTATTCAGTTTGTAAACTGAAGCATAGGTGGGAGACCTTTCTGGATCGAAGCCTGAGATGTTTTGTTCTTGGTATGTCCCTAGCTTAGTTTCTTTATCCTCCCTCACTCATATACACATACAGATGCAAACCTCAAAAAAAAGTTGAGCTGCTTTGTTCTCTGTTGGAACATAGATGTTTGTAATGTTCTTACAAAAGATGATACACATACTGAATTTAAGTCCTAATAACTACACCAAAGGGGTAGATTTTTCACACTATAGATACAGTCAGTATTTAAGTAGCAAAGACTTTGAAAACTATTTTCATTGTTTCTGTATATTGAGTATGATACTTCAGTTGAAGTTGTGGTAGAAGAACCATTACTAGAAGAATCAGGAAATCATATAAAAAAGATGGAATGGACCTTAATTAATTCTCAGTCTTATTTTAAGATGGCTGAAGGCAATGATGGCTGAAACAGGCAGTCACATGTGATGAATTCTGCAACATACATTTTTAGGAAAAATCAAGGCAGTGAGGAGAATCGATGAATTTCAAGCTAGAACAAAACTAATGAAATAGTGAAATAAAAATATTGTGTTCTGTGCAACACCATTAATAAAACTCCCATTAATAAAACTGGGGTACTATGTACACAAAGTTCCAGTGAAATGAAGGCCCAGTGTGTGATCACTATATACACATTTACCAAGATGGACTGACATCTTAAGGACTTAACTTCTGCAGAGAGTAAAAGGCCAAACAGCAACCATGAGTGAATATATAGGTTGCCTAAGCCTCCCCCTCCACAGTCCTGTCACGGGACATACACTGCCTTTCAGAATAATTGATTTAGGCTAAGATGATGATCACATTTTGGTCTTTGTATGTAAATGCATGACAGGATACCAACCACAGACAATCCGAGCAAGTCTCAACATATACAGTGTCGAAGGTCTACCTATATTTGTAAACAACATGATCAATACCAAAGTCTTAGAGGCCTTTCTGAAGGTTTCTTCTTAAATTATCTCATACTGACAAGATATAGTCAGTTTGATTTAATAGCAAGAACACAGCTTGCAGTAGCTTGCAGCTAAATCCTTTTAAAATTGATTGTTGAAAGAAAAATGAAGTTTTGTCAGTTTTTGTACCACATACTTTGTTTATTGTTTTCTTTGCTTGCTAAACTTGAGCCATAAGTAACCTTTTCCCTTTGAGGCAAATTCAATGAATTAAGATCTTCATAATTTATTAGTTAACCACTACTTAGTAGGATTCACTGAAACCTGGAATGCAATCACATAGGAGGACTATTCCTGAATAACGTATTTACATCTGTAAGAGTAGGAAAGTGAAATGTTGCCAAACTGAAACAGGTAGCCTTACAGGTGATGAAATTCTGGAACGTATGTTCTTCGGAAAAATAGGGGCAGTGGGGACAACCCACGAATTTAAAGCCAGAATCATAACTAATGAAATTATTAAAGAACAAAAGGAAAAAGCCCAGCGAGTCATGTACTATTATTATTCAGCCAGCAGAATTATTTAACACAGAAAATACCGTTTACCTAAAGAGATGAAATTTTCAGTCCAGCAGCTTCCTCACTGCATTTACAATCCAGTATGCCTGTTTCATGGCCACACCTGGGGTCCCAAACATCTTTGCTGCCCGATAGTTGTGTTGCTCACAGCTGTTGGGGTACCCTGGCAGGCCAGCTCCTCCACCCACCAGACGGAGGGCTTCCTCCTAGGGCCACATCACTTATTTCCAATCTCTGAGACAAGGCTCACATATCAAAAACAAGGGTATGAGAGGGAGAGGAAACCATCTAAGGCTTCAGCTTGACATGGAGTCTTGAATATGACCAGGATGTGTATGCAGGTGATGCAAACGGGGAAGTCCTTAGAAATCCCAGAGTACAAGCATAACTAAGGCTTTATTTGGGGTATTAATTTAACCCCCAAAGAGAAGATTTTGTAGTGAATAGCTGTCTTTGTGCAGACTATATAATTTTTTCAGTATGAGTGCTACACATTTCTCATAGGTCAGACCCAACAGAAGCTGCTTAACTTTCAAGAGCAGCTGGAATATGGCTTTCCAACAAAATGGGAGATTTAGAGTGCAAGGCTGGAAAATATAATTGATTTAGATCACCTACAGCTGGATTGCAGCTGAACAGTCTGAAAATATCTTTAGGAGAGACTTCATGATCTTGATCTTTTTCAGGTCTTTCAGGCTGATGCTCAGTGCAGCTTAGCTCCGAAAACAGTCTTCCTGTGTTTCCTACAGGAGTTTCTTAATATTTATCAAGTCACTTAGGATTGTCATCTGAAATGACCCTCAGGATGCGTTTGTTATGAGTGTTTTATGTACATAATGATGCTGAATTTGTAGAGCAGAAAGAATTGCATTCCAAGTCAAAAAGAGAGGAAAAATTAAGAGCAACCTCTAAATTTCCTTCTTCAGCACTGAAAGGTTGTATCATTTCTTTAGGCATGCAACAATTTGAGTAGATCTGTAACTGAAAATAGATCACAGGTAGGGAAAATACTTCTCTTTGTTTTCATTATAATAGCTTCATGAGAGCTAAACAGCAGTTGTAAGCATTGTGTTTAGTTATTTAAATCTCCGCTAAGCAGCAGTAATATTTCTCTGCTGACACACCTAGATGATGATTTTTAAAAAAAAGTGTTCTTTTTAGGTAATTGTGACCATACTGCAGCATTCTCTATTTCATAAGGTAAAATATGGATGTTGGTTAATTAATGACCTGGTTTGTATAACACAGAAATGGATGCTCTTACAGCCTCATTCAAACAAACATTTGTGCTGCAAAAATTCTGCTATCCCCCCTTAGACAAAACGCATTACCTTTGCTAACAAGGAACTGAAGTAAACCTGCAAATTCTTTCACTTGTGACAATATATTGCTGGTTTCAGCAATAACCTACTGACCACAATAATTACATGCCTGAGAGATGACCTTCTCATTACTGCCACGTCTACAGCTATGAGACAGCTAGAAATCTTCCAAGTAGATCACTTACTACATATTCAGCAAATCATACATGTTTCAGCACACATTTTATGTATTTTATTGACAGATAGAACCTTTAAAGTAGATAATGACATGGCATCTAAGGTGTTCTTGGTTTGAGGGCCACCGAGCCAGTTTTAATAAGTAGCAATTTATTGGACTGACTCTTCTTCAGTCTGTTCCATTTTGCTCTTTAAACATGCTGCTTTCTGTGATGCATAACGTATTCCTCTACCCATTGCTCCCAGTAAAGGATCATTGATGAATTTCAGAAATTAACTCATTTTTTTTTCCAGTTTCTGCTAACCTCTTCCTAAGCCGTCCTCTCTGCCCAATTAAGAGTCAAATCTGTATTCTATTTAAACCATAATACGTTAGGAATTTATCAAGATTAATTATTAACATTGCTTGGCTGTAGAAAATGAATTTGCTGGTTTTATTTGTCATTTGCACAGATTCTTCTTTCTCCTCTGTTAGCTATGTGACAGATGGGACACTAATAATGCACACGTTCTATAAACAACTCTTAAAATGCAAGGTATTCTTGTTTAAAAAAATCAGACATCTTAGATATGAACATAACATGAAACAGAACTATTTCAAACTTAGTGTAGCAGATCCTTTCCTAGCAGAGAATTTCTGAGAGCAGATTACCCATAGATCCATCCTTTTCAATTTTTTTTTTTTAACAGTTCAGCTCAGCAAGGCAAAGCTTAAAAAATAAAAGCAAAGCAAACCAAATGAAATAAAATAAGTTGCATAGCATACATAACCATCAGCACAAACACACATCAAAAGGAAAAAAATTACTTTAGAACTTACCAAGAAAAACTTATGGAAACTCATGGTTGTGAATTCAGGGAAAGAAGGTCTCCATGGACGTCCACAAAACAGTAAAAAGGCAGCAGTTGTGCAGCTCTTCCAATTCTGTCTTTCCAACATGAACTGCAACCTGCCTTGTGAACGTCATTCATAAGAAAGGAAAAAAATATGTTTCTTATGACAGTTCAGACACTGTCTTCTGTTCTTATAACAAATCTTGACCAAGCAGTAGATTAAGCATTTCAGAAGAATTGCACAAGGTGGTAACGCAAAGTTCTTATCAGAACATTATCAGAACATGCTAAGCAGATGTACATGACCAAGAAGTGAGAGCAGTAAATATGTTTCCCTATGCTGGAAAGTCTGACACAAGTCAGTAATTTCAAAACAAAAAAAAAACTCCAAACAAACAAACAAATAGTTACGGCTTGCAAATATTCTTATTATCAGGCAAAAATTAGACAAATAACTTTAGCCAAAAACACGCATGTTTTGAAGAAAGTTGTGAATTTATTGTAAACATGTTTTTTTTAGGAAAATTGTAAATCAGTCCAATACTGATCTGTGTTTCAATGCAAAATATGTGTTGGTAATAAAACACCACTTATGGCTGAGTAAAATTAACAGAATCCTGAGACGATATGAGGCCACATCACATTCGAGTTGTCTGAAAATCCATTATGTCAAAGAGACCGCTGTGCAATCTTAACAAGTCCTGGTTTAATAATAGTGCTTCTGATGGACCACACCATACCATGTAGTACAAAAATCTCTGTAAGGACTCGGTCGGGAGACAGGGTGGTGTTGCAGCAGTCTGGCTATGTGCAGTTACAGTTCAGAGGGAAGACAGGCAACATTGCCAAGGTTCTGCGAACCTTCTGGGAAGCTTGGTTTAGTGTGAAAGTCTTAATAGAGCATGACCTTGAGCAAAGAGGCAGGCAATTTGTGAGAGACTTTCAGTATGAATGCTTGCTCAGCAGTACTTTGAAAAGATCCGCCCATGCAGGTCACACTGTGTTTGAAAGGTGCAGAGTAACAAGGTCCTTATATTCCAAGCTGAATAAAAGACATACTGTGTAGTGCGTTGCTATTTTTAACATTTAGGATTTTCAGGTTATTCCTGACTATAATCTGTAACTCATATAAGTCCTGAAGTTTCACAAGGAAGTACTAATTTTGTGGTCAGATTTTTATTGTTTTCTGTAATGGATAAACTCTGATCTCCAATGGTATGCCTGATAGACTTGGGTTGGATTCCCAGGGCTAAATTTACAAAAGCTGAAGGAAGAATCAGGAATTTGGTATGGTTTTTTTTTTTTTTTTTTTAATGTAGTAAGGCTTGATTAGCCATTGAGAAGAGATTTTAAACAATTGAACAAAATCTTCCTTCATTGTCATAAAATTCAGCTCTAAGCTGAAACTGGAGAAATTTATGAGCTTCTCCAATGAAACATTTACTGGGGTGTCCTTTCATAAAATTTCCTAGAAATCCTATGAAGCACATTTTCCACAAGCCACTGTACTCTTTCAAACCATGTTCAAAGTATGTACTTCATCAATTATTAGTCTGCTCTGAAGTAGCCTTCAAAAATTTTAATAGCTGTCCTTTGCATGCTGCATGTGTTCAGTTGAAGAACTGCTAAAGTTGTAAAAAAGATATTTAAGATTTCAAAGTAATTCTAATAATCCACTATCTAACCCTTTTCTATATCCACTTCCTTAAACATGGTGTAAGTCTGAATCCTCTGTTTGCAAGTTTTACACACTGAAATTATTTTTGCTGAACAGTGGTCATACTGTTACTACAAAAAGTATACACAGCTGACAAAACTAGCTAGTAAGAAATATAGTTGGTGGAATAAAGCTGAAGTGTTTTATGAAGTATGTTGAGCTTTATCAATATACTATACAAAAGGTAACTACTGCTCTCCTGGTCATTTGTAATTTAAGGACGTTGGCAACCGTATTCTTGATGTGAACTATTGTTCAACATTCATGGAAATCCATACCTCATATTCTGCTGTGCTACCTTGTCCATGTTTAGCCTAAGTGCTTTCTATGACAGATTATTGATGAAGAACAAGTTTGAGAGGGAAATATGAAATCCCACTTATTTAGCAAAGTTGCACTTCTCCTAGAAGCTGAAGGGAAGATCTGCACAGCCCCCAGAGTAAGCTGATATAGATCCATATATCTTCATATTGTGCTTGGCTACCAACAATGCCAGGCTGCCATTGCCACTTATACAAACTGTGGTACAACACTAGCGTTAGGTTCTTCACCATCTTGTGTAACACCATCTTGGTCCCTCTATACTGGGCTTTGAAGGGACTATTGCAAAACAACTGCAGGAGCAGAAACTACCTGGGTTCAAGATGTGGCCCTTTTTGTTACTATTTCCTATAAAATAATGATTGCGGTAAAATTATTTGACAGAATTCATGCTCTTTTCTATGACACTACCGAAAATATATTATAAGTATACTAATAAATGATTCTATAAATATACTGTAAATATACTAATAACTGACAAGATATTCTCAGTATAATTTCCATGTATGTAAGGAACACTTTTTCTAAACTGTCTAACCATCTTAGTTTGCCATGAAAGATCAATATTTTTAATAATGAGGCAGCTTCATATTTCTAAGGAATAAATCTTTTAACGGTTCATTCTTGCCTTGAGATGGTGCTACTTTTATTTTTGTTCTCCTTCAATTACAGTTCCTGTATGATCATTAAGCCATAAACCCACTACACTGTTTTTATAGACACATTTGGAAGTGTTTACTCCATGCCCCCATACCTGTATAGATTTCCAGTGACAAGTATTATTTCTTTCTATGTTGCGTAACATCACTTTCTCTTGAAGGTCAGAGAGCATGTTTACACTATCCACATGAAGCTTCTGGGAACATCAATGAACACTTTACACATAGATGAAAGACTCATCAGGAATATTTGAGATTAAGACAGGGTGTCATTTCATTGAACTATAAAAGCTTTGTGCAACCATGTCATAAGTTCTATATGCAGTTCTGGACTGAATGATAAGAAGGATGTAGCAGAAAAGTTACAGAGGATGATCATGAAGATTATTAATATGATTGAGGCTTATAAAAATCAAGAAAATGGTGACTAAGATGAAAACGGAAAAATTTTGCACCAAATTAGAGATAGCAGACGTTCAATAAAAACTATTATTATTAAAGAAGGTAAAAGGATTTCTTTAGAGATCAGGTAGTGAACTGGAACTTGCTGCTACAAGGCAGTTGTGGAAGCAGACACAGCAGCAGCAGATTGAAAAAGGCAAAATCATGGTCCACAGCTCCATGAGTAATAAATAAAAATAATAGGGTGGTGTTTTATTTGCCTTCTAGTATCTCTAAAGCAATAATTGTGGAATAGGGGTGAACTCAAAAATCTGGCAAGATCTGAGCATTTTCCCTAACTGGCATAACACTGTTGAGGCAGAACTTGAGGCTAAAGAGATTGCTGATCTCACCAGCAGCGCATTTCTTAGATCCTCCTCATAGCTTTTCCTGTAATGTAAAAAGGTAAGTTAAAATAGCAATTTAGGAGTTGCAAATTGCCTAAAGCCTAGATTACATTCACCACTAATATTACATTCACTGATTAAACTGTAAACAGTTAATCATTTCAGCTAAGTTTGTTCCTTCTCTTGAGCTATTACAAAAGCTTTACAAAGATTGTTTTTTGTTTGGTTGTTGTTTTTTTTTAATAAAATCTTTACAAAAACAGCTCAGAGCAGAAACTGAATTTGTTAATTTAAGAAGGATATCTACTTTTCCAACAAAAATAACTTTTACAAGATGTCTAGTTCATACAGTTTTGATTTCAAGCTAGGGTTTTTTTGGCTATTTTTTTTTTTATCTTCTGCGTCCTTAACCAAAGAATTTAGTAAAAAGATTGAATGCCTTAATAGGATGGATTTTTTTTTCCATTAACCATGTCCCTTTTTGTGGAAATCAAAACATGGAGAAGAGTGAAAGGAACTGGTGTTTTATGAAGTTGAGACAAGGATGAGGAGTTTGTCTCAGAGTATCTTCCAGTACCCTCATTTAAATGTAGACAATGTTAATGAAAGTTGAACCTGGGCTTACTACCAATGTGATTGAAAATTCATTGTGTGCTCTCAGGTTGATGTATACAAGTGTAAAAGAACCCAGAGCTACTCAGTTTTTTTTTTAAGATGTCTTTGTCTTCCATTTGCAAAGCCTCTACTGCCCAGAAAAAAACAAGTCACTTTAGCATGATAGTGCAAATGTCAGTGGACTGTCTGTATTGCTTTTTCACAGATTTGAAAAAAACCTTTTGACCACGTCACACCTCATGTAAGTAATTATAATAGGCTGGAAATACTGCTGAATGATGCAGTTCGCAAAGCTTAGTTTTCTCTGTAAGTTTTAAATAGTAACATTTCCTGCATCCTGTTCTTGAAATATTGACCATCAGGCACTGATCCTAATTTTCTATCTAATCGGGGTACAGAAACCATGCCTGTGGTGAGTCATCTGTCACAGAGTTCCATTAGCAGATTTCACATATTGACTAGTAAAAGAAGTATTCACTTTCCTGAGATTGTTAACAATCTATAGAATAATATACATTATGTTTACAATTGCCATTAATAGAAGATTGATGAGGATAAACCTCATTTGTAACAAAGCTATTGGTCTGCAAACACTTCATAAATAAAAGACAAGCCTGATTCAATGAGCAGCTCCTAATGAGTATTTCAAACTTTATTGATGGCAAGAAGTGAAGTAATAACTACTATGAAGTAGTAATGTTGTTTTAGCTGTATGGTTTAAAGATGGAATAATCTTCTTGTGATCTTACCTCAATAAACTTTCCTCACTAAATCAACACTGTTCTACAATGTTTTAAGGCATATTGTCTGATTTCTGAAGAAAAGCAGTCAAAAGTATGAAGTGTAGGTGTCAGCTCTTTTCTGTTTACAGATCCATGCAGGTCCAAGAAACATAGATGCACAATGTCTGTATGTATCAAAATATTGGCACTTGTGTCATTTGTCAACATGAACTTTGCTAATGGATATGGACATGCACCCAGTTAATATTAAAAAGGGATTTTTTAAAAAAGTAATAATAGAAGCAATCATTTTAACACCGTAATAGTATCTATACTCGTGCTATTGAAACCAGAATTATTTTAACATCCATTTCATTGATCCTTCACTTAATTGTTAATGCTTTGACAAAATTTAATAATTCATCTTTTGCATGTATTTATTTGACTGGGCATTTCTCTAAGTTAAGTAGATATTTACTTAATTCACTTCATTTTAATTATGAATATAAAACTTGTTTTTTTCCAGTATTGTGAGAAACTGATCAACTTAATGTTGAATTTTTCACTGTTAAAACTTTTTTTTCGGGTTCAGGGAACAAACGTATAGTAGTCATCATCTTCAGTCACAGAGCTTCAACAGAATCCAGTAGGAATTGCAGAAGCATGGGAGGTTTTCCCTTTTCAATTTTTCCATTGAGAACATCTCAGTCACATTTACGCAATTCTGCTGGATGCCAGAATGGTTCTTTTCTTGTTGCTCATCAAAACATTTATCTTTCTGCAAAAAGGCACATCTTCATAATAATTGTAAGAAATGGAATAACCATTACTATCTTTTCACTGAGAGGGACAACATTGTTATAATAGACCTGATTACTAATTGCTTTATAGCCTATTTTCTAGCTATTTGAAGGAAGGTTTATGCTAATCAGATACTCAAGCAGGAAATAATTATATGTAGTCACTAAAGGCAACTGTTTTCCCCAGTCATAAGAAATATTTATTATATAAGGAGTCTTTAGAGAATAAATGTATTTATTCTCTTTCTTACAATAATTTGTGAACCTGTTTACGTTTACTTCTTGGAAAAATCTGATGACAAATAAAATGAGAAGTGATTTTCCATTTTTTATAGGAAACTCTTATAAAGGACATGCCTTCACTAATTGTTAAATAATAATCAGGCAGATCTTTATTGAAGTTGCCTCAGTTGCCTGGGCTTTTTTTGTTGACATCACTTTTACTACTCAAAGTTTCTTTAGATTGTGTTGTCTTTGTATTCATGTTGTGAATTTCACATTTTCAACAGCTTGCTTTCAGTATAATAGTTAGTAAATTTTGCACACTTAAAAACAAATTCTAACTAACTGTTAAAAGTCAGTTTAGACCCATTGAAAATATACTTGCAATAACGTAGCTGGCTGGGGTTCTGGTTAATAATTCCAGAAGAGTCACAGTCTGCTGAAAATATGTGGTTATAACAATGGCAACAAGATCACATATTTTGTTGAACATTTATTTTCTGTATTATAGTTCATGTTCAAAAAACTCCTTTCCCCTTGGCCAGACTAGTCAAGACAGCTCTTGTAAAGGTAACAGATCATAAAAGATGTCTTTGAGAACTGTGTCTGTTATTGAGCCTCAACAGTCCATGAAAATATGCCTCAGGAGCGATTAAAATCCACTTTGGTTCTCATTGGCCTGGGGTGTGATACCATCAGCTATTTCTGCAGTTTGATTTCTCCATCGCCAGCTGAGGAATATTTTTGAACTATTCTTCCTTCCCCTGCTACAAGCTGTGCTTGTAGCACAACACAGTGTTTATTTGCCTAATGACACTGTGGTGGAGAAGCTACAGTCTCAGAATCAGAAAGCGTTGAGACACCTGAGGGCAGCAGATTGCTGAATGGACAGAGGAGGCAGCAATCTTTACAAGAATTTGTGTCCAGAGTTGATGGAGGCAAAAGGCCATTTCTTATAATAAATAACCTCTAGGATGCAGTTGAAAAGACCTTCACTCGTAGAGAGGGAAGAAGCCTCCAGTACCAGATTACTTAGAAGGTTTTCATTATACATTTAAAACTACGTCTTTGCACTGACCTTGGCTATGTAAGACAAAATGAGTTACAAGAAAGAACTCTGTTCCTTTCAGCTGTTTAGTTAAAGTTGTAACCTATCTGTTAATTCATGTTCTTGTCTTTATTTTTTTTATCTGTCTATCCTGTAAGCCTGAAGAACACAATGAGAAATTTTGTATACTCAGTTATGTCATGAGAGATCAAAGTTAAGATTTAAATGAGTTTATTAATAGTCTTTATTCAGTATTTTCTTCTAGGGAACACAGTATCAAATCAGTTATCAATGACGTGACATTGCAAGAAACAAGTTCATGATCATCCTAAATCTTAATTCTTATGCTCAGCTGCAAAACAGGTTGTGTCTGTCCTGCAAATAAGAAAAACCTACATTTGTTGGACATATTATTAATGAATAACTCAACAAGTCTTAAAGAAAACTGAGTATCACAATTTAATTTGAAGTAGTCTGTGTTCAAGAGAGACAGGTCTTTTGTTGTGACATATCTTATGTTGCAAGAAACACCTTTTCATTTACAAGCATGCTTGCTATCATTCCATATTGAATACCACCCAAAAGATAAACTGGTGGGATGGTGGGACAAACTCTGAAGTTGTCAGTGAAGTTGATAAAGGCAGGATAGAAGGCCTCATTGCTGTATATTGTACAGGCAGAAAAGACAAAAGCTTTATGGGAGTTAGAAAGGATAAATAAATGAAAAAGCCTCAATTTTGTTCTAAGGCCTAAAAGAGGGATAAGGCTGTCTGAAAATAAGGGCATGCTTTGAATTAAATATGTAAATAAATGCTTTGGTTTGATTTGAGATTTCTGAGGGGTGGGATCACCTGTTTCTTGGAGAAGGACTAGGAAGAGGGGGAGTTGAGTTATACATCCTACAAAGAAATCTGTTCTCATTAGGAGATCACTGTAACCTTGGCCGAGAAGGTGGATCACAGGCAGGAAGACTGGAGCAAGCGTAGAATGCAAGTCTACAGTGCGGGTCCTGCCCTGATCTTTAAGGGACAGACCCAGACGGATGGATTTCAAGCTGTCCTGTGGATTTAGTGAAAGCAGAGGTGTATGAACAACAAACTGTTGAACAGAACAACAAAGCACCTGCTAAGTTTCTTGGAGAAAATCAACTTTGTCCATGTCTGCAGTTTCACAGGTGCATCTGGGCACAGATGCATCCCAAGGAGAGGTGAATTATGCCAAGCAGCAGCAGCAAGAACTGAAGGTAAGAAAGCAGGAGCTCATAGAAACAGACGGAACTGTATCCTGTGTGCTGGATTTCCTGGGAAAAAGGAATAGGCATCTCTGACTTAAAAATCCACCTGAATCCATCCCACATAGAAGAATAACTGTAGCATGTGGACAAGCTTGGAAACAGGACTTGCCGCCATCAGTAAAACAAGGAGATGAAAACTCAGAGCTGTTTGTTGTCCAGCCTGTTCTTGAAATAAACACACTAAAAGCTTGTCTGACTATGATTTATGCTGAGGTGTCAGAAAATGGTAACTTTAAACACAGGACATTACTGAAATGTAGAATTAACAAAAAGAGTTGCCTTTGGTCTAGTTTGTAAAGTGTCTGTTTCATATGATCTGTTTTTCTGAATAAAACAGGAACAGGAGGTTCACTGAGGCACAGCAGGGGCAAGAACTGAATCTTATACCACAGACAGGCTTTTTTCATGTGAATTATCTCCTTTATATAGGAAATATCTCTTCAGAGGAAGGAGGAGACAATACAAAAACAATATGAAGTGGAGCCTGAGTCCGCTAACTAGTAGTATTCCCCAGGAGTCAATACTAGGTCTAGTCCTGCTCTAGATCTTCATTAATGATATGGATGATGGGGCAGAATGTACCCTCAGCAAGTTTGCTGATGACACAAAACTGGGAGGAGTGGCTGATACGCCAGAAGTTCACGCTGCTATCCAGAGGGACCTCGATGGGCTCCTCATGGAGTTCAAAAAGGGGAAGTGTGAAGTCCTGCACCTGTGGAGGAGCAATGCCATGCACATGCTGGGGGTCACCCAGCTGGAAAGCAGCTTTGCACAAAAGGACCTGGAGTCCTGTTGGGCACCAAGTTGAACATGAGCCAGCAATGTGCCCCTGCAGAAAAGAAGGCTAATGGTATCCTGGGCTGCATTAGGCAAAGTGTTGCCAGCAGGTGGAGGGAGGTGATTTTTCCACTCTGCTCAGCACTGGTGAGGACACACCTGGAGTGCTGTGTCCATTTCTGGGCTCCTCAGGACAAGAGAGACATGGACATACTAGAGCAAGTCCAATGAAGACTCATGAAGATGATTAAGAGATGGAGCATCTCTCCTATGAAGAAAGGCTGAGGGAGCTTGGGAACATTTAACCTAGAGAAGAGAAGGCTCAGGAGTGGTCTTATTAATGTACCCAAATACCTTAAGGGAGGGCGCAAAGTGGACAGAGACAGGCTCTTTTCAGTGGTGCCCAGTGGCAGGATCAGAGTCAATGGGCACAAACTGAAGCACAGGAGGTGCCATCTGAGCATCAGGAAACACTTTTTTTTTACTGTGATGTCGACCAAACCCTGGCACAGGTTGCCCAGGAAGGTTTTGGAGTCTCCACCCTTCGACACGTTCAAAAGCCAACTAGACATGGTGCTGGACAACCATTTCTAGGTGGCCCTGCTTGAGCAGGGTGGTTGGACCAGATGACCTTCAGAAGTTCCATCCAACCTCAACCATTCTGTGGTTCTGTGATTCTATAGTACGTACACAAGGTCAAGCCTGTTTTCTGCAGAAAAAAATTATATCAGTAAATATATTTATCCATGCTGCTCTTGCTGTTAAAAGGACAATGACATTATTTCCTGCATCTTCATCTAATCTCTAGACGTGAAACCAGCAGACTGAATTCTTCAATTAACCCCAAAACAGAGAACTGAAGTAGCAATGAAATAACCAGTGGCAACCTTTGACACAGGTAGTGCAGGAGGCAACAAGGAGAGAAGCACTCCTGGACCTAGTACGGACAAACACAGAGGGACTGGTTGAGGACATTAAGGTAGGGGGCACCATAGGTTGTAGTGATCATGAAATGATAGAGTTCAGGATCATGGGTTCTACGCACAAAACAACAAGAAGTAAAATTACAACCTTGGATTTTAGGAGGGCTAACTTTGACCTCTTCAAGAAACTGCTTCGAGAGATCCCGTGGGCTAGCAATCTGGAAGGCAAAGGGTCTCAAGAGAGCTGCTTGGTATTCAAAGACCACTTTGTCCAAGCTCAGGATCGGTGCATCCCTAAGAGTAAGAAATCAGCCAAGAGACGCAGGAGACCTGCATGGTTGAGAAGGGAGCTTCAGAAAAAGCTCAAGTGGAAGAAGTAAGTTTACAATAAATGGAAGAATGGACTGACCCCTTGGGAAGATTACAAGAATGCTGCCAGAGCGTGCAGGGATGAAACAAGGAAAGCTTGACTTAAGCCTTGCTTAAGCTTGGCAAGGCGTTCGACACAGCCTCCCGCAGCATCCCCATAGGGAAGCTTAGGAAGAGTGGGTTAGATGAATGGACAGTAAGGTGGGTAGACAACTGGTTGAAAGACAGAGCTCAGAGGGTCTTGATTACAGGCACAGAGTCTAGTTGGAGGTCGGTGACGAGTGGTGTTCCCTAGGGGTCAGTACTGGGTCCAGTCCTCTTCAATATATTCATCAATGACCTGGATGAGGGAATAGAATGCATCCTCAGCAAGTTTGCTGATGACACAAAGCTGGGTGGGGTGGCTGACACACCGGAAGGCTGTGCCGCCATACAGAGAGAGCTGGATGGGTTGGAGATTTGGGCAGAGAGGAACCTTATGAAATTCCACAAGGGCAAGTGTAGGGTGCTGCCCCTGGGGAGGAATAACCCCATGCACCAGTACAGGCTGGGGGCTGACCTGCTGGAGAGCAGCTCTGTGGAAAGAGACCTGGGAGTCCTGGTGGAGAACAGGATGACCATGAGTCAGCAATGTGCCCTTGTGGCCAAGAAGGCCAATGGCATCCTGGGGTGCAGCAAGAAGAGTGTGGGCAGCAGGTCAGGGGAGGTCATCCCCCCCCTCTACTCTGCCTTGGTGAGGCCGCACCTGGAGTGTTGTGTCCAGTTCTGGGTTCCCCAGTCAAGAAGGGCAGGGAACTGCCGGAGAGGGTGCACCAAAGGGCTACAAAGATGATTAGGGGATTGGAACACCTCTCTTATGAGGAAAGGATTTGGGTCTTGTCAGTCTGGAAAAAAGATGGCTGAGGGGGGACCTTGTCAACACTTATAAATACTTAAAGGGTGGGTGTCAGGAGGATGGGACCAGGCTCTTTTCAGTGGTGCCCAGTGACAGGACAAGAGGTAATGGGCACAAACTTGATCATGGGAAGTTCCACCTAAACGTGAGGAGGAACTTCTTTACTTTGAGGGTGGCAGAGCACTGGAACAGGCTGCCCAGGGAGGTGGTGGAGTCTCTGTCTCTGGAGACATTCAAAACCCACCTGGACGCGTTCCTGTGCAACCTGCTCTAAGGTGACCCTGCTCTGGCATGGGGGTTGGACTAGATGATCTCCAGAGGTCCCTTCCAACCCTATGATTCTATGATTCTATGAACCTTACTGGTCTTTACAAAGGAAAACCTGAAGGCTGAGTAGGGCAACTTTTCAATGTCTCATGACTCAGCTTGCACAGTTTCCTTGTACGCACAATATACTTGAAGTCTTTTGAGAATAAAATAGAGGTGAAAACTTGGTGAGAAAAGTCATGTATTTGCAATAAAATGTAACAGTTCCTGAAAGAAGTAAGTTAAAAATTCACATGCTCATTGTATGTCTTAATACCAAAAATCTCACATAAGATTACACTTCTAGAAAGGAAATTTAGCTACATTTAACCTCAAAAACATTTGCGTTACAATTATTAGTGGAGGTGTGAATCAATTGTCTTTCCTGTCTTATGCATGTTGTATAATCATTTCTTCATGGTACCTCATAGAATTGCGTAATAATTATTTATTCCAAATATTTCCTTCAACAGTAGTCTATGAATATTTCTTTTTAAAAATAATCAATTTCAGTATTAGAAACTGCTACATATAATATAAATAGCATTACTCTGTAGAACTGTATGTCCATGGTCTAAACGAGAACAAGAAATAATTTTGTCTGGCACTTGTTTAAAAAAAATAACAGTTAATCATTAAAGAATAATTTTCTACTAGCAATGAGTAGAAAACAAGACCCCTTTACACTACAGTAACCTAAGTAAAACTTGAAAGTTAGGTATCGTGTCATTTGCTCATCTAAAAAACGTTATAATACTCTAGCGTTATTTTTTAAAATGTTTCCTGTGAAGAGTAAATGTTTCAAAAAATGCAATATTGATATGGATTCAAATGTAAAGGAAGTTTCATATTTATATCATTCCTGAGCTTGCTACTAAGACTAGCTGCTGAATATATCAGTTTATGAGATATACGCTTAATTGTAAAGGCTCTAAAATACATTTTGGTGACAAAAATTGTATGAAGAAAAAAAAACACATCAGTGAAAAGAGCTATAGGTAACCAAGCTAGTCTGTGTCATTTAGAATGAAATTCATTTTAGTATGGAAAAAATCTAAACTTTTTATGTGAGGAGGAAAGATTCTTGGGTCTGTGTGTCTGACACACATTTCTTATTTCGAGGGACTCCAGTAGATAGTAAGTTTCATGTAAGGAATGTATTTTTTCAGAATTGGCTTTACATTTTTGATGCATAGATTTACAGATGAATGCAACATTCCATGAGTCAGGACTCTGAAAACAGGAAGGCCAATGAACAGATATTGAACAAAATTACTTTGTCTGCAAAAATGAATGGAAATAATGTCCAAAATCATAATATCACCTATCCCTGTGCTGTATTATAGGGCTTCACTAAATCAAAGAAATACAAAACTCTTCAGACTTATCTGACTTTAGTTCCCTCTCATATTGTTTGATCGTTATTATTCCTTATGTATTTTTAAGAACGGCTAAAAGTCATGCACTGGTATTTTTTTCCTAAGTAAGTGGTCTACTTCATAACAGAGCTATTCTGACACCATTCTCTTCTTCCTATGATGCTGTCATCCCTCTTGCCTTTCCAGCACGCACATCTGCAGAAGAAAAATCTACTTTTCTGACTTCAGCTCTTAACTGTTGAGGAAAACAGTATCTGTGTGTGTCACTTAGGGCTCTCGGGGGAGATTTATTTGCTACCACTTTTTCTGCACTAAGAACAATAATAATTTGAGAAACCTTGCAACAAAATTATTTAGCAGCAAACAATAGGACTTACTGGCCAACTTGACCTGTGGTATCACCAACAAGACAGTCACATGAAAACAGCAGGACACTGGACACAAAAGAAAAGGTGTGTTGGTTTATCAAAATGGTGACCAAGAAAGAAAGGTGAAGGATAGACTGTGGAGCAGGACATTAAAGCTGTTGTTGCTCTGGCCATACTCCCATGTAAGTAACTGATGTCCCTGGTCAGGGCCTTCGGGTGCTCTCCCAAGAGCTGGCAAAGGAGCACCCCAAGGGCTGGGACTGGACAGCCAGACATCCTAGCAGAGGCAGTGGCAGCACCTGGCTTAGCTCTTCAGCCCATAAGGCATCAAAACCTTGGGCAGTAAAGGCAATAAAGCCATTCTGAACAGCCAAAATACCCCACAACACTATATATCAGCGCACACAATGGAGGTTCCCATGTTTCAAATAGACACGAATGGGCCTTTTCTGAACCCTAAGGTTACCAAAATCAATTTAACTGTGCTAGTGTGGCACCAACCTGAGTTAAATTTGCTCTGCTGTGAAGAAACACAGCAAGACTACCAGAGACACAACTTGATCAGAGTAAATTTTACAATGGAGCAGCTCTTAGCAGCAACAGAGAAGTTAGACCCATTTGAAAGGAAAAAGGACAGTAATTCCCTCACACAGTAATGCAGATTTCCTCTATAAGTAGGTTTATATTCTTTCTCTTTTATTTTTTGTGGCTAAGTGCTCCTGTTCCTTAAGTCAAAGTGCAGCTGAACATAAAGGGAACCATTATGTGGGGTTTCTTCTCTAAAAGGTCAACAGACATTTTAGACCAACAACACTTATTCCAGAATAAGTGTTACCATCTGTCATCAGTTTTACTTTGATGTAATAATAGATAAATGATCTTTATGTAGCTACATATTCTGCGGTGTTCAGAACAGTTAAGAAACTTCTAGTATTACATATAAGGTTCATTTTGAGTACGAAAGGAAATATGAATCGGTCATAATCATAAAGGATTTGCCAGACTGAGCTAGAGTAATATTATAGCAGTATTTCATAATGCAAACTTACGGAAGTGTTATCCATGGTCTCTCTCTCTTCAAGATAAAAATATTGAGGTAAATAGGGACAAATTCATCAAACTGTAATCAGACAATTGATTATGAGTGGTAAGACTTTGCAAATATTGTAGAAACAATAACAACAAAAACAACAACCAGAGCAATAAGAATACTGTTAAAGTCATTCAATACACTGCAAGAGTAACCAACAAACAAGATATGTAAATAACAGAGACAGATTTTTTCTGTGCCACAATATTTAAAGTCAGCTGCAGTGCGAATGCGAGTTGATGGAGGAAAGTTACAAGTTACTACGGCTTCATAGCAGAGAACAATCACCGAAAAAGTTGTTAGCGAATAGCAAGAGGAGAAAATTATCACACTGTTAACACTCTCCCTTTAGTATCTCTGTTAATGCAGGTCTCGATTTCTTCTATTCAACAATACTTTGCCCCTCAAGTACCTCCATTATTTGAAAGGATAGGTGTGCCTATTTGAAGACTAAAATGCTAACACTTGTACTATTCTGTCTCAGTGTACAGATGGTTTTAAGCAAAATTCGTACCATTATAACAGGTTTGATCCAATTGTGAAAAATATTGTTTCATCAATGTTATAAAAAGAAATCTCATGGTTGGTATGTTTTTATAAATGCTACAACATTAAATTTGTATTGTCTGTTTCATGCTACTCATCTAAAATCTTGTTATAGTCAGTGAAGATCCTGTTGATTCAGTGAACAAAAGTTAAGAGCGATACTGTTGAGCAATAACATTTTTTTCACTGAAGCAGCTGAACCAGGGTCTAGGTGATCCTTCTTCACAGGATCTCTGCTTACTACAACAGCAGCTGAGACACTATTGCTACACCCGCGTTAGCAAGCCGTGCAAAATGGGAAGAGTGGATCTGCAGAGCAGGAGAGCAGGTGCCAAGGATCTGATGCCCACATTATAGACATTACTGTTTTTCATTTGTATCACATCTAGGCTAATCCCATAAACTGAACATATTTGCAGCTGGAGTGTTTCTAGGCGAGTCCCTGAAATTTCCATTTTGGGCTTCCAGTTCTTGAAGTACAGAACTGAATCGTACCCTGGGTTCAATTCACTTCTCTAAAAATAAGCAACGTGGCACCATTCCAGATATTCTTGGAGGTCCGCGTGGCGTCCAGTTGCCATTGCAAAATATCCTAGGCCTCCTTGCAGCATCTGTGTTTTCTCTGACAGAACCCATGCAGTTCTTTCATGTATCCACAGGTGTGTCACAAAGATACTGAACACTTTCATAGCTATAACTGAATTAAGACATGGGTCTCTGTAGGTAAAATGGGGAAATAAGGTAGAGAGCAATTGTGTCTAGCTCATTCTTTTAATACCTTGATGCTTCCTAATATGTTAGTGGCCTGGCTGGTGGCAATGAAACATTCCTTTAGGACACTTTTTCCACTGACTACAATAATCTGCAGTTTTTTACTAGCTCCGAAGAAAGAACTGCATAGATTCCTGAGAAAATACCATGGATTAATACAGAAAATAGAGATGTTTATTGAGAATTTTTAATCAGCTAAAGGCTCTGTATTATAAGTATATTCTATTTTCCTATGTGGGGGCATATATTATGATATTAATGAAGGTCTGGCACAAGGTTCAGTATGTACCAGAACTGAGCGAACTAAACTGAATGGGAGGTGGAACGAAAAATTTTAGATTAACAGGGAAAAACTACATATCTTATTACAGGGAAAGCTAAGACTAAATGCAGAAAACCTGCCCCCTCTGCAAATAAGCTGTCTGTACAGATTTAATAACATGGCCATCATGAATTCAGTACTATATGCATCCCAGAAAACATATATTGAAATGAGTTATTTTCTGATTGTTTTATTTATTACACAGATGTGGTTTTCAATTTAATATAATGCTGAATATAAACTACATATTTTAAAAATCAGAACTTGTTTTTTACAGTCAAGAATGGAATGTATTCTGTATCTCAGGAGTCACAAACCAATTAAACAAAAGAAGGAAACAAATAAGGATTCCATGTTACAAAGGACAGAAAAAAAACTCAATCAGGATAAAGTAATGAGCAGAATCACAATTTACTTCATCTCTAGCAAGTGAGAGAAAGTTACCTACTGAGAATATAAATAAGGCAAGTCAAATACCTCAAGATGTATCTGAAGAAATTTTTGTCTTATCAGATAATGAACTTGGGGTTTGTGATGGGAATGCTAATGAATTCATTTGTAATGCGGATAGCAATAATAAAGATAAAGTGACTCTGTTGGAAAGACGTATCCCATTCTTTGTTAATGTCTAATCAGAAATTAAAGAGACTGTGAATAAAACATTACAGAAAGTCAGATATCTGACTTAATAACATAAACCTACAATTTTGAAAGCAAATTTTCCTGAGTAGTATGTTAAAAAAAAAAAGCAGAATGCCATATCTTCCCCTGATTAACGCATGCTTTGGCTGCCATTTTACAGAAATACCTTGAAATTATTTTTGAAAAATAATCTTATAACAAAGTCTTGTGAGGTAGATTTTCCCATATATTAAGGAGGACCATAAATTTCACACAGTAAAATGGCAGCTGCTTGGCATCAAGGAGTAATATTTCTTTTAGTGTAGGATAGAGTACAAAAAAAGTAGTCACAATAGATCAAATTTAGAAAAACAACAAAGAAAAAGGATCCTAAAAAATGTCTTGCAATTAGTGCATTGGCATGTAAATAAAATCTTTTAAATATATTTCATTTAACCTCTATATTGTTTAGTAATATAATTTACAAATTATGCATGTCCTGTTAAATAAAAATTAATTGTTTAATCTATGAAAAAATCTATACGAAGATCCAGCTGTGCCAACCCACTTGATATAGATTATCTGAAAAAAACCCTAATATAGAATCCTGACATTTGATTAAATGGTAGGTCCATGAATTGTTGTTTGTTTTTGTTTGTTTTTTTTTTTTTTTTGTCACAGTAATGTTGCTTAATAGTATCTGAAGGAATATATTTACCCATTTCCTTTAATGTGGAAATTTTGTTTTGTTTTACTGTATTAACACACGGTCTTTAGAGGCAACTAAGATAAAATGGGTGTCTTCAAAAATGCTTATTAAGCAAGGAAAAGGAGCTATTCCTGGTTTAGGTCATGAGTGTATTCAGCAAAAAGCATTGTAGCGTAACAAGCCAAGGGAAAGGGAAAGGGAAAGGGAAAGGGAAAGGGAAAGGGAAAGGGAAAGGGAAAGGGAAAGGGAAAGGGAAAGGGAAAGGGAAAGGGAAAGGGAAAGGGAAAGGGAAAGGGAAAGGGAAAGGGAACGGCCAAGTCACTGGCCAAGAAAAGGACTGGAAAGGATCTTCCCAGCTCATCATCCTCACCTGTGCATACTCTACATTGCAGAAGGTGTTTCTTTCATTAATTTTTTACACAGTAACAATACGGTTTCATCAGGACTGTTTCATTACAGTAATAGTGCCTATGAGAGCATACTTTTATCAGGCACAGATGTTGTACACATCAATTGGCTGTTTAGCTTTCTTCACGTGCGTTATTAGCAAATGCTTATTGGCTACCTATATGACTATTACTGACTAGAGTTATCTATTAAGATTTATTAATTCCCTAGCATAAGATTATAAACTAAAAACTATGAAGCAAGGGCTGGAAAGGGAAAATTCATGTTTCAATTGCAATCACTTCCTACAAAACCCAACTTTACCAATGTAATAATGTTTAATAAATCCGTCAGTGTGAGGCTGTGAGGATAACAGCCCTTTGGAATAAAAAGAAGAAAATGTACTGCTGCAGCAGCCTGGGGTTGTGTATGTGGCAGGTTGCATACAAAATGAAAGGCAGACTGTAGTGTTACAAGTGAAAGACTGCAGACTTAGAAATGTTAAGACTGTGAGCTTAACACAGGTCAAAGCGCTGTGCCACACCAACACTGGTACGTGCTGGTTACAAGAGTCTGTTACTCCCCCCCACTTTCCCTAAAAGCTCCGTGATCTAGTCCTGCACATAACAAGACAGAATCCAGCAGCCATCCCATTCAGCAGGTCCCACGAAAGTGATCTCATTCACCGTCTTTTCTTTCCAGAATACGTGCACCATTTGAACTGGCATATACTTTTGCAACAAACTAGAAACCACGGTAGCTTTGACTGGAGCCAAGTCAATAACTCAAATGTGCCGGTTCCTTTGCAGCAGAATCAGATAACTTCAAATGGCTCAGGGATTAATTTACAGACACAGAAGACAAAAGGGGTGCATGTTGCTGGCTGTCTAGACAGGAATTCCTTTTCTTCCTTGTAGTATTGCTGATGCCTTCCTTGATACACCTCTGAATGGAATTTTCTAAGTACGTACAAATTCATTCAACTAAGTACTAGTCTGAAATAAATGAGCTCAGAATTAATCCTAAAATGAATGTAACCGTAAAATGAATGTATTGGAAATCACTTTTATAGTTTCTGAATGTAGTTATTATGCAAACAGTGGGAATTTTCTCCATTTACCTTGTAGATTTGAAATACAAAAAAGGATTCTTCTTTACAATTATTCCAAAGATCGTTTTAATGTTGCCCCCTGCTTAACAGGTGCAGTTTTAAGCATTTTGAATTGTTGGTTAGTAAATATTTCTGTCAGCTTAATTTAGTTCCAAATGTTCTCAGAAACTAAACATAAAAGCTGTAGCTAAGGGTAAAGTTCATACACATGAAAACATCTAACAAATACTCACAGAGGAATTCTTAAATATACCCAGACTTTTGCTAATTATTTTTCTTATATTCTTGGCAAATTTAAAAAGCCATTTTAAATTCAGAATTGCATGCTTTGTTTTTCAAATAGAAATATGAAAAATATTGTTCTTTTCTACATGTCCACAAATGTTTCTTCAGGCTTTTGAATGTAGTAGCCCATACTTTATCTAAGGAAGATATTTATAGTTATGCAGATAATTTAAAGAGTGATTAATGTTGCATAAAGAAAAGGAATAATTTGGAGACAAAGTTTATCATGCTCAAAATTGGTCTATATTGCCAAAGGAAAATAAATTGACTGTTCTTGAGTTAATCTCCAAATAGCCTAGTTTTGTTAGAGTAGTCACAATGCACCCTGATAATTCAGATGTTGGTCTATCCCCATGCTGCACCCTCTTACACATGATTTTTTTTAGTGATATTTACTTAATTATTTGAATCGTATTTGAGTCTCTCTCAATTCTTTCCTAGTGAATTCTGGGAGGACTTGTCTGTTTTTTGCTGGTACCTAGAGGACACTGAGAAAAGTCCTGGAGAGAGTAGCTGCATTGAAATAGACACACAGCAAAAAAGGGCACATCCACAGAAGTTTTTAGGCACACAATTGCCTATGAAATCACAAAATTCCTGTGATAAATAGTGGACAGTAAGGCATTAAAACTGGAGTCAGAAAGCAAAATGTCTTTGTAGGCTGTGCTGTTAGAAGCAGATAAATTATACTATTTTTAGTTCTTGACTAGACACACCAAGAGAAAGATAAGAATTTCTGCACATGATGGGACTAAAATTAAGTGAAATAGCTGAGTTCTACTATAATTAATTTTAAAGTGAAAAGATTTTGTTCATAATAGGTACTACTTTACCCAATAATATTTAATCTTAAGATAATACTAATAAAGTCTTAAAAATAATAATCGTATAGTCCTAAGATTTCATAAATAAGTATAAGGCAACTTAATAATAATGTAATATAACCTTTAAGATTTCATGAACATGTGTAAGGTTTCCATAAATCTAGGTCTGCACATGCTTTCGTATTTTTTTGATTGCTTAGAAATATGAAATGAAATAAAACAAAATAGTGAAAAGAACTAGGTGATTCTGCCCAATTCAACAAATGAGAGACCACATGATGGGGAACCTTGTCCCCTACTTTCAGTGCAGTCAGGGACCGTGTCATGCATACATGCCTTGTTTTCCTACCACAGCATTGACATTTGCTGCTTTATCAAGATCATCCCTACTTACAAAACCGAAAGCATTAGAAGAGCTGGATACAACAATTACAGCACCTAACTATGGCTGTCACAGGTCCTCCAACTGTCAGATGTGGGGGCACCTGGTTTCAGCATAAGTATAGAGATCCTATACAGTTTCTCCGAGAGCTAAAAAAATACACAATTATTTGTCTAGAGCAGTGACAGTTACAAGGTTGAAATAAACAATTTTAAATATAATAATGTTTATCCGAATCCTACAAGTGAGACACAGAATGTGCTTTGATCAATATAGTAATTGGACTATAGCCCAAATATTAAAAGTGTGTTCATACTTTTGACAGAAGGCGGCGACAGTTCAGTGCAAGAAGAAAAGGGTCATCTCGTATAAGAACGCCATGCTTTAAGCATCCACCCCTTCTTTCTTTCCAGTGACATCCTACTGGAACATATTCCTTTCTTAGCACAACCTGGCCTATTATCAACAAACAGTGTGTAATATACGTGTTCATGGGTTGGTACTGAATGAGGTTAATTAATGGTTCTTCTTACATAGATGTCTGGAATTAAAACAAAAGGCTCAAACCCTAAAATTAGCAGTGGCAAGTAACCTATAATTTTTCCAACTCCTCTACTAATTTTGATTATTATCCACTGCACATTTGATTTATTGCCATTTTCTTTGACCTCTTCACAGCAGAGATGAAAGCTTTGTTGTCGGGGTAAGAGAAGCACCACGTGGTTTCTTTACCACCAGGGATACACCACGTTAACTTCTCACAGTTTGTGGGTTACTGCCCCCACCAAGATGTAGGCTATTAAACATCCTTTTTCACATCCTTCTTCTAAACATCCTGCAACTGCGTTGCAGAAAATGTACTTGAATTTAGTGGCCCTGGTATTCATAGCTGTCAAATGAACTGCTGTTAACTGGGACTGCACGAGTTGGCTTAACACCAGCCTCTGGCCAGCTGTGACTCCAAAATTATTTAATGAAGAAAATGAACAATGCATTTTAATCACAAAGCTAGGACTGCAGAATTCAGCTTAGGAGTGGTGTATGTCTTAGCTTGCAATTTCTAGATGAAAAAAAGTAAGTAAGCAGGAAATTATTTAAGTTGTATTTACTGCGGTTATCGTCTCTATGGACAGCATCCTGAGGGCGTGTTCTCCTGGGAGCATACACAGGTATAAGATCTCCTGAAATCTGAACTAGAGATCTCTAAGTGAAATCTGAACTGCCACCAGCTTTGGCAGCCTCGGATTGGAAATCAGACCGGTCTGTTGGATTCAGTGCCTAATTTCAGGGCCATTTTGTGATGTTTGATACCATTTAAATTGCTTCTTTAAAGCAAAAGACTTGTCTGTTGGAGTCCCTTAATATTGTTGTAACTGAGGGATGATGAGGGGGAGGAAGCTGAGAGCTGCTGGAGGGAAGAGAAGGAGCAGAAGTGATATTTCCGTAGCTGACACTTTAAATATGACAGCAAAAATACACAATGTTTCTTGACAAAAATGTATCACTTGAGGCATTTAAAGAAGGCATTTAACATACAAATGAGGAACAGTGCTAGAAGGATCAACAGGTCTTTGCCAATCACTCTATGAACTATTAGGATTTTACATTGCCCTTTTTCTGGATTAATGTGCTAACAGTGAGGGAAGTTCTTTCAGGGCCCTAAACATCCCCTGCAGTGCATGTGCCAAGACAAGTCAGGATACTTCTCTCAATATTTGGAACCTGCAAAATATTCATATGACATTAAGATAATAAAGTTGCATTTAGTTAAAACAGAAGTAGAAGTGATCAATGGGGCCTTTCAAGGTTATGCAGTCAGATAGCAGAGTTCACTCTCCCTCTCCAAAATTCATTACACTGAAAATGAAGGGAGGCAGAATTTCTTTTTGTCAATCCCAAAATAAAAGCATTATGTTGTGCTGTACCAGAAAGTGCTCCCAGGAGGTTAATTTCAGAGCTCATAAAAGATACATAAAGTGCCATCTGAAGACTATATCCTTATCTGTCTCAAAATCCTGCCTATGCTCCTGAGCTTGCCAGAAACATATGCAAACACATGCATAAACTACATTATACTAGCATAGTTCTTTCTTCCTTAGCTGAAGTCTGAAGTCTGCATCACTAGATTTTGATCCAGGGAATTTTCATACGTATTTCAGACACGCAACACAGTAGATCCTACAGCAAAGGTCCTCAGACTCTTCTCACAGTGAAAGAGAAATGCCTTAGACCCAGTTGCTGTATTCCTTGCTAACCCGAAGTAGCTATGTGGAAGAATGAAACACTTTGCCTGGTACGGCAATTCGTTGGGTAGCCCCTGGGAATCTCTGTGCCTCCTCGCCTTCCTGTGTGACTTTGAGCCATTCAGCTTGACCTCATGATGAGTTGGACTCCTGAGTCGCAATATACCCCACGCCCTTAGTATGCAGGTTAAATTGTGTACCATATGCAGAATCATTGATGCAGTTGTCGAGAGTATACAGTGATTCGTTCACAGATTGTCATAAACGTAGACACCCAAGAGCTAGCAGTTTATTTCAGGCTGCCCATATGCATGAGGGAAGTTATTGACAGTATGTTACTCAGGCATTACTGACAGGGGACCTTCATCTTCAAATAGTAATGAAATGTGAGTCATCCTGATTCAGAAATAGTGAATCAGAGTCATTCATTTGTCTATGAAAAATGTCTTTGCATACTTGGGAAAACAGCCATTATAATTAGAACATAAAAAATTGCAGGTGTAAATTTCGGGGTTTTTAAACATGAATATTTCCACATCCAAACGATTAACTGCCTATCAGTGTCCTAAATTAAGCACATAAACACTGTTATCTTATCAGCCATATGGTACATCTTCGCACATAATCCTTCCTAGCTCAAAGACAACTTTGTGTACATTTATTTGGAAGCCCAATAAGCATTCAGGTTTTGCCACTTTATGTAGGAAGAACCACTAAAACTAGAGTGGTTGGTTAATTCTTAGTTCATTGATAACAAATGCGTCCCTTATGTTAATAGCAGAAAACTTTGAATCTGCTGACATGCCTGTCTTTTCTAGGGATTTTTAAAGAAGACGTGTTCTCCAGCATGCCATATGAACTCCTAGAATAATCTCATTGATGTCAATGGAGATATACTGAAAGACATACGACCAAATGGATTTGTGATGGCCATAATCCAGGCAGTTCTGCCTAAAACTATATAACTTTGAAAAACAAAGCCAAAACATTTGTGTGAGTTGTTCAAATTATTCATTCTTATATACACCTTCTATTTCTTTTCAAGTTCTTCACAGTCTTCTTTATCATAACTAACTCAAAAATTCAAACATTTAATGAAGATTGTCAACATTCTGCCGATATTTGCCAATTGAAAGAAGATAATCTATCTTTGCTTTATATTTTGTCCCTTCCCTTCCCTCTTCCCTTTCATGACTTATTTATTTTCTTTTCTTTTCCAATTCCTAAATTTATTTAATACACTCACCAGAGGTATTGCTAGAACTTTGTGAATGTTTCAGTAAATTATATCATCTTCTTCTTTCTGACAGCTATCTTTTGACACAAATCATAGTATTTTAACAGATTTGTCCAGAGTTTCCTTAGAAAAAATGTACTTTATTGTGTTGTTTCAAATTACCCATCATCAATGTGAGTCCTGTAAGTTATAACAACACCAAAATTACCTTTTTGTAAGTACATATGCCACTCCCAGCTGCTGTTTGGGTGTATTTTTTGGCTAGATTATTTTTCACTTTGTTAAATTTATAAGTCCTGAGAATCCTTCCCTTGTTCTGAATCTGAATTCATCTCACTTACGCAACCACCCAGCGTTGGAGTTCAGTGCGCCAATTGTTGCACTACGTTTCATCTCATGTAGATACCTTCCTCTATATAAATAAATATTCTGCCACACTTGCATAATAACTAAATCTTTTAATCTATGTTTTAGGACATAAGGGCAATTTAGATATAAAAGGTAAACTCAATCAGTGAAACACAATGCTCTCTCCACTGTATTGCTACCTCCAGAAATCAGCTTTCCATTTCCCTTCTGATCCAGCAGATATTTAGACTCTCCATGAAAAGCGAAACAGCTTCAACAGGACACTGGAGCCTGGCTGCCCTGGTAGGCAGTAAAGGCTGTAGTTGGAGGATTTGGGTGGGCTTTAACTCCTCAGCCAGGACATGGATCTGGTGCTGGTGAATGCCCAGATGATCAATGGACCTGTAAGGATTATCTCTAGTCTGAGTTTTGGCCAGGCTTTCAGGAAAGATACTGGAATGAACAGGGAGAGTGTAGACCCTGACAGGGACAGGGCATAGCACATGGTGCACTGTCAGGAATGAAAAACATTTCTTCGGGTCCTTTTAAGCATGAAGGAACTTTATTGGCAAAAACTGTGACACAAGTAAGATTTTTGGTCATCTGCAGTATTAGGTGATATCTGAAAAAAGGAGTTAAACACAGTTTTAGATTCAAACAAGCTGAAATAGGAGATAGGTGGGATTTAACTTTTTAAAATACAAATGTGAATCTGGCCTCAAGTCCCTCTTCTTCTGGTACAAAACAGTTCAGTAAAACTTGCGTGCTTTTAGCTTCTGACACACTTAAAGGATTTCTCATGTACTTAACTTCGCCTTATTTCCATCTTACATTTTACTTGACATTGTGGAAATTGCAATTTTTGACATTGTTGTCCTTTAAAAGTCTCCACATTTCTGGGAAAACTGTATACAAAATTATAAATAAAGAAAAGTTATATAAAGATGAGTGTAATATATACAATCTAAGGTGCATATGCATAAATTATATTTATGATTTAAAGGTTTTGGAAGCCAGATTACATCTTTTCAGAAGGTGATATGTTATGGAAACTTTAATAACCAGCATTTACAATATTGTACATCCTAATATTGTGCACAAATGTAATGAACTTTATGAAATGCTGTGAAAAGTATTTGTATGTTCTTGGATAAAGTCAGATATTCAATAATATACCACTAGCAGTTTCTAGCAGAAGTCTTTGGTGATAATGTGGTGGATTTATAAAATCCAAGGAGCAAAGAGCTGTCATTAAAGTAGGCTATAATTTATACGCTATATGCAACCATTAAACAAAACAGAAGCAAGCTTGACAAGATGGGGAAACTAACCTGTCATCTTCTTTGGGAGTGCTAGTAGTTTATCCATTTCTTGACAGTAAGCATACACATTGGAAAATGAATAGAATAATTTCTATTTCAAGTTGTCATGAAAGACCATCTTTCTATGACTTGCTATTTCAGAGAAAAGACAGTAAACTATAGAAGACTAACATGTTTCTTCTATCTTCCTTTCAGACTTTGTCTTGAATCGGCAGAATCTGACATGCTTTGTCCACAACATTAGTGTTTTAGCCCACCACAATGTGTATATATGCGTATATATACACATGAACTCTAGAGGCAATTTACACATGCAATTCAAAAGTATTAACTGCAAACATGTTAAATGGCAACTGCCTAGAATTTTAGAGAAGTTTGAATAAACTGGATAGGCTAGATAATTAATTTTGAATAAATTATCTGTATGGTTTGCCAGTAGTTGAACACCAAGAAAGTTCCTTAAGACCTGCGGCATAGCCTACATATTCTGCTACTAGAGCATGCTATTCCTGTAGTTTAACATAGTACTAACTTAAATCAACTTCCATATGCACCACTGTGTTGCTGATTGTTTATTAATAATTTTTTAATTACTATTAGAAAGACAACAATTACAAATTCTGCAACTGACCAAAATTAGAGAACTGATAAACACGATCATTGTTACTAAGTAACTTTATGACTTTGAAACTGTTTTTTGACAGTACAACATATCAGGGAAAAAAATGTATTCTAACTAAAACAAAGTGTAGAATGGATATTCTACCGTAAGAAGCAATGAAATAACTAGCTGGACTTGGGCTAGCAGTGTAATAGTAAAGTGAAACATCATTAGCCCCTGGTAGAACATACAATATGTGAGTAAATGGGACCATAATATCTCCACACCTTGCACTGGTAAACCAAACCAAGACTACCAAAACTCTCCACAACTGTGTTCATTGGCCATAATTCATTAAACATTGTTTTATAAAAGTTATGTAATAGTGATTAAAGGACTGGAAAAGATTCCACTTCAGTAAAACTTTCTAAAATGAGTCTCAAATTTATCAAAGATTATTTGATGATGCAGTATCTACATGGATAAATTAACTTAAATGTTAATTTAATGGAGAAGATAAAAATTACATCATTGAGGAATGGAAAGAATAAACCGAAAATTTTGACTAATTTTTTTTTTTTTTTTAAACGAAAATCATAGCTAACCATTTCAGGTCTGAAATTGGCAATTCTTTGGAAAGTTTAAATCAGGATTTTTTTCCTCCCTAAAAGTTCTAATTTTCTCAGGAACTAGTTGAAAGGTAAAATCTTCAGGACTATATTATGTAGGACGTCAGCTTGATTGTCACAGTGATAGCTCCTGGACCACCTATGGGTAATCATGCAATCATTATCTATGGTCATTTCTTTCAGTTTGCTGTGAGTATTACTGAGAAGTATATAGAACTGAGGCTCATCGAAATTCTTTAAATTACAATTACATAGGCTTTTCAGGCAATCTAAGCTCTTCTTCCAGTTCCTTGCTTAAAAAAAAACATCAAACAAATAATCAATAAATCAAAAACTTTTTTCCATGAAACTATGTGAACCACAAGATGCACTCTCATGCAAATGATGCATATCTTTCCAAGCAAACTTTTATGTTTTTTTGAAAAATCTTCCTAGCTACAGAAAGTAGTCTTTTTCATTAATTTCTTTTCCTCTTCACAACATATCTTTCTGAAAATTTCTTACAAATGTATGCTCATGAAATCAATAAAAATCTTATCTTCAATGTCTTCGGAGATTTAGACTACCTCTTATGTTTCTAATGAACATCCCTCTGTCCTATCACTCTACCACAAACACCAAACTCCTGTCTTTCAGGAATCTTTGCCATTCTTAAGCTGAACTTCTTTTAAATTAGGTTGGAAATGCAAATGTAGAAACAATCTTATCAATATGATGATCATATTAACAACAATGTACTGTGATTTTAAAGAATATTCTCAAATTTAAATTCTCTGACTTTAAATAGAATCATAGAATCATGGGATCTTACAATGGTTCAGGTTGGAAGGGACCTTAAAGGTCATCTAGTTCCAACCCCCTGCCATGGACAGGGACACCTCCCACTAGACCAGGCTGCTCAAAGCCCCATCCAGCCTGGTGATGCTTCTAAAATGTTTCCCACAGTTGCAGTATCAGTAGTGTTTTTTAAAGCTTCTGACTTGTATTGTGACTATCCTTAAAATATCAGAGCTGATTAGGAGAGGAAAACAATTGCTAAGGACAGTTTTGCAAATCAACTCAAAATATCCAGACCTTTGAATTAAATCAACAAAATTTCTCCTTATCCTCCTGGCTTAGTTATTGTGAATAAATTCATATCCCTTTAAAACAACCTGTGACAGAGGACTGTGTATTTCAGTAGGAAATACAGCCTGAATTTGTTTCCCATTTGCAAAAAAAAACCCATAGAGGTGATTAAATTCTTCAAGGACTTTAATATTCTTCTTCTATCGCCGTAGTTCTTATATCAAGAAGACATCACACTGACTCAGGGTCAGTTTTATAAGAAAGTCAATTAAGTGAACTACAGTCTACTTTTCTATATAAATTAGTAGATTCTTCTTCTCTCTGAGAGACCTTCCGACTATATACCTGGTGGCATTTTAGGCTTATATGCTTAGAATTGCATGCTGCTATATAATTTGTCCTGTTTTCCAGGTCAAAACAGCCATTCCTTTCTTCAACTGCTAACAAAGTCCTTCTAATAGCTGCAAGTGTTCACAGAAAGTTTTACTCACATGGAAGTTAGTACTGAGGGGATAAGAAGCCTGCATATCTACCCCTGCCAAAATCAGTTCTTATCTGCCTCAGCAAATTTGAAATGCTTGATCCAAGAAGCACACTGACATGAACTTTGAAACTTTTCCCAGACTTTCTGCATTCTGCTATGCACATTTCCGTGTCAAGGGATGACAAGCTTAAACTACTGTAAAAATCCTTTAGGATCAAGCAGTTTAACAATCTGCAGGCTCACTAAGCGCTTAAGTTTGTTACATGTCTTCAGAAGTATACAAATTCTTGTAAGAATTTTGTGCCTTATTCATGACTGACAGTCTACTGTGGGAACATTTTCTGGTATGTTCTCATACAGTTTCGTATTTTGGCAATTTATAATTGTATTTGTGTGTCCTAGAAACAGAAACAAACTAGGTAGGTAAATGAATACCCTAGAATTTCATAGGTTATATCCACATTAGCAAATAGTGGGGACTACCAATTGCAGATTTGTAGGGCAAAAGAGCTGATGACCTGCTCTCTTCACTGTACATCCTTTTGGAAAGTTTTAATTCATATTAGTTCTTCTTGATTGACTCTCTTTGATTGACTGAATTCACTTTAGCTGTTGGAGCAAATTTGTGGGTTTAGTTTTATCCTAGAAGAATCCAATTTGTGTGCTCTTATACTGGTCTGTGATGTGAACAAACATATAATAAATGGAAAGGATCAAAAGATATTTTTTTTTTTTGTGAAAGTGCATTCCTTTTCCAAACCAGCATATTGGTATAGAAGTACCCATAAATGTGCACTGGTATAAATAGGTATCTTTTCAATTCCTCACACACTGGACAATAAACTTGTTTGCTAAAACATGCATAAATATGACAAAAACAGATCAAAACAATGACTTCAGGGTCAGAGTGTTAAGAAAAATCCTAAACTGCATTTTGAAATAAATACTTATTCACAGAGATGTTTACATGCTCTGGTTTGTTCCCACATAAGCAGATGGAGTTTTAAAAGATGAATTTTTCTTGCATTAATGCAAAATATATACATACCTGTTGCTAAGTGGAAGTGGGAGGGAATTCCTCTAGGATCACTCTGCAAATAAGCGTTCAGCTAAAGGGATTTTTAAAGTGTAGGCATATAAATAAAAATTAGTCACTATCAGTTGTACCTGAGGAAAGTGAATTCAAATTTATAGGACAGTATGTTTTCATGCATTATGAAAAAGCAGGAAGGTATGCAAGACAAATTTTTTTAACAAATCTTTCTGAAACAATCAAATCACAATATTATGCCAGTCACTTAAAAAGAAAAACAAAACACATTAAAAAAAGGGTCTTATTGCTCATAAGACCAGACAAGAGAGAGTTTGAAGTAACCGTCTCTGACCCCAAAACACATACAGTGTTTGTAGTGGGTCCTCAGCATCACCTGTTTCACTCTGTACATTCATTCTTTTTGGTCTGCACTGTAGCCTAATGTAGACACAGCTTTCCTTTTCCTTCACCCTTCCCCTTCCTTCTGATATAAAAATGGGAAAAGAAACTGTCTGAGAAACAGGTTTCTCCCTATGCAGGTAACAGCAGCTTTGGGAAAGCTAGATATGTATTAAAGTCTGTTCGTTTAAGATACATTTCCTTAGAAAAGAATAAAAACAATGCTTTGTTTTGAAGAGCCTGACAGGACACTGGCAATTTTGTCTTCCCCATCCACCCTTTGCAAAGCTTTGATGGGAAGTGGTGCAGTTGTTGTTAGGATGGGTATTGCATTGCTGTGCAGCCCTTCCTCCATCAGATGGGTAGAAGAATAGCTGCTGCAGTGGTCCTTGACAGACTTTTCATAACCTTCCTACTCCTCCTACTTCCCCCAGTAATTTTGTTCATGAGCTAGAGATATCTCAGATCTCAACATAATTGTTGACACACAGATAAAAAGAGAAATCACACACTCAAACAGAAGAGCATAAGTGATATAAGCATCTCAGGAGGCATGTATGATATCTGACAAAGTCAGCGTAAAATAATTACACTTATTGAAAACACTCAAGAGAGTGAGGAGCTTTCTGCCTAGTTTAATGCAGAGACTGTTGTTTGCATGTTTGGGTGTTTTTGCTCTGTGGTTATATATGTAAGCTAAGGAAAGAGAATTCTGTATTTTATTTTGGTTTTGTTTAGACTGATTGTTACAAGTCATGGTGGCCTTAAATATCTTGCAATACTCTTTCACTTGACTGAGCACAAATCATACTTGTACGAATTTATGGAGCGGAGCTTGATTTAGCTTCCCTGTGTTTGCTATGTCTGAATAATAAAAGGATATTTTATGTCCAGAAAATATATAGAGGTAGTTTTCATATTAAAGTGAACCATTTACTCTTTAGATGAGGAACACAAAGAGCAATTCCACTGTTTCAAGGAAAAACAACATACCTGTTGCAAACCCTCCAATTTTGCAATAAAAGGCAAAATTTCTAGACAAAACTTACTTCCCTATACATGAACTTGAGACAAATTTTGAATCTTTAAATGTAGAAAAATGAGGAAAATGTCTTAAAACCGTACACTACAGCTCACATAGTAGTGCTGTATCTCTCCACACATGATAAAATAGCTTTCTATGATCATTAGAACTATACGTCTGCTGACCAGATCTTTTAATTGCAAATTCAAGATAAAATTCACATCAGAAACTGTTCTGTGTTCACCCATATGCATCCTACTGTGTCTCTAGTCTGTCTGGTGTAACTTGCTGTACTTTAATAAACATTTCTGTCTACAGAAAAAAAAAAACACGTTCGTATTGTCCAGGCTATAGTGGGTGTAGTAAAATACATTTACAAGACAGGTTTTTTATTGAAACTATGAATCTGTGACTCAGTGTGTGCATATGGTAAATCATTTTCATAGAGATGTCTTTGCATGGCACTCTAGAATACAGTTGCACGAACTTCACATAATAACAATATGCATAATATTCTTTTTCTATTTCCCTTCTGTACAACAAATTTTATTCTTCAGCTCACTATCATCTGACTCTAGCCCTTGAAAAAAATCTGTAACTTCACTCAAGGGAAAGAAATGAAGGGCAGATGAAGTTGGACATGTGGTTTTATATTGCTCTCTCTTTTACAGAATTTTTGATTAATCAATCAAAAATGGATTATCAGGGCATACTTATGTCATTTTTTGTTATGTTTTTATTCTTGTCATGCATTTCAGAGGAATAACTCCTAATAAACAAACAAGTGTTACTTCCTTGAATGCTACTATCTATCTCCCTTTTCTGCACTAAGCACACTTAAAAAGAGAAGCAAACCTGTGGAAGTATTTGTAAAGGTGCCTTGATTCAACAGATAATGCAACAACTTTAAAAGGGATATTGTCATATAACTGCTGTAGTAACAAGACTTTGTGTGGGGATGATTTTGAAGTTTAAAGATCTGAAAAAGAAAGAAAATCATATTCAAGGCTTCCCAAAACGTCCAAGTGTGTCTACAACTCTGCAATAGAGGTGGTAACGGTAAAAATTCTAAGAAATTAACTTTAAATCAGGTCATTTGCTATTGCCCAATAATATTGTTCCTACATCCAGGCAAGACCATTTTGGTTTGAGGTCCAGCTCATATAATGTTTATTTGCATTTTTATTAATTTCATAATACTATCTCAAAATAGCAATGCAATGTTTTCATATGTACTTTAAATAAAGTGCTTCAAAGAAACGATTAATTTATTTCTTCCCTCTGACAATAATGGAAATCCAGACAACTGGCTCCAATACAAAATGACTACATTCAGTCAGATGAATAACATTTCAGCAAATGACTTGGAGCTCTGATGCCACATGGCATGTGTTGTGGGTCAGGATCCTGGGATCAGACTCATCAGCTTCTGTGACCTGAGAACCCTCTTTGCAAATAATAATAGCTGGCAAGCATTCCCCGTATTCGAACAGAGAAAATAAAAGCATGTAGTAAATCCATGCGTATATTATGAATCTTTTGCAAGTACATGATAAATGCTGTCGATATGTCACAAAAAAAAAACACAAAAGCAACACATCTAACACCTGCTGCTCTTGGTGCTTCAGCTAATTGCTCTGTTAGCAGACTGCTGCTGACTTCAAAGACTGATGATTGTGCAGCTAGTGATGGGGAGGCTCAGCAGAGGGAAGGGGAACAGTGGGGGGATAAGCAATTAGCAAATGTTTTCACAGCCACCAAAGAAGGTGAGAAGAGTATCTGAAGATTACATTGCACTATATTACAGTACATTGATTTTTAAATGACTACTACCAGTGCTGTTCTTACAGTGCTTTTGTGGGTTTAATTTTTGGGTTGTTTGGTGGGGTTTTTTAGCAGCCAGTGAAATGTTAATTCTCATTGTCTTTTGCCAAAGTCACACGTAGATGTGTTAAAGCTGCTTCTCAGCTCCCTGCTAACATTTGATAATTGACTTAAGAGTCTGCTGAGTCTTTCCATTTTTTAAAAATTATAAAGTTGTGATTGGCAACTGGTTAAGCAGAAAAAGAAGTCTGATAAATCTAAGAAACGCATATGGACACAAGTTAACATGCCTGAAAGCAATGATTTGGGGGGGGGGGGGGGGGGGGGGGGGAAGACAGAAGGCTTTAAATATCCAAGAAAGACCTTAAACCTGTCTGCTTACTTTGGATAGTTAAACAAGCATAGAAAACTCCTGATCTGAAAGGTTATTGTAAATTTAAGAATTTGAGAAGAACAAAAGCATAGATTTAGGACATTGCCCATCAGATTCTTTTTACACAAGCAGGATTTAAATACTAGATTTTGACCTGGACATAGCACCTTGTAACATGCTTCAGCTCTTCTCGCTTGAGCTCTCCTTGATTGAAAACCCAGGGAAAGTGTTTCTGCTCTTACTCACACTATCAAACTGAAAGCAAATATTTAATCAAGTCCCCAGTTATTCTCAAGTTACTGTTTTCTAGGATATCATACCCCTCGTATGGTAACCTATATTCCTGCTTTATGATATGTATGTTTTATTCTACACTTTTCCGCTCAATCCTGTCCTTCTGAAGAACAACTACCAAAACTTTGGCTGAGTTTTGTGTGTTCAAGCATTTTCTTAATTCAGACTCCATTGAAGTGGAAGGAAACTGAACACAGAATGATAAGAGGTGACGGGAATAAGGCAAAAAACCCAAGATACAAATAGAACCTTTCTTGGTTTTACTTATAGAAACTGAGTGACAGCTATAATGGCAATGGTATCATCTATTCCGTTTTCCTCTCTCATCTGATTACAGTAACTTTTAGATTCCTAGAAGAGTCCCAAACGGTAGTAGGAACATTTCAGTGGGAGAAATGCAAGCAGTGATAACAGTATAGTTCAACAACTGAATTCTTGTCCACATGAGAAATAACATGTTCAGCAAGTCCCTGTCCAGTTAAAATGTGGCTGATAGAAAAATTCCAGACATGCTCTTTTTTTCAGAATATTTTTGTATTTTAGGATAATTTCCTATTCTGTTAATTCTATTTGAATACATTTCCATTTTCTCTTTAAATATTTTCAATAACAAAACTTTTGAAACAGGACTTCCCCTTTGCCATCACTGGAAATACCTTCACAACTCCACTTCATCAAAGGCAGAGTAGAACACAAGAATTTGTAGCCTCAGGAAGTAGAGAAAAGTAGAAAAAAGCAGGGAAAAATTGGTCATAAGAAAGAATTTCAGGAGAAATCTACATTTTGCAAATAGAAGTGTCACTTTTTGTAAAAATGGACCCCATTGTCTCAAAAAAATGCAGTTCAGGTATAGTATCCATGGGAGAAGTGCACAAAGGAATGAGGGAATGAAATAAATCTTCCATCTACTATTTTTTGCTGCATTTTATGATAAAAACTGTTGAACAGGAAATGTGGAGATGCATAAACTGGTTTTGAGGCAGTACTTTAAATTAAAGGATTGTGGTATTTATTTCCAGTGCTGTCAGGTAGCAAAATTTATTTTAAGAAACAAGACTTTTATTGCCAGTTTTGAAACAATGAAATTTTCAGTGGTTAATGAAAGTGTCTAAATAATGTGGCTGAGTATAAATTTGCTGTATAAAATCAAAGGAAGAACAATCAGCTATTACTGAATGTTATGGGAGCTATGATATGTAATGTGTTAATGTTCTCCAAAAAAGATTCAAAATGCAAATTCAAGGAATCATTGATTTTTTCTTTCTAATTAGTCTTGACCTTACAATCTAACGTTAAAACATGGTTGTGTAGCAAGACTCTTTTCAGTAACTTATGTACGGAAAGGAAAAGACTTATGTTCTTGGAAAGGAAAGGAAAGGAAACATTAAGGCAATGTAGATTTGCACAAAGGCACTTCTTTTAGGATCATGTTTGACTTCAATCACAGAATCACAGAATGGTTGAGATTGGAAGATATCTCTGGGGATCATCTGGTCTATCCCCCCTGCTCAAGCAGGGGCACCTGGAGCCAGTTGCCCAGGACCCTGTCCAGATGGCTTTTGAATATCCCCAAGGATGCAGACTCCACTAACACCCTGGACAATCTGTGTTAGCGCCCAGCCACCCTCACACTGTGGAAGTGTGACATTTAAGAGTAATAATGTCCCTGAAATAAATGCATGTCTGATAAATCTGAACTTTTGCTAAAAACTTTATCTAACATTTATGTCAGAACTACTAGAGTACTGGATGAAACAAGCACAAGTAAACCCAGATGCAGGTGGCTCTTTCTGCGAGTTGAGATGAATTGTAAATGAAATCTGAAGTGTTCTCTCTAAAGTGACTACTGTTGCAGCTATGCTTGGATTTGACCACTGAAGTAGCATTAAAAATTATTATTTATGTGAGTTGCTTGAGCCCACCATTTTGAGTGTATGTATTTTGAAGAGAATAGGTCTAAAGTAATATTTTATTGCCATGACTACTCAAGGCAAAAGCTGATGTGAAGCTCCTGAGAAATTTATGTTTTTATAATAATATCATGTATCCTTTCAGCTGGGTCCAGAAGTTAGGCCACACTGCTTTCACAGATTATAGATGTAAGTAGAGAAACCTGTGCTATCTGTTTAAATTGTTTTTTCCTAGAGCTTTCAATAAGAAACAGCAAGCAGTCACCTGAGTAAGGGGCGGAGGGGGGGAGGAGAGAGAAAGAAATTTGAGAAGTCCAGAAAAAGGGCAATTATCTTTTTTTAATTTTTTTAATGCTTCATTGAGTTGCACAGTTCCTGTGGTGATATCTCATTTGCAAATGCTTATCCATGCCATTGTAAATATAAGAGGAATATACATATCCATCTAACAGAAACATGTTTTCCAAAAGATTTACATACATATTGTAATGTATATGTAAATTTACATTGACTATTTTAATGCAAATTATCTTTATTTGTTTGAAAAAATACAGAATATTCTTGGATTCCAATGCTGTGAAATAACGACAGACAGGAAAGATAAAATGTCCCTTTCTGTTCTTCTCTGTAAGAGTCCAATTCCCAGCTCTTGGTGACAACCACAAAATACAGCATAAACAAAGGAAAAGTGAAAATATTAGAAACACTTTAAAAGAGTGTCTTCCTTGTGGATTTTACATTGAATTAGAAGCTCTGGTCACTCACACTCCCTAAAAATACTTAGTCTTAATAAGTATTCGGAATCTTTATCACAGATAACATGAACACGACAGGCAGTCAAAATCCTGCCCTCAGATAAATGGACACTCTCTGTCTGGCAGAGGCTGGGAGTGGAAGCTGCATGCAGCTCCTGTGCTCCTTGCTGTTGCTGCAGTGCTATGAGTGCCACAAGAGCTATAACACGAAACAGAGTGTATGTGTCTCCATTACATTAGAAGCATTTGATATCGTTTTAGGCCCCTCAATAAACCTGCTGCATGTAGGTACCTGTTATACCCACAGGGGAACTCTTCCTCCCTTTTTTTCTGAAAAAGCTGAAAATAAATACATATTTATTCTCACCCTTTTTGCCCCCGCCCTTGCTAAATAATATAAAAATATTAACCTTATTCTTCAAGTAGCACGACCTCTTGTGAGGTAGAGCCCACAGCACATCAGAGAGGTTAATCAGGGCCAGCTGGGAGCAGAGCTGAGCCTTGCAGCCCTTGCTGAGCTGTGCGCTACCATTTCCTCGCTCAATATACTAGACAGCAGTCGCTTGCTGCTTAGACCAAATCATTCTTGCAATCACACATAACGTTTTCAACACCTACCCCTTCATCAGAATTGTAAATACCTTCCTTCTCTTTTTAATTCTCTCCTGGCATTTGGGACTACTAGAAAATAGCAGCAAGAAAGCACCTTTTTTTTTTCCTAAAAAAGGTAACTTGCTTTTAGCAGAACTTTTTTCAAACTTCCAGATAAGTAGACTTGTTTCTTCTGTGTTTTGTATATTGCCTCCTTCAATGGGATGAAATAATATTTACTTTGTTTCTGCTTCTAATCCTTTTTTCTTTGACAGTATTTTCCTGTGCTGTTCTTGACTAAAGAAACAGAAAGATTTGCAGACACTTTGGATAGAAGTCAAAAGCAAGAGGAAATATTTATAGCTGAAAACATACAAGAATTTCAGCAAATCCCACACAGAGAATGGATAGAAGTACAGAACTTTCCAAGAATGTTAGTGACATGGTTTTTCCAAATATAGGAAATGCAGTGCCGTTTCCAGGAGCCATATGAACGAGTGTCCCAAGATCCCTCCAAAAGAACCTCCTGAAGACTTTCGTCTTCTGGAGGTTTTTCTTTTGTCATTTTTCTGGATGTTCTTGTTTGATGGGGTCAGTGGGAGCACATGCCAGAGGCAGCCTCCGAAGCCCTGCAGAGTGACCAAAGATTAATAGAAGTCCTTACAGTCCCTTTGAACTACAGTTTATGTAGGAGGGTCCTTCCTTGAGGAAGGAATAGGAAACTTGCCCTTCATAATAACCTGCTGCTCCCACACTCCAGGATTATAAAAGCTATGGGAGAAGTGAGGCTGCATGTCAGCAAAAGCTGTAAATTTGTTTTTCATCTACAGGGATCAGTCTTATGGAGGTATGGCCTCCTTCCCTCACATAAGTCTGCTCTGATAACATATATAATGCTGGTAAGCACCAGCAGTCTGGCTTATCTGACATCCTGGTAATGGTTGTGTCTCCCGGGCCTTCATGGAGGTAAATGAGTAGGCACTCCCCAGACAAAATCCTTACAAGACCTTTGCTTTTGGATTTGAATGTAAAATTCATGAGCCTGGGTTCACACTAAGAGAGACTGTAGTTTCCATGCAGATATATCTTCCCTAGAGAAATCTGTCTTTCACGGCCTAAAATTGGATATTTTATTTTTCTTGGAAAACAAAACCCATTAGTTTATAAGAAGGCCCTGCAGAACTTTTGCTTTTCGAGAAAGTAGGGTGACTGACAGAGAAATTGCATCAATTCCTTAAGATGATATGGGAAGTGTCTTTAGTTGGCTTTAAATGTAATAAAAATTTCAGGTTCCTTGCTGCAGTCATATCAACTTCCTTTCATAAGAAAGGAGTTACTCTATCCTAAGAAAGTGTGTTGAAATGGCTTCTTGGGGTGATGCTGCTTTGTGTGCCTTGAGTAAGAAATATGCATCATATCATTTAATGGCTTTGCATACTTGATACACCTGATACATGCACATAAATCTTAGGTTTTCTCTATAGACAGACCATTCATTGTTCTGATCTGGTGGATATTGAGCCATTTAGACAAAGTTGGCTGCAAAAGAGACTGAGAACTTGGTCTGTTCAGGAAATGAAAGATTTCAGACTGTGAGAGAAAAATATTATTTCTCTCCTGTAAAACACATAATACATGTCCCACAACAGTTTGTGATGTCAATAACTTATCTTATTGGCTATCCAATCCACATGGTTTAGCCTGTTTTAAGTTAATTATTTTTAGTTAAAATGTAATTGAAGAGTGTTATAAAGTATTGACTATTAAACAGAAATCTGCTGTATAATTCACAGTACAGCTTTAATAAAAAGTGGCTTAGACTGTTTCAAATGGGGAAAGACAGGTTCATGGATTTTGCAGGTACTAAAGTGCTCAAAGGAAGCACTGAGGTTCAGGGCATCAAAGAATTCCAAAATGAAATGCCTTATGTCAAATGACCGACATGGCACTGATACTGATCCACATAAAGAAGCAGCTGTGGTGTGGCTTTGCGCAGCCTCCCCAGGCTCTGGATGATCCAAAAAGTAGTTCACTTTGTGCTCACAGACAGGCTGAAAAAAAGTATTTGGTTGAACAAGTCCACAACAAAAATGTAGATGGCATGGCACAGCAGTTTATATACATTACTGATATTGCTGCTCTCATCTTTGTGAGAACTCAGGAAAACTACTCTGAATGAAGCATAGGTTCACAATGTCCCATTTGGGGTTCTAATGATTTTTTAATGGTGGTTTGAAATTCTGCTGCACAGTCAAAGGTGATACCCACTACTGAAGACAAATGAGAACACTAGCCATTCTGCTGCTGGTGTGCCTGCCTTTACTGGTGACAAATGGTAGAAATGACCTGTTCTGTACTGCATCTGTACTGCACCTGTACAAGGCACTGCATCATCCCTGAATTATTTTGTTAACTTTGGAGGGGTAGCCTGCTGTCTTTCATCCAGAATTGATCTGTGGGATGCTAAAAAATGAGCCTACTGACAACAAAATGCAATACCTCAAAAAAAAGATCAAGTTGATAATGAAGATCCGGATTTTGAAACACAAAACTGTTCGAAGGTCTGGAAGAGGGAACCTGCGGGACAGAAATTTTGTCATTAGAGTGATAGAAAAAGGACAAATTTTGACAGCAGACAGCAAGGATGTTTTCTGTGATGCTTTTTTATCTTGATTCTATTCATAAGGCTAAAGGGCTAAATCCCACCCTGTTTCTGTGTAGTTTGAACAGTGATAGAAAAAAAAAACCCAGTCTTTTAGTGGCTTCCCTATTTCTAAAAGAAAAGGCTTTTGTCTATCCTCAAATCAGTCTTCTGGTGTATTTAGACTCTCTGCAAAGTCTGTTTCAAATTAAACCCTTTAAAACTTATAAATGGGGAAAGCATGCAAAGGTCTTAAGCAAGGAATGTGCTAATTCGAGTACGAAATAGAAACGTGATTCAAGAGACTTTAAGGAAGAGGAGGGAGAAAATTACGTGAGCATTGTATCACCATGTGATGTCTCAAAGTCCAAGAACAAGCAACAAGAAAATAAGTCTTTTAAAAGGCAAAAAAATTATGCTTATTTGGCCTTAAGATACAAAAGAGCAGTAAGTAGATTTAATGACAAAGGAATATGTTTCAAAACCATTTTCCTTTCTTATACATTACATGTTCAATTATTTTTCCCTTACACTTTTGAAGTGATAAACCTAACTCTAAATATTCTGAGACATAGTTCTCACACCACACCTCTGGGCACTGCAAAAACGTTTTTCAATGGCAAATTCCTTGAATGTCTGCCACCCTGAAGGCTGTTGTGCTTCCAAGAATCTATAGAATGATCTACCACTAAATTGCAAAAGCTTCATTGTAATAGAGTCATAAATTGTGAAGTTAGGGAAAGACATATTTCTTGTCAAGGGAGTTGCCAAGTTTCTTTGCAGGAAGTAGCTGAGACTCTGCACTAAAGGTGGGTGTCAATCTGAGCTCATATAAGTTGAGATAATGTGGGTTTTTTCTCTCCCTTATGTAGACACAAGATCAGAGCAAGGTGTAGAAAGATCTCTTATGCTTCCTTAGGAAGGAAGAAAACAAAAAACAGATTTTAACAGTTACAGTATGGGATTGACACTCCTGCAGAGCCCCTAAACGTCTTTCTGTTTTTACCTCATCTTCTATGGTTTGGATCTGTTTCTTAATTTTATACAAATAAAGACCCAAAAGAGAACAAGAAAGTTTGTAAACAAAGTGGATGGCTCAGTAAGGGAGACTGAGAAGCCTCCCTTCATACTTCATCAGTATCATACTTCATATGATACTGATGATTCTAAGTAATCACCTGGTATGTGAGATCAAGTCCCTCTCTAAACAGTTGTTAAATAATTATACAAAAATTAAACAGCTTTCATGAAAAGAACCATAGCAACTCCTCTACCCAACACTTGATCATCTAACAGGGCAGTCATTATGGTGGGTGAGGCTTATTTTCAAGTCGGTAGTTCAGTTCAGGGAAAAATTAAGTCACTTGCATTTTAGGAGTCAACTGTCATCATTACTTTATTGTTTATTCTGTGCTTTAAGTTGTGGGATGTTCTCTCCCATTTACCTCCCAGAATTCCATTATGGAGGTAAAATCCTAGTCAACAGAGCTGACATATTCTTGGAAACATACCAAATAGTGACTCCAAGCAAGCAACAATACCCCAAAAATGACTTACTGAAAATATCTGATCACTTCTCATGGAGGCTGTTATCCTCCTTTTCTCTCATTGTCTTGGCTATTCTTTGGAAGAAAGTGTCTCCATGAATTTGGTTAGAACCCACTCTGATTTAAATAAATTGAGGCTATTCTCCTTCCCTCAAATGAAACTGTAGTATGGTTAGTAAAGGAGAAGCAGCCTGTTCCTTCCACTCTCTGTGCCCCAACAGAAGTCTGGGACTCGTCTAATATGAAAATTTCCCTGGCTAGCTAAGACGATGAAATAAGTCATAAAGTCAGAGGAAAATGTTGTGAGGGAAAGCAACAATGAAAATATTCATTCTGAGGAAAATAAGCTATCACTCAAGACAACACACACAGGATTGCTGATGCCCACAGCAGAAATGCTAACTGCAGCAAAAGAGCTGGGGCTAGAAAACAGTAATAGCTCACAGAACCGAAGAAGGGCAAGGGGTCTCTGAAAGTCATTCAAAGGTGAGAAGTAACCACATCAGAATGAAACAAAGCCTACCTCTCTAGAGCAGTCAGCACTTCTACCACAAAAGGTAATAATAAAAAATGTTAAATAGATCAATACCATAGTTCCGTGAATCAACTTCCCATCCAACTCTCCTACACCAAACCCACTCATCATCGCCACAGTGCTTTCTCCCTGGTCAGAACACATTACCTAACAGTCACGTAATCATAAGAGTGCTGCCTCAGCCCATGGACCTGGTAAAACCTTGCCGAGGACACCTAAATCATATGTTGCCTTCCCTAGACTGTGCCTCTGCATCCCGAATTCATTGAATGCATTATCAAAGAGGCTCAGGCTGCAATTCCATTTCATTTTTTTGTATTGATGGAGTTCCAGCTCAGGCACCTGTATTTCTTTCAGCCAGACAGCATAATATTAGAAAATGTAATTTCCTCTTCTCTCCCCCACATTTCGCAGGTAAACCCCTCAACACCTCCAAGAAACAAACAAACAAAAAACCAACCAACCAACCAAACAAACAAAAACCAAAAATAAAAAAGACAAATCAGACAGAGATCCCTGAATAGCCAACAATTTTAGCTGCACAAGGCAGGATCTTATTGATTTCCACAAATACTACAACAGGGTGTTTGAGTAGTTTAAATAAACAGAATCTTTTTTGTCAGTGTAGATTCATAAATTCGTACTAGATTTCCTAAAATATATGACTGCTAAACATAATCTAGGCAGCTGTTTAACATTTGTCTGTTTCTAAAGGCTGTATTTCTGACACTCTTCATGTTGAGTTTCAGGGATAATTTTCCTTTAGACCCCTTTTTCACTAAATAAACCCACTGGTTTAGATGGTTAGGTTCAGCATCCATATATGGTGTCCTTGGAAAGACCTGCTGTCATAGAGAGAAGCAGCGTTGGCTTCTCCTCTTACCACAGATCAATAGAAATTCTAAATGAAAAACAGTAACTAAGATTCTTCCATAAGTGCTTCCTATTTTATTTGGTTTGAGGGGAAAAAAAAAAATATTTGAATTTTCTTTACGTGCTAATTATATGTTGCTTTTAGTTTGTTCACTTCCAGACAAATGCAGATTATGCAGCTATGTCTGTCAAGAAGCTGAGAGCAGTTAAACCTTCTTTCTCAATCTCATTTTTCCAAGGCAGGATTTTTTTTTTTTTTCATCATTCTAATAACCCACACAGAACAGCATGAATTTCTGTAAATTAGTAGACACTTTCTTTCTTGTTTGGATATATTAAAATTAAATCTGTTGTAAGTTATTTTGGAGTTGTGTATATTTAATTTGTCTTACAAATTGAATTTGCTTTTTACTTTGTAGCAAATGCATACTAACTTTCTCCCATCTTTATCTTGTAGTGGCTATATACAGCCCTCATAACTTTCCTCTTTGGAGCAACCTCACAATTTTCTGAAAGTAACTTCGCTGCAGTTAACAATATTTCACTGAGATTTTTCCTCTGATCTTGAAGCATGTACATTTTAAAATAAAAGAATACATGCAATAAATACGTAATTTACCTCATACTCCCTGTATGATATAGCACCCAGTAATTTTTCCACTGCATAGAAATAAACTCATAACCATTAAGTCTGGTTTTCCTCCTAAGGTAAATCAAAATGCTTCATATTTAGGAGGATTGGAATGATTCTATTTCTTCTCTATAAGCCTTCTCTCCAATTCCCAAATCAACATGACATATATATTAGGGCTTTACCAGATCCAAAAAGGGAGAAATGTGTGTGCGCGTGCGCGTGTGTGTGTGTTTGTGTGCAGCTGGTGAGTAATGATTAATGATGATAATGATGATTACAGAGCTGGGTATTTTGGGGATTCTCACCTCCCTCTCAGATCTAGAATAGATAATAAATGCAGTACACAGCTGCACACTGCAATTTAGATGTCTTCTGCCAGCAGTTCTGTGATCTGATATTCAAAGACAGTTGTCTCTAAGTCCTGCAGACTTCTGTGTGAAATCTAGGTGCTCAGAAAATAGTTTACGTGCCAGGTTTCTCTTTCTATGTTTTTCCCACACTGGGCATTTACATTACTATTTTTTCATAATTATGAATTATTCTAGATTATCACTTGATTATACAAATTATATAGGGCAGGATTGAATAGATCTGCTAAAATTGTCTACAATAAGAAGCTGTTGTAGATAGGCAAAAGCGCTCTGAGTGCTGTGATGGCCAAAAATGTCAGGTGGAAAGAGTAAGTTCAAACTCCTTCAGGTAAATGAGAGAATAAAACCTACCTCCCATGCCATTAAAGCATCACCCAGTAGATGACAGTAGATTCGGTAGATCTGAGTTTCAGAGACCTGACAGCTCAGTGTCTGCCATACCTTGTATTAGGCAAAATAATGGTCATCTGAGGACAGACTGCTCTCCACTAAAATGACTCCTGCAGAAATGGGTTAAAGTAACTGACTCAGCTACAGTCTTTTCTCTCCAGTAGTTCCAAGCATTTTAGTCTTCCTCTATATGAATAGATCATGCACACATATATTTAGAAACAAAAGGCAAAGTAAGGTTTCTGAGTCTTTTTTAACACTTCAGTTATAAGGATAATGACATGTTCTCTTTCTTCTGATACCTGCTTTCTTTTTTTTTTTTTTTTTTTGCCATCAATTTATTTCAGCAGTAGCAGATATAAGGAAAATTGCAAGCTGACTTTTCAACAGATGAGATATGGAGATACGTTGTCTGGCTATTTTCTACACAAAATGTATTTTGTATATACTTGGTCTGTGGCCCTGGAACAGCACACAGGTAATCCTGCCTTCTGGAAAGCTTCCCCAGACTCACAGAAGCCCAGAAACCCAGGTCTCAAAAGCCACAAGACTCCCATGCGCTACTGTTGTAAGCCCAGGGTAGATTCTGCTGTCTGCCTTAGGTCCCCTATAATGACAGAGGGAAAAGCGCTAGTAGTTAGAACTTTACTGATTAAAACATAGCAAACTTCCTTACCAATCTGTAACAGCAGCTCCAGAAGATCGGCACCACCACCTTCTCTAAGAGCTTGGTGAGAGAATGAAACCTCTCATGGGAGGTCGTCATTAACTATCTGCACATCATTATCTTGATTCAGCAAAGTCTATATCTGGTTCCTTCAAGGTACGTTGCTTATGCTTGTAGGTAACTGCAGTGTGCCTGTTATTACAACTGATAAATCTGCTGTTCCACCACTGATATTGATATGATGAAAGATAAATCCCTTTGAACACTTTTAAATACTCCATCTTACATTACAATAACATGAAATAATGGAAAGGCTTTAATATCAAGAGCATTATTTTTCTTCCTGCATCAGTCACATCCCCTTATTTTTTTGGAAAAAAAAAATTAATTTTAAAAATTAGTACACATCAGTGCGACACAGTTTTGGGGATACCTATCAAAATTAATGTAGCATATAAAAATAAACAAATATGTGGACCTTTAATTCACATTTCTTCAAATTTTCAACAGGACATCATAGAGCCGTTGTACAGTATATCACTTGTCTTCACTTTTTATTTTATTTGTAAGACATAATTTGCCACGTAGGTTACCAGCTTTCAGGAGATCACAGACCCCTGGATTAGTATTTGATAGCTCTTTCTTAGTCTCCTATAGTTGCCACGTTGTATATTCAGACTTTGAAATAAATGTTCTCACTTTGCCAGCAGACTGAGCTGGCTGGTTGGATTAGCAGAGTGTCCTGTAATAGCTTAAATGAAATATAATTTGTTCATTCATTCATAGAGACAAAAGTCCCAGAGAAAGAAGGATCATTAATTTTTGGAAGATTAAAAATTAATTAAATTGATGCTTTTATTGTTATATGTGAACCTGTTCCTTGACTAAAATGGAAAATAATAAGAGTACAATATGTAGTTTTCAAGAAGGAAGTCATAAGAATAAAAGCCTGTATTTCTAGCAAGCAATGTTAAAAGGAATGATTAAAGGCCTATGGGCTATGAGAACACAGGTGAAAAGGATAGGTAAAATACCAGTACACAGAAAGAAAAAACAAGTTTAAAGTTTCCTTGCAGCTATTATTTTACCTTACATAGTAAGTGAAAACATTCCGTTATTCATAAACATTCGAGCTTTCCTTGGAGTGATTATATGTTTAAAATACAATTTGCAGCTTTCCTTCTTTCTTTTATCTGTAAAAGTGATAATAACCTTAAGAATTTATTTGTGCTTTTAGACATGTATATTATTTCAAATAATATCCGTTCCACCTAGCATATCTCATGGGAATGTTGAGTATTACAGCTGTACACGTCTGTGAAATAAGGTGACACATTTACGCATCTACAGTAGGAAAGTATCTCTACTCTGAACAGATGAAACTTAGAATTGCAGAATATGCATTCACAATAAAAACTAAGAAAAAATTATGCTAAGTTATCTGCACATCTGTGGAAAGCAATAAATCCTTTGGAGATACTCTAGGTACTATTGGAATTCTAAGGATAATAGTTCCCTTAGAAACAGTACTGGAGAAATGGCAAATGTAACTAACAAAGTAATAAATGGGAAAAAAGAAAAATATGATAAAATTTTAATCTAATATTTACAGAAAAAAAACAACAAAATTAAAGCCCTTATTCCCTCCACAGTGTCTTCAGTGTGATATTTGTTCTGAGAACGATCAATTATTAAAGGCATAAAGTATGAATAAATTTCCTGTTATGAACATATGGGCCTGACTTACCAGTCTGTTGTATCAGGTTTTTTCTGTTATAATTCCACCCCTTTCAGCAGAGTCACGTTGATGTACAAGTGGTAAATCATAGAATCATAGAATCATAGGGTTGGAAGGGACCTCTGGAGATCATCTCGTCCAACCCCCATGCCAGAGCAGGGTCACCTTAGAGCAGGCTGCACAGGAACGCGTCCAGCTGGGTTTTGAATGTCTCCAGAGACAGAGACTCCACCACCTCCCTGGGCAGCCTGTTCCAGTGCTCTGCCACCCTCAAAGTAAAGAATTTCCTTCTCACGTTTAGGTGGAACTTCCTATGCTCAAGTTTGTGCCCATTACCTCTTGTCCTGTCACTGGGCACCACTGAAAAGAGCCTGGCCCCATCCTCCTGACACCCACCCTTTAAGTATTTATAAGTGTTGACAAGGTCCCCCCTCAGCCATCTTTTTTCCAGACTGACAAGACCCAAATCCCTCAGCCTTTCCTCATAAGAGAGGTGTTCCAATCCCCTAATCATCTTTGTAGCCCTTTGCTGCACCCTCTCCAGCAGTTCCTGTCCTTCTTGAAGCGGGCAGCCCAGAACTGGACACAACACTCCAGGTGCGGCCTCACCAAGGCAGAGTAGAGGGGGAGGATGACCTCCCCTGACCTGCTGCCCACACTCTTCTTGATGCACCCCAGGATGCCATTGGCCTTCTTGGCCACAAGGGCACATTGCTGACTCATGGTCATCCTGTTGTCCACCAGGACTCCCAGGTCTCTTTCCACAGAGCTGCTCTCCAGCAGGTCAGCCCCCAGCCTGTACTGGTGCATGGGGTTATTCCTCCCCAGGGGCAGCACCCTACACTTGCCCTTGTGGAATTTCATAAGGTTCCTCTCTGCCCAAATCTCCAACCTGTCCAGCTCTCTCTGTATGGCGGCACAGCCTTCCGGTGTGTCAGCCACCCCACCCAGCTTTGTGTCATCAGCAAACTTGCTGAGGATGCATTCTATTCCCTCATCCAGGTCATGGCTAGTCTCCCAGCTACAAACTCAGCTTGCCTATTTGTGTGTTAAGGTAGCTGGCACTGAGCAGTTCTGATGTATAATCACCTCTGGTAGTCTGTACTGCTTGGGACAATGTGAATCTTGATTTGTGAGGCTCCTGAATGTGTGGGAAGGGGCAGGACACGTTCCCTTCCGCACATGGGAAGGGAGTATACTAGATATATTTTATAGGATAGTTGTCAGGTTTCAGATTCCCAGACAGCAATGATCCTTGTTATCACTCTCTCTGTGGTACTATATATTAAGAATATCTTTCTTTAGACCAACTCACACAGCTGGGAAAAGTCTTTGAAGCGTACAGTCCCTTCTTTACATCTGCACCAGTATTCCCACTTTTTTTTCTGGCTACTTAAATGAATCTTTTATCTTTATGTTTCTATTTCCTGAATAACATGTTATTATTATGAAGAACAGTAATAAGTATTTTTAGTGTCTGGAATAGGAAAGGACAGGCTGGAGACTCTTCACAGCTTTGGAGCTAGACTATTGCTGAATTTAGCGAGAGGTGTGAGCCAGCAGCAGATGCCTTTCTACAGGAGAAGGATCTTTTCACCATTGGGAGGGATGGGAGCTCAGTTCACCCTTCTCACTTCTGATCTTTGAGGAGGCTGAGGAATCCCCTTGTTCATGGGATGTGGGTGCCGCAGCTCTGACACTGCCCAGGGATTTGCCTTCCAGTAGCTTTCCAGGATATCCCTGAGGTCAAGACATACTGGTGACTCTAGCTATCAATTAGCTTCTGTCTTTCACAAAAGTAAAACATTTTATTTTCTGGCTAGGAGAATTACTCTGCTTATTCTGAGTTGAATGGGTGCCAGTGAGCCTCCTGCCAGGGGGCGGTGGGCAGGGCCTGTCCGATGAGGCCCCGGAACAGAGCAGTGGGGCCATGGGATGGGATGGTGCAAGGACATCACCCCACGGGCCCTGAGGTGACCAGAAGAGCCAGGCCAGTGCCAAGAGGCTGTGGTCATCCTGCAAGTCTGTCACGATGAGGCAGGACAAAGATCAGGCTAAAAAGGTAAAGTCAGCAGGTCAGACTCAAGGAGGTGTGAGACCAGGCACAGCACAGCTGTGACACAGCTCAGGCAGGGACCAAGAGCAAGAGCTGAAACTTCACAGCAGCTCCCAAGCAAAGAGAGGGAGCATCTGCTGAGGGTTCTTCCTAATTTTCCTCAAAGGGGCCAACTTCCAGTCAAGCCTTCTCAAACAGACCTCTTCTATCAGAGGGCTGCCTTGAGCACAGAGAGACAACAGTTCCCCGAGGAGAAGGGGAACGTGCTCTGGGACCTGACCTCCCAAGCAGAGATGTTAGAGGTATCTCATATCTCCAACATCTTTGAGTAACAGCACCTTACAATTCCTCCTGAACTCAGAAATTCAGGGAGAGGTGACTTCAGCTGTCACTGCAAAATATTTCCAGCAAGTTCATCAGGAGCTGCCAGAGGCAGGGGCTTCTAAGTGGGTCTGATCCTGGGAATGTCTGCAGAAACAAGGCCTTCTCTCCAAACTGGTAATGTCCAGAAGAAATAGATGATAATTTTTGCTGGTTCGAGCACTGAGTTAATAACTCGACATAAATTTCTGTGCATGCATTCTCGCTCACACAAGCACGCAGAGCACTTTTATGGAGCATTGAACCATTTGGGATTTGTCCCTCTTTAAGAAAAAAGGTTCACATTTTAAAGGTTACTTGAAAAGTCATAAAAGAAAATAATGTAGCTAATTTCTGAAATTCACAGTTTTTCTTAAAATACAGTAAAGTTCTATAAAGTTTTACAAAGTTTTACATTTAAGTCATTTCTCTTAAGAGAAAAGGCCTTGGATGCTAAAAAAATAAAGTAAAAAGGGTGGTTTTTTCTTTGTTGAATTGTTGAAGTTTTTTTGTTGAAATAAGACCTGAATAAACTGAAATTCTGAACACACTATATTAACAAAATAATCCCCAGAAAATCTTTCAGTTTCCACAGCATGAGGCTGGGGTTGAGAGTAGTTTGTAGAATGGCCCTCTTTATTTTAAATTTCCTCTCCCAATCCAGTAGCTTTTTGACCTTTTTTTTTTTCTTCAAGATTATAAATTCATTGCTCCTCCCCAGCAGGACTTTTTTTTTAATTGTTGTCGAGTTTTGGATTCTTTGAATTGTTATGTGGCATCAAAATCTTAGCTGGATATTTCAATGACTCCAGAAACAATATGTATCACAGATAAATATAACAAACTACAAATACTGAAAATTTTCCTCTCTGTTTTTAGCCCTTTAAACATTTGTAGCAGCACATTTAAATAATATCGTCTTTTACACACACACACATAATTTTTTTCTTGTTTATTATGGATTTTATTTGGTGTCTGGAAAAAATATAAAAAGGAAAACAGCCATACAATCTTCAGAAATAAACAGAAAGTTAGTTAACTAATGTTTTAAATTTTCTAGCAGGAAATTATAAAATGAACATCTGATGTTACATAGAATCAATTTTACATAATTAGAACAGCTGACAACAGAAAAATCTCATATAAACACCAGAATAAAAATTTTAAGACTCAAGATAAAGAAATACATATTCCTCAGATGCACATTCCTATTTAATTAAGAGAAAAATATGTCTCTCTTCCAAACCTCTAAATTGTTATCACCAGCCTCCTTTCTCTCCCTAAATAAACATATGAAGAACAGTGAGCTCTGTGAAGCTAATAGGTACTACAAAAGAATAAATTGCATTCTTCATTCCTTACTACCACTTTTAGATCACTTTATGTATTTTGGCCTACAGACTCTTTAAATCTACCCAAGAGTAGCTGGTATTTCTGACCTCACAACAACTCAGTGGAGTAGTATATCCATATATTTATCTCCTGTGCACAATGTTTTTCCAGTTACCCAGACCTTGCGCTTGAACTCATCATGGCTGTGTACGCTGCTTCCCTGGAGGTGGCTGTAAATTGTAAGTGGGTGAAGCTGCCAAACTAACAGTTTTGTTTAATTTACTATAGCCATGAGCCAAGGAGAAGGAAAGGATTTTTGCAGGGTCCAGATTCTGCAGTCATATCATACGAGCCTCTCCAGTGTACTCAGCAGAGAGGAAAGTGTTTTCTTTCAGTGAGACAGGCAGACACACAGGCTCTGTGCTGCCAGTTCCTTGTCATGACTGTGTTATAATGGAAAACTTATTCTCATTTTACTCAGTTCGTCTTAGTCAGCCACAAGGCAGTTTTCAAGAAATGAACTCCAGAAATCTAGCAAGTCTGCACTGAACTTATACAAATACAATGTGTATTTTTTTTCTTTTCAGGACTAGAACTAAGTTGAGAAGAACTGAAAAGGGATGAGAAGAGATTAACTATTTGACAGAGGTGTCAAACACTCTCTAACAGGTCCAACACCCTTTAACCAGGTTTTTCAGATGTTCCACACCTTGGGGGTTTAATATTTAATACCAAATTTACATAATTGAAGTTATTTGACGTTGCATGAGATTTAGCAGTGACAAGTACAGCACTTAAATCACAATACAAACACAGCACTCGGAGCATAGCAATTGCAATGTGCAGTTGACTCACAATACAAATGTAATTCTCATTACCGGCTTCTGTGATATGCTCATTGTCACAATGCCAGGCATCCCCAGTAGCCAGGAAGGAATACATAGGTTGAAATCAGCTCAGGACTGCTGCCGGAGTTCTTCCTGTTTGGTTTTTTGAAGAGTTTATACTCTATTTTGGGTTGAGTCATGATACGCTCCCCAGTGCTGCTCTGGATAACTCAGGAAGATACGTACTTGCATATTTTTTTAATTAATTCTAAATACGTTTGGTGGTACCCAACTCCAGTGGGCTTTGGAGCCCAGATGACTCCTGCTCCTGCAGTGATCCCTAGAGCCTGGGTTCCTCCCAGCCTGGCCCAGCAGACAGAAGCAGCAGTCCTCTGGTCCATCCAGTAGTGAGAATGTGTGCATGCTCCCAATAGGCTATACAAAATATGTATACATATCCCACACTATACACAATATATATACATATTTACATTACTACTGACCACATACATCAACATAAATAGAAAGACAGACTCAGCACATACATGAACAGAAACAGTACCAATGGCCTCATCCTGTTCCCTGCTCTGGCTGATCCAGATGAACGTCTATTTGTGGAAATATAAGTACACATATGTATAACGTGGTTACCCCTTGCAGCTGGGCTCAAACACATGGCTCTCCAGGACCTACCTGGCTGCTCACCCTTGCCGGCTGCTGGGACTTGGCTCATGAGCCCCCATGGACCCACTCCAGCTGCTGGTGCAGACTCTCTTGGCACAGATGCACACACAAGCAGGTCTTGCCCCTTGTGACCCCCAGGATCTATGGTCTCCCCGGCAGCTGCCCAGGAGTCTCTTGGTCCCCCAGTAGCCAACTTCCCCCTGACCTGCCCTTAGAGACATACCTGGCTCCCAGGCCAATTCACTGACTTGCTGGCTAGTCCATCTTGATCTAGCGCTCACACACTTGCACATCTGCACTCACTCCAGGTGCTGCACCATGGACACAAGGACCTCTGGCCCCTGGTCTGACTTTGGTGGCTGGCACTTGCTGTCCTTCATTCTGGTCTCTCCAGCCCCTGCACCCAGGCACACCTGCCCTCCAGCCTACCATCCTAGCCCTGCTGCTGACACCAGGCCCTCACTCCAGTTGCTGTCACCACAGAAACATGGTCTCTCTGTCCCATGGTCTCATGCCAGTTGCTGGCACTTAGACCTCCATACACACAAATGCACACAAAATAAACCCCTATGCCTGGGAGAAGAGTTGGACATAGAGTTTCATTAGAAGACAAGACAGACTGCTATGATCAGGTCCAGAAAAATGTAAAGATCTGCCGTATCTACTAGCAACTGGTCCTTTTTTTCCCCTTTTCCCTCTATTTTCCCATGCTTGTTTCTTCCCAAATCACCTAGATTCCTCCCTTTCTCCACCTTCAGTTCCTCCCCTAAACATCCTATAATAAGTATTGTGCAAACACAAGATGTTCATCCCCTTCATCCCATAAAGTGTCCATACCCCTGAGCAGCAACCATCTTCAGTCTGAAAGGTGCTTCAGCATTGACGCATCTTGACGGGTTTCAGGGCTGGACACTGGGTCTGAGGTTCTGCTGGGGCACCCAGACAGGGTGTCCCTTGCTATGTGTCTGTAATTCAGATTTTCCCCTGCCTGCCATTGTGCCCCTGTGCTTCTCTGGGCTTGTGCAGATGGACCTTACATGGGCTGATGGCACCTGGGATGGGCCTGGGAGTAGCTGGGCAGGGTAGTATTTGGGCAGCTCCTTAAAACTTCCCGGGGTAAGTTTTCATTACCTTCACAAGAAAAACATTATTATTATTATTATTATTATTATTATTAAGTATCAAAACTGCATACTTCTCCTTAAAGTTCTTCCTATAAAAGATTTAATGTGTTCTTTGTTTCTCTCTTTTTTTTTTTCTCCTGCAAAAATAAACAAGAAAATTTCAGCACATCTAAGTAAGTTTTGGTAAGGATAGAAGCATCTGAAAACAATGCAGAATCAAGCCACTAAAATAACAGACTGTTTTAAGCCTTCTTTTCTACTACTTTTGATGTCAACTTTTAAACTATTAAAAACAATATTTGATCTTAAGTAAAAAAATCTCAGATACTGTAATAACAGAGAGTTGTAGCTGGTTTTTTTCAGTGTATTTGCCTACAGCAAATTTTTTCAGTGTATTTTGCCTACAGCACCCCACTGCACCCCAAACAACAAAAATGAACTGTCATCTGCTTTAAGCCCACAGATAAGTTAAAAACAAAATTTATGTAGTTTTAATGTCTCTTAATTTGGTCATCTGATATTTGCTGAGAGCTAACGTTTGCAAACCAACCTGCTAAAGGAACAAAAGTGCATCACAAGCTCTTTGACTCATTCACATCTTCACTAAGCTAAGTAGTCCATGATGATTTTAAAAGTAGACTTGCAGTGGAATCTTTGATGCTTTTGGTTCACTTACATTTGAAACATACTTGGAAAGCAAGAGCTTTTTGTCTACAATCCAAATGGAAAGATACAGTAAACAACTCTTATTTCTGATATCACTTACAGTCTCTTTCAGACAGCTGACTAACACCTAATACTACAAATCATTATAAATTTAGCTATTAGAGGCAGGTAGGCAAATAGAATTTAGCAGGGGCTGAGGTAAAGACATAAAAAAATACAGATTGCTTTCAAACACTGGGAACACTCATGAATATTGAGTCTTACTATAGTATCTGCAAAATATACTCTACTTGATGCATAGGAGCTGCTGTTTGCTGTACACTAAATTTATACAAACTTTTCAATATGATAGCTATATAATTTTCTAGCAAAGGAAGGAAGAGACTGGTATGTGAATAAACTGGCACACATTTTATGGGCAGAAACATTGAATGCCATCCAGACCAACAGTTACGATGATGTTACAAGACTAGCCAAGATTAGTTCCCTCACTTTTGGAAACTTTTTAAAGCGTTGGCTGTTGACAGTAAGGTTTATTACCTATGTAGGTAAATTTAAATGTGTCTTTCGTATGTAAAACCATTACCATACATCAGGGTCTTCAAAGGCTTGTGTTTGGTATGCTTTATATGTCTAGTACCAGAGAGACACCTCTTCAGAAAGAATTCGTATAGCCACATATTTCATATGCTTGATGAAATACTGCAGGAAAAGCAAAAAAACAGAAGTGTAAAGGAGATTTGGTGTTGGAGTCATGCACTTAATAGTAACACATGATAATGAAATTCTGGTCCCTGTCAAATATCAGTGCAGAGTGTAATTACTGAAACCATGAAATATAAAACCTGCTAATATTCAGTCACCCACCAAACTGCAGGAAACATATGTTTTACTTTATATTCATCTACTGAAAAAATCAGATTACTAATATCTGATCTGACTTCTTCTGAGATAAAGAAGAATTTTCTCAACACAAAAAGGTGAAGAGAATTCTTTAATACTGCATGTCTCCCATAGCTGTGCTCCTGCTGAGGAATTGTACTACACTAAGTCAACCAGGTTATATAAATCATATTATGTGAACAGGTATGAAATGACGTATCAAGTCATAAGACTGGTGCAGCAGAATCACTCCAATCATCACCATTTTTAGATATGCCTCATTCTTACCTAGTTTTTAATTTGGTCATGAACCCTAAGTATTTGAATTAAAAAAAACCAACCAAAACAAAAACAAAACAAAACAAGCAAACAGAAAGCAAAGCAAAACAAACAAACAATAGAACCAACAAACCACCATTGAGGATAATTAAGTATTGGTACAAGCTGCCCAGACAAGCTGTGCCGTCCCTGTCTTTATTTGTTTTCAAGACCCTACTGGATATAGCCTTGAGCAATATGATCAGACCTCTCAGCTGACCTTCTTTGTTCAGAAGGTTGGACTAAAGATCTCCTGAGGTCCCTTCCAACCTGAATTATTTGAGGACTATATACGGAAAACTTAAGACTATGAGTGAAATACCTTCGGTGGTTCAAAGAAAGAAAACCTCTCTACTGCTTTTGGGTTTTTTTATAGATATATAAAATATTTTCAACTGAAAGGAATTCTGAAAAAATCATTTGTGTGAAAGAAAATGGTCTGGAGCATTGTCAGCAATGATTTGGCTGACTTTTTTTTTTTTTTTAATATTTCCTACTAAAAAAGGTTTTGTACTTTTCTTGTGTTAGAGAATAAAACAAGAATCTAGACCTGAACTTCTTACTGGCTGAGCATTTTCTGATGCAGGCTTCTTATTTACCCAGTAATTTAGCACATTTTTATGTAATCGTGGTTAAACATTCAGACCAAAGTATCATCAGGCTTCAGTGATATTTCTTGAGACCAGGAAAGAATTAAAAATTAAATATTAGCAAAAAAAACCCTGAAAAATTACTTTATAGTTTGGAATTTTAAGAATGAAACATATGTTATGAGCCATGGCAGTTTGTTGCTATTTCTGTCAGGTAAGCAAAATGTTAAATTTAAATTTTAATGAAAAGAAGCAGTGGAATATTTTCTACTTACTGAGCTAAGACCAAAAAAGGAAAATGTGAACACTGAAAAGTCTGAGCGAAATAGCCCTTTCTGAACTAGTAGTAACACACTTTGAACGACTCTGTAAATACCACAGCATACACCTGGAATGCAGGAGCATTAAATGTTTATTCTTTCTGTTCTGGAGCACCGTTATCTAAGATGATATTATTGAATTAATAAAAAGCACATTTTGATATCAGCAAATTACAAGAGCAACTAATTTTTATTCTATTCAATATTCACCTTATATTTGGCTGTGAGAATAATGAGATTTGAGCTCACGTAATAACATTCAGAAACAATCCGTTCAAGCTCTTTCAGGCAGCACTAGCAAATCGAAGTTGTTCAAGTGTAGCACAAAGCAGAAAGCGTATGAGTCTGGCTCCAAGGATGCTTTCATTAGTTGTTTGTTATGTTTGCAGGATATTCTGAGACCTGATTCAGTTCTAAATTAAGTAGCTAGAAAACTTCCCCCCGATTTCAATGAAAGATGACTGCTTTTATAAGATTCTGCTTGTTGTTGACAAAAATAAACAGTCTCAGGTTTCTTGTTTGATTAAAAAAGTATGTTTAATGTTTTCAGACTTCAGTAAGACAAATCTTAAGGCAGAGCTCCTAAAGCTGTGCAGACCGACTCTAATAAGCCTATTACCAGTTTGTGTGCAGGCAGGAATCGACATGGAGTGTTTCTTTGGAAGCGAATTCCTACTTCCTAAGTGAAGAATTTTCAACACGTGGGAACAAATGCAGCACTGTAATAATTCAAGAAAATGATGGCCCAGAGCATGCAAGTGATACATAACAGATCAGATAGTAAGTGCTTAATAAAATTCTATTTATATAAAAAAATTAATTACTATAAATGATTAGATACTTTTCTTTGAAGTCTGGATCTGAATGTTAATGACAAAACTATTTAAAACAAAATATCAAAGAAAATAATGTTTTAGTCTGGTGAATTATAAATATGGGTAGTTCTGCTGCTGGATGTCATTATGTTTCTAGAATTAACTAAGCTCCTAATTGACATCCCTTATGCACAGAATAACTTAGGCATGTAATGAGTTTAAAGTGTGTCCATAAACCCCATTGACTTCAGTGGTATTTAGGGATACACGTAATGTCAAACACACACTGAGCTGCTTTCCTGAACATGGATGTTTTCTAGTAATGAAGTCTAAGAGGATTTTAATAGCTTTGGTTTTATTGATTTAATAGAAAGCAACTATAATTTTATCTGGTTATAAATAGTATTTGAATTAGCAGGGACATAAAAGAAACCATAAATTTAAGGCAGCATCATGAAGTACTTAAAAAAAAAAAAAAACCACAAGCCCTTTTCAAAACTGACTTGTGCCCAGGGGAATCTTCATACTGTTCGTAATGAGAGGTGCTTTGTACTTTATTGAATAATTAAAAGTAAAAAGAATTCTATATAATTCACTCAAACAATAACAGTAGACTTTTTAATCCTTAAAAGTAGGTGGGAAATTCTAGGAAAAATTGTAAGAAAAATAAAGTGTGTGTTTTTCAAGGACAACTGTTTCCAAAAAAACCCCACTTAATTATGGTAAGTGAAAAGAGCATGACAATATATGTGTGCTTTTACATTGTTTCTTTCCCTTGGAATGAATTTGTGGGTGTACTCATGTTTTTAATAGTGATCTAGAGAAACTCTAATTGCATTTCATCCTACATGAAAATTATGTCAGGCCAGAGAATTCTGAGAATTTTAGCTTTATGCTCACTTCTCTCTCTTGTTGATTTTTATGCAGACATTTATGTTATTGGCTACAGATCCAAACAGCTGTTCAGATATGTTAGTGCAGATAAGTATTTGAAGAATACTTAATATTCTATATTTATCTGAGAAATGTCCCACCTCCAATTTTAATCATCTGGACAAGATTTAGAAACCATTGACTTGATTTAAGTGACCTATGCCATACACAAAATAAAAAGGTATCATATGCTTAGAGGTAAGAGTAGTGAGAATAGTTCAAGAACGGTCCATTACAGGAAGAAAATTTGTGAAATATTACTAACTAGTAAAAATAATCAATGCATTCATAAAAGCAAATCTTTTTGATGGATGATTTCAATAGAAATAAAATATTTGTAAATTATTTTTAATCAGGATCACTTCATTGTTTTGATTTACAAGGTAGCCTACCTCAACCCTTATATCAACAGAGTAGGGTAGGTAATAAAAGATAATAATGGAATAGGAATTACATGCCAGTGATGATTACTTCTTCAATCAATTTTGTACTGAGAAAAAGATGAATAGCCCTATATCTTGAGGAAACATTAAAATACTAGTTAACTTAAAGCTTGTACTTCTTGAAATAAAATATGCAGTACTTCCCAAGAACAGTTGAGTATCTTACAGTTTCATACATTGTTCTTTTGTAATAGATAGAGGAAAATAGACATGAAATTAAAGTGTGCTTTTAACAGTTTTATTTACTAGTATGAACTGGCCACCTTAATTTCATTTTTTTTAGGTGTTCTGTGATACTGTCAGCAGATAGACTATTAGATATCACTTTGCTTTATAACAATATAGTTTCATTTTTAATGACAAGGATTTTATACTAATACAGTTACATTACATTTTTATATTTTCTTATTTGAAATAAGAAAACAAATTAACACATCCAGTCTTAATAGGTATTGTCAGAAGTCCAGATATGTACCCTTATTTTGCATTTTGCTCTGACTGAAAGGTTTCTTGTTTCTTGTGTTTTCCTGTTGTTGCCTACAATTCTGGGCTTCATGAATTGTCAAAAACTAAGTTTTGGTTAGTTGACTTGCACTGAAGTGTGCAGGGAGGGAGTGTCTTAGTTTAGCTCATTCACAGGGAAGATACTGCTTCATATGTGATTTGACTCTTGGGTTGTCTTGTGCAAGACTTGTGCATCTTGCTCCACTGGGCATGGCTAAATACTCAAGTTCAGGCTGTTTCACATCTCATTAATTCGTCTTTCTGACATCTGGCAGGCACTGGATGGAGCACCTGCTTTTTCTCTCATAGGGTTAAAAGCATGAGAGATAATTCAGTCCCAGCAATCCTTGGGTTACTTTGCTTACATCTTCCTCCTTGCTACACACACACAACGTGACAGAGGATGCTGTTATTCCTGGTAACTCTATGATTCTTTTGCCCTTACCATGATGCCATTCCTCTTTTAAAACTTAAAGGCATTTAGCTAATATATTATTACTCTTGTGTAAAAATATTAAGCTCAGCATGTTGGGGTTCAGAGAAAATGTCACTTATGGCTAATGGTGGATAATGAAAAAGATGATTAGTCAAAATACAGGTGGTGTAATCATGGATGCAGCAACAGCTGATTCATCTTTTTCCTCTGTTAAATTGTCACAGACTATGCAGATATGAAAGTTGTGTTCCAGTTCTTCCCACCTGCAAAGGAAAACACGCAAAATATTTTCACAGACACTAAAATTTCATAATTTCTGAAACCTGAAGATACAGTTTGTTGGTTTTTTTTCCAATTTAATATGGAGAGATCATCACGAACAATTACATGCCACAGTTGCGCCAGTTTGTTTTGAAAAACTAATGCAGAAACTTGCATTCTGCATGACAGGTATTGGGTTTTAGAACCAAATTTCTAAAGCTGAAATTACTCCTGGCTCTTAATAAAGTCCACTGTAAATTGGGTGCAAAAGCCAGCCAGGACATTTGGTTTGAAGTATCTGTGATGAATTTTTTTCCACCTTCAAATGTAATTGAACCTACAGAATTACTGTGAGAAGAGAGAGCTTGCAACATCATATTCATTCTTCTTCATTCTCAGAGATTAAGAAAAGTGTGTTTACTGTTTTAGAGGTTATTGCCATCTCTTTAATTTCAATCTACCATCCATTTCCAATGTTCTTGAATTCATTATGTGTGACAAGCTAGCCCAAACCAGAGCAACAGTGCACCTCAATGAGGAGATAGAGGTATATCTGTAAAGTTCATAGAGTCATTAAAATATAATACTTCTTCCTTTACAGGACCACACTGATGTGATGAAATGCACTAATTTTAATCTAAGGAATGGGAATAGCAGCCTGGCAGCCCTGTGAGTAAGCTCAGCAATGCACAAGATATGCAAAAATCTTACTAAAAGAATTTCATGTCCCTGATGCCTTGTGTTTTAATCTACAGAGTACTTTTGTCTGATGCACAGTTTTCCCTTGACAGCTTCCCAACACATTTTGGATCCAGACTGAAAAGATGTCAAAAGGAAAAATATCTGCTGATTCAACCAGTATTGTGTTAATCAAGTAACAGTTTTAGCTGTACTTAGCAATGAAACTACGTCCTTGTCAGTCTCCTTACATAGACCTCACTACACACAGGTCTGAGCATACAGGAAGCATCACTAAAAACAGTGGGACTATTTATTTAAAATTGTGGCCCTTCTTAAGAGATATTTATATCTGTTCTGAAAGATTTTAGTTTTGGTTTGATGATGAGCAAGGGTTTTGGACAAATCTTTTTCTAATAGTTGATGTGCCTGCTGATAGTAGAGACATAGAGCAAAAGCAAGCAGAACATGAGTGTTCTCCTTTTCAAAGTGAAGTGAAAACACACAATGGAATTTTTCAAAGCGCAACCATGTAGCAGGTCATGGGAATCAGAAGCTCCCTTGTTTTCTTTTTTCCTGGGCAGCCTTTTATTGAAACTTGGGTAATTTGTTCTGAACTTTTAATTTCAGTAAAAGTTAAAGAATAGCTCACATGTTCAGTAGTACGACTTTCCTGATCTAAGAGTTCTGTAAGGTTCACAAGGCTATTCACATTCTTCTCCACCTTTTTAGCAGTTTTAATTTGCAGGAAATTTGCTGTAATATGCTTCTGAAAGTTTTCTTTTTCAGTCATCCTTAAAAACATGTGAGAAGGATGTAAAGGATTTTACCAGTTATAAATTCTACATCCCTCAGCAGTTACAAGCCAAAAAACAAATAGTTTTCTGCAGGCGGTTATAGCCAGGATGTTCTCACCATTAAACTGCTTTCTACAGGTGGGCATAGTCAGAATGTTTACTCTATTAAAGCTGCTATTCAATAGAAAATTTAATTTTCAGCTGAATGTATGTGTATAGAAAGATTTCCACAGAAAATTTTAACATCAGGCTGATATATACAAAAGAGAGTAGAGCCTGAAAGCTGGAAACTACTCCAGGAGGACATAGTGGTTGGAAATAACTCTTTCTTTCTGTCAAAATGGAGATTCTAGTTGGAAAAATCCTGTTAGACTCCATAAGAGGCAGACAGTCTTTCAGGCAGGAAAGCTATGATGAGCTCCATAAGTCAATACTTCAGATTCCACCCAAGAAACACCAGTTAGATTCTGCAGATCAAGGAGCTATTTAAATGCCATAAAGCACCTTTTTTACTTTCATTCTTTCTTTTTTTTTAAACTATGCAGCCTTCTGATTTCAACTACAGCTGAAAATGTGGACCTATTGTCACTAAAGTGATCATAAAGAGTAAAATAGGGTAGCCTGAATTTAACCAGTTCTGCAATGATGCAACAGTTTCAATAAGAATAAAATTTTTGTTTCCAGCTTAGACAAGTTACATTTTTAATTACAAAAGTCATTTTATCTTAAGAGTATTTAAAGACATGAAAATGAACAAAATGAGTTGCTGTCACTTGAAAACAAGAAAAAATGTTATGATTAACATCTTAAACCACAAAACTCATTATTTTTGTAAAAAAGAATTTCTAACATCCAAATTGGGACAATTCAGATCTGCTGTATACATGACCAGTAGGTTGCCACAAATTAATTGGTCTGGGAAGTGAATGCATTAGCATAATGAACAAGGGTTTATAGGTAATAACATGTATGTAATTATAATGAAAAATATCTTTGTGGCTGTCAAAGTTGACAAAAATACCAAAGGCATTGTTCTTATCAGTTTTACAATAATGTGGAAGTCAGCACTTGTTAAGAATAAGTATATATTTATTTCTGACTCTATATCAATCACCAAGCTCAATTTTATGATTGCCAGCTTAGTTTATATTCACTTTTCCTATCAGCAGTGGTTTACTAATAATTTAGCTGTAAGATATAGCTTAGAATAACATCATGATGTATGAGTTCTGAAAGGTATTAATGAACAAGCTCACTGCTACAAAAGGGAAGAAACTAGTTAAGCTGTATTGAAAGTAGCAATGCCTGTCTTGGTCAGTGAGAAATAGAACAGTCTTTAAGAAGATGGTGCAGGATATTGCCATCAGGAATTAATACCTTTATATTTTCATTTACAGCTACAATGTTCTCCTGCCCCGATAGCAGCTTTTTCATAGCAAGCTTTCATGAGAGAGTTGGAGATGGATAAAGGCAGTTATGAGACAAATTGTTATCCAATATTTAAGTTAAGTCTTTGTTGGAACTCCTTCAGAGTTTTTTAAGACACTCAGTTCACTAGGTTCTTTTATAAATTTCTGTGACTCCTCTTTTTGTGGTATCAGATCCTTCTGAGACTTTCAGAGCTTTCACTTTTTTCCTGAGTCCATCAAACTGAAATCTGTCTTAAAATTTCTAGCTTTAGAATTCTGTGAATTTTGCATTATCAGACCATTTCTGGAAATACCAAGATACTGCAGGATTTTTTTTTCTTAAAGGCTTTCACCCAAAAGAAGACTTTTTTAAAATTCCTTGTTACAATAGAGAACTCATATTTCTTATTTAGTACATTTAAACTTAGGGCTCAAGGTCTCACTGTGCTACTGTTACTCTTAGCCAAGGAGAGAGATCTAAGACACCTCTCTTTTCTATGTGCACTTTTTTTGAGAGGAGTAGAAATCTCATCTCTACATTTAACCTGAAAACATAGAATCCTTTCACTTGAAGAGCTGCATTTTGTGCACAGAGCAGAGGAACTGGTTGGGATATTTATGAAGAAATTAAGCTCTGGTACACTTGGAAAAAATTGTCTCTCTCCTTCTTGTGTCAGTAGGATACAAAGCAGAAGCCTTTTTCTTCTTTGCTGCCTACTGGAACACCCAATAGGCAAAACCCAAGTTTAAAAACCTCTGCACACATAGCAAATATGTTGAGAAGCTTTTAAACTTGCATTTAGCAACTCATCTGTTCTTCAGAGTGGAAAAAAAAAGAACAGGAATAATACTGCTGATGAGAACAGAGTTACAGTGCATCAGGTGTGTAGGCAGGTTATGGATACTGATAATTGTTATGAAGCCTTTGTTGAAATTTATCATGTGAAATAATAGATAGTTCTCCCTATGTGTCTTAAGCTGGTGTGTTCAACAAAGCTACAGTTTGTGGCTGTCAGAATAGAAAAAAGCAAACTTGTTTCATCACACCTTAAACTGAGGATCTGAAAAGAGTTTTACACTGCAATAAGTCAGCTCCCCATGTTAGCAGTACTGCTGTTGTGCAGCAAATAGCATATTCTGACAAAGATACATTTTATTCACTTTATTTTCTTAGATTATCTTCTGAATATAGGCAACTATATTTTTAGATAATCAGATCCTTTTTCTTTTTCAGGGGAAAACTGCTCTACGATATTACATTTAGGGAGAAAATAAAAGTATTTAGTAGGAAAACATTCTTCTTGCTGCAGATTATTAATGTTTAAGTTGTAGACTTTTTGTCAGGAGATCTTCCTGCTTTAATCGCAAAATTATTATTAATTTAGGCACACGTAACTCAGCATTAACTTTCTACAAGAATGATTGCATCCTGGTTTCCTAAAGGGCTATTTTCCTTATTATGGTATACTCAAAGAATAGATATCAAATGGAACCCTCTGCCTGATAGTTCAGAGTTTTGTCCTTCTCAGTATTGGACACTTTCATTAGAGGACTCTGCACAAATACTCTTTATTTTCCTAACTACTCCCACTAATATTCCATCAAGACTTTCACTAAGGGTCTTACAGATCGGAAAAGGTTTTGTGTGGGGAGGGGTGACCTAAATACATCATATATATAAAAAAAATTCTACATATCTTTATCTCCAGGTTCACACACATTTCGTACAGTAATTGCGGCAATTAGTGAAAAAATGGTGTGGTGTCACTTATTCTGCAAAATGTTGCGTACAGGTTGTTTTTGACACCTCAGTCACAAACACCCGTCTAACAGTGAAGTATTTACATAACAGCAGCATAGAATGAATTAAATTAAACACATACAATCACTGATTTCTTTAAAATAAGCAAGTATGTTAGATATCTGTAGCAGGTTAACCTTCACTAACAGCCAAACAGCCACCCAGGCAGTCACTGACTCTCACTTTGTGTATTCTTGAATGCAAAATAACAGGTGGGATCCATGACAGAAAACAGATTTAGATAGCCCTTTCCTAGCTGTTACAAATAGACTTGCCTACCATTTCTATTACATATGTTTATTTTTCTTTGCTACATTTAGAAAATTGACAAGAAGTCCTACACTTAGTTTCTCATTATTATTTTTGCATCAAGCTCCCAATTTTAAAGCGCCCAATTTTAAAGCGCCCAAATTATTTCTGTTGTTACATTAAATATGGGATTATTCTACCATATTTATACTGTCATAAAGGAAACAGTATTATCACCTGCCATACCATAATCAAGAGTTTTGCATCCGCTGGAAGAGCTAATATCTTTTCTTTTTCTGATACCTCTGGAAAAAAAATAATCTTGTAAACGTACATACCCATATTAATTCTGAAAAAGATGTTGCAGTCTTCAAATTAAGGACATACTGAGGAAAAGGGAATGTGTGCCTGAAGTCTCGTTTCTTTTTTCCAGCTGTACTTGGTCTAGTACTTTAGATAACATCTCTCTTCCTACAAATCTTGGGCCATCACAGTTACAATACTTTTATCCAGAGACTTAGCAGGTTCTAAATGTAAGTAAATTATTATGATTTCTTAGTAACTTTAAGAACAGCTGAGAACAAAGAGTAATGCTTAAGATTTTCTATTTCCAGAGAGACTGTGAAGACACCCAAAGATTCGTATGTATTTATTGTTCTTGGCTGAGGGGAAGATATTAAATTTTGCCATCCAATCCCAAATTCTGACTGGCTCACATCAACGTACTGGCTGAAATCCACTGACTAGGGAGCAAAAGAGCTGAGGCTTAAAGGTCAGTTCGCCAATTTCCTGCAAGCAAACAGGTTCCTGCTTTCACTTATTTTTTCCCCTTGCTCAAGGAAAACAAGCTCCACTCAAGAGAGAATAGTACTCTAGGGACCTCTGTAATTCCTATATCTAAGACCAAAATACTCAGGGGACCCTTGTGGTTCTTGTATATAACTCCAAAATAAATGAATGGACTATTCAACTGCTGGTTTCCATCAGTCAGAAAATGAGGTGCTGTGGCTTTGTGAGTTAGATCCTTATGCAACAGTAACTCAATTTGTGAGGGGTCTCACAAAATTCAATGGACTTTGACAATGGTTCAAATCTAGCAATTTTCTGAAAGAAAAGGAAAGACCTTGATCTCATTTCCATTCAAGGTGGAATGTGAAGGTAATTTCCATTCAAAGTAACGTGAAGGTCACCATAGGTGACTTTGGACTTTATGTTAGGCCTACATTAAAGGAGGGAGCAAGGGGGTTATACAGGCCAGGAATAACTGCCTGAGGGACCTCTTTTAACTCCAATTTGTCTTTGGTCAAAACACTAATACACTGATATCATTACCCAACTAAAATATCTTTGCTTAGACACACTTATTGCCTAGGTACATATGACAATATGAAAAGCCTGACTAGACAGACTATAACAAACAACTGAATCTCTGTCCCACACTTAATTCAAATTGTGTAATTTAACTTTAACCAATGACTGGTAAAAAAGGAAATATCCTACTTATAACAAGCCTTTTGTGGACTGTGGTGATAATTGAGTGTTGCATTACATTGTGGACCAATGCTGGAGTAAGTGAGTAAACTTTCACAGGAAAAGCAAGAACCCCCCCCCAGGTGAACATAAAGCGAGAAGCACCACCATCAACACCGTCAGAATCCTTCCTAGCGAGAACCTGGGCTGCCACTTTCTCACTGCCATATACCAGACGGAGACAGCTGGTCAGCAGCAGTGGGACCCCAAACGTGGTCAGAAGAGAAGAAGATAAGGGATGGGTTCTCTACAGTAACAACTGAGGTAGCAAAACTTTTTCCAGTTATTGTTTGTTCATTCTTTTTAGTCTGGTTATCAGAAAATCTTTGGATGATGTGTTTCTCCACCCAAGCATCACACTTAAAATACAAGCAGCAAGTGGAAGTATGAATCCCCGAAAGATCCTGTGCTATATCTTCCTAGATGTCTTGGCACACCAATGGTGTGTCAGGGTGCTGTGAAGGCAGGGGCTCCCTGGGTCCAGGACCATCAGAAGATCCCCATGTGGGGGACACCAGGGCAGGGCCTGGCACCCAGGGGCCATCCCACCCCCGGCCAGGAGCAGGGCAGCTGGGGGGCAGCAAGGCAGCCGTAGCCCTGGGCATCAGGCACCTCCCTGTGGGCCAGGGCATGGGACCACAGATGGGGTCCTGGGGGGCTGATGTTGGGTCCTGGACCATGGGCAGGGTGTGGGGAACCCCAGCGGGGCTGGGCAGGGACAGGCAGAGCTGGTGGTGCCCTCATGGTGTATTTTTCCCAAGGAGAATAATTCTGAATCATCATAATAATTTGGCATTTATAATACAATCTTATTAAATTAATATTTAATCAGTATGTATTCTTCTTTACTGTTGAAGAGATTTTATTTTATTAAGGATTTGGCATGATATTTTGCTACTCAAGTAAAAAAAAAAAGAAAAAAAACCCAAACAAAACAAAATAGGTATTAAATCTTTCTTCTTCCTTTCCCTGTTTTATTTTGCCTTCAATCTCTAAACCAGTAATTGGAAATTATTAAATACACCTCTAAATAGACTACCTCTGTAATACACTGCTAATCATTTTCAAAGGAATATGGAGACATAATCCTTAGCCTTAGGAAAATCATACACAAACCCCAAAGAATAATTTGGTAATAGAAAGCACAGTTTTTAATTTGCCTTTCTGAAAGACTATTGGCTCCTGTCCATTCTGTGGATTAAACAACAGGTAACTAGATTGCAAGAGGGGATTTTGTAATGAGACTAACCCTCAGAGTCCAAGGCAGCTCTTCATCTTGCACAGACTGCCTGTTGTATCTGCTGCGGATGAGCGACCGAGTCCCTCACGCAGCTCGAGGGGCCCAGAAGACCTTTAGGCTTAAGGAAACGCCACCAAACCTTGTTGGTCTCTCGAGTGAATTCACTCTTCCTGTTTGCAGTCAAATTTCCACTAACTCCACTCAGATCTACTGGTAGCATTTATCAAGCCTCCAGCTAGGACTGCAACTGACAGATTCCTGTCAGCGCACTGCGTCCATTATGCGCTAAATTCAATGTTTTTTGACTGCTGCCCTATTTTCTACCCTTAAGTCTGTAGTTTTATTCTGTTTGAGCCCTGCAAACTCTGCTAGGCTGAACACAAAAGTGCACACAGCAGGCAGCTCTCACATAACTCCTGCTTCCGTATTGCTATGATGTCTATTCATCATTACTCTTTGTTTCATATATTCACAAGCTTCAAAAAAATATTTTTATGAAAATGAAGTGTCAGCAGCTACAAAGGCTTCTTCTGGGGGAAAAAAAATGTTAATTGCTACCACAAAAAGAAATACCAAAACCCCGGCATTTTCAAGGGGCCCAAGCATCACTAAAAATGGTGGAAAGAGGTCAGTTTATATTAATCTCCCATGGTTAACCAAAGCTATATATTATATGTTGAATTTTATTCTTAATTTAAAAATAAAACAAAGCCATCAGAGAGCCAATGGACAGATATTAACATACTAATTGACAGTGGTGTTGTTGATCTCAGTGACAAAGCTAATACTGCAGGGTAATGCGGTGAATAGATGTGTCTTGTCCAAATATGTCTTCTCAGCCAGTGACCCAGAACATGCCGCAATTGCACAGTGGCCCATAATTAAGTCAGGTATTTGGATGAAATTTAACTCTAAAATATGCTTTCTGCATACGAGTTTCTCTCTTGAAAGACTACACATTTTCCCCAGTGAAATCCTATTACATTAACTACTTTATAACAGAAACTACTATATTAGACAACATATCTTTTAATTAATAAAAAATGAAGAAAAGAGAAAATATTATTTTGTAGTAAAAATTTCTGGAATAAAACACTGACTGAAAAAAAGTAGATTGAATTCAGAGATGAAACTAAAAATGGTTTCCACTAGGATTTGGAAGAAGCTGGAATATCATGTAAATGAGCAAAATATTAATTCTGAGAGTCTGTTTAATAAAGTCTTCTATTTCTACTGCATCTTTAGGAAGTTTTTTTAAACTGAGTTACACATTTTATAGTAAATAGCAGATGATTAAAACATAAAACCAAAATCTAAAGAACCCTTTCCTTCTTGGATAAAGAAGAATAGTGTCCATCCCATAGGAAAGAATATATGAAACTGAATTGAAAACTCAATTGAATTGAAAACTCAAAATAACAAAGAAAATTTTCAGACCCAAAGCCTTCCAAAACATGCTCTAGCAATTGAGAGATAATGGAATTTGGTTCAATACTTGGTTGGAAAAAGTGTCAGGTCAGTTTATGGATCAAGAGGGAACCATCAGGTACCAAATAAAGTTTAATAAAAATATTCATGAGCTATGCTTGCTCTGAAGAAAAAAAATTACTTTAAATAATCCTATGATGGCATAAGTGTTTAAAAAAGGGCCAGAAGATTTAAAAACTGTCAATAAAGAACATTTCAAAATATATGTTATTAATGATGTTTCCTCAGTACCATAACTGAAATAACACGTAGATAACCTTCATAGATTGCAGAGGCTTTGTTCAAACAGGTCACTGCAGAAAAATGTTTAGAACAAATGCTCAGTAAAGCTTGCTTGTTCAGCCTACCTAAGTGCACTTACACATGAAGGTCTGTGGCCTTGTTGTTGTATTAAAAATCCTCCCTGAAACATACCCAAGTCATTCCACTGACAAAGGTATGAAGAATATGCTCTTTATGATCATGAGATGATATAATAAGTAACTTATGTGTTATATAAGGCTCTCTGGACCCCTGTTGCAGGACAAGGGTTAGCATAACCCTACAACAATAAAATATGACCAAAAAAAAATCATCTTTGTTTTGATGATATGACAGAATCATGATTTTGGTGACTATAGACCTAAGTACCCATCCCATTGTACTCAGTTTACAGCACTGGCTGCTCAATTTGGTTACCCTTCCTCATAGTGTCGATATTTATGATCATATCCTTATAGATGAGTAAGAGATAAAAAGTAGATGTAAAACTTTCAGGAATCCAGGTGATCAGAGTGGTATAGATTGCAATGGCTTATTTGCTTTATTCTACTTTGGGTTTATTCTGCTTTATAATTATTGTATATCATCTGATAAGCAAGAACTAGAACATGGGGTTTTTTCCTGGTAAATTAATAACCATCAGAAAAAGTTAATCATTTCATTAATTCTTCAGGAAATGATCCACACCAAAGTTACTAGTGTTTCCACCACTTCTGCAACCTATTTGCCTTTTTCTTACCTGGCACCATCAATCTTGCAGACTATGTTGAAGTAGGAGGCATGTTCATGGTCAGGTATTGCTGCTGAAGCTTGGGAATTAAAGCATTATTGAAGTAGCAAGCTGTAATTTTAGATTTAGTCTATAATATTGTGTTATGGTCGTAATTAGTAAATTACAACAGAGCTCCTGTGGGAATTGCATATTACAGCCATATGATTACTCAATTTGTTCACTCATCATTAATATTATTACACTAAACATAAAAGGAAATGATTAATCATTTATCTGCAAATTGCTTAATACAGCTGGTAATGGTGCAGGATAGAAGAAGGTAAGTTCATCTGTGTGCTTGTAACTAGTCTACATAGAACAGGGAAACTAAACCCGTGTTGATTAATTTTCTAGTGAAATGAAACAAAAATAATTGTCCTTCCAGGAACAGTAAATACATGTCAATTTTATGTCATGTTACTTCAAACGTATTTGTCAAAATACTTAACATATAAGAAAAAAATGTATGAACATTTTCCTATACGTAGCTCTTGGTCTTTGCAGCCTCCTAAAAGACTTCATACACTAAATTTCTGGATTGCAGTGGAAGCAAACAGCAAAATAGCAAATGATAGTGAGGTTTAGAAATAAGCCTATTTATATATTAAAGTACATAACCAAGCTGTTTTTCCAGTACTGATTTGGCTTTCAGGTGTGTATGTATTAAATAATATGATGGATATATTTTGTTTTATGTGTTCCTAGTTAAATTCCTATAGTCTTAGAGGCCTCACACAAGATTGTAAAAGTCATGACATCAAATTTGCATTGTGTTTCTGATGAAAAAGCAATGTTCTCATCTTGCACTTTTCTGCTGAAGGCTCTTTTAAGGGTGACGCAAAGACTAGAGGTGAACTTATTGTTCATCCCGGTTAATATGTTAACCCACGTTAAACTTAGTGCAAAAGGCAGCCAGACCTGGCAGACTTTGGGACTCAGGGGAATTCTCTTTCCTGGGCCCTGTGAAGATGCCTTTAGTCCCTCTCAGACCACAGGGTATCCACCATCCAAGACCCATGGATGCAGACGTTTCCTGTGCCCAGATCCAGCCAGCAATGAGGTGGAGTATGCATTGCTGGTACACAAATACACACACACACACGTGTGTGTGCACACATACAGACTAGGGTGTAAGCAGTTCTGTACACAAACCTTCACTCGCTGGATTTACAGGCACACCCACATCCATAGATTCCTTGTATGTTATCTCCAAGGTCCAAGTTCATCTAATATCTTTGCCCAGATCCCAGGCCCCTCACCAGTTACTGGGTCAGATCTTCAGACCCTGAGTCTTTCCAGGTGCTGGTGTCTCTACTGCATGCTAATCCAGCCTGAACTCTGCTAGTGGTTCACCTCCACATCCTCCCACACGCAACATGGTTGCCATCAGTAGCCAGCTCCTAGACCTATGGGCTCCTCAGATCCACAGTTTCTCTCTCCAGTGGCTGGCACTCAGATCTCATACTATTTACTGACTAGTCCTTCTTGAAGGTTACTAGTGGTTCACACACCCATACCCAGAATGGAGAGCACTCCTCCAGAAACTAGTTAGGAATAAAATTTAACAAAATGAAAGAACTTGACCAGAGAATTATAACAGCCAGCAGCTTACTTGCACTCAATCAGCTTCTCTTGTTCCAGCTCCTCTCCATTTCCCATGTTTGTTTTCCCCATCCACCTTGACCCCTCCCTTTCTCCGCCTTTATTTCATCCCAGATAAACAGTCCACCCCTAATTACTTTTTCCCCACTGGACTCACTCCTTTTACATCTGTAACCAAATTTGGTATCTCACAGATTATGGTTGCTAAGGGTCTGCTGGCCTTGCAAGATTTCACTTCTCAAAAGATCCCCAATTGATCCCTCAATTATTTGTGAGATTTGACTGTCTCTCACCTCACTCCACTTTAACCATCTGTGAAATCTGGCCATTTCTTACAGCGCAACCCATAACACTTGCCAGCCTCTCACTGTTATCTGCCATGTCCAGCAATTTCTCATGCCATGTCCAGCGGCTTCTCATGGTGAGTTTAGTTAGCTAAACCCCAGGCCATGTCCTAACGTGCCAGTGTGCTTCAACACCTGTATTCACACCCCTTCTTCACAAGAGCAATCTGATCTAGTTAAAGATGTCCCTGCTTACTGCAGGAGGGTTGGACTAGATGACCTTTAAAGGTCCCTTCCAACCCAACACATTCTATGATTCTGTGATGAGAGTTTCACCTCATGTTTCCCACTGAAATGAGTTCAGAAGGTCCTTTTTCCCTGCAAGCCAAAAGACAGTCAGATTGGATTAATCGTTTTCAACACTTAATGCTCTGCATCAGAGACTTTTTCTCAGCCTCAACCTGTTTGTGCCACATGAATCTTAAAAGAGAAAAGCCATTTTCAACAGTGAAGCACAAACACCATTCTGCCAACCACCAGGGCACAAAGAAAGGGAATAAGCCAGAAATAACCTGAACATGCAAGTGAAGGCAAGAAGGAAGATCTGAGTCTTTTGCTTACCTCTGTTCCCTAAATATCAAACACATGATTGTTAGCGCATAGGAGATGAATTATTAAACAGTACGGCTTCTCAAAATACCTTCATATTCTCTTCCTAAAAGGATATTTTAACTTGGAATTTGTATTCAGAATATGAAAGTGATGCTGGTTGTAGGTAGAAGGAGAATTAGATCAAAGTTTGTATACAACTAGGGATATATATTCCCAGAACAGATGGGCAGTCTTCTGAAATACCAGCATATAAACGGAAACCAAACAATGCAAATGTATTAGATAGATAGTGCACAGGAGAGAATGAAGAAATAATAGCAATATACTAACTTTATGCCTTAAATTTGGAAAGAAAATATATATATCATGCTTATGCTTACACAACAGCAGTAGAAAAATCATACAGAGTTACTTTATTGAAAAAGTTTATATAATCAGTTCATGTTTTGAGGTCAAGAGAAGTTTGGAACCCAATTAAAGAAGATAATTTCTTTTTTTGCTGACAGTATCATCTAGCAAGCATTTTCTCTGAAAAGGTATCCATGCTTTGGCTAGCCTTTTTTATTGCTAACCTGAAATGCCATCTATGACTGAATTACGTGCATACACAAATTTAATGATCTTCTGTAAGTAAGACTTTTTGGTTTTAGTCTAAGAAAAAAATAGGATCTCCATTTCATCTAAATCATAATATTTTGAAGAAATTTATACTTTTCTCAGTGTTGCTCATCTGTGTTCAAATACTTCGATTAATGGTATCATCCATATTTGAGATAGTGCTAATAAAAAAATAAAATTATCAAAGCTGTTATTGTTATAGTACTAAAAACCTAATAATTTAGAGTCTCAGAAAAGCACAGGTGTGATATTAAGACCAAAGAATAGTTATTCTGGAGATCACTAGGCAATAATACCAAAAGTTTTCATTGTTACATACACAAATAATATCAACTAGAATATATTTTACATATGAAAACTTCACCAGTAAAGTCTGGTCAGCCTTACAGATCCTGAAAACACTATGTGTGTAAAAAGGGAAAAATAAATCTTTTTCTAATTATTACTATAATTTCACCCAATAGATACACTTTCAGAAGAGGATGTTGGATGAAAAATATTATTTGTCTGGTGTGACGGTGTGCTCCCCCTTGCCCCCAACCGGATCTTTATCTCCTATAATCCTGCCCAAGCGATAACCACTCATGATGGTCATAATGGGTGCCTATAGTCATGATGGCTTCATCTGGCTCAAAAATAGTTTCAAGGAGACAGATAACAACACAATAGCCAAGGGCTAACTTGAGCAATGTGCCCACCCAACCACAATACTGGCACTGTGGTCGATATGTAAATATGACTATAAGTCAATCATCTTACCCCCATAAATAGCAAGCAGCCCAAGAGCCCTTTGAGCTCTCCTTCACATCAGCAGCCTGCAAGCCAGGATCTCCCCTTGGGTAGGGACGTCTCTCAAGGTTACTTCTTGAGATTCAAAGACTCCTTGCTGCAACAGATTCTTGGTAAAGGATTAATCACATGTTAAACTTTAAAATATTAGCTAAGTCATATAAAGGATTGATTTTGCATATATAATCCTTTAGACATAAACCGTTGACCAAGTCTGGGATTAGGATTGGATCCAGCCACACCTAGACTCCTCTCTGAGGAGTTCAAAAAGCAATGGGGTCCTCTTTGAACTTCAACTCAATGGGAGGGTACTCCTGACAGTTTAATCTGACCCTGTCCTCCATGCAGTAAGCAACCAAGTGTACCTTGCCATCAAATCTTGTTAAATCACTGTCACATTTACTATCAAACTTTGTTAAATCATTGTTTTATATCAATAAATATATTTCTACTTCTCCCTTACGAGTGAAGTGCATCACTTGACCCATGACACCTGGCATTGATGGACTTTATGACAGTGCTTTTCGATGCATTTCAAAGTTGTGCACTTCATTGAACCACATGCTTGTGTGATGACAGGTCCAGGAACAGTATTTATTTCTGCCAAGGTACACTGGTTAAATGTATAATTTTTATGTAGAGGATGGTGTTGTTATAACTCTCTTTGCCTAAAACCGTATTAACAGGTCAGAATTAAAGGGAGGAGCACATGCAGAGAGGGGAGGATTTTGTAGGAATGGTTCAGCCCACCCAAGCAATAGAAAGGAGAAAAAAAAAGAACTGAAATTTGAGGAGATGCAACAATGTGTAAGGTTTGGAGAGTTCACTGGCCTGATCTCTTGTTCCATACTTATGCGGCACATCACACCACCTCAGCATTTTGGTTAGTGTGTGCAGCTGTTAGAAAGCAACATCATGTTTCTAAGGCAATAAATACTTTAAATAGTCTGTTGCCTCCAAGGCATACCATGTCCTCAACGAAATAACTGGATTTCTTTCCCACACTTTATGGTTAGCTTTATATATTTCTCATTATTCTACTCATTCTACACAGTTTAAAGTTTCAAGTTGTCCAGAGAAATGTATAAAAAAAAACAAATAAAACATACATATTTTTAGAAATGAATGCTGGGGTGGTTTTTTTTTTTTTAATGATGCTGGAAATTCTTCTTAGTTGCTTAGCAATTTTTTCAGCTCTCTCTGATCTCCAGACTTGGAGCTGTGGTGCTGACCTTGCACCTGTCTATGGAACTGCAGATGGCTGATGTAACACAGGCTATTGACTTCAAAACAGGAAGGAGGAGGAGAACCAGATTGCTTGTGTGAGATGCAAACACATTTCCAAAATGCTAATTATTTGTTCCCTAAAATATTATGAAGGCTTGTGCATTTACAACTGGGATTCATCTTCATGCATCATTAAAGTCCTAATGTATACCTTTGGCAAAGGAGGGAAATTACACACTTTTAACTCTACAAAAAGTGACTTACTTTGTTATTCAATGCTATGTTCATCTTCTTTCAGTGAATTGAAAGAATCAGATGCAGGAGGGAAAACAGCATGTAGAGTAACTTCAATAATAACTCAAGTATGTATATATTTTTTATAGTAATGAAACTGGACCACAAAGTAAACATACATCAAATGCACTCACCATCTTTAGCTTTTAAAAAATACCAAGAAACTAAGCAGTAGTTAAAGGCAATGTCACTGTCCTTATGCAGTTAACAAGAGACATCAGAATATTTAATTAAGAATAGTGGACTATTAAAGGCCTAGAAATAGAACAAAAATTGGTACCTTTCCAAAGATATAAAATGGCAGAGCAACGATAGCGCTACCAAGCAAAATAATGTCCCTTTTTGTGATAGAGGATCATATTCTGAATACAAACACACAAACACACACATACATATATACAATTAAAAATCTGAAAAACAATCTCTTTGAACCTTGTTAATACTCTAATTTATTTTAATATAGAAAACAATCTTAGTCCTCTTTACATGAACAATGAGCCTCCTATATGCGAGTATATGAACAAAAGAGCTTAAAAGTGTGATTTGTTAAATCCTGCAAGACTTCACATTTCTAAGAGTAGAATTTAAGGCCAGTTGACATAATATTATTAGGAGTTTGAAATCATCCTGATGAATCTGACGAACATACTTGACTTTTTTAGGTTAAACTCTGTCTTGAAAAGACTCATTCATAGAATCTGTGGCTTCACTACCTTTCCAGTAAAATGGAAATGATGGAGAGGAGCTCAGGTCTAGAGGCAGTAAATCAGCAGCTTTCATCTTGCCTGAAGAAAAAAATACATCCCCTGTTGGATTTTAAGTGTATAATCCACTGAAGCATGTCCTATGTCAGATGATATCTATATTAGAGGACATACATGGTTCAGGCAGAGGCTGTGTGCCACACTGGGGTAGGAAACAAGGCCGTTGCTCCCCATCTGAGGGAAGGAAATCCAGGTGCATAAACTGGAAGTGACCTGTTCAACTGCTTAATCCACAAAACTTGGAGACCAAGACATGTCATGGACTACAAATTGCCCTTGATCTAGATGCAGTCCATTAAATGGACATTGAAACATAAATTTGAAATATGCACATTTTTTTATGTAGTTATTTTACCTAAGGCCTCAGAATGCAGAACTTCAAAGGCCAGCCTGTATAACTACAGAGTCCTTTCACTGGTAAATTCAGGATACTTGAACTTGACCTGGCTGTTCATTTATTAGCTTATTAACTTATAGAATGTGAGTAGTTTCTGTACTAGGAACTTTATTAGAAAGCCTTCATGCCCAACTGTTTTCTGAAACCTTGGTCTAAGAGAGCACCCATAATACAAAAGATTCCTGTTAAAATGATATCTAATTTGGACTGTGAATATCTGGAGAACACCACTACAGATTTCTTTATGTTAAGCTAAATAGACTAAAAGCCTACTATAATCAAAAGTTTTGTGACTGAGTCAGATAAACCACCTTTCTTTTTCATTACCCTAAACAGTCTTTTCTTTGCTATTCATTCAGAGTGAAATTTTTTTTCTGTGTGTATCGGGTTTACGCACATGACAAGGGTTTGGTAGCAGGGTGTGGGGCTGCGTGAGTGGCTTCTGTGAGAAGACACAAGGCTGCCCCCAGATCAGCAAAGGCAATTCCAACCATCTCCAAGATGGACCAACCACTGGCAAAAGCTAAGCCTGTCAGTGATGCTGGTGGAACCTCTGTGATAACATATTTAAGAAAGGGCAAAACCAGCAGCTTTGAGAGGAATGAGAAAATGTGAGAGAAACAGCCCTACAAACACGAAGATTAGCAAAGAAGGAGGGGGAGGAGGTGCTCCAGGAGCCAAAGCAGATATCCCCCTGCAGCCTCTGGAGAAGACCATGAAGATGCTGGTTTTCCCCCTGCAACTCATGGATGACGACAGTGGAGCAGATATCCACCCTGCAGCCCATGAAGGACCCCATGCCAGAGCGGGCAGATGTGCCCTGAAGGAAACTGTGACCCCCACAGCCCACACTGGAGCAGGCTCCTGGCAGGACCAATGGCCCATGGAGAGGAGCCCACGCTGAAGCAGGTTTTCTGGAAGGACCTGTGGCACTGTGGGGGACCCACACTGGAGCAGTCCATGTCTGAAGGACTGCACCCCATGGAAAGGACCCATGCTAGAGAAGTTCTTGAATAACTGCAGCCCATGGGAAGGACTCACACTGGAGAAGTTCATTAAGGACCCCACACTGGAGCAGAGGAAGAGCCTGAGGAGGAAGGAATGTCACCGACAAAATGCCAAACATGACAATTGACCACAACCCCCCATTCCTCGGGGGGAGGAGGTACAGAAGACAGGAGTGAAATTGAGTTGGGAAAGAAGGGAGGGGTCAGCGGAAGGTGTTTTTCGATTTGTTCTTATTTCTTATTATCCTGCTGTTGTGGTTTGGGCCAGACTGGCCACTGAAGCAAATGACAGATGCTCTCCTCAACATCTCTCTCCAAAGAGAGGAGAGAGACAGAGAGAGAGATAAATGAGTTTAGAAAAAAATAAACTCCTTTAACAAAAATATTAATAAATTAATAGAATAATAATAATAATGAAAAAGAGATATATACAATATACACAAAACCATATCAAGCTCCCAGGATGATGATTGCATCCCTAGCAGACACAGGGAAAGTCAAAGACTGGACTCAGCAACAGATGGGACCTGGATTCTGGATTTGGAGTCAGGAATGCTTGTATCGGGATCAAAGGCAGACAAACAGAATGAGTCCTCCTGGGACGCTGGCCATTGAAGAAAGAGACCTGAACCTTTGATCCCTCAGCTTTTGTACTGAGCATAATGTAGATGGGATGGAATACCCCTGTTGGTCAGTTTTTGGGTCACCCGTCCTGTCTACTCCTCCCCACAGGTGCGACCCCTCTATGCTTTTCCGCTTCCGACCCTCCAACCTGGCGCATAACAAAGCCAGCTGATCTTGGTTGTTATAGCAATAAGAATAAGCACGAGCCTCTCTGCATACAATTTTTTAGTATTAATTATAAACATTAGGCCTTATCTCTAATAGAATTCTGAAAAATAGGCCGTTAATTTCAGAGAGTGTAGTCAGTTAGAAGAGATTTAACTGAAACTTAAAATTACTGAAAAGAAAATTGGTTCCATTTTAGCTAAAGCCAGGACAGCAGGCAATGCTGTCCTTCTCCTCCTTTGGAGAAGTAGTGCAGGAAAAAAAGCGGTAGGCGTGTGCACATGAGCCGTCTTGCAGGAGCGACCCCTCTACACTTTTCTGCTTCCAGCCCTCCAACGGGGCAATTAACAAAGTTGTCTGACCTTGGTTGTTATAGCAATAAGTGAGAGACTCTCTGCATACCATTCCTTGGCATAATCAGGTCTTATCACTCTGAGAATGAACAGTGTCTCTTATAAAATGCTGTTAATTTCAGAGTTCAGTTAGTAAGAAGAGGCTTAGCTAAAAAGTAAAATTACTGAACAGAAAATTGGTTCTGTTTTACCTCAAACCAGGACACCTGCTCTGTTATTAATTGGAAATAAATTAAATTATTTTCCCCAGTCGAGTCTGCTTCATTCGTGACAGTAACTGGTAAGTGATCTCCCTGTCCTTAGCTCAACCCATGAGCTTTTCCATCATATTTTCTCCCTCTGTCCTGTTGAGAATGAAAAGTGGTATTTGTGGCTTGGTGGGCACCTGGCAGCCAGCCAAGGTCAACCCACCACACTCTGGAAAATGCAAGCATAAAGTATATACCACAGAACACGCGTACCTTCTCCAAACAAAATTTAGTGAAATCCTAATGATTCCTCCACGGCTACAGTTCTGCAGTGGGTTTTCATGGTCATCTAACTGTAAGAGAAATGTAACCTAAGCAAGCAACCGAGCTCATACAGAAAGAATAGGGGTAAGCAACCTGCAATTTTTGTGTAGATTGATTCTTAAGGAATCTGAAAGAAAGTTGTTTCAGAGTCAAGATTTTTTCATTCTGTTTTTCTATTTAAAGACGTACTCAACACGTCAACTTTTGCTTTAATACAGGAATAAAAAGGGTAGATTTTTTTTCAGATCATTACAGTGTTCTGTCCTGACAAGAAAACTTAACAATGAATAACTACATCCTTTGACTGTAGGATTTTCTATGATCACAACAGCCATAACCCAGTTTGAATCTATACATATTACAGAGTTATTGTGTAATCACCTATTTTTAAATTTTTTTTATTTGTTTGTTTGTTTTTTTGTTTTTTATTTAATTCAGGCATTTAATTACTTGTATGTGAAAACACACCATATCATCACTTGATGTGATCAGATATTTAGGCCATGTGAGCCACTTCAGCTCTGTCTTTCAGTGACAACTTGAAGGGGAAAAAACGTTAATTTAAAGCATCTTGAATTTAACAGGAAATAATAAATGCAAAAATGCAGGACAGAAGTTGAGTTATTGGTATTAATTTTTTTCTTTATTTAGCATCCTTAAATTTGTTTTGTCAAACTTTTAAATTCTTTTGATTACAAAATATTTTGAATATTATAAAAATAATGAATGTAAAGATAAAATTAACAACAAACTTTAACAATCCTTAATTCCAGTCTAAACATGGGGGTTTTGTTTATCCGAGGAACAAATAAAAGTTTTGTATGTTGAAAATATTTTTTAAATCTACTTTTACTCATATTCCAAACTTTCTGATACGTACAGAGCCATAGTTCGTGAAATTCCGTAAAGACTAAAAAGAATACTCACTCTTTTTTAACCTATGAAAAATAAATTATGTTCAATGGGTTTCACTGATGCAGCCCAAAGTCATACATTCCACAAGATTTGTGCCAAAACGCTAATTCCAGAGGTGGCAATACCTTCTCAAGAAGAACACAAGTTATTAGTCTCAGTACAGCAGCTGTGTGAAATCTCATGGCAGGTGATACCAAATGAACCAATTCTTCTTTTGCTTAAATTCTTGGAAGACTTGAGCTGATGTTATTAACATCAGCTACTTGCTAATATTCTGATAATTCTACCAGGCCATATGCAGTGTTATCAGGTTTCCAACACAGAACACCACTTCTTTTGAACCTGGATGTTAAACAGAAGTCAGTTTTATATTTACTGACTCTCTTTATCTCCACTCCAAATTCTGAGTTCAGTGGTAGGATCAAATAGAACACTGTAATTCGTTAGAGTACATTTTAAAAATAGAGGCATGTCCTAAATACATTGTTTGCTGATCCCTTTATATCTCTGCAAACATCAAAGAAATGCAGTAGACATTGAAAATAGCTCTTCGCCTTTCCATACGCTGGCAGCAGTACACACCGTCCTATTGTGCACAAGCCTGCAGTTCACCTGCAATCCTACATTTTCTATTTGTAGCGCCAGTAGATAATTGACATGTCATCTGTGTCAGAATAGAAGAGAGAAAGCAGCAAGCGTTTCCTGCCAAGGCTAACCGCTGTTGCCTCCCTGACTGGATCTCGGATTTAACTGAACATCTTAATTTCTCTTTCCAGCAAAAATAAAAAACTTCAGTTTTTACCTAAATTAGGAAGGTGAGAGGCCTTGTTAATTGATGCTCCCAAGGAACCACGGAAGTCTGGACAACAATCATCACACAGGTCTTTTGAGACAGCTCACAAGATAAAGTATGCATGTGATATTTAGCTCAACCAAGAAATTATACATGGCCTATGGAAGTTTGTACAAATAAATGGCTAAATATCGCCACTTCACTTTAGAAAGAGAATTTAAAATAATGTAATTCTGAACAAATATTACAAATGCATCCAATTATCATGTATTTCAGGAAGAATTTTGCTTTGGAATAATTACCAAAGCTGCCGATGATTCTCTGTTAAGGATCCTGTTCAGCTAAGTTTTTGCACTGTGAGACTAATTTTCATGCTTTCATTCTTCACATCAAACAGCAACAGAAATTAAAATCTTCCTTCTTCAAAGCACTGAAACTGAACACTCTAGCACTCACCAGGAAAGCCTAACAGTAGTTCAGCAGTTGTATTGCAATGTGTTTTGACATTATACTCCTTCCTGCTATGTCAAAAGTTAGCAGGTTTACAGCAGAGAGGACAGAGCTAGAACTACATGCCAGTGTTAGCTGAGATGCAGTAGATACTGAGAAATAAGCTCAGTAATAAATCATCTTGTGTCCGTACTGTTTGCAATATTTATTTCATAATAAAATTAAAATTCAACTTTGCCAGGGCAGAAATTACACTTACCTGGTCAAAAACCAAGAGGTAAGAAGTGTTTACAAAATTTTTACATCTGGGTACACTCACTTCCCATCAGTCACTGTGGCAATCACTCCTCTGTCCCTTACTTCAGAATTAGTTGAATTAATAGTAAGAGAAGGTCAAATCTCAAAGAATGTGCAAATTTAGAAAGGGTCTGATAAGCCTCTGAAATGCATTGGTTTTACATTATACATATCATAGGGCGAGTCACAGAATGAGAGAATCATAGAATCATAGAAAGGTTTGGGTTGGAAGGGACCTTAAAGATGTAATACCCCTGCCATGGTCAGGGACATCTTTCACTAGATCAGGTTGCTCTAAGCCCCATCCAACCTGGCCTTGAACACTTCCAATAATGGGGCATCCACAACTTCTCTGGGCAACCTGTTCCAGTGTCTCAGCATCCCTATCGTAAAACATTTCTTACTCATGTCCAATCTAAATCGACCCTCTTTCAGTTTAAAACCATTGACCATTGTCTTGTCACTACAGGCCCTGGTAAAAAGTCTTTCTTCGTCTTTCTTATAAGCCCCTTTTAAGTATTGACAGGCTACAACAAGGTCTCCCTGGGGACTTCTCTTCCCCAGGCTGAACATCCCCAACTCTCTCAGCCTTTCTTCATAGGAGAGGTGCTCCAGCTCTCTGATTATTTTCATGGCCCTCCTCTGGACTCGCTCTAACAGGCCCATGTCTTCTTGTGCTGAGGGCTCCAGAGCTGGATGCAGTACCCCAGGTGGGGTGTCACAAGAGTAGAGGGGGAGAATCAGCTCCCTTAATTTGCTGTCTCCACTTCTCTTTACGCAGCCCGGGATACAATTGGCTTTCTGGGCTGCAAGCGCACATTGCCTGCTCATATCCAGTTTCTCATCTACCGATATCCCCAAGTTCTTCTGTGCAGGGCTGCTCTCGCTCAGTTCATCCCCAAGTCTGTACTGATACTGGGGATTGCTGCAACCTTGCAAGGACCTTGCACTTGGTCTTGTTGAACTTCATGAGGTTCACATGGGCCCACTCCTAAGGCCTGTCAAGGTCCCCCTGCACCACTCAGGTTGGCGTCACCTGCAAACTTTCTAAGGGTGCACTCATTCTCACTATGTCATTGATGAAGATATGAAATAGTATTGGTCCCAGTACAGAGCCTTGAGGGATGCCACTCATTACTGGTTTCCATTTGGATATTGAGCTGTTGGCTGTAACTCTTTGGATGCCTACATATATACACACATGTAAAGCAGTTTCCATTGAAATTATTGCAAAATATTTAATATTCTCATTTAAAGTTAAGTGCATATATATAGAGATAGATACTACTATATGTATTCATATATGAATAATAAACTTTCAGTGCCTCTCAGCTAAAATGTAAGATATATGTATATATGTGCACACATATATAAAAGACATACATACCTTACTTCAAGAGGTACTTTTTCTAGATTTTTATCTTTATAAATCTCTGCTACATATTTTCTTCCATTATTTCAGGGAACAGCCTTCAAACCACAATTTAGGCAGCTACTCCTATGAATAACTCCCTACTGTTCACAGTACAGTACTATCTTATTTTTCTTGTGGGTATCAAACAGAATATAGACTAATAAAAAATAGAGAAATAAGCAGAGTTCTGACACCCCATGAGTAAGACAGTAAATTCAGCTTCATTTATCAAATAGTTTATGTAGCAGCTAAATAAAAACCTTAGTGAAACCTGAGACATCTGATTTCTTTATACATGCAGGCTCTGCTCCTTTGTGTTCATTCCCCATCTCTTCAGAATGCTTACAGCTCTCAGTAACATCTACTGACACAAAGTATTAGGGTCAGCACCAAATCCCATTAAAATAATCTGAAAGACTCCTTTTGAGTTCAATGGTTTTAAATCAGACTCTTATTAGACTCACCTAGTAAAGTAATAAATATTCATAGACGGATGAAAGAACAGAAAAGCTCTCCAGTAGTTTTGAGTCCAGCAGGAAGATCATTTGCTTGGTGAAGGATAATCCACTTGTTGACCAAGAAAGACTCACGGGCCCACATGGAGATTTACCCTTCAGGGTTATGCAGGATATGAACAGGTGAATAAGGTAATAGAAAAACAAAACCATAGGAGCACATACTGCAGTTTCCAATGGAATCTCTGCAAGATACCTAGCTTTCTTATTCTTTCTTTAAGCTAAGTATAATTGGAATTCTTGTGAATATTAATTGTTTGTTTTAAACAAATCACAGCACTACTAAATAGCATAAATTGGCACAGTTTCAGTGATTAAAACGAAGCAAAGAAATTTCTAATTCTGCTTCTAGTGTTTCCCACTATACACAGCAACTCCTCTCCATTTATATTATGCAGCTGTCAATGATATAATCTGGTTCAGTCTCATGCCATATAATAGTCTTACTGACAGGAGTGAATTCAATATGCTCTGTTGTACATAATAAGATTCAAAGACTGGTTAGTTTGAGTGGAGACTTGGCTGGAAAACCTCAGCATGCCTCCTTAATACATGGACTTTTTATTATGCAGAGTGATTAAGAAAGGGATAGGCAGAGGATTTGGGAGAAGTGGAGATTAAAATATCATAAACTGCTAAGAACAGGACATTGTGGTGGGGTAGACGAGTTTTGGTACAACACATAGGCAAAAGTAGTCTCAATGTGCACAAGTTGCACAGCTTTTACAATAGTTTCATATTAGCATTTAAACCACACTTTTAATAAAGGTGATGCTGTGTTTCTGAAGTGCTGACTTGATAGAATGAAAGCATGCTATAATCACATTCGCTGTTTATGCAGAGTGAACACATTATACTCTACTTCTTTCTTCCATCACTCTGATCACAGTGCCATCAGAACATATGGAAAGAAAGAATCTTTACACAGGCCTGAAAAACCTCCTTTGTGGATTAGTATGGTGGATGAAGACTTGGCATATAAGCTTCTGTTGTGGTTTAACCCCAGTAGGTAGCTCTGCCCCACACAGCCACTCACTCACTCACTCCCGAGGGGATGGGGGAGAGAATCAGGACAGTAAAGTGGGAAAACTCATGGGTCGATGTAAAGACAGTTTAATTGGTAAAGCAAAAGTTGCATGTGCAAGTAAAGCAAAACAAGGAATTCATTCACTACTTCCCATGGGCAGGCAGTTCTTTAGAGCCATCCCCAGAAAAGCAGAGGTCCATCATGTGTAATGGGGACATGGGAAGACAAACGCCGTGAATCTGAACATCCTCCCTTCCTCCTTCTTTGGGGCATGGAGTATCTTCTCAGAGGGCAAGTCCATGTAGTCTGCAGCTTCAACAGTGGATGAGGCTTTTTGGCACAACCTTGTAATACCAAAGTACTTAGTGCGTAGCAGTGTACTTTGAATCATTAGCACTGAGTGGTATTGCTTTTGTCACTTAGTGCCCTTCCCTCAATTTAAATGCAATATGTTTATATAAGAACACCTTTTAATTTTATGCAAAAAAGAGGGGGAATATTATGTTGTGACATGCCTAAGGAGCTACAAAATATAATGCACACACATAACTGTAGGCATGTATAGATACAGAAGTAAATTCACATTTTATTTTCTTCTTCTTATCGACACTCTTCACCCTCCAGTGGATTCACCTGGCCTAATATAAGCATACCATGTGTAAATGTAGCTGTAAAATGTGGTATAAGTGACTATTTAAATGCATACTCATAAAACATCTGTAACAAGAGAAAGGAAAACTTAAATGACACTAATTGTCACCTTATCTGCTAGCCATAGCAGAAAGAGAACGCAGCAAATGAGTTTCTCAGCTGCTCTATCAACTATAGGCAACCTCCCCTATTAACAGATAGGAGGTGTATTGGCAGGATGAGAATATGCCACTAACTCTATAGTTGCATGTGCCATAGACTAGAAAGCAGGTGTTCTCTTGTCATGTCTGTCTGTTCAGTGTTTATGTAAGGAAAATATTCATTTAAAAATTTTATCTGCAAAGAAAAGCCCAAATTCCAGGAGTCTTTTTAACAGTAGCCAGTGATCTGAAGCTGTATTCTTCACTATTGTTTTTAGACCTAACATTAACATTTGTTTTGGTTCTTCATTGAAAAATTCAGAAGAAATGCTCACAAGGCATTAATAAACATCCACTCTAGCTTTCAGACAGATCTAATTAGTATTATCTCACTTAATTTAGAAAAAAGCAATGCAACGCCCTCTTTCAGATAAGGTCCTCAAGTATAAAGACTTACGAAAAAAAATGTGATAAAGACACTAAACTGAGCGCTTAATTAATTAAACTTATGCTGACTTCTCATTTAGCATGTTCATTTTTTTACATTGATATATTCTACGCTTTGCTGTAAGACATTTCTATTTTAAGTATTTCTACCTGTCAGTGCTGAAGATTGAATATAGTTGCCATGTTGCCTTCTGGTGACGAGTAAGAATTAAAGTCATCTTTGCAATAAAAGAAAGTTACAAATAGGCCTTTTAAGAAAAGGATATCATGCACTGATGCAAGAAACTTTTTTCTCATGCTAGCAGAGATTGCTGCTGTGAAGACCAGCTCTGGCTACTCCTGCCCCTGTGAAGTCAGAGCAGCACATTTAGTCCTCTGAGAATCCTGGCCCCAGTACTTTATGGGTCCTTGTGCTCCTTGACATGAATACTCACAGGCAAAAGAGAAAAATGAGGAGAAACAGAGGGAATGGACAAGCATTACTTGTTAGAACATGACATAAGAGGCATTACTGTTGTTCTGGACTTTTTTTCTTCCAATATGCAAAACTTAGACGCAGATGCTTCACATCCATCACACAGTCACAGGTCAATAGATTGTGAGTAATCAGAGCTCAGCTTTCCACAGAGCTCATTCTTCAGCCAAAGTAAACCCCCGGTCAGGCCAAACCTCCCCCATGACTTTCTCAGCTGGGATGAAATGTCAGCTGCATTTAGCTTTGTCTCAGAGAACATCACATACTAAAACTCTGCCTGCAGAAAAGCCACCATGAGGAGCTAACACAATAGCTTCTTGTTCAGCCACGGAACACCTAAGGCTGCAAAAACAAAGACTGCTTTTTGTCTCACAGTGGAAAAAAAATCATGTGACAAAAATTCACATGATAAGCCAAGCCATAAAGAAAGCCAAATTAATGGAATTCTGATTATGAACACTAAGAGAAAAAAAAGAAAAAGGAGCTACAAATAGGGCTACAGGACCTAGCTTTGCAAGAAGGAATTTATTGCAGGTCAGTGGGCTCTGCAGTCTACTGGGGATATCTAGCAGGAGAAGCATATTAGAAATTATGAGGAGTGTTAGTACTACTAGGATAAATGGAAGCATAAAGACATGAAAAACAGGTAGACTGTGTGAACATTTTAAAGAATACTTAAAAAAAACCTTCATTTTTTAAAGAAATTTCCTTGAAATCCAAGTGAGAGTAGGGATAAGCGCTGTGACTGTATTTGACAATTTCTATTGATAAAATTTTTCACCATGGACATTCTGTGGAGAAGTTCATCTTATCAGAGAGTTTATGTTTTCTTATACAGGATGATTTCATAGGATCGAATGTATCTTTGCACATACCCTTAAAGGAATAGGAAAGCAGCTAAACTGTGAAGCTTCATATGGGAAAGAAACATTGCATTTAATAGAAAAAGAGCTGTAGGAATTCTGAAAAGTCCCCCTTTTGAGCACCCCTGAAAAATAATAAAGTATTCCTGAGTTTTGGAGGAATTCTGAAAAGAAACCTAATAACACAAAATATTCTATTGTTTATTTAGACTTCCTGTGGTGTTCCTTAACTGTTTAAGTCATGGTTCTTTTGAAACTGAATATTAAGTATGTTCTGTCCAGTGATTAGGTGTGTATAAATCCTAAGAATAACATAAACCCCTGACAACTATTTTTTTCAGAAAACAATCTATAAACCCCAGCGTATTAGGTCACATGCAAAAAGTACTGAGAAAGCTCTTTTTCTAACTTGGCTTGAGTCTCTAACCATGAGTTTCAAGGTCATCTTTTATTTTAGTCTGGAATTTGCACAAAAGCTGAAAAAGAAATTCATTTAAAATTATCTTTATATATTGAATTAATAGAATGATAAGGTGACACTGGTAAAGAATTATGTGGTGTGATTTGGTGCTTAATCTTCTGTGGCCACAGTGCTGAGATGTAAAGCCATGCTGGAGCTAGCTCAGTGACCTCATTTCTATATCTAACATATTTTCCTCTTGTTCTAGAATTGGTTTTATGTTGCCTCTGCACCCGAAGATGAGAAATTTGCTGCTGCCTTTGAAGAGGTCTCTTCAACAAGAGACATAGCTTGCCAAGCCACAAACAGTGGGGATCTACAGGATGGAATTTAACTGAACTTTGCATTTTAAAAAATAAGAGTTTCATTCAAATTTCTGGGTTTCTCCTGTTAGTCTAATTACAGTAGCTTTATTCCTGTTGGGTTAAAGGGTGTTCCTCATACATTCACAGGTCATCCATTTCAAAACATTAATTTAGATACAAGAGGCACGGTCCTTCCAGAATTAAAAGGACTCAAAAATAAAATCAAAGCAAATATACTAATCATTATTTATAAATACACTAATCATATGTAGAGGAAGAATGTTTATAAACATGGTTTCGTGGTTCTCTTTATTTTTAGATTTTACATGAACTCAGCACATTATAAAGAAGACAGAGCGGGCAAAGCCCATCAGTAATTACAAATTCTATCAACCTTGTTAAAGAAAATGGAATGACAAAACTGCATTGCTGCAAAATCCTAAAGTAATCAGCACACAGAATTGAGCTGTCACAGATGACAACCATAAGTCTACCCAAGCTTGAAGCAGATGGAACTACCTCATTATTGGATGCAGCCTACCAGTTAATAAATAAATATATTTAGCTTGTATTCACAGATTAGAGGAAATACATATTTTAAATATCTGACAAAGAATTTGCGTAATAAGAAAGAAAATAAATATTGCCCCTGTAATATGATACGCAGCCTGTAATTCAAATCAAAGGGATACTCCAAAAATGAAAAGGAACTTTAAAGAGATGCTGTTAACATGACAAAAATGCATTTCAGTCAGAAGACAATTGGGTTTTTAAGGTGTGAAAGGAACTAGTTTCTTGTGAGTTTATTTTTGCTGATATGATTATTTTTAGTTTTAACTGTTTCGTTCAAAATGCAGGTCCTTTTCCAACACTTCAAGAAGTACTAGAATAACCACCCCTAAAAGACAGCAGGAGACAAAGACACAGTGGGAAATCATCCCCACAGGGTATGGGAAGGATCATGGCATGAAAACCCATGGAAATGTCTGACTTCATTGTGATGCAGTTTAACAACTTTCTGAATAGCAGTAAGTTAAAAAAAAAAATTCAATTTAGCCACTGATGACTTGTGATAATCTGAGCTGGTATGTACGTTCCCCAGTGAACCCACGAAGCCAAAAAAATAGCTCTACTTCACTCTAGGGTTCTTATGTGTGGATCGATCCCAAATTAGGAGTGAAATAAGGATTAACTATGTCATCAAGGTAAACTCTGAGAAGAAAATTGCAGTTGTGGTGCCTCACAGGAAAGGGTAGAGTATTCCATAAATGAGGCCAAGGATTGTATTATAAGAACCATACTTCCTGCATTAAAGAAAGGTGTCAAAAGCATCCTAGTTAATTGCACACCAATAAACATGCCATAAAAATGTTCTTTGATTTGTCTCTGCAAGTTTATAAGTTGTCTCTCCTCAAATATGAGATATTATTAGCTTTCTCAGCTTGCATAATTCTCAAAAGCAATTGATACTCATTTAGTCCATTTTAAAATCCACCTGCATTTCTCATTCCTTTAAGATTCTGAGGCAATGAATCACTCAGCTTCACTAGATTGCACCTGAAGCAGTGCTTCTTTCTTAAGTTAATGCTTTCATTTCTAAGGCTCCGTTTTAGTTCCATCCCAATTTCATTTGTATCATCTCTTTTTTTCTTTTACTATCACTCAATGTGTAAACTAACAGTTTTCTTTGCTCAAAGCACAAGGGACCTGTAAGGTGTGATTCCAAAGTACAAGGACTGGGGCCAAAGGCATGTTCATGGCCTCCAATTTCTACTGAGTTCCCATGTAACAGGAGCTGTGATCTCCTCTCACATGGCAAAAATCTGTAAGAAGCAGGGTCTCCCTCTGCATTATGAATTTAATGGGAGCCAGGAGCAGTTGCTTCTGTGATAGGACAGTTTTCTTAGGTGAAGAGCAGGATCACATCTAGTCAATCTAGGTCACTCTGAAAGGCAAGTAAAACATTGGCAAAAATCACCTTACTCATCAGAAAACCTCTGAAAGTGGCCCGGTGTAATTCCTCCCTATCAGAGCTAAAGAATTCTTATTTTATTAATCTTATATTACCAGAAATTTGGGCTGACTTTCTTTTTCTGCTCTTCAGATCCTGTCTCCAGCTCAGCATGTATCTTATTGAATACTTTTATTCTGTGGTATTACATTCTGATTTCTGAGATTTGGATATAGATTTTAAGGGCTATAAATGGTAAAAGCTTATTGATCTCACATCTATTTGTATTCAGAGCTGTGAACCACACAATAATCCTGATGGAAGAATTAATTTCAGTGGCTCACACTTTCTCATTTCATTAAGATAGAAAACTAAGCAGTATGCCGGGAGCACATTTTAATTTTAGTATTTTTCTCAGCCAGATGATACACAGGCTGCTTTCTAAAATAACGTAAGATTTGGAGGGTAATCAATGGTTTGGGGGAAAGTAAACTTAAACTTTCACACCAACTCATTTTTAAAAACAGACATGAGGTGACTATTTTTTAATGTGACATAAAAATGGAGCATTAACAGAATGGTGAAACCTAAAAAAATATGTGTATTCTTAGGGTTAAAATAAGTGTTTTCCCAGAAGGACTGCATGTTTCAAATGGTTGGGGTTTTTTTTTGTAGTGCTAGTACCATTTGTAATGCCATTGCTAAACGGATGAGCACCACCAAGTGGCACTCTGATGGGTACAAACACTAAGCAGAAAATAGAATATTAACCTTAACTGATTTTCAAAGCTAAAAAAATGCAGTATTGTAACAACTCTGTAGAAACGTAGCTAGAAAAATACTGACGTATCTATTTTTAATGAGTTTTCAATCAACTAATTTTCTGGAATTAATTTCATGTCCAACAATTATTTTTTTTTTCTATTAATTTCACAAAGAAATTTCTGGAATTTTTTTTTCCTGATAGTTTTAAAATGTTTGAGATAGTTCAACACTTCCACTATGAAGTCAAAACTTGCCATCTTCCATTTCCATTGGCTTAGGGCACTTCTTTTGCCTGCTCACTGCATTTACACCATCAGTTTCAGGTTTTTTGTTAGTAACTTTACATACCTTTTTGTTCAGACTGGGTGAAAACTGATCTGCTACAAACTCTTCAGATGGAAAAGTGATATATTTTCATCCCCTTGATGGGACAGCATTCATCATAGTGACATACGGAAAACAAAGTGATGAATAGATACATTTCTAATGTAGGATAGATAGTGCATCCTCAGGTGCATACTGGTTTATTCATAAACCGATGTCTTTTTACTGTATCAGGTATGATATTTAGAGATAGCTTTGTTGCTCCTGTTGACATATGAGCCTTTGTCCCTCAGATATACTTAGCTGCCTTCAGGACACAACAGTTCCTTTACTACCAGTGGAGTTTTTTACTGTGGTGATGGTTGTAGTGGTAAAATGTGGAAAGAGTCTGAATACATTGGGGATATTAAGGGTACTAGGGAGATATGATCAGAGTGGGCAGAGTGTGTAAAGAAAGCAAGCGATTCTCCTAAACGCTTTCAGATCAAACCAGCTGTGCTCAGTCTGTCTTTGTCTCCCTTTCTCTTTCCCTCTCTCTCTCTCAGTGATTGTAGACCAGGAACTGCTGGGAAAAGGTATTACTTTTTATACAGCCAGCCTGGAAGAGGAAGTTTTTTCTGCCTCATGGAGTCAGTTGGCCAGAACATTGGAAGCCTCATCCAAAGCACTGGTTACAAGATGAACTGAGCAAGAACTATCTAGAGAAAATAATTCTTATTGTTAATAACAGAGTTTTGAACACTGTATGGACTTCAAGTGAATTTCTACGCAACAGAAATAGAAAGCACATGCTCTAGAGAAGCATTTGTAGTGTGTCCCTCAAAGGAAAGTAAGAGGGCGAGCTGAGACCAGCTGGAAACACATGGCTAGAAACTCTGAACGTTGGACATGCCTTCTGTGCTCATGGTAATGGAGATCCTGTGATCATGCTTTGTTCATAAACCTGACGTTTTCTTTGAAAGGAGGGAACCTGACCAAAGTCCCTAATATCTCATTGCTTAAGCAAGGGAAACCAGTAATATGAACGGCACTCTTCACATTTGTTTCTTTCTTTGTAAAGACCCTCTTAAATTAGCAGGTCTGGATAACCTGAACAAACCCAAGAGTCTTAAAGATTTGGCTGGGGTTCTTTCCAGCTTCCTGCTATTTATTTTTAATCAATAATCATAGAATCTTCATGGTTGGAAAGGACCTTTGAGATCATTGAGTCCAACCATACACACACACAAAATAATAGAATATAGGTGTCATTTCTGAAGATAAGAAGAGAGTTAATAATGTGCCAATGGAGACAGCAGGATTACCCAGATAAAGTATAGATTGATTACCATGTTATCATCCTTGAGTAAAAGAACAGAAAGTTGACATGCATTTCAATCAATACATAATTAAATTAAGAGGAATATAAATGCAATCAATATCATGTTATGGAGGACAGGTCTTATCAAACAAAACCAGTTTTATTTTTTAATGAGATTGCAAGTTTGACTGACAAAGGTAACTGCAAATGTAGTATAATTAGATGTTACAAAGGCATGACTTAACATGGCACAAACTTAAAAAATTAGCACGTAATTTTCACAATCCCTTGAAAAGGGAATTAAGAACTGACTAGCTGGCATGCTGTAAAAAGTAGTGTTCAGTAGGAATTAATAAATTGGATGTATCTAAGGACCTTCATTAAGGGTTAACATTAATTATGACAGTATTTTAAATTCTGAATTAAAAAAAAAAATAATTCAGATGTAATTCACAGAGGATGACACAATACTGATCTGCAATGTGGATATGGCACAGCAAGAACACAGACCAGCCAAGGCTATAACATATTCTGAACGATAAACAGAACCATAAAAAAGAGGGGAAAGTCATTTTTACCTTTTTTTTAAAACATTGATAGGATATAAATGGAATAAAGAAATTCAGTTATAAGACTCATATTTAGAAAGCAATGGAGAATAAGAAGAAAAGAAACATGAATTAAAGGGCTGCAAAAAATGCCTTATTGTAAAGATAGGTTTTTGAAGCTCTGTTCATTTAGATCTAAGGCCTTGGAGAGATGGAGCAAGTCTTCAATATATGATTTTTTTGTGTTTTCAAGGACTTGTTGATCTAGTTGAGAAAAGCACAACAAAATTAATGACTCAAAGTCATATCCAAATGAGGAAAAAACTTTTAACTGTGAGTCTGATTAGCCACCAGTACAAACTAGAGTGAAGACATAAATTCTCTGGCTTGCAACTCAAGACTATTTGTCCTGATGGAAGATGATATTGTAGATCCCCATCTGAGTAAGGATATGCAAAACAACTATATAGTACCACAGTAGAACTGAAGTTTACACATCAGTCTTGTACAGAGTTCAAAGAAATACATATTTTATATGAATTCTGAACATGTAGGGTTACAGGCTTTGCACTTAGAAGTTGCTGGACTTCATTCGAGAATAATAAAAAAGTTCTACAGTCTTGATTACATATGATATCAGACTAGAATGACTTGAAGTTCAATTCTGGCCTCAAAATCTAAGCAATCACTTTGAACTTTAGGAATATGAGATATTTCACTATTTTTGGTATCTACACTGATCCATCTCTAAGGAAAATTTGCTCATCTCAGCAGACATTTAAAGAATTATTCTGTTCTTTCACTGGGATGTTAAGGAATTCATTGAGTTTCAATTCTAGCATCACAACCTCACAGAGATTTTACACTTAGTGGTATGCTAAAAAGAAGGGGCCAAAACAGCTGCTGCCACAGAAACTGCACTTCCTTTCTGCTCCATTGGGTGTCCCCACTTCCAGAGTGTGATAAACATACTGGCAAGGTGCAGAATGGGAATATTGCTCAGCCTCTGCAGAGGAAGCGAACAAATGGATCCACTCAACATGGCAATCAATTAACAGCCTTCATGAGCAATACATAGTTTAGAGATCAAATCTTGTGTTAACTGCGCTTCCTTCCTGCAAAGGCATGGATTAGATTGTAAAGGCCAAGTTGTGGTAGTCACATCGCTTTCATTATTGATTAGTATTCCAGATGCATTTCTTGGAGAGTATGTCCATTAATGTATGATACGTACGTGATTAACCTGGCACTGCCAAGTCCACCACTAAACCACATCCCTAACTACCACATCTACCTGTCTGTTAAATACCTCCAGGGATGGTGACTCAACAACTTCCCTGGGCAGCCTGTTCCAGTGTTTGACAATCCTTTCTGAAGATCTCCTGGTGCAACTCAGGGCCATCTGCTCTTGTCCTATTGCTTATTATTTGGGAGAAGAGATGGATCCCCACATTGCTACAACCTCCTTTCAGGTAGCTGTAGAGAGCAATAAGGTCTCCCCTCAGCCTCCTTTTCTCCAGACTAAACAACCCCAGTTCCCTCAGCTGCTCCTCATAAGACTTGTGCTCTAGACCCTTCATCAGCTTTGTTGCCCTTCTTTGGATGCTCTCCAACACCTCAGTGTTGGAGTTGGGGCCCAAAACTGGACACAGTATTCAAGGTGTGGCCTCACCCGTGCCGAGGACAACGGGACAATCACTTCGCTAGTCCTGCTGGCCAAGCTATTTCTAATACATGCCAGGACACTGTTGGCCTTCTTGGTCACCTGGGCACACTGCTGGCTCATATTCAGACAGCTCTCCACCAATGCCCACAGGTCCTTTTCCACCCAGTAGGTTTCCAGCCACTCTTCCCCAGCCTGTAACATTGCATGGGGTTGTTGTGACCCAAGTGCAAGACCCAACACTTGGCCTTGTTGAACCTCATACCATTGATCTCGGTCCATTGATCCAGCCTGTCCAGATCCCTCTGTAGAGACTTCCTACCCTCAAGCAGATCGGCACTCCCATCCAACTTGGTGTTGTCTGCAAACTTACTGAGGATGCACTCCATCCCCTTGTCCAGATCATTGATAAAGATATTAAACAGAACTGGCCCCAGTACTGAGCCCTGGGGAACACCACTTGTGACCAGTCGCCAACTGGATTTAACTCCATTCACCACAACTCCTTGGGCCTGGCCATCCAGCCAGTTTTTTACCCAGTGAAGAGTGCATCCATCCAAGCCATAAGCAGCCAGTTTCCCCAGAAGGATGATGTGGGAAATGATGTCAAAGGCTTTACTAAAGTTTAGGTAGACAACATCCACAATGTTTCCTTCATCCACCAAGTGAGTCACCTCATCATAGAAGGAAATCAATTAGTCAAGCAGGACCTGTCTTTCATAAGCCCGTGTTGACTGGGCCTCATTACCTCGTTGAATTGTATATGCCACATGATGGCTCTCAAGATGATCTGCTCCTTGACCTTCCCCAGCACCGGGGTCAGACTGACAGGCCAGTAGTTCTGCAGATCCTCTGGTGTCACATTTGCTAACCTCCAGTCAACGGTGACTTTCTCAGTTAGCCAGGATTGCTGATAGATGATGGAAAGTAGCTTGGTGAGCACTTCCACCAGCTCTCTCAGTACCCTTCGGTGGATGCCATCCAGTCCCATAGACTTGTGTGTGCCTAAATGGTGTGGCAGGTTGCTAACCATTTCCCCTGGGATTATGGGGGCTTCATTCTGCTCCCCGTCCCTGGGGCAAAGAAGTCGTTAAGTACCTCAGCCTTTTCTTCAGGCTTGGTCACTATGTTTCCCCCCACATCCAATAAGCGATGGAGACTATCCTTAGCCCTCCTTTTGTTGTAAATGTATTTGTAGAAGCATTTTTAATTGTTTTTTTATGGAAATAGCCAGATTAAGTTCTAGTTGGGCTTTGGCCTTTCTAATTTTCTCCCTGCATAACCTCACGACATCTTTGCAGTCCTCCTGAGTTGCCTGTCCCTTCTTCCAAAGATCATAAACTCGCTTTTTTACCCTGAGTTCCAAGGAAAGCTCATTCTTCAGCCAGGCTGGTCTTCTTCCCCACTGGCATCTCTTAAAATTGTTACAAGGCCCATGAAACTTACATTTGACTATTATTTAATATCTGCAGTGCAAATTTTGTCTTTAAATAATAGACTTACAGCTATTCTAATGACTTTACCCATAGGGAAAAATACAGTCCTATACAGGGAGAATTATAGAACTGTATAAAATTGACATTTTTATATACTGACCCCATGACCTATGCCTTTTCTTTATAGGATGCTTATTTCCTGCCTCAGTGTAAGATGAGAAGATCAAATAGCCATTAACCCAAGATCTAAAATGCTAATAAGTGTTATTATTACTAAATTGCAGATTATTTATCTTATATCCTCTAATGCCAGAAATTGTTTTGAGTGTTTAATCTTTCTGAATACTTCATTACACGTACTTGATTTGGCTGCTGCATGCATTAATAGTAGCTGAATGTCATATCCAGCTACATTGCCAAGTAAACAGAAGCCTTTGTTAAGTGTAATTTAAGCTGAAGTCTATTTTTTAGTGGTGAAACATTTGTTTATTGTATCAAGGTTAAGTTAAATTAAATTATTTTTTCTATTTCCTATTAGTGTTCATGCAACTTAATCTCTCCTTGCCCACATTCTCAATGACAAAACATAATGGAAATTTGGCCAGGTGATAATAGGTGGAGTGATTTCAATAAGATTTGGTAATGAGGTAGTTGATGAGGTTTCATGCAAGGGATGTTTCATTGAAACTGCATTAACTGATGATTAGCAAGCTTAAATTAAGAGGCAAAGAGAACAAACAATATGAATCCAAGCAGGTGGTAAAGAGGAAATACTAAGGAAGGAGCTAGAAATGTAGTAAAGCTTAATGCTGAAATATTTTCTCACTACTTAAAGAGGGACAATACAGATCCTTTCTTAAGGACTTCAGGGGAAGTAAACATGAAAACCAATTAGCATTAGAAATGTCAACACTTCAGGGGACAAAAGTACTCTATCGAAAGCACTAAAGACCTTGGGTCATAGAAGCCAGATGCACAGCAAAGTATATTTAGTGCTAAAATTACACCAGTTTGTGATAATTTGAATAAATCTGTCTTCACATGGAAAAGAAAAGGAAGGCCGAGCAAAAGAATTGAAAACATCAATGCACATGGCACACATTGTCCTCAAAAATCCTTGACAATTTGTTTATTCTATGGGTTATGTCTAAAACAATTGTTTTTACATAAACTTGGAAAGGGGAACGTCATGATCATCATATGAAAATTGCATTTTTTGCATGACTTTGCATATTGGTTTACTCAAGCTTTTTTCTTGCTCCTCAGTTATGCAATTAGGTCATCAGACTACCTAGTGTGGCTACAAAAATAAAAGTATGCCAGCCCTAAGGCATTGATAGTAAATTATGGATTCTCAGAGAAGACAAGAAGTGCCCAAAGGAACCAGAGGCTTAAAAACTTTTTTGCATAAGTGATGACTCATGATTATGAATAATTAAAATCACTACCAAAATCTACTTGTGAGTAACATAAAGAGTGGAACCTAAACTTGAGATCAGCTTTCCTAAATTACAATGAACTTAATTATGGCAACAGTGACTTTAAAAACCATGTGGAATTCCCAGCTTGGTGAATCTTATTACTTCTCTATTATTTTATTTCTAGTATTACCCAATTAATAATAATAATACTTATTAATTATTAATTTCTATTAATAACTAGGAGTTTATGATTTGATTTTATTATTTATTATTAATCCTATTATTTTCTGCTTCATCACTCCCCAGAATTAAATGTGTACGTGGAAGGTGAGTCATAAGTATTTGTATGATATAATGGCCCAGTTGTCCTTGTTCCTTGCCCGAGTTATTTTGCAACCTTACTTGTTCTTGGTGATCTGAATCTTACTCTGCTGACGTGACTTTCCGACTTGTCCTCAGTATGGACTTGCTTAGCAGTCCCTGGACCCCTGGCTGCCCCTGCTTACCATCCCTGGACCTCATCCCACTCAGGTCCTGCAAGATGGCAGTTCTTGTCAGTGTGCCTGCCCTGCCTGTGCCACCCCTGCTGTCACCTTCAGCTCCTCTCACCCCTGGCCATGCAGATCAGCCCAGGGCAGTAAAGCTTTTACGGGCTTTGTCAGTGTCCAGCTGTATCTAGGATCACACTTCTGTGAAGAGCACACCAATAGCTTTAATGACCATAGAAGGTGAAGACCTTCTTTGGAGATTTTTCAAGATTAACTTTTATCTGCTTGTGACTCACAGATGTGTGTGAACTTTCCACTGCATAGGAAGATCCACAAAATGGTGAAGATGAAAGAAGGCGGCTGACACTGTTTAATCTTTTCATTTCTTACAAAGACATTTACAACCGCAAACTTAAAAAATGTCCCTTTGGCTGTAGCAACTCTTGTAAAAGAGGTCTTGGAGCAGGTTCCAACCACAGGATTTAGGTTCTGAAATGCCTAAGTTATCTATTGTAAAGGAATTTAAAATTGCTGTAGGTATGCAAACTCCTTGTTCCAGAACTTGGTATTTCCAGGACACACACTCACGCTCCCTCTGCAGGCTTCCTCTTGTTGCATAAATTAATCATAGGGACATGGTTACAGCAAGAGATGTGAAGCCCACCCCCACCCCACTGTTATGGATGAGGGCCAGGGTACGCCAGAAAGGAAATCAGCATGCATACTCCTAGATGAGTGCTGTCACCACTGTCACCAGCAGAAAATAACAACTCAATCTTGTGAGACGGCCAATACTGTCAGTGTTGGGAGAACATTAAGTGTGTTATGTAAATGCTAAATTCTCAGAGGCTAAAGTTGAAAAACACCTGTGTTCTGGACCCTCACCTTAATTTTAGCTGGATTTTTACTTTTAGACAGCTAGCTTGGTTCTAAGTCATAAGTTAGTTGCCAAGTGTTTTTTTGAATATTCTCTTAGGAAAATTCTCCAGACTCTGGGAGCTGGAGCACCGATTTCATAATTCTAGAAATCATTGAATGAAACTGGGTTATTGTTGGCAACTGCGGTATTTCCAGAGTATTGCATGCACTGTTTCTCTTCCATCTACAATCCCATTTACCATTCTGTCACAGCAGTTCTTTAAGATTCCTGATTTTTCACCTCTACCAATCGCCTTCCCTAAGATTAAAGTTTCTCAGGTATGTGGGTCAATGGATGTATCTGTTTATAAAATCCTGAAAGCTATTCTTTAGAGCTGACAAATGGTACTTAAGGAATGCCCCACGACTCTTATTCTTTTAACTTTCTACCTTGACAATATTTAGAAAATACCAATCATTTCAAGGGTCTAATAACATATTCAACATCCAGTCCTTTCAGGAAGGCTTTTCAGAATGAAGGTCATTAAGATTATTGCTCCCTTTTGACCTAAGTTATTTAAGTCTAGACACTTGCTGCAGAATTATAGATCAAACCTCATCATAACAACGCATAATTTGCTTTTCCAAACCCTAATATAATAAAAAGTAAGAAAAGAATTAGGCAGTTTAAAGCACTAGTTTAATGGCTCTCTCTTTTCATAACAGAAGGTTCATCAAGTTGACTTGTGACACTGAGCTGAAAGGCAGCAATTCCTAGGGAAAATTTTAAAGTAAATTTGAGAGATGTTTTCTGTTCCCTTTTAAAGGCATGGTGGAAGCAAATAAGTAAACAGCTTCAAGGTAGAGAGAGTTTGATACTGGTAATCTTCAGTGAAGATCACTTGTCTCTCCACCTTTTTCTAACAGACTTCAAATGTCTAACTTCTAGGAAATTCTATGGAATTAATTCATACAGTACCTCTTCTGAAACTGAAGAGACTGTAAATGTGAGAGCTTGAAAATAGAGTAGTACGTTTTAATATTATCAAGTCAAATAGCAGAGCACAGAGAAGTCAGATATCAATTATTTTGAAGCTTTTTAAAATGTTCAAGGTCAAGGACAATTTTGCCATATTTTGACATGTTGATCGGTAGAGTTGCTTGAAAATAGGATATACTCTTTAATGTCAGTTTTCAGAATAACTGTTGCTACTTTAAAATTTGAAGTATTTGTAAACATTTATATTGAAGGTGGGAATTTCAGGCACTTCTCAGAAGCCATTGTTGTGCAATACTCCTTCACCTGTTCACCTAGCATAACTCTCTAGAGCCTTTGTTGGTTTCTGCAGTGTCTAAATTTTTTTGAAGCAAAGGTGCAGAGGACACACTTACCTGTATAGGAGAAGTCAATAATGGACTTAGCCTGGGGAATGACTATGTTCCAGTCATGATCTCTCCAGTCCCTTGATGGTGAGCTCTAATTAGTGCACTAAGTGCCTGCTGACTCACCTGAACCTTTGATAGTATGGCAAGAAAAAAAAAATCTTTTGTGACTATCAAAACCAGTGCTTGGGGCAAAGCTACTCGTGTTGTGTAAAGCTCTTCCTCTGTCCTCTAGCACTTGTAATTAAAGAGCCTGATCCAGATCATTTGCACATTTGTTCTGTGCGTATTAGAATCACCTGCTCCAACAGGTCCATGTTCTTCTTGTGTTGAGGGCTCCAGAGCTGGACACAGTACTCCAGGTGGGGTGTCACGACAGCAGAGTAGAGGGGGAGAATCACCTCTCTCGGTCTGCTGGTCACGGTTCTTTTGATGCAGCCCAGGATGCAATTGGCCTTCTGGGCTGCAAGGGCACATTGTTGGCTCATGTCCAGCTTTTCATCCACCAGTACCCCCAAGTCCTTTTCCGCAGGGCTACTCTCTATCATGTCATCCCCCAGCCTGTATTGATAACAAGGATTGTCCCGACCCAAGTGTAGGACCTTGCACTTGGCCTTTTTGAACTCATAAGGTTTGCTCAGGCCCACCTCTCTAGCTCATCCAGGTCCCTCTGAATGACATCTCTGCCCTGTCAACTGCACCACTCAGCTTGGTGTCATCAGCAAACTCTCTGAGGGTGCATTTGTTCCCACTGTCTAAATCATTGATGAAGATGTTGAACAGTACGGATCCCTGAGGGACACCACTTGTCACCCCTCTCCATCTGGACATCAATTCACTGCCCACCACCCTCTGGATGCGACCATCCAGCCAGTTCCTTATCCACTGAACAGTCCACCCATCAAATACGTATCTCTCCAACTTAGAGAGAAGTATTCCAAGACCTGGTTTGATTCTATTCACTTATTCTTAAGTATGTAAGGTAAGAGTTCAGATAGCCAGACCCAGAGCATTTTTGCTTTTCCGGTACTATTTTACTGAATCAATAAACCAAATAGACAAATATGTATGTAAAGCAGTTCACTAATACATGGAATTTAATTAAATGTATTCATGGTCATAATCTCTTGGCCAGTCAGTTTCCAATTGCAAATAACCTTACTTCTGCAAATTAACCTGCATTGCTCTGTTTTCTCAACAAGACAATAATTAAAGGATTAACAGTATCTGATACTTGAATTATCCTTGAATAGAGTCTTATATCTAATTTCCAAAACGTGTGCTGCACCAGTACTCCAGACCACTATAAGTAATAGAGATATCCTGTCTCTCCTATCAAGACTATCACCTTTTTTTTTTTTTAAAAAAATGACTTTTATTTATAATGATAACAAATTATTGACATTTGAAAGAAAAAATCCCCAAATTAGAAAAAACAGTGCATTATTAGGTAGCAGCAACTAGGCAGGTCTATATAATGTGATAGCATGGCTTACATTCCACCATGAAGTAACTTTGTTGTTTTTATTAACTATCTGCAAGTTTTCTTTCACATACAGAAGGGCTGGTCTCCTTATATTTCTTTAATGAGATCATACTCTATATGTGTGGATGAAAAAGAGAAAAATGACAGGAGAGAGCAGAGCATGTTCAAAAGCTATGATTCAACAAATTACATGCTGAACTTTAAGCATGCTGATGAGTTTGAATACAGAAATGCTGGAGAAATGTTACATCATGAGTTCACAATATAAGACAATTGTCATACATAATTTAGGATTTTAAATTACTGTTTGTAATTATTATTAATTATATAAATATGTATTAATGACTATATGTTATTTATACATGCTGCATTTAAATTTAATTTGTTTATTTGCAGTCAGCTGCCACAATAAAATAGAAAGAAGGATAAGATTATTAGTGGATAGGATAAAGCAGACTGTAGCTAGGTAAAGCAAAGGAGAATCATTCCCTGCTCAAACCAAAACTGGAGCTACAACTCCTAACAAATGGAGACATCATTTTAAGGGGTAAGCAGTCTCTGTCCCATCTCCAGCTGCAAATGATTCTACCTGGAAGCTACTTCAAAAAATGCTGCATGCAGCTCTTGCCAGCTGTCCTAGTAATGAGTAGGAGGAGAGAATTTCTTAGATCATCACAAGCTAAAAAAAATCTAGTTCTATAAGTTGAGATCACGACACTGATTTATTTTTTTTTTTATCTGAAGAGAAGTACAAAACTGGTATAATACAATGAAACAAAATTGTAACAACTGTGTCATTAAGAAACAAAATAGAGGAGACAAACTAATTCAGATATTGATGGGAGAAGATTAAGTCCCAATTTTGCAGGAAAGATGTATAAATATATGTCTATGTACTACAGTAAAACTGAAGAAATCAATATGGTGTTTTGCACAAGGAATACGCATCTATATTTGCATGGATGACTCATATTTGTTTAACAAGTGACATTCAGGATGGTTTACATGTGAGTTGGGCTTTCTCCTTTACTACTCCTTTTCTTCTTACTGGGAGAATGAGGTTTCCATATGATGACTTTTGTCCTAAAGCTTAGCTAATTCATAGTTGTTCACAGTTATTCAGTGTTTTGAGTTATCATGTGAATTCCAGAGTTTTGGAAACAAGAATAAAACAAAGACACTGCAGGTTTCTGAAAACAACGATAATCAGGAGTAGCTTTGCGATGATCTTGTCAAGCTCCCTCAGGACTTGTGGGAGTATCCCATCATGGCTATGGACTTATGTTTGTCCAGCTTCGGTCAATATTTCCCAACCTGCTCCTCCTCTACTGAGGACCTCAGTACAGGAGGTTCCTTAACAGGTTATCTGCCTCCCTCATCTAGGATTACAGTTGAAGATTTGCTCTATGTACAAATACTGAATCATTATATCCTCTGCCTTAAGAAATGTTTCAAGTTATAGATTCTTAGAAATCTTATTTACAGACCACATAGCACAAACAGAACTAAGCAGAAAGATATATTACAAGAATCCCAATGAAGAGGAAAAGAATAAGAATGATGATTAATTCCTCTAGGTTCCATCAACCACTTTTATTCATCTCTTATCTAATAAAACAGAATAATATATGTTAAATAATAGTGTTTCTTTTTACACAACGTTTCTCCATGATACTCAGCACTGCTGTAGCAATTGAAGATTTAGAGTACTTTGTAAGCATTGATTTTTGAGCCTGAAGGTACTGAATAAAACTCTGTGATATTACAATCAAGTATATAAACTATGCAATGTTATACATATGCATATTTATGTATGGATATTTTTAATAATTATATATGCATGTATATATCACTCTACTTATAACTATATCTATACATATATATGTGCCATACTCATGCTCAACTCCCGTAGGCATTCATACTGCTATCACAGTCTAATTTTTCCCATCTATACAAGCATTTACATAGAATTACAATGATGCATTCTTTAGTGAGTTTTTACCCTTAACTCTCCAATTTCAAATAAAATTGACAGAAGAGGTAGAGTCCTGCAAGCACCTGTATGGATGGAAAAGTTGCAGACTATACTTAAAATTTTCTGTATGTCAGGAAATCCACATTACAATCCATTGCAGCCTTCCCTATTTTCATTGTTAATAGAATGATTCATTTCCACTGGTAAAAGGTGTGTACATGCCTGTATATAGGGTAGGGTTTTCCAGAATTCCTGGTAGTGGTCTGAGTTCTATACAGAGAGGAATTGCTGATGCACTTTGTTTCTTCCTGGGATTTTGTTTTTGTTTTGTTTTTTTTTTTTTATTGCTTGGGGTTTTTTTTGTTGTTGCTTGTTTCTTCTTCCTTTCTACTATTCACCTTTATTCAACATTGATTTTCATATAGTTCTTGTTCTCCAGGGATAGGTATGTAGTTAGCTAACCAGAGGACAGTACTGCATAGCAGAAGTCTCCTCTAGCCTTGGCACCAGGACAACTTTCTGCAAGACAGTCATTGACAAACGCATCCTCTCCTGGCGCTGGCTGTGAAGCTTTTGGCAGCTCCTCAGCCTGTTGCATGCTGGTTGCTGCTACCTCCTTCAATCAGCCCCCTCCACCACTTCTATAAATGCTTTATGAATGTATTTCAGTCTAAAGAAACCAGATTAGCTTTAGACATTTTAACAAGTAATTTTTGCTAAACTGCCCCCTTTCATCTGAAATGAGGCTTATGAGTGTTCATATTTCTGCAGACAAACCTGAGAGCAAAGTTACTTCTTTGGAGGACGCAAACGGAAAGGCAAAAGATATGTCTGCAGCATTGTATTAGAGGAGAGGTGCTTCCTCCACATGCTCCTTCTGTTCTGACACATCTATTGTAAGTAATTTCTCCTGAGCTACCCTTTAGAGTTCTGTTAAGTCCTGATACACCCTGCTTTCAGATTTAATTCTTTAAATTGAATTCTTTACACTTTTCCTCCACTCTAGTATTGCGTTCTTCTTGCTGTGTCCCCTGTGCCCCTAATCGCTGAGTAACTTCCACCCGCTCACAGGTGTCCCATTTATGACTCCTCTTGTTACTGTTCTGTTCTGTGTCACTAATCATGGTGACACTCACAGGGTCCAACACTTCCAGCTTACCCTGGTATATAACAAGGCTGTGGTTTAATGCTAAACTCTGTTTTCATTGTGTCACAGTATTTTTGGCTAGCTGTGAAAACAGTAAGTCATACTGAAACTACACTGTCTCTTACAGTAGATTCGTTTCTCAGACAGATATTAAAAAGATGAGATGTGAATTAAACATTTATTTCTAAAGTTCGTCTGTTTATGTGTGTTTTCAAAGTAAGTTAAGATTAATGTACTTTATTCTTCAGGATAAATTAAATATACAGATTAGATAAAAATACTTTCAGCCAAATTCAGAAGTGGTCTATCATGTGCCATGAGCTAGAATCCATTAATGCTAATGTGAATTCCATTAGGTTTGCTTGCAACAATTCAACTAATAGCAATAGCAATGAAACACCAGGAATTATAACTTACAGGTAAACAATTGGAAACGAGTAATTTCCCCATAAAAAAGTGGAAGGAATTACTTTCTGGAATATGATAGTAACACTGACACCATGTAAAAAATGCAAATGTCAAAGTTTGTGACTCCATCTTCCAAAACACATTCACTTGAAAATCTGCAAAAATACAATGTAGAAACCAGTGTTGATATACAAAGATGTGTATATATATATACATGAGTATACACAAAAGCTTGTATACATCTATACACATAGCATAAAAGCAACAATGAACATCTTTATATCACACACTGTAACCCTTTAGCTCTGCAGTATGCAAACCTTTATTGGTCTGCCTGCAGCTTCGCCTCCTTCTGAGTAAGTGGCTATGGCTAATTTGTTTTACTTCTGCTTATGGCACCATGTTTTTATATGGAGTATAAAGTTATTGTTCAGAGAAATAAAAGCCAGGTACCACTGCAGAGGCTTAAGAAGTGGAGGCACAAGATGTGGCATAGAGAGGTACAGTCATGGGGTGATAGGAGAAGGGGCACACATTTGGCACTGGTGGCCCCACAACTTTAAACTCACAAATGACCAGTTAAAGAAATGCAGACCTGAAGCAGGATGAAAACAATTGTCAGGATAAATACCAGAGTAAAAAAGAAATATCCAACATATGTAAAATGCATCACATAATGAATCTGAATGTAATGTGGAGACACAGGCCAATGAAGAAAGAGCAAGATGTAAAAGCATGTTAGCAAACAAATACGACCCCACATGTATCTCTAGTGTGAAGATAAAGAAACCATCAAGATGAACATCAAATTCCTACTAGCAAAGGACTGCAGGTGCCAAAAACTCCCTATAACACCCAGCACCACCACTAGAGTGAAACCACAAACATTAGGATCCAGAGGAGCAGTGGAAGGGTGAGCATTACACCAGGAAAACAGTAGAAAGTGTGTGTATAACAATTTTAACTGTATTATTGAGACTTTTCCTGTAAAGAAGAATTCTTTCTTTTTCTGTAATAAATAGATCTGGACTACTAATGACTCTTGGATTAGACTGTTAAGGCATCAATTATACCAACAATAAATTCTTGGCTTTACATATAAAGTGTGTTTTCTCTTTGCCGAGAAACAAGATCTTGAGCACAACACAGAAATATAGACAGACGCCAGACAGGCATATATTCAGCGAATGTTCTAGGCTCTTAATTAATCTCCAGGCAATCTCAAAGGTGTAACTCTGCTTGACTCACTCTACCACTGCACGATCTGCTGATCTTTCCTGTCTCTAGCTGCGTTCTCATTCTATGTACCTTCCCCTCACCATCCCCCCCAAGACTGTAAAGCTGTCCATGAGAAGAAACATTTAAATTTGCAATACATATTCCTCAGAACGTGTAAACTACAGACCCGGAACTGTCACATCTCCCTCCAGTCACAAGCACAGGGGTCACAGGTGTCTGCTTTATTGTCATTAAATACCGGAATGAATAATGACAGTGGGTATTCACATAAATTTGTGATTTCAATTGCAATTCCTCCTTGAGGCTGAGCTGTGTGAGTGGGTTCTCTGTCCCTGGAGCACGGCCATTTACAATTTTGACTGTCAGCAACCTGAACTTACAGTCACAACAGTAAAAATTATTGGAATGGTAAAGTATGCAAAGAATATGACTCAGAATATGAGGTAAGCATGTGTACACTTTCAGATTTGGCACTGTATCACTATACCTACTCTGATCATTTGTACTTGCACTGAGTCTGAAAGCACTTGCACTGAGTCTAAAAGTGGTAGGAGATGAGGAACAGTATCATTAACAGCCTGAGAAGCTTAAGCTGGAACAGGCTATTCTGTCATCTACCATTATCCCTGTTAATTGAGGTTTGCTCCTGACGTATGTATTTTTTTACATTTACTGTTTCATATTTCCCTTTTTAATAGTACTTTCACTGATTTTCTTCTATTTGTCAGTAAGTTGCAGGTATCTCTGTTTGGTGGTGATAAGCACGCTTTTGAGAAATGGTCACCTGTTTTCCTTATTCCATTATACCAGGCTTTCAAAAAGCATTATTGTGCTCTTGCATCATGTATTTCCAGGTCATACAGAGTAGCCAAATTACATTTTCAATATCTTTTTTTAAATACATTTGCATCCTCTGTAGAACTTACACATGCCTCCTGCATCAAAAAGCCTGCCTAAAACACTTAGAACCTCTAGCTGGTGAGAAATGTGCCTGTGCAACGGGTGATGATGGTACTTACAGAGAAATGTCATATGAGATCCTTGAGGATTGCTTTAGCAATGTGGTCACTAGTGGCTACAATGCAAAATGGTGACAGAATGTAATGCCAGACAGGACATGATTCCTTTGCAACTCATTTACTGTAAATGACCGCAGTTTTATGACTCATCTAACTGTACATGACTACGCTGCATGCCAGGCGGTAGACAATCAGTTCCATACATGTAAGGGGACTTTCCTCTCTGGTATGAATAGGAAGAGAAGGAATTGTGCAGCACTAACTACAGTATGTGTCTCTGCAGCAGAGAATGACAAACACTGTTTTAGTACTCCAGGAAAATCCACAGCAGTCTTAAAATATTTTCTAATAATTAGGCAGAGTGTTGTGCCATGACTACCATCCTCCATCTAAGGTCGTTATAATGGAACACACATTTTCAGGCAATGCTTCTTCAAGGAACTTCTGCTGCTCATTCCGGCTGGGTCAGGCAAGAGCGTGGGCGATGCATCTCCTGCCTTTCTGCCCCGGGGCTCTTCCTGGGAGACAATCGTGCAAGAGGGATGGGTATTCATCTAGTTTAATAACTCCTAATCCTCCTGGGGGAACAAAGTATGGGAGGAAAGGGATCAGCTAATTATAGTTAATTGTATTAGCTGGGAGACAGTGATTAACATAATTAAGATAGCCTTGTGACTAGAAGCTCTCTATGGCAGGAAAGTGTTCTTGGATGTAGCAGGTGAAAACAGAATTCAATGTAGTATGAGCAAGACAACCTAGCTAAAGTCCTAAAAGGATTATTTTTTGACAGACATATGCCAGAGAAAGCGCACAAGCTTGTTGCGAGCATGCAAGGACTGTAAGGGAGGCAGTTCTTACAGAAAGATGGAAGATTGCAGGTTAATGCACTGGAAAGTTTGCAGTGTATGAGTAATGTGAAAGAGGTAAGTATACACGAGTTGCCTGGAAACAGAGCCTGTGGTCTAGGAAACAGGTACTGGTGTAGGGTGAAGGTAAGCACGGACTTGACGAGTGGTTTTGTTTGGTGCTGTTGTTGTTAGGGAGTGGATTTTATCTTTTTTTTTCCCCCTTTCTCCTCCCACGGGAATGAATGTAAGCATATGTTATGACAGCCAAATATGTTTCATGGTATAATTTCTCCTTTTGGCAAGATGTGAGCTTTCTTGTTGTCCATGCATTTCCATGCATGTCGCTAGTGTAGTATAATTTTAAACTTGGGAGACCTGAAAAGGTGCGTGCATAGAAATATAGAACCATAGCTTTTCAGTACTTTCAAGGGAGTAATAGGGTAGTAATCCTCACCTCCTAATTTCATGACACCTGAGAACTTAAGAGCAATGTAAGGGGATTTGTAAAATTTAGTTAAGAATATTTTTTTTCCCATTTCTACATTTTTTTCCCAAAGCAATGGAGTCCTTCCACATTTAGAAATAATAAGAAGGGACCAAACCATTTGAGAAAGGCATGCTTCAGTTTCTCCAATGGCTAATAAGAGTTTCCTGGGTTGAACTTCCAGGGCTATGACTGCGGTTTTCTTTTATATGTGTGTTGCTCTGAAATGTTTTTAAATGAGCTTTTGTCTTAGCTATAACCCAAAGCAATTCAGATTATTCCTACAAGAAATTTTATTTTTTGTTTTTTAAGGAAGTAGCTCATGTTGCACAGTATAACTAAGATTTCATTGTGTTCTTAATTTTTGTTTGATTTCTGTAAATGAAGAGCTTTGTCACAGAAAAATTACTTTAATTTCACCTCACCTAATTCTTACGTTGTGTCTCTGGTTTTCTTCCCTGAAAATAATGGCTCAGTATAATTAGGAATCTTTCTGTTCCTCCTCTGGTAGCTGAAAGGCAATATAACAGTGATGACTGTTTAAACTTCTTATAAAGAATTTTACTTTCTGGGCTGTTTGTGTTCCTCAGTTCCAACAAAATAATTGAGACATCCCCAGAGCCTTTACTCCTCTATGGCCCTGCAGTACCACAGAAACAAAGCAAAAAGAACAGTTTACAAAGGGGAAAATGTCCTTACTGTCACAGAAGAAGCTATGGATAGTGATCATAGTAAATCTTCCACAAGAATGCTAACCCATGATTTTTAAGCCTATTGGAAAGGGTACAAGCATTGGAGTAGGACGATATGTCTTAAAATTTCCTTTCTAGACAGAGGTATATTACGTGCCTGCTGGAAACAGACAGTGATTAGGGCCAAAATACAAATCAGATGTGTGGACTCAAAGCTTTCACCTGTTGCTGAATTAAATCTATACCTTCATTTTCATTACCAAACCTAGGAGTTTCTTGCTTCTCTAAATCCAGCATAGTTACATCTGTTCAAAACAAGAAATCAAGTGGAAAAGCTTGCAAACTTTTTTCTACCTCTGTATCAATATAGCCCCCCAGAGAACATGCCCTGTGATTTGTGAAGTGGTTGCCTTAGGAGATATCCAAACAAATGTTTTACACAGTCTCAAGACAGAAGTCTACAACATTATTGATGGAAAATAACTTCAAGTTGAAAGTATGCCAGTCAGATAGGCTGATCCAGCAGCATAACAGTGTATGAGGTCACTGTTAGAACTAAGTTTATGTAAGAATTCAGGTTTGATGAAGCTAAAATGCATATAGCTTTCAATTCACTTTTCATTAAGATTCTATGAAAAATTCGCATATGTATATATTCTGTTTAGGACTTTGCTATTTCAGTGAGATTCTTGAAAATAAAAAAAGACGTAAAGCTTCCGTTAAAATGGATTATTGTAATGAAGCCTTAATTGTAGGGCAAGTTAAAGAGATTGTAAACATGTAAAAAAAACCCCACCAAATCAACAAGAACCCCAAAAAGTAACTTGTCATTTGTTGTGATCTCAAAAATGGTTACCAAAATTACAGCTAGAATTCTAATGAGAAGGAACCTAGTATTCAATTGATAATATAATATTATTTTTAATGTGAACATTGTAATTCCAAAATGTGTATTATAATACTGTGTGTATATTACGAATACAGTTCTTTTAGTAATTCAATTTGTAATTCTTTCAGGTGTGAAAAATAAACTCTGAAAGTATAACCAAGCACTCAACCTTTAAAAAGCTGTGGTTGGCTTTTTCAGGTATTTTTATTTTTTGAAAAAGCCTCTCTACTAACAGTTTTCAATGTCAGGCTTAGGAGAATCAATAAGTTTTGATGTAAGTGTTTTAACATACACTACGCTGTTTATGCATCTATATTAATCATTTTGGATTAGTGTTATAATGCAAGCAACAGTTAACATTTTTTTTTCAAATTATAATGCATTATAACCATTAATATAAAGAAATACTCATCAAACAAAAAGTTGAAGTTGAAATACATTGCAATCTATTTGTCATTTCAGTTTTTTTAAATGTATTAAGAAAAATGCATGTATTCATTGTTCCAGACATATGCACATTCAATAAGGCAGTAATAATTAGATTTGGCAGCCAACAAGCTGGCTTCTCCTGAAGCCTGAACTCTTCTTGACATAGCTACCAGCTGTACCAAGCTTCTCTCAAAAGTTCATCTGTTTTCCCTCAGGAAAAGCCTAGGAGAAGAAACAGACCCAACGGAGTGACCTGAAGTCAATAGAACTGGTCTTCTGTAAACTGAACAATGCTACATTTTGCTTTACTTCCTCATAATCAGGATATTTCTCCTCTTACCCCATTAGAGATTAAGAAGGAGAGGAGGAGAAAGTAAAAAAGACAGGACATACACGTTTTTACAGAAGGACTGACAACACTTATTCTAGGACAAGTGACGAGTTATCTCTTCAACCAGATATTTTGGACTTTGGGTTGATGAACTTCCCAATCAGTTTGAACTGTGTGAAAGATTTTGCAAAGGTGTATATGCAGAAAGGCATATATGGATTTTTCACAAGCAGTAAGGCTTGCTGTTTACTCAGTAACTTATTTTAATTGGAGTTGTAACACCAAAAAAATCTTTCTCTCTGACAAATGAATAATGATGTGTGTGGAGTCTTAGCAGTAAAGTACACTTTTTAAAGGAACTTAATTGGTAGTTGTAATGAAAGGTAGTACAGCTACTACTTGGGAACAATGTTCTTCCTCATATGGATTAACTGTATTTAGCATGGAAATATAGCACGCTAATTAGGGTGGAAAGAAAAAAAACCCACAGTTAATCCTTTTCTAGTTGTAGTGCCTCCCTTCTCCTAATTCATTGACTTGGACTGTTAACGGGTATCTTCACGACTGAGTTTCATTGGCAGTTTATGGATGTCCAGACCTGAACAGCAGTAGCTCCAGGTACATCTGGTACTTCATGAGTTCTGTCCTCCTGCAAATAGTTTTAGCCTTTTTTTTTTTTTTTTTTTTTTTTGTAAATAATGGCTGTATCATGAAATAATTTCTGCCTGCTAAGAAAGCACCTGAGAGCACCTTTTGCACTAGCGGTGCCCTATGTAGGCACAAGCAACTGAACCAGCTGATGTTTCTTTTTTTTTTCAATGAAGGAAAAGAACTAAAATGTCATGTGCACTATGTGGGACAGGGAAGTTTATGGCTTCCTTCTAATAAATACACTGATAGAAGCAACACATTTGAGAAATGTAAACTTGAATTCTGTTTACAATACAAATATTATCTGTAACTTCTTTACTGATAAAAGACTAATAACCGGACTTTCAAAAGTGCTCAGTGCTATGATATTTTTTTTTGTGCAAATAAGAAATTTCCCCTTGATTTTATAGGAATATTCTAAACTCAATCCTGTAAATTGAAATGGGAAAAGTATTATGATGTGAGTTCTCCCAAACCGCAGATGATGTAGATTGGTACTTTAATGCAGCTGAAGGAAGGAGGTGGCCAATCGATACTGAATGAGAAAATATAGATAAGGAAGAGATTTTTGCCAGTTACAATAACAGCAAAGCACAGATCATAGTTGACAATAGCACTGGTAATGAATCAAAATCCAATATACTTTCAGTATAAAGATTCTGTGTTTATGAAGAAAAGAGACTCTTCAGTTTTTAGCAAAATGTAACTTATGGATAGAGTCTCATGGATTTGAAAAAGAAGAATGAAATGATTGTACAGATTTTTACAGAAAAACTGTCAAAATAATAAGTTACAAGTATAATTGAAAAATAAGAAGAATTATCCAAGAACTTTATGTTCAACCACCAGTGAGTCATGTGGGTTGATTTGTTTATAGCGAGATATAGCTAAAGGAAGGACCAGCTGTGAGGGACTTATATTTGAAGATAAGTAGCTGGTGTTTGATGTAATAGAAAATGGTGTAAAGAGAAATGCAAATGCAGGCCAGTTACAGAGTTGGAAAAATGTTAACTGCAGGAGAATTTTGAAGGCTTTGAAAGCAAGATGACAACTTTTGAAGCTGGAGAGAGAGGTACAGCAATGAGAAATGAGAGCCTAGTCCCTTCTCTTTCCCCTAAAAATAAAATAATAAGAAAACAAACACAAAAAAAACAAAACCAAACTACAATATCAGCGCTCTTGGTGGTGGTTACAAAGTATTAAATCCCTTTCAAGTTCCAAGTATCAAATCCCTTGAGATACTTTCCTCATCATAAATACATATCTATATTTTAGTGAAAAACTTTTTTTGTTGTTGTTTTGTTTTCTGTAATCTTAACTGCGGCTACTAAAGCTGCTAGATGCACACGTTTGGTTCTGCCTCTGATGTTAATGAAGTAATTTGAAACTGTTTAGTCCTATCACTCTTTGCATGACTCTTCCATTAATCTGTGAACTGAGACAGCAAATTATATCTCTCTGTTGCAGTTTTATTTCTTGATGCATTCATTTTCAGGTTTTAGGAATAATAAAAAATTAATTTGCTCATCATGCCGCATTTATTGACCCTGAGACTCTGAAATCCTGAATTTGCTAACTCTGTTTCAAACCATGTCATTGCTTTGATGCATCTTCAAAACTGACTTGGCTCAGACCAAAGCATTTCTAGAAGAGCATTTCTTGTATGTGTGTGTATATGTATATGTTTGTGTTTATACATGGAAAAGATCATGTTCGAACAATGACACAGTCTCTAGTTTAAAGAAAAGTTACTTTTAAAAGTGTTTAAATATTTTTCCTGTAAATTTTAGAAATCGGTAAAGGTGAAGAGTTGTATTTTTTTGTTTCTTGTGTCTCCAGAGAGAATTGTGCTGAGCATTTATGTGCTGGTTTGCTCTTTGACGTGAACTGTTAGTTAAGTTTGTGTAATTGTGCCTGACTGATGTGTGCAGGAGGAGAAGAAGGGCTAGTTGGAAAGACAGGGAACACGAGATGGCATAGCTGCAGGGAATGAAAATGTCTGTCCCACGCATTTTAACAAAAATTTGTGTTGGGCTGTTAGAATAAATATACTTCTGGGACTTTTTAGTGGCCAGTGAAGCTTTTTGTGTGCTGGTTGCTACCATATGGTAGTGGGAAGCGTAGTCAATTATTTAAGCTGCTTGTCTTTCCAGTTGTAAGGATACTCTTCCCCATCATTGCCCAGGATGCGTTCAGCATGTTCTCCATCAGTGAGCTCTGGATTTCCACAGAACACTGCATTTGGGTCAGCTGGGCGGCACAGCAGAGCTGTGGTTTTTCACAGCAGATGCCATACAGCCAAAGGGCTGCACCCTTAGCAGAGATGAGGCAGACAGTCCCCATTTCCTATGAAATCTCATGATTGCTCAGAAATGGATGACTGTCAGATAGACCAGATGAATGTTTGCCTTGTCAAATCAAGATGTTTCAGTGCGAATGACTCAACCTTAAACTGAGACACCAACGGAGACATTCTTGTCCATTTTTATGGCAAGGGAAAACACAGAAACACAAAGAATAGTCTCAGTCATTTGCGTGAAACTTAATTTTGGTGGAACTTCATTTTCTATTTGAAAGGTCAGAGGATGAAAATTTCTTAATTGCTATTCCTGAACCACTGCTTTAGAGAAGTCCTTTCTTTTTTGTTGCTGAAGCCCTGCTTTTTCCTCCTCTTCTCATAACATTAGTTACACCACCGTTATTTTCAAGAGAAGGGAGGAAGTTTTGAGCTTTGGATTGGTACTTATTCCCATGCCCTTTCTGTGATAGCACACAGTTCCTTCCCTTTGCCAGAATAGGAATATATGTTCTTTGCAATGGTAGTGGAAGCTGTACAAAGTAAGCTACATTGGTAACTGGTGATCAGGTGGCAAAATTAGGAAAAACTCCTGTGAAGATAAGTAGTAAAATCTGAGTTCTCCTGAATGGAGAAGCAGCATCAGTCTCAAGGCACCAGATAAAGACTCTCTGTAATTACCTTTGTCATGCTACATACCTAAACTAGGTGCAGAACTTGCCTCCCTTTTCGGCTTTTTACACCTTTCCTGACACCAGTTAGGAAAGCTTGTATGGTAAGGAAATGAGGGACGGTTGTTAATCATCAGACCAAATAATTTAAAATAAAAAATTGAGAGAGAAAGGAGGAGAAGCAGCCAGAAAGGCTGCTAAACAGTGTTTTATCTGAAGCACACCCTAGTACTCGTGCTGGCACATCCTCGCAGTGAAGCTCTGCTCCAGGATGCTTCCTGAAGTCCTGGTCCCCTCACCTTTCCCTGCTGAGACGTGTCTTACTGCGGGAAGGGAGTTTAGGAACACCAGGAAACAGAGGAAACAGAACAACCCTATGACCTCCTCCGGTTGCAGCAACCATACTGAGGGAGCAGGATGATTTGTAAGGACAGCCCTGCCCATAGCATAGCTACAGTCTCCGAACACCGTTGGAGAGGATCAGCCAAAAAACTGATGGCTGCTGTGCAAAAAGGCGGCTATTGCTGCCTGCTGTAGCTACAGAGATTAGGGAAACTGCAAGCTAGAGATGTAGGGAAGAGAGCAAACCATGGACGTGTTGAAACCATTGACTGCGGGATATCAAGCAATACTCAGACATTCCTGGAGCAAGAGGATACATACAGGTCTATACTTTTATTGTATCAGCTTCTGCATGTTTCTTGATGCCAATATAAACAACTGTGCTCTGTCACAAATCACTGTAGAAGCGCCTCAACTATTGTGTGTTTCTGGAGATGTAGCAAATAAATGCTCAAAGTCTTGGGATACCATCAGAGGCCTAACACCACTACATCTGCCCTTTAGAAAAGAAAAAAAGTCTGAACAATAAGAACTCAGAGAAAAAGGCAGAGTGCTACTTTACCTTGTGAGATTAAAAGTGCACTGGCCTAGCATGACTAACAGGTTTAACCAGAGAAAATGTATCTCAGTAAACTGTTCATTGCCCATTTCAATTACAGAGTTAAATTTCTTTATGTGAACTATCCAAGAATTCTTAATACCAACTTGTCCTGAGCATGTGAAGTCCTTGACTGTGTTCAGTTACCAAGCACTTTTGCATCGGCTTCATAAAAGCTCTCGTACTTTTTCCCTGTGGTTTGTTTGAACATGTTACAGGCTTACTAGTCCTGTCACGCTGAGGCAATTCATCAGCATCACAAAAAGTCGTGCTAGCGTTGCAAATGTATCTAATAATAAAATACGAAAAAAATCTTCCAAAGCTCTCTGAAGACTCTGGTCAACTTGTTGTAAATCTCCTCTAGCATCCAAGGCTCCAGGGCATTTTACTTTTTGATCTGAAGATGCAACTAACCATGTCCTTGCAGAAAGTTAAACCAAAGAGAAAGTGGGAGCAAGCTTTGAAATTCCTATATTGCCATTGAGAAACCTCATTATAAAAAACAGTTGATAGCTGTAAGCACATACTTTGCTCTGGTACAATATACTCTGTATAGCTATTCAATGCAGTAATGATTTAACTGATGCCACTATAATTACTGTAACAGATTCCTTACCACACGCCTCTTTCAGAATTTTTAGAACCAGATTCCTTAGTCATTTATTAATAGTCCTGAAAAAGCTTTCACTTTTTCTATTTGATCATGTGAATAAATTGCAGTCCTTCTACTTGAGATGCGCTTAACTCTGCATGTGTCCAAATCGGTGCCTTCCCTTACTCCCGATTTAGCATATCTGAACTAACTAATAATACACCTTATCTAACAACATTATTATAGCTGGGAAGTAATTTTACAGCATCAGTAAATGAGTTTTCATCCATGCATCTAATTAAAAATTAACTTTCATATGGGAATTAATTTTTAGAGTGAAAATAAAAATGCTGATAGTCTTCAGTGCTTCTGAAATACAGTTTTCTGTTAGCTATGTTTTAGCCGTACATTTTCTCAGAAGAAACTCTGAGAGTTGAACATAGTCCAATAAGGAAAATGAAAGTTTTGTTATGTTTAAACACATTCTTCCTTTTCCTAGATGTATGCAAACCCCAGTATCCTATTTAACCTAGGATACCTCCCTCAAAACCAGTTCTTCCTCCTAGATAAGTGAAAAAAAATTAAGAAAATATATATTCTGGATGCATAAAGAGCACTACTGTCAAAAGCACAACAGACACATCTTGCTTAGGTAGGTAGTTTACCATTATGTACTAATTCATTTCATATCAGATGTTCTACAGCAGGTAATATCCTCCATTAAAAATGAGAAGACAGAAGTTACACAATATAATCTTTAATATTAGGAAAAAATAACATTATTAATTTAAAATAGTTCCAATTCCTTGTAAAGCGATAGCAGTATTTTAAGAGTCAAGGATGGGTCACAAAGATAGTTCTCCCTGACTATGTGTTAAATGACAAAATTAATCTTTTTAAAAATTGTTATTTGCAACCACCAAGAAAATGTTAGAATACTACCTTGTCTCATAACTGTATCAAAGTTTCTGAAATATTATAGCAGAGAAAAGGCAGATAGAAGGAACACATAGAAGAATTTTCAGAGTACTAAGAAAAGATTCAGATACTTCAGAGGACTTGCTAAATTTTAAGGAATGTTACTTGTAATAAGTTTTGCTGTTCCACTAATGTAGAGAGGATTTTTCTTCCCATGAATGGCAAGACTAGGTCAAAAGGTAAGAACATGGGTAAAATAAGAACTCCAGCAAGACTACAGAACTTAAACCAATTAAAAGCTATTGTGGCTATGTGTAATATTCATGACATGTCAATACTTGTGAAGTACTTCAGCAGTTTAAATAGTTTTCTATGTCACAAATCAGGTTGTTACCTAATATTAGACAGTGCATCTCTGTCTCTTTTTTACTTCTTTTTCAATATGTAAATAAAGCCTTCCTTTGTATAGGACTCCTACTTTTGGAGCAGATTTTGCTCTGGCCTGTGCCAGAACAAGATTCTGGGATGTTTGACTCAAAGAATGCTGCTGAACTTCAAAACTCTTACCTGTAATTAAGCAATTTAGGTCAGCTTTGGATAGTGGAAGGGAAACAGGAAGGGTAAAAATTATTTTTGCATACAGAGGGGCTGAGAAAATAATTTGGATGTGTCCCTTTTAGATTTACAGAAAAATGTTTCAAAAATATTGGACTTTTAGGGTTTTTATGTTAAAATCCATTTTGTTCTCAGACAACAAATATTTTGGCAGTCAGACAGTATTTTTACTGTGAACACAAGACAATGTAAAAATGGCAAATTCATAGAGTTTAAATTAATTTGCTTGGTCAAAAACTTATCAACTAACATCCTTATTGAATTCTAGATGTTTTATTTAAGCAAAGAACACAGATCAGATTTCTCCACAGCATTGCTGAAGTGTATTTTTGAAACGCTAAATATTTTAAAATCTTACACATTTCATGTCACAGAAGAACAATAACAGTTAACAATAAATGTGACTGTTGACATGGGTTATATCCTGACTGCTTCAAATATAGTAGTCACATTTTCCATCCAGTCTTCTACCTGGCTGGCCCAATAATCAACAGTTACTGTTCAGCTCTGATTCAACAGATAAGGGGGTTTTTTTTGCAACCAGCAAGTTAGATTATCTTAAATTTGTAGCAATCACCTCATGCATATCTCAGTGTCCAAATTATTTTTGTTCATTTTAATCCAGAAAACTAAAATTCTTCTGAGAAGCAAAGGATTTTTTAAGCAACGGAGATAATAGGATATTACCACAATTCGTACTTCGATAATGTTTAAATGCCATTCTAATGAGCATTGAATGATGTGATTTGGAAAACAAATTCATCTATAATATTATATTCTTATTTGTTAATGGCATTTGATGATAGCCTTGTGAAAACGTGATGTTCATATTACCATGTTACCAGGAAAAATATGAAGTTTAAATAAAAATATTAGCAGAATCAAAATAATTTCTTCTTTCCTAGTACTTGTATATTTATTGAAATCTAAATATTTTCCATAACACACACACATCCACACCATCTGCTCCCAGGCTCATTACTGTTTAGCACCCTCTCCCCAGTTTGATCCACTTGGAAGTTTTCCAACAATAACTTTTTCCCTTTAGCAAGACACCAAAGTAATTGCAACATAACATAAGGATTAAGGCTTGATGAAAGGAGCTTGTGATGAGCTACTTGTGCTGAAAAGATTTGTAGAGTTATATCTAAGATGAGTGAATGAACAAGTAGGAAAATCAGATCTGAAGTTAAAGAATTTCTAATATTTCCTAATTATTAAGCGAGCAGACCAAAATGTGAAGAAATCTAAGAATTTTTCAGGGGAACTTAAAGCAACAGGAAGGAAGGATGAAAGGGTTTGGGTACTCTTCAATGAACAGAAAGCGGACAATGGAAATACATTGACAGGGAATAGAGCATTGACATGCACCAGGAAGCATGAAAACTGAGAGAAGCTATGTAAGGTTGATGGAGTGCATGGAAACTGCAGCAGTCTTACAGGATCTGTTGTAAAGCAGATGCAGTAAAGCATCTAAAAGGCTATGCTTCTGTACCTCCATTGTCAGTTTATGAATCATAAACACATAGTGTACAAAAAATGACAGCTTCATTTGGCTTAATTATGTGAATATCTGTGAGGTGGTGGACTTTGACTTCCTTGAGAAAAAGTGGCTTGATAGTCAAGAGAAAAAAAAAAAGATATAAAACTGAAAGGAATGAGAAGTAGAAATGACATTAAAGGTACAGAACAAAATGCAATTAAGATGGCAACTGGGAAAACACAGATGATGTTTAAGGAACTGTGAATTGTTGGAAAATGATGGTAGGAGCAAAGGAAATTAGGACAGGGTCCTGGAGTTGAAAGCAGCAAAAATGTTTAGGAGAGTTGAGATAAGTGAGAGTGAAGGGAAAAGGGTCTTTGCTGTTGCTGTGCCTGTAGAAATCAATCTTTCCTTACATCCCTTGCCAGATACAACTTGAAGTAGGCTTTGGCTTTCCTAATGCTATCCTTGCATACTCTGACAGTATGTCTGTGTTCTTCCTGGGTCACCCAGCACTGCTTACACCTCTTGTATGCTTACTTTTTACATTTGAGTCTTGTTAGGAGATCCTCATTCATATGTGAAGGCCTCCTGCTGCCTTTGCTTGATTTCCTGCATGTTGGGATGGACCATTGGAGGTGGCTCTTGAAAAGCAACCAGCTTTCCTGGACTCCTCTTTTTTCCTCTAGACTGTATTGCATTGGATTCTTCCAATCAGGCCTCTGAAATGGCTAAAGTCTGCTCTCATGAAGCCCAAGCATGTGATCCTGCTTTTTACCTTGCTCCCTCCTCTAAGGATCCTGAACTCCACCACCTCATGTTCACTAGAGCCAAGGCTTCTGCTGAACTTCACAACCCTAACCAGTTCTTCTTATTGTAAGAATCAGACCTACCAGAGTGCGCTCTCCTTGTTGGCTCCTTCATCACCTGTGTTAGGAAGTTATTGTCACTGCATTCTCAAAACCTCCTGTATTGCCAGAGTAACACAGCAGTGCTGTCCCTCCAGCAGATATTGGGGTGGTTTAAGTTCCTGATGAGGACCAGAGCTGGAAAATGTGAGAATTCTCCTGGTTGCCTAAAGAAGGCCTGGTCTATTACTACATCCTGATCAGGTGGCGTGTAGCAGACACTCAACACAACATCACCCACATTAATCAGTCTGCTCTTGACCCAGCTCATGACTGGCTCATTTTCCATGTCTAGGCAGAGCTTCATGCATTCCCGTTCTTCACATAAAAGGCAACTCCCCCTCCTTACCTACCCAGCCCATTCTTCCTAAAGAGTCTGTATCGATTCATCACAGTGCTCCAGCTGTGTGAGTTATCCCACCATGTCTGTATGATCCCAGTGAGACAGTAGTCCTGTAACTTCAAGCAGACCTCTGGTTCATCCTCTTGTTCCCCACAGGTGCTTCAGAGAGTACCCAGTCATGCTGATTTCCCGGAAAAGGTATGAGAACTTTCCCCACAATAATGTCCTGTAGGCTGTCCCTTATTTACGTGCATACACTTGGGGTGGGCCCCTTCAGCCCTGTATTACCAATCACAAGGAGTCTCTAGCCCACACCACCTTAAACTTTTGCTTCCCGTCCCAGTCCCCCTTTCCTGGTCTTTCCTAATTGGTGGAAGAGCAGCAGGGGATAATAGTCTGAGGGCTAGAAAAATTACAGCAGCTTCACCATTAGAAGTTTGCTCTGGCAAGAAGATGAAAGGCAACTGAAGCTGAAAGGCTATAGGATGTATTAGAGGTAAAATACTCAGTACTAACTGTAACAGAAAGGTCATGGGAGCAATCTGCAAGTAGAAGTGCATGGATCAGTCTGAGAAAACTGATAGAGTGTGGTTTTCTACCTCAGGGATCCTCAGAAGGGAGCCACTGGGAAAACAATGGGGCTGGCTGCAGCCTGGAGAAACTCCTGCTCACACAGCTGCCTTCCAGCAGCCGAAGTGCCACTGGGGACGCAGTTAAGAGATGTGATTCATCTTCTCCTTGTAATTGGAGCTGACAGGAGTTGCATGTTTTCCTGACAGCTTTGGCAGAGCACTTGCTTGTTCTCCACTGGACTCCCTGGGCATCAGCAGGAACCTGCAGTGCAGACCCCTGGGGGCTCCCCGTGCCGGACGGAGACTGCACCACACACAGGGAGGGGGACCACGCGCCTGCCTATAGCAGTCCTTTGCTGATGTGTATATGCAACCATACCAACAAAATCAAAATTACCTGCTTGGGTTGTAGGGCAATGCTGCTATGTAAGTACTATAAATTCACCCCCTGATTTTTATTTTTTTTGTAGTTCGCTAGGAAAAGAAGAGTCGCAGTTTGTTAAATGGTTCCAGACACCCTTTAAGGGAGGTCTGCATGTAATAATGTCTATTTATCACACTGATGTTTTAAAAATAATTTTCTAATATTTTTCAGTAATTTTGTCACTGGTTTTGCATCTAAGGTGGAAATACAGTTTAAAAGGAGTCTATATTTTTTTGTTTAAGAAGTGTTTTAAAGTTAATTATCTTGCCCTGCTAGTTAGACTAAATAACAGTGCCATCTGCTGAAAGGTAGTAGTGACTTGCAGGAATAGTTTATAGTCATTGTACTTTACTAAGTAGCAGTATAAAGAGAGAGATCAAAAAGTGAGACAGCGATAAAAGGAAAGAGAAAATAAAAGGAACATGAAGAGGCAAAGATGTTGAGGTACAGGGAAAGATCTTCAGTAAAAGGAAGATGAAAACAAAAAAGTAGTATTTGAAAATGAAAAAAAAAATAAGTAGGCTGAGGGAGAGGAAGGTGTCTGTTTTTAACAGCATTGATTTGAGGTTTAAAAAACCATGATAGATTGTATTCATTAAAGTGACCTCTCTTGTCAAATTCCTACGTAGTTTATCACCCCAATGGCATTGGTCTGCTCATGTCAATAATTTTCAGCATCAGCCTTGTAAAAAAATTGTGTGTTAAAGTCTTTTAATCAAGTGAGAATAATAGCAATTAATTGGAATGTAGCTGTGGCCTGTATAAAAAAAATATTTTCTACCTATCCATTCCAAGCAGTTTCTTGGCTTCTGACATAAGAATTTTTTATTACTATTAGCTTTTAGAAAGGGTAGTTAATGAAACAATTATCCAGGCATGGGAGAGACAGTATTGTGTGAAAAAAGCAGCAAAAGGGTAGGGCATATGTTGCTAAAACCTCTGCCTGTTACGTTAACTCTCGTTTTCTGAAATTTCTATAGGAAACAGATAATTTATGCCCTTTCCATTTTTCAGTGGAAGATGGATACCTGGAAGGAACTTTGTCATACATTTCCTCTGCTTTCTATCTTGTTATCTGGAGGTGCCCTGGGGGGTTCCCCACAGATTTTCACTTTGTATGAATGCATTTCCAATATGGACTTCTGAGCATGAAAAGCCACATGGTTGCTGTAAGGAATTTAGTTACCATTTTGAATCCCAAGAAGTGACACGTGAAATTTTATTTCTTTAAAAGAAGCAGAACTTTGATTAAAGCATCAAAATGGAAAGTGTTGTGATTTTATCATTAGCTATATGTCTTGGTGACAGCATTTCCTGGAGATCTAAAAATATACATATTATTTTAGCAAGAGTATGCAAATTTATCATGTAGAAGTTGAAGTGACTTTTTGTATTTTCTATTGTGCTTTCAATGTGCTGTAAACATGCCAACTAACAGATTTTCATTATCCTTAATAGTGTCTTGTGTTGGTTTACTTTTTACCCAAGAATGACACTCCTTTTTTTTTACTATATTTAAAGAAACTCCACATTTGCCATCAAGTCTTACACCCAAAGGCAAAATTGTGCTAAAAAACATGGTATGCATCATCTTCATAATAGTGCATGCTGGTTTAGTTTATTTCAGTATTTTAAATATTAGACACTTTTGTAAAGCTTCAGCTCTTGGACTCCTGTGATTGTGAAAGTCCTAGCATGCTAGTGTTTGTCACTAGCCCTATTTAGGGAAAAACTACAAAATTTGAGAAGTTTTAAGGATGAAGAAGGTGAAGACATGTAAAAAGATTCCCAGCGTCTTTACTGATTTAAATTTTGTTTCCATTTTTTTTAGGACAGCTTGAAGTCACAGTATTATTTTAACTTGAATCGGTTAAAAAATGTACTGTTTCTAAATGTGCAAGACAGAAGATTAAAATACATGTTTGTGGTAGACTGCTTATGCTCATCAATAAAATCCTTTGGGTAGGTAAAACACCTTAGAAAGGAACTCGAACTAGTCAACAAATGACAGAGACATAAAAGTAGATATGCTGTTAAGCAAATAGATATTCGTTTTGTTGGGGGGGTTGAGGGTTGACTGCTTTTTTTAATTTAAGTTTTTCTCTGCTTTGAACAAATCCCGCTTGAAAACTTTTCCCATTTTTTCAGCACTTCAAACAATTGTCTCGACCATCCCCTTGAAGAAGAGAAATTAACTGGAGAAGAAGAAATAGGATCTAGACAAGCTTAGTCATGTTGAAGGGCCATCATTAGTTTTCCTTCTGTATTGTGATGCATTTTGAAAAAAAACTTCATAAGATGACAGGCTAGGAGTAGTGCTTATATTACCAATCAATTAAAAATTAATTACATTACAAAATCACTGCAGAAATTCCAGGGGAAAGGTTTTGTGGGTTTTCTATTGTTGTTGCTGTTTTGTTTACCTTTAATGATTAAAATACTGCAGTGATTTGAGATGGCAAAGTTATGAGATAATGTGAAACCTTCCCAAAGACCATTAGTGGTCTGGAGAAAGGCTTTCAAATATTGACAGAATCTATGAAATAACCACAGATTACTCTGGTTCTACATACAGAACATAAAATTTAGGAACAAAAGGAACTAAAAGGAAGTTTGAATATTGCACATGATAAAACAGGTCATTCCATGTATATTTTCCAGATCTATCACAAGAATTGAAATTAGGGAATTACAAAGTGAGCATAATAATGGATCAAAGAGTTAAGTGTGTCCAGAGCAATGGACTAGAGCTGCGAGAAACTCCAAAACTGAAAAAATACACTCCCTTGGGTGTTATTTTCGTAGTGATAATGGTATTTGTATCCACAAGAATCTAAAGATAAATGCAAGGCAATGTTTGTTTGGAAGCAGCATTATTTTTGCATTTTTGTTGTCCTTATATTAGACCAACTGGTATGTACTGCAGACTGTGTTCCCAGCATCTTGTCTGATAAAGCTGGAGGAAGGTGAACTCTATTTAATAACACATATTACCTCTTCTTGACAAACCTGGCCATCTCTGGTTATGGAAACTCAAGCCATCATAGGAGCTACAAGCAGTCTTTTTAAAATTTGACCCAGAGCTGCTTAAAACGTGATACTGAAGGAAAAGTTTAGTGTCTTTCCCTTTCTTTACCCTACCGCCCCCAAAAATGTGTTTTCCTTAAAGTGTGGAGAGTTTGTACTTGCACATAACCAGTTTAATTCTAGTTACACAGTTAACTGTGAGAATTTGCTTGAAGCTTCAGCTAGCCATGCACTTCCCTGCCTCCTGCAGTTCAGAAATCCATTTTTTACTATTGAAGATGACCTGCAGTGTCTGCAGGAGAAATCACATATCTGCACAGCAGTGACAAGTTCTTCCACAAAAAAAAACACATGCTTGCAAAATTTTGAGCATCCATACATTTTAAGCTTCACAATTACTTCAGTTCTTTTGCTGTCAACAGTCTTTGTTCTCAAGAGTAGAATTTGTAATTACGAGAATTTCAGAAGTGAATATTTCTCTTGGGTTGCATATCAATAGGGAAGGTAGGTTTTCTGAGAGCTGGTTCCAAGTTGAATGCAGGGATGTTGTAGAGGTTAATGGCTAATATTAAACTCCTGTTGTTAACAGCAGTTTGACTCCACAGTTCATTACTACTGCCTTAGTCTGTTACTGATGCTTTTCTTCTTTTCTGAATACTAGGATTCACACTTATGTGTACATAAATTGTACATTTATTCACACCAGTTTACATCTTGGAGATTATAATTTCATACCTCTAGAATAACTTTCATCTGGAGATTTCTAGCGTGCTTTTAAAACAGTTCCGTAACTAAGGTTCACAATACATATGTGAACTGGGAAGAGCTCGTATCACAAAAGTCACATTGTTTGCCATTTGTGCAGGAGCCTGACAGCAGTCTACACGCTGTAACAGCATTGCACAGCAGTTCAGTGTTGCCAAGCAAAAGACAATTCTACAAACAGCATAAGGGTGTGTGGGGAGGCAGAGTTAAATTTAATACATTTAATACAATTTAATACATTCCAGTATCTGCAAGGAAAGATGGGGAAAACGTGGGATTAAACCCCTTCATTGTAAGGATGCATTATGGGGATTTTAGCTACATGATCATAAACAACAATGATCCTTACAGTATCTCTAAAAGCTGCCTTTGTCAGTATTTCTTCTCCGGAGCTCATACTAGGACATGGGTTCAGCACTGGCTCCAAGGGAAACATTTCACATACGGACTTACAAACTGCATTTCTTCACCACCTTGATCCACCCTGGCATTGCCCCGCCTGTATATGAGCCAGGCTTCTCCTCTCTTATTTCTGAGTCATGCCAGCTCTGCTAACCTACGCTTGGGTTACTTCCCTCCACCTTCATAGACAGAACAATTCAGCATTTGTCCACCTGGCAATGCACCAAAATATCTGTTCCTGGCAGGCAGACAAGTCGTGCTGGTTCAGCAGTTCCACTTGCTCATTTGGCACTGCTTTTTCATTGCTCTTCTGTCCTATCCTGCAAGCCATGACCTCTGTGTGCCTGTGTTTATCGCAGGAGGCCATTTCTCCAAAGAACCAGTTTCCGTAGCAATTCCTCAGCTATCTGCCAATGAACAAGTCCTCCCACCCCTGTACACTACTAAATAATTATTCCCTGTCTTAAACCTGCCTCTGATATAACACAGTTCTGATGAAGACTGAGCCTAAACCTGTCTAATACAATGAGATTCTGGAACAGCACAGAAAATCTGAGGATATATTTCCATCCATAAAACAGCTGGATTGAAAGAAATGCATGATGGATCCCACCTGATTAAATTATTTTTGTTAAATTTGTTAAGGACTATAAGTGTTTTCATTTTGAAAGAATTAACAGAAAACGGAAACATATCAGCTTTGTTTCCTTTAAAAAATAGGTATTGATACAGGCATATTTGAGGAGATCAAGTTCCAAAGCTTTATAAGGCATAATACATCTTTTCTCAGAAGATAAGTTGTCATCATAAGTTAATCATTATTAGCCTATACCTGAGGTACATTCAGAACCTGCACATTCCAGTGTCCATAATACTTCTAGATAACACTGTATTTCTTGCACAACTCCTATCCTGCACTGTGATCTCTGTTCTCTTTATGAAGTGTATGATTCTCATCTCTGGGCTTGTTAATACAACAATGTATTAACATCCTCTGCCATTAATTTTTGTATTTAGCCAATTTACCTTAGTTGACAGGAGTTGCTCACACATATGTACATATACGTATGCACAAACACACACATACAGATGTGATAACAATTCAATTTCTAAATCCTTTTTTTAAAATGTAAAGAAGTACCACTGCTATTGGAAAACGTAAATTCTCTAAAACTTGTTTTATAAATCTTTAAATGTTCATAACTTTTCTCTCAAACCTTCTGACAAAGGAACAGGAAAAGGAACCACTCTAAATTATACTTAAACCATGAATAATATTATTCAATACACTAAGCACTGCACAAGTTCATTCTGAAAAAAAAAAAAAAAAGAAAAAGATGTTTACTGAAAAAGAAATCAACAAAAAACTAAAAAATATTTCAGGCTATGTGTATTTCTTTTCCAGTTGCACAAAGCAGAAAAGAAGATACATTTGCACAATCAAGGAGAGTAAACTGTGACCATAACTGCATAATTCAAGGGGAAGTGCAAATCTCACACATTTGGAAGTCAACCTAAAATAAACAATAGCATCTACTGCATTGAATAAGGCAATTAATTAAAAGGTTGGTGACTACAAAATGAGATGTGGATGAATACATTCTGCTACACACTTTTTAAGCATTGATTTCGAGTGTGCAGGTTTCCAAACAAGCTGAAATACACTGTCTACTGACGTGATATTAACTGGGTCATTCTGGACACTGCCAGACTGGGTGACTGAGATCTAAATAGACTGTCAAGGGCAAGATTTACCTTTAATTTTTTGCTTATTTACATAAAATTAGTTTTATCTCATTTTACATATACTTCCTTAATAAAAGTACTGGCAACTCTAAAAGTCAACAAAAAGTAAGAGGAAACAAAGATGAGGTCTCACAGGCTCATTGATTACCCTTGGTAACAAGTTCCTGCTTACCTTCACACAAAGAATGCTGAAGATGCTAAACTGCAGATCATAGCGGCATTACAGCTTTGTAGCTGACACTATGACATTAAAAGCCACTACTGTTAATTAAACACCAAAAAATCTGACCTAATCATGCAGTACAAAAAATAAAGCTTTTTCACCTTAGAAGACTTTTGTACTATTTGTTTAGCAAAACATGTATTAAATGGCATAAGCAAGCCTCATTAGTAGTACATCTTTAGTGCTAAAAATCCCGAAGACAAATGTGATTCCCTCCCCACCCCCAGTAATTTTTGTGTTTCTAAATTATATTTTGATGGTAATAACATGTGCTTTAAGAGTTTTCTATTTGGGTAGAGGTCTGATATTTCATGTTGTACTTGCAACAGCAGTCCTTGGTAGTTTTATATATTATTTTTTATTGTTAGCCAGCAGTGTGCTAGTTGGATCCCAGATCTAAGTTAACTATACTGAAGAGGAATACTTTGGCACATGTGCCAGCCTCATCTGTTTTTTTGAAAGTGCATAGCTGATGTACTTCTCCCACCTGCAAAAAAAAGTATCTCTGGTCTCAGTTTGACGCATGTACTTTTCCTTACCCTACCAGCTCCTCTTTCGTTACTTCCCTCTCTTTCTTTGATTCTCTCACTCCCACATAATTTATCTAGCTTTGCCATTAAAAAAAAGTCTGTATGTGGAAATGGGATTGGAACAAAGTATCCACTTCACAGTCAAGATGAGGTATTATTCACTTTACTATTTCAACATAATTTATAAAAATATACACCCCCAATTAATTTTCTCAATAAGACTAATACCTGGGTTTTATCAGATGTCAGCTGGGAAGAAAATAAACTAGTGGGCTGTTTGAATCAGTTGGAAGAACTGCTGCATTGTGGAGTCTGGTGGTGCTTACAATTGGAATGACAGGTAAAATACACAATATAACAAGCAATTCAGACTATACATTCTCTTGTCCCCAAGGAAACCTTTGAATTCTGCTTTCAGATAACAGGCAGATATTCACACTTTCTAGATAGTCTATGAGTGCCTAAAGGTGACAGCTTGTCAGAAGTCTTAGTCTATTTTATAACAACTGAGAAAAATTACCCTTTCATAATCACAGCTTCCTTCCCTTCCCTTCCCTTCCCTTCCCTTCCCTTCCCTTCCCTTCCCTTCCCTTCCCTTCCCTTCCCTTCCCTTCCCTTCCCCATGTAACAGTAAGGGGAAAGACAGCACGAAATATTTTAGGAAGAACAGCTATAAACATACAAGAGCAAAATACCTGACTTCTTATTAATCTCTTCAGGTTCGTTCACCTCAACTTTTCGTTAATCTGTATTTTTATGTGTGCTATGATTTCTTCTTGTAGAGATGGTTATATATTGATTGCTTTGCTCTCGCACTATGGCATCTCCTGGAGTTGTAATGTCCTGACCATCCCAATGCTTACTGGAACATGCTGTCCTTGCTCATAGGTTGGATACAACAATAGGACAGAGTGGCGGGTTTGATAGCCTGGTTACACCAAAACAGTGAGGGCTAGCACACCCTCCATCCTTCCCTGTTTTGGGTCTGTACCCTCCTGGAGTCCTTTAGGGATAGGACACGTAATACGGCAGCATTGTTTCAGCACTGGGGTGTTTGTTCCTTTCTACACACCCACGTGTTCACACAATTTCGCAGTGTGCCGCAATAAGAGGTGTAACAGCCTGCTCATGCTGTTACACCTAACCTATCACATACATGAGCTGGTTCCAAGAACTGAGAAGGAACACGGTGATGTGCTGATTTCATCCAAACAGCCTGGGCAAATTAAGGAAAACTCTGAAATGGGTTTGAGTGAGCATTTGCCAAAAAAATCAGCCAGTTGGCAATCAGCTGTCACGGCTCATCTTCCCCACATATGTACAATTCTACAAATATATAATTTATGCAGGTTAGAAATTTTGGGCACAAGTTGCCTTTTACCCTGTCCTTTCTTCATTGAGAAATTATAGTAATCATCTCCAGACCTTCTGAGATTAGGAAAATCCAAGAGCAACATGTCCCCTGTTTTAAAAACATTTTCAAATGAGTTGGCTTTTCAAAGGATTTTGTGTTCTGTTCCATTAAGCATTCTCTTTGTAGCTTTGGAGTGGGTCGAGAGAGGAGATACTGTGAATAAAATCATTGTTAACACAATGTGTTGAAGGGCACTGTCTCCTGCCATTATTTTTGATACATTAGACAAGAAACTACTGTGAATTTGTACACACGTAGGTATAAGGATGCTCAAGGAGGGTTTCAGGGACAAGTTGTAAATATAAAAGTTATTCTGATAAGCATCTGTATAACATTTTTCATAAATAATCTATTACAACAGTTCAGACTAGTAGGGTTGGATTTTTTTTCTGGAGGCAGGCACTGATTCAGTATTCTGCTTGATGGACAATCAAAGGTACATATGTAGTGGACAGAATATATGCTCCCATTTCATGGCCGAAAATATTTAGCAGGAATTTTTGCTATTTACGCTAATATTTTGAACAACTCAATGAGGGAAAAGCTTCATTTAGACTGTCCTTAACTTTGATCTAATCTGTCAAAATATGATATCTAGGTTAGTAAAAGGAAAACTCAATAAAATGAAAAAAAAAAAACCAACCCAACCCAAAGCAAAACAGCAACTCTAGGGAATGATTAGGAATTAATGAGGTGCAAAATCCTTTCTATCTTAATTATTTCAGCTCAGCAAAGAAAATGAAAACACTAATACAGATTTGGTACGGATCTGACATGGCTTTTCTCTGTTCATGGGAGGTATGATGCAAATTCACATTCACAAACAGACTAGTAGGTACCTAGTTTGTAATGCATAAAGAGTATCAAGCAAGCACTCCCTGGTCTAGTGGGAGGTGTCCCTGCCCATGGCAGCGGGGTTGGAACTAGATGATCTTTAACGTCCCTTCCAACCCGAACCATTCTGTGATTCTGTGATTCTTTGATAATCAGATCGGAGCTAACAGACTGCATTTTTTCACAAAGGCTCAAATATTGTTTTAAGATTTCTTTCAAGTTCCTTCATGATGAAATAATCTACTTTTTCCTTTTCTACCAGCTACCTGCATGTACAAAATTATTAATACCTGTGAGGAAATTGCTTTGTCTGTGACCTAACAGTAGCAGCTTTACTAAGCTAAGGTTGTTGAACTGCTGGTTCCTTAAACACTGTGGTGCTCCCAGCATTATTCTAGGGACTTGACTGTTGCCATGTTAGGGGGTGACTCCAGTGCTTTGAACACAGAATGGTGGATTCTGGGTGAGTTCAGAAGTAAGTAAAGGTGGGAAAAGAGTGCTGTGGCTCTGGGCAAAAATTCTGTGGTTCCATTTGTTTAACTGAGTGAGTCTCTTTTAAGGATAAAAATGACAGTAACGCTCCCAAATTCAGAGCACATGCTATGAACAACCGGCATTTTTAAAACACTTCTTGAGCAGTTCCTGTTAAATATGTGGTTGGAAAAATATGTCATCCTGTCATTTTTGTAAGAGTTATAATTCCCCCTTCGCATTTGTATTTATCAGTATTTGTGTTGATTCAAACAGATTTCTGTGAGTTTTGATTGACATTAACCTGAATAAAACAAATTTTCTATTTTTAGTACCATTGACATTATCACTACCATAGTGCAATGTACATCAAACATAATTTCTGTTCATATTGTATCTGAGCTCAACTATCAATTTATACTAGAGATTTTAATTGTACAGCTTTCACTGCTCAGAATGCAGCAAATGTAAGAAAAAAAAAAAACATCTTTGAATATTTACGATCAGCCTGCAGGGACTCTTTTTTTTATATATGTAAGTGGAATTTAGAACTAGGCTACAATTAAGTGCTCTTCACTGTCTCTTGACATGTCACTTGATTATCCAAAAAATATGGAAAACAGTAACATATCTCTTAGAATATGATAAAAGGACTACATCAAAAATGAAGGTTAGTAATACTGCAGTATATAGCATCTGTAGATTTAAGAGGGCTTCTGTCTAATCACCGAAGACTTCAGAGCTGCTGGAACGCATTTTTGCAAAGTAGCTGTGCAGAAGAAATCAACTGCTTATCAATAGGTTGCCAAAGTAATACTATAATAGCATGAAAGAAGAAAGGAGGGAAAGGACATTTTTGATTCTCGAATATTGATTTTTTTTATTCTGAATGTCATATATTTACAGTTAAAAGGGTGGCTTACAATGCAGAGGTTTGCAAGAGGCTTAAAATTTAACTAATCATTAGTCAAAGTTGAGTTCACATTGATTCCCTCCTCTTTGGTGGTAGAAGCTTCCCACTACAGATGAGAATACAAACTCACAGTAAGACAGTGGCAGTTTGGCGAAGGAATTCACTGAAATTAATTTCCATAATCTGAGACTCTAGTCTGATTTTGTTCCATTCTGTTCTTATTTTATCTATCTATCTATCTACTGGTTAACTTACAGTAATTTAGAAGGAATATATTTCAGAACATCTAAGTGTATTCCCGGGATCAGTGTCCCTTTCTCCAGTTTTTAATATACATATCCCTTTGACTGTTAATTTTCAAATATAAGCTTTGTGTTTACACATATTAAGCAAAAGTGATTGTGTTGTTAGCATAGTGGTACTTACCAATATTTTCAAAGTAAAGTTTCTCCTTCCCCCTCACAAACAGATAGAAGAGACTTGTTGGTTCTTTACTATGCTGCAGAGTTTCCTGTCACTGTAGAAGCAGGGGAATAGTAAATTGTCTGAATTATGATGGAAAAGGAGTGGTTTGTAATTCTATGTGATCAAGAACACCTATGCATATTTCGAAACAAGAAGTGGTGGTGTAACTTTGTCCTTTTCTCAAAGGTTCTCCTTTCTGTGCCCCCTGGAATTTGTAAATGCTTCATTATTATAATTTCTCATGTTTCTCGTATTGCTTTTCTCATTCCACTCAAAATATCCAGCTGAGGCCCATAGAAGAATTTATAAACCAAGGAGCAGATTATGCAATATGCAATGTAGTCCCATCCAGTCATTGTTACATACACTATATATATTTATTAGTGACGCACATGTTTAAAGATAAATTTGATTTATTCTCACGTGTTTTGGTGTGTCTTTAATTGAATACCGCCTGGGTTAATTTCTGCATGTTCCTTGTGCAGATGGGCAAGATGTGCCAAGGACAGACCTGATAGCTGAGGGAGGAGAAGTTACACATAACCCAGCACAAAAACTTCCTATTGGTTTGAAAAGCTTTTGGATCACTCATTTCCCAGAATGCTCTTTAATAACAAAAATCATCCTTAACACAATGACATTTGGTGCCATCTGAAATACTTATCAGGAAACAGCAGCAAAAGGAAAATAATCTTCTGAATTTTCCATTATGCTTTTCAACCTTACAATGCCATTTATCCTAAAACACACATCTGGGATTTAATCTAACATGGTCGTTAAACCAAAGGAATAGATTTTGTTGTCCATCGGATTATGAGACTGTATAATGCCCAATTTAACACTTTCTGCTTCTGTAAAATTTTACTTCAGCCAACCATACTTAAGCTATTGTAGGAGTGCAACCAAGAGATAATTATTTTCTGTTGCTTAAAAAAACAAAACACTAAAAAGCAAAACTTGGCTATCAGTTTGTTATCACCTTGGTGTTCATATTTATGTCATTGCCTCTGCCTCTGTTCAGCTTGCCAAAACATGGTGACCAAGAGATCTTAAAGATACCACAGGGAGCACAGCTATGGAGAATCATTCCTGAGTTAGGTCACTTATAATTCAGGCTATTTATTTATTCATTTATGTATAATCTGTAATACTTTTGATCCTTTTTCTTCTTTACATTAGTAATCACTTTCAAATACCAAGACAACATTCTTAGTGTAAAAAAATCTCAGCCTCAGAAATCTCTTATCAAAGTATCTTCATTACTGTCCCAGCAGATCTTAATATATCAAATTAACATATCACATTCTTTAGTACCATCTTACACTTTAAGAAAAAGCACTTTGCTTTTCTGTCAAAAGCAAAATTCCAAAACCCTGTTTAGATTTATTTATGGATTTTAACATAAATCCGCTCCAAATACGTTCAGTAACTGTCCTTTGTTTTCTAACTGATCACCCGCACTTATGTGGTTGAAATTTTTGCTGTAATGTTTGGTTTCCTGCCTTTCAGTAAGTGCTTCCTGCTCAGAGATATACATCTGATTGTTTTCTTCTCTGGACTCCTGCTATTTCCCTCAGACACTTAAATATTTGATCTCAGTGATATCCACTTACACCATTGACCACTGACATCTCTTGACCACAATGATTCCATTTCCCAAGGCTGAAAAAGGCATGTGTTACCTTGAAGAGAAGCACCGGTAATCCATTTAACCCTGCAGCATCTGTGCTCTAGCGCTTATTCTACTCATACAAATTTTAAGAACTACCAGGTGATGTTGCATCTTGATTTTCAAGGAGTGATCATCAAAAACTAACCAGAAGTGCATTCTCTATTTTAAAAACAAACAAACAAACAAACCCCCCGGTTTGCTAATCCATCCAATATTGACATCATATTCCCCATCTTCGTAGGGTCCCTGAGTAATAAACAACTGGCTTTTCATCAATTTTTTTGTCTTCTGCAACTATATATGGTAATACCAGCTTTTTGACTAAGGTTAGTGGAATATTAATTTAGGAATAACACCCAAACACTTACTAAGTTTCAAAAGGGCAGGTGGGAATTGTGTGAGAGAAAGAGGTCACTTAAGGTAGAATTTCTCTGATTTAAGTCAGTTTCATAAAGAAACTGGGGAAAACTTCAGTAGCCTACTTCAAGTAAAAATTTAATTGAGCTTTCCAGATCTATTAGATATAACAAGACATCACTGGTGTAGTATGAATATTTAACTTAAATCACCCACTGGGATACCTTTTAATTTGATCGTTAATCCTAATTGCACAAGCTGCTATCTATAAGGCTAAAATAAATAGGAAAGGAGAAAAGGACATATTTTGGGGTCGAGCAGGGGGAAGACTTGCATTAAAAAAGTAAAATTGGAGCATTAATAAGTATCTTTGAAGAGAGAAAGTGAAAAATGTTTTCTAAGTCCTGAGTGATGTCCAAAACACTCTGAATTAAAGCAAATAAAGGTCATTCCAAATGATTTATCATGTTTTCAGCTTCTAAGGAATTGATTTCAGCTCTAATTATGTATTATTAATGGTCCAGTGAAAGACACTGTTACATTTCCTTTTAGTATTTGAAGGCAATGAATCTGGTTCTAATTGCTCACCATTTCTGCAATGGAACAATTTCTCTGGTTGTCTCTGATCTAAATAACATCGGTGCAACTACTGTATGGCACTTCACAGTGTTTAAAAGTAAGCAATGTTTAAAAAAGTGAGCTTTGTATAAAAATAGCGGGATGAGTTGTACTGTAAAAACTGTCACGTCTGTATCAAATTGATGATAGATTTGACAATGCATAGTAATCCTTCCAGATTTCTCTTTTTCATTTGTATTACAGTATATTGTTGGTGGAGAAGACATAGATTATTTTTTAAGCACCAGAAAAATACTGATAACTTTTATGAAAAATGACTTCGTTGATATCACTGAGAATAAATATAGTTGCTCATAGAATTGGTTTACCCTTCATATTTTTCACTCAAAATTATAATTATTTTTCTTTAATTATTAACACATACTAATGCAAAAATATTGTCATTTATCTTACTGGTTTTGGTTGAGATAGCAGCTGGTATGGTGCTGTGTTTTGGATTTGTGACCAAAACAGTGTTGATAACACAGGGATGTTTTATCTATTGCTGAGTGGTGCTTACACAGCGTCAAGGCCTTTTCTGTTTCTGATGCTGCCCAGCCAATGGGTGGGCTGGGGGGGCACAAGAAGCTGGGAGGGGACACAGCCAGGACAGCTGACCCCAACTGACCAAAGGGATATTCCATACCATATGACGTCATGCTCAGCAATGAAAGCTGGGAGAACAAGGAGAAAGGGGGAACAGGGGGAGTTAGGGTGTTTGACTTCCCAAGTCACTGTTATGTCGATAGGATATTCCATGCCATATGATGTCATGCTCAGTATATAAAGCTGAGGGAAGAAGAAGGAAGCGGGGGGACGTTCGGAGTTATGGCATTTGTCTTCCCAGGTAACCATTACACATAATGGAACCCTGCTTTCCGGGATATAGCTGAACCCCTGGTTGCTGATGGGAAGCAGTGAATTAATTTCTTGTTTTGCTTGCACATGCAGATTTTGCTTTAGCTGTTAAACTGTCTTTATCTCAACCTATCAATTTTCTCAGTTGTATCCTTCCGATTCACTCCTGCATCTCTCTAGGGGGGGAGTGAGCGAGTGGCTACGCAGGGCTTAGCTACCTACTGGGGTTAAACCACAATAAATTGTAACTTGCTACCATAAAACTTGCCGCTCCAAGAATTTTTCTATAAAAATGATGTTTTCTTTATTCTTCCAAATGTGACATTATCAAAATACTTGATTTTAGAAAATAAAATTAAAAATATCAATCCAAATTTCCATCACCTTGGCCAATAGGCTGACACAGAAATCAACCACAGAAGCCCGAAGTGATAACTTCAGATCCTGGTGGGATGGTGGGTAGCCAGTGCTCTAAGAAAACCACAAAATGGATGCTCTCTGACCTTTCGAAGTTGAAGATTTTTTTTTAAGTATGGGGTTTTTGATGTCCAGTACAAGACTTTTCATTACTCCAGTGGATGAAAACTCAGTGGTTGAAGGCAAGCCCATGCAGAGTCATCTGCAGTGTGTCTCAATCTGTCAAAAGCTAAATCTCCTTAAGTCACTTTTAAACATTTTCAACCAGAAAAGAGGCAAAAGACCAAGGAGGTACTGTTCCCAATGGAGTCTGCCTAGGAGCTGCACCCTGGTTTGGTCCACCACAGACCTTAACTCCCAGGTCAGAATCCATATGCCCAAGGCACATTTCAATGTCACAATATAAGTCAATGGGTTAATGCCATGATTTTATGTAATTTTTAATTGTGTCTGGATTTGGGGGGGGGTTTTGGTTGTTTTTTTTGTTGTTGTTTTTTTTTCCACCTGGGTCCATAAGTGTAACATCTGGTTATTTGAAATTAATGTGTCCATCTTTCATGTGAATTGCTGAAGAGCCATTCTGGGATCAATCTGTAATTAAGAATACCTTAAATATGAAAGAGAAAAATGAATAAACTTTACAGTAGCAGTGAAAAGAAGAATCCCAGATCACCTTGAGTCTAACAGTGCTCACAGTGAATAGAGGAATAGGCATTTTGCTCATGATTTCAGTGTAATTCACATTCAGCTCATCACCCATTCATCTTAGAAGCACTAAGAATCAAAAATCTCTGACAACCGAATGGAAAATTAACAAGTTTTGTGACGCTGAAGAAGACAAGGAAACTCTGGTAGCTCTGACTTTCCTTCTTTAGGGAGCTATATTCATATAAGTATTCACCATCACCTGGGTACCAGCCCTTGGCTCATACTGTATGACTGCTCAGCACCATCTACTTCAAGGCAAAGATGGGAAATTAAGACCTTCCCCATGTGGATCATGATCCTCTTTACTTCAGTTACTTCTTTTATGTCCAATGTTCTGCAGTTAAACTTGTACTGAAACACACATTCTCTGGTGCTGATTAACTCTTCAGCTGGCAAAACAATAATTTTTAAAAAATTGGCACCCACTTCCTCAAGTGACTTTTAGTTTAGAAGAGCTTAGTTTTTTCTCTAGTATGTACGAAAGCAAAAACTTATGCAACTGCAACAAGCACAGGATAATTTCAGGGTACAAAAAGTAGGTTAATTACAATACTCTCATTTATGCCTACATTGCTTTTGTTTCATTCACTGAAAGCTATTCTACCCAACAGACGGGCAAATGTCTGCAGGTCATAAACCTAATGGTATTTTAGTAAAACTCAACATAAGGTTCTTATCTCTTGAAGCATAAAACAACTTCATACAAACGAAAGAACACAGTAAAATTCCCTTAGTTATTTCACAGCTTCCTATTCCACATCTAAAAGTACAATTCAAGACCTTAGGATTTACTTTCTTAGAGGATCAAATCATTATTTTGTGAAATACATGGGTCTGGGGTTTTGCCTTCGCTCTTCCTTTCTTTCTCTCATTTGATTTCTTACACATTTATTTAATAAAAGGGAAGAAAATATAGAGTTTGAGGGACAGGCTGGCTTTCTAGTTGAAAAACTGAGTTGACACTTAACAAATGCAAGCTGGATCTGTTACAGAGGTGAGAAATCTGTGTGGTGTTGGACAAGCTTTTGGTTTTATTTTTTTGTATATTTATATATACAATAATGAATGATACTTTTTTTTTTTTTTAATTTACCCAATTTCATAGAATTAGAAGCTGTTGGAAACAGTACTGGGTAAAAACAAATTGCAGCTTAGGCTTTGCAGCTTATGCATGTTTCTAAACCACATAAATAGTTGAATGAGTTCACATGGGTGAGACACAAAAACTGTGAGCAGCATGGAAAAAATTAAGTGTAGAAACTTCTATGATAAAGGACCTGCAAATACGAAAGAAAACGAGAAAACCTGGATCTCGGGCAACCAATGAAAAGGGGGAAGGACCCTCAAGCTGCATAAACAAAGCCAAACAAGAAGTTGTTGATGTTATGCCAACCCACCATTGTGTAGCCAAAATATATTTACTACTATATAGACATAGTAGTTATATTATGCATTTACTTATACCTATAACTAACTTGGATTTTTTTTTGTCAAAATATATCAAAAATATTTCATAAATGGCATCTAGCCCGGTATAACAAAATGCATGATTACCCCATATGACATAATGTGTTATCAAGCTAAAGTTCTCAAAAGGGTTACAGAAATGAGGTCTCAGGAGCAAATATATGTGGAAATAAAAAATTACTGGAGACTTGCACTCCCTTCTTGTTTGATTTGGTCATTATTCAAATCTCAGGTAGTGAATTTTACAATTTCACACAAAGAAAGGAGGACCATCTTTCTTCTCCTGTGGGCAGTCATCCTTTCATGGCAAACCTTCATATATCTATTTCTGCCTGTGTTATCCACATTAACTAAGTTTGATATGAGAGCCTGGGAAAATGTTGACACATTCACATGCATAATCCTGGACACTATTTGTTTATTTTCTTACACTTCTTTTTTTCTTTCTTTTTTTTTTCCCCGCAGTATAGCAGGAAGGATGTTTTTATTACTTTTTTTCTCTGTATGGCTTGAGAAAGTATGTTATAAAAATGAGATATTTGGAGAACTTGACCATATAAAAGAACAGTTTGTGAACATTTTAGCAAAAAAAAAAAATTAAATGCTATTTATGGATATAAATGTTTCATCAAAGAAGCTGAAGAAAATATTTCTTTTAGTCACTCTCTCTGTCTTCTCTTTTAAAGTGTAAAATGTATTCTGTGCCTCAGTGTTTCCTCACTTAGCTTGAATGCTTTATTTCCCCGCTCAGAAGCATGTGAATTCGTCAAGTACAGCTTTCTTGGAGTTGTAGCAAAGATCATAGGATTTGGAAATGAAAGAAAGATTCCTTCATCTCCACTTGAAAAACAAATAGTCTCTCGGGGACAGTACCACAAAACATGGGCAAAGTGAAAAAAAAAAAAAAACCAAGTGCTGGCCTGAACATGGCTGGGGAACAGAGGACAAGGGCTCTTACTTTTGGGAGAAAACTGGAGGAGAGAAGCCAAGTTTCAGAAGCCAGAAAAATACTTCCAACGTGAGCCAGAGACCTCATTCTGGTGACTCTCCCGTCTGACAGCTTTCGTGAGATGCGTGCTGGTACGCAGTCACGCGCTGGCAGGCTGTGCGCAGGGCTGTGGATGTTGGGTGCTGGCCTGTGTATTGTAGCTCCATATGTGGATGCTTGAGATCTGCAAGCTTCCCGGTCTACCTTCGCGTCTGTCTTCTGCATGACAATAAAATACTCCTTTAGGGAGCACCAGAAGTTATTACACTGGTTAGTATTATGTGGGTTTTGAGGTGCTTTCTTTCTTGGGAATGGAGACATAGCAGTTTGTGTATTTCTGACTCATATAAGGATCTCCCATTTCCTGAAACAGACACAGATAATTTCCAATGCTGATAGTTGTACCAAAGAGTTCAAAGGGAACACTGACCAGTAATATTATGATCTTCCCAGATGGACTGTGCTAATCAAAGCTATGCTTTGAAGTGTGGTGTATTAAGGATGATTTTATCAAACCTATGCCAAAGAAAAATGATCATCATCAGGAATGAAATCTAGCCTCAGAAGTGCACTTTTTATTTTTTTTGCATTAACACAGCCTTGCTACAATGTATCTTCCACAAAACCTCTAAGTTCATACATGGGGATGCATATGGGTCCTGTAGTCACACAAGGGCAGGATGCATCTCCATCCACGTGGCCATCAGAAAGCTTGAAAACAACAATAAAAAACTTGATCTCCTTAGCAGCTACTAGCTGATACCTGATTGACATAACTTTTTGCTGCATCACCTCCTGTCGTGGTGTGGGCTGGGCTGGCTGCTAAGACAAATGACAGATGCTCTCTTTTACCTCTCTCCCCTTGGGAGAAGGAAAAGCGTCTCTCTTCAGAGGAGAGGAGATAAAATGAGAGGAAGACAGAAGTTATGGGTTGAAAAAAACCTAAACTACTTTAATGAAAATATTAATAATGAAATAATAAAATAAAATATTAATAATAAAATAATAAAATTAAAATATAATAATATTAATAAGAAAATAAATAAATATATAAAATATATGCAAAACCACTATCAGGCTCCCAGGATGACAATTATGTCACCATCAGGCACAGGGAAAGTCCCAGACTGGACCCAGCGACAGATGGGAGCTGAATTTAGGAACTGGGTTCAGAAATGCTCATATCGGGATTAAAGGCAGACAAACAGAGTCCTCCTCAGACGCAGGCCATTGAAGAAAGGGACTTGCCCCTTTGATCCCTCAGCTTTTGCACTGAGCACGGGGCAGGTGGGATGGAATACCCCATGGGTCAGTTTTGGGTCACCTGTCCTGTCCGCTCCTCCCCACAGGTGCAACCCCTTTATGCTTTTCTGCTTCTGAGCCTCCAACGGGGCAAATAACAAAGTTAGCTGACCTTGGTTGTTATATAAGTATAAGCAGGTGTCTCTCTGCATACCATTCCTTGGTATTCACTGCAAATATCAGATCTTATCTGCTAGAAGAAGACACAGTCTGAAAAATATGCCATTACTTTCAGACAGTTAGAAGAGGCTTAAAGGAAAAGTAAAATTACTGAAAAGAAAATTGGTTCTGTTTTACCTTAAACCAGGACACCACCTCAGTTGGACATTCCTTTGATGCCAGTTACCTGACAGACCCTTAGAGTGATTGTGAAAAGCACGTCTCTCCCATAAATTCTTCATATCTGCAAAAGCCCCCGTTCCTGGAAACTCCAGGGTCAGCATGAGGCCTCACACCCACTCTCATGAGTGTAGACACATGCTAGGTGTGAAGGCTGTGTTGGATACTTTACACTAACATATTTCAATGCGGTCCTACAGTTTCAATGAGTACTTCCAAAAAAGGAAAAAAAGATGTGAATCCCGCATGTTCCCGGTTATTTTTTTCCTTCAAAACAACAGCTGGTCTCAATGCATCAGGTATTATATTAAAATTAAAATTAGAGGTTAAAATTACACCTTCAGGAAACTTGTTATCCAAGAAACTGGTGCCAGTGTAATAATGAGAATGTAATTAAAATTTCATTTATAACAAGTGGTGTTCAATTATTTTTTCTGTAAAGAAAGAATTATTAATGGAATTCAGTACTGAGATTCTGAATATAGATGATTTTTTCATTTGTTGAAAAATAAACAAGACGTGGCCTTCACACTGTTCAGGCTCATCTGATTCAGACAGGAAGAGATATCTTCCACAGATCCAGTTATTTCCTTCCCCCCTCCCCCCCCCCCCAACTGCTGTTATTTAATAATTGCATTTAATTAGTCAAATTTTGTTTACTTGACTTGCTCCAGATTTTCACACACACGGAGCCTGTAGGATTGCAGGGAGAGGAATAGAGACTAATAGCAGAGAAACTGCAAAACAGACAGACCAGGTAACACAAGAAAAAGCATAAAGACTGGTAAAATGACATTGAAAAACACCCTCTGATAATGATGATGACTTCATCAAACCAAAACCAAAGACACACCATACAAAGTAACCTAATGGTTTCAGAAAGGAAAGCACAATATAGCAGGATAAATCATAGAATCAATTAATGTGATGTGAGAGAACTGGGGAACATTAGTGATCCATCTCCAAGACCGTAGCATTTTCTTGTTCAAACTCCTTTTATTTCTTTAGAGATAGGCCAGCTGGATTCTGCTGGCATTTTCTTTAAGAAGTCAGAGGATATTTTTTCATATGTTGGTTGTTTTTTTTTTTCCTCAAGGCCAGATGAAGAGAGTTAGGGCAGAAAGGCAAGTCAGGAAGGAACAGATGTAAACAGCTCATGTGGACTTGAGAAACTGCACTGTATGGAAGAAGTCTGTTAAATTCTGAGCTTGAAATATTATTGTTGGGTTTTTTCTTTTCTTTTTTCCTTTCTTTTTTTTTTTTAATAGCGAAACACTTCTGAAGTTGGAAGCACTGAGTCTGCACAATCCAGAAACATAACTAGAAGGAGTCTTGTGAAATATTTAATACAGATGTGAGACTGACGTGTGACTAGAGAATCAGAAATATCATAGAAACTGGCTACATTAGGAGATTTATTTTTTCCAACGTAGATGAGAAAGACTTCTCTCATACAGATTCATGTATCAGCAAGGTGTCAGGTGTAAGAAAGAAATTATTACCTTGCAGATAACAAAAAAATCTCACATACAAACATGTCATTTGTAAAAGTGAATCCAAAAAACCCACCAGTTAGTTAAACTAAATTTTCAGAGAACAGGAGAAGATTCTTGTAGGCAATACAGAACCTCTGTCTAACAACAGGGTACTGAAAGTAGACATCTCTGAAAAAGCTTCATAAGATGGATAAACTAAACCAAAGATGAGGAAGAATGACATTGAATCAAAATGAGTCTCAATGTCTACGGAGATAAATTTTAAGTGGAGAGGAACACATATTACTTCTATGGGTCTAAGTTCCAGCATTTAAGAATATAAATATAAAAGAGCTACTTCTACCTTCAAGGCATTAGTGAAATGGAATAAACAGAACAGAGGGTAGAGAAGTGACCTTAAGTGTCACTGTAAATCGTGCACTAGACACTGCTATTGACTTGATTGAAAGTACTTGAAAAAGAAACAAAAAACCCAACAGATAACTGGATAATAATGTAATAACAGTATGAAGTAATTAATTTCAAATGCCTGTGTATGTAATTTTGAGCACGAAGATGGTGAACATCAGTAACGTAGCCTTTAAGAAAGTAAAAAATTTCATCAGGCTTAAACACTACAATGGAAAGTACTAATATTTATATTTTCAGAGGTACTTACTGCTGGAACTCATATTACCAGAAAATAAACCAAAATAGTAACATCAAGCCATTGAATTTTGTAATTTTTTGTTAGGTCTTTCATAACAAGCATGAGTAAAGGAGGATCAGGGTTTGTGTTCAGTTAAGTAACTATGAAGTACAGAATTTCACTTGGATAAGTTAGGGTGACAAATTCCATGCTGTAAATGTGAAGAAATTACTTTCTCCTGTGAGTCCTCTTCCCTTGATCATCTGTGAATCTGAAAGTAGCTGGGGAGCATTTGTATTTGGGTTTTATTATTTTTGTTACGATGCCTTGCATCCTAGTTGCATTTTGGTAGAAGTGATGAGACTGTAACTAACCGTAGTTAGGAAATACAACTAGGTTCAAAAGTTGGGAGCTTCACTGCACAGAGCTTCAGTGAGTCATCAGAGCACAAAATATTTTTAGTTGCAAAGAAAAACTTTATACAGCTGAAATTTGCTGATTGTCAGTGAGGAACTGCTTTTGCAGGAGGGAACTACAGGAACCTGAGTGATACCATAGGATTTGTTCCTTGTGTGTATATAGGGAGGAAAAAGACTAGGTACTCTTCCTGAGGCACCTGTAATGGACTTAAACCTTTTTCTATGTCTCAGTGTTTAGCTGAAGGAAATCTCTAAAAGCAGAGATCAGACTGAGATTGCAGCCTCTGTCTGGGAACTTAATTTGGCCTATATAAACTGGGGCAGGGAGAAAGGGAGGGTGGCATGAGAAAAGGCAAGAAGGAGCAACGCAATGTCTGCTGGAATAATATTAATCAACAGCAGACCCTCTCTCAGCTGGGGAAGACCATTACAGATTCTGGACTGCCTGTACTGCAAAACAGACCTACCACTTTAGCTAGAGCACACTAGTTATTAATATCACTAGCACTATGGAGACAACTAAAATGATTACAAGAGTGTAGAACCAGTCGTTATAAGGTAAAATCAAAGGTAACCAAGTAGAGTGTCAATTCTGGATAATATTAATCAGCTTGCAGTACCTAAGGTGTAAAGTAATGGGTTTCTGAAAGATACCGCCAGAGATATTATGGATAACAAGCATCTTTCAAATGCCAACCAGAAGAATGGCCCTAGAGATAACAATTTCTTGAGTCAGACCTTGTACCCCATTTTGAATGCAGCAGTCCTTGCTGCAAATATTCATCAAGCAAAATCTGCAAAAGAGTTAAGAGACCATTTCCACATAAGGGTGTTTTTACCATTTTTCAAACATTTAGAGTACCAACAAAGGATTTTGCCATGAAGGAACATCAAAGACTTTTTATTCTTCAGAACTGATCTTCTCCTGAAACTAATGGTATGGTTGACATTCTGATTCCTTTGAAGCTGATGGAAGTTTTATGGTTGATTTCAGAAGCCAAATTTTACCTAGGTAGTATTTGAGTGAAAGGTGTTTTCACTTATAAATACCTTAAAGCCGGATAGGTAACTGCTAGCTACACCACTTGGCTAGGTATTTGATACTAGTCCAATAAGGAAAGGCTTATATCTGATCATTTTGAATCTTTCTTAAAAGAAAACATGACAAATCAGTTCCAAGCTATTGTTTATAATTCCAGACAATTTCTACTATTTCTAATATTTCTACTATTGTCAATATATAGCCCTCCACTAAAAAGGTGTTTTGCTTTTGAGTGTATTAGCAGACTTGAATTTCCTTCACCCAAAAAGGGCATAATAAAGCAATGACAGAAAATCAAAGGCACTCCCCCTCCTTTCTATAAATTGGCTACCCTGAGATTTCAATAAAATAAAAACCATCCATTAACATAGCTCATTGATTCTTACTCATTTCTACTTTTAGTTACTTTTAACTTCCCTGTTGAGGATAATGGGACCTGACGTGCACATGTGAGAGGAAATGTCTCACAGCAACTAATCTATACAAGATTCACCTGGATTGCACAGACACCCACAGTAATAGCTGGTATTATAAAATGTTCAGACTGATGAAGTAAACAAGATTCAGTCTGACTGACTTGAGCAAAATTTGATCGGTGCCTTTTATAGCAGAGCAAGTGCCTTTCTTGCTAATTTTTCTACCAAGTTTGCCTCCTGCTGCCCTCGCTGTCCATTTAAGGCTGAGTGCATTGACTCCTGGTGAACATCTGAAGAATAAGGACTCAAGTTGCTCCTCTGCTTGGTAACCTCTTTGCTTCACCTTGTCTGTCTAATTCCTTTGCAACCATCACCCCCTAACCTCAGTCGGCACAAATTTACGTGCTCGTCCTTACCTGCAGGTCTTAGCTGTCTTTGGTAGAGAGGGGGTAGCGGTTCATCTGGTTCCAACAAGCCCCTTTCACTCAAAGCAGAGAGCCCGCAGGTCCTGCAAAATGTATTTCCCAAAATGGAGGGAAGGGTACCCTACAGTGACTGCCCATCAAGGGCGAGCTGTTTGAGGGAATCCCCTCAGCAGGTACACACAAGGATGTGATCTCCTCTTTTGCATGGATCAGTAGGCAGATTTGGTCATGAGTATCATTCATTGCTTTCTAAGGACTGAATCCAAAGGAAATATAGATATGCATTTAATTTTTACCTGTTTCATGTCTCAAAAAAAGGGACAGAAATAATCCCGAAGTCCTTATTTCCAGTTTCTGTACACCCATAGATCCTAAGAAATTTTAGAAGAAATGTTTTCCCACTTTCTAGACAATAAAGCTCTCCTAAGATACTTTAAACAAAGATTAAGGGAAATTAAGCAGAAGAAACAACTGAGAGCTAATTTTCAGACAAATTGTTGTCATTAAAAAATCAATCATTGTCGTCTCTCTACTGACTTACACATATCTAACAACTGTTCAACACTGTTGAAATCTGTTTGCAGCTAATAATTTGAAGTACACTTAGAAAGTGCTCAGACAATGTGCAGGAGCAGGCAGGTGGAAAAGCATGTCAGCATTTTCAAAACAAAGATTTTTAATCCTATAAATATGGTGTGCATTCCTGACACATGCAACTGGATTGATTTCAAGCACTGCATCCTCCTTTTCATTGATTCTCTGTTTTATAAGATGTAATCTAATTTTAAAACTTTGCTCAGATCTATATATTTGAGTACTTTGTAGGCTTAATAAACTAGATTTTTACATATAGGGAGACATATAGTTTATAAATATTTATATTTGTATTTATATTATTATGTATAAGGTTTTCATTTCTTGTGGACCTCCAAAACAGTAGCTCCAGCAATGGAGTTTTCTGAAGTCACTGAAGTAAAATCATGCACCAATCTGTTTAAGCTGATTTTACTTAATAAAACTGTCAGAAATGAGCTAAGAGATCTGTGCCAATACACAGAGTACAGGTCAGGTTTCTCTGAGCTGCTGAGTACCCTCTGCCAAAAGCTGCTTTCCCTTGTGTTGGAGAAAATCCAGAGCAATTCCATTGATTTAATCATGTTATTCCGGATTCACAGCAGGGCAGACCTCATGTCTGTGGACACAGCACAGAGGGGCAACATCAGACACTCTAGGGTATAGATCTTTCCATCTTCTCATATGCTGCCACTCAGTTTCCTATAATGTTTTGTGTGCAGATACTTGCTTTTGTACAAGCAGCTTTTCTAAAAAAGACAGAAACTGTGGCTAAATGCAGTAAAATATATATTGCTAAAGCCATTTGGCTATGTGGCCTAAGGGCAATATTTGATTTGGTTGATAGCACTGATATCATGAACTGATATTATTACCAGTATCTTACTGACGATGAATTTTAAAAATGTTCCAGGAGAATACGATGCTAGTTGAAATGAAAGAATGTTTATCCCTTTTGCCTTAATCATTAGGGTGTCATGTTACTAGAGATACTGAGTTTGTTAAGAGGGTAGGAAGTACCTTAAAATGCTGAGAAAACGTGCACCTATGAATAGCAGATACGTGCAGTTTCACCGGCACATCTTAATGATTTATGCTTTCTGATTCTCATTCCACTGTTTCTAGTTAAAAATCTCTCTACAATACTGGAAGTATTGGTGAGTAATGGTGAGCTCAACCTACCAAAAGCTGGATGACCTGTCAAAAAACTTCAGCATAGTACTTTATTCATTCTTTATGCTAATAGACTCTTCCACTGTTCCATTTCTCTTCTAGTGCCTCTGGACTATTAAATTTCTCAAAAGAAGTATTGTAACCCCACCACCTTTCTTATATACCCTCAATGATTTCTCAAATTTACAGATAAAATCTCTGGGTTTTTAGATGATTACATAAGATTTTAGTTAAACATTATGCTTCCAAGTTCCACAAACAAAAGTTTCAAACTTGTGGAAGTCATTAATAAAAATGAGGCAAAAGTATCTGAAAGCAAGTAGCACGATATTGTTTTACATTAATTTTTCTGTCATTGCTACTCAAAGCACAAAAGGTGTTTTACTGATAATCCTACATGAAAAGCACTAACAAATAGCATACTAATGTGCACAAGACATGAGTTACTTCGAGTCCATTTTATTACTGTTTCTTCAGCAAAAGAGTATTACAAGAGTGCCAGGTCTACTTTCTGTATGCTCCTTTTACACAGATTGTTGAGTTGACCTCAAGATCCAAAGGCCATGTTTTCAAATTTATTTAGGCATTAAATAGCAAGCACAGGTCCAAAGAAGGATTTTCTCAGAGGCGCCAGAGTTGATTCGATGTCTATTTCACACTGATTTCAGAGTTACAGGGCTAGTCTTCTTGGCCTCCCACAAAATTTTCAAAAATGTCTGTCTGCATCTCTCACTGCTTAAATAATTTAGAGAGATTTTGGCCCAAAGTTGTTATCTTTGCAGTGTTTGGCAGTTAATGAAAATTTGCCCAAAGTTCTAGGTTGAAGATCAGGACCTGAAGGATAAATCTGTAGGCACAATGAAACTCTCTACAATAAGATTAAAGCTCTCCTGCAAGTCAGAGAATGAACTTTCTTAAAGCCCCTTATAAAATTAGATCATAGGTCATAAATTAGCCCAGAAAACAAGGCATTCATTTATTTAACTTAGCTTTCTCTAACTAATTCTTTCTGTATATATTTCTAAGAACAGAAGAGAACACACACTACACTGTGAGTCTCATCTTTGAAAAAAAAAAGATGATGAAATACACCTCTTACTTAAAACTAAGAAATGTTCTGATGTCCTGGAAATAATATTATAGGAAAATTATAGGGGAAAGAAATTATTTAAACATTCTGCCAAAACTGCTTCTTTGTTCTATAAGTAAAGAATGAAGTTAAATTCCAACCAAGAGGAATATAAATCTGTTCCTTGAAAACTTCATTTGCAAATTGAATCATTCCGGGATTTCCATAGACAAATGTTTCTAGTGTGTGAAGAATAGAAGGAGAGCCATACTCGACTTTCAGATACCAGATCACAGTTATCAATATACAAGAAACATTTTGGGTTATCTGCCCAAAGTGTCACATGGACTGAATCAAATTCTCCGTAGACACAGGAACAATAAGAAGTCTCTGGTTCTTCTTTTACCTGTAGCCTGAAGGCTGTCCACACTTAGACACACACACACATACACACAGTCCTGCCATTGATAGTAATCATATATTAATTTATAATAGCTGGAGTATACTATATTTCAGCCATAGCTACTTCTTACTACTGCTGACCTATCTCTCCTCTGCAAAGGTTATGCTTATCTGGGGGCCACGTTAATGGCCCTAAAACCAGAGATATACCAGTTGAAGAAGAGAAACTGAGGGAACAGGGAGAAGAAACTCAGTAAGGAGGAGGAGAAGACAGTAGAAAAAAAATTCTTGTATCATTATATGATGGATAAACTCTGCTAGATCCAAAACCCAATTGTCATTTTTAGAGTGACAGTAAAACTTTGAAATTTGGAGGCAGTTCAGATCCTTAATTCAGGGGGGATACGTAAAGCTCAAGGCATTTCCAGTTATTAAAAAAAAAAAAAAAAAAAAAACCAAAACCAAAATGAAAAAAAAACACTAACAAAAAAACAGAAGTATTTTCCATGGTTTTTTCTCCATCCTTTTTACAGCTTACTTTTTCATTTGGTCACAGTACAAATACTTATCGCTGTGATTATTTTTTCTAAGTTCAATTGAACAAATGAAGAAGAAATGTTTTAGCAAGCTGTACTGAGATTAATGACTTCTACATCTAAGGAATTCTGAAAGTTTTTAAAAGTTGCAGGTAGACCCAGATTAGTTTGTATGCATTTTAAAAGCCTCCTTAAATGAAGAAAATTCTGTACATCAAACCTTCATCTTTTCAGTTTCATTTCTGCTGTTTCGGAGTATAAGTTTCTATTCTGTTTCTGTATACAGCAGAAGAAAAATTAGGATTAACTAACTTAACAAGTGGTAAATTGATTTCTTTAAGCACAAAATCAAACCCTTGTCTCACAGGTTGCCTAGATGTATATGCAGAACTGGTAAACATTCTGTGTGACATGTCACTTATGGAACTGGGATAGAAACTAGCTATGGTTATAGCCAAGCAGATTTCTCAGACTTTACTCTTCTCACCAGCAGTCAGTCAGCTAAGGCTGTCATGCGGGTTTAGCGACCCTAATTTGAGGTCTGTGATCCTGTAGCTAGACTGTTACCTATATGTGAATTAGCTAGTTGAGAGCTAGCTTGCTGCAGTCAGCACCTCCGGATCAATATGCCTCTTATCCTGAAGCTGTAAGTGTGGATGGCCGTTCTGCCACCCTTTCAGGTTGCATCATGCTTGATGTTATAAGGTTTTGAGTTCAGCCAGTTGAAGTTTGTCAGCATTTTCACAGCAAACTACTAGAGAAAAAGTAAATGACAATGTGTTGAAAAAGTGAAAAGTCTTTTATGAAAAAGGATTAGTTTTTGAACTGGCTGAAAAAAGTTCAAAATTGGTTAAAAAACATGGTTTCAACTCTTCTCAAAAAAAAATAAACCTCCTGCAGAGGGTTTCCTCTTGGGAAAAAAGACGAGGCTAAGGAGGAAAAGTAAAGATCAGCATTGTATAAAATGGAGCATGAGAAGTAAATTAGGACAAATCAAGACTGAGCTAAAAAGAAGGAAAATTTGACATTCACCAATAGGAGTGGGGAAAGGAGAAAATTTGTTCAAAATATTATTTATCCTAACCCCAGCCCCATCTCCAACTCCAGGTGACATCCCTGATAAATCACTGCTTCCTATATCCAAGAATTTGTGAGCTGTGTGATTTTCTTATTCAGTCAGTAAAGGTTGTGGAAACAGGCTTATTAAACATACGTCTTACTCTTTTCCGATGCAGGTTGTTAATCTTCTCCCAGCTTTCCAGAGGTCAAGCACTTGGCACCAGTCCTGACAACATGATGATGCCAAACTGTGCTTCCTGCTGCTGCAATAGACGGATACCCAGAGGTGGGCTGGCTCCCTGAAAGCTAGCTTATGTACACTCACACTATGTTGCAGTCACCTCAGATTGGAAATCAGTCACTCAAAGTAGTCAGTAATGTACCACGTTTATGCTCTGAAGATCCAATTTGAAACCCTGTAGTTAGATTTCCTAAAAGCCAGGCACTCACAATACAGCCAAGCTTGAACACACAGAACAGATATAATGCTAAGACTTTTGAAATCAGCCTAACTTAAACTTCCAAAGTATATACATCCACTAACAGCACAGAGCTGACCCCACGCAGTCCATGCTTTTATTAAGAATGGGATTTGCCCAACATAACATTCTTCACAGATAAAGGTATCGTTTGTGGACTGCCTAAGCTTTTTCATTGTGTGTATTTCTGAACAAATAACAGATTTTGATAGAATTTCATACATAAGTGAAATAATTCAGCCATGCAAAAGAAAAATTAAAAAGTGTGTGGAGGTGTTCCATTATTGCTCAAAAGATGCGTGCCGTGCAGCCTGCCCAATGAACAACAGAGGGGTCCTACAGAGAAAATGTAGGAGCAATATGGTTGTGGAACTGAAGACTGAATGGTCAAGCTTCGTGACTTGAAGTGACTTTGACTTCTGAGTGTTAACCAACTCAAAAACTTAAGACAATCAGATAATTCAGTTGAGCAGGATTCGCAACCTATTTTAAAAACGTGAAGCGAAAATCAAGACAAAAATATCAAGTCTTAAGGCTCACAAAAGCAGCAAGGAAAAAGATCGTAAAAGAAAGGCACCATGAACAAATGTGTGCTATGAGGTCTTGAAGTCTAGAAACAAACTTTCAAAAGATTATGAAATAAATCATGTGCAGCTACTTTAATGACCCTAGACATAATGGAATAAATAGGTTAGCTTGAGCAGCAGAATTTTGTTTGAATTACCAAGGCAAAATAGTTCTTCAAGTCAGACTGGAGGAAAATACACTAATTAGCTTATTGGAAAATTACTACTACACTTTCTGTTTCAGGAAGGAGCAGTATGGGTAGATTTTTTTAGAGAAACTTGTAAGGCAGAAATGAGCACTGACACTGAACTGGATTCATGCTTTTCCTTCATTAACAAAAAGAGCTGCAAGATATCCTGGGAACTTCCTGATGACACTGCTCAAATGTGGAAACAGATAATTTACTGAAAAAATACTTCAGGAAGATTTTATGAAAGCTGCATTGCAAAGCACCAATGTTAAGAACTTCAAATGCTTCAAGTTTGGAGAATGCAATGATTTTTAAAAATCTCTGTGGAATCCCCAGTATAGCATTGCATTTCATCTAGATTGCACTTAAACCACTAAAGTACTCATATATTAAGTATGAAATTTAATTCTTAGTCTTGCTGAGAATGAAATAAAAGCATTCCATAGTTTCTTCAGAACTTGGACTTAACTCAAAAAGATGCAGCATTGTACGTGGCATGTGGAGTGTTACACAATCTGCATTTTAATGTTAGCAATGCTTCTATTAATAATGCTGTCAAGATATTTCTTTTCCAACACTTGGCCAAGAAAGACCAGAAAAGCAATTTAGTTTTAAAGCCATTTCCAGCTGGACCTATAATTGAGACAAGATTACCTTATGGTGGATGTGAGATGATTAAGACTGTAGCATTAATTCAGTGCTGGATCTTGTAATTATTTTCCTCTAAAGCAATGAAGGAAATTCATTATTTTGTGTAGCTTCAGTATACTCCAATGGTGAACCCACACTGCAATTATTTTATAGATTCTTGCCATGGGATAGGATGTCTATAGATGCTCAGCAAACAAGTCTGTTTGTTATTATATGCTATTCTTTAACCCCTCATGATTAAAATACAAAGCAAAAATCCATATTGGGAACGGAAGGAAAAGAAGCAGAGAATAAGGAAGAAAAAACATATAAAGTGTATCCATAACTCAATCATTTTTTTCAAAACAGGGAAAGCAATTTTAGAAAAACATCTAGAATGAGGTACAAATGTATCTTTTCTGTATCAGTGTCACTTCTACATTTCTAACATTTAAAATTTACCTATGTAATGAAATTGCAATGCATACTTAATTTATTAAAATATTTTTAATTATGATGGCTTTGTAACTTACCCAAAACACTATGAAACTCCAAAAAATATTAATGTCACTAGATTTTTTTCCAGGTTTCTTTTGGCTTTATTTTTTTTCCTATAATGATAAAACAACTTGACCAGTAAGACTAACATAATGAGATATGTGGCTTCTGAATGGAAGACATAGCGGTTGCATAAGATTTTTGTTAGTTTGTTATTTCAATACCAAACATATAAAGGCAAATAAAGATGATCACAAAACAGATATAGAGAACTGACAGAATAAGTGCAATTGGCTAGACTATATTCAGTAAATTAGTTATTCCCAGATCCTTTAGACTTTTGTCAGATCAATTGTTACATGTGTGTAACGTACTTATACGCTGAAGAGGGGTATCAAATAATATTCAGAATATATCTTTTGTTTACCTTTTAAAATTTAATAGCTAAAAGACATTATTTACAGGGAAATGAGTAAAGGCTTTACTACATTGCTTTGTAAGCTATAGGGCACCTCAGTTCTCTGTGGCACCTGCATTTACCAAATATGTCTGCTTTTTGAGGCAATCACAGTATTTTCCTTTCTTATTACTCACATTTTTATTTCTCCATTATGAGAGTAATAAAGATTTGAGCTATTAGTCTGAATCAAAGCAAAACCTATGTATGAAATATGAAAGAGAGAGTAGAATTGAACATCTGTTTTACCAAGGCTTCAGTTGTACAAAGGTAAGGCAAGTGGTTTTTTAACATGCTTAAACCCAGTAGTAAAACATTATTATGCTTTCCTATATTACTGCCCTGGAACTGAACTCAAGTGATTTAGCCTCTCTGAGAAAATTCCACACATCCACAGGAAGTTGTTTTGTCATTGGTAATCACTGTAACCCACTCGAAAGACTATGGCCCAGATAATGGACAACAACCTCCATAAAAATTCGGTTTTGCTAGAGAGCTCCTGCTACCAGAATGCAATTGCCCCATCCCACTGAGTCTTGCAATAGCAAATTTCCAGCCTTGTAACATCTGTTTGCATGTAATTTAGCCCTTCTGTACCTCACAGCACTCATGAAACACCAGATCAGAGTTCTATTAAGATTACTTTGTTTTAAGAGGTGCTGAAGAAAAATAAGACAGATCTAGACCAAGGCTGCTGAGAGGAATGCAGCCACAAAGGAGAAATCACAGCATATTAGCTAGTCACTATTTAGGTTAGGATACTGGGCTCTTACTAATCAATAATATAGATATAACAAAAATTACTTATAAAGTGGTTTATGACATAGTTCTCCGCTGTTAGCTCAAATACACTTCATGTTCAGTTGCACTGCTAGTAAAGTAAGATATTGCAAGAGTACAGCAAGCCATGAATATGTCCTAGCAGTTGTCTACTTGTGGGAATAAATCAGCCTGGATCCACTGGCACTGACTGTTCTCCAGAAACTTGCTGCAAATGAAAAATGGTTGGGGTTTTGAACACTTAACTGAAATAACATCTTGCTTCATTCACATTAAGAGAATGGCATGGGAAGTTACTTGAACTCTTCATCTCTCAGTTCTGCACTTAAAAGTGCACTTGAAAGTACTTGGTTAGGATGGAGAAAGGAGCAGGGAGGATACTTTCCTACCTTACTACTTACTACTACTACCTTACTACTACTAGAAATAGTGATAAAATACACATAAAAGTTATTGCCTGTCATGGCCCTTCGCTTTTCCATATAACTAGTTGCTAAACATAATTAGGTAACAGGTTAGGGGACATTATAGCACAAAGATTTAGATGTATCTATGTTATATACAAAATGGTCACGGTAAACAAATTGCAATACATACTACTGAGCACCGTAGTCTTATGCATTGATAATGTACACGGTTTAATCCAAGGAGTTCTACTTATTTGCAAAGATATGCATACGTCCCCTTAAGAGACAGACTGCATTTTTAATTAAGTGATTCTTTTATTCTTTTCCATAAATAAAGGGAATAACAATGTCACCTTGTCCTCAAACACCATACTGTCTGGCATTATCTCCAGGGCAGGATTTGTAATAATTATATTTTTATCTTTAATCCAGGCAGTAAATATATTTCTGGAAGTGGCTGGACTCTGTGCCTGAGGTCTGCTGCACTTCTGATTCAAGACAAAAAACATTGGGAGGGAGACAGGATTTTGCAAACAAACGGCCAATACTTCCTGCTTTAGCTATTCACAAGGAGAAATTTCACAGACAGCACTGCCAAAATGCTTGCTTTCCAGTCATTATTTTATAACAGCTCAGTGTAATGCCTGGTTAATCTCAAGTACTACTCACTTTTGTTTCCACCTTCTTGAAAATTTTTTGAAGTCTGAGTACCAACAGGCCCCCTCCCACCTGCTCCCTGTCTGAAGCAGTGCTCTGGGACCCCTTGTTTTCTTTACCCTTTCCTGCCACAGGCAGGCTAAATTTCAGCTTGCCAATCATTTCCACTGATTTGACTCACATAAAATATGGGCAGGATGGCAGTTCAGCTTCTGAGGGGAGCCACCTAAACCACCTCCCAACCACAGCTATCTACAGAGCCGTACCTCAGGTGTGTTTGCCCCGCAGCGCTTGCCCAGCCCCAGCTCACCTGGCTCCCCGCCCTCCCTCTTCGGTCTGCTGGTGCTGGTTTGTCCCCACTTCTGCTGGAGGAGGGCAAGGTCCCCGCTGCCTGTCACATACAAAGATGCTCAGAGGGCTGGAGCACCCCACCTGTGAAGGTGAGAGAGTTGGAGTTCTTCAGCCTCGAGAAGAGAAAGCTCCAGGGACACATTATAGCAGCCTTCCAGTATCTGAAGGGGGACTACAGGAAGGATGGGGAGGGACTCTTTATCAGGGAGTGTAGTGATAGGACACGGGGTAACGGCCTCAAACTGAAAGATGGGAGATTTAGATTGGATATCAGGAATAAATTCTTTACTGTGAGGGCGGTGAGGCACTGGAACAGGTTGCCCAGGGAAGTTGTGGATGCCCCATCCCTGAAAGTGATCAAGAATAGGCTGGATGGGACTTTGAGCAACCTGGTCTAGTGGGAGGTGTCCCTGCCCATGGCTGGGAAGTTGGAACTAGATGATCTTCAAGGTTCCTTCCAACTCTAACCATTCAATGATTCTATGATGAGGAAATCTGGAGACTATGTCTGCCATAAGAAGCAATAAAGACAAAGTCTGTGAAGAATTAGTAGCAGCAGCGATCACAGTAAGCCCTTCTTATGGGAAAATAATGGAGGATGCCAGTACCCAGGCCATCACCACTCTCATACACCAGCTAACGAGAGGCAGAGCGCAGATCCTGTGCAGAGAACAGCTCCCATTTCTCCTTCTGGTAGTGCAGCAGTTGTCCTCAGCCCACTGAAAAGTGTCCCACTGCACCTCGGTGCTTCAATCACCTCTGCTATTATTGGTCTTGAGGGAGAAATAAATCCATAGGCAATTTCGTGAAAGTATTAATTTACTTCCAATAGGCTTTCTATTCACTTAAAGGAATGTTTTTGTGTCCAAGAGTAATTTGTCTTATTTTGTCTTTAGAGGATTTTTTACAAAAATGTATTTCAGGGCAAATATCCTGAAAGGATATATCCTGCAAGGGATATTTGTAGTCTTTTGATACAGCAATAAGTCAGAACGACAGCTTGTGCCAGCCCCTGGAACTGAAGAAGCAGTGCTGCTTAGGAAGAAATTCACGCATGACAAGACAGTGCTGCTGGCAAGGTACAATGAGAAGATATTAGAATTTTTTTCTTCATCTTTATTGCCCAAAAAACTTTCCAACATAGCAGTAATGTGTGTAACTCAAACGTGTCCCACTACTGCCCCCATTACAACCCCATTTCTGAAACCACGTTTCTCTAAGCACCAGAAGGGCAAAGACCTTGATTAACTCTGCTGATTTTTGAGCATGTTGGCACTGCCCTTCCCAAACAATGGAAAAACAAGGAGTCTTTCTATGGGACCAACTTTATGGTCCAGGATGCTGTAGAATCGACTCTCCTGAGATTCCCATGTTCCTCAAAATGCTCTGTCTTGTAGTCTGCTCTTTTTCCTTCAAGTAGAGTAACTACTATTTATACATATATAAATAAGTGAGAAATGGGGTACCGAGGAAGAACAGGTTTTACAGGGGAAAGAAACAGAAAACAGAGAAACAAGTTTGTTTTGGGAAAGCATGAATACACAAGCCAAAAAAACCCCTAAAGAACCCAAAAAAGAAAAACAAATTTCGCTCAGGTGAAAGAACCTGTAGACGCTTAATCATTTTTTTCTGTAAGAGAGAAAGAAAAGTGGAAATCCATGAAAACTTAACACTGCAGATCAGTGATTGCACTAGTTGCTCCCCGCATTTTTGAAGTTACAGTTCTGGAGAATACTCTCAAGGACAACCTGTAAGCTGCAGTCTGATTTACCTAGCTGGTGGGGCTCCAAGAGCTCTGCTGTGGAAGAGAACCTCACTATTCACCTTTGCAATCGACTTACCTTGCAGCATCCCAGAATTTTTTTACACTCTAAGTTTGTAGAAAAACAAAGCTTGATACAATTGGTCTTGCAGTTCCTCAGCTTTCTTCCCAGCTGCTACATTTAATACTTGTTTCGTGCATCAGGGCATCCCTGCCAGGGGTGAGCCAGAAGAATGGGAAGATTTCAGACCTGGAATATGGTTATATGTGTGTTTGGTGGTTAGTATTTTTGTTTGGCTTTGTCATGTGAAGTTTATCTTTTTTTTTAAAGCATAAAGCAAGCATATCGGGGGGGAGGGGGAGCATGGTTATGTAAGTGACTTTTCAGATGTCCATCTGCCTCACCAAAAATAATTCCTTTTCAAGAATAAAGTGGGAGCAGCCATATTGAATCACACCAAAAGCTATCCCACCTAGTCTCCCAAGAAAGGTGAACACTGGATGCTGAGGAATTTGGTTCACAGAGAGCCTTGTCATTGCCTGGAACCAGAGGCATCCTGTGGACACTTAATTTAGAGCGGCTGATAAATTGATGAATTTCATTTTCTCTGAGAAAAGTGCTACTGCTTTTCCATTAAGATGCCGAATGTTCCTGAGTTTTTATTTGGTTTACACATTGCTCCAGTGGAAAAAAATTTATACTGAAATTATTTCTGCCAGAAGCTTGGATCAAGGGAGAAGTACTCGGACTTTACATGCTACAAGGTTTAGCTTTTACTGAATTGCCAGAATAATTTATAGACTCTTATGAAGTAAACAGAAATGGGTTGGGAAAGATGACAGAAATAAGCATGCAATCACTTAAGGAAAAATATCTTTGAGTTACATCTTTACAACCATAGTTCTTAACTCAGCCCTTCAAGGTCATTTTACTTTAACAATCTTCAATAATCCTTAAGGTTTAAATGACACTCTTTACTCTTAATATTGTTTTCTTGCCTGCAGGCTATAACCATGAATCCTCCTGTAAGCACATCTCTTCATTAGCAGCAGGATTCTTTTTGGCTATTCTGCATAACAGTACGGAGTATGGTGCAGAACATGGTGCAGAGTTCACTGAGACTGGGTATGCTCATACATGCAGTGGAGAAGTGGAACTGGGTTCCCAAACAGAATATCTGGTCACAGTTATTGTATTAATGGAAAGAAATGCATCTTGCATTATCAGCAAGTCTCTTTTTCTTGAGTGTTGTATCAGATAACAGGGCTCATTCCATTGTGTAACAAAGACAGTACTACATAGCTTGTTGACCTTCTATTCTCACCCAGCTTTCAAGTTGCTTTCCTCAGGTGTTTTGTTGGGAAACAGCAAAGCCTCAGGATGCAGCTCAGATTTGACTTCATGTATGTGCACTCTAATCTGACAGTCAAAGTTAAATAGGTGGGATTATCAGAAAATATGTGTTTATGTTTTCCATTTCTGTTGACATATTACCACTCGTATAACTTCAGAAACTGATTGTCAACCAGATTTGACTAAAATATGAGGGTTTAGAGTTATAGAAGAGTTATCTTAAGAAGATATGCTTATAGGTAGAGAGAGGCATTCACAGAAAGAAAAGCTGCAGGATGCTCCTTCTGTTTGCTTCAAAGAGACCACCTGCACACAAAGGGGAGGAGACCATTTCCAAACAAGTAGAAAATGTCAATCAATCTTAAGAAACAAACCGAGTTGAGAAGCCAAATGGGATTTGCTACTTCATCTTAAACAGAAGCACAGTCTCTCCTTTATTTGCACAATACACAATAGTATTCCTGTATTACTATATAGAAAAAGATAGTGTTCCGCCATTCTAACAGGATTTGTAAATAAGATTTTATTCTCAAATATATACACCTAAATTTTGAAGCTAAAAGTAAAGGTATCTTGGCCTCCTGAGAGCCCTTCCAACCTGAATTATCCAATAACTTTATGCTTCCGTTATTCTAAGTAACAGAAGATCCTTAAAATGTTGTCATTTATGAATGATGATTTTTAAAATGTACGTAGTTGTTTAACTTGATCAATACCTGGTAATTGCTAATATAATCTTACCACATGTTGCCTATCCTACTACACTCCAAAAAATGTTTATAGCAAGTTGCATTAAAAAAAAAAAGTATGAAAATAGAATCATTAACACATGTGAAATAGATACTTTTACTGTTATTGCTTTACACTTGGAATCAGAGGGTTGAATGTATGTGCATTAGACCCTTCCTTTTAAGCTTTGTAGTATCTTCGTTAATAACTACATCATTTTAAGGCATTGACATATTAAAACGTTTTATAAAAAACTGTCAAGTATTATTTTCCAACTGGAATATTTCCATAGCACTAATGTTATGATTTTTTTATGTCTTGTTGCAGAAATACTAATTACACAGGCAAAGTACAAAATTAAAATTGAAAGGGAAATATCTGATAAATAAAGTTGCAGAGGGAAAATATCTGCAAAATTCTGATGCTCATTTGAAATTGTGAACTCAAATTTTACATTAAAATTGGGGGTGTCATAACAATAAATAAAATACTAGAGTAGGATATCCTACTCTTTGGATTAAAGAGGATCCATTGTATAAAAACTATTTTCATTTTAGAATGAACACTTCATTGTTTTTCTTTTAAACTGCTGTCCTTCGTGATCATACTCTGCTTCAATTTGCCAGGCAGGTGGAATGATAAATTTAGCCTGTCTAGACATCCTTTGGGATGTCACTTTAAACATTAAAAAATAATGTCTGTTTGCCATATCCAGGTGGCTAATTCATTGATCCGATTTTCCTGGAATATCCATACTGGGTGAATGTCATCTTTTTCTGGTGAGAGTATCATTATGAGGATTCTTCTCAGGATAATTTTGTTTCTGTCCACGGGGATATCTACTTTATTTTCTGGAAAGAGTCCTTGAAAAGTATACACATTGCCTAGCAATGACTACAACTGTATGCATTATTGACATTCCTTTCACAGCAATCACCAGAAAGAAAATTAACTCTTTCCCAGCTGAAACTAGGACAATAGGAAAAATCTCAGATTTTCATTCCGTAGGAAACAGAGGGCAAAGTTGTATGTCCAAAAATAGCATGGACTTTGTGAGTTAAATAAGACAATCTTTCTTGTGGCGGTTCTCAGAGAACCCACCTGGGTGACAGGAAGGGAGCCCATGATTTGAAGGTAGTGACTGTTGTGTATGGAGCTCCAATCATCAAACTTTTTCACAAACATCCAGCTATAAGTATGTTAAAATGAAGACTATGATGTTTGTGTTCAACTTAGTGCTACCCATGCAAGTGAGAGGGTTTTTCACACAGTTTGTGAAAGAAATATATGGAGGAAACTCATCCTTGAATTGATGAGAGGTTTAAGAATGGTTGATTAGAAACCTGATGCCTATTCATAAAAGATACCAAGTATACTAGGCTTGCAAACATTTTCTCATTTGTGAATACTGGAGCATGCAAAAAAATGCTTAGGTCAGATTAGGAAGGTTGAAATATGCAGATCTTATTAAAATAATTAAAAAAAAAAAAAAAACTTTTCCTTTCCCGTCTTCCCTGCAAAAGCGTATGAACCACCTTGGCTTAAACTTTCAAACTACTCAAAAGTTTTACTGAGTAAATATTCCAGAAAGGAGATGTATTTAGGATTTTTTATTTTGTTTTGTTTTGTCTTGTTTTGTTTTGTTTTGTTTTAATTAGTTAGTTTAGTGATAAAAGCAAGTTATCTCTGCTTTCCAGAAGTGTAATTTCTGCTCTTCTGGGTAAAACCTCGAGAATGCCAAGGGGGATGCTAAGGAATAAAAAAGTAAATTAGAACCTTTAAAGTTAAGGTGGTGTGTTCTCTTATTATTCTCTGGCTTAGGAGGCAAATGCTAACACATGTTTGGAAACCCAGTTTCTACTGTCTCCTGACATGATAGGAATTTGAACTCTTAATTCCCACTTCTAAGGACACCATCACCAATAACTGGTAACAGATGATCTGAAGTAGTTCATCCTTAGATCCTTCTGTTAGACCTGTTTCACTAAGGTTAAATTATTTAGTAAGTTTATCCACAGATGAATTCATCCAGTGCTCTGCTTTTCCCAGGATCAGTTCCATGTAGAGCAGCTGAACTGCTTCAGAACCACAGCAACATTTGATCCTTTAAGTTCTGTAGACTTCAGCCGTCTCTGCCCATAAAACTGGAGCTATGGCTTTGCACAGAGTTAGCAAGTGAGGATGAGAGTTTGTTAGTTCTGGCTCTGTACTGGACTGAAGATCAGGTGGGGTGTTTGAGTCATGCACCTGAGCGATTGGGGTCCAGGACTATCAGCTTGCTTCATTGTGGCAAACGTGCAAAAATTCAGTGTTCCTTCAGAACCAGTGTGTTGGTTCTCTGCACCAGCATGATGCAGAGACATGAGTATTCCTCCAAAAGAGTCAGCTCATGCATAGCCAGATTTATTAGCTTTGGCTCAGCCACAGCCATGCTGATGTTGCACAAGCTCATGTGGAGACAACTGACAGTCATAGCATCCTGCTCCTAAGCACCCATATGTCTTGTAGGTATTTCGCCATGACTTTGGTTACCTTAATCTTACACTTTTCTGGATGACTGTAACTATTAAGACACTTTCCCTCTTCTGTGGAAGCAAGTGTACTTTCATGAGAAATGGGAAATGCCTCATTCTCTGCAAACAAAAACGGGACACGTTTTTTCTACAGCTAAGGTAAGTGTAGCCTGGATCTGATGTCAAAGGAGAAAATGGCTGCTGTAAGTTTGCATACAGCATTCTTAGCCTACCAGAAATTTTGCAGCACATTTGAATGGAGTTAACAAATAGTTGCAAAGTAACTGGAAATACTGTTTTAGAATATACAACACTTGCAAAAATCCATAATTAAAATTGTCTGATCAAAAATTACTCTCATACTTTTGATAGAAACAAACACTGAGAGATTTTGATCAGAACGGTTAATGAACAGAATTCTCTTAAATGATGATGATCATATTTCCATGTTCAATTGGCTTATAAGATTGAATGTAAAAGTGCATTAGTTGCCTTTCTCGTGAGGTGCTGTTAGGATCTGCCTATCTTGTGGCCTCTTCAGAGGATGTGTGTATGAATATGCAGTGTAGCTAATGATGTAACCATACAACAAGATTATGTAATGTGTTTGAGCAGTGGTAAATAATTTTTTTTCCTTACTTCATTGTTGTGATCTGCAGGTGGTTTACTTAGGTGGCCACGTTCCCTAGGATACACCAGGGGTTTATTTCCCCTTCTTTGCCTGCCTTCCAATTCTCATGATAACAGTGACTAAAGAGAAAAAGAAGTATGTTCATTCTAGGAGCAACAGAATTGAGTTCTTTGACCATTTTGTGTGAATGTCAGAAGCTACAAAATTGATAGTTGGTGCAGCATGGTCTTCCCGTAAAACGCCTCATTTGTTTGAAGAAATGTATACTTGCAGTAATGATTAGAGGGCAGCTGAATGGCAAACTGGTTCATAAAATATCAAACACCATACACTATAGTGAGATACCAGATGAGGCTTATGTCTTCTTTGTGAAACAGGTGGCTAGAAACTAATTAAGGGGGATGGGGGGGTGGGGTGGGGAGATACAATGTATTCCCCTCTTCTATGCAATCCACAGCATAGGTGTATCTCTTTTTTTAATGCAAAGAAAAGATTTTTTCTTTCTCACTGAAGCTTATTGAAAAACTCAGATGACAGAGTGGCCATTGGATTCCTGAACCAGTGCTGGGGGCAGATAGGTAAACAATAATTATGGAGGTGTGAAACTTAGATGCATATATATTTCAATGCAGCTCTAGGAGATTACTTGGGATAGCTGTATTATTTATTTTTCATCACAGTCCATCCCAAGAGTTTTGTCACTCTTTGCAACAGGTATACTTCCCTAGGTTAGAGGTAAAGATACTCTGCCAGAAACCAGCAGTTACGCACGACCTATATGTGGATAAAGGGGTCTCATGTGGCCCTACAATCCAAGACAGACCTAGCAATGAACCAGGATGTGACAAATTTTACTGTTAAAACTAAGAAATTAAGCAAAAGTGTTAGTAGGAAATCAGTTTCCTCCGTAGGTTTATAAGGTGACAATTGGGTGACTTAAAACTTGACAATGGGTGAAACTATGAATAAAAGGATGAACACCAGGAGTCTGGAACCTAAACTGGTGGGAATACTCATTTATCAGACAATAGAGTTACATATTTACACAGTTATATATTCATACAGTTATATATTTAAACATGGTGAAACCCCTCTGCATGTTCCAGCTAGGGAATAGAGTATGGTCATGGTGTGGACAATTGCTTCACGAACTTGGACAGCAGAAGATAGCGCTGACCAGGAGAGTGCATGAGTCTCGCAAGGCAGGACTTTAAAAGTAAGGGACAGATGGAGAAGGAACATACAGATAGTAAAGGCTATATGCTATTCAGTGAGAAAATAGAAGAGAAAGGGAAAAATCAAGACAAACATAAACCACAAAAACAAAATTGAATTTTTTGAGTTAAAGTCACTTAGAGAAAACACAGTGATGGAAGACCTACTGGATTAGTTCTAGGCTTTATTACAACCTCTCTCCTATTCCCAGCTGGATTGTTATTAGATTATGATGCTAATAAGAAAAAGAAATATGAATATTTCCTGGATATCACATTGAGGAACAAGTAGGTTTGTCCATATTAGTAGGTGTTCATTGAATCATGCAATAAAAAATTAATTATATTTAGTTAGGGTCTAAAAAGTAATGTTCAGACAATACAGAAGTTTCTGACTAAGCATGCGTGGACTAACCGTGTCTAAGTGTGCAACTGTGTGCACTAACCATGAACTTAATGTTCATGAAATAATTCCATTTAAATGAAAGACCAAATGAATGTGGATCTGTAATTGAATTTTTTGATTTCCAAGGGGGTGTGAGGAGGAAAGAGAAAAGAGGCTGGATGTCATTCCTTATCTTCAATATCCTTTCAGAATTATTTAACAGAGACCCTACCATCAGTGAGGGAAAAACACATTTGGTAATTTTCTATGTTTAAGGATCAGGAGGTAAAAGCCATCTTAAATTAGAAATTGGAAAGGACAGTAAAACAAAAACATCAAAGGTGTCCCTAGCCAAAAAGATAAGAGAAAAGGAAAAAAAGGCTCTCAACAGCAGGGTTAGGGTTAAGTTTAAAGCAGAGGTAGAGGATTATTAAAAGTGAAATTAGAATGTACCTCAGATTCAATAGCTTCTCCATTGTTGTTGAAGAAAATCGCAGGAAAGAAAAATGATTATTGCACCTAGGACAAGAAAGAAAGACTGAGAATATGGAAATGGAAATTATCATAAAAGACATAGAAAGAAGCTCAAAGACTATAACACTCTTGAGTGAGGGAAGGGGCTAGGTAATCTCCATTTCAGAAATCTGAAACAATTGCTGCATGAAATTGCAGACTCAGGAACACCTATTCTTTAAAAAGACAGTGAAGTGATCTTGGCTCTTTCAGGCTCATTATTCTGACATCTGTAATATACAGTTTTGTGCAGGGGCAAATGCAACCCTGACCTGAATGTAAGGGCTGAGCATCTGTGCAACCACGATGCATGCAACGTCCAGAAGCATTTTCCATGCCAGCCAGTGCCTATGGAGTGAGGAAATGAAAGAAATAGAAGGAAATAGAAAGACATATTAGCAGCCTAGATGTAATATTTTTATTTGGATAACTGGATTTTTTTTCTTAAGAGGAAATGTAGTGAATCTCATTATTTGGACAACAGTAAAACTTTATAAAAGCTCCCATTAGAAAACTTGCTAATTAAGAAGGAAACGATGAAAATCACTGAAAGAATTACGACACAGGAAAGGGCCTGACTAAAAGGTCAACACTCAAGAGTACTGGAAGAAAAAATATTAGGCTGAAATGAAGTTATTAGTGATGTTTCTCAAGAACTGCTCTTCAATTCAAGCAAAGCTTGGTTGATAATTTTGTTAATGATCTTGGCACAGGAATCAGAGAAGTTCTAGAGCAGCCTGATGGCACTGTTTGGCACAGTGTAGGCATACATTTATTAGCCTTATTTATAGATGTCCGGGATTTCAGATACCTGGAAGCAAACAGATTAATAGCTGAAACTGACCGACAATATTAGTAGAGAAAACTGCAGTAAAAAATTATGTGTTTTGTGGACATCCAAATACATCAGAAATCTGTGGAAGATGGTGGTACAGAATTTATTTGGAGAACTTCAGTCTAGAGTTCAGGTCATGTTTGCACACATTAACACCTCAGATTACCTTGCAGTATGTCAAAAGATCACATTTACTGCCATACATTGTTAAATCTACAGAACCTGAAACATCTAGCCTGTATGTTGTGTGGGTTTTTTTTTTTTTTTTCACTTTTTTGGCAGGAATAGGAAAACAGCTCATTTTCTAGATTGTATCAGTTGTAATAAGTGTTTGAAGGATAGAATTTTTAAAAATCTGCAAAAATCCAATAGTATTTCATGTTTCTGTAATATTTTAACAACAAAGGCCATAGTATTCCAGTTTTTCTCTTCTGAATGTTTTAACATTGACCTTTGAGAAGGTTCCTGTTCTATGTCACAGACAGAAATCACAGATTTTCGGGTTTGATTTTCCTGAAAATCTTACTGTACGGAAGGCTCAATCTAAACTGCAGAGATCCTCTGTGCTCCGTGGAAATAAACTTCTTTGTGATATTTTGTTTTAGAAAAACTTCAGCTTTAACTTGTGAGTCCAGTGAAATACACCAATTATTAATCTTTCAAGTTCCAAAGTATATTTTAAAAGGTGCTTCCTGTTACATGGAAACCATGTAATTTAGTGCCTACAATTTCGAAAGAAAACTTGGGAAACATGGGGTTTATCTTAACATTGTACTGAGATACTTGAACTTTGGGTTTCTTCAAATTTTTTGAAAAGAATTAACACTATGTATTTTAATTAGTTTTTACAGAGAAACTGACTTACCTTAACTTCAAAATACAAGTTCAAGTTGCTATTGAAGCCGCCAACAGATAATCGAGGCCAGTGCATCATGGACTCCGAATGACACAGCTGGTGAACACACAGCCCCAGGTGTGCTGGAGGCCATGTATCAGAGCCTGGGGAGCTGCATGGCCTTGGCACAACCAGTACAGCACCATTATGATAAAACATATCAAAACATGTGTTAGGAATGCAATATCTGATCCTGTTTAATGAGGGCTGGCCATAGGAGTCCTGCTGTGAATAGGGAGACAGGTACATGCAACTCTCTGAGACAAGGAACAGTAAGTGTTGTTGTTTCAGAAAATCACAGGGAAATGGGAGCCAGGAGCAGCAAGGTCATTGCTGCTGCATCCTGCATCCATTGCAAGACCTGGCTCTCAGTTCTTACCCACCTAGTTCTGTGAAGAGCAGAAGCTGAAGTGCTGCCAAAGAAGACAAGACCTTCATTTAAAATGCTTGTGGTTACACTCCCACCTCTCTCAGTACCCTTCATCACCTTTCTATACTTAAATTTGTTATTCTTAGCTTTTCTCTTTCAGAATCTAGTTATTTACTTACAGTCATTTCATACAATTCAGAAATTTTTAGATATTTATGCTATTCTCACTTAGATGCCAGCAACAACAGTGGAACGTAATTGGATATACCAGCAAGTATCCCCTCTCACTATCTACGCTTTTGGTGTTTATCAAAGCTGTTCATATTCATTACTTTTTACATTAATCTCTCACTCACTCCTTCCCTCCTAGCCTTTTGTCTGTTTGGTTTTGTTTTTTTTTCTATTTGTTTTTCTTAGGTGCCTCACGTTTTTGTTGACAGTGATGTTCTGACTTCATGGAGTATGTTTGCATCCAAGACAGGAATTTCAAATGTGTCTTGGGGAATGCAGCATGTAATAGTTGTGGAACTCCAGGAGTATTTCAGTACCAACACCTGTGAAAATCCAAATTTATGGCTTTGGGGAATGACTCTCAATTCCATTGAGATAATCTGATTGATTTATGGATGTCTCAGTGGGTGCAACTCAGATTGATTGCAGCATATTTTTTTCCTCTAAATGGCTCTAAAAACATAATTTCCAATTTGACTGGTTGGTTAGTTTGTTTGTTTCCTGATGTTTCCTCCTGAAAGAATGACGTCACAGTTATCCAAGTTGAAAATCACATTATTACTTCTGATACACATCTTTCACCCTTTACTTTTTCCATATATTCTCTCACAGTCCAAAACACCCCTTCATATATTAGCTTCCATGAATCTGTTACTGCAATATTTAGTGATTTCTCACTTTTATCTCAAAAAACAAACCCTGTAGACCCATGTGTTAATGAAAACCAACATTTGCCTTTATGTTCAATCCAAGATTATTGACAGCCACAGAGATCATGGTATGGGTTCAAACCTGCTGCTAACAGTCACAGTATGTTGGTATTAATCCAGTAAGCAGTTTAGGGCCCAGTAGCACATAACTTAAAATTGTTTGGCTGGTGAGCCAAATCCTGAAATCCTTCCTGTGCTGCTATTCAGTCTTTTCTCAGGCAAAATGTTACAATCTTTTTTTACTTTATTTTATTTTATTTTATTTTATTTTATTTTATTTTATTTTATTTTATTTATTGCCAAAACTGAGACCTTGTATAAGCAGAAGTTTCATGCAACGCATAGCTACACCAGCCTGGATGTACCTCTCCAAACTACTGTTGGAGACTCTCAGTGTAAAAAATCAGTTGCTTCAGCATAGCTTGCCATCTTTCTAAGCCAAAATGGGGTATTTAACATCAATATTACGTTATTTTGGAAGTAGTGCCACTTCAAACTGCTGATCTTTTACATTAGTTATCTTGATCACTGTCGTGGTTTGGGCCAGATTGGCCCATGATGAGATGACAAATGCTCTCCCTCACCTCTCACTCCAAGGAGAGGAGGACGAGAGATAAAGTTTTTTGTAATGGCTTCACAGAGAGTCTGGTAATGTCTCACAGGACAGTAACATCCCAGGTATGGAGTGTCTGGGTGTTTAGGCAGGTCCCACCAGTTGTGCCTGAAGTCTCCTCTGCAGGGTAGGAGATTAGGGACAGCCATGGTCTTCTGTGCACTGCCAGCACAGCCACTCACAGATGAACCAGCCCATTCAAAACCCTCTGATAAGACACTTCTGTCAGCATCTCAGGTCACAGCTCCTGTTTACAATATGATTAGGTGTGTGCAAAGGGTATGAAGTGGATCAAATAATAAACACGCTTTTTTTCTTACATGGTACCTAGGCATGCGGCTTGTAAGCCAGTCTTTCCAGATGTTGTCTAAAATAGCCAACTTACAAACCCTTGAAAACTGAGGTTTGTAAATACAAATGTTGACAGCTTCTTAACTAGAGCAGAACACCAGTTCATTTGGTGTACATATACTGTCATTTTCAATACTGCTGTGCCATCTGTTCACTCTGTGAATTGTGAAAGATTTTTCATCTATTGGTTTTAAAATCTGTTGGATAAATTGAGTTGTAAAAGGTGAAATCATAAATTGATGGCACCCTCTCTTTCTCTTCCCCTTAATTACACTATCTTTCTTGCCAGTGTCCAAATGCTGAGAATGGAAAAATTATTGAAAATTGTTATGTTATCTTGCAGTAAATCATTATTATAGCTGTCACTTAGAAGGAAATGCTATCGTTAGGCTTGCAAAATATATTTAATAATCACACCCTGTTTTCTCACAGCGATAACTTCCTGATAGTTTTCCTTCTGGACTGAAAATTTCCGTATTGCTTCCTGGCCAAAGATATTTTCTTCAAAGGAATTTAAATTAAGTGCTTTCAGTAGTTGTGGAGTTTTCCTAGCGTGAGGAAACTGCATGCCTCTCTGTATTAATAAAAAAAAAAGGCTATAACTTAAGCAGTAAAAGCAGAGTAACTCAAAAACGGCAGAGCTTTGAAACCTGAAGCATTTCTTCTTAAGAATGGTTTTATGTTAACAAAATAAACATTAAATGAAGATGTCATATATACATATGTTGGGAAATCTGTCAAAGCTTAACACTGAGATGTTACCTTTAAACTGCCTGATTGGATTTAATCAGTTTCATGGTTGTCATTAGTCTAGTATATCTGGTAATGGAAGGATTCTTGTGACAGGAGAGAAGCACGGTCTTGTAGAGTGGCAGTATCTATTGCTGTATTCATGCTCCTTTCCCTCTTCTTACATACACTCTGATGTCTGGGATGTGGCTAGAAAAACCAAGCAAACTGGAACTTGGAACTTGAGAAACCAGAATATGAACAAGCATGAGTTTAGCGCAGCCATTCAGATGGCTGAACCTGTGCCTGGGGATGGATGAGGAGTACCTTAGGAAAGGCAAGACACAAAGGTAGCTGAACATCTGAAATGTAATAGAACGTGTGAAACCATATTTTAAAAGTTTTTGTAGATGTAATTACTAGTGAAACATACATACTCCAAGTCCTTTTGTTATTTAATCTTTTTTTTGGGGGGGGGGGGGGGGGGGGGGGGGGGCAGGGGAGGGGCAGGAAGTGCCATAGTATGTGCTGCATGAGTTTATCTGGAAAACTCACATTTTTAGGTCACTACCAGGCTGATTTGTACTGATTCATGATGATGATATCTAGGCAAGTCCAGTTAATCTCTCTCTTTTTTTGTGGCATACATCACTGAGCTTTGCCAATGAATTAGTATTCCTCCAAACTACACAGTACTGATTTACAGATATGAGCTGTCTTTTAGTAGGGAAACTTATCAGTAACATTAGGTGAGTCTTTCTTGTAATACTATATCACTGTGGATTTAATTTTTTTGTTTGTTAGTTGGGAAAAAAAAACCACAAACTATGGTAACCAGCAAATTTCGCTTTTCAGCATTCTAAACTCAGAAGACAAAAACAAAACACCAATAAAGAAAACAAGAATCTGCTCTTCTCTTTGCTAAGAGAGTATTCTGACATTTTTTTCTTTACTTTCTTTCATTCATGCTGCATGGCTGGGTTTATTAAATATCTTGAGGGTAATTCTCTTTGTACATCTGTTATTGCAGCCCAGAGTTTGTTTTCTAGCAAAATCTGAGCAAAATTATTATAAACATTGTTATGCAGGGATAACCAGTTGCATAAAAGGAAAAGGTACAAAACAGGACCTCCTGCAGTAATTGTTAGATGGTAGATAAGTATGAGAGCGCACAGCTTGACATTAACATTTTTTTTCTTGTACCTATATTTTTTGCCACGGCTGAGACTTCAGGCAAGACCCTCAGAGTTTAAAGAGAATCTAAAAATAAGCCTCCCTATGCAAAGCTGATGGGACGCTTGTCTTGTTTTTAAGTATCTATTTGTCCATATTACATCTCCAAACATGTTATGATGGGGTAACTGAGAGTAATGACACTAAATTAGGATAAGGAAAATTTAGGTTAAATAGCAGACTGATGATCTTCTTGACAGTGAGATCTCTGAAATCACTGAAAAATCTCCCATGAGAATACATAGGAGCTACACTGCTTGATGCTTTTGAAAAGGAACCGATAAAGCACTAGATGTGTACCTTGGGGAACAGTCTTTCACTGGCAAGAGATGAATAAGGTGGCTGAACAGGTGTCTCTCTTTCCACCATTCTATAATTTTACCTGTGGTTTTGGTTCAGTGTTTTCAATAATATCAGCCTGTGCTGAGGGCTGTCAGCTGGTGGGCGGGCTGCTGAGCGAGCCTGGGGGCAGAGCCACCACCTCCCCGGGTTGATCAAGCCACCAGGTTATAAGAAGCCTCCGGGAGCACAGAGCGTGCAACCAGTGCTCACCCCAACTTGTGTGTAGAGATCCAGCCATGGTTGCCACCCGGTTGAAGGCTGCTATTAAAAAAACTGTGGGCACCCAGACAGAGGCCCCACACAAACATATGGGCGTCCAGGCCTCTGGCTGCAGAGAGTGCTGGAGCCTGGCACTTGCAATGGAGGGCAGTGGAGACAACACCTGTGTCAGATGTGAACAGGTAAACGATCTGCTAATTCTGATGGCTGAGCTGAAGGAAGAAGTGAAGGGGCTGAGGAGTATCAGGGAATGTGAGAGGGAGATTGACTGGTGGACCCACTCCCTGAGAGAAAGGGAACAGCTTGAGGCCCCACACAAATCAGAGGACCCCCTCCCCTCTGGTCACCAGGCAATAGGAGAGGATCTCAGCGAAGAGGGGGAATGGAAACAGGTCCCTGCTTGGGGAAGCAGGCAAATCCCCTCCCTGCCTCTCCCACCTTCCCAGTTACCCTTGCAGAACAGATATGACGTCCTGCAGGAGGAACTGGCTGTTGGAGAGGAGGACGATGCACCCAGGCCAGAAATGTTAGAAAAACGAAGTCACCATGGACCCAGCATCACAACTGGCTCCAAAAGGAAAAGCAGATGGGTCATTGTTGTGGGTGACTCTCTACTGAGGGGGGCGGAGGGGCCAATATGCCTCCCTGACCCACTTCACAGGGAAGTCTGCTGCCTCCCTGGGGCATGGGTCAGGGATGTGTTGGACAAACTTCCAGCCCTAGTAAACTCCTCTGACTATTACCGCCTCTTAGTATTTCAGGTGGGTAGTGATGAAGTGGGTAGTAGGAGCCCAAAATCGATTAAAAGAGATTTTAGAGTCTTGGGACGGCGGCTTTAAGGGATCAGGAACACAAGTTGTGTTCTCCTCTATCCCTTCAGTGGCAATCATGAATGAGGAAATTAACAGGAAGAGGCATCAGGTCAACTCATGGCTCTGGGACTGGTGTTATCGGCAGGGCTTTGGGTTTTTTGATCATAGGCTGCTACATGAGTCACCTGACCTGCTGGTGGCAGGTGGGATGACTTCCCAGAAGGGGAAAAGAATTTTGGGGCAGGAGTTAGCAAGGCTCATTGACAGGGCTTTAAACTAGATATGAGGGGGGAAGGGGAGATAACTGGGCCCCTCAGGAATAAACCCAAGAGAAGCATGCCAGGGCTTGAAGGATGGTTGACTACTGAGGACTCTCGCTCTGCCATTTCATTTGAGGGAAGGTACAGACATTTAGAAATCATGGAAGCACCTGAGAGGGGTCTGGTAGGAAATGGGGCCCACACTCACAAAAAGGTGTTGGAATTGTTAGCACATGTGAAGTGCATCTATACCAATGCACATAGTATGAGCAACAAACATGGGGAGCTTGAAGCCATGATGCACCAAGAAAACTATGACATAGTGGCTATCACAGAAATGTGGTGGGATGCCTCACATGACTGGAGTGCCGCAATCGATGGCTACAAGCTCTTCAGGAAGGACAGACAGGAAAGGAGAGGCAGTGGAGTGGCCCTATATGTTAGAGAATGCTATGAGACCACAGAAATCAAGTATAGTGATGATGGGGTGGAGAGTGTTTGGATTCGATTAAGGGCCAATAAAGCTGATATTGCTGTGGGAGTCTGCTATAGACCTCCCAACCAAAGCAGTGAGGTGAAGCTTTCTATAAGCAGCTGGGGGAAATCTCGAGGTCACTTGCTGTTGTTCTTGTGGGGGACTTTAACATCCCGGGTATCTGCTGGGAATACAACACAGCAGAGAGGGAATAATCCATGAGGTTCCTGGAATGTGTGGAAGATAACTTCCTCACACAGCTGGTAAGTGAGACGACCAGGGAAGGTGCCCTCCTGGACCTGCTTCTTGTGAACAGGGAAGAACTTTTGGGGGAAGTAAAGGTTGGTGGCCGTCTAGGGCACAGTGACCATGAGATCATCAAATTTGTGATTCTTGGAGAAACAAGGAGAGGGGTTATTAAAACTGCCACCTTAGACTTCTGGAGGGCAAACTTTGACCTGTTCAGAAGACTGCTGGACAGAATCCCTTGGGAGGCTGTCCTGAAGGATATAGGAGCCCGGGAAAGCTGGACATACTTCAAGAGAGAAGTCTTAAAGGCACAGGAGCAGGCTGTCCCTGTGTGCCGAAAAACAAGTAGGCAGGGAAGGAGACAGGCCTGGCTAAATAGGGACCTTTGGCTGGACCTCAAGAACAAAAGGAAAGTCTATGACCTTTGGAAGAGGGGGCAGGTCTCTCTTGAAGACTATAAGGATATAGCAAAGTTATGCAGGGAGAAAACTAGGAGAGCCAAAGCGCAGCTAGAGCTCAACCTAGCTACAGCTGTTAAGGATAACAAAAAATGTTTCTATAAATTCATTAACAACAAAAGGAGGATTAGGGAAAATCTCCCTCCCTTGTTGGATGCAGAGGGAAACATAGTCACAAAGGATGAGGAAAAGGCTGAGGTGCTCAATGCCTACTTTGCCTCAGTCTTTAGCAGTGGAACTGGCTGTTCCCTGGGCACCCAGCCTCATGAGCTAGGAGACAGGGAGGGGAAGCTGAATGAGGTCATCACAATTAAAGAGGAAGTGATCAGTGACCTGCTACACCACTTGGATGCACACAAGTCTATGCGACCAGATGGGTTACATCCAAGGGTGCTGAAAGCGTTGGCAGATGTGCTCGCCAAGCCACTTTCCATTATTTACCTGAAGTCATGGCTAACTGGGGAGGTCCCAACGGACTGGAGGGTAGAAAATGTAGCACCCATCTACAAAAAAGGCAGAAAGGAGGATCCGGGAAACTATAGACCTGTCAGTCTGACTTCAGTACCAGGGAAGGTCATGGAGCAGATCATCTTGAGTGCCATTACAAGTCATATAACGGACAAGCAGGGGATCAGGCCTAGTCAGCATGGGTTTACGAAAGGCAGGTCCTGCCTGACGAACCTGATCTCCTTCTACGACAAGGTGACCCGATCATTGGATGAGGGAAAGGCTGTGGACATTGTCTACCTGGACTTTCGAAAAGCATTTGACACTGTCCCCCATAGAATTCTTATGGGAAAACTGGTGGCTCATGGCCTGGATGAGCATACCATCTGCTGGATCAAGCACTGGCTGGATGGGCGGTCCCAAAGAGTGGTGGTCAATGGAGTTAAATCCAGCTGGTGGCCGGTGACAAGTGGTGTCCCTCAGGGCTCGATGTTCGGACCATTTCTGTGTAACATCTTTATTGATGACCTTGATAAGGACATCGAGCGTATCATCAGTAAGTTTGCAGATGACATGAAGCTAAGCGGGAGTGTTGATCTGCATGAGGACAGGGAGGCTCTACAGAGAGACTTGGATAGATTGGATCAATGGGCCAATGCTAATGGAATGTGCTTCAACGAGGCCAAGTGGCAGGTCCTGCACTTGGGCCACAACAACCCCACGGAGCGCTACAGGCTTGGGGAAGAGTGGCTGGAGAGCTGTCTGGCAGAAAAGGACCTGGGGGTTCTAGTTGACAAGCGGCTGAATATGAGCCAGCAGTGTGCCCAGGTGGCCAAGAAAGCCAATGGCATCCTGGCTTGTATTAGAAATAGTGTGACCAGCAGAAGTAGGGAGGTGATTGTCCCCTTGTACTCAGCACTGGTGAGGCCACACCTTGAGTATTGTGTCCAGATTTGGGCACCTCAATACGAGAGAGATATCGAGGTGCTGGAGCGAGGGCAGAGGAGGGCAACGAAGCTGGTGAAGGGCCTGGAGAATAAATCTTATGAGGAGCGATTGCAGGATCTGGGACTGTTTAGTTTGAGGAAGAGGAGGCTGAGGAGAGACCTCATCACTCTCTACAACTACTTGAAAGGACATTGTAGAGAGGTTGGTGCTGGTCTCTTCTCACAGGTAATTAGTGATAGAACAAGAGGGAATGGGTTAAAGCTGCAGCAGGGTAGGTTTAGGCTGGACATTAGTAAAAAATTCTTCACAGAAAGAGTGGTCAGACACTGGAATAGGCTGCCCAGGGAGGCGGTGGAGTCACCATCCCTGAATGTGTTTAAGAATGTGTTTAGATGTGGTGTTAGGGGATATGGTGTAGGGGAGAACTTTGTAGAGTTGGGTTGATGGTTGGACTCTATGATCCCAAGGGTCTTTTCCAACCTAAATGATTCTATGATTCTATGATATATTTAATAGCATTTTGTATTGTGTGACATAATTATTTCACATACTGAAAGCAATTTTTTATGATTGGGTGTTTTTGCAGGGGAAAGAGTTATTTAAAAACAGAAAATACTACTTTCCTCAAGAAGTTAGAAAACAATGTTGGGTTAGTTCTTCAAACTACCTTATTAATATTTAGCATGAAATGGACTTCTACTCAAGAAGAAACTGAATTAATCATTCCAAATGTTTACAGTACAATTTGTCATTTACAATTTGCACAGAGATTGGAAATTCCCAGAACTCTTCCAGGCTGCAAGAATGGTTAAAGAAGTTTTGGTGTTTTTTCATAGTATCTACTAGTATGTTGAACAGCTTGGACAACATGGCAATTACTGCAACTATCCTTTCTTACTGGAAAGTTTTAGTTTTTTGAGTGGATTCAGGTTTGGGTTTTTTTTTCCATTATAAAAGGAAACTAAACTTAGCATGGAGGTGGGTTTTTTTTTGCATGTCTGCTTTGTGTTTTATTTTTTCCTACAGAGTTTAATTCTTCTGTATGTTTTGTTTAAAATACACCATATTATTTTTGGCTTCCACAATTAAAAGTCTGTTCCTAGGAATTCCACAGGAATTTCCCAGGAAAATTCCACAGCTTACACTGCCACAGATTTCTATAAGGTATGAAAAATCCCTCCACTGCTTATTGAGATCAACATAACTCCTACAGATGTTCACTGTTATCTTCTGCTGGATGCTACTCTTTGATCAGTAACAAGGGTCTGATGAGAGTTAGTAGTAAGATGGCAAGACCCTTTATATTACCTTTTTGGAGGGCATGATGAAAACTGAAAACCACACCTATTGTCAGTATTTTCCCATGTTTCTAAGGTCCTGATAGCATGGCAGGATCTGACAGTATGGAAAGAGACTCAGGCTCGTTGCAGCCTTTGTTCTGTAACTGCCATTTTTTGTGGGCGGGTGGGAATAGTAAACCTAAAATGTGTCTCCCAAGACTGAAGGCTCTTTGGCCCGGCAGAAAACCAGGTAAGACTCTTAAAGGTAATCTCCAAAATTAACTTGTCTTCATAAAGCATTTTCATTGTGTCCAAGTGGCAAATCCTAACTCCTCCAGAATCATGCTCAGAACTGTGTCCAATCTTTCCTCAGAGGAGACTCTTGACAGCTTTTAACCTAAGAATAAAGTGCAGGATGGAGAAACCATGAGGGAAAACCCAAATGCAAATATTGCACATTTTCAGCTAGAATTGAAGCCCTCAATTTTACCTTCTTGGTTATGTCACAGGAAAACTGTGTGGGTTTGCTCCAGCTAAGAAGCAATGTATTAATTTGTTTAGGGATAAAATTAGCCATGCTGGGTCAGATCAAAGCTCCAGCTAGCCCAGGATTTGGTCTCTAAAAGAACTTAGAATGCATTTAGGAAGAAGATCAGGACAAGTATGCATATTTTCTCTATATCTTCCCAGTTTCCAGCTGTTTTCATTTCAGGAACCGAGATGGATATGTTTTCTCTTGCAACACAGCAAATATGACTTTTACTAGAAGAAGGCCACAAGCATTGTACTGACCTGATAATGCAAGGTCTCAGCGCTGGTCTGAGCTTGCCTACACATGAGCTGATTTTAATTTGTTTCAACAGTGTGTTAACCTAAGCTCTACAACTACCATATGTGGTATGAGGTCTGAAAACCCTGGCTACTCACAGCATAACAAATAGTAGCGCTTTCTATTAATAAAGACTGTAGAATGCTACTGCACAACTTTCAAACTTTACCTGGGAACTAGTGAAAGGGAAGCAGACTGTGCTAAACATAAAAACAGGTCTAAAGCTGAGGAGAAAGTGACTCTTGCCACCAGCACACGTCTTATTGCAGCAAAGAACTGGGAACGTCACTGATACCCTCCCCACTGCTGTTCTGCCTCAGGAAGGCTGGTGCTGTCAGCCCGAAGATCCACAGGTATGCTGGAAGGATGATCAAAATGCGAAAGACAATGGGTAAATGTCAGTAAGTTTTCTTGTATAACAATTTTAGGGATATTATTAGTAATGCACATTTTCTGTATTATTTTGATCCATCAGCATTAGCATTATTATAACTGAACTAATAACAGCTTTTTGTTGTGTTTTGATGATATTGTTAAGTTTTAATTAGGCTATCAGTAAATTCTTGGCTTCACGTATATGGCGTATTGCCTTTTACGGTAGCACATTAGGTAACCATCACTAAATCATTTCAAAGCATTTGTGCAGTTTTCCTTCAAGCCCCAAAATTAGCAGTCACAAAACACTGGCACAAGAAGTTCCACAGGTCTGCTATCAGCAAAGCCAGATCCTTGGGATTTGAAGCTGTCTCCTACTGGCATCTTCTGTCTTGCTATTAATCCTTGTGCTGGCAGAGAAAGTGAACAATAGTTTGTTCACCATGACACTTACGGTTCACCATGACACCCTGTTCAAAGCATATCTTTTCCATGCTGATAATTCCTAGTTTAACTGCTTATTCCCCATACATAGGCTGTTCCACCTATTTGATCAACTTTGTCTTTGAATCTTTTCGAGATCAAACATATCTTTCTTGAGACAATGGTACCAGGACAACATTTCACACTCAAAATGCAAATTAATCATGGCATTGTGCAGTGTCATGGTAATAAAGTTCTACATTTATTTCTCTATTCCCTACCTATCAGTTTCATGAAAACATCCACTTAATTCTGAGCAGCAGTTAGCAAAAGAAAGGGCGTCTTAGGAATCATCCATCATAAAACCCAAGAAGTTATACCTGCATGATAATATCAGCTGAGTGATAGTATCAGCTGAAATATTCCCTGAGCACACTATTGATGTGTGGAAGGAGTTTTATTTCTCACCTGACCACCTGCACGTGCATTGCTCTGTGCTGAATTTCTTCTGCCATTTTAATTAAGGGGCTACCATAAGATCCTTCTCCTGCTCTCTAGAATTGCCCTTGTTCTTAAAACAGGAGATTAATGTCAGCAGTAAAATGCTTTCACCCTGTTAGATATTCTTTTCTAAGGTAGTGTATGAATACAGAGTAAGTCCCAGCACGAGATGCCTGTAGAATTCTGGTTTTCCCTACTTTGTGAAAACTCATTGTTTACTATTTTAACCATGATTGCTTCATTTCCTTAAAAGCCTTGGCCTTGGTGTTGCTATGTCAAAAGCTTTTCAGGAATTCAAGGAGACTGCAGAAACCAAATCACCCTTGTTCACCTGCTCGAGTCCTACAAATTTCACTAGGCTCATAAAACAGGACTTATTTTTGTAAAAGTCACGTTGAACCTTTCATACAGATTATGTTTAAGCCAGTATCTACTAATTCTTTTCTATCCTTTGAGTTTCCACTAATTTACACTGAATAACAGGATTACAGGGCTGTAGCTCCAGGAGAAATCCAGGAACAATTCTTTAAATAAGTGGATCGTATTACCAGCATTCGATCACAACTACCAAGGCAGGTTAAAAGAGGAGTTGTGTACACCATTATTGCAGACTTCTTGGATTAATACTATTTGGCCTGAGCAATTTTTTACTGTCAGTTTCGTGTCACATCTTCTACAGATGTTTCAGTTTCAGACAAATCTTCTGCTTCATCCACAGAGGAGTCTGGTATGGGAAGATCCCGAAGTGAACAGTGATGCAAAGAATTAATTCAGTTTATATTAATGCTGGTTTTATGCACTTATAAAAGATTCCCTGGCAGGTTTTCTGCTCTGAGTGTGTTTGAAAACAAATTTATTATTGGTTTTGACTCATTTTGCTATTCTCAGACTGTGTTTTGGCCTGCCATATTGCTTTTGCACAGAATTATTTTATTTAGAGAAACTCTTCTTGCTTCTAACAACATCTTTATGCTTACTGTTTAGTCGTGGTGGCTGCATTTCATCTCTTCTCTAGCCTTTTTAGTTGGTGGTGTGCCCAGTGAGTAGTATTACTTATAGGCTGATATTTAAATAATAAATATTCCTCAAGGAACTCTGTTAGACTCTTGTTCAATAATACTGGTACTCAAGTTTGAACACAAGTGTTCATTATTCCCATTATGTCATTACTTCATTAAAAGTATTTATGTTTAAGTTATGCTCATGCTGAAATGCAGCAAGAATGATGATTATTTCAACATCTTTTGTCAACATGGAGTAGTAAGCAAATTTTTTGGGGTTGTTTTTTCATAATATAGTAAAAAGGATGTCATTATTGTAACCTCTATACGTTGTTCGCTGGTTTATTTTAGAAATTTTTGCCCCAAAATAAATGTTTGTTCATTACATTAGATCTTTGACATTGTGAAGCTCAAATGAAGTTGAACTTCATAAGCTTTCTTATTTAATAGAAAAGCTACCAAAACTCATTTCAAGTGAAAGTTGCTTCTGCTCGACAGCTGTTTTTGTGGAGGTTTTGTGCAATGGAAAAGCATATAAACACTTCTAGAATTGACTTTGCAATTTTACATTTAATATTAAATGAAATATGAAAATTTATACAAAACATTACTTTAACTTGAACGAAAAAGAGCAGCTGAGACTATGTGCCTGGCTTCTCATTCTCTGACTATAGAGGAATACCAGTCATTTTAGTTAAAGTGTTAAATGACAGATGTCCTGAAGCACGGCAAATCCAGTAAATTATCCACAGGTCATTCTTAGAACAGCTTTTTTGTTTCTGTTGTATAATTATAATGAAGAAATAGGTGCATGCCTTCTCTTGCTTTCCTGAATGAAGGATAACAGAATGAAGTGGAAATATACCCAGAACTGTATGTAACCCCCATAAAACTTTTGTAAGAACTCTTTTTCTAGTCTCCTAACACTGTGGAGATTTACAGGCTTGTGCAGATGTAAGCGAAATTTTACAGATTAGATTGGCTGCACTCCCAGTATTCCAAAATTTTCTCACTGTTAGGATACGCAGATACAAATGAATTCAGGTTACAGAAAACTTTGCATTTCTATTTACTAACTATAATAATAAAGCCAATTTATGGAGACCACTGTTGTCAATGATCAGAAATAGATTCATACCTTAGTACATCACAGCCTCTTTTAGTAAAACACCCCTTTCAAAGAATCATGTAGAAATCCACCTGTGCTCTTTTTTGAGTGATTAAGTCTTGGTGTCACCTTCAAAAAAATTAAAAATTTACAATTATTGTTGCTTCTGAATTAAGAAATGGGCTGTTTTTTGATTTTGGAGTCTTTTCAAACTCTCAAGTAGTTCTTTTGTCCTGTTTGTCAATTAGTATTTCTTTCAACCTAAACTGGCTAAGTTAGTTTGGGCAGAAATATATATCATTAGGTGACCTAAAATTGGTTTACAAGCATTTTTTGAGATAACAACAAATTGTCATCATAGATTACAGTAAAATTCTCATTGCACAGGTTAAATACCCACAAACATTCCTTCTGATAATGAGGTTGCTATCTTATCAGTTAAAGGTTCTGCTTCCACGCTTTCTGTCTTAAAAGATGTTTATCAAAGTCCTGAATAATTGAAGATGTCTGACTATGTTGTCTGACCTGTGAAATCCAGGTCTGGAAAACAGCCTGAGCAACTCCTGTTGCCTAAAAGGTGTACAGTGTAGGCTTGGTCACTTGAAATGAAGTATTTGAACAGTACCAATACAATAAATATTTTGACTGCTCCTTGTTTCATCTCTTGTTTTTCCATTCTGTGCAGTTTCGCATAAACGTCTCTATTATTTCTGCTCTCCAACTATCAGGTTCTATGGTAGATGTTATATCCTTGCCTGTTTGTTTTGGAAAATCTGTATTGAGGTAGCAATGGCTTTTGAGATTGCTTTCTGCAATAATTTGCGTGTACTTCTGTTTTCACAACAAACTAGTGTGAGGTATTTTCTCTTAAGGTTGTGAAAATTTCTTTTCCAAGAAGAACAGAAGAATAGATTGCTGATTTGCATTTTCTGTGCATGTGCATGGATGTATATGGACATGCATGTGTGCATATTTATAAGAATCAAGAGCTTATATGCCATCTTTAATGAGTTTATTTCTTGGACTGTTAAAATAGCATTTGTCTCTTCTGTGCAGTAAAATGTCTGGCTTGAATGAATTTCTCATTTATGCTAAGGGAAAAACTACAAAATCTAAAGCACAGCCAGAGACAAATACTTTCTTTTTGCAATGTTCATATTACAGACACAGAGAACAAAAAGCAGGATAGGAAGAACTTATTTGTCTGTGTAATTAGTGTCCAACTGCTCCTGCTAGAGCCATAGCTGCTTCTATTTCCCTCTGAGAAGCTTGTTCTAAGAGTATACACACTCAAATTGTGTCCTTATTTGCTACTGGTATGCAACGTTTTAAATGGAGGAAGGGTAAAGAATCTAAAATTTATATTTGGAAGTCTTCTGGACGGGTAATGGGGTTGACGGTACTCATGAAAACTGAGTCAATTATATCAAATGTTTTTACCAACATTGAGTAGCTATACATTACTATTGAATCACTAATGTAAATAATATCTTTATCAAGATATACATTTATTTCCACAATTTAAAACAAAATATTTTACATGTAGCTTAAAGGTGCCACATATTAATACTTTTCAATGAGTTCATCAATCAAGTATTAAAATAATTGTTCTTCAAAAGATATCAGAACAAAATGAACAAATAAACAAAAGCTATTCAACCTGTCACAACACCATCTTCTTTAAAAAAGGAGTCTATGGCTTTACTAGAGGTGGACTTTTCCACTAGTATTTTTCATGCAGTTTTGTCACAGCTGGATATATTTTTGCACATTATGATGTATGGAAGATGCCCAGTTCTAAACCAACCTGGGAAATATACTATAACACCATGTGAAAAAACCACATGCCTTAATTTTGCAGATGAGTAGCTTAATTCTTCTGAAAAGTACTGTAAAATACCAGTGCAGAATCCTGCAAATATCATTTTGCGATGAAACCTACCTTGGTATCTTGACTCCAGTGATAACCAATAACAAATACTGTCCACAGGAGCACAATGTCAAAGAAATCTGAAGTTATCTCAGGCTTTTCATCACTCCACTAGAGCATGTTGTTACAGAATTGAAAAGTGCAAGTACACACTTTTTGAAATTTGATTAGAATTTCTTCTGTCTTCAGCACCACCAGCGTCTTCTGGTGTATTCTGTCTCTATTCTGTATGCCTTTTTTTTCTTGTATTGACTAGAAAAAAGTAAGGTGTTCTTTGGTGTTTTCTAACATGTAACTCAAATGTAATAACTACTCTATCAACCATGATTTCTTCATATAGATTCTTGTTCATAAATGAAGTGTTAGTCAATCAAAAATATCAAACAAAACTAATAATAAATGTTATAAATACTTCAAGTTATGAAGAAAAATCCTTTATGACAATAAAAACTCTTTTCTATGTTACTCACTGTCAGTCAGAAAGTTTCAGGAGTGATTCACTCTTGGTCTTCTCAGGGCATGATCTCATTTTGGCCATAGGCTTAGGGGATATAAAAGACATGCCACAGTCATTTAGACATGTATTTAGGAATGTATGTAGGAAGCAGTTTCTTTCCTCTGATGAACATGAGAATTTCAAGTTTTATGTAGTCCATTGCAGCTGGCCCAGAAAGTAATGATTCCACATAGACTTTAAATCTCCTAAGGAGATAATCACTTTTTAGTCCACTGCCAGCTATTTCCCTCTCTTCAGCTTCTGCTAGTACTTCATTTATGCTGAGGAACTACAAAAGAAGAAATGAGAGAAGAAATGGTTTTAAAGAAATATCTAAACGTACCTCACTACATATTTCGTTTTGAACTGGGCCAATTTATCTCTGATGGGTTTTAGCTTTTACAATCAGTAGTCAGGAAGGTTCACCGAAAGTGACTTTTTTTCTTGTAGTGCCACGAGTTGCTTCAGTGAGGGAACACCTTGGTTTAACCTTTTTTTTTCATATGTAATACTTATTTGAAGCTTTACTCTAATTACAGCGTTTTTCCTCTTTCAGATGTGATCTCAGGTAATAGTATCTCTGCAATTTCTTGGCTCTCTGTCAAGTCATTTGACAGCTAAGTTCCTAATATATCCAGGCTGGAATATAGGAAATACACTCCTCCTGATCTTTAATATGAGAATAACATTCTTTAATCAAGGTAGTTCAGCACAAATTAAATTTTAATGCCAACAAGTTGTGATTATGCTACCTTAGGAGAAGAGAATATTGAGCCTTTGGAGTACTCTTCATGCATAGCTTCTATATCTTTCTTTCAGGTTTTTTTTCCCAACTTAGTTAGCAGGTAAACTTTAACTCTGACCTGCCATGCCATTCTTGGAAAACAGGTACTTATTGTTCTCAAAAGTATTTGAAAGAAAAAAAAATGTAAAACATTTTGGAATCTCCATTTTTGTGCATATTCAAAACTTGAGTGGCCACAGCTCTGAGGAACCTGATGTTGCTCTAAGCAGGGGGTTGGACTGGATGATCTTCAGAGGTGCCTTCCTATCTTAGCCATTCTGTCAGCCTGTGGTATCGTTAAACTCTAAAAAGCTACAGAATTGCTAAGAGGAGCTTGTATAGATACAGTGTGTATGTGTGTATACGTATATATGTATGTGTGTGTGTATACATTTATATACATTAACTTCCAGCTACTAAAGAAGATAATTCTATAAATACCTAAGATTCATCTGTAAAGCTGAACCCCATTCAGTAGATTATTATAAATTGCAGTATTTGACATTTACTTCTGTTAAAAAAAATCTAAACTAGAGAAGGAAAATAAGGTAGATTTTTTTTTTAATAGATTTTACTATTCAAATCTTTTAATTCAGCTGTGGTAAATGTAAGTGACCAACCATACCACAAGGAAAATAAAGAATAGAAGAAAACTAAGCACAGTCAAAATATCCTTTCAAATTAACAAGTTACCAACCTTGGAATTACTTTTTCTTCTAAGACTCCTGCTAGCTTACACTGCAGCTCCTTCCAGTAGTTATACACACGTCAGAATAGGGATGGAGAGTGTCAATGTTATTCCAGAATTGACCATGGTCATCATGGTCGTTCTGCCCACTCTTGGAACAGATCCTGCTCTGCACAGTTAGATATCTGCATTTTCCTACTTGGGATTTTACGCTAAATTCTCAGTGCTGCTCAAGTCTTACAAGTGGACAAAGTATTTTTAAGGAAAACACTGGTAGAGTGATTCCAGTCCACGTGCGTTTTTTTTCCACGATGGGATGGGGCTGAGGAGACAGAAGAGTGAATAATCTTTTTCCAGTACAGTTTAGTGTCCCTGAGTTTCCTATCTCAGCTGCAACTGTTCGGAACCTAGATAAACTTTTGAATAATGCTCTTGCTCTTTGGGGGAAACTAGAGAGAAAGAAATCCTACAGAGAAGAAAAGGTCTGCCCTGCCCTGAACTCCTGAACAGGATACGTGGGTTGTGTATAAACAGAGTTCAGTTACTGCCAAATCTTCATTAAGAGTTAAAGAATACATACATTTTAAAAACAGCTTCTTAGGGTCTGTTACTGTAGTCACTAATATCCTCATTTCTATGACCTACGAAGATCAGTAGTATCTCTGTGAGGCTGTGATCATTTCTTCACAAGTTAAATCTTTGGTCATTGTTCCTGTGTTTACTGTGTTGGAGGTACTGGTCTTCTGCATCCTTTCCCCACTGTTTTCCCCTTATTTATGGATATTGCTGAAGGGAAATGTGGACTGTAATTAATAGAAATATACCAATTTATATCACTTTTACATGGGTTTTATTTTTATTTTGTTTTCTCAAAACCCTTTTTTTTCTTCAGCTTTAAAATCCAGTATCTCTTATACCCACCTCTTACAAACTTTTATACTCTGTCTTAACAGTTAATGTGTCAGAAACACACTGTGGAAGATTTTCAAAATTGTACAACTCAAAAAATTTCAATAGTAAAGCATATTTTCTCTAAGGAATGTTAAGCTTTAAGTGTTAAGCTTTAATTGATTCTGGATGGCTCTTTCAACCAGTCTTTTAAAGACCTGTTTAAGCTTCAGATGCCCTCTGAATTTATAGTACCAGTAAGTCACATAACAAGTCTTCAGAATATGGCCATGGTTCTGCAGTACAAATATGCAAGGTGTTAATCACCAAAGCAGTTTCTGAGCTCCCAAATGAAATATTGCTGAAGGATGGAACAAATACAGATTACCGATACTTTTGAGCAAGCTTTAATTTATAAATTTCATCTCTTTCCCCCAACTCGGTCGCTTCTTTTTTTTTTTTTTCTGGGCTTCCATCCAGACTTCACGTAGACTGCACCATCCCTACGAGTCTTCCTGGTCAGTTTAGTGAATATACTTAACCAATGACATGTCATTCACCACAATTTACAAGGGATTTTTTTTTTCCTTGTGTTTGAAGTAATTCTGCAGTCCTACAACCTCTCTCATTTACAAGGTAATGCTACAGTCTAAAAAATATAGGTCTACAATGTACTCTATCAAATGTGGGAAGAGCCTGCAAGGAGCCTTGCTATGATGCCACAGACACTATCTGCATCTGAAACTGAGGTGTTTGGGGAAACAGGTCACCAGGTTCTGCTGGTTCTTACTCTGATCCAATCACCAGATTTTAATACTTTTAATGTATATTTAAATATTTAAAGTATATTTAAATACTTTTAGTAACTTGAGAAGTTTTCTTGAGAAGACTGCAAAATAACAGTGTTATTTCACAAGATATTTGTTGTTTCCTTATTAACCCAACAAGTTGTGGTTTTTATTAATAAATAGTGCAGAACCTGTAATGTGGATTCTTACAAAAGCTTACCTTAGAAGTCAAAGTGTTACACAAATAAAAGGGGGTGGGGGACATACTATAAGGCTGTATTTTTAATGTGACATTCCAATTTCTTCAGCAAATCATAATTTTCAGTCCTTTTAAGTAAAGATGACCTAATTATCAACTAAGAGCAAATACTAAGATGATGACCGATGCCAAGTTTTATTGAAATACATTATTTTAATCCATGATGAAAGAGAGAAACAGAACAATTAAACCTCTTCCATAATCACTGCCATTAAGTACGTAATATTGCCATACTTTTGTCATATTGTGCTTTCAAATATTTAATTAGCCATCTGGAGAAAGGATAAAATGTGCAGTCTATTGTGCATTTTGTATTAATTCACATTTTGCTAATGACCCATAGATCACTAATTTATCATGGTAGACCTTGGAGCTTTAGTCATATGACTGAAAAACTATTGAGAGTCATGATGAGTATTGTAGGTGGTTTATCTCTATAAAACTAAAAACTAAAAAAGCCATAGAAATCAAGATCTGTAATGATTTTTATGAAATGGTTGCAAGATTAGTAGTTTTTGTGCATATTAGTAACATCCAGATGCTGAAGAATATTGAGAGTATGAAGTAGCTGATATACCACATTTATAACAAAACTAAAGAGATGAAAATAGAAACAACTTGGAAACTAACTGAAATAAAGGGAAAATACATGGCCTTTAAACAGGAAACAAAATCTCTTGATTTCCATTTGAAATTCAGGATTTTGGTTCATATTTCAGTGTGAGAGCTGCGATATGGGAAGACATGATAACAGCTTTTATTTCTCATATGAAATAAGAATGCAGATATATTTTTAGTGCCTATTAACACCAAGATCCTTTCTTATTTTTTTATGTCCTCATAATGGGAACTATTATTTTCTGTCCAGTTTGTAGTTGGGCAATGTATTCCAAAGTCCACTTTACATGAAAAAAATCTGTACTAAATGCCGTTCACGCTACAAGCCAAGCAAAGAAAGCATTCAGGTGATGGTAGTACTACTTCTGGTTCCCCCTTCACTGTCAGTGGGAAAGATTATCAGCTCCTCAAGGTCCTAAAGCATAGTAAGGGCTCAGTTTTAACATTAAAACTTAATCCCTTACCAACATCAGTGACAGACACCTTAGATGCAGCCAGCGGGCAGCCCAGTGCTGCCAGTCATCCCCTAAAATCCCCAACTGATGACATGGAAGTGATACTCCCACAATCTCTGGACAACCTGTGCCAGGGCTCAATTACTTTCACAGTAAAAAAGTGTTTCCTGATGTTTAGATGGACCCTCCTGTGTTTCAGTTTGTGCCCATTGCCTCTGTTCCTGTTGCTGGGCACCACTGAGAAGAGCCTGAGTCCGTCCTCTTTTCAACTTTGCTTCATGTATTTATATTCATTAACAAAATCCCCTCTGAGCCTTCTCTTCTCTAGGCTGAACAGTCACAGCTTTCTCAGCCTTTCCTCATACAAGAGATGCTCCAGTCCCTCCATCACCTTCCTGGAGCCCTTGTCACGCCTTGCCAGATTCCACTCCAGGTGGGCTTTGGCTTTCCTAACCGCATTTTTGCATGCTCAGACAGTGCCTCTATATAGTCTTGCCAGGCTGTCTATCCCTGCTTCCACCTTCTATATATGTCCTTTTTATGTTTCTGGTTTGCCAGGAGCTCCCTGTTCATCCATGCAGGCCTCCTGGCCTTTTGCCTGACTTCCTGCTTGTTGAGATGGACTGTTCTTGAGGTTGGAGTAAATGATCCTTGAATATCAACTAGTTTTCTTGACTGCTCTTCCCTCTAGGGCCCAAATGCTCCTGGGCACTAGAACCTCAATTATCTCTACTGTGAAACTGAGAGAATGCTCCCTGCCCTTCTTTTGTCTCTCCCAAAAACTCTTACCCATATTTTGGGAATTGTGTCAGGGAGCATTCCCGATACACAGAATGGAAATGATTGTCATATTTTGGAGGTCAACAGATTATGGATATATGCTCTTTCATGACAGGTGACTTCCATTTTGTCCACGCCACATTTCCTAGTCTAAGCACAGCAAATTAGAACTGCAAGTCAGGACCTAACATTCAGCTTGTAATATAATTACAAGTGAACTAATGAACCAGAGAGGAAAGAGCTGGAGAGATATGGGAAAACTATGTCTGTAGTCGCAATGACAAACTGTTAGTCTCCTTCAGTTTGTCTCAGACATTGTCTTACTTCTTAAAAGCCTCTGAGAAGAGCTACTTACTTTCATAGTAAAGAACAAACTTCAACCTCAGCCAGTGCATATCTTCTGACATATTTATTAGCACCATGTTTTTGATCTTCTGCTCCATCCACAGGTCAAGTTCAGTCGATTCATATTGGGAGTGACTGCAAATTCTATAAGTGACTATTTGAGTGCTTTCAGCTGCCTGGGTTCTGCAACTGGACAGAAGATGCTGCATATTTCTGTGTTGCTCCCACTCTGACAAAGGCTGTCAGCATCTTTCATGCAGGTGGACAGCAGGTCTCCACTGAGCTCCTAAATGGAAAGGATGCCAGCTAACTGGTGCACTTAATAGACCGTATAGATTCAACTTCTGTATACTTTCTGTGACACAGTAGATTTTTTTTTTAAATAAAATTTCATAATTTTTCTCCTACATTCATCAAAGCATTTAATATTTGCATTTAATATTATGCCACTACCTATCCTTGTGTGAAAAATTAAGGATGCTTGGCCTCAGGTAGCATACGCTATACTGATCTGTTTCTGCATTGAAAAACAATTCTGACATCCAGAGAACAGGGAACGACCTATGGATATTCTACAGTGGATCATGGCTTACCTTCCACCCCTGTAAGAGAAAAGGTTAATAGAGCTGTGTCTACCATGTAATTTATTTGTAATTTTTATATCTTTAAATGCAAATACACTTTCCACTCACCACTGTAACAAGTAATCGGAGCAACAGATAAACTCATTGTCTTGTAACACTTAAAGCTGTGTTACTTAATTAAACAGATTACTTTGTTTTTAACGTAAGTCCTACTCAAACAACACAGAGCGCAGCAATTATTGAAAACTACATGCAATTTATAAGGTGATCAGCGAGGGGATTTAAGAGTGCTCATATCCAGACCAAGCTTTCCGCAGACTGCAATCAAATTTTTGAAGTCAAACTTTTATTCTTGATTATTATCAGACTACATGGGCTAATTAATCTTTATTACTCTGCAAGGTTAATTTCTTCTCTGTCATACTTGAAGTATCAAGAGTCACACACTCACAAGACAAAATATAAAACATAAGTTAGTGTTCAGCATTGAAATTAAACTGTCTCCCATCCACACACGAAACCAGAACAATAAATATTAATTTATATTTGTACCAAGTAATAAACTAGAAATTGTGATAAGCAGTAAATATTATTCCATGGAAACACCGTTAAATGTACTATTCATATGTTACTTATTCCCAAGTATTTCCTAAAAGCTACTCAATTAATAGAGTCAGGTATCTAATTCTTAATGACTGCACAAATCACTCATTTACATTTACATCAAATATACAAAATAATCACTGTGTATCTCCTTCACACATTCACATTTAACAGGTATCTTTATGATCCATTAACCATTAAAGAGTGTCAGCTACTTGAGTAAAAGAAGGCTATATCATAATTCATCTACTTATATCAAACAGTAAAGTTCTTAATCAGATGCTCTATTTTTCTTGTTTGTATTTCTGCAAAACTGATGAAGGTTTTCAGTATGCTGGGGAACACCACTGAATTCAAAGGAGTAAAAGAATTCATTTAATCCAGCAATCAATTTGGTCCAAAACTGATTTCATTAAAGTCCTAAGTGACATTGATGACTTTCAATTCCCATTAAATTAAGTTTATGAAAATCCCTCAAGATTGTGCTTGTCCTACTCTCTCCCTTCATAATCTTTTAGCAGTAATCTGTTTTTTTTAAAGCTATAGCTGGCTTGCACATTGTGAAACCCACCCACGTATGTGTTCCGTAGGTATGGAAGCTGCAAAACCAACATTAACAAAAGCAGTATCTTACAAGTACCCAATCTGTGAGCAGAAAAAAGATCTGACACTCCTGGGCTACAGGAGCAGAACTTTCACCTTAAATTATTCTCCAGCTCCAGCTCTCGTTAGCTGTACATCTTATAGCATGTTGTTACACTGGTGCAATTTCAGGGACTTCTGCCTGTTGTTACGGAAGTGTGTTATGACATGTCAACACTAGTTGATTATATTACAGGACTGCAATGTGCTGGAAGTCTAGTCTTTCATTTATTCTCACAGTAGTTGCCTAATTGGTGGGAAGACCTATGTGTGAATTCTGCCCCTGATGAGTAAAGATCAGAACAAACATCCCCACTGTCACATCTCCATTACCTTATTAGCATTGCCATGCATGAGTCTAAACTAATTTTAATAAGCTCCCTAAAATGACAGGAATTTATTCATGCTTCTGTAGCTTCCAGGTCAGCCTCCTAATTTGAAGTCACCTGAGATTATTTTAACAAACTCAGGTGGGACCAACCCTTTTCACAACTTTTAGGACCAAACCACCATCGTTCATGCTTTTGAGACTTATGAGTGTATAGTATAATTAGGCTCTGAAAGGATCTCTTTTCCAAATATCTGATCTCAAACATTTGTATCAGTATAAGCTATAACTAAACGCCCTTTCACGTACAATAATTCTGATCTTCCCTTTTCTTATGTATGTTTTACTTAAGAAAGAATTCACTAGATTTTTATGTTCACAGAAACAAATCTATCAGCTGTCATTTCAAGCACTGATTGCAATCAGATGGAAAAATTTGCGCTTTCTTCAAACAAACTAGATGAATCTCCAAATCTGGGACAGGTTAAATACAAATGATGGGTGTACCTCCTAGTGTTTTGTTTGGTTTTCATATTTAAATTACCTTGTATTACCATCAAGTCTTCACCTCTCTCTTTTTTTTTTCCTTTTTGTTTTTTTTAATAGGGAAAACAGTGTCTTTGTCTTCATTCCAGAGTCTGATCCCATGAGATATGAGTGAGTTCCCGTTTATTAGATCCCTGCCACAAATGTATCCAGTAACTTTCCTTTGAATCTCACTCTTCTGTCTTAATATGTAGATCCGGACCATTCAGTGAGCTAGTTGTGGGCTGAATGTCTTCATATAAGAAACCCTATGAGTCTCACATATGTTCATGCATTCATTTGCAGGATTTCCTGATATAAAATTTCCATTAGAGACTAAGCACACAATTTGAGGAAATAAGTTGGTTCAAACCACCGAGGGAAGCTGCATAATGTTGGTCAGTGCTGGTCCATTGTCTGGTATGACACTAATTAATTTTGTATTTTCCCTTCCTGGAAAACTGCAGTTGTTCTGGAAATACGAGGAAGTCAGAAATTTGAAGTGGTAAAAACAGAATGGGCTAAAAATAAGACAAGAGAGAAGGAAACAAGAAAAAAAATAATTAAAGTATCTGTTCTTAAGTGAGGCAACTCAGAATGTGAAGGGGCCGGTTTCCAACAACAGTTGTTTCTCCTATACTGCCAATCAATGCCAAAATGTGATACAAGTCACAAAGCGGAGAATTCAAGGCAAATTACTTTGAATGCTCATTTAGCATCATTTAGTCATTTATTGATAGGAATGATAGAATGGAATTAACAGAGCCACTGAAATGGAAGATGAAATGCAAATTATGTTCCAGTCAACCATGGGGTTTGATATCAAGGAGCAATTACAAACTGTATACTTAAGAACTAGCAACCTAAACCAATTAAGACACTATAAACTTGTACTGTATTATTAGATATAGTAAGCAGATGATAAAATCAACTCCTACACAGATCAGTCACACAACCCAGATTCAGATGTATTCATTTCCAGTTTTTTACCTACTGTCATTATGCATGCTAGTAAATAAACTGTAACTCTGTACATGATTTACTTCCAGACTATTAAGTGGTCACTGTGAGTTTTTCATTGCTCATAAAAACTTTTATTTGTAATAAAAACTAGCTGGTTTTGGCATAACTCCTTCACATTTCCAATATGCAGAGGAGGTTGGGGACGAATATCTTTTTAAAAGCTGGATTTACACTGATCTGATTTGCAAAGGTCAAATTCTGGTACCATAATTTATGCTGAATGCATCTCCCTTTCAAAGTGCTAAGTTGTTTACTAAAGCACTTTTTCCACATGTCCTGGGTTCAGAAATTTTCACCAGTTCAATAAAACAGATAAGCACATGGTTAATGCTATGTATATATCTAAAACCACCAGTTTGCGTAGACTTCAACTTTAAGAAACAGCCTAAATATTTTGCTGAATAAAAATAACTAAAAATATATTTAGATATTTTCTTGTATTTCATCGTATGTAAGAGTGAGAAAAATATAAAAATATTTTAACATTTAGCCACATATATATAATTATTTCAACTGCACACTGTGCTAATTATTCCTTACATGGGAGTTGGATTGAAACACTAAAATCAATAAACCAAATTGCTGTCTGCTATAACTCCATTGACCTCAATAGAATTAAAACAGGGTTCAGTCTGGCCTTTGTATCCACATAGGATATTAAAAGCATATTATGCCAACAGTAGCTCCATAGATGGAAATGAGAAAATGAAATCCTAAAGTTCTAACATCTACTCCATCTACTCCACAGTATTTCAAGTGTGTGTGTGAGCATGTATGTGAATGTCTCTGTGTGCCTGTGCGTATAATTACAGAGCTTATTGAAATATTCTATATCACAGGTGTCCAGTCAAATTTCTGGGGAGACTGTCAAGCATTGCAGTATATCAGCAGTAAGTTACAAATAAATGCACTTACACCCTCTATCTCCTCCTACCAAAGTATAGCGCTTTCTTCCACTTTTCCATACAAACTCCTATAGCAACAGCTTCAGGTTTTCTGCACATGCCACTTTGGTAGCCGGATTTGCAGAATATAACACGTACAGTAGCTAGAGAAAGGGACTGGCCGATGAGCTCAGACTTACCTGAGTTTTGACTGAAGAACCTGCTCCATAAATGAAAAATCATGTGAGCTGGAGGTTGTGCCTTGCTCAAGACTGGTCTAGATTTTCAAAGGCATAGTTAGGTTAGACTATTCCTGAAAGTCCTGAAGGAATGTACATTTAACTTTCCCTGTATGTTAACTTTACCCCTGTGTGTTCTATTTAATGCTTTTTTGTTAACACATTTTGTTAAAGAACCATAAATATAAAATAAAAAAATAAGTGCTTTTGCCCTTTTAGGTCTTGGGAAATCAGGCTACAAGATTGCACTCTGCGTACATGTGTATGTGCATAAACATCTTTCTTCCCTAATGCTATTTTAACACCTAGGGAAATGTCAGGCAAACTTGAAAGAGATAAGGGCTAAAAGGATATCAGACATTACACATAAGAAGATAGAAGAGGGAGATCCTATTAATGCCACTCTGCAGCAAAGCCTTCATTGTGAAACTAGATCTCTATTAGAAATCAGAGACCCTAAAAAGCCCTCCAGAACCCAACTCACTGGACACATTAATTCCATTGTTCACTAGTGGACCACGTGGCCTTTTTCTCTATGTAGCTTGCTGTTCCATTACTTTCTGATTGCTTTAACATTTTTGGTTTTGAAGGGAAGCAAAGGAAGTATAAAAGTTTCCTAAAGTCTATAGGTTGCTTTTGCTGAACTTTGAAATTCACACTTTACCAAAATCAGAAAAGTAAAGTGGGAGTATCTCTTTGCCTTTCCTGCTATATTTTTGTGGGGTTTATGCAACACCAGGTTAGCAGGGAAGCTACACACCTTATTTTTAATACTTCTAGGCAGGAAATGGGGATAAACAGAATTTTTCAAATTTGATTCATGGGAGTAGTGGGTAGCAAAAAGTGGGAAAAGAATTCCTTCTTTTGTTGAATTATGCTGTTGTTAATTTTTAATAACTTTTCAAGAGTCTAGTGCAACTGTAACCTCATTCAAGATTTTTTTTTAAAACTATCAATCTCTACTCGACATAGAAAATCTGTCTGGCTGCCACTTCTCAAAATAAGTGGGATGAAAAGTCCCAAAACTAACTTACAATGAAGGAACCAAGTGTGTTTTTCTACTAAAATATTCATTTTAAAAGGAGGGAAAAAAAGCCAAAAAGCCACTCCCTTCAGTTCACATCAAATTATTTAATGAATTGTTAGTTCTGGAAACACAGAAGCAACATTTGAAAAAACTGATGAAGGTATTTCAGAGAAATTCTGATTTGTATGATCTACTGAGCTCCTGAAGAATTCTAAATTGTAAGTTTACTAACAAAAACAATTGGAAAGTTTTTGTATCACGATTTTTTTCCCTATTTTTGACTCAATGATTTTTAAAAAGGCTTAAAGAAAATTCTGTTGTGTTGACCTTGGCTGGCCATGAGATGCCCACATGTGACTCTCTCACTCCCCCACCCTCAGCAGAACATGGGGAGAAAATAAGATGAAAAATGAGTGGGTTGAGATAAAGACAGTTTAATGAAGAATGTTACACATGGAAGCAAAGGAAAGCAAAAAGATTTATTCTCTACTTTCCATCAGCAGGCAATGTCCAGACACTTCCTGTGAAGAAGGGCCCCATTGCATGTAGCGGTTGCTTCGCAAGACAAACTTCTTATTAACTAATGCTCCCCTTCCCCCTTTCTCTTATCTTTTATTGATAAGAATGATGTTATATGGTATGGAATATCTCTTTGGTCAGTTTGGGTCAGCTGTCCTGGCTATGTTCCCTCCCAACCCCTTGCCCACCCCCAAACTAATGGTGTTTTTGGGGCACTGGAGAGACAGCCTTGATGCTGTGAGAGCACTGCTCAGCAATAGCCAAAACAGCGGCATGTTATCAACACCACTCTAGCAACAAGTACAAAGCACAGCACTACATGGGCTGTTGCAGGGAAAGTTAACTCCATCCCAGCTAGATCCAATATAAAAATTTTGTCAGAAACAAACTGAAATAAATAATTATGAAATATTTCCAGTAACAGACTATTTCAGGAAAAAAAATCACGTTGAAGAAAATTAATATTTAGAACTGTAATTATACATTAGGATGTGCAATTTCAAGCCTTCAAAATATTACTGCCAGCAATAAAAACTGTTAGCTAAAAGTATGATATTTTTAAATACATCAATTGCCACATAATGTCTGCATGACTTTTTAGAGGTCCTTTAAGTACAATGGACTTCTTGATCATAAGCACTGATCTGCATCTCATTCAAGCAAGGAAATATTCATTGCGGAAGAGAAACGAATACTTTCTCCAGAAAAACAAAAAAACAAACAAACCTCTAAACAATACAGTATTAAAATATATTGCGGTATTTATCACAACACTTATTTTCTATTTATACCTAGATGAATACATATAGACAAGCTATTTTTGTCCCAAACACCTCATCCAACATTTGCACTAACACTAAATGTAGCACAGGTGCAGAGTCCTGAGATTTATTTCTGATGCCCCTGTGCTGAGGAATGCTGAGTAATATGCCAATAGTACAGTACAGTAATTTCAACTTTTTTAATAATTAGAGAGGGAGATTTACAAAATTTCATTCTTCTCTGATGGTTTCATCTTTATTTACAGTCAGCAAATCATCTTTATGGGATTTCTCATACCCCAGTTTTTTCAATTTCATGGAATTCTTTCATGTAATGGAAACGAGCAACACAAGGTTTTAACTCTGATATTCTTATCATCAGCAAATTGTGTCCCTTAAAAGTTACGATAGTTCTGAGAAGGTCATCAGAAAAATTCTAGGGTGAAAGTTTCTGCAGCTTAAGCATATTTTGCCGTTCTACTTCCCCCAATCATTAATATACACAAGAAGTCACCTTCCTCTTTTCAGTCTCACGCTGATTTACCATTTCACCAAGAGATCAGAGGAGAGAACTTTTTATCCTGTAAAGCTTAAAGCCATAAAATCATACAGTGGATTGTTTTAGCTGCTGTACATTGTAACAGCTATAGTACAATGTATTGGTTTTGCAATATTAGATCTGTTATATATTTTATAAAGACAGACTACATTTACTGTATATTCAATATTTTGTGTTAGCTGCAAGAGTTAAATAAATTTAAACAGCCCAAAGGTTCTTCATCAGATATTTTACTGAAATTAAACTCACTGAACTGAGAAAATATTCTAAACTAACGATCTCTGTTGTTTTCTGACATAAATAAATGGGTGCAGAGGGAGGAGTCTTTTGAGGATCAGGAATTGCATTATCATTGCACAGAGAAAAAGTTGAGTGTCTGAGCCCACATTTGCACCTGTGGACTGAATTTTGTGTTTCCTATTCTGGTACCATGTCATCAACATACCTTTCAATTCCGTATGCAGAAGGGAAAAAGAAAAAAAATAATAACATGGTGCTAACTATTCCCCACATAATCAGAAATCTTTATCATCCTTGGAGAGCATCCATCCGGCTATCTTCTATTACCTATCCACCCCAGAGCCAAGTCCTGTGAGCAGGGATGAACTCAAATATGCTTTTGTGAATATTTTGCATCTGCAATTTAGTAATTTTATTCTTCACCATTGTCTCCCTCGGAGCATCAGGCAGGATCCAGATGCCTGGATGGAGGCAAGTCTGATCATTTCTGGAGTCCCAAAACAGTACCAGTTTGCTAGTCTGGGCAAGGTATGACATTTTGCCTAACTGTTGGATCTGAGTGGAAGTAGTGGGGGGGATCGACGCTACACAACTTAGGTATTAACATAGCCTCCCAAATCTCCCAGCTAATTTCCCTAGGTCTCTATGTGAGCAATAGGGAAATAGTCTTTTCAGTTGAACAATTTCAGACTGTTTAAGTTTCTGCTCCAAATTGCCCTCTGGGAAAATTCTTTGGAGAGAGACAATTCAGACCAGAGACATTAGCTGCATAATACTGATATCGCACATGCCAAAATAGAGTGGGAAGACAGCTGTGACAGAAATAAATGGGACATAACTGTAAGTCTCACTTCCTTTCACTAGCAAAAATCCCAACTCAGCTCAGCTTTTTCCAATGAACAGGTAAAGGAACTAAAGCAAACTATATTTCCTCCTCTTATTCTTCTCTTGTCCCCCTGGTTTAGTGTCCTGCTTTATCTAAGGTTTTTTTTTTTTTTTTTTTTTTTTTAAAAGAAGTCTTTTTGTGCTCATAGAGAGAGTCAAAATTAAAAGAGTGAAATTAAAGCAAAGCACATTCATGATCTGGGGTGTTTGTCTTCTGTTGACCTCTATGTGTTATGTAGGACTGAAGGTATCTTGTGGACACCTTGAATATGAAGCTGGTAAGGAAATGGATGGTTGAAGACTAATGGAAGGTGTTGACAGAGTGAAGCAAGTAACGGCAGAGTAAGAACTGGATATTGCAGTCAGGGATCAATGATGTGTAATTTAGAGATGAAAGAAAAACTGCAGAGTTGAAAATCAGCCTACAATGTTTCAGTCTTTCCTGTGGTGAGGCAATACACCACAGATATCTCTGACCCTGTCACAACCCTCACATTTCTGTTCAGAGAAAAATTTCTAAATGCCAGTTTCGGTCATTAGTCTTTTGCATGGAGCCGTACTGTGGATTAAAGGATACATGGGTGCATTAACCATATAAACCATTGTTAGTTTGCAATAGGCCTTTCATCCAAAAGCATAAGATGTTCTTTCTTCTCCATGGAAACTTCCTATTCCCTGAAGAGTCATTTTAACCTCAGAAACGCCACAGATCAAAACTTTCATCTCCGATATATTACCTTGGACAAGGATTCTGGGTATCAGTAGGAACTGATGGCTGGTCTAAGGGCACATTATATTGTACAACTCCTTTAATAATCATGTCAGTGTTGCAAAACTTTCAATCTAATAGCTTATGCATTGATGCTTCATGGTCTGCATGAAGGTAGCATTTGTTGCCATAGGAATATATCAGGTCCCCCATCTACCTTTTCATTTTTAGTACAGAGTGGGTTGTTTGTTTGGGGGTTTGTTTTTTTTTTTTTGTGCAACTATGACAAAAACACAGGTATATAACAGTGAAAACTACTTTACTTTCAAAACAAACAACAAAACCTTTGAAAAATATTTAATTAACTCTGTAAACTTGGTAAACATATTTTGCTTTTTCTGAGTCACATTCTCTCAAAACAATGGGGGATGATGTAAATTAAAAGGATGATTTCACAGTCAATAGACCTGTATGAAAATACAGGGATTAGTGTGAAGATAACAGTTTCTCTTCCTCAAATTATTCAGTCATAATAAAAACTTCTGTTTACCTTTTGGACAGAGCTAAAAAAACCTGAAATTTATTAAACACCAAATTAAAAGGACTCATCAATAGAAGTAATAATAAAGGTAACAGAACAATTATTTTTAGACTGATTCCTTAAGACTTTGAAAGTACAGTAGTAGTGCTCATTTTGTGAAACAGTTTCATTAATTTTATTAGGTGAAATCACTCATAGAATCTTTTATTAAAATATTTCCTACAAAACTGTGTGAGGAAACTAAAGATTATTCATTTGTGAAAATGTGAAAGTAATAAATTATTACATAGGCAGTTGCTGACAAGGTCAAAAATACGCCTCTGTTTTGACATGAACACATAATGATACTGACTCCAAGTGAGTGAGCTGGAAACCACAGCCCAATCATGCAGTTTGTATCCATCAAAATAATTAATTCCACACAGCAGTTTTCATCATGGTTTATGTTGGAAGTTTAAGCGCTGCAGGGTCATAACTCTCTGCATACACCTAAAAGTGGACGGAAGTGTCCCATGGGATCCTCCCTGCCCAGAATCATCTCACACCTCCTCTCCTTTACTGAAAAGCATTGTCCCTTTGCCCAGATGCATTCCCCCACCTCCAAACAGCTTCAGAGTCCTTCACAAGGGTCTGGCCAAGATACAACCAACCACTTCAAGCAACTGACATCCAAAAGCCCCAATCCAGGACCAAAATTCTTACGAAGGAGAAGAGGTGTCCCTGTGCCCACATTACACCAGCTCTGTGTTAGCCAGGTGGAGCGTGACAGAGGTGAGTGGTGAGATGTGGGGTGGACTGAAGTTACTTACTGAGGCAGAGCTGCACAGGATGGGTTGAATCTGCCTGAACTGCAGCAGAGAGGACACTGCAGGGTTGTAAAGGATGATTCAATGGGAGATTGAGCATTTAAAGAGGCAGCCTGGAGAGATAAAGAGGGATGGGCAGGAGGCCGAGGTGAGGTGAGGCTGGAATTAAAGCTGAGGACAGAAGCAGCAGACTGCTGTGAAGTAGCTGAAGAAAGTCTCAGCAAATAACAGATTTAAAAAACAGAACTTGTCCCATTGTAGGTCAAAAAAGTAGGAAGAGGTGTGGGGAGAGGTTATGTATGTCCAGAAGTCCCATTTAATTGCCCATGCTCCCATTTGAATAACTTCACAGAGAAAGTCTTCACTCAAGTGTCTCTTTTCCTGTTCCCCAGAGAGGTCTGTGCCAAGTCCTTCTATAGTGTCTCAGGGTGATTTTTAGTCCTTCCAGTGAACAAAGTGTGAACGCAGTCAAAGATTTGTTATTTCTTATAATATATGTACTGTAGAGACAGCTGAATAAACCGATATATAAATTCTGTCTTTTAGGATTTTCTTCTGAGTTCAGCCAAACAGACAGAAGTATCTGTAAATTCTGTAAAACTCTGTATTTGGCTCGTAAGAAACACAGTTTGAATGTCTTTTTATAGAGATTTTGGTTTTGAGGGGTAAGGGTCAACTGGCTGTCCTGGAGGTGGATTTTATTATTTTTTGGATGAGTATTGTATGAAATCAAAATATTAATAAAAAGTTTAAGCTTCTTTCTTATGGAAAATACGTTCTTAAAATTGGTTTTTTGACATCCGCAAGTTATCTTGCAAGTCGTGCATATTATGCATACCACACTTTTTTAAGATTTTGAATGTTCTGTGAGTCAGTCTTCTTTGTTAGGAGCACAAACTATATTAATATTTTCTAAACTAAGCAGTCCCACCAAAGTTTCTATTTTTCACCCTTTTTTTTTACAAGTAGATTGACATGAGATCACCATGATCTTACAAACTCAACAGAGTTAATAGGTTGGTTTTGTTTTTTTTCTGTAAGAATTATCTCATAACACTCTGAAGTTCTTGATAGATATTAAAATTTCTGTTATTTCTGTAATATCAATATCTCTCCCAGATTTTCCATTATATGTGTTAGCAGATTTCCTCCAGGTACCTAACAGGTACTCCAAACTTTTTGGGTATTCTTATGAATATGCCAAAAAGTTTTTAACAAAATAATTTCCTGGTCCCTTCTGTTTTGTAAGGACAGAGAGGGTTTTGTTATATTTACTTCTGGAAGTAAGCATGGCAAGCTAACAGATAAATAATGATCTTTTCAGATAATTTATTTTGGTTTGGGCAAGTTTTATGAATAGTCTACTACTATGAAGTACATTTTTCAGTTCAGAGAGAATATGAATTTGACCTCTGTTCTGAAAAGTAATATCCTCCCTGTTCTGTAAATATTCCAGTGAGCCTGAAGATTTTATTTCTCTGTGTGTTTATTTTGAACAAGTCTCTTTGATCCAACAGGATTAGTATTTTTAGCTCATATAAGTGCCAAATTACACATATTTTTCACACTCCTTTATGTGATGTAAAGGTCGAGCAGCAGTACCTGAGAGTTCAACAAAGTAAGAAACCCTAAGAGCAACTAGCTTTCAAGGGATATTGCCAGTGGCTTATTTGATGGAGAAAATTTGCACTTTTTTTTTCTTTAATGCTTTGAGACAGCACTTCTCTGAGAATTTCAGTTCCCAAAAGCAGGCTGTACTGTGGTGGAATTCAAATTATTTTAAAATTTTCCTGTGCAGTTTTAAATATGTGTAGGCAATGTTTACACTGTCCTATTGTACTGGGTTTGGCTGGCATAGAGTTAAACTTCTTCACACTGACTGGTATGGGGCTATGTTTTGAATTTGTGACCAAAATAGTCACTGCTCAGCACCGTTTACAGAGCATCAAGGTCCTTTCTGCTCCTCACACAACCCCACCAGTGAGTGGGCTGGGGTTGCACAAGAAGTTGGGAGGGGACCCAGCCGGGACAGCTGAACCCAACTGGCCAAAGGGATATCCCATACTGTATGACGTCGTCCTCAGCAATAAAAGGTGTGCATTGAAGGCTGGCCAGGGCTGCCGTTGTTCAGAATTTGGCTGATCATTGGTTGGTTGGTAATGAGTAATTGGGGGTTTTTTCTTCATCCCTTGTTCTTGTTTTTGTTGTTGGGGTTTTGTTGGGGTTGCTGTTTTCTTTTTTCTTTTTTTTTTTTTTAATTGCTAAACTGTCTTTATCTCAACACACAAGTTTTGACACTTTTATCCTTACAATTCTCTCCCCTCTCCCACTGGAGGCGTGTGCGAGTGGCTGTGTGTGGCTTACCTGCCTACCAGGGTTAAACCACAAGATGTCCATTAACAAAAATGTTGACCACACAGACTTATTTTGAGGCTGAATCCATAGGCATACAGAGGGTAATTTTCAGGGCCCTGCCTGGAAAAAGCAATTAGCTTTTTACAATGGGAAATACTATATTGTAACCTATGCAACACATTCACATCTGAGGAAGAAAGGTGTAGTTTCAGGGAAGAATTTAAAGAGACGTAGTTCCCAAAAGGCTTGCCATTGCACAGTGGGGTAAAAAGCAGACCTTATTAAATAGAAAAAAAGGTCTGGAAAGCTATATGTCATTACCCTCTTCTTCCCATGTGAACCTATGAGCTTTTCTAAGTTATCCTGGGCCGGTAAGGACACCAGTTCATAAGTCACAGACAAGGAGAAGTTTGGCTGATGCATCTTCAGCCATCCCTCTTTCTTCTTTTCTCTACTAGAAGCAGAATATATCACAACATTAGCTCTCCAGTCACTGCAGGTTTAGTCCTTCTTTGGGTGATTCTTTTCCAGACTCAAAAAAAGGCCTTGATGTAGAGGTCATGTTGACAGTACAGCAAAAGCAAGCAAGAGAAATGAAGTATCTGGACCCTTGTGTTGTAGGTGAACATAACTTTAGGTGTTGTGTGGAATTCAAAATTTGGAAACAAGCTGCTGTTCAAATTATTTCATTTTTTTACCTAGTCTGAGCTGATGCAACAGTGTTGTGATTCATTACTTTCTCAAAGGATACCTTTCGTCCCTGTGACTGCCTTGGAGATAAAAGAAAAATGCCTGCTGTTGGTTTCAGAAGCTTTGTCACTACCTGTAACAACAACAACAGTGTCTCATAGATGCAAGATTAATACAGGAGACATAAATCTCAAAAGATGGTATTTGGTTTAAATGACATTTCCAGAGACTGGTTTTCAAACCATGTTTCTCAAGGCTTTCTCCTCCCTGCTCCGCTTCCCTTTCTCCCAGTCTTCTTACTGGTTACAGTCATCTCTTTTCCATCTTCTGGCCTTTTACAGGATAGCTGCTCCTTCCAAGCCATAGGCAAGCCACGGCAATATGTCATGTTAAAGTTGCTGTGTCACGAGAGAGTTTTAGCACTCACTTTTCTACTCTATGGTTACCCAGTGTGTTTATTTAGCTGCCTTGTGTCTGGAAATACATACATAGCCATGCACGCATGATCTGTTTGGAAACATTTTGAATTCAGAACAGAATACAATACCTAGTGGTCCAAAATGGTGAATTCTTCCCTTACAGAACAACAGCTGACGAAGGATGTTTCAGGATGATTTTTTAAAAAATAAATTAGTTTCAGCATTCAAACTTACCGCTAACTTAATGTAAATTAATGCATAGTACCGTACATATATATACTACTCTCTACTGTAGCTAGTATCAGGGGAAAATTCTCTTGTTTGGCAGTTTCCTCCATGGAGTTTCAGTACTCTGGCTCAGCACTGAGAAGGAACAGGTCGAGGAGGATTCTCATTTCTGTTAGTATTTGAGTATTTGAACTGTTGCTTTTGATCCAGAATTTTGTTCACATTACTGATATCTCTTGAGGAGAAGAGACAAGATTAAGTGAGTTACTTGTATTTGGAAACAAAAGGTTCTTCTAACTGGGTTGCAGAGTCTATATAAAGAAACCTACTAAAACATTTGGGAGATCCTGAGCCTGGCTGCGTGCTCCAGACGCAGCATTATTCCAGCACAGGATGAGTCTTGGGATTTCAGCAACACACACACCGACACCATGGTTCACACAAAAGAGGAACTCCCTCAAACACACCCTGCAACTAAACTAAGGGTGGTAATAGGCACAGAGCTTGACCAATGCAACCAAGAGAAACTGGGAAGGGTTACAGAGAATATGTGCTCATGCACATTCCATCTCTCAGCAGAATTATCCAGTTGCATGACGACAAGTGGAAGGGTCACTACACACCTTTCAGCTCTCTACACTTTTTTAAATTTAAAAAGATGTGAAATTTCTGTGTTGTCCTTTGCACAGTGATATTGAAAATCTGGAATGTATATTAGCTGGCTTGACACTTCCCTCATGATATCTGAGTTTTCCTGAAAACACGTACACTCAAATGTAGCTACTTTGATTCAGCAATTTATGTGGGTTTTTGCATTAAGCAATGTGGAGTAGCCATGCAAGTCCATTCATGTCTACTTCAAGACCTTTTTGTCCAGGCTTTTAATTCCTTCTTTTTAGAGAAAGACCTCTAATTTATGGTAGCCATATATTTGTCAGAAAGCCAAGAAAATCTCATCTATTTTAGATGTAATGTCTGTACAATACACCTTATTCAGAGCAGGTTGAATTCAAACTAAAAAAAGAAAAAGGATAAATTATAAATCTGAGTGCAATGTGACATCAAACCCAGAAGCTTATTTCCTTACACCTTTATAATTAATGCTCAATTCTTTGACTCTTTTCAATTCAAAAACTCTCAACTGTTAAGAGATTTAATGATGCCTCATAATTTACAGCATGCTACACTGTTAATGTTCACTGATTATTTAACTGGAAAAAGCACATCTTTAATTTATATGATTTATCACCATCATTTTTTAAAATAAGCATTCACAATTGATCTTTTTTCTGTTTCGCATAAAACCATTATAGGGTACTAAAACTACTGAACAGTATGGATATTTTAAAGAGTGTCGTGTTTATAAAATATCTGTATTTCTATCTGAATGACCAAAAAGTTTTATGATTCATGTCTAAGATGAGTATCTTCAAAGATTTCATGAATATTTATGGTGAGAGATAGCTAGCAATAATAGCACTCACATACAGAGAAAATTTTTTGTGATGTATTAAAAAAAAAGTCCACAAGAAAAATTGTGCAACATGGTGGACTTTATCCTGTGTCATGAAGGTTGAAAGCAGAAGAGCTTGAAAAAGATCACCCAACAACTCTTGTCTCTCTCCTCACTAAGCTGGATTCAAACCATATTAAATTCCTATATTGAATCTCCAAATCCTGTTGAAATCAGTACAAAAAACTTCACATCAAACTCATGACCTCTTCTTAGCCATTCACTACATGTGGCAGATATCTAAAATAGATTTTAAAACATGAGGCTACCATGGTCAAACGAGCAATGAAGCAAGATGCCGTTTGCCTCCTTGGGCTAGGGACCTGATGCTGTATTATGTGTGTACAGATGCACACGAGTAGAAGTGCAATGAGCACAGCTTGGCCTCCTCAGTGCACAAAATCTATGCAGCCACACCAAAATGCCTTGTTGGGAGGGTCTCCCTAGCAAGGACTTCCATCTCAATTTGTGTATCCGACACTCATCTAGTTCTTATGAGTTTGAAGCCCCTTCCTCTACTGATTTTAAATTAATGATGCTGTTTAAATGCTATCCATGTCACACCAAGCTTTTATTAACACCAAATTTCAAAGCTGCAGGCATAAATTCCCATGATTTTCTGGAGATTTGAAAAGTTTTTCCGTGATTACAGGGGGTTACTAATTCACAGATGCAAGTTTTGGCACAGCTTCTCAAGAACTAGTCAGTAATGCATGGCAGTCAGGTGTATCACTTTCTGAAACCTAAGACATGATGAGAGGAGTTCCTTCCTGCAAGAAGAGCTGCTCATGAACAGAGCAGTGCCTGTGCTCCAGAGGAGGTCCAGGAGGAGCACAGGTGGGGAGACTGAATGGAGACTGCAGTGCTGGATGGCAAACAGGGGGAGCAGAACTGTCCAAGATGAAGGGCAGCTTTCAAAGCGCTGTGCCAAGAACCTGCAATGCAGCTACAGTGGCAAGGGATCAGAACCCAAGGGTCTGACCTCTTAAAATGTGGCAAGTACAGTGGTCTCTGGAGTTGGACAGTGCCTGGGTCATCCAGGACAATAAGAAACCAAATTGATGTGGGAAATACTACAGTGGAGAATAATATGTTCTCTCAGTGGGCAAAGAAGGGATTGATTTCTCTGGTGTTTTCAAGCAGAAAATACCCAACTAGTTAACTTGTGCACGTGATAGGACAGTAAAGAGGCAGAAGTTGATATAATTGCCTGAGACAAAGGGAAAAGAAAAAGCCATTCACAAAATCCACTGCATAAGCCCACCAGCACTATCTAACCTAAAGGCTTCATTATCTAGAAGAGGTCCTTAGAGTTGGTGAACTCTTCCCTTCAGAATTTGATAACCACTTGTCCTTACCAAGCTTGCAAAACAAGAAAAAGTACAGAGAAGAAGTCTCCTGAGTTTAGAGGAAAGAAGATCACAAGCACATAAAAAAGCAGGAACTTAGAAACTGTTTGTGGAAGCATGGTATGAAAGGTCAGAGGTCTGTATGGCAGCAAAGAGGACTGGGCTCCGAGTTAAACACAGCACAAAGGGCAGTCAGCAGCTACTGTAAGGCAAGAGATGGTCCTGAGAGGGGAGCACATTGCTGATTGAATCCACCCAGGGAAAGATTCAATAGCTATATTTCAAAAGTTAATTCATCAAAATGGGAGTGAAAAAAGGAGAGTGACTAGCAGGAGAACAAAGCAAGAAGATGGGAAGAGTTTCAACAGTCTCTGTACAAAGACATAATGTAGTAAGTCTGTGGAAGAAGTTTGTGCTGGGGATGCATGGTATTCAGTGCTGTCATCCAGCAGTGGGTACTAGAGTTAGAAAATATAGGCATGAAAGAACACAGCAGAAGCACAGGTCATGAGATGTTTTACAACATACTGGTTTTGTGAAGGGTGGGAGGATGTGGCCATGGATAGAGAAAAGCAGCAAGCAAGAAAAGGCAAATGGGACGTTAATAGCTAGAGAGAATATGGCAGAGGAAGAAGAAATTGTCTGTCCTCTTGGCAAAGTGGAAAGCCAGTGCAGGACAGACCCTGGAAAGTCTGCTGCAGGAAGGAACAGGGGCAGTGAAGGGAAGGGAGGGAAAGACCTGCTGTACGAGGGCAAAAATGGCATTAGCAAACTCCTGTCAAAGGAAATAATAGAAACATACCTAGAGGGGAAAAAGCCCATTGCTGAAAATCTGGAAGTACAAGACACACAGACAGCTGGGGAGAACATAAGGAAGAGAAAGAAGCTGCTACTGTCACTTTGGAAGAGCAGTAGTGTCACTTAAAAGAGCAGTAGTGTCACTTAGAAAATGAGCACTGTCAGTGTCGGGGGTGGAGGGGGCCAAGATCAGTAGAGTTTCTGCTCTGAAAACTAACTGGATTGTTGTAACCTGTAACTTTCCCAGTGCTCCACATTTAAGAATTCAGACATAGCTGCTGGGGGGAGAGCATGCTGCTACTAAGATAAAATAGTCTACACTTGCTGCTCTTCTTTGAAGAACAGAGTTCTGCTGAAGAAGGAGGGGTACTGGTTACTGAGGACCATCAGTAATAAAAAGATAACTACCCTTAGTTTCCCAAAATTTCAGCATATAAATTTTCTGACAGTCCTATTCCTTGCCAAATCAGGGGTGATGTTCTCAAGGGCTAGGGGATAAGATAATCCCCTTTACCAGGCCCTTGGGTGGTCTCATCCCACCCCTCAGCACCTGAAGGATGCATTACACGTATGCCTCTTGAATCCACTGTCTCCTTGCGGAGGCAAGTGGTCGAGGAGAGACTGCAGCTGCAACAGTTGTCCGATCATGTATTTTCAATCTCCTCTTCCACAGGGGACTCTGAGAAGGAAAGAAAATTATAATTTAACAGTTCTAGACTACAAGAGAGAGGACATAATGTAGGGGTCTGTAGCTGGGTGCTATTTCCCAGGCATTTAGAAGAAGCTCAAGGATGAAGATCTCAGTGGGGCAGTGGGAATGCTGGATTAGCTTGTTCAGAAGGACATGCAAAGTTCATCTCTGAGAAGAGCAAGGCTTCAGATCCTCATAAGAACAACATAGAAAATTGGATGAACTGCTCCCAGTAGTGAGCTCCACTGCTAGCTGCAGGCTAAGCATGACAGACAGCAAAGGCTGAGATTGGTGGCAGAGGCCATGCTGAACCAACTCTTTGTGCAATACAGTTCTTCTTTCAACTGGGTATATGCAAAACTTCAAAAGGAGAAGTCTAACACAACAATACAGTGTCCCACCAAAAAATGATGAGAGTCTTTTGAAAATCTTCCTTTGCTCAGAACCTGAAGCAAAGACAGCAACATCTCTAAAAGACACTATCATCAATACCTCTGTCTCAGCTCAAGAGCCCGAAGGCAGTGCTGGAGTATCTGAAAAGTCTCATGACCTTTTAAACTCTTGACATGAGGACAAACCCACAGACTGTATTTCTGTACATGTGCTCCCTAGAACAGGGGCAAAGCGGGGCTCAACCAACTTCAAAACCTGACATACCTCTTAAGGCAGTAATGCTCTACATGGTACTCCCATGAACCAGTTCTCCTTGGCTTCACCAAGAGACAAGCTGTTTCACACATGCCAATGGAGTATGTCAGAGTGCTGCTGCAGAGAGATGTGAGCAGAGATGCAAGATTCCATGTAAAAATCACCTATGCTGAGCCATAAACCACTAATAGGTTTTCAGTGTGTTTAGACTATAAAGCCAGGGTCAGATTTTCAAAAAAGTTGACCCTATTTAAGTCCTAAGAGAAGGTATACTTAGAACTGTTCATCACCTGATAGCTGCCTCTGTGGTGCTTAGAGAAGAATTTGGAAAGAGAGCATTATTAAAGTTAAAACTTTATGATTAAACTCTTCCCTTTGAGAAAATTTTCCCTTCACCTTTCTGATGGAGAAGTTGAAAGAACTTGAGAATCTTAGTTTCCATCTCTCCCTGATTTCTGTCTGTTTATTGGGCAGAAATCACCTATAGAACTGTATTCAATATCAAAGGTTTCCAAAACTGAACGAACGCTATTTCTCAAATACTTTAGGGTTTTGGTATTTGTGTCTTCCTTTTTTTTTCCTGAATTTGAATTACTGAAGACTTCAATGTGAAGTGTTCCAATGCAATTCATATACTCAGTATTTATCTCTACATTCAGCATGGTGGTTCTTCAGGTGAAGGAGACTTTTCCTCTCTTATCCTCAAAATAAATGGATAAATAAAAGCTGAAATGTGTCCATTTCATAAACATGCAGATTGAGACTAAATTCTAGGATTATTCTTCATCCTAACACTAGTTCACCCAAAACATTCCCTTTAACAAATAGCATTCACAAAATAATGCAAAAAAAGCCCTCAATTTAATTTTGTGTATCATTATGAAAGCTTCACTACTTCTTAAGATTTGCCTAGAAGAGATAAAATATGACATTGGTAACACCTGAAATGTCACTGATAAAAACTTAAATGCAACAGTGGGTGGTTTTTTAAGTTTACATGTATCCAGGGAACAATAAGAGGTAAATCAGTATGATTCTACACATATTTTATTCAGCCTTTATCAACAACATTACATATTTTCTTACAGTAAAGAAATAGATTACACAAGAGTAGCCTTTCTAGTCTGTCATCCTCAAGCAGGCAATTGTTTCATATAATTCTTTGTGGAAATTAATTGACCTTCATTGCACTGCTCTTTAGGGGTTTTATTATTATTTTGGTTTGGTTTTCCTTTTCAAATCCAATACAGGATTTCTACATTTAATTTTGAGGGAGCCATTTGAGAACACTGATATGAATGACTCCAGAAGGCTAAGGAAATCATTTTCCTGGAGCTTTTATGTTCCACCTTCTCATTCAAATTTGAAATATAGTTTGCAGAAACTTGGCTCATGGGAACAGACAGGGGACCCACCCCAGAAATTAAATTCATTACTAATCACAGCAGGGACCCTGAAAACCAGGAGGTACTGCCCTTTATTCATTACTCTGGGCAGAGGATGAGAGTTTGGTGGAAGTTACAAAATTATTTCAGTCACATGATTTGAAAAGTGAAATATCCCAGGGAAAACTGCATGTATATTAAAAACGGTCTGTTCTGGACAGCTGTGTGAATCTGAGGTTCGAAAGGAACTGGCAAGTTTTGATCTGGAATGGTGAGGTTCCACACAAATATGTATTTATACTTTTAATTTTTATATACCACACTTCTACTACTACTCCTATCGGTTTAGTGGTGGTGAAGTAATTTGCCAAGAACAGTGAAGTCATATCCTTCAACTTATTCTTGTGTAATATTCCTGTGTATTCTTGTGTAATTCAAACACAATTCCAGTTCAGAAATTAATATCTCATCCCTGATACCTCCCTAAAGAGGTGGTTCTCACAGTGTATTTAAGAGTTCAAAAAGATGCTAAACAGAAGCTTTTGGTAGACTTGGAAGTGTCAGAATTGCACATCATGACTGTGCAAATGTAAGTTTTGTAGCTCATAAAACCTGAAACACAAGACTGTTGAAATGATAAAACCCTGAATAAGTCAAAATGGCAAATCTTGTTTTTAATATTGCCATGGAAGTGATTTAATTTTCACTATTAAAAATATATGTATAGTCTAGCAAATAATATTTATTATTATTTTATTTATTTCATATTTGTTAAAAAATATTTCTCTTTTTGTTATTCCATCAGTCTTGGTAAAAAGAAATACGTGTAATTCTTTGAATATGGTGGAGGAGTACAGCTCAAGTGACACGTTTCCATAACCCAAATCAGAAGAGGCTTTGGCTATTTCAGACATACTATCAAATTCTATTTGTTGGCTTCCAAAGATAAATCAAAGGCCTCACACCAAAAGCCCAAACCTGTCACCATATCTTCATAATACAGCTTCAGGTCTTTCCTCCTGTGCTGCATCCTCCTTTGGGAGCCAAGATAAATTACTCTGTTCATCATGGAATCAAACCAATTCCTTCTGGCAGCTTCTCTGACCCTTATGTATTCTCAGCTGGGAGTTTGCTACACATTGAACTGGACTGATGCAATCTCTAAGTATTCTGTGAAAATACTCTTTTCTCTGTGATTTCAGCATATGCTTTATTGCCCTTCCAATAACTTGTCTCACTGGAACCAGAACTATGAGGCCGTTGCAAGATAAATACAGTAAGCTAAATACATTCTTGTGAGATGAATGGCATAGAGTAACACAGTCTTTAGAAATTCCAAGTATTGTGCTTCATCTTAATCAATTTCAGAGTGACTTTCTCTTATCAAATTTCAGATCCAAGGGGAAAAAATCATTTTCCCAGTGATTTAGTTCTAAATAAAAAATGTCATGACTTATTTTATTATTATTGTTACTGTTAGCATGAAAAAGGACTTACATGGTCACAATCTGTGCAGCTCTCCATCAGGCCCCATAAGAACCCGGAAGACAAGTTAACTAAATTTGACAAAAAATAAGTCATCATCATGTGCAATATCAAATCAACATATAATCTAACTACTGTGTCTTTCTAAGTATTTTTAAAATGTGTACGTTTGAATGGATTTGGCCAGTTTCTTGTCCTGGTGCAGAATGTCTATATAAGGTGACTTTTCTTATCAAATAAAATATCCACTTTCTACCTGAGGACTTTGAAAGTAAACCTTATCAACATACATGTGTCCATGTTTCATTTGTTGCTAAATGCCCAACTCTTCTCCAGTTAGATAGTTTGATAGTTAGACAGCCTAGGTGTTTATATTTCCTTCTATTTTCCTCCATGACAAGCAGAAATCACCAACTGCACTGTAAGTAAAAACAAGTTGAAGTAATCAATGTTATAATGCACAATGGGAAAAGATATCAATTAGTTTATGTGTGGTCTGTAATGGTTAATCCTTGAGCATACAGGAATAAAGCATTTCATAATGAAGATAAGAAAATTTGTCACTTTGTCACTCACTGGAAACATTTAAAAAATTGCCCTATCTTAAATACCAGTTTGAAAAAATGTAGTATTAATCTGACATTTATTCTATTATTGTTTCATGGCCACTCTTTAAAGATTGGTTTTGAAAATGTGTATTATGGGATCAGATTTTTCCCTTTTAAACCAGCCAAGTGTGATATGAATACTGGCCTCCTACACCTCTGCAGATTCTTGGTAATGTTTACCCAATAAAGGAAAACATTAAGTAAATCCTCTGTCTTAAGTCTACATATAATAGACCTTAGGAGGAAAACACAGCTTCTTTCTTTAATCACTGGTTACAGGAAGATGAAAATTAGGCATAGTTGGGCTTGGTCTGTCATACCATCCCTTACCTAAAGGGTCACACTCCTTCCTCTCTATTGCCATCCTCTTCCCACAAAGGAGCATCATGAAAACAATTTTTTTAAATGTCCATCTTAAGCTCTAGAAGCATTTTTGTTTATAAATAGGTACAGCTTGCTCCTTGCCTCAGTTATTAGTGTAACTAGAACTAAGGAAATATAAACCTTAGCCTTGGCTATCTCATAAGTTTGTGTGCCTTTCAAAATCTTCCCTGCCTGCTCATAAGTCTCTCAGCTTCTGAAAGAAGCCGATAACTCATCTGACTTATTTGATCTGGCTCTAGGAGTGAATCGATAGCTGTCTCCCTTTGCAGTTTCTTATGTTATTGCTGTAAGAGGCAAAGGAAAGACATAGAGAGCCACCCAAGGTCCCTTTGGACATGCTAGCTCCAGTGCTAGACACAACATGTCTGCATCAGCATGCTGCCATGCATGTCCAGGCTAATTTGTCTTCATCGAGAAGCAAAGATCAATGGGGCTTCTGTGTCCCAAACTAGCTTGGCAGCAAAAAATATCTACACATATGTAGACATATTGAACCAGTTATAGTTATCCTGGAAATCCCTACTACATCACTATTACTTGGTATCTTATATCCTCTCTTGCTTTCAGACACTCACGGTGAGTCATAATCGGAAAAGAAACAGAATGCTAAAACCCACATGCTTAAATCCGTACATTCAACATATAATATTTTAACAGAGATTTTTTTTATTTCAGAACCCTCAATATTAGTGGGAAAGCACAGACTACTTTTCACTACCTTGTTTGCTCACACCAAAAGTTATACAGTGAGAAATCCGGAAACAAAATTCAGTAACTGCCAATCACAAGCTTAGTGGCCAGCAGGTTTTGTGTCATGAATGCACAGTTGGACTATTTCTTTTTGAGATTAAAAAGATATTTTTATGTACTAACATAAAATGGAGACAGTGAATAAAATGAACACTTCTTTATTTCTTATTCCTCTAAATATCTCCCATTCAGTGAGCACTGTAGTGAGTTCTGTACTTTACCATAGTAACAGTAAATGCCACTTTTTTGATGCCACCCACTTTATAGACTCAGAAGAAAAAAAAAAAGGAAAAAAAAAAAGAAGAAAAAAACCTCAAGGCAATTCAACTGAGAAATTTCATACATGAAATGAAAAGAAGATTTCCTACCCCTGTCTCTGTTAGAAGAACTAATGCACCAAGTGGTTAGAGGCAGAGGGAGAGAGAGGAGGGGAGAGAAGAATTACAACTTTAGAATCATAGAATCATTTAGGTTGGAAAAGACCCTTGGGATCATCGAGTCCAACCATCAACCCAACTCTACAAAGTTCTCCCCTACATTATATCCCCCAACACCACACCTAAACGACTCCTAAACACATTCAGGGATGGTGACTCCACCACCTCCCTGGGCAGCCTATTCCAGTGTCTGACCACTCTTTCTGTGAAGAATTTTTTACTAATGTCCAGCCTAAACCTACCCTGCTGCAGCTTGAAGCCATTCCCTCTTGTTCTATTGCTAATTACCTGTGAGAAGAGACCAGCACCAACCTCTCCACAATGTCCTTTCAAGTAGTTGTAGAGAGTGATGAGGTCTCCCCTCAGCCTCCTCTTCCTCAAACTAAACAGTCCCAGATCCTTCAATCGCTCCTCATAAGATTTATTCTCCAGGCCCTTCACCAGCTTCGTTGCCCTCCTCTGCCCTCGCTCCAGCACCTCAATATCTCTCTCATATTGAGGTGCCCAAATCTGGACACAATACTCAAGGTGTGGCCTCACCAGTGCTGAGTACAGGGGGACAATCACCTCCCTACTTCTGCTGGTCACACTATTTCTAATACAAGCCAGGATGCCATTGGCTTTCTTGGCCACCTGGGCACACTGCTGGCTCATATTCAGCCGCTTGTCAACTAGAACCCCCAGGTCCTTTTCTGCCAGACAGCTCTCCAGCCACTCTTCCCCAAGCCTGTAGCGCTCCATGGGGTTGTTGTGGTCCAAGTGCAGGACCTGCCACTTGGCCTCGTTGAAGCACATTCCATTAACATTGGCCCATTGATCCAATCTATCCAAGTCTCTCTGTACAGCCTCCCTGTCCTCAACACTCCCGTTTAACTTGGTGTCATCTGCAAATTTTCTAGGTCCTTACAATGTTACTAAAGAAAACTATCATATCATAGAGTACTATGCTTGTCTCTTTATGAAAGACAAGGACCTGAACTCTGCTTTCTGACAATGTGTTCAATAATCAGAGCCCAAAGTGATCTCCCAGCAAAGGTTGAATGGGCTATAAAAGGGAATTTCCATTCTATAAGAATTTTAACGTTTTTAACCACCATATGAACCAGAAAAAATATGTATTCCTACTAGGAAGAAGGTTTCTGAAATGTTATATGTGCTTTAGAAGACCAAAAAACATTTTAGCAATATTGACTAACGTTGTCAGTTTTCTTTCTACCCCACCATGGAAACTAAGATAAAACTGACTAAGAAAAAAACCCACGTGAAAACAACAGCTTTGTATTTAACACAGTGAACATCTAAGGTCTAACCTCATTTTCATCGGCTACTACCAGCCCTGCGTACATATAGAAAAACAAATACAATTTGAAGAATTTACAGAAAGATATTGATGTCCCAGTGACACTCAACTATAATTATTTAAAAGAAAGATGATAATTCAAAACACAGTGCCCTTTTAAAGCAAGTCCTTCTACTTGGAATATTTTCAATGATACAGGGCAGATGATTGAAGTTTGACTTTTGATGGCACCATAGAAAGATGTTACAAAGGGAGTCAAAGGTAAGAGTGCACTGACTATCCTAACAATATTCAAGTAACTAGATTTAGACATTACAAGAATGAAGTCCTAAATTCTAACAGTAGTACTGTCAATGGAAAGTAAAGTATTCGATTTTATTTCAGCAACCTTAGCTTTTTCTATCATTCAGCATATTTGCATCTTTTGCCCTCCGAGCATTTCTTTAAACGGTCATTGCAAACCCAGAATTCTGCTTGTGTGTAAATGGTCTCTTCATGCATGTTCTGCACTCCTTTGTGGTCCTTCCTCCTTTCTCTCATGCAGCACATGCTGCCTACTCCCACCAGGTGTGACAGGATTTTACCTCTAAAACCATAAATCCCTACGAATGAAATGAAATGAAATTAAATTAAATTAAATTGAACTAAATTAAATTAAATTAAGGAGAGGAGAGGAGAGGAGAGGAGAGGAGAGGAGAGGAGAGGAGAGGAGAGGAGAGGAGAGGATAAAGTCACTGTACCATATTGTTGGACTGGAAGGTGTGCAAGAATCCTTGAGAAGAAACTGCTTTTGGCAGCTACAAAACGGCTTTTCAGATTAATGTTAGAGAGGTACTTCTAGAAGGTACAATGAAATTACACAACCTTTCAAATTTTCAGTCCATTTAACAAAGTGCTTCCAGTTTCCATTTTATATGAGGTGAAACAATGAATATAGAACAAAATGTTAATCTCTATCATGAGCTTTTTATTAATCTCTGTATTCAGAGCAGAGCATTTATTAAATAAAGGAACTAGAAGAATGAAAAGCAAAGTCGAGCCATTGGATTTTGGCATTTCTTGTTCATTTAATTATTTTTCTGTTCTGGGCATAGTTCAAGATGCTGCTGGACATTAAGAAAACAAGTTTTTATCTTCAGCTTCCCAGTTTTCTCATTTTAGTAAACACTCTGCTGAAGTTCTTCTTTTATGACTAATGTCTTTTTATCCCATCATACAGCATAGCTCTGCATCTGTTTTCATAAAGAGGTCAAGCAGAATTAAACCAAGGAAGATACAGAAGGGCTGGTGAAAACCAGGGTGGAGGAATCACTGTGGATCTGATTCTGCTGGGAGGGGGATGGAGAAGTCCACATATCCCATAACGGTTTGTTTTGCTTTTTCTCCAGTCTTTGCTTTTTCTTCCAGACTGTGTTTCAGTCTGTGGGCTTTTTGTAGCAGAAAGCATAACCACTCAGTAAACCTGATGGTACCTTGTAGCCAGGATGTAGCCCATAGTCCAATCTGACATGCGGGACCAGACCGCCTGCTGGTATGAAGCAGCACTGCTTCAATGGAGCTATGCTGTCTCTCCACTTCAGCGTTTTCTTAAAATTTGTCATTAGAAAAATTTGAACTATGTGCAAGAATTCAACTAGATGTAACAAAGACAGTGTTTCTACCATTGCAAAAGAACGCAAAATAGCAGCACTTGTGGTCCCATAAAGACTACATCCATACAAGAGGCCTGACTACATGACTCAACTTTTCTCACATTGGCCTCTCTCCTTGTCCGCAGCCTGATTTCAATGCGATGGAAGTCCAGGCATGGTAGATGTGGCATATAGACAAGCCAGCTCCCTAGTCTGGACAACTGGGGGAAATCAGGAAGCACTGTAAGACAAATCTTGCCAATGGTTTAGATTTATCCTTAATGAACCTATTCTCTCGTATAGTTTAAAGAAACATGCAGACTTTCTGCAAGTTGGGTGTACCAGGTAGGCCAAGAGATCATTATGAGACATTAGTGTATCATCTGCTAAGTTTTGTTTATTATCACCATCTCAGAATATTTGTGGATTTGCTCTTGTTTGCTGTTCACTCATCAATTAAAGTTATAAAACCAAATAAATGTTCAGTCTGACCAGGCATCTTCAGCCAACTATTAGTAACTCGTACAAGGCTGCATGAAGTCAGGAGAAAACTGCAAAACAAATAAAGAAACAAAGGCACATCTGGAAAACAGACAGTGTATCCAAATGCTAAAGTGCAAGACACTGTGCAATAAAGCATGCCCACAGAATAAAGCATCAGATTACAAAGCAAGTAAGCAGCTTTTTTTTTTTTTTCTTTTCTATTAAGAACAATAAACCTAACCAGGGAGAAAAAGCTGTTTTCTCCAACTGCTGGTACATATGCACTAGCACAGTGAAACAAGAGCAATGATATGCACAAACATCTGAGCTAATTAGATAGCAGTGGAATATCTGAAAATAACATGTACGTAATTCTAGGTTCTCGGTGCAGGTTCAGACTTGGCATGCACACACATGCACACGTGCATACACAAACACAGAAAAAAGAAATTAGCAAGTTATTATAAATGGGATTTCTTATTTGTGGAACTGTGCTGTCTGCATTTGCCTACTAATGGTTTTGATTCAGATAATAGGTTACAGTTCTTTACATTTCTGCCAGTAGAGTACTGCTGATTTAAGGAGAGGGAATAGGATAAGACTGAAAAAATGGAGAAGAATATCCCTATGTAGCTTTGTCCCATACTGGCTTTGCTCAGTATGAAAGTTTTCTCCATATGTACTACTCTGTTTTATAAAATCTACAGCACAGATCTCAGGAAACGTTTTGTCACAAATTCCTATTTTCTGTTCTTCAGTTTCTGGTTAATATTGCAGAATAATTTACTTATAAGCTAACTGTTTCTGACAGCTGTCCATAAAGCTCTCCTTTTTTTTTGTCTTTCTGGACTCATTTTACAGCAGTTTCATATGCCAAGCACAATAAGGAGTTGTTATTCTTCGTTGTTCTTCAAAGTCACTATAAATAATAAGAATCATAAATACAATCATATGGGTAACTCAAGTCTATAAGCACAGTAACTGTGGTGCCTTGCTGAAGCATCTGTCAATAAACATATTTCTCAGGTTTAAAACCTTTTGAAAAGGTAAATGCTGAAAAATATCCCATATTTGACAGTTTAGATAATAATTTAATTTTCAGAGTCTCCCTCTGGCACTTGTGGAGTCCATTTTGAATCTCCGCAGTTAAAGCTTACTCATTTTTATATCACTACCCAAATGATCAAAGCTAGAGGAAAAGTTTTTAGTCCTACAGAAGATAAGGAAGCTCGTATGTTATCTGACTCTTCATGATGGGACTCCATGCTCCAGATGATCTAATTTGCTTGGATATAGCAAGAAGGAAAATACTTCAGAATCAGAGCTAAGAAGCTGCTGGCATCACTGGAAAAGATGAACAGGGAAAGTATGTTAAGTATGAACAAGGAAAATCTATTTATGCATATATGTATTTATTTATTTGTATTGTCTCTTTGACGTTTCATAAGAATATGGTGCTAATAAGAGACATCTAAGCAAAGAAAATATTCTACCTTTTTCAAAGTATTGGGGCAAAGTGAAATGGGTTTTAATAGTGCTTATATATGGGAGCTTCCTTTTTAAACTTCACATTGTTAAGGTACATTTCTGGAAGTGGAAATAGAGAGTTCAGATGTAATTTGGAAGTATTTTTTTTAAAAATATTCCATGATAATTTACCAAAAAAGATTGAAAAACATTTATGCTATCAGATGGCATTCGTTCGAATGAGAACACGTTGTTGCTTACAAGCACTACTAAGTATACCACATGTACCTCTTTCATCACATCCACACAGACAGGTTGTTTCACCGAAGGTCAGCAGGTCGGACAAGTGGGAATTTCCATTGGTAAATCTGAGTTAACTGTTACCAATTATCTCCCTGTCCTTCACGTTTAGAAATTAATTCGGTGAAAATGTGCTTTATGATCTTTCCAGAAACTTAGGTGAGGCTGATTGTCCTTCTTGATTTCACCCCAAAGTGTCTCAGCAATGCTGATCTCTTTGATGGTCCTTGTTTCCAGCTCCTATATCCTCCCATTTTCCTCTTCAATTCAGAACCCTCTGCCAAAATTCCCAGTGCTCCTCCACAATGGGATGATTTGTTCCTAACCTTCAAATAAGTTTTTTCTCAAAAAAAACCCACCTCTCCTCAGTACTTCTCCCCTTGGGTCAGCTTCCCCCAGGGATTCTGTCTAGCAGCTTTCAGAATAGCCCAGAATCCAATATCCCACAGCACAGAGCCCTAACTCTGTTATTCACCTGCCCAGTTTTCCTTTGGGTCCCGAACTCCATCATTTTCTGGCTGCTGCAACCATCCCTTGCCATATATCAGGTTCATGACCACCTGAGGAACCTGAACATACAGAAGCCTATGGGATCTGATGAGGTGCATTCCAGAGGCCTGGAGGGAATTGGCTGATGGAGCTTCCAAGCCACTCTCCATGATATTTGAAAACTCATGGCAGTCAGGAGAAGTCCCTGGTGTCTGTTCTTAAAATTTTTAAAAAGTGTAGAAATGAGGACCCGGGGAACTACTGACCTGTCAGCCTCACCTCTGTGCCTGGGAAGATCGTGGAATATGTGTGATTTGAGACAGCCAGCATGGCTTCACCAAGGGCAAGTCATTCCTGATCAGCCTAGTGGCCTTTTATGACGGAGTGACTACATCAATGAGCAAAGGAAGAGCTATGGATGTCGTCTATCTGGACTTCTGTAAGGCCTTTGACATGGCTTACAAAATCATCCTTCTTTCTAAATTGGAGAAATATGCATTTGATGGGTGGACTGTTCAGTGGATGAGGAATTGGTTGTACTGCTGTTTCCAGAGGGTAGTGGTCAATGGCTCAATGCCCAGACCAGTGACAAGTCGTGTCCCTCAGGGGTCCATAGTGGGACCAGTACTTTGTTTAATATCTTCATCCATGACATAGACAGTGTGATCCAGTGCAGTTTGCAGGCAAGTTTGCAGGCGACACTAAGTTGAGTGGTGCGGTTAACACACTTGAGGGACTGGATGCCATCCAGAGGGACCTGGACAAGCTCGAGAATTGGGCCTGTGTGAACCTCATGAAGTTCAAGAAGGCCAAGGGCAGGGTCCTGCACCTGGGTCAGGGCAACCCCTAGTATCAAGAAAGTCTGGGGGATGAAGGGATTGAGAGCAGCCCTGATGAAGGGATTGAGAGCAGCCCTGCCGAGAAGGACTTGGGGATGCTGGTAGTTGAAGAGCTGGACATGAGCCAGCAATGTGTGCTCACAGCCCAGAAAGCCAACCATATCCTGGGCTGCATCAAAAGAAGTGTGGCCAGCAGGTCGAGGGAGGTGATTCTGCCCCTCTACACTACTCTCATAAGACCCCACCTGGAGTACTGCGTTCAGCTGTGGAGCCCTGAACATAAGGACATGGACCTTTTGAGGCAGGTCCAGAGGAGGACCATAAAAATGATCCTTCTACGAGGACAGGCTAAGAGTGTTGGAGTTCTTCAGCCTGGAGAAGAGAAGGCTCTGAGGAGACCTTATTGTGGCCTTTCAGTAATTAAAGGGGGCCTCCAGGAAAGACGGGGACAAACTTGTTAGCAGGACATGTTGCGATAGGACAATGGGTAATGACTTTAAATTAAAAGAGGGTAGATTTAGACTAGATATAAGGAAGATATTTTTTTACAATAAGGGCGGTGAAACACTGGAACACATTTCCCAGAGAGGTGGTAGATGCCTAGTAATATTCAAGGCCAGGCTGGACGGGGCTCTGAGCAACCTGATCGAGTTGAAGATGTCCCTGCTCATCGCAGAGCAGGTTGGACTAGATGACCTTTAAAGGTCCCTTCCAACCTAAACTGTTCTATGATCCTATAATTTTCATTCTTCCCTGTTTGTACGCACTAGGCAAACAGAGCATTACTCCTGCTCATCCTGTCCGGGATTTTCATTAGGAAATTGTCGCCAACACAATTTAGAAACTTCTTGAATTGCTGCTGAAAGTCCTGCTGCACTTTTAGAAGATAACTGTGTGGATGACATCTCCCATGAAGACTAGGGCGCATGATCAGGCTCCTTCCACTAATTCATGGTGGGAATCCAAACCCACTTCAGGCATTTTGTAGCATATGCCAGTGATGATACCATGAAATTATTTCCCTCTGACCTTTTTCAGGTCTTTACAGACATTTCTCCAGTTTGGCACCAGAGCTCATTGCAGTCAATTTATGCCTTTCCATATATCACAACTACCCTTCCTCTTTTCATTGCTGAGGCCTTTCAAAGAGCCTTTACCCACCAAGGACTGTGCTCCAGTCATGTGTGCCAGGTCCCCATGGCTCCTGTCGTATCATAGGCATGAGACTGCACATGGACTTTCAGTTCTTCTTGTTTCCACATATAGCTATTTGAGACAAACTTCTGAATGGCCTGCCTTCTGAACAGGAACATGAAAACCTTTCCTGGTGTCTTCTTTCATGAGTACCTCCTCCTTTTGCAGCCAGGACATCTATGGTCCTTCTGCCTCAGTAAACTTAGTTTAAGGATCACTTCTTTAGGCGTGCAAGTCTGTTTGCAAAGGCGGTTTTCCCTCTCTTTGTCAACTGATTTCCTTCTTCTCCTACAAGCCTTCATCAAATGGAGCGTGGTGATCAGAGGATCTGAAGCTTTACTGACAATGTCAATTGCACAGCTGCATGCTGGTCAGCAGAATTCACATACCCATATCCAGAGCTTTTCCCTTGCCCAGTGGACTGAGGAAAACACCACTTGGACTCTTCCACTTCCTCCAGAGCTCACCTGATCCACTTAAGGTACACCACCACCACCTGTCCTTCCCTTAGTTCCCACATGGATGACCAGCAAGGAGAAAAAACCTAAGCCTATATGAGCCTTACAGTCTCTGCAGCATCACAGAACCAGACCCCAGGCCAGCAGCAACTCCTCCTGGACAACAGGTCGGGCCCATGAACAGGTGCCTCTGTCCCACAGAGAAGAGCGTCACTGTTGACACTTCTTAACACTGCTCAGTCCAACAGCCTCTGTGGTCTGGTCTGAAATCTTCTCCTAACAGAAGTTATTCCTCCTCCTAATGCCAAGCCCCTGTTCATTTGCTGCAAGAACAGTTGCAGATGAGGATGGAGGCATTCCCTCCTCACAGAGCTCACAAGCTTCCATTTCTCCTCTTTTCTGGAAGACCACATCCCCTTCCTTCTCCTGTGTTGTACCTTCCTTCTTGCCTCCGTGCTGTTTATGCTTTTAGCTAAGATCCCACTGCACTTCTCTTCATCATCCCTGATGCCACAAAGCCTGTTCACCTCCTGCAGCTTCTGCTTCTTTGGGGGTGGAAGGTGAAGCTGCTGCATGAAAATGGGTGAGTATTCATCAGATGAGGATGAAGAGGTAAATAGTAAACCCTTTAAGACTATACTACCATTTCAGAAGAGTACTGGTCCTGTTTCGAAAGCATTATGGAAACTATTAAAAAAAAACAAACAACAAACAAACAAACAAAAAAAAAACCCTGCTATTTAACATTTTGCTTGCTTCACATTTTGAAAACGAGGTGCATTCATTAGATTCAGTGCAGACCTAAAACTACCGAGTTTTTATTTCAAAACACAGTATGTGCATTTCTTGTCTGTAGGATGATAACTGACAAGGAAGATGAACTTCACATATCAGCCAATGAGAAGTGGCTTTAAAATTAACAGGATCAGTAGCTAAGCAATATGAATTTTTTTTTTTTCATTTTTATTTTACCTCTCTCCATCTTTTAATTCCAGTATTTGTTAGTAGTAACAATCTTACATCCAGAGTTGGTGGAACAGGATTTGATAATGAAGAGATCCTGAAAACAAAAATCTAGTTTTGCATACTGTTATTTCTTTTTAAAAGATTTTTCTCAGCTTATAAAATAAATTTTTCAACTTCACAGTAGGATCTGGAAAACACAAGTTATCCACCGTCACCTACAACACAGGATACAAGTAAAGAGAGGAAAGGGGAAGACAAGGGATCCTTTAAGCTTTTAAAATGTGTTGTTGGAAAATGTCATGCCATTGCTAAAGGAAGGCTTTTAAACTAGCTGCACTTACAGTGTTCCAGCTACAAATCAAGGAAACCAGTTCCTAAGTACCACCCCCAGTGCAAGCAAGGAGCAACACTATTAATATCAGTGGGATAATGTTGGCATTAATTTTTTTATACAAGAGATCAGGAACAAATCTCAAGAGTTCAATGGATAGTGCTCATAAACCAAAGTACATTTTCAGAGATTCTGTTTTCTTTCTTCTAGATATTCACCAGTAGGAGCCTGAGTAAATATACCTGCATGGGTTATTAAGTATGACTATTTAGAATGATCAAATATCATGCATAATTATTGCTCCTATCTGCTGTACCTTGTTTACTTGCTTTCCTCCAATGTCTTTTATTGAATGAAAAGAAAGGAAAAGCTAGAGTTAATCTTTTTTTTTTTTAACAGCCTGATGCTTGTAAATAAGATAATTAGTGTTTGCTTTTCATATGTTTTACAATGCAAAAAGAACTATTAGTATTTAGAAAATAGTGAACTTTAAATTATTGGTTATTTCCTGTCCCAATACTATTGATATTAATACTTGACATTACCTTAATTCCCATGGTAATCAGATATTACAGCAATATATGCAAGCAACATAATCCCACTAAGATGGAACTGGCAAAAGTCCAAGGAGCTCCTTCACAGAGTCCAGAAATTAGTTATGAAAAATAGTAGTTCAGCTTCTTGACTTCTCAGTTATGGAGTGCTCTATGTAGTAAATCTTATCAAGGGATATTAAAAAAGAAAAAAATCTGTGTACAACCAAATCTACATGAAGTTTCTATATACACCTTCACTGCCTTTGACTGTGGCACTGCCAGAAACAGGACCTTAAAGTATAAATTAGTTTGAAGACATAGGAGAATTGCTTGCTTTGCTTAAATGGGAACAGAATGCAGAGGTATTTTCAAAACCCACTATTGATCTCTTTTCAGGTGCCAAAATGTAGTAAGTAACCAGGCATAAACTGTCACTACTTGTTTGCCACGATTCATTTTCACCAACTAATTCTTTCTGCTTGAGACATGATCTGTTATCAGTGTACTTGCTCATTCAAACAGGCCTTCGCCATCCAGACTGCATTTGTACAGTAAGTCTCTATGTGAAGTTATAACCTTTGCAAAACACTAGGGAATACAGATTTTTTGATAACAGTGCAGCCAGAAGGAGGATCACCAGCTGTCCTCACTGGGTACCTCAAGGTTGATGACATCAGTCTTCACTTTCAAAGAATGAAACAGCTTTATAGCTGGATATCCAGAAAATTAATCTAAAGTTTTAGGAAGCTGGTTTTGACTTCTCACTCCCAAGCATTACAAAGCTTACAATGCATAAAACTTGAATGAGTGGAGAGGCTGCAGAGACCTAAGTGTATAAATGCCACCACTCTGCTCAGAGAGCAAGGGACTGTTCTTCTACCTCTTCTTCATTAACAAAGATTCAAACAAAGAAAATGTAAATTTCTCAAACCACGTTCTAGCCTGTAGTTCTCTACTGCACATATCTCTCTGCAGAGGAATTCAGAACAAGCTACATAAGATGTTAACAGAACTTCATGAAAAATTGCAAGATGCACAGATTCAGACTAGAGTATTGAGAATAGAAGATACACTCTCCTAAGGTATCTCTTACCATCTCTATTATAAAAATCAAACAGTACAAAAATATTTGAAGCAAAAACTTCAAGCTGTACCATAAAGGTTATAACAGGCCCACAGGCAGGCCTTAAAGAAGACATACTTTGTTTTCTTGTTCAGAACAGGAAGAACGATGGCCAATAATGGCATTTTCATCCTGTTCTTTTTGCTGAATCTATATTTCTAGAGAGGAAAGAGTTGTTAATTCTAGTCAGTGTTACCTCTTCTTTTTTTCTTCACTTTGCAAAAATGGTTCTTCTCTATGCTGTCAGGCAGAAAGAGAGAGAAAAAAAGTACATGAGCTCATATGGAGTGGGAATGTACAGGCACATACAAATTGGAAACTGCCACACAGATACTTCCTTAATGGGTTGGAAATTGTGTGAAAGTATTTTTTCACAGCAACAGACCAAACCGTTTGGAACAAGAACTAAAAGCAAGTTGCCAACCAGGAGCACGGATCTGCAGAGACACAGAGCAGTGGCTATAAAGATTCACCAGTCTCTAGTGCATCTGAAACTTGGCAAAGAGATCTATTCATCTCTACAACCTCAGTGAATGAGGTTTTTTTAGTTGTGCAAATAAGCAGGTTCTTCTCTTGTGTGGGTGATAAGAGCAAAGCTTAATTCTGCGCACACCAGGGGAATTTTCAATTAGTCCTAGCCCGAGATCCTGTAGAAGTGACAAAGGGTACCATCTGCTTCACAGGCAGTTTGTTATCCAAATCAGATTACAGCAATGAAGAACACAGAATTACTGACAACAGAACAGCAGTGAGGATAAAAAATGTTTTGCTAAAAAAGTGTTATAACTCTTCAAGGATCTTATGTTGCTGGTCACTTCAGGAACATACTAGTCAACAAACAGATCAAAAAATGTATAAAATAGTAACAGATTCCAGTGTCAGATGTGCCATCATATCCTTGAAAGGGAAGAGACATTTTACTTGCATTTCACAGGTTTGTTGAGAATAGGTCCACACATTGTTCTCTGGTATGAAGGCCCACCTGCTCGCCATCCAGATGCTCTAACTCTCCCAGAGAAGGTAAGAGGCAGAAGAATATAAACATTAACAGGAAAGTACTCAGTGACTAGACTCCCAACATGGCTGCTGTAACCACGTTTAATGTTCTGTGCCCTCCTGCCATCCTGTTTTCTGCACCAGGAAGCCATCCGTGTTCCCTACTCTCTTCTTATAGGAGATCCCCCACTCCCCTCTCCCCCTTTAGGCACACCTGGCTGCATCTACCACCACCAGTGCTGGCTCAAGATCCCTCCCTATGCTCTCATCTCACCCACCTTGCAACACTTACCAGTACTCTAGACCCAATCCTAGGGAACACTCATGCTCTCCACTTCTTCCATCTGCGCTCATTCATGCTTGATTGATGCAATCCACAGTTTCTCACACTGAATCTTCCTTCGGCATCCAGCCAATGTACTCTGATTTCTGAAAAATTGCTGGCCAGAGAGTCTGTGCCTTTCCAATAGTCTGGGTTCTCCACAGGTCAGACAATCTTCTCTATAGCAGAACGGTCAGGATTTATTTAGCAGCTGACTGCAGATACTATCACCCTGGAGCAGGGGGAGACCTGTAATGTACTTAATTAAAAGTGCTACCTGTGTTTAAAGTTAGCTTTTAACACTTCCCACACAAGTCCTTTTGGCCTTTCTTGTAGCCTGTCTAAAGCAAGTACTAAGGAAACTGCATCAGGCAGAAAAAGGAAATTAACAGATGTTCACATCAAAGCATTGGAATAGCTTTGTCTCAGAAACACCCTTTTGGCAGTCACTACAGAGAAACCAAGTAGGCTGAAATAGTTGCAGGGATTCTGCTACCCCATAGTCTCCTCAAACCACAAAAACTCTGATGGTTTGAGAGAGCTTCTTAGCATTGCTACCTGGCTTTGAATAGAGACCATGTACTCCATTCAAATCAGTGGCTTTTTTGATATATACATTTTGTGCACACGTGTGTACACATGTGTGTGCAAGCAGGCACACACATGCAGGAGGGAAAAATTGAGAGAGAAAGAGTGTTTTTTTGTGAGCTGAGTGGTTATCTGAGGCAAGTTGTGAAGCAGACATGTAGAATCCTTACCCTACTTCACTCTGTCATATTAATAAACTTCACATTTTTACTAATGCCAGCAAAATCCCATACCTTTTACAGAAAACTAAACACAATAAACCTGATTTAAACTGGAAAGATGCTTAAACAAGTTAGTTACATTTCTTTAATTGTAATTCTCTTTCAGAATTTCATTTCTATATGAAGCTGAAACTTAGATTCAACATTGTCTTGGTTAACCTATTCATTTAAAATATGTTGAGTCCCATGGTTATCTTAAAGTAGGAAATGAATAATGAATGGAGATCAATCTGATGGCTGCTATCAATGTCACTGATGGGGGCAACAAAATATTGTACCTTTGAGAAGCAGTCTTTTAGATAACTGTTAATTTTTGCAGATTCTCTTTTCTAAAAGTGCTTAAAAATCAGAGTTTGATGATTTTAAGTATAACTGCTTTCCACACATACAGTTTTTTCAAATGTCCTCCAATCTCTTTCCTGGAGGTTAAGGGCTTATATTTTCATGCTGTAAAGCTGAACAATCTGTTAGCAGTGGTGGAGATAATCAGCTGCTTCTCAGATAGCCAGCAACATGCACTGAATTTTATTAATATGCCAATGAAAAAGCACGTCCCCTTTATGGGGAAATGAGGCCAGTCTACTGATATGTTAAATTTGACTCCTGGAGCCTTACCTCTTCGACACAGACATCAGCACAGTTGCCTAATTTTCTGGTCAAAATAAAATCTCTCTCTCATAATGGAAAATTTTGTTGTATTGGGGAATCATGACATTGCACAGTAGATTTTACAGCAGCAAGTCCAGGGTGCCAATGGTCTGTTGGAGGAAAAACAAATAGCCATTGAATTTAATAATCACACCATCTGGAGTTCAGACATTCACTATAAAATGAAATGAAGATATATAGCAAAGAAGAGTGAATGGCATCAAAGACTAAAAAAAGAGCAGATCTCATATGGGCAAGAGACTGATATAATAAAGTTAATCTAAACGAAACCTTTCAGTCTGGATAGCAAGTTACATCAAATAAGACATCTATTGCCTTCATGTTAGCCTATAATCTCTGAACAGTTTTTTCCTTTTTTTTTTTTTTACAATACAAATGACCAATTATTGTCAAGAGACCAGTTTCAAGAGCATTTACTTTGTAGTGTTCATTGAGTTTCTTTTCACATTCCATTTTCAAAATCCTTCCTCCAGCTGAGGAAACATGAACTCAGTGCTCCTTCCATGTACTCAGAACAGGATTTTGTTTAAAGCAACACTTGGGTGCAAACTGACATAGAAGTCTGGCACTCTGCATACATCATCTTTATTTTTTTGTTTATTCAGGTCATGGCCTTCCTGTTACAATTTTAAAGCAATTTTAGATGGGTGAACCTAGCAAATTAAGTGTTAAAATGTAGTCTTATCTGTCATTCAACACCATTCTGCTCTTTTCCTCTATCTTTTCAGCAAATAAAGCTTAATGCCACCACTTAGCCCAAGACAAATCCTAAAACAGAGCACAATTGTTAGACCCTAAAAAATTCTAATAGCTCAATATTACTCCTACCGATTTTAGTTTATAAGGACATATGAAAATGAATTGGAATTATCCGTGAGGATTCAAAAGCCCAAACATGAAATCACTGCGAAATTTTAGAACCTGTTAAGTGGCTGAGGAGAAAATACAAGGAAATTTATTCATTTTCCAAGACCTAATGAGAGAAAACAGGAGGAAATAAGCAGTTATGAGAGGAAGAGAACTGAATTGTGGAAGAGGAAAAGAAACATCAAAAAGGTGAAATACTAAAAGCTACCTGAAAATTTGTTTTTAACTTGTTAACAGCAATAATCTAATGGCCAAAGTACAATTGCTTACTTCATTTTATCTTTTCTTTGTACAATTATGCGGCGTAAATTCTAATATTATATATAGTTTTGTCAGCTACTAGTAATAACAGAGTTACTCTGCATCTAATGAGTTATCTATGACCCTGAATAAAATGCCTCATGGAGTAGTAAAGGCAGGGGATGACAGCAGAAATCTTCAAAGTCCACATGCAGAACAACACAAGAGAACCTTGGTCTCTAAGTAACACACAAGTGGTCAACTACTAATTGTCAAAATAATGTGGTCTTGAGAGCTGGGTAAAACTAGCATTTGGGTTTCTAAAGAGAACAAAGAACAAGCATCTAGTCTGCATAAAACACTCCATGTATAGAAAAATTGGTTGTAATGTGGACTAGCAGACACGTGAACAAAGTGCAAGTTGCAAAGAGTGTTCTCAAACATGCAGAAATGACCCCAACAAGACCCAAGACAATGGGACAAGAAACCATCAGCATCAGCAGCATACTCCTTGCAGGGAATGACTTGGGTTGCTGGTGGCTCAATGAAGATTCCCTTCCAGGATGAAACCATCAATCTTAGGACCCAGGGGGGCACTAAAAGGATGAGCATAACACCAGAGAAAGGGGTAGATACTGGCAAGTTTGTAAATATATCATTTTAACTGCATATAATTTGAACTAGAACTGTTAACATCACTGTAACTGGAAGAATAATCGTTCTTTAATTAGATTGTTAAGACTTCATTAGACTAATAGTAAATTATTACCTTTGCAGAAACAGTGTGTTCCTTTTGATGACAATTGGATTTCTAGTGTAACAAACTGGTGAAAATTCAAGCAACTTCTTATGTAAATTGTTTGCAACAAATTGGTAAAACACCTCTGGGGAGAGGAGGGAGATCATGTCAAATTATTGATCAGAACATTCCTTCTTTCACTCTCACCAATTTACTATGTCTATGGGAGCGTTTCTGTAGTCACCTGGTTCTTCTGCAGGGGTTGATGGCTGGCACTTTTCATGAGGAAATACAAGAAGAGATGTGAAGCTTATACACATCATGCTTATGCAATATGGATGCCACCATGACAGAGACAGCTCTCATTAGTTACATATACGATAAATATGGGAAGACCAAGCAGCAAGCTTTAGCCCACGACTCTCAACTGTCAGCATAAGTATTACTTCGGCTCAGCAGAAGAGGATCAGTAAGTCAAAGCAGTTTGTTTTGAATTCCCTCTGTCTAAACTATGCCAGGTCTGGGATCTTATTTCAAGCTATTTCAAAGCTGCCCAAAACCCCTAAGTGTTCTGAAGGCTAGAGCAATGGAGGAGTACCAGCCACATAGGCTTTGGGATACTACTGTGGAATAATTACTAAATTGGCCAAGAATACAAAAGTACAGCATTGTTCACACATTAAGGAAAATCATAAAATTAAGAAGCTTCTGAGGTAGAATACAGCTGCAGCTGGCACGTGAAGAGTGCAACATCTGCAATTCCCTGTACAAGGTTGTTTGCGAAACTACACGAGGGACAGAACGGAATGCGATTGTTCCGTGGCGTTCCCTTGTGACGAATGGCAGATAGGCGAACGAGATGGAACTACGGAACAGATAAGTTGCCTACTTGCTTACTACGAAACAGATAAGCAGCCCTACTCGCTACCCAAGCCAACATTTCGTCAAATGATGATGAGATGCTGTCCTTTGTGCGAACTTTGCTCATCACTATGTACCAAAACACACCTCCATCCCGGAGGCTACCCGCCCCCAAGGTGCGACCACTCCTCCTTGAGTACACCAATCATAATAAAAGTATTTATGACTAAAGTCACTCAAACTCCACTTTGAAATAAAAAAATAGTATAAAAATAGCCTGAGAGAGGGGGGATATCGGGGAAGACACCATCGTGAACAAGTCGAGGAGAACGCCATCACTGACTTCCAGGATCAGTCAATGGGCTGAGCCTTTCTTCCCCCCCCCATAAGGACACCTTTGGGTAAGACTTAGATTATACCAAGGGATTTCTCAGGAAACTTAGAAATTTCTCTAGAGAATCTCTTTCTTACCTTTATAGCCAGGCTGTATCGTTTATAACTTTGTCATGCGCTTGATATATGTAATAATACTTTCATTTGCACGTGCTTTGCAGACAGTGTATTTACAATCAGCAATCCTAAGAACCTATATATCTGTTATTTAAATAAACTGCACTGTTTAAGTAGCCAGTCATTTTGGTTTCTCATTGAACTTGACCAAAGACTTGAGAGTGGCCATGCTAGTTCATGAGCACGACTAGACTGAAGGTGCAGTCCACTATTAGTGTATCCAAATCGTAATAGTTTAATACATATTAAATGCGATTGGACTGATAGTGGTGAATTGGGCATCACTCAGAATTTAAACCCAGCCGCACCTAGCCTCCCACCTCAGTGGGGAGTGTTAGAACGCCAGGGGGTTTATCTTCTGCCAAAACCGCTTTGCCTCTTTTCACGCAACTACCACCTGAAAAAATATAGGTCGTATTTATGATTCCTGCTGCTGAAGAGAGAACAAACTTTCATTTTCTAACTTTGGTTCTTAGTGCCTTATTGTCCCATAGCAAACCAACAGATACTTGCATTAATTCAAAGAGAAGACAAACATGCAAATGTTCTCCAAATCACAGAAGGGTTAAATTTTTTATTTTTTATTTTCAGAAGAGTTCCGAATTACTGATTTAATAATGGGTCTGTTTTAATTTGTAAAACACTAAGTTCATTGACCTAATCAAATTATGGTTAGAGACAAAAACAAGTTCTAACCATCAGTGAGAAAAAAATTTTGAAATATGGAATTACCACGTGATCAACCATTTCAAAAAAAAAAAAAACAAACAACACATGTAAGCCACTAAAAAGCAGTACTAAGAGGAATGATGGTCTTCTCTTCACCAGCAGAGATTACTACAAAACATTGTTATGTTTCTGACATGACCGAAGGATCCATGGGCTTACTCAGGGATGTACTTCTCACTCTGCTGGCTTGGTAAGCTTAGGTTACCTCCACATCTCTCTCTTCTTTTGCACACTTTGGACACATGCATACCCTTCAAAATAGAAATGTTCCCTGTAGTGGCATAACATTTAGTGATACTCATAGCAAAATATATATAGATAAGACAGTTTTTTGTTTAGTATACTTGTGTCTCATTTCAATCAAGTGGTGCAAAAATTAGTGCATCTGGATGAAGACTCTATGCCAATAGTTAAGCACATAAGAACCTGTTGAAAAAATTCTGTGAGTTCCCAGTTTTAAACTTTTTAACCCTACTCCCCTTACTCTATTCAGATTAAAACTGTTGGTTCATACTCTCCTTTTTAACATTTCCTTGTTCTGTTGTTGCCCACAACGTCTGTCAGCCAAGCAAAAGCTAATAACTATGTGCCAGCCTCAAATGAGACAAGATTCATGCTCAAACTGGGATTATCTTTGCATTCTGTGCAAGAGCACTTGGAGGGTCACATAATTACTAGGATATTACCAAAAAAATATCATTGTTGCCTGTTATGTGAGTGTGAAAACAGTTACCACCCAATCACAGGACAGAAGCAATAAGTGACATGCACATTAAAGCACGTGCCTATACATCACAGCTCTGCTTATCAGCCTTAAGTGGGAAAGGCAATATCAGACAGTGTCTGTTCCTTGGAGGCTGGCATGTCTAAGACTGATTCTAAATCCAAGACAGACCTTTTCCAGATACTTCAAACATGTTTACAATTCATTTCAAATGCCACTTATAGGCATCTGAATTATACATCTAGCATGCATAATTATTATACAGGCCATGCCATAACTCTATTTATCTCTTAGCTGTAATTAATTTTAAATCAGGTCACCTTATTTATGGATTAGCCAAAATAATTATGTCTTGAAAACTATTATTCACTGAAATCATCTTCTGCCATTATTTCTGTGCTCATACTCTTGACCTTTTCTAGCCTCTATTAGACTCCACACCAGTGCATAATTCTCCTTTTCTGAAAGGCTGGAGGCTGCAGCATTTCTTATTTTTAGGAGCCTATCAAGGATTTTAAATTATGAAACCTCTAAATAGTGGGGGGGTTCTTCTGATGTCTTTGGAAATCTGAATGTTTCACACAATTTTTTTTTAAGTAAATCAAAACTTTGCAAATATCTATTAACTCTTTTTATACTTCTGACCCATATTTTTACTTAATTTCAACTTAGTTTTCATCAGCTAATGAGCATCATGTTAAAATCATGAGAATAAGAGATTTATAAGAAATGTTTATTCTAACTAAAATAAGTTGGTCACTGGCAATGCAAATTTGCTGAATGGTTGCAGAACAAACCTCTTTTTATGCTACATGGTCTTTGGACTGCTTCAGAGCCTCCCCACCTCTGTAAGGCAGAAATCCTTCTTTCTTCCAGGCCGGATGAGTTGTGAAGGCATGCCACCTAAATCTGGATTGAAGTCGTAGTCCCTTGAACCATATCCCCTCTCCCTCCCAAACTCTGTCTGAGGTCTGTTTGATAGACAGAGAAGGCAGGATGCTGCCTAAATTTGCTCAGTCCTGATTGATAGCCAAGGTAGATGGTATTTGGCAGCTGGAACTTATCCTTCTGCCTAAGATCATAGCTTGACAAAAATTTGTGATGGATGCCAAGTCATATATACCATGATGTCACATCTTCTTACTCAAAGTTTAAGTAATTTTACATACCAAGATAGTAATAACTCTCACTAACAACATCAATTCTTTTACAGTCTGTGGCTGAAAATATTAGTAATGAGTTTATTTGACATGTACAGTTACAGTGTCAGGGAACCAGACTCGATGACTCAGGAGGTCCATTCCTGCTTTATGTCCCTCTCCACTGATACCAGGCAAGCTATAGCTGACTTGCAAACAGTAAGGTCAGTACCTAATTATAATTATGCAGACTTTCTATTTCTTTAATTACATGTGTGCCTAAAACACTAGCCCTCTAATCCACACTCAGTCAGCATACAGTTCAGAATCTACAGCTGAACAGAAGTGGAGATAATTGGGTTCCCAGTTTTAGGGTCTGTCAGAGACTCCTCATTTCAAAGAAGAAATTTAATTCATTTGCTTGTTAATTCCATATCTTTGACACAGTCTAAAGATACTTCAAAATTCATGCAAATAGATTTGTAATCTTAATGGTATATAAAGTTATTCATGCTATTGTACTGGGGATAGACAGACTGAATGTGAGCAATCCACAGAAAACAAAACTCTTTCTCCACTCCCCAGTCTAATTAAAAAAAAAATTAAAAAAAAGAGGGAAGGAAAAAGATGATAGTTTATAGCTCCTGAAACTTAATAAACAGCTCTAGCGGCATATTAGCATCAGCTTGCTGTGGCAGTAGGATCCCTGACATGATCAAACTGGGAAACTGACAAATTTATGGACTTCTGCATGCTTATTCTTTGAAATGCAGAGCCCACAGAGGTAAGTCCTGGCTGCTGCAATGTGAGTTACAATGGGCTTCTCATTGAACTGCTGTGAAAGAATTAAAAAGAAAAATAACTCTTCCTTTTTTTTTTAAATTGCAAGTTAGTCACTCTTAGCAGCTGCTATGATTAAAAAGCTTTCAGAATTGGCTGGTAGGCTGGTATTTTTAAAAAAGGAAAGACTACTCCAGAAGACACATAACCCTTTTGTCTTATTCCATTACTACCTACTTGCTTTTATAACATGTACTCAGCTTTCCTTAGAACAAGTATGAATCCCACAGGGCTGTAACACAATAATACAAAAAAAAATGCATCAAAAACCATTTAGATAAGGTGAACATAGTGCTGCAGTATAAAAAGGTAGTGACTATACACTGTAAAGCAGTGGGGTTTTGCATGCTTGAGCACCTGCTACCTAGAGCACTGAATGCTATCATGTACCACACAGTACAATCTATATGCAGCTTTTACATTGAGTTTTATTAAAGAAACAGTTGCTTTTTTTATTGCACATTTAAACATGTCCAGAATATGCAGAATTTTTTATCTGGGTTCGGAATTAACTTTTCTATTTCTATTTCTATTTCTATTTCTATTTCTATTTATTGACAGGGAACCACAGTGGCCGGGGAAGGGGAGCAGGGGAGGAGAGGTAATAGCAGGGCCACTGGCCTAACCTCCTGCAGTGCCCAGCAAAGCCAGTGGAGGTGGTGGCTGCTGGGGTCAGTCCAGAGGCGAGGGCAAGTCCACAGTGATGAGGCAGGTCCCAGGTCAAGCCAGGATGGAACATCTGCAGGTCGCCTCTGCAGCCCAAATCAATGGGGTGCCTGACCAGGCAAGGCACAGCTGCAACACAACTGCAGTGCGGCTCTGATGGCACCTGAGGGGAGAGTGGCTGCTAAAAAGCTGTCCCCAAGTGAAGCTGGAGGAGCCCTGCCAAGGCCTTTCAGCAGAGCTTTCTTGAAGAGCCCTCTTCACAAAGTGGGACCCCCTCATCATCATCATCTAGGTCAGCCCTGACACTCCTGGAGGGGGAATGTGCTCAGGGCCCTGACATTTACCTCTGCTCTGCACAGTTGCGATAGACAAACCTTCAGTGAGCGCTTCTTATTTCTATCAGCTTTCAAGATCTTCAAGCTTTTACACAATGGAGCATGAACTTCAGAAGATGTTGTTTTTCAGTGTACTGAAATAAAAGGAAGATGGAGAAGCAATGTAAAAAATTCTTAAATATTTTTATGCATTAGTAGCTTTTATCACACATTCTTCTTCATAAGGAAAATATCAGTTCACTAAAATACATCCCTAAGTATTTGGGCAGGCTCTTTAACAGTATTAATTGACTTCTTTTTCTCTTTGCCACAACTCCCTGTTAATAAACTTCATGTGATCCCTTAAATTAAAAAAAAAAAAAAAAAAGCAAGACTTGGCACCTTCCCACATAGACGGCAATCTCTCTGATAAAGGATATGAAATAGTTGGAAAGGAGACAGGAGAGAAATAGATTCTTGGGAGAGATTTTTTGGAAAATCCTTCCTAGAGAAGTTTGTCACTAGATTAGGTGAGTTTGGTAAGGGCAGGGAATGGGATAAAGATTTGAGGGGTAACTAAAGCAAATATTTGAAGTTAAATAGTGAAAAGTGTAGGGTAGGCAACAAAAGCAACAAAAGCACGTGGGCTGTTATGCTGACTGCTTTCTTGGGTCATATGGGGAAAACTGGCTAAGGAGGAGGAATGACAGCAAGCAGTGTGATTCTTCAGCTTCAGCGGTGAAGCACCAGATCCTGCAGTGTATGCAAGGAGGCTTGCACATAGACTGGCCTGCAAATAATGTTTCTTTCCAACACCAATAAAAGTCTCAAATGCCTTCAAGTGAAGGAGGACATCTGTGGACAGCGCAGACCCTCAAGCAATGGTAGTAAGGCAAATGAATCATACAGTTAAGCTAACACCTTGAAAAGTAAAATAATAATAAGTAATAATAAGTAATAATAATAATTATTAATAATAATATAATGGGTCTATAGGCTGCTTCTGAGGCACTTAAATGACTCTTGTGTCAGCAGGAGCTATGGGGTGATTTTTTTATAAGTAACTTCTTTAGGAAGCTTTATTGTGGACTCCAGGTAATCAAGTCCAGCATCTCTCAGTTGGAAGGCATATTATCCAGCCTTTAAGCAAATCAATTGCTTTTGGAAAGCTTTTCAGGAAGTACAAATACAGGGCCAATAAATCTTTTTTCCCTCAAATACAGGACATTCATTTCTGTTTCATAAAGTTTGTATACAGTAGCATAGCTCCTGATCTTATTTCTTATAAGACTTAAAGAAACTCCAGGCTCTTTAATAGGGATAATTCAGATTGAAATTGCTGGCAGTAAGGTTGAGAGGAAACCATGTTATCTGTATTCCTTCCTTCATACCAAGATGGTAAAATATGAAACTGTACTTACACCAAAGGTTGCTGGTTCTGTTACAGAACCTGAAGACAAGATTGTGTGTCTATTATGCCAGTATTATCCCTCTTACTGTTGGGGTTTTTTCTAGTTCGCAAGCAAGCTAGCCATGCTCAGCAATGTGATCATAAGACATACTCCTTCATAATTTTCTTCTATTATATGCAATAATGTAAAGGGCTTAATTTTATCACAGTATATTGCTACACGGGAAATTAAGATCTTTTTTCTCCAGATTTTGTCTGAACATCTTCATTAGGCTATTGTTCTGAAAACTCAGCAGGCAGTGTATTTTAATGAGAAAGGGACTAAAATAATGTTAACAGAATTCAGTATAGCTGCAAGACAAGTTATTAAAGTGCCTAGAACATAGTAGATGTATGCAATTTTTTAAAAGCATTTTAAATATTAGAATATTAAAATATATATTAAAAGGCAAAAAAAATTAATTCCTTTTTTCTCTCTATAGACAGTTGTGTTGAAGTCTTCTATCAAAAAATTCCTAATCCAAGTCTTCAGATACGGTGTCAGCAGCAACTTGTCAAGGCAAAGGTAGGGTACGGGTATGAGACAGGTGGTTATTGCCAGAAACTATTTTAAACCCATTTTATCATATGTGGCTGAGAGTTACATCAGATTAATTCTCTTACAGTAACAGCTAGGGTTCCCCTATGTCTCTTTTTGAGGCAGTATACACCCTTCAGCGCTCAGGTCTTGTGACTTTATTCATTGTGACATGAAGTCCTATAAGTGCATGCATTAGTTAAGTGGGCCAGGGACTCACTGCTGTGCATGCCTGTTCCAATCCTTAATAACCCTTTAAGAGTCGTTTAGATGTGGTGTTAGGTGATATGGTGTAGGGGAGAACTTTGTAGAGTGGGGTTGATGGTTGGAGTCGTGATTTCAAGGGTCTTTTCCAACCTAAACGATTCTATGATTCTGTGATTCTATGCCCACCCTTTTTATCCAATAGGTCTGCCTGAGAGGGGCACCTGTGGTTCTTCCCATCAGATGGGTTATGCTCGATTGCACACACCCACCATACAGTCAAAATACCTGGATGGAGAGCATTTTTGGTTATATTCAAACTTAGTTTGGACAGCAATTTACCAACTGTAGCACCTTGCTTTGGGAGTTATTGGCTATGTTGTGCCTTTTCTGCTAAGCCATGAAGGATTTTAACTATTCACTTCTCACTTCAATCCAACCTGACAAGAAGTTATGTCCTGTGTAGCAAACATTCAGTTTGCAGCATACTGACCAAAGTCAATAGCACCCAAACACTGAGCACAAGATACATAAAACAAATTCACATTTTGACCCTGGTCATTTTTGGTGGACGACCTTAGATAGATGAGGAGACATTCTTGGACCACTGCATAGATCCTTATGGCTCACAAATCCTTATATCAGCTCTCTTCATGCAGAATAACTAATCTTCATTAATTGTTAATGCATGGAAAGAAGAAAATCCACATGTTACTGGGAAGAAGGCTTTTTAAGGGATAGAAAAGAACTATACACCGACAGGATTCATGACTGAGCACGCCAAACTGTTTTCTATCAAGAATAGCATTTGCTTTAATGAGATATTTTACCATCAGCAAAAGAGCATCAGCTATTGCCACAGCAGCCTGCCTTTACCCACTCCAAGGGCAATTCAGATGTTCCTGTGACACCCCCGCACCAGTCTCCAGTGCTTAGCTCCCAGCAAGAACACAAAGAAACGCAGCAATTGCTCACTGTGCCAGCAGCCTCTCTGCTTGCCCCTTAATGTTAGGTTAAAATGAACTGTGATTACCATATGGGGATCCTTTGGCTTATGGATTCAGATAATACTTAACGGGAATAAAAGTAAATAGGGTTAGGTGCAAAACAAGGAAAAGAACAGAAGGCTGCATGATATGTAAAGATATTTTTCTTTCTTAAGAAAATCACTGCATGGCATGAATAGTAAAACCAGTGGGATCCACAAAACCCATTTCTTGTTTCAAGGTAAGGACCAGTTACTTTGGTTTATTATAGCACAGCAAACATCCACTAGCTCAAAAATTGTTGTAAATGCTAGGAAAATCTCCTATCACGCAAAGGAGTTAAATGCATAATAAAGCTGTACGTCATGGACATAAATGTAACAGCTGCCCCCGAAAAGTGAGCTTTATGGTGTGTTCCTGCTAAAGCAGTTGAGATCATCTCATATGTATACACAAATGTACATGTAGATTTATAAATTCTGATTTACACAAGAACAGTGTAATTTCTCTGTAATTAAGGAATCATAACAAGTCACACTAATTGTTGCGAAATGTGCTATCATATATCTCCAAAAGCTGTTCCATAGCCTTGCTTGAAAACTTATTTTCTAGAAAAACCTGAAACCGAGTTGTTACTTTGAAACAATTTCTCTCCTCTTCCCCAGCTTTCCCCCACAAATAAGGTATCCGAAGAAATATTTAAGTTCTTAGCAACCAAGTAGGAATTACAATTCCATCACAGTACCTCTGTAGTAGTACACAGCAGTTTTTCAGATGAACTCTAACTAGGAGAATCAGAATAGATGTAACATCCAAATTAATTTTACTAATTTAGAAGTTCGTAATTAGGATGTCCAATTTGATTATGGTACCATATCATCAAGATAAACAGATATGCAATTCTACATTCACATATCGCTAGACTCAATTTTAATACATTTATATTTTTAGGTTTCACTCACTGTAAATCAGTGGGATACTGAAGAAATATTTTTGATCTGACGCCCAGTATTAAATTAGATGGAATGTTCACTCTCTAAATTTACTGCAGCAGATGACATCGTCAGCTATCCAATTATTTTAGTACTGTTTGGCACAATGTAATTTAAAAAGACCTTGTATGAAGGCAAAACACTTAATAATTCCCCAGCAAATTAATCCCTTTGGTGCAATACTCAAAGGCATGAGGATAAAGAAGAAGAAAAAAAAAAAAGCAGCATCTTTCAGATCAGCATGATGTTGCAGCAAGTACCAAGTACTTTGTGCTCTGTTAATACAAGTGACTTGTTTTAACTTGACATTTACCTGACTGCATAGGAAATGGATTACATTCCTTCTGTATGATACTATTTGATAACGCTTAACATCAGTTGTTTGGAAAACCAGGCACCACTTGTCTGTTAAAAAATATATATGTAAGGTACAGAGCTGCCTGCACAGTAAGGAGAAAATCCAGGAGCCACTCGAAAAGCTTGTACTAATATGGTCAAAATCTGTACAATTTACCATGCTCCTTGTGTAGCAGGAAGTAAGGTGGCCGAGGCAGCGTTTGTGTGATAAATCTTAAAAGCTGTGCAGCTTAACTAAGAGGCTTTATGAAACAGAACATCTAAGAGGGAAAAGCCTAGAAGACAACAACCCCCACGGAAGAATCCTTGTTTGAATAATGTTGAGTCAGAGCTGACTAAGCCTGCCTAAGCTACCATATAAGTAACCAAATGCCTAGCAAGGAAAATGAATGGAAGAAGAACTGAGTGTCCTGGGATTTCTATTAAAACAGATCAATATAGGATTATGGACATAAAATAAGCCTTTGCCATTTCAGCATGAAAGCAGAGATTTCTTAGATGCCTCCTGAATAAGAAGGCAAGGCATCACCAGGAATAATTTTGTTTGAACAAGCCTGCATGTTTAAAAACATGAACCGAAAATAATTAGGAAGGCAAATGACCAAATTCCAGTAATATCTAGATAACCTGCAGTTGTGGCCTCTGCTGTGGATGCAGGGTGTGATTCTCCTCCGGCATATCCAAAGTTATATGTCTCAGCTATAAGAAAGCATGAAGATGGTATCCAAATGCTAGTCACCACAAGATATAGTACAGTGATGTCTTCAAAATATATCTCTGAAAATTGTGTTTAACCATTTCAGTCTGCAAGAGTTCCATCAGCATTCGGGCAGCGGCAAGGTGGCATATAACTTTATCAGTCATTTCCTATAGTTGAGTTGTATTTGCTACACCAACTATAACTGGGAACTACAGACGAAGCTCAGAGCTTGTGACAAAAATGAATATCTTTTGATAAGTATCACAGGCTTTTCCTCCTGCGTGATGACCCAATTAGCTTCTTAAACACTTCCTAACAGTACATTCTTAATTTGCTGGGATATGTGAACATGCATGCATGATTACAGATAGTCACTGAAGCACACAACTGATACCAGACAGGTTCTAGGCAGCACGTCAAGAAAGCTGCAGTTAGGAATAGGCTGAAAATCAGTATATTTTGTACTGTCAAAGTAGGAATATTTTGTATTTATGTCCTGCTATTCAGCAGAAAGTCAGGACTTTGGTTCCTGTATTTTAGTAGAGATGGCAGTTCACACCATCAATATGGTTGCATGCCATGCTGGTTATCTATAAAGAAACACACATTTAGAAGGATCACGGAATTCTCAGTATGCTCCAGTTATTTCCATGATCATCTGTCCCATTTTCTTTCCACTACCCCTGTTACTGAAGGGTGTGAGTACTGTGTTTATGGTGTCCAGAACCAGTAGTGACCTCTCTCACATAAACACACACAGAGCTGGATTGCGTGTCTACGCAATGGCTGGGTAGACATTCCAGCCTGCTCCATGAGAACCAGCTCACATCCCTAAATGGCGCTCTGCCATGTCATCCAAGTGGCACGGGTTTGTACTAGCTCACTGACATTTCTTTCTTTCAACCCAATGTCGTTATACATCAGGGATACTAATTTTGAGGAATCAAATTGCTCCTTAGTGTAATATTAATAACAATCCCAAATCCCTTTCTTTCCTGCAAATGTTTCACAACTGCAACTGATTACAAGGAGTAAATCACATAACATTTCTCCAAAGTCTCTTTTCTTTAGTCAAATGGTAAAATTCCTCAGGAGAACTCTTAGTTAAAAATGTAGTTATCCATTATGTTTTACAGCCTTATTGTTCTCCCAGGGGAGAATTGGAAAGTAAAAGTAAAGCACTAGAAAAATTTAACTTCACATTAGTGAAATTTCAAATGGCACTAAATTAACAGGAGTTGCAGAAGGCAATGAAAACTGACAAACAGAGAAGTAGATGTTACTGAAACTAAGTACATTATTCTTTTTTGAATTATACTCTCTTTGGCTAAATGTGAGTTACCTCGATGTGATACGAGTGTTTTCAACTGATGTTACTCTGTTATACTTTATTGCAGATACGAAGGGAACAGCAATATATTGTACCACAGTACAGAAACTAATGATCTATGCATACTACATAAAATAGTCTTACTTTGGACTTAGAAATTTTGAAAGCTGATGGATTCAAGGGGACCTAGGAATGACATTGAACAAAAAATTAGGCGTTAGTTTGCAATGCACCGTGGCTGCCAGAGGAGCCACTTTGGGGCCACTTATGTAAATGTTTCATGCCAGAAACCATGGAGCTAATATTCTCTTTCTAAATGACTGTTATATGGATCCTCAGCCTGATGGTTATGAACAGGCGTGAGAGTCACAGCCTCTTTGACCTTCCCTTTATTATAAATAGGAGGGAGATAACAACTAAACGTACATATATGGGACAGGGGTTCAGTATTGAAACGTCAACAGTGATATAGAAAAAAGTGAGCATTGATTCTCAGAGAAGCTTGTATGGAATATTATCAAAACCAAGAAAGAAAACGCAAAGAGCAAAAGTAACTGCAGATACTCTAAAATTTGGTATATTATGGCATAACAGTGTAACAAAAGTTAAAACTAAACTGATCTGCTGAGGGGAACAAGATTGTTCTAGGATTTCTGGAGAGAAGCCCAAGTTCAAAACATTTTTCACAGAAAAGGATATTACTGTACTGAGGATCTTTGTTGAAGTGAAAGTGAATTTTCACTTTCTTGACTTTTTCCTGCTTCATCATTGTGAGTAGTTGTTTATAATTTTTGCAATATGCACTTGTATTTTTGCAATTGCAAAATCTAAAAGTTTTGCAGTTTTTGAAAATGATCAAGAGTCTTTCCAGTCGTGCTCAGATTCCCATACAGGTAAGCGAAGTCCATTTCGTGTGTACAGGACAGTTATCACCTATATAAAAGGGGTGATGATGCAACCTCTCTACAGAGCACAGGCTAGAAAACCAGTAAAGAGCTGACATTGCCTCAGGAGAAAACAGTTTAATGTAACGTAGCAGGAGTAGTATCATTACAGCTGAGGAAGTTCAGTGCAGTACTCCTGCTGAGAGAATGGGCCAGCTCTAACAGCTGTGGGGCTGCAGCCAGGTCACTGGACCAGTCTCACTCCTCCTCCAGTAGCTGCCCTCTGGGCAGCAGCGTCCTGGGGTCTGCCTGACACTGGGTAAGGGCTGACACCCCCAGCAGCAGCCACAGCCTCCTGGATCCTTCCCATGGAGGGCTGAAGGAAAGCATCCCCTAGGCTTGGGCTAGCCTGTGGGCCTCCTGCCCAACCAGACTGCTTAAGAAATAATAAAAAACAAATTTCAATTAAAAAGTTATATTAAAGCGTCTTTAAATATTGTGACCTGTTGTCTGTAAAAACTCACCAAACCACAGAAGACAACAAAAAACACTTGATAGGTAGTGCAGGGACTCACATTAAACCTACAGGATCCTCTCTTCATAGGGAGCTTTACACTACAAAAATGTCTATTAGGGGAAGAGGCCTTTGCCTGAAGTCAGCCTGAATCGAGTTTGGGGATCTAGCTACTCAAACATTATTTTTCTGCCTGGTTTAAGTAGGCAAGGATGATTAACATTCTGCTGTTATTTATTGACTTTTACTAAGGTTATACGTCTATGTCAAAGGTTATCTCAACTTATTTCTTCTGCTGACTGCTTTTATTGAGGACTACGTCTCATGACATTAAGTGAAAAGCTATGTAGTGGAAGGAACGTAAGCAATTGCACAGAGTATTAACTTCTAATATGGTATAAAGCAGCTTTGATGAAATATGGGCAGATGAATCCAGAGCGCTAATTATTCTTGTTTCAGATAAAATTAAAACTACTTCAAGTAACTATGTCATTTTCTAGCTGTAACAAGCACCATGAAAAGATCATTCTTTCATAAAAGATAACAAATAAAGTGAACATTAGCTTAGTGCAGCAGCCAAACAGCACTGTCAAAGGAAACCCATTTAATCAATTTTCTTTAAAAGTCACCTTTCATCTACTCGTACTTCACAGTGTTTAGATTTGTTTTTAGTCTGGCATGTATTTGCTATTTTGATTTTCTTTACATTCTCCATTCCTATTGCCACAAGTTCATTGTTAGTAAAGTAGAAAAGTAGTAAAGTATGTAGAAAATCTGCCTTTCATAAATGCACAGGATCATAGAATCATAGAATGGTTTGGGTTGAAAGGTACCTTAAAGATCATCTAGTTCCAGCCCCCCTCCCATGGGCAGGGACACCTCCCACTAGACCAGGTTACTCAAAGCCTAATCCAGCCTGGTCTTGGACACTTCCAGCGATGAGGCATCAACAACTTCCCTGGACACCCTCTTCCAATGTCTCACCATAGTGAAGAATTTCTTCCTGATATCGAATCTAAATCTACCCTCTTCCATTACCCTTTGTTCTATCACTACATGCCCTTGTAAAAAGTCCCTTCCCATCTTTCCTGCAGCCCCCCTTTAGGTACTGAAAGGCCATTATAAGGTCTCCCCGGAGCCTCCTCTTCTCCAGGCTGAACAACCCCAACTCTCTCATCCTGTCCTCATAGCATAGGTGCTCCAGCCCTCTGATCATCTTCATGGCCCTCCTCTGGACTCGGACCAACAGGACCATGTCCTTCTTATGTCAGGGCCTCCACAGCTGGACACAGTACTCCAGGTGGGGTCTCACCAGAGTGGAGTAGAGGGGCAGAATCACCTCCCTCGACCTGCTGGACACGCTTCTTTTGATGCAGCCAAGGATGCGGTTGACTTTCTGGGCTGCAAGCACACATTGCTGTCTCATGTTGAGCTTCTCATCCACCAGTACCTCCAAGCCCTTCTTGGCAGGGCTGCTCTCTATCTGTTCTCTGCCCAGCCTGTATTTGTGTTTGGGATTGCCCAGACCCATGGGCAGGACCTTGTACTTGACTTTGTTGAACTTCATGAGTTTGGCATGGACCCACCTCTCAAGCCTGTCAAGGTCCTTCTGGGCAGCATCCCTTCCATCCAGTGTGTAGACTGCACTGCAAACCTTGGTGTTATTGGCAAACTTGTTGAGGGTGCACTCAGTCTCACTCTCTGTGTTGCTGACAAAGACATTGAACAGTATTGATCCCAATACTGACCCCTGAGGAACGCCGCTTGTCACTGGTCTCCACTTGGACATCGAGCCATTGACTGCAACTCTTTGAGTGCGACCATCCAGCCAATTCCTTATCCACTGAGTGGTCCATCTGCCAAATCTGTGTCTCTCCGATTTAGAGCCATTATATAGGGTTATTACATAAATCCTGTCCTATTCACATATAAAATAACCTTGCATTTTGCGGAATCAAGGCTAGTCTGAGAGGCTGTGCAATACTCTGCTATTCAGGTGAATGTAACTATCAACATTTTAATGACAGTTCTCATTTTTTGCAGTTCCTGAAGTAATGTTTCTTGTGGAAGGGGAGTTTGCATACTTTACAGGGAATGCCCTGTACAAATGGAACAGTCACATATCATCATTTTTTTTAAATTATTTTACCTTTTTTTCCCAGTTAATGGTGCAAAGCAGGTCAACACAGTTGTGTAGGTTCTTAAAATATGGCAGAATTCAGCTTCAATCACATGAGTTGTCACAGTTGTCCTGGCTCCATGTCCTCACAGTAATCACTGACATATTCTGTGAATGTGGAAGAGACCAGACTAATTATGCTATATGGAGCAGGAGGGGAGAAAAAAGAAAGAAAAGAAAACAAAATGGCACGTGCTAAATTTTACAGAAAAATACTTTGTCAAATGACCCAAGTCCAGAAAATATGAACTTGATTTAAAGTTTATGGCAAAAAAAATAGAACACTCAAAATATCTAATATTTATTAATTACATTGATTTCCATTATATGGTACTAATTCAATTGGAAACTGATCTGAATATAGCACACGTAATGCAATTTAAACTATCCTGCTGTAAGCTGGCATTTGCTGAATATGCCTTGTTGAGTGCTAATTTTCAGAAACTATTAATTTGTGATTCCAACGAAAAGGTATTGCATCCTGAATGTATTCTTACCATGAAATGTTTTGTTGACTATTTTCCCCTGTTGGAAGCTTTCAGTATTCAAGCTAAAACAAAATATTGTTTCCAAATTGTAAAAATTTTGGGAAAAGCTAGTGTCCTTAGTTTTGATATAATTGGAATAGAGTGCCTTGTTCCAAGTGACCATAGATGCTAAAGCTAGCTTTTGCAGCCACAAAGACGCATGTCATGACAATGTATAAACACAAGGAATCACAGACACCGCTGTTTAATATTAAAAAAAAAATGAGTACTGCAGAAACAAATACGTACTACATCAGCTGTAATATATGACTTTTTCTTCCAGTTTTCATGTGCTGTCACAAACCCCGCTACTTACACTGGGTACCATCAGTATTTCAGGCGTTTTCTAAACTATGTGGTTGTGGTTTACTGATTGCCTTTTTAAAACTTAAATTTGTAAAACTTTAAAATCTTTAGGCAGATGACAGGAAAAAAAAAGTCCAGGTCATTTTACTCAGTGAATTTGGGCAGTATCCAAAATGATAATATATCATATACAAACTAAAAAATCATTAGCTGACGGGAAGCGGTCGATAGCTTTCAAGAACTAACTATACAATAGTCAGTGAAATAACAAATCTAACTATGAATGACAGAATCTGGTACCAAATGATAAAATCCTCATGAAAAAAAAGAAAAGCAAACATCGGCTTTAGGAGATCTTTTATGGTATGCCATATAATGAGTACACATTAACATTAGTGCTATAAATTAAGTTTTAGTGAATTCTAAAATGCTACATAGAGATTTAAATAGTCAAAAAGGAATAAAATGGTTTGTGGAGGGCATTTCCTGCTCACTTTAAGGTCTGATCCAAATAACTTTTTTCAATAATACATTTTCGTGGAAAAAGGGTTCCAGTCTCTTGCTATTAATTTTTATTCTTACTTTCTTTTAGTCTGTGGGATTTTTATTGAAAAGCTTGATTTCATGATCCAGGCTTATAATATTTTATTTATGAACAACCATGAGGTGGAACACATAAAAATTTGATATAACAGTTTCATTTTAAAATACTGTGACTATGTGTTAGCTAACTAGACTATATCTTTTGGGATTGCATTTGCTCATCTAATACAAAGCAGGATCTGCCTTAAATATTAGGGCAGGGAAATCAACATCCACAATAATTTGAAGCTTTATTTGACTTTTTATGATCTGGTGCAGCAGATTTTAGGTACTTTAAGACTCCTCTTGATCTCAATGGAGGTATCATAGGAGTGAAGTATAGAGCTAGGTTTTCTATGTATGTCGTAAATCATGAATTAGTTACAAATGCATTGGAAGTGCCTAACAAACGAAAGTCCAAGCGCAGCAAAGATGTTATCAGTCTCTTTGATATATTAGTCTAACAACATTTTTGGAGGGAAAGAGAAGAAGCTAATTCAGCCTGAATACAGTTTTTCATTTCTTTTCTTTCTTTTTTTCCTTTTTTTTTTTTTACATTTTAATTAAGTAACAATTCAACCTTTCTTGCTGTGTGTATGTCCTTGAAAAGGAATATAATCCTTCCTTTTTACGTTGCTGTCAGCAATTATATAATACAATTATGTGCAATAATTACATACTCCTATCAAAATTGCACATCATTTTTGCATGTTTTTAGAGGATCTTCAGATTCTCTTCTTGCATCCTTCCATATTTTGAACAAAATGCAATAAGTCCCTTACATATCTCCAGGGTAAAAAAAAGAATTAAAATTTGTCCAGTAACAGAACACATGATAGTCCATTTAATCTTAGTCACTTCTGTTCCCAGGATAGCCACTGTGAGCTTTAATTCTGCCACTTTTGGGACAAGTCAGACTTCACTTTTGTCCTTTTCCTACCTCAGTTAAGCAGCTTAAGCAAAAATATGTGTCATTGTTATTAATTTTGGGCAAACCCTCTGTCATCTTTCTGTCTCATGGTTGCATGCGGTTTAGAACACATTTTTGCCCTAAAGCAGAATGTCACTGATGTTATGAATCTGCCATGAATCACATTGGCATTATACTTCCTTCTACACACCTGAAAACCAAACTTTAAATTTTACTGCCAGGAATCATAGAATCATAGAATCACCTAGGTTGGAAGGGACCTTTCAGAACATCTAGTCCAACCACCAACCTAACTCTGACAAAAACCACCACTAAACCGTATCTCTAAGCACTGTGTCTACCCGTCTTTTAAATACCTCCAGGGATGGTGACTCAACCACTTCCCTGGGCAGCCTGTTCCAATGCTTGACAATCCCTTCAGTGTAAAAATTTTTCCTAATATCCTGTCTAAACCTCTCCTGGTGCAACTTGAGGCCGTTTCCTCTTATCCTATCGCTTCTTACTTGGGAGAAGAGACCAACCCCCACCTCTCTACAACCTCCTGTCAGGTAGTTGTAGAGAGCGACAAGGTCTCCCCTCTCCAGGCTAAACAACTCCAGCTCCCTCAGCTGCTCCTCATAAGACTTATTCTCCAGACCCCTCACCAGCTTTGTTGCTCTTCTCTGGACCCACTCCAGCACCTCAATGTCCTTTTTGTGGTGAGGGCCCCAAAACTGGACACAGTACTCGAGGTGGGGTCTCACCAGTGCTGAGTAGAGAGGGACGGTCACTTCCCTACTCCTCGCCACACGGTCCCTGATACAGGCCAGGATGCTGTTGGCCTTCTTGGCCACCTGGGCACACTGCTGGCTCATATTCAGCCGGCTGTCAACCAACACCCCCAGGTCCTTTTCCGTCAGGCAACTTTCCAGCCACTTTTCCCCAAGCTTGTAACACTGCGTGGGGTTGTTGTGACCCAAGTGCAGGACCTGGCACTTGACCTCATACCATTGGCCTTGGCCCATTGATCCAGCCTGTCCAGATCCCTCGGTAGAGCCTTTCTACTTCAAGCAGGTAGACACTCCCACCTAACTTTGTGTCGTCTGCAAACTTACTGAGGGTACACTCGATCCCCAAATATCAGTAGGATATGCAATGTCACGAGTTCATACCTAATGAGCTCACTGAAAACAATGTCCCTTTTTTTTCCCCTAATGCATGCACTAGGGAATTGTTATACTTCCCAAAACCCTGTCTCGGAATTGCATATGGAGAAAGTCTCTCAACCACTGGAGATCAGCAACAAAAAACTCTAGAGGCACCTTAAAACCAGTGGGCCATAAAGAAGATCAGTGTGGGTCCATCTTTGTGGACTATAAGAAAAAATTATAACTGGCACCAAACCTGCGTACAAGCTGTGCACTACATGGGTTGCTGTTGTTTTCAGGCTAGTTAATGTGGCTATTTTTTTCATTGTCTTTGCTGTCTACTTATTCAAAGCTCCACTCCTAAAATTGACATCCCTTTCTTCATGAAACAGGCAGTTGATAACTAGAGGAAAAGGTGTCACGATTCTTCTATGTAACTAATTGGAATTTGGGGAATAATTAAAATTTTAATTAGAGACAGTCTCAGGTGCTGCAGTGTCTTTGCTTCTTTAGGGTAAACAGAAAAAAAGAGAGAGAGAGATGTTTCTAATAGCTAAAAACTAGGAAAATGGTTTTGGGGGAAAGAAGCTTCAAAGTGTGTAATCTAGCACAGAAACCCAGTTCTGATTTGACAAATTAATGTTAGCAGAGAACATGTTACATTTACATGTAATACTTTTCAGGGGCAACATTTCCAAATTTGCCTCTGCAACGAGCAAGCACCAGTGGCATTCCTATCAGGGCTGAACACCCTGTTCTTTTCTATCCATCTTTCTAGAAATGTTTTCACATGAAAGAAAGCTTTAAAATATATTTGCACTAATACGACCTACACATGATTTTTATGTCTGCAGTTGTCTTTTTTATAGATTACCAGTCCTCCAGGGTAATCTTTCTACATGATATTGCAGTCAAATCCAATGTTGTTTCTCTAATATCACTGCCTCTTTCACAGCTATTCTAGGTTCTCCCATGCCCCTTCCATTATTGCTCAGCCTTAAAGCTGCTTCAACACCAGAATGAATTTATCACTGAATTACTAGACAAAACTGCTGCTATTCTTTCCATTATTTGAACAGCTATTGAGCTGCACAAATGTCATTGACTATGGTTCATCCAATAAATCACGAACTTTAAAATATTAAGCACTGCTAAATATACTCTGGTATATTTGAAAGTAATGTTTCAGTAGTTCTGCCTTAGTAAGCCAGCTAGCACCTTTTTATTGTCTTATCATTCCTAACAAGGCCTGTCTTGCCTCAAATTTCTAGCAAATGTATAATCTTCTCAGTCCATCCAAGACTCGTCATTTGGGATTTATTTCTAGAAAATCTTCAGAGCTGAGTTCATCTAAATGAGAATCGGTGCTTATTTAATTTTGTTACCCATTGACTGTTTTAAAACCTACACTTTCCAATTTCTTAAGCATATGCAAAACCACTAAAGTAGTCATTTAGAAATATCAGTCCATGGCCTTGTGCTGAAGGATGACCTTTTCTACATCAGTCCAAACCGGATTCTCCTCCAGTCCACTCTCCATCACATCCCTGCCTTGGATGACTAAAAAGTTTAAGAAAAGCAGCAGAATAGGACAGAATACCTTGAAAGGATTATTCCTGACCTTAAACTAAATCTGAGAATCTTTATTTATTTTTAGTGACATTCTCCACCCTTTGCTACCTTCCCTGTATTTTCCATTCAGTACATTCAGTATCTTTGGGAGGAATAGCAGTTTGCTTATTACAACCTGTGTGGGGGTTTTAGAGAAGGTGTTTAGTTTAGCTGTTTCAGAACCATCAGTGAACATGATACGCTACTTGTCAAAGACCAAATTTAGATCTTCTCTAAGGACAAATCTTATTAAAGGATACATGAATAAGAGGCTTAATACAAAAATGCAGGTGTCCTTTTTTACACTTCAGATAAATAAACAAATAAATAAATAACACAGCAAAACCACATTAGAAGCAACTTGTATAGCTGTTAGTTCTTACTTCAGAATTTGGGCATATTGTAGAAGTAATTAATGCTACGCACACACAAACGTGTTTACGCAGACCTGTGGACGTGTGGGTAGAAGTGGTGATGGGTATGGACAGCACAGGCAGTACAGGCAGCTAAGGCAGCCACAGTCCCAGGGCAGCCTCAGCTGCTGCTGCCATTTGAACACCCAGCTTTACTCAACCTTCCTCACATCTCTCCTTTCTGCTGGCAGCAAGTCCATCGCCCAGCTGGGGAGTCGGGGAAACAAGTCCAGTTCTCCTGGGTGATGCTTCAGGTAAGTCTAGTACTTCAGAGAATAGGAAAAGAAGTGGAGTTCTTAGAGGGGGAAGGTTACAGAATTTAAGTTGGAGAGAGAGGTCTTCACTCACCGTCCCTCTGGTCTGCTTACCACTCTGTCACAGATCCACTCTCCGCTACCACACCAAAAGTGAACTTTGCTCTTGCCAGTCAAAAAAAACCAAAAAAAAGCATTTTCTTTCTCCTCCTCAGCTTCTAACAGAAAAATCTGGGTCAGGTCATTTCAGTTTTGTCTGGCCTTTTTGAGAGGCTCCATGTACCTTATGTTCTTTACATTGTCTTTCTCCATAGAATACTTTGATATAAAAGGTCAGCAGTAATGTTATCAATCCAGTTTAATTCGTGTGATCTCAGTTTGGAATTGTAAACACTTGAACAAACTCTGTGTGTTCGTACAAGGAGACACAATGATCACTGACTTGAAGGCCCCAGTGTCAACTTCTTTAGGTATAAACTTATTTAAAAGCCCAAAAGTTCATTCCCATCCCAAAGCTAATCTTTTATATCCAGTTTATAAAAAGTTTCTATGTATTGTTAGAAGCTCAAGCTTAACAGCAAAGAATTATTTCCCAAGAAAAACAAGCATGAAACAAGAAGACTATAAATTTTCATACTAACATTTAGATGTAAGTTGACATTTAAGTATTTTCAGTTTATTGCTGCTGAACAAGAAAGGACAAAATTGTACTCAACATCAAACATAAGTTTTGATCTTCCAGACACCATGAATCATATCAGCTATGAACAGTTCATTTGTCATTAACAACTGATCATACCAAAATACCTCTTTCCTTTATGTAAAGCATTTTAAAAGGACTGCACTGTGCAATCAATGTATTTAATATTTAAAATGAAATTTGCCGTACACAGACACTCACAACCGATTAGTTAGCACAGCTGCTTTCAGTCATCTGTCATGTCCTGTAGGTCTGGGTGTCATAATGATGTAGCACTATAAGAACTGCAGTATAGTAATACTTTCCTGTTCTGTTCCTCATCCAAAGGAATTTCATCTCTCCCTCTCATGAATAATCTGATCTAAGCTATATGGCATTTCTTCTTCCAGTCATAACGATAAGCTGAGAATGCTGAACTGTCAGCAAATCTTTGATGTAAATCAATGGTCACAAGAGACTTAACTAGGAAGCAGAGGGAGAATATAATAATGGAGCAATCAGCTTATGAAAAAGAACACTTTTCCTTTTCAAAAATAGCAAAGCACCTTTTAATTCAATTATGTTTTGAGTCAGCATTTGTCAAAGGATACAGAAGAACCATTGAAATTGCCATATGTAATAATTAATACATATTTGAGATGGAGAGGTATCATTATTAGATAACTACAATTTCAAGATCACTAAAAATCATCTAGGAAGGAAATTTGTACAGTACATTGCCAATTGGACTTAATATCTTTAAAAGAAGAATATGTCTGTCTTTCATTTTGGGTTGTACCACGAAAAGAATAGAATCCAGGTTTTCTGATCTTCACGTTAGATGATTTTACATGGACCACGGCCAAATCCTGAGGTGTGTTTACATGTACAAGTTTACTCAAAGAAGAAGAAATTAGGGGAAATATTTTAATAATCTTATTGAGTTCTCATTTTCTTAGCTCATATGACCTCAGATACTCTGGATGCAAAGGAATATAAAATGACTGCAAGTTCAGTTATGAATGTTATATGATAATACTTTACAACATATGTTACAAAATATTGAAACTGATAATGATTGGCAAACATTGACAAGCAAAAATACTTTTGGTACTCCCAAAATTGGTGTTAAGGATTGCAAAGCTCTATGAATACCTCAGCTACATGGAGCCTTCACTATGAGCAGAAAATGAAAAAGAAATCTTTCAATGAGTATTCCAAATTCTTTCATATTTTTGTGTATGAATGTACTGAAGATTAAGTATGTTTTCTGCATTCTAGATTTTATGTAGATTATATATCTGACATTTCAATATTATACTAGTAGAGGTGAATGAAGTATTTAAATAAAGGGCAATGCATTTCTTTCCTATATTAATTAGAAACAATTATTAATTACAAATTAAACCACACTTCTGCCCCTCTCAAATATCATGATCTGAGCATGGGCTAACCTGTGTTTTCAGAGGAGTTCTCTGACACCTTTGTATTAGTCAATCAGTAGTTGCAATATCTTATTAATCATGTCATCTACCTGGACTTCTGATCCAGGTGAAAGATGTCCCTGTTCATGTCAGGGGGTTTGGACTAGAGAACCTTTAAAGGTCTCTTCCAACCCAAATCATTCTATGATTCTGTAAGGCCTTTGATATGTGCCCTACCCACCCAGCTTCTCTCCCAGCATTCTTTACTTTATATTGGAGAGATATGGATTTGATGGCTCGACTACTAGATAGATAATGAATTAGATGGATGGCCATGTCCAAAGAGTTACAGTCAACCGCTCAGTATCCAAACAGAAACCAGTAATGGGTGGTGTCCCTCAAAGGTCAGTACTGGGACCAGTACAATTTAATATCTTCATTAATAGCATAGATAGCAGGATTGAGTGAACCCTCAGCAATTTTCTGGATGACACCAAGCTGAGTGATGGAGCTGATATGCCTGAGGGAAGGGAAGCTATCCAGAGGGACCTTGAAAGGCTTGAGGAGTGGGCCCACGTGAACCTCATGAAGTTCAACAATACCAAGTGCCAGGTCCTGCACCTAGGTCATAGCAATCCCCAGTATCAGTAGTGACTGGGAGATGAATTAATTGAAAGCAGCCCTGCAGAGGACTTTGGGAGACTGGTGGATGAAAAATAAGATATGAGACAGCAGTGTGTGCTTGCAGCCCAGAAAACCATTCTTACCCTTGGCTGCATCAAAAGAAACTTGGCCAGCAGATTGAGGGAGGTGATATGTCCCCTCTACTCTGCTCTTGTGTGACCTCACCTTGAGTACTGCATCCAGATCTGGGGTTCCCAGCACAAGAAAGACATGGACCTGTTAGAGTGGGTACAGTGGAGGACCACAAAAATAGCCAGAGGGCTGGTACACCTCTCCTGTAAAGAAAGACTGAGAGAGGTGAGGGTGTTCAGTCTGGAGAAGAGAAGGCACCGTGGACATCTTATAACAGCCTTTCAATATATGAAATAATCCTGTTGTCCAACCCAGGTCAAACACCCAGGCCTTGCTCCTCCTCATCCCTGTACCTGGCAAGGCTTGAAAACACTGAGACCTTGGATCCCACATAGCCTAGCTGGATATAAAGTAAATATTTTCCCGAATTCAGACACTAGAGTCTTCCAAAAGTGGAGTTTTACCCAGCATTGGAAGAGAAATTATTCCTGTGTTGCTCAACCCAGGACACCAGGGAAAAAAAAAAAAAGGACTCATTTTTGTGGGTTTTTTTTCTAGGTAGGTATTTTTCATTGATTCATTCAAGGGTTACATATTTATTGCACCTTGATATATGATCTAAAACTCACAAGTAAAAGAGAGTAACTTTATTTCATGACCATGATCTTTCCTTGTCAAGATCAGACAATCAAAATTGACTCAGTTTCAGAATTAATGTCAATCCCATTCCTAGCTGTCACGTACACATTGACTCTGAGAAAGCATGTTCCACACTAGACTAGAAATGTGATTAGGGAAATACAAAACATTCTGCTTTTCTCATATATTTGTCTTCTATCATTTTTAGAAGGTTCAATGAAGCATGCCAAATACTCTGTGAAACAAGAAGCTCTACTTTTTGAAACTTACATCCTTTACATTTTATGCCTGTTCCCTGTATAATCATGCTGGAACAAGTTTTGGAAACAAATTACATTTGGTAGGAGGTAGATGACTCGTAATTTGCAGAGTACATTTTAATGAACTATAAAAGACTGTATTATTGTATGACATAGTAGATGCATCTCAACCCACACTGCCAGCTACCCTAACAATGCAAATATGTGTGAAGTTATTGTTCCTCTAATAAAAGTAAAACTTCTATATAACATTAACAGCAAATATTAAATCACGTGCAGTTGTACAATAAGTCTGGTATGTTGGGTTATAAAAATATCATACAACCTGCAGAGAAAACAAGCTTCATTGCACTAGCCTATTTGCAACATGGATCAAGGACATAACTGAATTTAGGGAAAAAACTACTATTGGACCAGGTAATATTAGATTAAAAATATATTCAATGCTCATAATGGAGGAAGCCTTTGGAGACAGCTAAAGAGTGCAGTGTTGTGAATTGTTGTTCTCGCAGTTTGCAATAGCTGCATTGGCTTTGGCTTAGAGTCATCTCATGAGATTTCCTATTCCTGCTCTTCACATGAAAGTACCATTACCTTTCTACTTCTACCAAAAAAATATAAAATAGCAAAGCACGCAATACTTTACCAATTTAAGCACTGCATGTCAGATGTGACATGACACTAATTCCTTGTCTTCCTTCCCTGCTATCATAACAGTTCATTGAAATTCACATCTGAAACAAGGACCTCACCAAACTTGTCCACCTTCATCCACTGAGCTCTCAGGGGCACGTACTTACCTGTATGATTCTGGTAAAGTGCATCAGAAGTGGCACTTGTGCAAGAAGAAGTAAAACAAGTGTCACACCTTGAACACAGACACAGGAGCTTTCTTTAGTTTAGCTAAATAAACCTAAAATGAAGTTCTTCTGCTATCAATCATCAACTACTCTACAACTTTTTTATTATTTTTTTTTTTCACATTGCATCCCCTAACCTCTTCCTGAAGCTGTCTGTCCCACAACATCTCCAGTGGGTGTAATTTCCTTTCATCTTCCATTCACATCAAGAAATGACAGATAAGTACAACAGGTGTCCCAGCGAGGGAAAACTCCAGTTTCTGTGAATAAGTTAAAAAAATCTGACAAGATGCAATTTACTAATCCTGCTGTAGCATCTACTTTAATATAAAGGCTTTTCAAGAGCCTCTAAAACTTGTGTAAATCATGCTCTAATGACAATCTTATGCCTAAATCACATGATCTGGTAGATTTTACCTATTTTTTTTTTCCTACATGAGAAATATAGATAATCCTGCCCTTCTATCTTGCTACTATTCTTGGTGGCATGAACAATGCTGAGCTAAAGAGTAGCTAGATATATTTTTCCTGAAGACTAACTCAATTTTTCTTTAGCAACATTCAGACAATAATTGCTTGAGAGATCCCTCAAGTGCCAATTTCAGAAGGCTAATCGTGAACTGCGCAATAGTATAAATATCAAGAACAAAAATTTATAGCCGCAGCAATATGTCTGAAGTGCTTCTTTTCTTTCTATTTTCCTTTCCCACATTGTTCTCCACTTCCTAGGGGGGATTTTAGCTTTTTAAAAATCTGCCTGAGTTGGAAGAAGCAGCGACATCTCTGATAAAGGAATGTGCTATTGGGAGCTACTCAGTAAGCAAAGCCTAAGAGCTCCGGTCTTCCTCTGCTGCCTGCAAGCGGTATCACTTCTAATCCCCACCTCCCAAACCCTTTTGAATTCCTCGTTTCTTACTTATATAGGAAAATCTATATGTTCTTCACAATGTTAGTCTTCCATAAACAAGCTCATAAAATCATAGACAATAATTTCTTTTGTTCTTTCAGTATTTTAAGCTTTCTGTAACCAAGCATGTCTTTATAAACAGCTTCCTCTAATCTTTATTTCTCCTTTTTTTTAAAATTAATTTCAGGTGTCACCACACCCAATTTAATCACAGGTGTTTGGGGGGTATATTGCTATCTCACAGGGAAAATAAGCTTATTATATGAAGGGATTAAGATAGCTAATGCATGTGTCTTGTAGGGATATTTTTTTTCTGTTAAACATTTGTTGTGTTAGCAATTTTTCTGCTTTTTAGTGTTCTATTCTTTTCCGCCTTCTTGTTAGACCTTACCAGCTCTTCCCTGTAATTGTCTTGTATAGTATATGTTACAGAAAAATGCTCTGAATTATGGCTTTACAGACATCATAAATTGTACCAGTTGTACTCAGTTTCATTGCACCAATATATTTTGTTTCAACTTTGTGGCAGGGTCTTGTTAGTCTTTGTTCTGATTTTTTCAGAAATAACCAAAGACCAGACCGACTGGAGACTATCTGCCACAGATACACATATTTACTAAATCCAGAATAAAAACAATAGCCTAGCTTCCTGCCTTAGGAAGGTGGGGAAAGAGGCTCTGGAGTTCTTCTCTCCCTAGGCTCTGTTGACCCAACTATGCCTCCTCCTTCCCTGCCTCCCCCATAGAGCCCGAATTACCTTCCTATTCCAAGAGTTCTCCTTCCCCTTTTCACACCAGACCTTCTCGTAGAGTAGTTATGAGTACAAGCTCCCAAAAAGAGGAAAACCCAAGCTCCAATGGAGATGTTTAAAAGCATTTACTCAGGCTGCAAAAGGCCAAGTGTCAAATGCTTTAGAAGGTCTAGATTTAGAAGACCTAGAGGTGTGAGTCCAACTTACTTCTGTGAACAAAGCTTCTTTTGTGTGTGTGTGTGAGAGAGAGTGAACTTCAAAGCCAGACAGAGCACAGAACAGTATGAAACACAATTCTTAATGGGGGCTTTTTTTTTTCATGTGTATGTCAACTGTGAGCCATACAACAGGAAAATGAAGACTGTTTCACACAGGTTGAGTATATTAGCTTTGCTGAGAAAGGGAGAGGGTTTTTGGATGCGGAATTTACTCTTTCAATGTAGATTTCAGAACTGAAATGGACAGGCCATGGCCTGGAGATGTACCCATTTCCTGCCACAGACCACAGCTGGTTCCTGGTGGCCATAAAATGGACAATTAGACTGGGGAGAGGAGTTCCAGGAAGCTAGTCAACAATGTCATGCATTTTGTGACAAAGCATGTAAGGTAACTACCTTCAAGTTTAGAAAAACAAGGTAAATCAAACAAAAATGATTGTACCTAGGCTATGTTAGGTCAGAAACTTCTCACTGGTGAATAATTTATGAGATAGGGGCTTGCTGTTTCCTGATTCATGTTATTTGACCTTCCACACTGTTTAAAGGTATTTCATAAAAGTGTATTAAAAGAAAATAGACTAGGCAAGTGGTGGCTTAAATGCACTATTTTGTAAAAGAAACTGGATTTCTGAACCTGCTATGTTTTTCCAAAACCCTGGAACCTGTAACATAAGAATGAGAGGAATGGAAAATGTCTGTTTTAGAAATTTAAAAGTATATGTTGAATGTTTTGACCCCAATAATACTTAAATTTTAATCTCTAATCCAGGCTAGCTCTAACTTCAGGCCCAGCCATGTTGATCATTGACATCAAAGCCAGCTGGTCCTCCAGAGTCAGTAACATGTCATCACAGTGGGTCAAATTTCTCCTTGACTCTTAGGGTAGTTCATTCAGAATAAAAAGCTTTCAGTTGCTTTTAAAATGGGAGGTGGGTGTTATATTTTCTGATCACATACAATTATGCTTGGGCCGTACATTGTTCTCAAGCCTGTAAATACCCATCTGCTACTTCAGAAGCTGTCAGAAACAGCTATCTCTGTAGAGTGCCAGAAAGTAACTCAAAATTAGCACCAGTAAAACTATCTGTGATTTTTCTAGAACCAACAAGAATTATCACTGCTAATTAATAAATAGCTATAAAATTATTATTATTATAAATAATAAATAATCTAAATAATTTCCAGCTTTCTTACCTGTCCTCTGCTATGTCCATCATTTCTACCGCTGCCTGGAAATCTCTTTCTTACAGTCTGTCAGTAGTCCTAAGTCTTCTGACATATGTCTGTGTATGTGTCTGTGTGTGTGCACAGGTGGTGCCTGTTTGTTTATGTAAAGAATAACTCCATATCTTAAGACTTTCCAGAAGTTTTTATAGTACTGTAGCTCAAAATTCTAGTTCTGTTTGGCAGGAACACCACGGAAATGAATAGAGTGTAGTGTGTTCAGTAATAGTTTGTGAGGTGTACTAATTTAAATCACAGTTAGTCCTCCGCTATGTGAGAAAGGAATGAATGTAAATTTTACTCTCACACCATCCTCACTTGGAATAAATTATAGCTTTTTCACTGATGCTGCCTCTAATACAAACCAGCATCAGCCCACAATTACAGCAGGCAGGGATCGGCAACTGTTGACTTATTTCCTTTTGTTTATTCTCTTTGAGGCAAAGGGTCCAAGGATCAAGAGGGTGGTCACTTCAGTCACACGCTGTCTCAGTGTTCTCAAACACCAAAGGTAAACTAACCAAAGGCTACTCTGCTGAGTGGAAAGAGTAATCTAGTTACGGTGTGACAAGGACTCATCCATAAGATTTAGAAAGTAACAGCACAACCCTGTTTTATTAGTCACAGTTAAAAAAATTATTTCTAGAGGAGTTACATTGAGTCCTCCATCCTTTCTGGATTTTAAAGGCTTATTCCAGTGGAGTTAGGATAAGTGCCACAGCCCTCCTTTGATTTTTTTAAGGTTTGTTCTGAAAACTAAGTATTATGATGAAGACTTAAATCATATATTTGTCCTCACTTTGAGAGCTTGTGACAGAAAAATACATTTTATGAAATATTTCAAGTGATTTTAAAAATTTATTGAGGATGCAATTGGTAAAAAATGCAATGTAGAAAGAGGGATCTAGTTATTTCTGCAAAGTCAGGTCTGAACGCAAGTAATTACAGTCTTGAAAAATACACAGGAGGGGCTAAAGTACTGGATGTCTCCTTACCATCTCAAAAGAATTAATGTGCAAAAGAAATATGTAAGTTTATTTTAATAGTGTGTTTTGGATAATTTCCTATAAAACGTATAAGGCCCACACACTGCAATATATCATTAAGCTGTAGTAATTTATACAGCAAAGGTATTTTCACAAAAGCCAACCTGAAATTTAAATATAACTATGGTATTTCATTCTTAGCATATAAATATATTATTTATGAAACCTGCAATACTAATTTAGAATTTATAAGGACTGATTAAGTGCCCACTGAAGTCAACAGATAAAATTCATTGGCTGCTGGCACTGGGCTTGACTAGTTGAGGCCAAAATGTTTAAATCAGATAAAATTGTTTATTTCAGACCACTTCGCATCTTCTGAAACAATACCATAGAAAGGATAGCACATTTTTCGAAAGAGTGAGTATGCATCTGGGAGGGTCTCTTATGACACAGCTTTAGATGAATTGTTTGGAAAATAAAATGACAGTCCATAAATAGAAGCTGGTATGCTGCAGCAGAATAATGATTCTTCCATTTGGTATTCTGGACAAAGAAGACAAAGCCAATTCAATCTGCACTGCACTACATTATGGCATATGACATCCATTATTTCAAACAAGAGGGATTAGAATATAATTAATGTGATGTCAGCTTGCTATTAATGTCTCATGAATATGATGTTTTATGTTGTTTACTAATATATTGTTGTTGTCTGTAATCTGTATCACAGATACATTTTGATCAGTCTTATTGTATATATTTAAATTTGTTCCACTTCCTACTTTTAGTGGTAAGTATATTTTATGTACTAATCTACATCATTTGAGATCCATCCTCCCTGACCAGGCTCAGAAAAAAGATGAGGTTTCCTTAGCAACACACCCTATCACAAACTTTGAAAATGCCCTTCTGAAATACTCCGGTCTTCCTTCAATTTATTATGTTTGTTCTTACCACATGGAAAGTATTGCTGCAAGGGAGGCACATCTGAACCTTAGGTACTACTGAAGACTTATTCAAATTAAGCCACAGTGGCACTTCCCTTGTATAGATGTGTTTGTGCAAGTGTTATATGGTAAATTCAATAGTCAAGGTTTTGTTTGAGACCTTTTAGAATGTGATTGTTCTGTACAGCTGAATAAAAAAAAAAGGGGGTGTAGCAATAAGAGACCACAGGTTTTTTCCAGCAATATTGGCTCATGATGTTGGGTAGAGCTGTCTTCTCAACAGAGAATTGATTTTCTTTTATCCTCGCTTGGGACAAGGTATCTCTTTTGTCCTTTAAAAATTCAAACTCTGCAAGATTTTATATGACTACACCCAAAATTTAGAGGGCAGTTAATATAGGAATGTAGAACTTCGTACAAAAATGTCTACTATTAATATTCTCTCTACAGTCAGTATGGCTTCAAGAAGGTGCTTTGTAAGAGGAAGGGTGTCACCTTACCTAAATATTAAGCACCAAAGAAAAGTAGACTAACTGGTTTCTGGAAACTTTCCTCTAAAACACATATCTTGGGGAATACTTCACTTTGCAAGAGAGTTTCGTATGATGCTGCAACTCCACTACTCATTGCCTCAAATGGGTGTTGAGCTCTAACAGCTCTTTCCATTGTGTGCAGAGTCGTCTCAGGACACAATCGTAGATGCCATTTACAAAATATTTTAATGCTACAACCTGGAAAAAATACAATTCCTCCATTTTTGTCTACTTCACCTTGTTTGCACAGTAGCTAATTTCACCATTTTAATTATATGCAACACTCTTAATCTCACCATCAACTGTGACTCTTTCTTTTCTTATTTTTATACCCAAATAAGCTGTCGGGTTGACATAGTTTCTCTGAGCTTTCAATAATTATCTTGATGGAATCAAATAATTGAAAAATACATCACTTTCTGCATAATATTGCATATGATTAATCAATGTGATGAACTATTACAGTGTTTTCATTGATTTATGTTAGAACAACTCATCACGTTATGGATACACAAAATATGGTCGCTCTTAATGCATCAAAAGATAAGTTTACTGATAGTATCTTACATAACATAACTACCCCTACATAGAGAGCATGAAAATGTTAGCATAAACAGAATATCTTCTGGCAAATACTGACTACTTCTTGCAGATTTTAAATGGAAGGTCTTAATTTTGCTATTCTGAAGCCTTTGTCTTTCATTTCAAAGGAAAACTTCATTTTTTTGTCTTTTCTTTGTTATTCCTGCCAATATTTCACTAGGTATATGGGTCCTTTGCTGTTTTCTTTTTTCCCTTTTTTTTTTTTTTTCAGGATTAACTGAATGCTTGGTGTATGATTACACTTGACTGGTGTTAATATATGGCTGATAAGCTTAAATACAGTTAGTATATAAATATTAATAAAGCTATGAAAAAAACAACAAGGCATTGCAGCTGTTTGGCATCAATATCCTAGTAACTTGATAAGCTTTATTCCAGCTGCCATCAGTGGGAAATGGAACCGAGCAATTCAACGAGGAAATTTCAAGCAATGACTACAAATCCTTCTGTAATCAGTTCCCAATCGTGAATCAGGAGTATTGCTACCAGTATTATCTGTGCGGGTTTTACTCCTAATGGACAAGAGCCTAGGAGGGACCCCTTTGCCCTCTGTCATAATTTCATTATTTTGCTGCTTACTCATACACTTGGTTCTGCAGGACTGAGCTCACTGCAGATCTATCTCATTGAAATAAAAGCAGTGAAAGTCATCTGCATCTGCACTCATAAAAGTGAGACTGAAAGCAAGGTCAAATATGCACTGCCAGCAAAGCTGGAATATACAATCTTTCCGTTCCACATTTCCCTTCCTTTAGGTATCTTAAAAGTATGTTATTTTCCCACTGTCGAGTGCGATTAAATGTGTGAAGTTTTTCAATTATTTTATTTTTGCAGCTTAATAGCCTTAAGTCCCATATCCCCACCCGTTCTCATTTTATTCACATGGATAGGAGGGTTTGGTGGGAGGGAAAAGGTATAGACTCTGATGCAGGGCAGGAAGACCTGCCTTCCCCTCCAGCATCCCTTTACAAAGCCACATAATTGACTGCCACTCCACAAAACCAGGCATGGCCCAGGAACGTTCATCATGAACATGATATATGGTGTTGATGCATAGCATAGATTCGTTAGTTCCCAGCACAGCACGATGATGCACTGCCTGCCTGCCATTGCAATGTCAATGAGTACTAAGAATAGCACACACTCTGTGCAGCAGGGCACTTACAGTCATACATTAAGGCCTGTTGAAATAAAGGATATTTGTCAGATCGGTTTCATAATGGGAAATAGGTGGAATTTAAATGTTATAAATAGTAAAACAACCTTTTGGAAACACATCGGGTGGAGAAAAGGAAGGGGCAGAAGGGAAAGGAGAAGGTAAACATTAGTCTCTAGACTGGATTCATAGACTGGATATCTTTCCAATTACTTAGTACTCTGCCAAGTCTGAGTGAAGAATTTACATGTATTAGGAGACACTAGATAAAAGAAGCTAAGAATTACCTATGATTTACTAGAATTACTCTACTCTGCTCTCGTGAGACCCCACCTGGAGTGTTGTATCTAGCTCTGGAGCCCTCAGCACAGGAAGGACATGGACTTGTTGGAGCGGGTCCAAAGGAGGTCCACGAAGATGATCCAAGGGCTGGAGAACCTGACCTACAAAGACAGGCTGAGAGAGCTGGGGTTGTTCAGCCTGGAGAAGAGAAGGCTCTGGGGCAACCGTATAGCGGCCTTCCAGTACCTGAAGGGGGCCTAGAGGAAAGCTGGGGAGGGGCTATTTGCAAGGGCATGTAGCGATAGGACGAGGGTCAATGGTTTTAAACTAGAGCGGGGAGGTTTAGATTAGACATTAGGAAGAAGTTCTTTACAGTGAGGGTGGTGAGACACTGGAACAGGTTGCCCAGAGAGGTGGTGGAGGCTCCATCCCTGGAGACATTCAAGGCCAGGCTCGATGAGGCTCTGAGCAACCTGATCTAGTTAAAAATGTTCCTGCTTACTGCAGGGGGGTTGGACTAGATGACCTTTAAAGGTCCCTTCCAACCCAATACTTTCTATGATTCTGTGACTGTTCTTTCCAAATATGGCTATATAAGTTCTGTTATGTTAAATTTCTTCAATCATCTATATCATGTCCGTAAAAAGATCTAATGGAGTTTGAATTCCCCACTTCCACATGCTATTTCTGATGCCATGCCTCAGGAAGGCAGACCATTACATTACATTGCTCTTATATGACTAAAACTTCTGCAGTGTGTGTGCCTTTATAGCCTTTATATTTTGTCAAATATAAATACATCATGATGTGAAGTGTTCTGTAAAAATGCAACTTTTATTCTAGATATGATCTTAACAGAAGGCCCATGGGTATTAAAGAAGGAAACCTATAGAAAAGAGGTTCTTCATGTACCCTAATTTTTTGTGCTTGAAAATCCCTGAACGTGTGGACACCCTTTGACAGAGTCCAGAAGAAAGAAAATATATCATTCAGTCGTGCTATGTTCATTCAGATGGAATGAACAGGTACAAGATAATAATAGTGTTAATATGCCTCTGCTGCTGTATGAAACAGTTGAAAAAAGCTAAATAATCTGAAATTGTGGGGAACTTGATTTACATAATCCTGTGGTCATTGCTATTAGAAAAAAACAACAACAAAAATACTTGAAGTAATAAAGGACAAAAGGAAAATAAAGCATTCATTGTTCTTCTTTACTGCTGCTGTAAAACATTGTAATAAGAAAATTTATTCATTAGCCAACCTATTTAGAAAGCATTAAAGACAGCACTAGCTACCCCTTTGAACACAGGCCAGGATGTACTGGATTTAGGATATAGGGTGGATTTAAGATTCTGATTTATAGTATAATTACTGAATATAAAATAAGTCAAAACCATCTAGAAGTAGAAGGTAGGAAAGCAGAAACTAAAAATGAATTTTCTACTACCCTACAAGCAGCCTCTCCTGGCTCAGTACGGCTGTTGCTGAGAGCACAGGCAGAAGCAGTTTAAGTATCACCCTCCAGATCCAAGCCTGGACCTGCTTCCTATCTCCAGTGGAAAGGCCCAAGTACAAACTAAACACCTGGTCACCGAAGCTGAAGTTGAAAGCCTAAACGACAAGCTTCTGGCAGGTAGTTCTGTTCACTGTTCTTTTTGCTGAGTCTGGGTTTTTGTATCAACTCAGATTTAATAACTCTACATTGATGAGACCTGTGCTAATTCTCCCTTTTCCTGTCCCCAGCTGCACAATAAGGATAAAATAGGTGGAATAGAAAGAAGGAAGAATCTAAATGGAGGAACAAATCTCTCTCCCAAACGGAACTACACTGGGGACTGGGAGTTAAAGGAGAAAGAGAGAGAGAGCGAGCGAGAGAGCGAGAGCGAGAGAGAGAGAGAGAGAGAGAGAGAGAGTGTGTGTGTGTGTGTGTGTGTGTATGCATGTAGGGGCGGGGCGGGGATAGGGGAAGTGTAAGAAAAGAGAAAGATACATCCTATGCTTCAGTGTTCCCTGTTAAGGTGTTCTCAACTCTGCAAGCCTTTAGTCACTCAACCCATTCCTCTAAGCTGTAAAGAAATAACAAAATTTCACAAAATCACAATATTTTTTCTGTTTAAACATCATTCGGAGAGACAGACAGTGTGACTGCTCTTATCTTCCTCTTTTTTGTGCTTCATCTGACAGTTATAGTCTCTTTAACCATGTCTGCAAGCAAAACACATCACTTTACATTTCCAGAGGGTCTCTCGTCATTGTAATGATGCATGGCATCCTGTTAAGTCCTACACATTAAATAAGTAACTGAAAGCAATCTGCATTGTGTTCCTGGGGTGACTACAAAGACTGAAATACTGAAGTTTACTGAAAGCAATGAATCAAAATGGCTAAAAGCTGGCTGAGCAGAAGAGACATGAATAAAAGCAACGTGCCAGATCTTCTACTTTGTATGCTCTATAGACATTTACACTATTTCAAAATGGGGTACAGTCATTTCTATTCAGATATAACAGCATTTGGACAATCTGCCCTCCTGAAACCAGTCTGTTCAAAAGCAGACACTAAAAGTTACTCACCACTTGCCCAATTAGAGACATTATTGTCCAGTTGCATACCAGCAACATCAGCTATCTGTAGATCTATTTGATGTACATGTCTTTGAGTTCCTGTAGCATGAAGAAAATACAATATTTTACAAAATGACCCATTTGACCACATTTGACTCATCATATGCCTGCTTTAGGATAGAATGAATTGGGTTTTAGATGTACATGTTTTTATTAAAATAATTAAGAGGTTTTTGCACCAGCAAAGTCATCAGTATTTGGGCAGATCCATTGTCACATTGACAGAATTAGCCAATACTCTTGTCAAAAACAAGTGGCTAATCAAATGCCAGCACTAGGTTTAACAGATTCTTCATAAACATTCTGCAGCCTGAAATACCTCATGTAAATTAATCAGTGAGTACTTTTAAAGAAAAAGCACTTTTACACAAGCTGGATTAACTCATATTTTAAAGGAGAGATGAGGGAGAATCCTAACATTTACCAGAAAAGAGGTATGATAATTCAGCTATATTTAGAAATTAGGAAGTTCTGAGGAAAAGATCTCCCTTCTTGAAGAAATTAGATCTCATTAATACTGTCCTTTTTATAAATAAGTATTTGGGTTAAATATGTGCTGGGGTTTATATTTGACTCTGACCAATAAGAAGTGCTACAGAATATAAAAGAGCCTCACACATCAGGCATTTAGCAACCTGAAGAATCACGCATAGTTTAGCATGATTATCGGTTTTCTTTGAGGAAGAAAGAAAAGCCTGTGGCTCTGCATATGTTTGTAATTATAGGATTTTGCTTATGTTTCTCAGGAATACTAGATATTAAAATGGTGGGGGAAATTCCTTTTCTTTTTTTGTTTGTTTGTTTGTTTGTTTGAAAATGGCAAGAATAAAGCCATCTTCTTTATGCTGGCTCGCACCTGAATCATAGCATTATAGAGTCATAGAATCATTTAGGTTGGAAAAGACCTTTAAGATCATCGAGTCCAACTGTAAATGTAACACTGCCACATCCACTACTAAACCGTGTCCCTAAGTGCCACATCTACATGTGACATGTCCAATAGCATTTAATTAGCCTAGGGAGGCATAGTTTCGCAGGTCTTTTGATGAATACCTTTAAGGACCCAAAGCTTGAAATTCTGCAGGAGATTTAAAAAAATGTCATAACTTGTCCCTTTTGCTAAAACTCAGTCACCTTGGGCAGTGCCTGTTGGTGCGTAAAGTAGTCAGCACTGCTTCCAAAGGCAAAATGAAGTGCATTACTGCTTGTGTCATTTTCCCAACAGTCGTGACTCAGTGCCAGGTCATCAGCTTACTGCTTCCTCCTCATCCATGAACAGCAAAAAGGAACAGTCTTCTACTGCCTGCATTTCAAATTCAGCCACTCACAGCAGATTAACAAGTCGGTATTTCTCTCTGGCAGCCATTTTTCAGCTTCAACATTTAGATTCTGAATGAAGATTCAGACTTGTTCTCCCATTTCAAAACTGTTCAAAAGCTGTAATATCTAGGTCCAAGACAATAATGTCATGTAATATGTGAGTACTGGACCAACATTAGAAAAGCTTCTTCAGTGTCATGAATCCTTCCTGAAACCAACTTGAATGGTATACTTGGGAATACTCTGAACTCCTACAATCCCTTAGGGCAAGAGGAACAAGGTATAGCTTATAGCGGTCATTACCTTGTGCCACAAAGTTGTGCGCACAGAGATTGGTCTTAGGTTGACAGAAGCTGCTCTGATGCTCCCCAGCTGTTCACTGGTAGAGTGAGTACACTCTCCCACTCCACATCTGTCTTCCCAGGTGGCCATCACCATTCCTTAAGAGCATCTTTAACACAAGAAACAGATGAAAGCTGGGGTCTGATTGTGTTGGCAGCTTGACATATGTGGGTTATGAAATACTGTTCTTTGCTGCAGGAATTACAAGCTCTTAAATTGAGCCAGGAAACTGTAAGCATAAATATGTGAGTGGCTATGCAGGTGTTCATAGCATTCAATGGAAGATGTAAGAATCATGAGTATCTCTGCTTCTCAATTTTATTATCAAATATAGTAAGAGTATGTGGTGACACTCCCATTTATTTCTTTATTCCTCTACTACTGCTGCTGTTATCTTGTGATGAGGCAGCAAAGTTAATAAATCACAAATGAGCTTTCCCATTTTTCCCCTTCCACTGTATTTAGCCTTTGCAGATGTACCCTGGTTACATTTTACTCCTAAAAAACAGGCAGTTTGTACCACCATGATATTTCTGTAGTCGTTATATACATGTGAGAATGGGAAATTATAGGGAACGGCGTCATTTTGTTAAGCAAAATGTGTTTTACTAAGCCACACAACAAGGACAAAGCCATAGTAGTGTTTCACCAGATACAGAGTTTCCCAGGGAAGGTGCTACAGGTAAGAAATAAATGTTCCTTCCTAGTCTTCATTTGTTCTGGGAGGTAGCACTTAGATAATGGTGCATAACCCATTGATTGGCAAGTTATCAGACCCTGCCTTCATCTATTGCTGGTCTATGTACCCGTGCCCACCCAAGTGCAGCTTTGCATCCTTCTGTGAGTGAGCACTCAGGGTTGAGAAATCACACAATGGTTATATGTAAATAGAATACAAATGCAGTCTCAATGAATAGAGCACATTGACTGCTGTGCTCCTGAAACACGGGGTACACGTTATACTGCTGCAGAGTAAAATGAAATACAATTTGATTTTCTAAGAGAGATGAAGTGAACATCAGAGCAAGTTAAACAGTACAGGCTGTGAGTCTCTACAGAGGAAAAATAGTGTCAAAAACCTTAGCCAGAGGTTAATTGATAATCGGTTGAATTATTCATTTGTTATTAATGATTACTAATGAGGAACATTAGAATAATCAATGTTCCAGCCCAGTGCTTTCCCAGATGTCATGTTAATTGCAACTGAAGATAGCAGTAGCTTAGCAAAATACGGAAACAATTAGCATGATTGACTCAAAGCCACCTCATGCCTCTCTGGAGCATTGTTCTAGCAGTACGGCAGAACGGTATAAAATTCTCTGGGTTTGCAGAGTGGGAAAAGAGAATTCTTAATAGCCTTTGATATGACCCTGTTTTGTCTCATAAAAGGTAAAACTTACAGTAAATTTGACATAAGCAAATAGATTTGCTTGGAGAGATTACAATCACAGGCTAATAAGCAAGGAACTACAAAATAACCTACAGTGAATAAAATGCTAACACCAGCAGTGGTAATGGTTAATTGAAATTAAAATCTACTCTTTCCCCAGCGAAAAATTTGTTGGGTTTTAATATCCCTAATAAAATTTCACTTTTAAATTATGTTTTATGACCTCAAAGAACAATAAACCACTAAACTGCCATGCTGTTATTCAAAATATGCAAAGTAGGTTTTTAAACCAAAGGTATTGTAAAATGCCGAGGAGGTAAATTTTATTCAATACAGAGATGAGTTTTCATTCCATAGTTGGAATAGGAGCTTTCACGTGGTTTAGACTGATGAAGCTGCAGGACTGGATGCAACCAGAGGAATTATGGTAGGGGGATGTGCAGGAGGATATGGGCATCCAATACATCTCCCCATCACGTAACATGGACCATCTCTCTGTCTTTCCCCACCCAGTTTGATCCTCAGCTGCAAGCTGAAAGCTAGGACATCTCTCTCCACAGCAGGGTCTCCAGGTAGCTCCACTCTAACCTTACACTTGCTCCTATCACTCAGTGGCACAGAGAAGTGGTCTTTAGGAGCAGAAAGTCCAGAGCAGTACTGCCACCACCTATCAAAGAAAGAATTAGGACAGGCATGTGTAACACCAGCACATGAACATCTGAACAGGGTTCCTGGAAGTTAAGCACACACTGGGTCTACGTAATGAATGTGGCTGAGGTGCCGGTCAGTTTTTTAATCAGCCATGAACAGTGGGGTACCATATAAACTGTTGTAATCAGATGATAATCTTAGGTGACTGGGATGTATATAATGCAACACTATTCTTTAATTGACTCTGAAACTGAAACTAGAATAACTTTTTTAATTCTCATTGGAAAAGTTTGTTAAAAGCGCACCCACCATGATCAGTATGTCCAGTCCTGTGTGTGAACCACAGTTCCTAATTGCAGAATCCTGTACAGCAATTAAAAATCAGCAGTGATCCTGTCTGCTTTATTTTATTTGCATATGATGTGGGTAAGAAGTTTCCTCACTGAAGGTTGGCTTGTGCGTGCGGTGTCTACGCTAGACCCCTGACATGCTCTCACAAGAGTGAGGTCTCCCATAACATGCCCTGCACTGAAGCTGGAAGGAATGAAGGACATCAATCAAAGGGAAGATTCTGCTACAAACACATATTTCTGTGGTGTCCTGGGTGATCTAAAGTTAAGTTTAGTGCTTAAGATTTAAATTATAATCCTTTATTTAGCTAGGCACATTTAAGGTTTGATTGTGCCTAATCCATGTATCAGACATTGCTGTGTTGCTTTCAGCAGAGGAACATGGGAAATGCTACAGTGATCTAGAAAAAAGATTCTGATGGATCTTTGTCCATGAGGTTTCTGAGTTTTGGAATTGTGACATGTAGCTGAATTGTGACACGTAGCTTTAGTGAAAACTGCCCTAAAGGTTCATTCAGCCGAGCTGGTAAAGACAGTAGAGAGGCAGGAGTTTGCAAGAGTTTCATTGTGAGCACAAAAATGGTTTTGTGGTTGTTTCTTTTTCTGATATATATATATAGATAGATAGATATAGATATATACACATGCAGTTTGTTGGTTTGGATGTTTTTTCCGCAGTAACTAGGGATTGCTTTTTATAATCAGTCAGGATATCTGCCGTGTGGGATAGACACATTCTGCGATTTTAAAATAACAAAATGAAATTGGTGAATGGAGTCTTGAAATAATAGAGAAGCTGTTCTTCAAGCACTAACCGAGATCCCTTCAGGCATTTCATTCTACCCCAGAGAGCAAAGAAGCACTCATTCTAAGAAATAAAACAGAGCGGGTTTACTTTTTGACTCTTACTTTGGCTTTCCTTCCATGATACATCATCTTCTGGAATCTTCTGTACTAGTTCACTTTATGTAAAGAGTTGATTTTTTCCCCCCCAAGGATGTTTGGCTCACTTATTTCTTGTTGCTTTTTAAAATCCTGGAAAGTTGGTGGTTCAAGCCTGTTCATTCCCTCTTTTGCAACGTACTGGCTCTTGCCTGAGAATCAGCACACCCGGCAAGAACGCTGACTATCACTTTGATGGATTTGGGTTTGTCACATAATTATAAAAGTTTGGTTTCACTTGGTTATGGAAACAATTTTAACTAATGTAACAGTGCTCCAGTTGTGGCATGGAGAGTACAGCATTAAAAATTTACCAAAGAATCTTGGCTTGTGTCTATGTGTGCTGAAGTGAGAAGACTGAAGTCCCCACATACTTGCTACTTGACCACATGCAGTTATTTCAAAACTCGTAACTGACCTGAAAGCCTGCAAAGCCAATGATGTGTACAGACATATTTTGATCTCTGTGTGTGTAGCTGGATGTGCAGGACAGATCTGAGAACTATTTAGAAATTATCACATTTTTCTGGTTCACTGAATGACATTAAGCAGTGTCCATGAGTTGCAAGGTGATGAACTGATCTCTTACAGTTCAAAAGCATCTTGCAGTTTTCCTAAATTATTTCATGAGAGCTACCCAGTTCTCCCCCCTGCGTTTACTTTTGAGGGAAGAAAAAGAAAAAGCTACTAATTAGTTACCTTAAAATCATCTTATCCCTGTTAAAAAGGAAAGAACATATCTCCATAAACTGATAAACATGGCATCTTACAGCAAGAGGAAATTGATTTACTACACCTGTGCGTCTGCAGAACAATGAAGTGTCTTTGAACTGGAGTCCAGTTCAGCTGCTCTTGCATTTAAACAGCATTTCATTTCCTATTGACAGACAGCAGTAAAAATCCCTGAAATCAGCAAGTAGCAGCTGTTAGTTTAAAAGGGGAAAAGAGACTAAGGAAACTCTCATGTAAACATGGCTTTGCAAATCAGAGCTCAAGCATACCACTAAGTGAATTTCCTAGCAGAACTAGAAGGAGCCTTGAAAGACTGACTAACCTGTCTTGGATATATGGGCTATATGTTTGTCTAATCTATTTTTAAAAGGTCTCCAAAAGAAGGCAATTCACAATGTCACTGTTTCGTTCTAGTGCTTGTCTTCTCTAAGAATTAGAGATTTGTTTTTTTCCTATTAACTGATTTAAATTTCCTTTGATGTTCACTGAGCTGATTTTTATCTTTCATTTTTATTGTACATGGAGAAACAATTTATAATGATTCTCTTCAGAAAAAAAATTTAATAGCAAAGAACTTAATCACTTCCTTTTGATGAAGAACTCATGTCTCCAAAATCCAGTCTTCTTTTCCAGCAGTTGGTCTAACAGAAAACTTTTTTTTTTCCTAAACATCTGACATTTCTCCTGCATCTAGACAGTTGCTGTTTTTTTCAGTTTTGTACACAAAATGATGTTTTCTTCAAAACATCTTAATGGATTCACTAGACCTTCCAGCATTTTTGCTTAGTTTTCATCAATAACAAATTCCTCTTGTATTTTCACTTCTCTTCTGTTTCCTATCCACAGTATCCTTGTTCTCTTACACAGCATTCAAAGTCCTGCTTCTTTATTGCATGTTGTGAGCCTTCCTATACGTACGGTTCTGTAAATGTCATATTAACCCTCTTTCCAGCATATATATTCTTTTATATCCCAGGAACATTCTATAACCTCGACAGCATGCTTTTGTTTAGCCTCAGGCTGTGCCCCCACCATCCCTGGGAGTACAAGCCATGGAACAGACAAAGTGTATCCTATTTTCTGAGCCAGCTGTATCTATCCCATCACTGGGCACAGAAGGTCTGAAGCTTAGCACTGCACGGCTAAACTACTGTAAACATAGCTTGAGCTCAGGCTGCTTACAGACCTGCTTCTCCCTCTGGCACTCTCTGTCAGGGCTCTTCTGCAAAAGACCCCTGTCAGCCTACATGCATCCATGTGTATTTTAAATATGCCAAGAAAGAGCTTGCTCAACTTGGTTCTCTGTTGCCTTCTGCATCAGAGAGCATTGGCACTGCTTCCACATTTAATACCTTTCCAAGTGGATTTTTCACCAGCACAAAGCAGTGAATGAGTTGCCCGGTTGGGAGATTCCCACAGAATCCAATAGCCCATCTTTGTCGTTGACACTAGTGAGACATTTTTGTGCTCTGCGTTTTTGAGGTCTATGCCTCCATGACTATTGATATGTTGACAGTTACCTTGCAAACACTTACAGTCAGCATAATAACATTAGGTCAAGTAAAATATATTACAAAAAAACTTCCTATCTTAACAGAATGAAGCATAGCAATAATATTTGTTACTCTTCTGGGTCATTGAGAATCATTAATATTCACTTTTTGGCCTTTTAATGTGTACTGATAATGTAAAAGCATGGTAAGGTAACTAAGAGTAGTGTTTTTCTTCATTTTAAGAGCATTTTTACTGCCAATGTAGTATAAAAAGGTGTTATAACAAATTAATTTCTGGCCATTATTAAGTTTGTGTCCTACACAGTTTCAAACACACAGACTACAGTACATTACCATAGTTAGCTTTTATTACTTTAGTATTTTGAGGGATTGTTCAACTTCAGGGCATAAATCAGAAATTATAGGTATTCACACGCCAATTTGGGAAGTCACCAAAACCTCTCAAATGTAGATTTGTCAAATCTTTTTAGTGCAGGAGTACCTATTTTAAACAACAATTAATATAGCCCCAGAAATAGCCTGCTTTAGAGAGGAATTTTGACAACTTTATGCATTATGAACATATTGGATTTCACCATCAATGCACCTCTCAGTCTGTTAATGAGTCATTACCATTTTAGCAGAAAATGTATGTCACTTTAAAGCAGAGACAGAGGGTATGATTCGGCCAACACAGCTTCTCCTTAATTTTCCCTGTGATTTTGCCATAAGCGAGACAAAATAAGTGAAATAAGGGAGAGGCTATTGGCAATTGAGGAGATTAATACAGATGACGAGCGATAATTCATTTGTACCGAACTGTTGCCCATAATATCACCTGTTCTATTTAATTTGCTATGCATTTATATTACAGCAGGTCTTGAAGATGTCGGTGCAGATGTAGCTTCCTTTATATTAGGCACAGCGCGTATGGATGAGCAGCACAGGGCTTCCAGTCCACAAGGCAGTAGGTACTGCATCCCTGGATTTATGCAGGGTTACTAAAGGAAGATGATTACTTTAATAGACAGCCCTGACTGTATGCAGCCAAGGAGGTCAGTCCAGTTGTGCATTTACTGCCTGCAGGGCCAGAAGTCAAGTATGTGCCAGGTCCCCTCTCGCCCTCCCACACCTCCTCCATTTTCCTTCCTGGGGCCCACTGGGGGTTAACGCCGGAGTGAGAGCCAACGTGTAGGCACAGAGGATAGCCAGGCATTTTAGGCTAAAGTACGAGCCCAAGCCTACAGCTAACATGAAAACACAGCTCCAGCAAGTAAAGCCTGGGATTCAGGCTTCCTTACAGCGCCGTCCTCAGGGGTAAGCGCAAAACTATTCGTCCCTTCTCATATCTCTTCATGTAAGGAACACTGTGGCATAGGATTCATTTATGGTACACAACCTGAGAACTGAAGATAAAATGAACTAACTGCATTATTCCAGGATCCTTCCATATGTTTCAAACGGATTTAGTTTCAAGCAGAGCAAGAGGCACGCTGCACATACATTTTAAATCGTAATAAGTGTGGAGTAACACCATATGTGCTGAAATGTCAAGGCACAGCAGGGAAGAGGGTCAGTCTGCGTTGAACCTTATTGACTCTGCCAGCTTCTGCTACAGAGCAATACTCCGCAACTGTAGGATTTTTTTTTTTCAGTTTTAATACAAATCAGATGACACAATGATAGAGAAGGAAAACAGCTGTTTGTCTTTTCTCCTGGGCCTAATTATAACAGCAAGTGAAACAATATTAGGGGCTCAGCTCTAATTTGGTAAGTGAAAACTACCTACCCACACAGCTGTTTTATTTATGAGGGGTGGCAGGGTTGGAAAGAAATCCTTATATAAAAAATAGCAAAGAAATTTGTGAGCAACTACAGAAAAGGTAATTGTGTATGCAATGTTTTATTATGCGTGAATAGAAAACTGATACTTGGCTTGATATTGATTTTTCTCTACACAACACGCTGTTATTTACAATAGTGGATGTATTTTTCCCAGAGATTCAGTGCTGTATGATTTATGCTGTGTCTCAATCACAGCATTATGTTATGTAAGGCACCAGCTGAGTCCTGAGATGAGCCAGCTGCCAAATATCGTATTAAAAAGCTATTGTCTTATAATGAATCAACAGGTTTTGAAGTAATGAAGTCCCTCATTGTTTAGCTTAATACAAGCTATTTCAGAATGTAATAAAACATATTTTGGAAGCAAGACTTATCAGGTCCCATTATAACTACATTTAGCTTCTTTCAGTCACCAGTAAGGCTCAACTGTCAGTCTAATGAGATTTATAACAATGCATGCTTGGTTTGTTTAGCAAGTAAAAGCTAGTAAGGTCTATTCTGCATGCCAGTCATTTGTAGTTGTAACCTAAACCTCAAATTTGCTTTTGTTCAACAGAGTAGACGCTTCTTATCATCATTCACTACTTGCCTGTGCTCCCTTGCTGCCACAACTCTGCAGGCTTTTAGACAGTTAAGAACATCTCAGGACTGGGGCCACAGTGTGAACTGGTACAGAAGAAAAGTCCATCCCCAAAAGAGCTCTTGCTCTCTATATAGACACTTACAAGCACTCTGTTTATGAGTGAGATAGTACTTCAGTGTCAAATGATGACAGAGACAAGGCCCGGCCAGCAGACACACTAGGGAATGATAGGGAGTGACTGTGCATCTTTCTCCTTCTGGTGGAGATGCTTACACCAGACTGTGCAACTCATCTGACACTTGTTTATTCTCTTGGGGCAACAGCATGTACAAAATGGCAGCTTGGATGGTTAAGACATTTTGTGTTGAGGAAAAGTACTATTAATTTTTAATCTCCAGTTTGCAAGGTATTTACAGTAGAGAAGACAAGGTCAAAGAGTAGTACCTTATTCTGGGATCAGAGTATGCTGAATTTTGTGATAATCCTTAGCTATGAGAAAAAAAGTCATTCCACATTCTTGCACCAAGGTGTAAAGATGTAAACATCTTAGCCAAAGTGTTTGTACTGGAGTTTCAAGGGCTCTTTTAAGTATCTTCAGATTTGTCCATGAGTGCTACACAAGCACATGTAGACTTTGATCTGAATTCAGTATTCTCTGTGCAGCTAGCTTTGATGTGCTCTTGGCCACCTCCACTGAGATCTGCGTCACAGCTAGAATCCCCTACGCATCTGAGCACTCATGGTTTGGTAGGACACATAGCTGCAGCCTGCTCAGTGAGCCACCAGACAGACAGAATAAATACGTATGTGTGCTGTCTACATGCTTATCAGCTCTCAAACCCAGGCCAGCCAACCAGCTTACCTACAGCCATCAAACACGACAGACAAGTTGAAAATGGGAATGGGTATTTGCAGGCTCCCACACCCAGGAGAAAGGTAGAGTTAGCCATTGGCACTCCTTCTCCGACAACATGGGTATTACATGGTTGAGTTCAGTACGTAGGATGTTCTGAACTCACGTATGTACAAATATACCAGCCTCTGGGAGCATTGGGGCCCCATAGATTCCTAGATGTTTACAAAATAGATCCATGTTGGGTTTGATTTTTGTAATCTCTTAATGTCAGTGTATGGAATCTGTTAGAAAGTCTGAAGACAGTCAGCCAGGAGGCTTTGGCCCTCCTGATATATGTAGTGTAACAAGAGCAATAAAGGATGTTTCACATTCAGTCTAGGAAGGCATCAGTGAGATCTTGTATTAATCTTTCTTCAGTCGTGAGAACTGAAATAAGCAGAAAGAACTGTTAGCTCCAGTTTCCACTGTTCTATGAAAAACTAATGCTTTAGCTTGCTGTACCCCTGGCTGCCTTCTGTCATGAGTCTGAAGTCTGCAATATGCCCTGCAGGTCTGAAGGGGATGAATCACACCAGCCCTCAGCCACTGAGTCATCCATCCCCTTCTTGACTTTACAAGCTAGAGAGTGATTTAGCCAAATGGTGTCATATAATGCCTAATGATAGATTTTACACTCTGTGACAGATTTTTACACTGATCATTGTCAACTTTACCGCAAGTCACTTTGTAACTTTTCCAGCCCATAACTGGGTAACAGTTTGATGCCACATGCAATCTGAGATTTAGTTTCTTGTGTTTGCCTACCCACTTCCTTAAACAAATCTACCTTGTACAAACTGTGATGGATTAAATATTGGATTGTATCACAGGATACAGTGAGCGAGAGACAAGTTGTGTGGGGTACACAGAAGAGGCAGGTTGAATATATTTTCTGTCACAGATTTTGACTCAGGAATCTGAGACTATGAGACTATTCGCATAGCTAATTTTCATTCTACTGTACAAGATAAATAATAACTTATGAAATCTCATTTTGTAGTCACTAGCTAAGGCTTTTACCTTCATGACTGGAATTAATGAAGATTTCATCCTTTACTCTGCTGAGCGCATGAGCAGTCCCCTGATTCTTCTGGAAAATTGTTTTAATTGTTTATTTTAAGAAACCTACAACAGCACAGAAGTCACACTTACTTGCTGCCGCTATCTTGCTCTAGATAGTGTAAAGCTTTAGCATAGGTCAAAACTCTAGCATTCTGTGAGTTAACAAACAACTGAAGCACAGCCATGGACATATGGAAATATCACTATTTATTTAAACTAATAAAGTCATAATTAAAAGTGTAATTATGTAAGCAGTCTCCTAAGATCTCTGGTTTTTTAGAGAATAACAAAGAGCCTGCAACATGTGAAGAAGGCACTAGGGACTTGTGTAATCAAGGATGTTTGGTTTGTTATTTCTTTGCATATAATTATTTTATTTTTCCAATAGTTCTACATCTTTTTTTACTTTACAGGCAGTTTTGCATATACAATTCCAAGGTGTTTATAATTAATGTGACGTTTCCTGTCAATGTTAAGTTTTTATCTAAGCAAACAAGAATATGAAAAATTAGACATTTTGTTAAATGACTGATTAATACCACTGCATTTTTAATTAGAAATTCCATAATGATGCAAAAACAAAAATTAGGATGTACTGTCCCAATTGGGTTTCAAAAGAATTAGAGATCTATTTGTGAGAAAAATTGAAAAATCTAATATCCAAGCCACTAATCACTAAAGGGAAAAAAAAAAAAGTAAATAACACTTCTTGAGTGACACTTCCTGGTAAAAGGTATAATTTGTGACTTTTAAAGCTTTTAAACTTGAAAAATTGTTTAGTACTATCCACTTAATAGTATTAATGACAGATTTTAAGTTACTTCCTTGCCATAAAAATTATTAGGAATTAACTTTCCCAGAACAGTTGTTCATTAACAAAAACATAGATATCTCTATACCTATTTATATTATATTATCATTTAAAAAAACACCAAATAGATCTATGGTATAGAGTCTACAGCATGAGCTGCTTTAATCAGGCAAGCACACCCAGTCATTGTAATTATAGGTATATGTCAATTAAAAATTTGGCTATTATAGCTGTAGTTTAGAGCCATCCTCAATAATTTGGTGCAGTTTCACTTTTTCTTGATTGTTTCTATTTTTAAGGCAGTACGTTATTAATTGGTTTGACTTCCAGAGCATAGCACATTGAATACAACATCTTCGCTTTACAGCTTACAATTCTCCATGATCTATGGAATGCTAAGTGAAATCATTATATAGTTCTAATAAGAAGAGCGATTTGTTATGAGACTACTTACATGTTGAAAGTGAACAACCTAACATTCTATACCTCTAAGACAGAAGGAAGAAAATTTTTTACAATAAGGAAGAAATGTGTTACTGTAGGGGCGGTGAAACACTGGCACAGGTTGCCCAGAGAGGTTGTAGGCGCCCCATGCCCGGAAACATTCCAGGTCAGGTTGGATGGGGCTCTGAGCAACCTGATATAGTTGAAGATGTCCCTGCTCACTGCAGGCGGGTTGGACTGGATGACCTTTAAAGGTCCCTTCCAACCTAACAGATTCTATGATTCTGTGATTCTAATACCAAATTGACTAGCGGTATTAAAAAAAAAAACAACCAAACAAACAAACAGAAAAAAAGAAAAAAACAAAACACCCCCAAAAAAAACCCCACCATAATTTTTTTTGACTGACTACAGCTGAAATTTCTACAGACAGAGGAAATGATAGTAAGTCTATAGTGTACGCACACAAGTTTGAAAAGCTGGTGTCAAGATAAACAAAACTTAACGCAAACTTTCTACAACTTTGCAAAGCCTTTTTCTTTCTCCAAATCAATTTATTTTGCAGTCATGTGTTCTTTTCCAAAGCTGATTCAATTTGAACCTTTGGCTTTCCATTATTCCTTTTTAGATATGCCCCTCTCTGTCCTTACATTATCCTTGATTCTTTTCAAAACATTTACATCACTAAAGTTTTGGCACTGAAGTCATTCTTGTTCCACAAGGTATCAGCCCTTCAGGGATATTCAGTCCTTCCTTTCTGCATTTTTTGCTAAGTTTTTCCACAAAAGAGCGTAGATATCAATACAAGACAAAATTACTGATATTGAGGACCCCTGTTTGTTTCTGATGCCATAAGCAATGCACTGTTTCTCTAGCTCCTGACACATAACAATTAAATTTTAAACACTTGAAGTCTTAACCCAGCTCTGCTAATAATTAAATCGTACTTAAACACTTGTTTAAATGTACAGTATTTCCTTGAATGCGTAATTCAATAAGTGTATCAAAAGATAACAATTATTCAGGTCAAAAGAGGTTCAGTCATTCTTACATTTTGGCCATGTAATGGTAAATTCAATGATACAAAACCTAAAGAATGATATCATCACTTACGTTATTGTTTTGCACTTTTTTCCTAATCATTCTTTATTTTACATATTCACATACATGATTTCACATATATTCACATATTGAACATCAAAGATCCACCTGCTGTAAGATACATTCCTAGTCCATGAGAACTTCTCTTGCCTTTAGCTTCCTCTGCGCTTCCCAAATCTGAGCCAACACTTAGATTCAACTTTCCATTTTAAGTTAGCCACTTGTGTTGTTAGGAAATGTTTTATTCAGACACAAACACACACACACACACACACACACACACACACACAAAAAGTTGTTTTCAGTTAAACCTATTGCTGTAGAATACAAACAAGGCAGTTTGTTTATCTTTAGTACCGTGTAAGCATAACTGCTTCTGATTTTTCCAATTTGCATATCATTCCTATTCTACTTTATGCTTTCATTTTGAAATGCAGTACTTCAGGCAAGCAGTACAGTCTGAAATGCTAAAGATTCTGTGATGCCAAAGGCATTCTGAGTTGTTCTTGTTATTGTTTTCATTTGACCCTGCATTGATCAGAAAAGTAAAGGATTTTGTGGAATGAAGGAGAAACTGCAAACCAGAATGAAAGCACTTTTAAAGAATAGTACTTTCTTTGTATTGTCCAATTTAATTGCATTTCCACATACAGAGTAGGAAAAATCCAATTTCAGCAGACTTAATTTTGGTATCTGCATCCTTCCAGTCCTTTAGAAAGCTCTGTAAAGACTAAACAAGTAACAACAAAACTACTGATAACATCCATATGCTCATCCTCAAGCACACAGAATTTTAATCCTAAACCTACTCCCTCCCTGTCAGCATTTCCAAACTCTTGTTGATGAAAATCTCAGAAGAAACACAATCAGAAGTTACAGGAAAAAAAATTATAGTAGAGCTTACGTTTAAGCTTATTTCATTATTATCTTTTAGATGTGTTTTTTCCTCTGGCCTTTATCACACAAGACTATCTATACATTCAGGTTTTGACAGGTGGAAGGATGTATATGTCAAATAAAAAAAAAAAGATAGACTTGGAATATTCAGAAGTAACAATAAGAAAAAAATAACAACTCAAGATGCCAAGACTTGTAAACTCACAAAAACTGACAGGAAGTTCCTTTGACAAGTGCTGAGTGGTTGATGGCTTGGGAGTTTTTTCGGGGGTTGTTGTGGGGGTTGGTTGGTGTTTTTTAATATTTTTTTTTATTTTTTTTAAGGGGATTGATTTCCTGATTTGGAAAGGGGGTTCATTCTCTTCTCAATTAACTGAGCTTTTCACAAACACCATTTACTTTTTAGAGTTATTTTCAAGTGTTCCTCTGTAAGCTGAACACCTCTAAGACACAAGAGTTTTCACTGAGAGAAACAAGGGAAGAAAAATAAAAAATGTCACTGAAGACAATCTGAGAAGTGTTAGAGTATGTGTGTGTTCCCACTTCCTTTTTCATTGCTGTACATAACTAACTGAACAGACTCAAAGTGTAATGGAGATTTTGCTTTACCAAGTTTCTCCCATTGAGGTGGACTGAAGGAACTCCCACATTGCCCTATAAAATCGAGAAGTTTAAGTGAAGAACTGGAAAGGAATGTAATAGACAAAGGAAATTCAGGTGTGAGAGTCAGTTTTGTTGCCTCTCTCCAATGTCTGTAATTCCATCATTGTTACTTCACACATCTTTTCCTTTTCCCTAATCACTGAAACTTTGTCCCCATCCATCCTCTTCTCATATCAACTTATTATATTTTTCTGACAAAAGCACAAATGAGAAGGCCTCCCCAACAATACCTTTGCTCCTCCTTCACCCCAGAGTGTCCACTGCAGAGAAATATAATCAGAAATTAAAACCTTCATTTCTCTAATTCTTCATGTTGATACTGCATTTATTAACTTGACATGAAACTGATGAATCTTTTCAAAATGTAAACTATATGATGGACCAAAGCTTTAAGGATGCAACGCAGTCCTTTCATCAAGCAAACAGTTGCACTGTTATGGCAGCCATATGGGTGCACCTATAACCCAGCAAATGCCTTTAGTGCTTACACTATGGAAGCAGACTTCCCACATAGCATCATGGCTGTGCCAGCACAAACAGATTTAGACCAAGAAAAAAATGAAAAGTGTCATTTTGCTTTGAGAAAATAATGAATTTCATTGAAGTTTTGTCCGATACCAGAGTTCTCTGTACACGAGTTTACAAACAGGCGCACGTAAGCCACAAGACTGCCGGGGCATGTTGGAACTGAATTGGACACGTCTTCCTGTCCAAATCTCAATTTTTAAAGCTAGATGCGCACAATTCCAGGAAGGCCAAACCCATACTCTTTCCTTCAAATTCCAGTGGTAAAAGATGTTATTAATACTTCATTCCCTTCCAGGTCTGCAAAAGAAATTATAAGTCATGAATATGAGGAAAGTGAAGATAAGAGTGACAGCTCAGCCTTAGCTCTCTCCTGGCTTTGAAGTTTGCTGTCTCAGCTGGATTCATGGTATTTGTGCTCTTGGTGCCAGACTATATACAGCATGTCATCAAAACAGTCCATAAAACATGTGACGACAGTACTTACTTTACACAATCCACGATGTGCCCTTTTCCCCTCAAGATAGCAGTTAAAAATATTATAAAAGAAAAGTTGCCTAAATGCTAGCTTTTCTGTTTCACTACAGAACTTTCTGTACAACAGGAATGTATCAGAGGGGAAAGAAAGATGGTAGAAAGTTACAGCTGCAGCCTGCAGCAAATATTGCTAATTTTTATAGTGTCTTTTTCTGTATTTCAGCAAGCATGGAAAAGAGGCTACAGGAAATCAATAGTTCTCTTGAGAATCAGAATTTATGAGGAAAAAGATCCTACTTTGTAAAACGATTTGTTTCATTACTTCTAGTTTTTGTAGAGTAAAAGCAACGTGCATTGATACATTTGCTGTAGTTCGTATCAGATCCCCTATTACAGGAGAGCATAGTCCCCTTTGTAGCTACAGCACGCCCTTCTGAAAAAAAAAAAAACACTTGTGATGAGCTACTGGAAGTTTCAGAAGATCTATGGTGTCTAAAACAACTATCATTTAGGGATGTTTTCATTGTTGTGATTACAAAGTATGCCAAAAGCCGTGTGTTTTCTACTTATTTTCCATACGTTTAGAGTCAGTAAAGGCTGAGCCAAAACCTGAAGAAATTTATCCCCCCAGGAAACTTCTGCTCTAGTCCTGCATAGTCTGAGTACCCAGCTGCAACTCATTCACCAATAAAGCTCCAGTTGAGATGGCTGAGAAAAATCAAGAAATGATTCATCAAAACAAAATGCTCTGTCCCAGCTTGTGCTGGCGTTTCTCTACTTTCCCCTCCTTGTGCTACAGACCTGTTGCTCTTCCTGGCTCAATGTACTCTGTGGTTGCAAACACAAATGCAGCATCACCCTGCTGCCAGTGTGCACCCACATGAACTAAGGTGGCCCAGCCACTGCCTTTAACCCAATGACTTTTTCAGAAAAACATGGACAAATGTGTTGGTCATGAGAAGAGAGCACCTTTCTTTCCTTCATGAAGATTTCTCCTAGTAAATAACAGCATTTGCACTGCTAATAGATTTCATCTTTTCAGTACACAGATCCATTAAGTCTGTAATGCATTTGGTAAATTACAACTTCTATTAAAACTCCTGATTTACTAATTCATACCTATCATTAAAAATTTAATAATTATTAAGCTTTATTCACTGAACATTTACTTTCTAATTTGCATCAATTTACAATCATCCTGTGCTTTGGCTGTTCTGTATCCCACTGAGCAAAACACGGAAAATGCAAAAACATCTCAACTTTCTACCCACTCATTCCTTGCTGGCAGTGGAACATACAAAGAAAAGAGGGACATTGCAATAATAAATGCTTGTAAGTCAGTGGCCTGAACAACGAAAGGAGTCCCCAAAGTCTGAGAAACCTCTCAGACAAAATTTGTCAGCACTTCCCTCTGCTTTCTACCAAGAAACCTCTAGTTTGGCAGCCCCTGCTGATCATTGTTGCCAGACGAGCAAGGGGATAAACTCTGAAGAGCTGTGTTTAGAAAAGCTGAATAACATCTAAAACATTTAAATAGCTTCTTCTCTTCGAAATTGCAAATTATGTGACATCATTTACTTTCCTTTAAGTAAATGGTTCATGATACATTGTCATTAAGGGATTACTAGGAAGTGGCAAGAAAAAACAGACCCATTGAAAGATCTGCTTCCTCAAAACTGGAGGCTAAACATGATTGAGTGTATTCTTGACAGCTCTTCCTATGCTTCAAGTTAGCTTTGATCCAGAGGTCACTGGGAGATTGGAACATTCCAATGTGCCCACAGTATTAAGCTCTGCCTTTCCAGTGGTCATATTAGCATAGGCATAATTCTGTATCGTCACACAACCTTGTTGTTCCTAGAGGTGACCTGGCTCATGCAATCGTCATTCAGAGTATGTGAAGGTTTTCAGCATCTACCTGCCTGCCTCCAAGCCTTTGCAGCTTTCTATGAAGCTGGTCCTCACACCTGAAGTGATTTACCAAAGGCTTCACAATTAACCAGTGACTTAGTTTTCATCAGAACAGAACTCTCATTTTCTTTCCTTGTTTTAACCATCAGATGCCTTTCCTGAAGTCTCAGGTTCAGCAAAGGTAAATTTGAATGTACAAAATACAGTTGTCAAGCAAACCATGGGACCTGTCCATTTGACCATCAACTTCCATAATTATTTCACGATTCCAAGCACAAATGCAAGCTTGGTGGAGAATGGATTGAGAATAGCCCTCCGGAGAAGGACTTTGGGGGTGTTTGTTGACGAGAAGCTCAACATAAGCTGTCAATGTGTGCTCACAGCCCAGAAAGCCAACCACATCCTGGGCTGCATCAAAAGAAGTGTTGCCAGCAGGTCAAGGGAGGTGATTCTGCCCCTCTGCTCCTCTCTTATGAGACCCCACTTGCAGTACTGCATCCAGCTCTGGAGCCCCCAACATAAGAAGGACATGGACCTGTCGGAGCAAGTCTAGGGGAGGGCCACAAAGATGGTCAGAGGGCTGGAGCACCTCTTGTGTGAAGACAGGCTGAGAGAGCTGGGGTTGTTCAGCCTGGAGAAGAGAAGGCTCCAGGGTGACCTTATAGAGGCATTCCAGTGCTCAAAGGGGGCCTACAGGAAGGATGCGGAGGGACTTTTTACAAGGGCATGTGCTGATAGGTCAAAGGGTAATGGTTTTAAACTGAAAGAGGGTAGATTTAGATTAGAGATCAGGAAGAAATTCTTTACTGTGAGCATGGTGAAACGTTGGAACAGGTTGCCCAGAGAAACTGTGGATGCCCCATCCCTGGAAGTGTTGACTTTACGTGACCACCTGGAAGTGGCCAGGTTGGATGGGGCTTTAAGCAACCTGGTCTAGTGGGAGATGTCCCTGCCCATGGCAGGGGGATTGGAACTAGATGATCTTTAAGGTCCCTTCCAACCTAAACCATTCTATGTTTCTATGATTATCTGTTTGTTGTGTAATTCTCTGGGACTGCTATGAGGTGAAATATAGTATACAACAGTTATTAAAATAAGAAACTTAATTGCTTTGGATTTTTCGCTAAAATCACAAAGTGTGGACGCAGGATTATGGCCTCAGTGATGCAGAACTCTCTTCTGCCTTAAATGGTTTCTCACAGGTGTTTAATAACATTAAGCTTCTTATCAATTTCCCATTAGTGCCTCTTCAGCAGTTAAGGCAGTGAGATTAACTATCCCTCCTGAGCACTTGTAATACATGGCCATGACTTTATGACGATGTGTGTCATGAGAGGGACGTGGTTTGAGCTCAGCAGAGCCATACACTCGTATGTCTTAATAGAGCTCTAGGCTTTCAGTAGGTCACTAAAAGCACAGCAGGACAAAGGCTGAGAGCAGTACTGACAGCCAACAATGCCATTGCTTGAACATCACCTTTTGGAAGTCTCTCTCTTTTTCAGAAGTAACTGCCTAAGCAACCTCTGTCTTCTGGAATTTCTCTGTCCTTTTTCTTAAATCCTGATTGATTTTGTTCTTCTCTCATCCTCATCTCCTCTAATCCAAAACTACTCCCTATAAAACTAATACTACAAGAGAAGTGGATCTCGAGTTGAATATTGTGTACATTAATCTATACAAAAACATAAGAGGACAGAAAAATATCCTTGACCATTCCTTGGGGATTTTTTGTGTCTGTTCCTTATCCTGTAATCTATTTCTGAAATGTAGGATTTTTAAATTCTCTGCTGCTCAGAGGATGCACTGCGTGCCACAGAAATATCCTAACTCTCTCCAGGGTTGTTACCTGAGTCCTCACACATCTCCTCAAGCTTCCATTTCCATTGGCGGGAAAACAAGGAATGCAGCTGAGAAGGATGAGATTCACTCAGCTACTCAGCCTCAGCGAGAGAGGGATTAGGATTCCTGAGCACATTACAGAGTCCATTTTCCATATTTTCATTAAAATCCAAAAAAGTACACTGGTGGATGTGAGACATGGTTATAACAATTCAAAGGAGTACGTATATTAACTGCATCAGATTTACAGCATCTGCATGAAATTTTCAATCATAAATTATTGCAGCTGAAAAAATGGAATTACTGAGAAGATAACTGTAACGTGGTTTGCATAAATAAGGAATCTTAAAAACAAAGTGGCAGTTAACTGGTCAGATGCTAGCATTTTAGAGGAAGAATTGACCACTCTATTGAGTGAATATTAACTGCCCAAGTGATTACTGGACAAAAGCAGTACAGTTTACAAAGAATTGAGGAATCTGTATCCAAAACAAGGTGAGAGACCTGATGAGAAATCATTCTCTTGAAACTGAAATGAGATAGACCTTATCTAGAAAACGTTGTTCACTTTTAGACACTAAATTTTAAAAAAGATGGGGAAAGTAACGAGCATGTAGTGATCTTCATGGAAAATCAGATTTTAAAAAGGGTCTAAAATGAGGAAATATTCATGTGACCTATAGGTGTTACATATAGCATTCTTCTGAAAACTTGATTTATTGAGCTGCTTTTCTGATTTTGAAAACAGCAATGATTTTTTCTTTGGAGACTATGACAAATTAATCTGACCAATATAGAAAATTGTTTGGATTAAATATATGTACTAAATTTACTTATCCCTATCAGCAATAGTGTTATTATTAAATATTGTGACATTGGGGTTTTAAAAGATGGAGAACAATGGAAAGAGAAGAGAGTGAGAAAATTATGGAAGAAAAGATCTCAAGTAGGACAGTGAACAAAAATGAAAACATACTGTAAAGACCATCTATTACTATGCTTTTATTTCCTTCATCCTTGAAAAATAACAGTGAATGGAAATTAGAAATTAGGTGCATTTGGAAGCCATTTTTACATAGGAATCATATGTGTTATAGCATGATGCATCGATGAAAACCAAATCAATTCTTTTACCACAAAGCACTGGATTGCAACTAGTAGGATGATCTCTCAGATAAATCAAAATACATATCCACAGGGTATGGGATGTTTTAAGGCCGCAGGAAAAAAAGGTAAAAAAAAACCCAACCCAGAAACAGTACTCAAAACAAGTGAAAATGTAAAAGGGTAATGGAGGGGAAGACGCAGACAAGTGCAATGTAAGAAAAGAGAGAAGAATCAAAGGAGCAGAGAAAGGACATTCACATGAAATGGGGAACTGTTGATAAAGCCTTAAAGAAGGTGAGAGAAAGTGTGAACTCTGTGGAGAGAAGTTAACACAGCTGACCTACTGAACAGCATGTGACCAGCAGCAACATTTTGGATGCTATGTTAATCCTGTCATACATTAAACGGCACAGCAGGCAAAACCTCTTTATTTCCTTTTGTTTTCCTAAAAGGATTTAGATATATTTTTTTTTCAGAAGACTGTTAATCCCAAATGTATATATGTCCTCAAACAAGAGCATAAACCTGAGGCAAGAATGAACCCCACATTTTTAAGAGATGTCTTTTGTAAAAAAAAAAAGTATGCCAGCATTTGTATGCATAACATGTCAAGTATCTTCTTTTGTTGTTACTTTAGAAACAAGTGTGTATCGTCAACTACATTACAGATTTTAATAAAAAAAATATTTGGGGTGAGACAGAAACCTACTCAGACATGATTTAAAATTCTCTCAGATGAATTTTAGTGCCACATCTGAATCTGAACAGAGACATTGGTGGCAATGACTGAGTACACTGGGGTAGGGGAGGGTGGTCCTATTGAACAGGTTTTAGGTTGAATATATTATGTTTACATGTCAGGTTTTATGTCATCCCTCCAGTTCTGAAATGAATTACATGGCACTAATAAAGTTTAATAGGATGATTTGGAGGTAACATCATGTTTGTGAAGTTGACAGAGTCAAGGGCTGTCAAATCTGGACATGAACAGTGCTATCAGCAGCTGTATTCTCCTCTGTGTTGCCATGTACTATCCGGTCTCCCATTGCATGTCCCTGCTATCAATAGCACAAAGAGCAGCCAGCTCTCTAGTGTTTGGCAGTGTTACTTGGCACAGCATCCTACAAGGAACATGGAAGGGATAGAAATGGGGAATGCTCTTTTTTCTCTTTCCTCCTTGCAAGCAGTAGCACCCCACAGTAAGCAAAATCAGAGATGGGGCAGAGATAACGTTTACATGGTGTCAGCAGGTGTCCGTGAATCTCAAGACAAGAGTGGCTGAGGGAAAGGGTCGTTCTCTGTGGCCACTACATGCGGAGCAAAAACCCTGCTGATATGAAATTCACAAAGTTTCACACAAACCACAGAGGTAACCTTCCCCCACACTGTTTTGCGGTGGGTGGGTAACAAAAATCCACTTGACCTCAGGCATCCCAGTTGTATCTGCCTGACCCATAATCACATCCACTGCTTGCAGACCCTCTCTTTGGCTTGTCTTCACCAGCCCTGCCCCTGCCAAGCACAACTCCTCCCTCAGCTCTGCGAAGGAAGAGAGGGTTAGGGTTAGTGTCAAGGTTAGGGTCAGGATTAGATTTGAAAGTTTCTTTCCTAGGCTGTTTTTCCTGTTATGAGCATGCCCTCTAGCACCTTTCACGTCAAGGCCACCTCAGATAGCTGACTGGCAGTGTGCTGCTTAGAGAGGGTCTAAGGGATATATCTCCCCTTAAAGAGCAACTCTGAGGCAAGAGCCTTTGCAAACACTCTCAAACATATTACTCATTTTTTTGCAGTTCTTGGACTTGGAGTCCGTCCTGTATCTCTCATGTTGAGAAGTTTCTTAAAGTGTAACGGGAAAGATAGACAACATGAGATCTTCCCTTACCCACTGTGTGTGTGAAAGTAGTCTTCATTAAATTCTGAAATAGCTCTGGATATTCAAAATGACCTATTTGTCTTTTAAAAAAGGTCATTCAATCTTATTTCTGCTAGTACGGGTTAATTGAGATGTGAATGCTGTGCCTGGTCTGAACTCACCATCATCATTTCAAGAGGAGCACTAAGCAGTCATCACCTTATAACACTTGGCCATTCTCGCTGTCAACCTGTACACAGGATTTCAAATCATTATGTTTGAGAGGAAAGGCATTACGTGTCATTATCTTTTCCCAAAATGCTAAAATTCTGCACTGCTAATGTCTATCAACACTACATTTTTTTGATATTAAAACCAGAGATTTACCGGTCATGTTCTAGGCAACACACAAGTGTGGAAAACTATGATATTATATATGGCCATAATAATAACATACTTGGCCAGAGAACAGATATTAAATTTCAATATATTTTTCCATACTGAAATGTGGTTGACATTTTTACACTATTTCCAGAAGAAATCACACTTACCATATTTATAGGCTGCTTAATTGGCAGCACCTCAGTGGAAACAAAACACCGTTTCAGCTTCTTGAAACTCACAGTTCCTACTAATAACTGTGTTGAGATAGATCTGCTGTTATTGGAATCCTATATAATCCAAACATACACCAGTCAAAATGCAGCATTTAGCAGTCACCATAGAGCAGACAATTAGCATGAAGTGGAAAAGGGACAGGCAGCTGGAACAGTACTGGGGTGGAACACCAATTCATAGCCACTGGCAACAGTGAACAGGCTTCCTAGCACCAGGTGCACTATTTTAATGGCTAAGTGATTTTATTATTAAACCATTATTTAGTAACACTGTCATGAACTGCATCAAATACAGTACTATATTTAAAAGAAAATATGTCATTCAAACTGATTTTTAAAGGGAATGGGGTAGTTTTCTGCTATGCCAAATGATACTCTCTCAAACTGACACCTAAAGCAGAAGAGATTAAATGTTTTAGACTTTTTTATTATTATTATTATTATTTCCACCTGTTAAGGAATAATATTTTCTCCTGAGTTACTGGGCAATAATGTTGAAATTAAAGTTTTGCAAAGCATTGTTAGTCACTCAAGGTAAATGTTTTTTTCAGGAAAATACTTACAACTGGTTTGATGATAGATCACGTTCCAAGTTATTTCCTGTAACAAAAAGGTAATACAATTTAAAAAAAAATGGCTAGACGGTGGTCTGAGAGGATATGAATCAAAGACACAACAGTTTAGAAGCATGCAAGTTATTCTGTATGTTTTGTATACATTCCTTAGGAGTACTGGAACTTAATGTTTCAAATAGTATGGGACAAAATTTAGCTTTTTCTTCCCCCTGGTGATTGTTCATATAAGGGTAAGGGAAGGGGGTGAACCAGGTTAATTTTCCCGCCTTCCACATTGCAGGTGTATCAGGCTTTTAATTATGTACCATCTTGTAATATAAATCAGTTACTGCCACTCCAGACAGTTGCTGTAGGGTTAACAGCATTTTGTACCCATTCTTTAAAGCTGAAAACTCATTTTAATAGTTCTTTCCTGAGAGGAAAAAAATGAATAATTATGACTTCATGGAAAGGCTGTAAATCACCGACATTTAATGGTTCATTAGAGGGACTGATTCTGAATAGTGAAGAAAAAAATAATCTCTTATTATAATATATAAATATGTTTTCTTCTAAACTCCGGGCTAACTTTACCCATAATTCTGGAAATCACTATCTTTGGCGGTATAAAAGTTCATCAATTCTTGTTTATTTCCACCACAATGTGACACACAAACAGCACTGTACATGGTTCTATTTCTTTTCCTGTATGGTATGTTATTTGCTTTGCTAGTATATTTATCTTCAGTTTTATAAATTTGTTTTTGAAATCTGTTTGCTTACGCTGTTGCATTACAAGCAGGGTAGAATTATCTGTTGCCTATAATAAGATGCTATTTATCTCTGTCCTATTTAAATGGATTATATCATGTTAACAGCTGACAGGGTTCAACAGGAAGAAACCTTAACTGTATCTCTTCATTATTGCATTAATATGCCAGACCATTATTTATTTTCTTTCCACTAAATACCTGTCCAGTTCATTTTCTGATGAATTATTTTTGCTGATCCTACAAGTGTTCAGGTTCTACTGAATTCAAGTGTGACATATGACTTCAATGATTTTAATTTTCAGTTCACATTTAAAATTAAGCCAATACTTGAGAATCAAATCCAAAAAAGTAATGTCGATGGAAGTCAGGTACACACATAACTGCAATCCTAAAACTACTCTACAGGTGCCTTCTACCCCTGGAAATGCCAAAATTCAATAAGCAGGATGCTATTTTTTGGTGTTTTTTTACTGTGAAGTTCTCTACTCTACAGTAGTTCTGCTTCTGGGCTTCTGCACGAGCACCTCAGCTGAGATTATTGCTGAGCCACTCATGCCTACTTGAAAGTAAATGTGTATCCACCCAGGCTTCCCAGTGGAAGGACGTTTGTCAAGCCATGGTTTGGTAGGTATTCTGTAACATGCCACCTGGGCACAATGTCAGCTTTTTTATAAAAGATAGGGCTGCTCCTGGATTTCTTTTGAGATTGAGAGGAAGTAGAGGTGTTCTTTTTTTCGACACCCGTGCATGTTTCACTAAATTGCTTACCCATGGTGTGGGGGTACAGACTGCAGAGCAGAATGTAAGTTTCATTGGACTAAAAGAAAAGGAATAAAAGAGGCTCCAGCCTCTGCTCCCTGGACTGTTTATGTATAGTTTAGAGTAACTTTTTCGTGAATGTGTATAGTGTACAACAGTGTCAGAGCAGAGATGCCAAATCAAGTCTACTGCTTCCCAGAACAACGTGCAGTGAAACAGTTTATACAGGATATAAAATACTTTCTTTCTTCAGGATAAGTCTTTTCTCTCCCGAGAAGATTTCACATCTGTGTCTTCAAAGGAGAAGACTCCTTCATCCAGCTCTGAAGAAGGAATTTAAACTTTAAAGAAGCAAGGATGAAAAGTATTCTCTTGTTTTTATTGTTTCCTTAATTTCAGTTTCTTGACAGCTCTGTCCTGGCAAAATATAGTTTAACACTCTGCCCAAAATTTATTCTGTATCCTACTTTGCGTATAAGTTGCAGAGGGGCCTAGGAGTGTAACTCAGATTCCTAATTGCCGTTGTAGGTTAATCCCTACAGCTGGTGGACATGTTGAGCTGGGTGCACTGCAGACGCCAGGGAGACTTAGGACGTTGGTGTGCACCAAGGCAGATATCTTAACTCTGTGCTAAAGACTGGGTAGGACTCCTGCCTCAAAACGTAGGGCGTGTCACTCTAAATCACTCATTTTTTGCAGAAAATGGGCACATTTATCCTGTGTTGTTTAGATATACATCCAAGGATGAGCTGAGTTTCATGCCTCTCCACTGACTACAGGGACACCCTAAATAATTAGCTTAGATAAGGTATCTGAGATTTAGACAGGTTAAGGGAAGTGGAATAAGTCCTGCTCCTTCTTTCTCAGATTTTGTCAGTCCCCTCCAGACACGCAGCTGCAGGCTCATGAGCTCCCCTCTCCTTGAGCACCACCGCATCTCCAGAACAAGGAGAGGAGGAGCAGGGTCCTCTGTCCCCCAGCCGTCATTATCTCTCTCTCCTTCACACACTTAGGTACATAAACAGTGTTCCCAGTTTCCATTTCTACCACAAACTTTTTTCTGAAACTGGGTGCTGATAATTAATCCTGTTCCTACTGCAGCTAATGGGAAAAAGGTCGAAAAAGTGGTCTCTCTTGTTTCAGTTTTTACCTTACATTACCATCTTTAATTCAAACTGACCCTGAATGAGCATAAAAATGAATAAAGCACTTGATTAATTAATGCTATTCTAGATAAAGCAAAACCAAAATAAGATTAACAATGATGTTCTGCTGTGAAAAACAAAGGGAAGCACAAATTGTTTATTTTGTGCCTCAATACTGTAAATAGATGAAAATAGTCATGTTCAGATGTAGTTAAAACTGAACTAACTTATAGGTGCATGTTTTTATGAAGTGTAATTAACATAAAATTTTGAATAGTCCTAAATTTGTGCCCAGAATTCTAGTATAAACAAAAAAAAAAACAACAAAAAAAAAAAGGAAAATATGTATTTGTTATCCAGAAATAATCAGGTGGGTTTTTTGGAAAGAACTAAAGTACCTACAACTTTCTTCCTTTACTGTTAATTAAGTTTGCAGCTTCTACTTTGAAGATACTAGGAAAAATATTTTTAGCTTCATCCAAAGCTTGCTGAGGTTGACAGAAAGTCTCCCACTGAGTTCAATGGGCTTTGGATCAAGTGCTTGGTATCCTCAGAAATGATTCATCTGGTCCACTCTGGTCTATTCATGATTTGAGGTAGAATCGTAGAATCTTCATGGTTGGAAAGGACCTTTGAGATCATTGAGTCCAACCATACACACACACATACAAAAACCCCTACAATCTCTGTCACTAGAGCATGCCCTGAAGTGCCAAATCTAGACGTTTCTTAAATACCTCTAGGGATGGTGACTCAACCACCTCCCTGGGCAGGCTGTTCTTTCAGTAAAGTAATTCTTCCTAATATCTAATCTAAACCTCCCCTGCTGCGGCTTCAGACCATTTTCTCTGGTCCTGTTATTAGTCACCTGGGAGAAGTGAGTGTCCCTCATTTTTCCTGAGACTATTTTAATTAACGAGCAAAAATATCACAAAATATATTTTGCTTTTTTCATCTGTAAAATGAAAATGTGGTCTGTTTTTTAAATACCTTGTGATCCACTGATTTAAAGAGAGAGTATGTGTGTGCATATATAGAGAGAGACATCAGCACTATTTCATTTTATCTCCGCAGCTTCCTGTCCATCAGCAAAGACATTGCTTAGGAGACTTTTAAATGCATTTAAGAAACAACTAAACATTTACCTAATGCAACTTATCCTGCCAATTGTGCCACAGAAAACCACATTTATTCATACGACTTATAGTCTTAGTCTGGGCATTGATGAATTAAAAAATAAAAAGTCAAACAACAATTTAATGACTGTGAGTTTGGAGATTCATACAAAGTGCCAGGTTTTGTCATTTCAGGACAAGGTTCCCCCAGCATTTCCTGCTTTCCTTTGATGTTTTTTGATTCAAACCCAGAATCAAGTGTCTGTCAAACGCCTGCAGAGCAGCCTCTTCAATAGTAGACTGCCAAGCTGGGTGACTTTGTAAACAGCTCTCACAACCACTCAGTTATTATTTTAACTGAGTAATTAAACTGAGTACTTAATATTCATTACATTATTCACTAAGCTATTTACCAATATCCTACCAACAATTTAAAGAATTTTATTTTCATCATTCATGCTGACAACTTTAAAACAAAATTTCCACCATGACTTTTGGTTTGTAAAAAGCAGATTTGATAATAGAACATCTTTTTAAAGGAGCAGCTTTCCCCGTCTGTGATGAAAATTCATGTAGCAGAATTCATATAGCAGAGAGCAGAATCCTTAATATATTCTTTTTTTTTACAGTAACATTACTTTTTGTGTGTATATTTACATTTAATCATAGAATCTCCCTACTTCCTTCTGCTCTCTTTCTCTTTCAGAGACTACTGATGCTGAAGGTCAGAAATTTCTGTTAGAGAAACCTGTAGCATTTTTATGCAGGGTGAATTTTCATAGTGATAGAAACATAGAATGGTTCAGGTTGAAGGGACCTTAAAGATCACCTAGTTCCAACCCCCCTGCCATGGGCAGGGACACCTCCCACTAGACCAGGTTGCTCAAAGCCCCATCCAGCCTGGCCTTGAACACTTCCAGGGATGGGGCATCCACAACTTCTCTGGGCAACCCGTGCCAGTGCCTCACCACCCTCATAATGAAAAACTTCTTCCTGATATTTAATCTAAATCTATTCCATTCCCGCTTGAAGCCATTACCCCTTGTCCTATCCCGACATACCCTTGTGTGTATGTGTATGTGTATATGTATATGTATAAATGTGCGTAAATATAAAAACATATTTTATACCTGCAGGTACATCACAGCTCCTTCACAATCTCTGTTGTGCTCCTCCTGAAAAGATGTTTTACCTCACTGATTTTCAATTAATCCAAAAATACTTTTGTGTAATGACTGCTCAGGATTGTACTGAATGGCTAGGGGTTTAGATTCAGAATTCAATGCGTTTGTTTAAAGACTAAACACAATACATCCAGTCCCTTCAAACAATGGTCTGTAACAAAGCAAAACATTGAACAAATCAGATTTAAAAAGCAATACTGAACAAACTTGATGAGATGATCACATCTATTGAATAGATATTTTGCTTCATCAATTCATGTCACACTGCTCTCTCTAAATTTCAGTAGTTTTCCTATTCCAAGGATTTACTGGCTATACTGCAAACACAAACACCAAGAGTACAAAAAGTCGCATATTCATGACCATCATATTTAGGAAATGTAGTTTTGAATGCAGTCTATTCTTTTTTTAAAAAAGAAAAAAGGTGGAGACAAAGCGTGGTAATAGAAACCAAGTGCCTCAGAGTTCTTTTTCTGTCTCTTTTCCTGTCTGTCCTTAACTATGGTCATTTAGATAGTAGTTCACATTGACCAGTACTGTGGTTCACATTGTGAAGCTGTCATGGTCTGGGTTTATCTCCAAAATCACACAACTAACAATGATATGTCCTAAACCCACCAAAGTATCCTCAGCCTAGGTACTAAACAAACCACACTGTCCTTCTGAAAAAACGTCATGTGAAAGTGATAGTATAGCATCAGTACTTTTTTATATCTCTCCAAGAACTGGACAGAGAGACCTCCACTTGTGCGTACTTCCAAATTTTCTTCTGGTAATCAGTACTGAATTCATTTTACAAAGAAGAGAAAAGAGAGGGTGAGGATACAAAGTGGTAAGAAAGATATTTGCCTAAGACAACATTGGGCGATTTTTTTAGCAAATAAGATTTTCATACCTCATTCTGACACTGACAAAGATCACGTATCTGCCTTAATGTGTAGTAGGACCATATACTGGGATATTTAAAAGTGCCCAGTCAGGTTATTCTTGCTAAAGACAAAGGGCATTAAGCGTCTATCTCTCCAAGGTCCTCTCTCAAAATTCTTTAGTTAACCTCCAAGATCTTATTATTATTCCATATGAGAAATGGAAGTAATGTACTTTACCTACTTTATAGCTTGAAAAGTCAACAACCAACATGGGAATAATGTGTACTTCTTAATATTTACCAAATTATTAAATGATTATCACCTGGGGAAATATTCCATAATTGCATCATAAACCTGCACAGTTAAAGAAGACTCAACAGTGCCCCCTGTGCTATTAAAATCAGTTTTAATACATGTACTTGACAGAGTCTATCACAAAATAAATGTTCATAACAATAATTTTAATCTGTGGAGCTGCCTTCAGTGTGTCTACTTGGTCTTACCTTTAGAAAATCACCCTTACAGAGTGATGTGAGCAGCCATGAAGGTGGCATGGTTAGAAGGGGAAGATCACTGAACAGAAGAAAGTGTCTTTGGAAAAATACTGACAGAGAAACTGCCTGCCAGCCTGGGAGCTGTGAGCCTGGGAACTAAGTCAGGGAACCAGAATCATCCTTGAAAATTGCAGCTGGCCTCTCTGAAGTACACCTGGGATACCTAGAAACCAAAGACATCCTCAGATGTCATCGGTAAGCACAAAAGCAAGGGACTGTAATAGCAGCTTATCGTCTGAAAAGGGGAAACACTGTGGGAAAATAAAATGGGTCTGAAAGAACACAAAATAACATCATCTGTGGGCTGAAAAACAGAAATTAATATCATTTATTGACTGCATGGAGTGGTGATGTCCTACTCCCTCTTATGTCTCTATGATAAGAAAAGGACTACATTTTTATCCAAAGTGAAGCCTCTCTTTCTGGGAACTTCCCATGCTGCACACGTTTTTCCTTTCCTAAACAAACAGAACTCTCTGAATGAACTTTCTACTAGATCTTCTCCCACTGTAAGAGAAGATCAGGTTCATGACCACCTCAGGAACCTGAACGTAGGGAAACCTATGGGAGCTAACGAGATGCATCCCAGATACATGGAGGGAATTGGCTGATTTAGTTGCCACTTGCCACGCTACTCTCCATGATATTTGAAACATCATGGCATTCAGGTAAAGATTCTGGTGACTGGAAATAGGGAAACATTGCACCCATTTTTAAAAAGGGTAGAAACAAGGACCCTGGGAACTACCTCCCTGTCAGCCTCACCTCTGTGACTGGGAAATTCATGGAACAGATACTCCTAGAAGCTATGCTAGGCTCATGGAGGACAGGGAGATGATTCGAGACAGTCAGCATGGCTTCACCAAGGGCAAGTCCTGGTGGCCTTCTATGAGTCCACATCAGTGGACAAGGGAAGAGCTGCGGATGTCATCTAGCTGGACTTCTGTAAGGCCTTTGACACAATCCCCCACAACATCCTGCTCTCTAAATTGAAGAGATATGGATTTGATGGATGGAGTGTTCAGTGGATGAGGAATTGGTTGGATGGTTTCATCCAGAGGGTAGTGGTCACTGGCTGAATGGCCAGATGGAGATCGGTGACAAGTTGTGTCCCTCAGGGGTCCATAGTGGGACCAGTCAGTACTTTGTTTAATATCTTCATCAGTGACATAGACAATGGGATTGAGTGCAGCCTCAGCAAGTTTGCAGGCGACACCAAGTTGAGAGATGCGTTTGACGCAACTGAGGCTATGGGATGCTATCCAGAGGGACCTCGACAAGCTTGAGAAGTACACTTGTGTGACCCTCATGAGCTTCAACAAGGCCAAGTGCAAGGTCCTGCACCTGGGCCAGGGAAGCGCCCAGTATCAAGACTGGTGGATGAAGGGATGCGGAGCAGCTCTGATAAGAAGGACTTGGGGGTACTGGTGGATGGAAAGTTGGGCATGAGCCGGCAATGTGTATTCTCAGCCAAGAAGACTAACCGTGTCCTGGGCTGCATCAGAAGAAACATGGCCAGCAGGTCGAGGGAGGTGATTCTGCCCCTCTACTCCACTCTGGTGAGACTCCACCTGAAGTACTGCAACCACTCTGGACACCCTAGTACAGGAAAGACAGGGACCTGTTGGAGCGGGCCCCGAGGAGGGCCACAAAGATGATCAGAGGGCTTGAACACCTCTCCTGTGAGCACAAGCTGAGGGAGTTGGGGTTGTTCAGCCTGGAGAAGAAAAGGCTCTGGGGAGACCTTATTGTGGGCTTTCAGTAATTAAAGGGGGCCTACGGGAAAGATGGGGAAAATCTTTTTAGCAGGGCCTGTTGCGATAGGACAAGGGGTCATGGTTTTAAGCTAAAAGAGGGTAGATTTAGACTAGCTATAAGGAAGAAATTTTTACAGTGTGGGTGGTGAAACACTGGCACAGGTTGCCCAGAGAGGTGGTAGGTACACCATCCCTGGAAACATTTAAGGCCAGGTTTGATGGAGCTCTGAGCAACCTGATCTAGTTGAAGCTGTCCCTGCTCATTGCAGGGAGGGGGGGGAGGGGGATAATGGAATAGATGACCTTTAAATTTCCCAAACTATTCTATGATTCTATGATCTTGGATTCTCACCGGACATGCTCGGCTGACTTCAGACTCAGTCATGCAGACCATTTCTGAAGTGAGACTCTGCCTGCTATCTTATTGGTCCCCCTTTGGACCCACTTTTGGGGTCAGTTTAGATTGTCCTTCCGCCTCTGGTATGATCCCCATCTGGGATCGGTTTGTTCTCCCCTCTGGGATGGGTTTGGCCCCTTCTGAAATCTAATTCACTTGATACCAGTACTATATCCATATAAGTAATTTGACATAAGTATATCTGTTGTTATATTGTTGATAAATTGCTTCAGTAAGTATAAATTTGTAGTAACTGTTAATAGTATATACTGACTTGATTGTTGCTATTATATTAATTGTTGCCATTATATTAATTGTTGCCATACGATGTTTTTATTGCTATACAATTGATGGCTTCTGTTATTGACTGCTGCCATACTATTGATTGCTACTCTATTATTGATTGCTGATAGTAATTTGTAATAAATATGTATTTACTTTATTAATCATAGGTATACTTGCTAGTGCTGATTTAATAGTATGCTACTTGCTAATTTGTGTAACTTGATAATTTGCATGATATTTTTGGTAATCTGCAATAAAGTAGAGAAATTTAGAGGACAGAGCCTCTGTGCCCTTGTGTATTATGGAATCCTGTGAACCTACAGTCACAATTTCTACGTACCTGCAGGCTGGGTATCTCTTAGGTCATCACACAGAGCTGATTGCTTTGTGACATGTAGTGAGTTTAATTCAGAAATCAATTTATTTACAACTAGCACATGTGCCCATGTCCAGGCTTACTTGTGAAACAGGACAATAGAGTTGCAGGTTGTTATAATTTGAGTAATTTTTATTTCTACCTGAAAGTTTTTTGCTCTTGAGACAAAATGACAAGAGTTTTGCTGTTAACTTTTTCCTTTAAATAATTTTTTGAGGAAGCTTTAGGGTTGGACTCCAGAAATTCTGCCATATATTCATAGATCTAAGCACATGGCTGCTTACTTGCACCAAAACCTGATGGCTGAGATATTTGATTGAGCCTGCCTCTGAGTGACCATTCTTTTGGAGCTCTCATCCCAATTCCCAGTTTTATATCACTTAGTATTTGATCCCGTCATCCTAATCATACTCAGATTATGTCTGCTTGTTGTAAGATTAGCTCACAAATCCATATCAAAAGGCCCCAGTAACAATGACCTGCATAAATTCTAATATCCTTACTTTCTTGGTGCAACGTCTTTGTCCACAAGATAGTTCCATTTTCACTTGGTCTTTGTGTGGAATTGAAATATTACCAATCTTGTTTAAAGGTCCCAGAGGAACCTCATCTGATAGCAATAAGATAGTATTTTTTATTATTAAGAGAATATTTTACTTTTCCCCATTCATGATAAAAAATCATCACCTTTTTTTTTTTCTTTTTTTTTAATAGAAATGTAACAATCATGAGCAACAGAGCATGTCTGGAAATAACACCTTTTGACTTTTCACAATCTATTTCTATCAAGCTGCAGAACACAGTTGAAATTACCTTGACATCAGTGGGAGATCATTTCGGTGACCTCAGAGGACTTTCCATTCCACTGCATTTCAAAGCAAATCTTGGTGTCATATTACTTTAAAGTGAACAAAGGTGGTCCTATACCTATAGACCAAGAACTTTGGGAGATGCTTAAAGAGGAAAACAAATTCAAAAAAGAACAGCTCGATATGGAAAAAGTTGAACATTCAGTATTTTACCAGGGACTCCAGAGGCATTAAGCTGGGCTGCGTTGTGTGCTCTCCACTGCGTTCCTGGTGTGCTTTGCCCCTAGTCCTGTTTTATCAACCAGTGAAGCAATTTTGCTGCAGGTGGCAGAGTCGTGTAAATACCAAAACCCTGTGCTTTACACCAGCTGAGGATATTACCAGTACATAAAGTCCCATGGGTGTCAATGACAAGGCAGAGCATCCTTCACGCTGTTCCCAGATGGAGGTTTATTCTGTCAAACCTCAGTGCTCAGTGTTTTCCAGACATCAGCATAAGATACTCCTGTTAACACTAATAAGAATGTCTCAGTTAAGAGGCAAAAATATTGCGGTAAAATTCATTAATTTCAAAGGTCTAAAACTAAGGAAAACTCTTCATTACTAGGTTTACTCTCATTGTTTTGGAAAGGATTCATTTTTTGTCCTTGAACAAGATTGACTTTCAGTATTACAAAGCCAAAATCTGGGCTCCCTTTAATATTTCTGACTGTGAGGGAGTATTTATGCACAGAGTTTGCTGAGACAAATGGAAGTTGGGATAGAAATAAATCTCAGGCTGGTAAGACTTTCCCTGACCTATGTCTTCAATGTGTGTTTCCTCCATGAGATCCAGGATTGTTTATGTTCTTTCAAAGAAAGCATTGTCTGGATTGCATTGTCTATAGATTGATAGATGCCAATGAGACGAGCCAGGACAAATTTTTCCTGTATCTGTTCTTTAGCTTTCATGCCAGTATCTGTGCCTATCTGCTCAGCCAAGTGTCACTGACAGTCAGGGACTGAATGTATTAATAAAATTCATCAGACAAGCAGGCACAAGTGTATCTGGCTGCTCTGTTCTTAAGTCTAAAAAGATTCTGATAATAAATGTGCAGGAAGTAACCAATATCATATCAAACCATTTCATATCTTCTCCGAGAACTTTGTCATTACAATGCATTAAATTAATACAATATAAAAATAGCACTGAAATTAGACTAATTTATATGCAAACACATGTATAGAACCTGTATTATTTTAGTTGGGTATAATTGTAAAAGATTGTTACTGCAGATAGGAAATGCTATAAACACATAAAGAACTCCTTTGGACCAGGAGACTTTATAAGAACTATTAAGTGTCCTTTAAACAGCATTGTCCTTTCACAATAAGCAACAGGCAAGATGACTGCAGGTTATAAATTAGAGCTGGTTCTTTACAAAATGTAAACCTACCTGACTGCTGGTTATGTAAATAAATTGAAAACCTCTAGGATCTGTAACAACACAGAAATTAAATTACAGTCATAGAACAGCGTGAGTTTTAGCCAAGAGCAAAGAAATCATAAAAGGAGAAAGGTGGGAAAAAGAAAAGCAGGTGAATCTCAGACAGAAAGAAAACGTGTACCCTGCCATATGCATTGCTTTACCTGGAAGAAGCCACAAGTCAAAGGCATGGAAGATATCGAAGATCTACTCCAAGCCTCACCTGGTTGGTAGAGTTTGCATTCACTGACATAGGGTTGTTTCTCTGCCAGGTTACTCACCAGTGGTCTTCTAGGAGTCATAACCTATCAGCCATTCACCACCAGCAGGGGGGACAGTCTACCATTACTGAGACCCATGGATGCTCACAGGGTCGCTGGGGAGGGCCCATTTTTCCGGATGTGGCTTCTGTAAGTTAGTGTTTAAGAATATGGAGACTCTTGCTGCTAAGAAAAGCTGTGTATCTGCTTAACTCACCTCCCTGCAGACTCTTTCTGGATGAACACCCTCTGTGTCCCACCTCAGTGTGTCAGCCATGGCCCGTGGCTGACTGCTGTCTGCTAGTCAAGCTGCAGGAGTCCAACCATCCTGTACACCGTTTATGTCCCCTGTGCGGTGCTGGGATAAGCATTGCTGCCCTGTTGGCTTCTTCCCTACTCTCTGCAAAGGCTGGTTTACTCAGCAACCTAGTAGCTTTTATCATCTGACTGTTTGTTCGAGAAAGTGGAGAGGAAAGTGACTTTTATGAGAAAGTGGAGAGGAGATATTTTAGTAACTTACTCAATGATAAGGGCTGGCATTGCAAGCTTTTATAAGCCATGCATGAAGGTACTCCAGTATCAGAAGGAATAAATTAAAAATACTTATGGATTTAAGAGCTCATAAACAGCTCTAAAATAAGTAATTGATGTCTATTATATTTCTTGAATTATAGAGCTATACAGAGTTACTTTGGGCCAATTATACTTCATGTTATGATGGTTTAATTAAGTAATTCAGATGATGAGAACTGGAAAGAAAATGTTATAATGATGGCATTACTAGAAATAAACAACAAAATTATAGTTTACTCTAAACAATATTTAGTAGATATTTCTTTGGATATCAGCAAGATATCCAAAAGTATCTACCGTCAAAAGCATATTGCCTTTCTGCTAATGAGTGTTCTTGGGGAAAGGTGAGTATTAGATTATCATAGGGTTGAAGAACTTAAAATCAGTTTTCACTCATGGTTTTGCTTGCCTAAATTTAAATTTATAGTTCAGAAATTCATATCTGCCCCAAACCCAGAGCTCATCAATATGACCCAGCCAGAAACATCCCATGTGCTAGCCTTTTGGGCCTTCTGGGACTGCCCATTAAAAAAAACCCACATTTTCATCCTTCATTTTCACAGTCCTACACCCTAGACTACTTTTGCTCATCCCCAGGAGACCCTGGACTACTTCCAAGCAAAAAAATTTGATTTCAATGAGAGCTCATTTTTTGGCTGGCATCTGCAAAAGGTTCACAGGGTAGACAAAAAAGCTGACAGGGATAAAAGTCTACATTCAGGTTTGATCCAGAGGAGATGGATGAGAACTTGGTTTGGGTTAGTGTTACTCTTCAGTGATGCCTGTGCTAGCGCCCTGAGGTAGTAGAATATGCAGTCTTGGCTTCTTATTGTACTCTACAAATACAAGGGCAGTTCACATGGCAAGAATGATACTAGGAAGAGAGTCTGGGACAAGCTCTGCTCACAGCTGCCAGGCACGAAGAGGTAACATATAGGCTTGTATTGCATGGCAGGACTGCCTTATGGTCATGAGAATAAAGCATCCAGTACAGAAGAGCTTTGAATGATGGTGTGCAAGAGCACAGGCTTTGGACTTAACTGTTTTACTGTATCATCCAAGCCCTGCAGAGCTGAAATGAATTTTGGTGCTTGCAGAAGTGTGTATGCCTTCCACAGCTCTTGTGTGCTTTCAAAATAGAAAATATGGAATAAGTAATTACATAGTATTTAAATGACTAACTTTCATGTCTTTGTCCAGGAACTTCAGTCACAGCAATTCAAAATAATGAGAGCTCTTCCAAAAGTCTTTTATACCTACTCTTTGTAAGGATGAGAGTACATAGGAAAAAAAACACTATGAAGGTTTGCTTTCTAGTCTAGTCTCTTTTTAACAATGTTGCAAAAAATCAAAACCATAAATATTTAGGAAAGAAGTTTTTTATATGATCAGGCACTTCAGAGTTTCATAAGCATTTCTCAAAATTATAGAGAAAAAAATGTTACTTTTTTTCTCCTCTGCTGAACCTTAAAAGTACAAAGGAAATACTTGATTTGAATTCACCTACAATTATCATTCCGTGAGTACATCTTGGCAAAAGTACCTTCCTTTTTTCCCTCTCTCACCATCTATTTCAAAAGGCAATCATATCATTCATTACCAAACAATATCTATCTTTTCAGAAATTTTGGACAAAGTAAGGAGGCAGAAAGCATCTTTCACAAATCCCATCAGGAAATGGTAAAGCTGCTCCTTTTCACACAAAGTTTTGGGACTCATTTGATTCTCTTCTCTTCCTTGAGGATACTAAATCTGCATATTTCAATTTTCTAAAGAATAATCATGAGTCCATGAGATTTAAATTAATCTGACCTGTCCCGTTCTGACTTTCAGCAAAATCATGTAGTCACAAAGTCACAGGGATGCTAGTTGGAAGGCACCTCTGGTGGTCACCCAGAGCTACCCCCTGCCCAAACCTGCAGTGCCAACAGCACCAGATCAGCTCTGCTGTGGCTTTGTCTAGCTCAGTCTTGAACACCCCAAAGGACAGAGATTGCATCACTCCTCTGGGAAACCTGTCCCAGTGCCACACTACTCCCCAGCTTCTCCTAACATCCAGCTAGAAACTGGACAAGCTTGTGACTTGTTTTACCATCTATCGTCTCTACCATCTATCCCATTTGAATAGATGTACGGTGTTCTTAAACTGTCCCCCTTAACCTCTGCCACCAGACTGAGGAAGCCCAGCTCCCTTAGCCTTACACAGGCCATGTGCCCAAGGCTTCAGTCCACCTCCATCCACAGTCCTTCTGGGACCGGGTGCCTAAAACTGGATGCAGTAAATGAGGTACAGCTTCACTAGTACTGAAAAGAGGGAAATAGTTTCTTTTGTGTCTATCGGCTGTGATTCTTCTAAAGTCACTTGGTATGCAGCTTTTTTTACCCATTCATGTGGCTCATATTGAAGCTAGTCCAAGTTGCCAGGTATTGGCATGGTGAGAGACTGAGCAAGAGCAAGTCTCTGAACTGGTGGCTTAGACAGGGGCTACAGTATCCACTCCTATAAGTGTTTGTCAGATGTTTCAGCCTTTATTTTTGTTTGCTCTTTAATGTTCTTGGATGCGATGATCCTTATTGGTGCCTTCTGACTTGAGTTATTCTGTGATTCTGTGAAATGTATCAGTGGTTCCCACCTAAATCCTGGTGAACATGTTGCCATACTTAATGCAAGTGAAATTGTTGTAGACAGTTTCTCTGGAGAGATTAAAAGCTGCCAAAGATGTAAGTTTTGTATTTTATATTTCAAATTAATTTAATGAAATTTGGTATTCATAGAACTAAAGAAAGCAGAACACTTGTTAGATTGTCATACGTACTGGAAATCTATAAAGAACTTCTAACAATCAAGAGGAATCCCATAAGGATATCAAAGGAAATTAGCTTAAAGATCTAATCTGCCTTATAGGATAGTAAAAGACCTTGTTACAAGAAAAAAAAAAAAAAAAGAAAGTTTGAAACCCAGGGAGAATCCAAATCAATAGGGGGAAAAATTGCTAAGCATAGTTATAACTGCAAAGCTGAAGCTCACTTTTATGTTTTATTAAACATATTCTGGTTTGTGCTGAAGTCACTCACTTGTACATTGTGTGAACTACACATCGAATTTGGAATAACAGATCCATTAATCATAGATGAAAAGTTAGCAGCAGATTTAAAATATCTACCAGATGTGATGATGAACTCAGGATTTCCTGTAACAGGCTTATACTGTCCTAAGACAATTGTCAAATGTCATGAAGACTAAACACCACAGGTTCAGGATAAATTCATGACAGAAAATAACATTTAAAGCCCTGTAGTTTCTTCTACTGGTGTATAACTTGCTCTTTTTTGAACTGTGATCCTTAATAGATGTTGCAAGTTTTAGAGCTAGTTTTTGCAAAGTAATTCATCTAAATAAGACATGGTGTCTAAAACTAGAAACAAAAAGGAAATATTTATCAGTAGAGTGATGAACTGTTAGGATAAAGTACACGGTGGATTTTCTTCTAACATCAACCAAACTCTTTTCAGCTTCTATTTCAACCAAAAGGTATTTATTCAGAATTAGAAAATACTGCATAAAATGTGATCAAAGTTACAGAGAAAGTCTGACAGTCATAATGGTCATTCCCAACCTTGAGTTTTGTGAATGTCTAAACCTGGAGCACTGATATGCCATTATTTCAGCCACAGCACAGAGGTATTAATTCAGTACCTAGCTCCTCTGCACTGACAAGGGTTAAGAACTCTATATACTTCGAATTAGACTTGTAGGTATATATACATTTAGAGCATTTGAGATGTCAACAGGCTTCAGTCTATCTCTACTGGTAGTTGCCTATTAAATAGGATTTTGAGGACTTAGTATTTAAAGATGCATCTCAGTCTTCTGAGCAACTAGCTCAAAGGAAATGAAATAACAGAGAATAAAACAAAATACCATGCAAATGTGTTGGTATACATTCAAAAAATATGGATCAGTGCAATATGTTTTTCTTTCTTCACTCACTCCATCACATTCAACAATTTTGCCATTTCTGTTGCCCAAACTAATCCCTTCTATCTCACAATTTGTGGATTGTTATCCTGCCTCTGTACTTCTTTCCAGGGTAAGATCTGGAAACTAACATATCTTTCTCATAAATATCCCCCACTTTTGCAATGACGATATCAGAAGGAAGATGAGGAAAAGGTGAGGGAATGTCACCTTCAAGCACAGAGAAAACTTTTTTAGGAGGCACAGTATTTGGAGGGAGCTTATGCCTTCTTCATGTTACTTGCCATGGTGACAAGCAGCATGTTCCTGCTGTAGTCCTGATGAACAAATTCCTCCAAAGTCCCTGTTTTGCTAAAACTAGTTGTCTAATATGCAAATGGTCCTTGTGGTACACTATATTTCTCAAGAGCAGTGGTAAATCTCAACTTTGTAGAGACATCCTTCTCTAACTATTCTATACATCAAGTAAATGCATAGTGTTAGAGATTGGAGGCAGAAACATATGTTATGTAAAGGAACTCCTCTTGGACACTTATTTAAAATGTCTATGTAATACTTCCTTCACCTATTCCTATCTTATTTTCCATAACTGACTTAACATAACCCAAAAGTTCAGAAGTCTCCGCAGAAAAATATATTACAAATAATGAAGAAAGACATAAAAGAGGAAAAAAATCTCCCAGTTCTGCAAGTGTAACCACTTCTGTCCTGGAGTAGCCCAGAGAGTAGTTCACAGCACAGTGATAAAAATGGTACAAACAGGATGAAAAAAAGAGAAACACTGCACCTTATGAATTAATTTTAAAACAATTTAAAATTTTCTAATCCATTCTTTTCTGTCTTTTTCAATGTTGTTTAGCAGAACAACCACGAATCAGTAATACAGGCATTCTTTTGCAGAAGCATAGCACATGACTGCACACAACTGAGAGGACTTGCCCTCATACAAATGAAAAAATAGAGACCCTGAACTTCCATAATGAACAAAAAAACCCTCTGCTTTTGCTCAGATAAAACTTCTCTACTGGTTTGGAGTAACTGAAACGTAAATTATCTGCCCAGAGTAGCAGTGACCTCTTTCATTCTGAAGGAAAACTTACTTCAGATTATACTTCCATTTTCTTTGATAGAGTGCCATCATTTTCTTTCATTCCACTGTAACTCCTCCACACTTGCTTCTGTCTAGTTTAATCTTTCTTCCTATTTCAAACCTGCTCCAGCTCTTTTGTTTTTCTTTTTTTTTTCCCCATATCTGTGTTGCTCCCAGATATAAAGTAGTACAAGACATTTCTGACTTTGCTTTATACTCAATTTTGCTTACTTTTCTCTTTGAAACATGGTTGAGCCTTGATCTGAATTTCTGGTTTCTCTCTATATCAACAACATGTTAACTTGTGCTGATGTTTTAGTTCTCTATTTTCTCCTTTCAGTATCCTACTTACGATGAAATGTTTGTTTGGCTTGTTGTACTTTTTCACAAATTGCTATTTTATATATATATTATAGCAGTCATACAAGAATGGTGGTGTGCATAGCACACATTGTTCTGCACTACTACATTGACGTTTGTACTTTATTAGAGAATGTTTTGGATACAGATACTGAAAATAATAATTAAAAACCTAAACAAAATAGACAATGTAAAAAACATCCATAATGCTTTGGAGAAAAAGATTTTTTTTTAATTCACTGGGCTTGTTTGAATAATAGAGAAAATGACAGTTTACATAGAATATGGGTGGAATCTACTTGTCTGTCCCACTGGATATTCAAATAACACACCTTTATGGGTAGTTCATTCTAAACCAATTTCCAGATGTTTCCATCAGACCGAGTGATGCTAAACACAGTGCAGCAAATGCAATACTGTGTCAATAAAAGCATGCATACCTGCATCTCTGAGGTGGTTGGAGGGAAAACAGGTCAAACTTACTTACCTAGCACAAATTATGGAAATCACTCTTACTGATTGTTTCTATCTGTATAATTAAAGCATATAAACATCCTACAAGAACAGCAAGTTGACAAGCCTTCCGTATTGCACAGTGCCAACTGATTTTCTTCTGCAATTCTATAAACATATTTAGATTTTGAGTCTGAGCTGTACTGGACTTTTTAGTGTGATCCAGTCAGTACAGACAGCTATTTACTTCCAAACCCTAAAATTCAGGGATGTATTTCCAGTGTAATGAATGAGGATAATATTGAGGATGGGGTACCGTATTCAATTTTAGTCACCCACACCAAAAAATGACCTCATACTGTAAACAGCTACACAGAGCAGCTGCTCTGTGGAAAATTCAAGAAATGACCAGCCTTTTGTATGAAACAAGACTGAAAAAATCTGTACTGTGCAGTCTAGTAAAAATAAGGCAACCGGGAATATTATTACTCTCTACAAATATAGCTGATGGGGTAGCTAAACACTGGGAAAAAAAAGAAGGGCTGAGTAAGCTGAAAAACAATGCTGACTTGAGAACCCACAAGTCTAACAGTGTATGAATAAATTTAGGCAGTAAGTACGTGTCACAGCCCCAGCGCCCGCTGGCTTCTAGTTTAGCTGACTGAGCCCAAGGACGGCTCCTGTGCCGACAAGAGCTGCTCCGAAGCAAGCCATGAACAGGACCTGCCCCTTCTTCCCTGGGGAGCTGCTTGCAAGCCAAAGGTCTCATGCTGGCGCCTGCCAGAGCTACGGAGCAGTGGTGCTGTGGCTGCGGCTGAGCCCTGTCCTGAGCCTGACCACCCCGCAAATATCCCTGCAGATCCTCCCAGATGGAGTTGCCAGGGGAGGGAAGGAAACGTTTTCACGATGAAGTTTATGTTAAATGTGTCAGCAGAGGAAAGAGTCCCAGTGGCCTGGCAGGCCACTGTTCTGTGACAGCTAACAGTATCATGAAAAACACTGTAATCAATGGCTGCTGACACATATTCCCAAGAAAACCACAGGGACACACAGGGAACCTCTGGTTTCAGAAGGAACTCCTGACAACAGGCAAGCAATGGCTTGGTGTGCACATTTAACTTTTTTCTGCCAGCAATAGAGTAATTCACAAATTTCCTATACTCGTTTTTTATGACTGCCTATACCTTCTACAAAAGGTGAACAATTAACACTGCAAGAATACAGCCTCCATTTATCACCCGTTCCCTGACCCCAGTTAATCAAGAATAAGCAGTCCCAGCTCTTGTAGACAGCAAACCCCAGGCACAGAATAGCAGAGACTGAACATCCGCTGCCCTCCTACTTCCAACCTTATCTACAATTTTCCTTCTCTCTCTAGATCTCTGTAACAAGCTTCCAACACACCGGAGAAAGATTTCACTCTAGTCCTCAGCAGTGGCAATGGTATGTGGATTTTTGTATACACAAACACTGGCATTTTGTGCCGAGAAGAGCATACTGTTTTCACAAGAGGTGAATATAGTCAATTCTAAGATCACATATGCCAGCCCAAAGCTTTCTGCTTTCACTCTGGGCTTTGCACTTTAAGACGAAGGTAGCTTCCTCTTGATTATATGTTCACGTATTCTTTTCATCACATCCTAATGATTTTTCCTTATCTCATACTGTGGCAGCTGTCAATATTGTCTTGAGTCAAGTCATAACGTGATTTGCGAAGTTTGATAGACAACGTGACTGGCTGCAGGTTTGCAAGTGTGAGAAGTGGCAATGAATATCTGAGGAACTAACGGGGAACTAAGAGGTGAATGCCCCTGTTTTCAACCACTTAGGCAGGGATGTACTACTTTAGTTCCATTACTGTATTTGGGGCAAAACACTGCAATTCATTTCCTTTTTGACAGCCAACATGATTCTTCCGTGTTCTTGCAATTCACTCTTGTCCTTAGCAATGCTTTCAACCTTTTCTTAATCCATGCCATCAGAAGGGGATCTTTGTTGCCCCGCAACTAGATCATCGGGAAAAATAGAGGAGCACAGCTCTGACAGGAAGGGTGCTACTTGAATTTCACACACAAACACAAAAATCAGAGAAAATGGATGCTGAGGCATGGAAGGTGGAGAATTCAGATGTGACAGCATTTTACACCCATTTTGTAGGAAGTGCAAATAATTATATTACCATAATGGAAAAAAAACACAAGGAAATTTGAGTCAGGGAAGTGGCCTTCATTTATTTTCTTGTTCCCTAGATCTAAATGAAATATAGGCTATACTTACAGCTAACAGTGGAATGGAGGTTAAAATCATGCCCTGACAATTAATAACCTGAGATGATATAAAATGCTTGTTGATGGTGTTTTGTATCAAAACAAACTGATGTGCTAAGTGGTTTCTGATGGTCCAATTCAGGTTTCAGAAATTTTCATTAATCAAGTGTGAAGCACGTAGTAGAGCTTTGTTTTAGCAGTCATCAGTTTATTATTTTTATGACTGTCTGATTTGTACTGTGACCGTTGCCTAACCTGTAGACATCTTACTCTGTAGGATAACATTTTGAGCTGTGCATAGCCCTTCCTCTGATATGAATTTAATTTCTCCAAACAGTATGAGAACTCTTTTCATTTTTTCTGGTTCAGCTCCTCAAAACAGTGAAAAGGAAGAAAATTTGTCTCAGAATGAAGCAGTTAGAATATCTGCTTTTGAAAAACAAAAAAGCAGTGAAAAGCCACTTGTAAACAAAATCTTTTTGAAAAGAAGAAATGTTACAAAGATTCTTCACCTGCATTTACCTTTGTTCAGTGTGGAGAAAATGGATTTTTAGATTGTTTAAAGCATGTTGTGGTTTCTTTTTCTTAACATACAAATAACACTGTAAGGAAAGCAAAATACAAGAAAAAGGACTCTAAAATATAAGGAGGAAGACGAGCATAAGGACATAACACTTTCAACTGCAGTAGTAAGCAACATTAAAACTGAGAAAAAAAATGGTTACCTTAGCAATATGGATTAATTCCCATATTTGCCAGAACTCTCACGTGTTGTTAGTAAATCACTTGTTCATAAATCATACTTAATCTCAGTCTGTGCCTATATGTTAGAAAATTAGGGTTAGCCCTGCATCACCTTGGCTAGTCCCCATGCCAGTGGGTGTCCTAACAACATACACGGCAGTCCAGCCAAGTAAGTGTCTCCACCTGCAGCCCCATTGGAAGCAATGCAGAGTAACACGATATTCAGCATAGATACGAGTGCCATTTTCAACCAAAGAGGAAGGAATAACTCTTAACAGGAATAAAAAATCTCCTTGTCACACTGACTGACGGGTAAGTAAAGAATTACAGCTGGTGAATGCTTTTTGTCTGAATAGTAGAGCTATTTTTAACTGATATTTTCTTCTTCTTGAGCCTGATATACATCCCAAGGGTAAGTCAAACATTAAGAAAAAATAATAGTGTCCACTTCTGAGAATGAAAGAATAAAACTATTATGAAATCCCCTTTCTTTCATGTCAAATATTGGTAATGTCACTGACTTAGTTTCCAACAGATCTGAATGCCCCTGGGGAAGAACAACCAGTATACGCTGGGGCCACCCAGTTGCAAAGCAGCTTGGCAGGGAAGAACCTTGGGATCCCGGCAGACACTGAGTTGAACATGAGCCAGCAATGTGCACCTGCAGAAATGAAGGCAAATGGTAGCCTGGGCCACATTAGGCAAAGTGTTGCCAGCAGGTGGAGGGAGGAGATTCTTGCCCTCAGCAGTGGTGAGGAGTTCTGTGTCCAGGTCTGGGCTCACCAGCACAAGAAAGACATGGAGCTACTGGAGGGAGCCCAATGAAATGCCACGAAAATGATTAAGGGACTGGAGAATGTTTCCTATGAGGAAAGGTTGAGAGACCTGGGACTGTTCAGCCTGGAGAAGAGAAGTCTCAGGGGAGATCTTATTAGTGCAAAATAAATACCTAAAGGGAGGGTGGAAAGGGTGGAGCCAGGCTCTTCTCAGTGGTGCCCAGTGACAGGACAGGAGGCAATGGGCACAAACTGAAACATGGGAGGATCCCTCCAAACATCAGGAAACACTTTTTGACTGTGAGGGTGACTGAGCCCCTTCACAGGTTTCCCAGTGAGGTTGTGGAGTCTCCATCCTTGGAGATATTAAGAAAAACATCTAGACCCGGTCCTGGGCAACTGGGTCTAGGTGACCCTGCTTGAGTAAGAGGGTTGGAACAGTTGACTTCCAAAGGTTCCTTCCAACCTCAACCCTTCTGTGGTTCTGTGATTTTATGAATGCTGTTTTACCTTATTCAGCTCCTCCCATGACACAGAAATGACAGTGTCCTCTGGCTTTTCAAGGCATGTTCCATGAACGTGACCTATGAACAGATCCGTCTGTTCATAGATCATGTTCACAGATCCAGTGAACAGAAAAGCACACCACAGAGCCTGTCCTATGCACCAGGTTGAACTTCTGAATGGCAAACAATTTGCTAGGTGTGCTGAAACAGTTTGTCACCCTTTTAGTATCGCACGTAATCTGACATGATTTTCACAGTAATTTAGTTCTTTCTGTAGAGCTAAACAGAAATCTGATTTTCCATCTTATAATTTTCAAGATTTTTGATATTTGTGTATCTTCTGTTTTGTACTTCTCACTTGTTTAGCACAAGATAAAAAGAAAAACCTCACATTTTCATGAAGTGAGAATATGTAAAGGAAACAATGTTACAATAATTGAAAACACCTTGTTTCAATCATTGAATGTTTCACTTTGTGGATTTTTAGGAACTTTCACGTTTTGAAACTCGTTCCACAGTAGAACTGGAGGCATTAAATTTTTTGAACTATCAAAGCAGAATGGTTACATAAGTTCATTTGCAATAGATGTTTGGATTTTTTTTCAAGGTAAGAAATTTGACACAACATACACAGTCTTCCTGAGATAAATTTATTGCAACCAAAATGGAAAAAATAATGTAATTCTCTTTGTGGAATTCAATAGTTCTAGCTCTGAGCTTAAGTTGCAGGTACTTCTGCCTGATATTCAGCTCAAATTTGATTTTAGTAAATCGAGACAACAATGATGATCTTAAGAATGTGCTTACACTCTTCATTCTTAAATGAACAGCTAAGTCTGCTTGATTTAACGCTCATTCTGGCTCAACCAAAATGCAAAGTTTACCAAAAGACAAAGCAACTAAGTGACTTTTCAGCTGACATCAGTGGGAACAGTTTATCTTGTGACAACTCCCTGAACGGAAGGTAGAGAACATTTCTAGTTTTTATTTATAACATGAACAAAAACTGTGGGGTTTTTGTTGCTCTCAGGAACTGTACTTTGCAGCTCTCCCTTGCTTAAAACGCAACATTTCAGCTGTACCACTTCTTCCTTGTCATTCAGTCTTTCACTACAGGGTCTTGTAGATGTCATAAGCACTTCTGAAACTGAGGTAGCAGGGTTCAGTTCAAAGGAGGAACTTCATGTTTTGATGCCTGTTTGAATCTTATCTAAGCTATCCAGGTTTCTCAGCTCTCAAATTTGCTATGGAGGGCTCAGAGGAGTGCTCTTTTCTTCTGTGTCAAACTGCTCTTTGTCATTTGACAAACGCTAATGGTTATGTGAGTAAGTTTCCAGTATTTTGAAACTGAGAAGTATTGCATTAGATTTGAATGTTTCTGCTTGTGAGCAGAGCTCATTACATTTCACAAAGGAAAGAAAAATATTTTTTTCCAGCTTTTTTCAATTACAGAAGCTCAGCCAAAAAGTGCATAAATGTACCTTTTCTTTAATTAAGCATTTTCATGTGCTGTTTTTCTTTTTCTCCATGTTCATGTAAATTAATACATTTTTTTCTGGACGTCTCTTGGCATATGCTTGTCTACACACAGTACTACTAAAGGAGAACCTCCTCTGCATGTGTGGGCAGTGACCCATTGTCTGAACTCAACAGACTAATTTACATCGTAAAACTCCATACCATTTTCCCAAAGGCATAAGCCCATAACTTCCACAGCACACCTTTGACTTGGCAGTTCTTACAAAAAGGCATGTACTGGGAGCTATTCTAAAAAGCAAGTTTCATTCTACCTTTGTTTCAGAAGCTTATATGCTCCAGAGAAGAATTATTAATTGCACTCTTAAGAGAGTTTATAAATCATCCACATAATCTAAGATCTGCAAGTTCTCAAGCTTTTCTACGTATAGTCCCATATTTCAGTTTTTTCCCTGCTTTTGCACACATACTACGCACTACAGATGATCAAGGACTGGATTAATGACAGGCTGTTATGAGGGCAGGAGGTGTCAGTCAAGCAAAGGAAAAAGAGGTATTGGATGTCAATATGCCAAACCTGATTATCAAGGTAAAGCTCTTAATGCTTCTTGAAGCTCAAGAATTACGCTGAATTAAGGGTAAGGTCATCCAACTCAGACTACTTTTTCTAAGTCCTGTGTGTTTGTTTGCCTTTCAGCTGCGAATAGCAAGTTGCAAAAGCCACCCTTCACACAGGACATTGCTTTGCCGTCTCTGCAGCTTCTGTCAGGAATGAGTTCTGTTGTCAGTGAGGGGGCTTTCCTGCAAGCTGCGGAAAACTTTGGGCCTGATTCAGCAGCACAGTTGTCCATACTCCTGAAATAAGCATTAAACAAACACAGAAAACACATGTAATCTTATATTCAAAGGAGATGTCAAAGGTAGTAGAGCTCATCTGTAAACTCACTGAAGCTTGAACAAATGTGTAAATATGTTTGGTTCAAATGGTGAACCTATATTTTTCCCACTTATCTTTTGTAATTCCTGTAAAATCACTGTTATGTCTTTACTCTAGTATTGTGTTGGAATACTAAAAAATAAAAAAATCTCAAAATGGCACTGCATTTTTTGCAATGTATTTCTTAATATAAAGACAGATTATTCCTATTAAGTGACATTAGGCTTCAGTTTTAAATTTTAAAATTTTCATTTAAATTTTCATTTAAAACCCTATTAAAAGGGGAGAAAATAATATCCTATTACCCAGTGTCTGTCTTCTTTTTTGCTTTTACCTAAAGGTATCATAACTGTATATCACCGGTTTCAGTAATGCGATTATTTTTCCCATATTTTCAACACAAAGCACCACTAAAAACAAAAAATAGCTATGTTTCACATATTGCACTAATATCTCCTGCCCAGGCCCATTAATGTTACAATGTTGAAATGCTGATAACAATAGCAAAAATTGCTTTCCTAACAGTCATGGAGCAAGCTTTGGCGGCGACATAAACAGCGGAAAATTCTCCATGAGCTGAAGTTAATAGCTGAAGACAGATTTACAAAGTATACCTTGTTGACCCATCCCGAGACTTCTACTCAACTGGTTAGCTCTCTATGTTGAGTTTACAGTTTCAGCTTCTCGTAAAAACTATCCAAACTGAGTATGGTTATATATTACACACATTCCTTTGGTAGTATCTGTAAGCTGGGAGGTGTTATTGCCTTACACATTGTAAAATCTAGGGAGAAATATTACCATACCTGGGGCTGGATTAAGTTTTAGTGAGATCCATATAATATTACCATGTTCATATAGCACATACTACACTCAATTACAATAGGTACATGATGTCATTATTAGCTATTGAGCTAACAAATTAATTTGTGTTATCTTTTCTTGTTTGCCTTAATGTTTTGCAAGTATATATGTACAACTTATTGAGGGGTCAAGCTGCTCATCACCAAATAAGGTCTCTGCCATGAGGGTTTTACAGATACTGATTTAGCAAAATATTGTTAGTCTTAAAAGAACTAGGTGGATTATCAGAAGTTCCTTCAAGTGTGCAGGGCAGAAGGGAATGCCTCCTAGCAGAGGCTCAAAAGCCCCCTGAGGACAAAGAGAAGTAGCAACAATAGGGGAGAAGGAGGCTGTCAGAGATATAGGATGCTTTCTCCATCCCCTGATGTCCATTTTATTTTCTTTTCCCGTGAACACTCTTAGGATACTCTTAAATCCCAGTCTCCAAACACAGAAAGCAGCATCTTCAGGGTAATGAGTTTGGGGTTCAAAGCTGGGTGAAGAGTGTGGATTTCCCTGGAAAAAAAGAGAGGAAGGATTACCTGCAATTGCTTACTAAAGGAGGAAAGAATGCAGTACATACAGTGGAAAACAGACAGAGAATGGTATTTCTTTAAAGGAAGACGAGCTCTCTCCCGGCTCCCAGATAAGTGCCTGATGCACTGGTACTGCGCACTTTCCTTTTTATTTGTTTAACAATGTTTACAGCAATCATTTTCCAGACCTGCAGAGAGCAATTCCAGCCTATGCTGTGTAAAGAGGTAGATGTACTTGTCCTTATTTTTAAATGCCATTAATTACAAGCCAGAGAGATTAGAGATGAGTCATCATACCTTGCATTTGCACTCACCTTTCCTCTTTCAGCTTTCTTAGGAGCTTTGCAACAAAAGATAAACTACTGTCTTCGTAGTAAGGCAGCTGTAAAGCTGCTAGGGGAAGAAAGCCCTGTCCACCCCTCATCTGCGACGACTGTGACCAGGCGCTTGTCCCTAATTCAACCTGGAGCTTACTGTGAAATCATCTAGAATCATCTGCCACTTTAAGACAGATGAAATGCCTTACTACTGGACTCTGAAACTGTTAACAGGACAGATCTCGAGGAAAGACAAAGGTCCTTGTGCCAGACATGGTAGACACTTCATGAAAACATGGAACAGGTTTGTTTTGTTTTTTTTAAAAAAAAAAGAAATTACCCATTAGTATATGCTGACTAAAAGCAGGTGTTGTTCCACAGTCATCCGCTTTGCAGACTGCAGCTATTAATTTATCTACATTTTCTATTTTTTTTTCCAAATATATCGTGTGAACAGATTAAAAAAATATGTAACTGGGGGGGAGGGGGACAGATGCGTGGCTTCCTAGATTTTCTTATCCAGAAAAAAATCCACAAATTATTGGATTTTTAAAACTAATGGGCTAAAAGGAGGAGAAGGGTGAAATCTATTTTCCTAACACCCAGAGATATCCCACTCATGTAAGGAATTCATGTTAATGTTCTTTCTGTTCTAGTGAAGTTCACCTGATTTGCACCAGTTGAAAAACAAGTCTACAGTTTGTTTGTTCAGGTTTTTTTATTTACAATTCATGATAAATCTTTCCTGAAGCTTCTAAGAGACAATTCAAAGAAAAGAACCTTCATGAAGGAAATGAGAAGAAATGCAGTGGAAGAACAGTAAATGTTTCTTAAGTCTTTAATTTCATTCTCAGCAGGCTTGAAATAGATCAGTGTGTAGTGACATATGTAAATTGAATAGCCATCCATTTAGAAAAACCTAAATTGAGCTGGTCTAATGTAAAAGGGCCATATAGTGATATTTTTTTTTCCTGATTTCATATATTTTATTTCTAAATAGATAACACAAATACACACCAAAAATAATATCTGAAGTGTAAGTGTAGTATTTATAAATGGAGGAAACATTAAGGAGTTTACACGGGGTCCAGCCATGCTTGCAGAAGTGGACGCAGCCACCAGTTCTGCACCAATCCACAGGATCTAGATTTGATCTGCTGGAGGGGCTGTTTTTGTGGATCCTGCTTTATTCGCTCATTTTATTCTCCCAAACTACTCTGCTGGGCATGTACACATAAAATGGTAAGCCTCTTTCTAGTACAGAGCACATTTTCCACTGGAACAGTCATAGCTAGGAGATTACTTCCATCTACATCCTAGTGAGACAGCTTAGTTAACTGTGAAGTTAGTGACATGTAACAACATGAGGAAAAACATCTTTACCGTGAGGGTGGCAGAGCACTGGAACAGGCTGCCCATGGAGGTGGTGGAGTCTCCGTCTCAGGAGACATTCAAAACCCGCCTGGACACGTTCCTGTGCAACCTGCTCTAGGTGACCCTGCTCTGGCAGGGGGGTTGGACTAGATGATCTCTGATGGTCCTTTCTAACCCCTGCCATTCTGTGATTCTGTGATTTTACTGAAATGGCTTTGGAATTTTTGTATGTTTCTCTAATGATGCAAAATTTCAATTACAGGTTTAAGTCATGCTTACTGCCCCCCAGTATGAAAATTTTCACTGTCTCTGGAGTGGTTGTGTTTGTCAGCAAGCCTGAGAGGCTACAAGTTCATCTAAATTTTGGAAGAAATTTAGGGATTATCTTCATCTTCAAAATTACAGTTCTAACAATGTTGTACTTAATATCAATAATAGTAGTAGCTTTTACTGACAGCAGCCAGTAGAAACAAACCATTTAACCACACTTTTAAACTTTATTTATTTGTGCATTTAACTCCACTTTGAGCAGTCAGCTTTCCTCTACAGTCAAGCCATTTTTCCCCTGCTGAAAAAGGCACACCCACATAATTAAAAGCCAAGCCAAAAATTAGTGAGGAAAAACATAGATTCTTTTACACACATTGTTCTCAAATGCAATGGACCCTCAGATTTCCCTGATTAATATCTAATATCCCCCAAGGATTTCCTCTTTCTTAAATACCCAAATTTGAAATTAAAAATTTGCAAGAAGTCCAGAGGTTGATATGCTCGTGCACTAGAATGTTGAATATGAACTCTTAGACTCTTCTGCAGCAATAAGAAGAGATTTGTGAAGGAGTACATAAGGATTATAAGCTTCAGTTATGATGAGAACAGTGTAAGCAGTCTGAACAGAATGAAAACCGGGTCATGAGTTTCATGTATTTTTGTATTTTTTTATGCCATCCTAACAGAATCATTAATGAGACATAATCCTGGCATAAATGTAAACAACCTCTCCATAAAGAGAAGAAGAGTAGAATCATAGAAACACTTACACGGATGACAAGTTGCCACTGAAGGTACTGTCTTGTTCTTGAAACAGAAAGTCCGTCCATCAGACTTAAGAAAATCAAGTAACATGGCTTCGTCCAGTACTGAACAGTGGTTCATACTCTTCATGTATAACATCAAGAATAGTTCTGAAACTTTCCAAGTCAGAAATAGTAAGAAGAACTAGACATTTCTGTAAAAACTTGTGCAGAGAAAAATATCACTGAACCTTCCACTTGCAAGCTAAGGAAAGCTTTTAGACCTTAGTAAACACCATGTTCTCATTCCATCCATGAACAGACTGAGCTAACTTCTATCTCTTGTCATTGGTGAAGGTCCTTCTTTGCCTGAAAATGAGAGACTGAAATCCAATTTTTCCATAATCCCTGAGATAATGGATACATTTTCAAGAGCTTTTAGAAGAAAAAGATTCTCAACTTCTAACTGCGTTAGATGAGTTCCCCATCTAGTGGGAGACATTTTTCCTCTTCCATGTCTGCGTGTCAAAACTTGACATTCCCCATCTCTGATGAGATGTCAGCATTGACACACTGTTGTTCATTACAAGGTGCACACTTTGAAATTCATTTTTCCGCATACCCTTCAGTCTCTGCAGGGTGATCATTAGCAAGGGTATTGATCCTTCCACTGGCAGATTTGAGAAAAAAAATAAAAAATTAAATATTCTTCACTTATTTTGTGCTTAGATTCTTCAATGTTGTTTCTAATACATCTGGAAACCTACAAAAGTTCTAGTATTACTATAACCTCAGATATGGTTAAAATGAAATTGTGCTGTGAACAGCAGGACTTTAATCACATCCATAGCTCCCTGCACAGTTACTCCATTTAGCTTTGCTCTCTCCATTCATACAGTACCTCCTGATATCCTCCCAAGTCCCTTGATAGTGGGTGCTTTTTGTGGTTTAGCCCCAGCCAGCAACCAGGACCACACAGCTGCACATGCAGTTCTCCCCTTTCTCCCAAGAACGGCAGGGAGAAGAAGGAGAAATGGAGGAGAAGGGAAAGGAAAAAAACTTTGTGGGCTGAGACAAAGACAGTTTAATAGAACAATAACAAAAAAAGGAAAAAAACAATAACAATAATAATGACACAATTCACTCTCACCACCTGGTGAATTGGTACCTTCGCGAGCAGTGATCATGGATTCCCACCCCACCAGCCAACACTTATTTATATACTGAGCATGACGTCTATGGTACAGAATATTCCATTGGCCATTCCATTGTTCTGTCCATGCTCCTTCTCAGCTTCTATAGGAAGCTGAAAAGAATCCTGGAAAAGTATAAACATCGCTAGCACCAGCCAAACCAATATGCATTATTGACATTCCTTTGACAGCAATCACTAGAAAGAAAATTAACTCTTTCCCAGCTGAAACCAGGACCATGCTTCAACTGTTTCTGAATTGACTGGCCAACAATCTCCTTGTGCTCAAAAACCCAGTTGGAGGACCATGGGCAAAATATAACAAGCTCCTTCAGCATTTTTTCCCCATAAGACATTATTCTGAGTCTTAGTCTGTCCCCAAATAAAATTCTAATGCAAATTCTTGTCTGTTTCCTTGTTCACAAAACAGTGCTCATTCCTGTTAATTCTTTTTTTATGAAGCTAGGATGTATTTGAAAGCCTGATTTGAATGAGACTGATAGTAAGGTTAAGTTTCACTCGGTAGAGTTAGGAAAAGAAAGAAAGAGGATAAAGGAGTACCAAATCAAATACTTTAAAAAGACTGAAAATGTTACAGGAAGCACATAAAACAAAAACATAAAAAGGATAATAAGAAAACAAAATTATAACAGAAAGTGTATACACTCTATGTGTACTCCATTCACAGAAGGCCACAACTGAGAGGTTGTTAGTAAAGACATAAAATAATATTATTCATACAGACACTAGCACTCTGGGGACTGGTAATACAGCTGCAGGGGAAGCTGTAAGAATCACAGAATCAGAGAATGGTTTGGGTTGGAAGGGACCTTTAAAGATCATCTAGTCCACCTACCACTAGACCAGGTTGTTCAAAGCCCCATCCAGTCTGGGCTTGAACATCCGCAACTTCTCTGTGCAAATAGACAATAGTAATAGACAATAGACAATTACCTCTGTGCAAATAGACAATAGTAATACTGTTGAGCTCACTTCCTGGTGTTGCTGCAATTTCTCTGCAGAGGTAATTGTTGAAAATTGAGGAGGAGGAATTAAATAAATGTTTAGCTGATTAACCAGTTAGCCTGTTGGTATGGGGCAAAATGTTTCTCTGACAAAATTAAAAATATTGAAAAATTGTGTCTCACCAAAATCTAAATGATTTACAAATATTTTCCAATTCTCTGAGAAGAATCATAAACCTAAAATACTACTTCCCTAAAAAACTTCATATTTGTCTGGAAAACTGTCATTAATTATATTCTTCCCTTTTTTAACTCCTTCCATTCTTCTTTTTTTCGACTTACTTCAAGAAAAGGGAATGAAAGAAGAAAGCTAATACATTCTTGGAATGCATTTCTAAAATATTTTGCTTTTGAAAAAATAATATTTGGTTTTCCAATGTCTCTTCCAACTTGAAAACAGAACATCAAAGTAAAATATATTTTTCCTATAATTTTTTCGACAGAATGATGATTTGTTCTCCTATGGCTGGGTCTTATGAGATGAAATATCTTCTGTCTTTCTTCTTCTCACAGCAGACAGCTTCTTCTATGATTACTTTCTCCAGCAGATGTGTTTATGCAAATGATGTACCACTGAACAATTTTGCAGGGGAAGGGTGGGGTAGTGGAAGAAGAGGGATGGTGGGAGAGAAAAGTGGATGGGAGAGAAGAGAGGGATTGGGACTTTGCTAATTTTTGTCCTAGACTTTTGGGGAGAATTTGTTACACATCATTGGAATTTTAAAAGTAAATATTTATTAATCAGGTATATAATTGATTAAAAAACTAGGATGCAAATTCCCCCATAATTATAGATGAAACTTATTTTCAAGCATGCTTTTGTCAGTGCCTCTAAAAATTAATATATAGATTAAATTGATTGTGTGCAATGAAAAGGCTATAATAAAAATGTTGAACTGGAAAAGGGAAGGAAAGGTTGGTTGTGATGCAAGATATCCTAACATATACATATATTCTTCTTCGTCAGGGATTACCAGGAAAGAGTGAACTAATGTCTTGTTTCATAGGTTTCTCCTCCAGAATAACCAAGTTCAATGCACAGCTTTCACAATTTGTTGGGATATGTGAGAGCTCTGAACTGTGACATACATTCTTGTTGTAATCCATGACCACTACAAAAAAGGGAAGAATCTGAACTATGAGAAATTTAAACTACGGGACTTTCTGTATAAAATTTAATCTAAACAAAAAAAAAAAAAAAACCACACCTACATGACAAGTCTTCCACTTTTATATGCTTCCCTGTACTGTATTCAGTGAGGGGAAATCAGTGAGTAAAAGTAGGAGGAGCTACTTATGCTTTCTCTGCTATGTAGAATTGCCTTTAGTAGACTTTTTTTTTTACATTAATGTAATTTCCATAATGTACAGATTCCACGACTCCTGCATCTTAATATTTTCACTAGTAGTGTTTAAAATGCACCAATATAAGAAGTATCTGAGGTTTTGTTAGTCTGATAACTGTTTGTCCAATAAAATTATGACAAATCTAAACCAAAGAATAAAGCAATTCAGGTAAGTAAAAATGAATACTATCAAAGGACTGAAAAAATTTTATTTAGAGGGATCTAATCAATTGGACCCAGAAATATTTTCATTGGAGGATACTTTCTTCTTCCATTTTTTTTTTTATTTGCCCTAAAGTTGTAAGTCCTCAGTTCTGTCAGAGTTAAATTCATTGCAAAGAGAAAGTGAGCCATTTTTGCACTTTCTGTATTCTCTTTAGGGACTGTTGAGGGTTACAATAATGTTCAGATAAAAGTAGCTCTCCCTCAGGAGCTTCTCTAATTTGCAGTCTGTCACAGTGACCCTATGGGTTTCATAACCCTCAAGAGCTGCTAGAGCACTGCATGGACCACTCACGGGTCAAGCCACAGCCAGGGACTGTAAGGAACACCAAAAGAACTTCCAAAAAAAGCTTCTATGCAGAGGAATGCCTCCTTTCATGCTGGGGGCCTTCCCTGTACACACAAGAGAATAGAAAGCCTAACTATCATTTCACTGCAATAAGCTCTAATAGGTCTGTTACAATTTGGAAAGAGAATCTAGAAACTCATTGTCAAGATCTTGCTGAAAATGCCAAGCTTAAGACTCCCCAGCAAACATGGCAAATCAAACTACCATGAAAACTCTTCCATACTACTAAATAAATCCACATTGTTTTTCAATTGTAGGTGATTCTTGTTGTCTTCCCCAAAAGAATGTAGTAAAAATGGAAAAGATATAAAGAAGAACAAAATAGTAAATCAGAGGTACTAAACATCTTCTGCTTGGGAAGAAGATGATAAATCTCAAATTCTCCAGCTTGGAAACAGATGGTGGAAAAGAGAGTATGTTAAAGATCTATAAAATCATAAAAATATACAGAAGGCAAAGCAAGCATATCCACTGTTTTTCCTAATAAAAGACAGGGTGCCTAATAAAATTAATAGTAAGCAAATTTAAACCTAACAAACCAAGCAGTTTTTCACTCAACATACAAGAGAGTAGAAGCCAATAAATAGAATAGATAAACTGTATGTATTCTCAATTACAATAATGGTTATTAAACATGGTGATTTAAATACACCTTTTGGTTCCGAAGATTTCTATATTTATGATTTGGTGTTTAGGAGAGTACTGAAGGCATAACTTTGTATACTTCTTTGGGTTTTCTAATCTTCACTTGGCATCTGTTGTTAGCAGATGGGTACTGGAATAGACAGACAGCATTAGAAGGGTCTTTTTCCTACATTTTCTGTTTTCTCTTTGTATTTTTCCATGGTCTGCTGGATGATTTATAGAAAAAAAACATGCTGTTCAGACCTTTCTTTCTTCTTTGCATGATTCTCATGAACGCTTATTGTTTTAGTGAAAATACGAAGACATTTTTAAGTAATTCTCAAGCACGAACATCCATAGAGATCTGTTCTAGCGAATTCTCCCAAATCCACTATGGTTTCTCTATAGAGGAAATGCAAAGATCTTTCCAAAGAATAATCACCTACATCTGGCGACAAAAAGCATCTTGAGCCCACCATCATTCAGGTACTGTAGAAGCAAAATCCTTGTTATATTATCATTTTCCTTCTTAGGATTCATTAGCTTCTTGAAGTTCACACAGTCTGCCAAGATGATGTTTGCATTTGTGTCTAATATACTATCTGAGATCTACTGCAGGATGAATGCGTACATTTAAGTAAGTCAAGACAAATAGGAGGATATACAATAGTGGGTTTGCACGTCACAATCATGCTCTGTGCCGGAGAACGCTGGTTTGATGCTTCTTACACTTTCAGAGTATTCAAGGCCCTGTTTTTTCTGAACCACCAAGGGGATGGCTCCTCAGCCCAGACAAGGACAATATCCAGATGCTACACAGGTCCTGGAATAAATAAGGCTGTTTTACTGAAGTGCTGCTCCAGGGCTACTTAGCCCTTCATCTCAGGGCAGCTGATTAGGTGACGACACCCCTGTGCTGACCCAGGCATATTGAAGACATCAGCAGTTCCTTCAGCACCCGCTTGGGATCTCTGAATCATTCTGTGTTGAGATGTCAAGGCATATGGGACTGGAAAAAAATAGTCTTCTGTTTGGCTGGCTGAGAACATAGCAAATATAAAACCGTCTTGCGTATAGGATGGAAGAGGACTAGGAAGGGCAAGCAAGTGAATTTCAAATGACTGATGGCTTGGAAGCAGTCACCAGAGCTTAAAAATACCTGCTTAAAGCTTTTGGGGAAGTAAGTAAGTGTAAAATCCCTCAGGCCCAGAACAAACTGGAGAGGTAATGGCAGGGGGGCCCTGCAAAAAGTCCATGTGTTCTTAAGTTTGGCAATCATCATAGCAAATTGCTAAGGCTCATTTAAGGGTTTGGGTGTTTTTTTAGAATTCCACTTCCGAAATTGTTTCTTCTTCAGCAACTGAGCATCAAAGAGGAAAATTTGTTTATTCTTCATGACTTTAATTAAACTGTGGATGCTTCTGGTCCAACATAGAACTTCCACATATAAATCAACAAGCTGAAGAACGGGGAGTGTTACCACAGCTTCTCAGCCAGCCTTAAAAGCATAACAAAATACTTTGATGCCTGGGGTACAATCTCTTCCTTAGAGCTCTGCAGCTGTTTTTATTTGAGAAGCATTTTTGTACACACTTACAAGTAAAAATATGGATGTGAATAAAGTTCAGTATTTGCTGTTATATTTAAAGTGCTTCCTTGAATGCTGTCATAAGATTAAATCTCTAGATACATGCCAAGCTCTAATCAACAGAGGTAGAGAAAAAACTTCACCAATGAGATGGTCATTCCAGAGTTGTATGCATTTTAATATTTTTTTTCTTTTCTCTGAAGCACTGATAGCTGCTCCTTGTCAAAGACAGGATTACAGAACAAATGAATTACTGATTTAATTTGCTATGGCAGCTCCTATGTTCCTAACCCATGTTGCCCTGCTTTTTCTTATCAGAAGAGACTTCTAATGTCAGTACCATTGTGTTTTCTCTGGTGATTTCTCCATACCAACATCCTGGTAAATTGCAGACTTTGCAAGCTGTCTGTTTTCATTTGGGATACATTCACACTTAAAGGTCTGTGATACTTTCACATCCCTTTATATATTCTTCTTTCATAATTGACACAGCTCTGTTGTTGGTTCCACTACTCCTCTGTTCCTTCACTTTTAGTTATGTAGGATTGCAGGATTTTATATATGACAGTCGCTGGAGTGTATTATTCCTATTTTGTGTATTCGTGCTACTTTACGAAATATAACGGATTATATAATAAGGATTCTGATCCATTACTAGTCTGTAGACGCAGTAAGATTTTTTTATTTTTGCAGTTCATTCATCAATGGAACAAGCAGTTATTTTCTCTACATTATCTTTTTGCATTCCATATCTTATATGTTCTGAGACATGCGAGAGATTCAGCTGACTGATCAATCTTTTATATTTATTTGCACTGAACTGTCCTTTTTATCCATTATTCTTGCAATATTCTTTGCCTTTCTTTATTTGTCTGTGTTCTACCTTACTGTTTACTGTTACCCTTCTATCTCAGCCTCCAGCTCTTTTTGTTTTGTCCTGATTTTTTAGGACCAAGCATCAATTATTTTCATAATCTTTTACAAGCAGGAAATTACAGGTTGAGTTACCTGGATACAATCAGTTGAAAACACAGGAGTACCCGTATCTTAATCTTCATGAATGTTATCATAGCCCTTCAGTTCTTGCAAAGTGCATTTCTGAGGTTTTGAAAATGCTTTCCTGGAGGTTTCCTGGCAGTAACACTGCAAGTATTAGAGTGTATACTATTGTTTTTGACATATCTTATCCTCCTCTTCCATAATTAATTTAGAATAAAACATGTTTTTGTTGTACTCACTTCTGTGCTGTTCTATTTATTTCTTTACACTGAAAAGGGGGATGTGCAGGACTTTTCTTTCTGAGATCCTTTTCTCTGTGCTCACTTTTAAGACACTAATATGCCAGCACTTGGCCCTTATCCTTGTGGATCTTTTACAAAAGAAATATCTGTCCTGATTTTCCTTAGACCCCATAGACACACTTACAACATACATTTACGATGTGGTCTTTCAATGGGACTTTTTGGTTTTTAAAGAGTATTAAATAAAACTATATTAGACTTTAATTAAATCTTAGGATTTCTAAATGTTAGCAAAAAGCCAAGACACTTCAGCTCAGACTTTTCTGTGGGTTTCAGACAGCCACACTTGGGTCTACTAGAAATAGTCTTTCTGCTGTTTGTCAGTGGTAATCTCATGTCTTTCTTCAGTGATGGTCATTTCTATGCATTCAAATTAATAGCTCACATTTAGACCTCTGCCCTTATTTTCTTTGTCCATCTATCCTGTGAATGATAGCTCTTCGCTTGTGTATTTAAAATTATCAAATAGGTCCCCTATGATGCCAAGCTGTTTCTTTTTATTGTAAAGTCATGTAGGTTTGGGTCAATAGGACTACTCTCAGTCCACTATCTCTTTTTATTTTCTTCTCTGTTTTTATACTATTTTTCAAAACATTCCTCTCATGCAAGAGAACTCCTCTCATGCTGGTTCTCTGCTAACCAGCACAGTCCATTGGTGTGAAAGCACAGTGAGGGCACAGTAGGGTGAGATTTGTATGTGTTTATCGGAATCCCAGTATGTAATTCAGCATCATTAAGAAAGCAATTAATAAAATTGTTTAGTAAATAACTCAAATTTATCTTGCCAAGTTATGAAATGTTTAATGCATAAAACTAGACTGGGAGAGCCTATTTGGATGTCATTCTGGAGCTTCTTTTCTCTGGGCTTCCCTGTACAGAGATTGTATAGATACCCAATGTTTCTGAGCTCTGTAATGTCACACCATCATTTAGACCCACTCTGGGACACAGATTATCTGGTTCCCAGGACAGAAAAGAATGCATATTCTGCCTCCTTTCTCTGCTATTCACCAAGAAGAGGCCAGCTACTTAAAGGAGACCCTGGGGAGAGTGCCATGGTCTCAAATATCTATTGAGCTCTCAGAGGTCTTCAACCTTGAAGAGGAATTATGTAGAGGCACTCATGTAGCGCTTTCACCATTCAGTCTTTGTGACAACAGAAAAAGATGAAAAACAGAAGCAGCTGGAATTCACAGCAGGTCAATGTAGCTATGAGCTTTATAGTTAGTGGCCAAAACCTAAGTCATCTTTTCTACAGCTTGTTCTTATCCACGTATAAGAACAAATGATATATAAGTCAGACACCTCTGTGTAACTTAGAAAAACTCCACCGTGCTTGCACATATATGGTGAATAATATACTTTTACGCTGGTATGTCCAGGTGTTGAGCGCCAAGAGGTCTTTATACCTCGGTAGCTCTACTTACACATGTTGACTGGTGTGCCAGTGCCATTTGGTGAACGTCTCCATGATCAAAGACATGTGGCTGTCATTGACAACTTCCCAGAGGGTTGTAGTGGTTGTTTGGGGCACATCAGTTTAGTCCTCAGTGTTGTCAATAAATCAATGTATCTGCTCCTTCACTGCACTAGCTAAGCTTGAGATAAATATATTAATTTTTTTTTTTTAGAAAAGTGCGCTTATTAAGGTATATTTTAGTATTAAATGTGAAAGTTAGAATTTGAGCTGTACAGTAAGATTCACAGAATCTCTTCTTCCAGATAAGTTTTTATTGTTTTTTTTTCTTTTTTTTAGAGAGGATAGATTGCATTAATTTCAATGGAACTATTGGGACCAGAAGTTCCAAAATATTAGCAAGAACTTGTCATGTACAGCAAAGTTAACTATCTTTCGTGCTTTGAATGCAAGATTAGAAAATCCATGCCAAAAATTGGAAATATATAGATCAAGAAAAAGTGATCAAAGACGATTAAATTAAAATGGAGTTGGTTTTCAGGACAGACACAAACAAAATTTTTCAGACTCATTACATTCAGTCTGAGTCTCTTACTTTGTAAAGAGCTTGCTTCATCATAGAGAAGGTTAGACCTGTTGAAATTTGAAGTGATCTGTAAGAAAGTGGCAGGGATGTTCCTGATTTTGACATAAATTTTAAGACATCAGAAAATAAAAGTTGGAAAAATTGCAGCCCTTTCTGACAGTTCTCAGGTGGAAGACAGGAAAACATTCAGTCAAGGAGATGCTTTGAGCTGACAAATCCGTAGCAACAGCTTTTTCTCTGAATCCTGCCTGTCTTCCCAAGTCTGAAATTTGTATGTCACTGGGCAGAGCCCTTCCTTTCCTTTACAACAAGCACTTTTGTTTTAAGGAATCAAGGTGACCATAGATGACAAACACAAGGACTTCAGAAGTCTTTGCGAGTGAGCATACATTGCACACTACAGCAGAACATAACAAGCTGTAAGCGTTTTTATACCTCACATCAGTGATTAAAATAACCCCTCCTTGACTCGCACAAATCAAACAAGTCGTAAGCCAGGCACATTCCTCTCTACTGTGACAGGATCTTGATGGGTAGTTTTCTTTATCTTTTCTTAAGGGGACTACCATCTTTCTAGTGTTGGCACCATCCTACCTACACGTTAATCCTCCTTATATTCTTCATGTGTATGGTCCCCACATGAGCAGCCTGATCAGAATATGTATGTTCAGCAAGACAGTGAAGTTCTTCTACTTTAAGATTCCTGGTTTCACATCAAAGTTATTCATATCAACTGCAGTTTCATTTCAACAAACCAATAAAATCCTCTAAAATCCTATATATCAGCAAAGATTCCCCACAGCTGCAGCTATCAGCAAAACAAGCAATTTAAGAGTTTAAGGTGCACACAGGTGAGTGATGAGAAAATGTGTGCACTAGTCCATGCTAATGTATAGGCCTGTGTTAGACTAAGTAAGCTTCTGGCAAGGATTTGGCATTTTTATAGCTTTTTGGCAGTACTTATAGCTGAGGTGTAATTTCAAACTGGACTGAGCTGGGTGGACAATTTCATCACATCGTATCGATGTTGTACAGAACAGTTGGTCTCACTATCAGTCAAAAACAGAGAATGGAGACAGGAAAGCAAAAAGAATGACTTTTCAAATGAAACAGGATTCTTTTCCACATTGCTTCTGCGCTCGCTTTTTCAAAAAAAGAAAAGGGTAAAAGGAGCTAACCATCTTCACATTATTTCATTGAACAATTAGACCTGATTTATACTAGGTAAGCTTTGGCCCATTCATTTCCCATTTTACTTATGGGCTTTTTTAACCAGAGTCCATTTTGCTATAGTTCTTAGTTGACATCAATAGACCTCTGAAGTACTGGTGTTGTCCCAGCTCCTTTTTGAACCTCTTGCCAACATTCTTCATCTTTAACTATTGTTTCTATCCTTTCAGTATTTTCCTCAGTTGAGCTCACAGTTCAGAAAATCAGTAGGCAGTATTATTACTGTGTTCCCATTTCAGAAACATAAGAAAGTGCTGATGAAGTGCACTAATTGGTAAAGGGCAGACCGTATCATGTTCCTGTGACTGCAGCTCTGTATCTAATGTGTAAATGGCCAGGAAAAAAAAAAATTGAGTGCATGTGCCTCAACAATAAATTCAATTTTCATGTCACTGAGAGAAAGCACTACCTGCATCACTACCTGGTGATTTTAACCACAACACAGTGACTGTGAAGTGTATGTAAGCCCTGATTGATTTGCTACCCTCTGATTCTGGCAAGGCCTTCAGTTCTTGTGAAATTATACTGCCACTTTAAATAGAATTGTTTGGGTGTACTTCTACAGTATCCACTCAAGTGAAAAAGAGGAATCTTATCTAGACCACTTCATGTATTTCCAAGGTCAGAAAATACTGATCTCCAAAGACAAAAATCTCAAAAATTACAGTACACAGTCCAAAATAAGGTAGAACATTGTTCTCTTTTTCTTGGAACACTGTAGCTATCTGAGAGAGGTTTTCCTCTTATTGCAGATAATATATCTATTAATATCTATGATTTAGTAGTTTGATAGATTCGCAAGTCCAATATAAAAAGTTGAAGTGGATGAATGTAAAAAGAGGTTTTCGCTTTACAAAGGCTGAATAGCAATCAGATATATCACAGAATAAAGCCATCCTAAATTATTAACTGCGGCAATTTATATACTCAGTTCAGCCTGCTAAAGGTAGGTAGGCCATGTCCTATATTTTGCCAAAAGGGGTGGGTGTTTAAGTGACAGAAGTGCAGTTACTTCCTTCAAGAAAGACCAGCTTGAAACCAGCACTCCAGGCTGAAGAATGATGTAAGACGAATAAATTATATGATCTCTTTTTTAGTTTCTGCTCTTTGAACAACACATCTATTGGTTGAGGTGTGTTGATTCCTGGATAAAAGTGCATTACCACAATGGCCGTTGTGGGTTATTTTATCTCTGCAAAATTCCATTCCTTAATAAATAATCTAAGGTAGAGTCGAGGTTCACAAACCAGATCTTTTCAGTGATGATATGCTCACTTTGTAGACGCACCACCCCAAAAGTAATGGAGACAGCTGGCCAACAAGCTTCAGAGTTTCCAATCAATCTATTTGCACAACAGACTTAACAGTGATCCTGTGCATTACTGTAGGGAGACAGTAAACAGAAAATACTCTCCAAGAAGCAATAAAACGTAAAGAAAGCCATCCTTTTCCAGAATCCTTCTGCAGTTTTCTAAAAGTTTCTTTCATGTTGTTTTATGGGCCATAAAATCTTTAACACTCCATTCTTTCACAGATTGCTCTTTAGGTTTAAGTATGAGCTCATAACAATGAAATATTTAACAACAAACTGTTTGTTAATGGACCAGCTCTGTAGCAGGCCTGAAACTTGGAGCATATCTAATGAGAGAACCCACTTGTGTGAAACTGTAGGACTGGTAAAGGGAGACAAGGGTCTTCTAAGGGTTTTATGATACAAGGATAGTGCATATATGCAAAAGCATTTCTTAATGCGAATTCTAAGTATATGCAAAGCAGATTTCTTTTAATTGGGAAATTCATGTCTTTCTTCCTTTCATTTTTTTAAGTTATGGTCTTTGTAGAATAGTAGAGACCAAGAAAAACCTAGAGTAGATTGGTATCTTACTAACAGAGGTGTCCTAGTGGTGGTTGCACAATGTCAGTACATTTCTGGACAATCTAATATTGCCAATCATTGCTTTATATCATGCTAGTATTTACATGACTGTTTTGTTTTAGGAAACATCTGGTCTGTCAAAGACTGACATTTACCCCTGGTAGAATCTTTTGAGAAAAACAAATGCTTTCAATCTTCTACTTTCTGTCATTTTGTCTTTACACTTTTCTTATCCCCATGTTTGCAAAGAAGTAACTCTCAAATTCCGAAGTTCTTTAGGGCAACACAATACTAAATTCTGCTTACAACATGGACAGAAGAAAATGACAAAAAGTAGAAAAAGACATGCCAAAAACTTTTAAACTGTACAGTTTGACTGTACAGTTTTCAGCTGCTCTCTAATAGCTTAAGATACTCAGATAGAGTTAAGCTAAGCATTTTAGATTTAATTACAGAAAAGATATTTTATATGTGTGTATATATAACAATGCCCCAACATTTATTTCTTCTAATGTAGTTTTCCATATACATGATTCAACCTGAGGCATACCCTAATTTTAGTAGTTTACTTTGCAGAGAAGTATTTTAGAAGTTAAAGTACCTTGAAGAAAAAAAAAAGTAGGACTTTTTATTTTTTATTTGTTCACTAAAAACGCAGTATTCTTATTCATGTAGTAGTGTCCTCAGACATTGCAGATACCTGAGCTACAATAACAAATGCATACTACAAAACATGTTGTAGGTAATGCTAATACTGCTTCCACTATCAACATGAACCTAGCGGTGGTAAAGATCAGATGGTGAACTACAGTTGTAATTAAGAAGATGTTTTCTCACTACTTGAGCACTGGCAGTGCACTAGATGTTTCCAAGTAATGGCTGTTACTAGATGGAAGTTATGTCTCATCTTGCTAATGTTTTTAACTTCTTGTTTTGCAGTATAAAACATGGTCCTTTGGACTACATGGTTTATATGTAATGATAACAGACAATGGACTGCTGTACTATTGGTAGACATTCAGAAAAGCAGAACTATTAAGTGTTGTTCTGTGCATGCTGTGAAGCAATATCACTGTGGAGGAAATGCACTGAAGAATCTTTTTTCCATCCTCATTATTTGTTCTCTCCAGGACTCAGATAATGCAAGTATGAAATAGCTAAAATAATTTCCTCTGTTTGTTAGAAGAAACATTGTTTTACATTTTGAAACACAGTTTTCTAAAAAGTGCACAGTGCACATTATCCAGCCAAAGTTAACCCTATTGATATGCATATACTTAAATGGGGCTAAAATACATTCCTCCTGAGCTTCTGTGGGTCTGGAGATGTCTGAATGGAATAGAGTTAACCAAGTTTTGTGCTGGTGCCCAACATCAAATTCACTCTGTATTTTAAATGTTTACCTGTTATTGAAAATTTGAGGAATTTGCATACATGTCATTATATGGTTTGAATAATTTCAACAAAATTTAAAAAAAAAAACGAAAACCAGAACCAAAAACAAAAACAAAAACAAAATAAAGAGACCTGAATTCCTCATGTATATTCTGTCTTTGACATATATAAAATAAGAAGTGTGCATTTATATAAAACTTTAGAATTTAAAAAGTTTGAGCCTTTTCAGTCATCCTTTCTTTTCTATTAATCATCTTTTCATTTTTTAAAAACTGCAATACAAAGGTTATTTTCTCCAAGGTATAAAGATCTCAGCTGTTAAGTAAAAAACATATTGTACGTTGATAAAAACTACAAAGTTCTGTATCAATAGGAGTTCTGCTATGGCAGGTGACTGCTGATGGCTAGCAAAAACAGGACAGATCTCAGTGCAAACTAATTTCTGCTCCATTTATCAGAGGAAATACATATGCATTTGGTGCATCTGCATTAGCATTTTAGTTCAGTTCTAACTCAGCTTTTGAAGAAAATATTCTGACCAACCCTCTAAATATGCTTTGATTCATATTTCAGAGCAGTCTCTGGGATGCAAACTGGAGTCTTTTGGATGAAACTAAAATGGAAGACGGACTCCAGGGGTACCTCTAAGGCTTTCTAACCACTCCCAGGCACTGAATCCATGGTCAGTCTAGAGACCACCTGAAGTAATAATCCTTCTAAATGCTTATTGTGTGAATGTCAGCTCCCTAGTGCCATCTGTTTCTCTGCAGATACAGTCCTGTTGATGTGTACTACTTGCTAATGTAGACATCATTATAATTCATTCTATCTTAGCTCCTTTGCCTCCATGGCCTCAGCAGCTTACTTTACATATGTACCAGGTGTCTGTGTTCTGTAGTGTTTTAGAACTGTTACTTGACAGAAACTATGAAAAAAACCACAGGAACTCCTTTATTGGTCACTTTGATCCTTTAGATCATAATAAACAATAACTGTGTGTCAAATCATGAGATTTTCTTGCTAACTTACATGAAGTTTCTATAAATTTCCTAGATAATAAAAATATGGGTAGAACTCCATGTCTTCACATGTGTTTTTATTCTTATCACATCATTATGTAGTTGTCAGATAAGCCACTTCCACAATCTTCCTTCTCCTAGTCCTTGCATGTATCACACTGGCCTCTGTCATTCCAGCTCATACAATTTGCCTCCTTATTCTTGTATTACTTTTGTCTTGTTGTGGTTCTTCAAATTTTGGACAGTGCAGAGCTTCCATATGCACTTTCTTGTGGGTTACAGTCATCTCAGGTTTCTTTCGTTGTATGTTTTAACCCAATGTGATTTTCTACTAGTCATGATGGGTTCTACTCACAATAGCTGTACAATAGCAAATAATATTCTCTCTGATAATGGAAGTCTTACAAAGTTGCACCTCTTTTTCTGTTCATAATTAGAAAAAAAATACACTTGTTTTAAATTGGGGGTTTAAATAGGTAATATCAATGTTGATGTCATCATAGAGATTATTTAGAATAAACATACACTTCAGGCTCACTTTCAGTGTTATATATCTTCCAAAAACTTGACAAAGGATCGCATTGTTCTGCTTGGTCACCATATTTGCAATAAATCTAAGTATCCAATTGACTGTTCCATAACCAAAATCAGAAAACAAACTTCCATTTTTTCCCAGGATCACAAGTGAGACAGTGTAACTATGAAGTGATTTTGTTTTTTCATAATAGGTGAGCAACACCTTAATAAAATGAAAAGACAGATTTTGATCAGGGGTAATTGCAGCTCTGAAGTGAAGGTACAGGGGGCTTTGCATAAGTTAATGGGAAAAGGGAAATCTAATCTGACTTGACGCAAGCTCCCTCTGCTTCTGCTCATGAGAACTTAAAGGAGATATTGTTTGTTATGCCACTAGAGAACATAATTCAATCTTAATGTCTAAGCAAAGTTCTTACGAGTACTTCACTTCCTACAAGACTTCTGCTCATATTTCATATAGACTGCGGTCCAAAGCCTTCTCAAGGGTTGTGCAGACAACAAACTCAGATCAGCAAGTTCCAAATGCTCATAAAAAGTTCAGATGATAGGCATTCAAATATCCTGAGTCTGCCTGAAATGAATTTCTGTTCCTTTAAAAATGTGCTTTTCACTCATTCATGCACATTTTCAGGATTATCTAGTTTTGCTCTTCACAGACTGTGAACCAGGCTGATGGAATCAGTGCATTCAGCTCTTAGTTGTTAGCGGTGGAGCATGAATATCTACTGAAGAGCAGGGAGCACGAGCAGATTTGTCTTTGTTACATCCATTTACTGTGGGCACAGGGGAAGTCCATTATACTTCTAGAAGGTTATACCTACCAGGTATAGCTGGAGAAAACAAGGAACGTAAGTCATGAACCAAAAAAACCTGACTTGAAATTGGACTTGAAATTTGGCTGTAATTAACTATGGAGAAGAAATCACAACAAGCACCCTCATTACAAAAACCTCATTAAATAAGATATCAATGTATGCTGATGTGGAAAAAAATGCCACAGACAGTGAAGACATAACTATGTGTACACCCTCAAATTGGCTCTTCTCAGTGGAGAAGGTATAATGGGGAAGCTAACCAGAAAAGCTCACTTTCTTTGGGAGTAAGTATTTCAGCTCAGGCTGTGAACTGTGATAGCTCATTCTGGACTCATACATTTTGCACAAATAAGATGAGTGCTGCAAAGATTTCCAAAGTTCACCATAGAAACAGATCAAATTAGCAGTCTCTATTCCTTTTCCCCCTTCAGGGACTCCATCAGTCTTTGTATATCAGAAAATGAAAACCTATGAAGCTACTGACAGAGCACTGGAAGAATTCCCAAGATAATGCAGGAAAAATGAAGTTGCAACCCAGTATGGGAATAATTTTTCATTTCTTTTTTACCCATGCACTCACGGTGAAAAATGTTCTTATTTCACTAAGAAGACATTAAATATAAATAAATAAATAAATAAATAAATAAATATGTATTTCTGGACCATCCCATCTTGTACCATGATGACAAGTATGGGCTGTTTCTCATTGTTCAGTCCCTGTGAATCTTTTTCTGCTGCTCCTTGTTTTATCCATTTACATAAGCAGGAGAGAAAAGTAAGAAAGATTTTCTATTGAAACCTTCAGATTTTGTGTATCTCCTGAGGATTGTTTTGGAGATAACCGGAGCTGTTAACTGAACTTTGTTTCCTAAGCAAATGATGGCCCCAATTCTGTAAACTCCATATGCATGATTTCCTTGTTAGTTTGCAGGAATAGACCCTTTAGACAATTGCAAGCAAAAGCTTTTTCTATTTAATTAGGAAGCCACAAAAACATGAGGCAGTCCTCCAGGAAAAACTAATTGCACAAGTCAAGGGAACTGTTTAACTGGAGTGATTATAGGGCTGCTGAATATGAGGAAAGTCACAAATTCAGTACGGTAGATATTCCTTTGGTGCCATAAATACATTTTTTAAAATGTTTACCCTGTAGCAATGCAGTTTGTTATCTCCTTTAAAAAAAAAAAGCTTCTATTTCTCTATGGAAAACTTTGAAAAGCTTTGTATTTCAAAACAGTTCTGCTTACACATCATATTGATGCAAAACTATTTTAATAGGGCATTGTAGGTAGGCACATGTATTACAGATACACAGGTCTTATATTTGTCTAATTCTATTCTATCTAACTAATACATAGACACACCTATCTTAATGGAGCATTTTGCTTTGAACTTTCAGGCAATGCCCTCTTTAAGCTTCAGCATATAACTTTCAGGCTCTTGACAATGGTACATGGTGTTTACAGGAAAAAAAATGCATTATGATTTCATTACATTATCTCAATACCAAATTATTCTGTTTCTAAAATGATACAAGTTAAGTAACTTAACTCTCCAATCAGCCATAATGACTAACATGTCATACTTCTGTGAACTATGTGTGTGGCGTGCCTGGGAAATTCTGATGCGGTTGCATCACGATCTCAAAGAAAAATTTATATTTATACATTGAGGCAAAGCTCTTCTCACCTTCCCTCGTCCTGTTAGTTGGACTAGTAGGAAGGGAATGAAGTGAAGCACTTTCTACCTCAACGAGTGGTTGCAAGGACTTCTCTCTCCACCAGAGCAGCAGTGTGTAAAAACAGCCAACTCCTCTGCTCCCTTGAAAACAAAGAATGGCACCCTTCTGCTTAGATCCTCCTCCTCCTCCTGCTTAGATCTATGTTCCTCATACATAGTTCCATGCTGTGCTGGGCTCTGAGAGTAAGAGCGGCACCCCCTGTCAAGCACCCCACCGCCGGGCAGGCATGGGGCAGCTGCCCATCGGAGGCTCTCTGCTGCTGATGCAGACGCCTCTGTTACCCTCGGGCAAGCTGTGGCTTCAGAGGGCTAACTGGCGAGGGGTGACCAGGAGAAAATACGTTGCTTAAAAATGGGAGCTGATATTCCAGCTGAAGCATAACATGACTGCAGGAACTGAACTGAAAATCCAGCACAGGCCTGTTGGATTCATGCCCAAACCCAGCTTCCACTCTGGAATCTGATCAATTTACTGCAAAACTAAAACATTAGGCCAGTATGTGCAATCAGTCCTCTGTAAGTACGTAGTCCACAGATTTACAAAGAATCTTAGCCTTGAAAGACGATTTTTCAAATACCCTTAACACAGTCAAATCAAAGCTAATTTCCATTATGATTAGGCCATCCACTTACCCCTCAGTGAGGTTCACAGTATTTTTATACTAAATTTCACATCTCACTTAATCTTTTACAGCTCTGGGACTGGTCAAGGAAAGGTCAGTCACAGCAGTTCTGTTGCAAACGGGGAAAAGCATTCTTAATGGGTTTGCGTTCCAGAATCTCTGGCCAGCAGAGAGCTGCCACTTTACAGCAAATTCACCAGTATTCCAGTGTAGCATGGATGGTTTTATCCCTCTAAATAATTCTTTCTTAAGGGTGTGACAATCTGACAAATACAGTATTACAGAAAAATGTCTAGGCACAGAGGCAGCTGGCAGCCCTCCTAAATTTTGTCCATCTTATTGCATGCACGTTATTGTGGACATCTCCACAAAACCATTGTTTTATTTGCTCTAGTTAGTGCCCAGCAGTACTCACCTATTTCAAATTTATTGTAAGTGCTTATTATAGATGTGTTATTACAACATTGTCACAGAAATAAACCAGGATATCATAAAACAGAGAAATAAATCAGCTGTTACAATGTGCATATGGGTGGAACAAATTCTGATTCTCTAACAGTATCTAATGATCCAGGGGGAGGGGGGACATAAATTCAATATTAAAAATAGGAGGAAAAAGGAAAATATATACTACATGAGGAAGTACAACGAACCATATTATTTTCTCAGAAAAATCTTGCTAGAATATTTATGCCCTTTCAGAAACACATGTATATGTAGGATAAGAACTTTTATCTGCACTGGGAGCATCACTGTTACCATGAAGAAGTTTAATTAGCAAACTGATAAGTATATATTTATGTTAGTGTGATAGTGTCTTCCAGATCCATGCGGCTATCCGTTTTTTATTAAGTCTCAGGCCTCAGGAGACAGAAGACACAAGCCAGACCCACTTTCACCTCGAGTTAAGGTGCAATGAGGGCAGAAAAATGTCTATGAAGTGTACCGGATACGTATAAAATAGAATATTTCACACTGATAGGGCATAAAGTGTCTTTCTGCCCCGTCTTTATACAGCACCTTGTATGATGGATTCTGCTGCAGTAGGATCCTAGCTTCTATTACTGTATGAATAAGTAGCAACAACAGCCAAAAGGGTTTACAACCACCCTGCACCTTTTCAATGACAGAGGTTATAGAGCACTTTGTAGATTTCAAGTGGCATCAGGCAGGGCTTAGAATTGTTTTGAACATCAGAAATATTTACCTGTAAATTAAGAAACACCATGCTAGATTTCAGTTTTAGAAATTCCAGTCAACATTTATAACGGGTGTCAGCAGTTCTATAATATCGATATATATGTGTGTCTCTGTGTGTGTGTGCGCTCGTATATATATTTCCTATAGAGACATACTCAGGAACAGCTGGTAAGTAAGGACAGTAAGCTCAGCAGGAGAGGAACGAGCACTCATCCCCATTCTGTCAAAATAATGTACCTTCCACTACATTCTCTTTTTAAAGTATTTTACAAAGCAGTTCTTTAGGACTTTGAAGCATCTGCCAAAACTCCTTTGACATTTTGATTTCTATGTCACTTACCTCCCCCTAGGCTGGGGATAAACCATAAGATAATTTCTTAAATCAGGTTGACATATGGCACTCCATTGTTTCTGGTCACTACTGGCACAAAAAGACATCAACTACCTTGCGGCTTTAATACATAAATATCAAAATTGAATGCATTTACTGGCTTATACTATGCACCGAGTTTGTGGTCTCATCTGATCCTAAAGCCTCTAAAACCCTGAGGCTCTGATGGGGACATCTCCCTGTCTTGTGCCAGCCTTCTTTGCTGCACCTCAGTGGGGAGCATTGGCGCAAAGAATGAAGCTGTGCTTGCCATTATATTGTATTTGCTCTGTACACAGGAAGGTTCAGAGGGGCTTTGCTTTCACTAGCAGTCTACCTGTTCAATTTTCCAATAAAGTCTTGGTTTTTGGAGAGCACATCTCGAGCCATAAATGCATTCAGAGAAGGAGTAATAATGATACATCAGCAAATAACCTAGTTAATAAAACCAGAGATTAGCAAGTGAACATGCCCTGCATTTAGATGAACCTTTACCATTCTGGTTATCCAGAATGGTTTTATACAGTTAGGATAAACAGTTCTGTAAGCACAAAAATAAAACTTCATTTCTTATGTCTGCCTCACTTTTTGTTGCATTTGGTGTCTGTATCATCTGTTCCTGGAGCTTTTCTCAAGCATTCATTATAGCAGCTTCTTATGCTAATTCTCTGTGTCTAATAAGATTAGCCTTCCCATCATTCAGGACAGGTGTGTACTGAATTTCTGTTTCATCACCTATTTTGATGAAAATAACAGTCTTTTAATTTCTTTTAAAGCCTCTTTTTTTTTCTGATTAATTTTCTTGAAATTGTTGACTGGGTTTAAAACTTGGGGAAAACAGAAAAACAGACATGGTCATATAGGAATCCTATAGTAAACTGAGCTAAAAAATGAATAGAAAAATGCGGTGATATAATTATAAATTATCTCGACCATGAGTTCTAACTGGAACTAATGGCAATGAAGATCAGATAGGAGGCTTGCATGTAGGCAGGAGTAGACAATAAGGCTGAAGCCATTAAAGTCAGACACGTGTCTCTGTTATTAATGATCAACAAAACAGAACCCTACTCCCCTCCCACAGTGTTACCATTGACATCTGCTGCTCAGCAGCTTAACATATTAAAAGTGCTATTTTGGGAGGAATTGCTCTCCAGAAGGAGTGGTGAATGTTGGGTGAAACAAAGCAAGAGGTTTTTCATTGCCAAACCGCAGAACAGAATTTAATGTAATTAATAAGTAATATAATCTGGTGTCTATTACTCAGGAGGAGTTCTCCTCCTACTCTTTGGCTGGATTGTCTATTTGTATTACAAGGGCTTCAGGAGGAGACTGGCTTTCTGTAAGCATTGGTAAAGTGCAAAGCACCGAGATGCCTGATTTTAGCTTGGGCTAAATGTTGCCAAAAGACAAATATGTTCTTTGTTGTAATATTAAAGTTCTCTTTTTCTAGCATCCCATGGAGAGCTGTGGACCAGTGTACAGCTGTATAAGGGCTTGAGTACAAAGAGGGTCTTGCCGTCCCGGGACAGCAGCACTGACTCCAGAACTACTGCACCTTCTTATCTCCTCCCATGTCATTGCCTGACCTTCTTATCTCCTCCTATGCCATTGTCTGACATTTCATATAGTATTGCTTTGCCGTAACCAGCTATTAAATGCACTCGTGCTCATCATGTTTACCTGCACTTGGCACCCACCCCAGACTTATATTTAGAATACCTGTGCCCCCTTCACACCCCTGCCATGGCCACCAGTAGGGCATTAAGGGGAGCTGCCAAGGGCTCCTGGAGGGGAAAGGCACAGCCTGTTGCTGTTCTTAGGGACAGTACTGGCACCATAAGGCCTCAAAACCTTCACATCCTTCTAAAATGTGAGATCCTTCTAATCATCAGTCACTGAGATTGTATCTGCACCATCCACTGTGTAGAAACCCGCACAGTACAATTTGAAATTTGTTCCTGTGTTAGTAGTTCGCTGGCAGGAGCTGCTTTCATAGCTGACATCCTCAGTGATGATGTGCAAACAGGGAAGTAAATATAACTATTATAAATTTCAATCTCTATAGCAAACTAGGAGGAAGTAACTCAAAAACACCTGGGGGAAAATGACAAAAATCTGATACAAACCCCATGGTTTTCATTATTTTTTTCCAAGGTTTCTGTTTTTAAACCACAGAGGAGGAAAGGGAGAGATTTAGATATCCGTACTGGCATGGCCTTTTAAATGAAATGTGTATTTATTTGTTATTTTCATCTCTTGTCTGTTTAATGAATTTGATTTTTCTGATACTAAAGCATAGGGATCTAAATAAGAAATACTGAATTTATTTGGAGGAGTCATCTTTGGAAGCCACAGTAAGTGTTGCTTTCTAGATTTACAGGGCTCTGGTTTTCTTAGTATTCATTTTTATTTTATTTTTACTCTAGTTCACAGACATAAAACTTCCCCCGAACAGGGTCAGCAGCTCTGTGTGAAATGTAGGCTCTTCAATTGCCTTTAGTTCCTCAGTCCTCAGTAGACAGCATATGAATAAGCTATGAGGAGACAATGTTCAGACCTTGAAAATTATACAAGCAGTTTGCGAATGCAAATATTAGCAGAAAAGAAGGAAACCCAGGCATAAAGAACAGCTAAAATACTAATAACTGAATAAAATAATTTATTAGGTATAATTTTTGCCCTCTTCCCTGAACTGAAAGAAAGGTAAGGGAAAAGTACAGCATGCCTACTCCATTCTCTGTTGAATACCACTGCTTAGTCGTCACATATATCATAGAATGTCTATAAACATTTGGAGAGCACAGCAATCACACTACGCATGAGACCTGGCATATATAAATGATACATTTGCCACTAGGGCTACAGCTCATCTCCATAGTCCTCATAAATTTTGGGAAGAAAGAGTAAGAGAGGCTCCTATCTGATGTAAATTGGCACAGATCTATTAATGTCAGTGGAGATGAGCTGATTTACACCACCTGAGGAAGCAGCCTTGCTTGGCCATTGACTAAACGCCGCCACTAGTGAACAGAATGAGCCAAATAAACTGCAGCTAGGACTCAACACTTCACTGGATTCCTTAAGTCATAATTCCAGGTACATAGTCCCATTACAGATAAATTTAGAGAGAGATTTACCTAGGAAATGCCAGCAAGCTTCAGATATATAGGTATAGATAGCTATAGATATAGGCAAAAATTCTTAATTCTAATCTTAGTTACATTGCTCGAAATCCAGCTGGATTCTGCTGACATTCATGGAGTTGATTTCAGCCATGGTACCAGAAACTGGAGAGAAACTTTAGAAAGAGGTGGTAAAGAGAAAGGGTTTTCCATACATGTTCTCCTGTTTTGTTCTGGGAAGACTTGTTATCTCAGTATGTTTCCCATACTCAAGCCTTAAGCACTGCATATTTATCCGCACTGCATATTTATCCACACTGCTGAGGCAGCACTGCCACCGTGCCTGCTTTTCCTCTGAGAATAATGTGTTGCAGTGACATGCCAGATTTCCAGCACAAGGAAGAGTCTGCTGTCATCTTCTCTCTCAATGTGCAGGGAAGCTAAGAGTACACTCCATTGCCTTCAATCACTTCTTCAGAAAGAAAGCCCACGGCTTTCAAAAGAAAATCTTCCTGGCTTTTCTTTGGCTCAGTTCCACAGGCACCTCTAAGGACCAACAGTTATCTCATCCATTTTCTCCTTAATCTCTCTGCAGGTTATAGTCATCTCCTAAGTAAGATACAAGAAATTTCACAGAGGATTCCTCACAACGGTGGCTGTTACCAAAACAATACAGGTTTTGGATTACACCAGATTTCTCCATTTCTTATCATACTATTTCAGTAAATGGTTACAAAATGAACAGCACATATTTATGCAACCACAGTAATCTCACTTGAAGATTTCAGGGAATTTATCAGTTTATTTTTTCTGGGTGGCCTTTTTTTTTATGGCTGACTACTGATCCTTTCGAGGCATTCAGTCAGCTTCTGGCTCCACATAACATTCAGTTTCTAAATCACTATACATCATGAAATCCTCACCACTAAAATCTTTCAAAGCCATGATTTTGTCAGCCATATTTTCTTCAGCATAATTGTTTATAGGTTGCACTCTGAGTTCAGGGACATATTAGACCTAAGCCACAATCCAAGCAAACCTCTCGCCCAGTTACCTATCAAAACAATTATATTTTTTCTGAGATATAAGTTACTCACGCTTCCTGTACACTTGTCTCTGCTTAAAATCTCACTGCTACTTGGTTAAGCAAACCTTTGGGCATATAATGGAGTGTGCTGAAGTGTTAGCAGCATTGAGGGCTACCTAGGTAGGGCACACTGTCTGATGTGGCCCTGTCCTCCTACAAGGAAAACCTTATTTGCAGTCTATGTATGGACTTCCTTTTCCTTCATGACCCCACTTCTGGTTCATGTCTTGTCTGAGCCCGAGATAGGAGTCTCACTCTTTAGGGCACAGGGGAGCCAATGGACCAGCGGATACAGCTCCCTTTAACTTGTTGAACTCTTCTGTTTCCTTTCTATAAAAGCAGCTTTCCACAGGAACCTGCCCACCATAAATCCACCTGTGATGGGCTTCACAACTTGCATGACACCAACAGCTCACCGAGACTTGAAAACTAATAATTATATGGGAAAGCTGAAGGACTGACTGGCTTTCCAGTAAGCAAACAAGTGTTGATTTGTTTTCACAATTTCCATCCTTCCGCTGACAGCTGGGGTGCTTTGGAGTTTAAAGATGAACTGAAATTTGTTTATTTGATATCTGTCATCACCACCATAAAGGCTTCCCATGTTGTCCCACAAACATGCATGGTTTTCAGGATTTGCAGCCAAGCATTTAGCCTTCTCTCCAATGTCTTCAACCAGGAATTTGTCTCAGGTGTCAGTAATACTAGAGACAGACATTAGAAACAGCTATGATGGTTTTCAGGGCTTTATCTACAAATTGTGCTGAGGAGAGGTTAGGTTAGACTCGATGATCTTAAAGGTCTTTTCCAACCTAAACAATTCTATGATTCTATGAGAGACCTTCCATCAGTAATTACCAAGTATATAGAGTATATACACAATATACACTACATAGAACTATACCTATGTAACTTTATATATGTATCTCTAAATATGTAAGTGTAACTCTTAAAATACACATACAATCACAAAATGCCATGTTAAAACACATGAATCCTTTTCATAATTGCTTTTACCTGTTAAGCAGCTAAATGTGCTATGATCTGTTAGAAAACTGCTGACCGATACAGATATTATTACAATCATTTTAATAAATCTCATATCAAATTTAGATGGATGTGGTGAGAAATAATGTCAATTATCACAGTGGAGCAGAGTAAGAATAATAATAAAAGAGGGGGAAAGACAATGACCAGATATGATATCATTTATTCAGGCAAGCTATCATGCTAAGAACGGTTCCAAAGTATTTAATCAGTGAAGTCCATAAAAGATGTCAAAATAAATTTGTTCTACTCAATTTTTTACATGCCTAGTTTATCAAAAAGAACCTAATGGAATGTTTTTGTTAAATTAATAATAACATTAATAATATTTCAGATTGCAAAACAAATTTGGTTAGCTGATTGGAAATTTTACACATTTTATAAAGGGGAAAAATTTCTCCTTTTAGGAGAAAAATGGTTCCAACATTCCCCAGTTTATTCAGTGCCAGCAAGGTTTAAAAATATTCAACCATGTGCATCTAATAAATAAAAGTCATAAGAGAAAGTTGGACAGCTCACAAAGAAACAAAATTTCTTGTCTATAAACGCAAGCTTTAAAGGGAAAATTAGGTGTATACTTTGTATCTCAAGTAACTGGCATGGAGACAGAATGCAATATAAGTAGAAAATGTATTGTCATCTGAGGCTGCAAAAATCTATCCTGCACAGTCAATCATTAAACAGAGATTCTGTATGTATAAACTCCACGCTCTTGCCAGCAGATCAAAGGCAACTTGGTGAACACAGAATTGCCTACCTACTTTATCTTCATACAAATGAGCTGAAGTGCCCTTGGCAAAGAATGCAAAGTCATGCCAACAGAATACAGATTTAATACTGCTGTAACCAGGTATTTTATTAAAGCTGCAGTGAAGTGTCTGTATGGACAGAAAATTCTGATGATCAACATTTCAAACAAGTAGTACCTATCGTTTGTCCAGTAAATTACTTTGTCATTGTGATGAGGAAAGACCCAGCAAAGCACTAGGAAAAATAGTTTCTTTTAAGAAGGCCACTATAAATATCAATTTGTAAGGAACTATGAGACATATTTCATTAAAATTTTATTTCTGAGAATTTCTTAGTTGGAAAAAATACCAATCCACCAGGAGAGTCTTTTTTGCGTCTTTCTCATCATTGTATAAAGCAATAAGACCTAATGAACTGCCAGACCCAATATGTGTGTATATATACATATGTATATATATACACCTTTGTCTATAACTCAAGACAAACCTCGTTCTTATTTTACGTCCTCTCTAGTCAAGAAATAAAATGAGTTAAAATCATATTGTAGGAAAATGAGAATACCTATTTTTCATTTTTTTCTTCATGTTAAATATAGGTGACCACTTTTACTACTATTAGACATACAGCCAGGTAAATGTTCTTGAAATGTTAGAAAGAGAAATTATAAGAATGATAGATTGTAAGGAATAGATTGCGCAAATGTAAAGCAAGAACACCATAACGTTGCCCTTGATAGACATTGCTTTGATTTGGATTGAATTTATCCAGAAACAAAACATTTTATTTAGTTTTTTTTAATTATAATTTCAAACAGCTTTATAAAAATAGATATTTAACATTTTACTTTAAGAAAACAAAATCTGAATTTATCTTTAAAGAATTAAAACTGATGGAAAAATCTTATTCGTCTCTATTAATAAGTAATGAATTACAAAGTCACAGTACACATTTCATCAATTTAGTGAAAAGGAAACAGTAATCAAAATGCGAAATTTCTTGGTGTGCTCTTTTCAGCTTCTTTCAGAAGCTATGACTATTTTGCTCACTTGATCAGGTGGGTTGGGCAACTTTAATCTGCTGTTCCAAAAAGGTTTTCATACTCCTCTGACTGTCTTATGAGGGTTGTCTTTGCACGTTTTACTAGGAATTCTTATGCACAACTTTTGAGTTATCTATAATACCAAAATAAAGCAAGCAAACAAACAGACAAAAATTGAATGTTATCAAGAAAACCTAATTTGTGACTCAGTAACAGGACAGACTATACATGTGCATAAATCTGGAGAAGAAAATTACCTTAGAGCTTTCTTGTTTCAAATAGCTTCCCTTCTCTGCCCCTCGCAGCCTACTCTTTTTCCTTCAAACCTCCCACGTCTCACTGCTGACATGACCTTATGTCCTCAGAGTTTTCTGAGGACCTATCATGAGGACAAGATTTTACAGGGATTAAAGTTACCTGAGGTACAGGCTGTACGTGAGAAAATATAGTAATTTAAATAAGATTTAAAATGTTAATCTCTGCAGGCATTCAGAACTGCCTCTCACATGATTGTTGGTTTTAGTATTCTCACATGAACTCTTTAATACACAGTAATTGCTTCCTGTGCTACTGTATAAGTAACACTAGACAGATAGTTTAAGACAAACACCTCTCCTTTTGCTTTGTGCAAATCATTAACAGCGCCTAGACCACTCTATTGCTCTGAAGCATTTGAACAAGAAAAATAATGGTATGGGATAAAAATAGTCTTTAATTATCTCTAAAATGAATTTGCTGCCCCATAAACCGTGATGGCCTTTCGCACTGACCAATTACCCTGGAGAACTACTGTGAGTGCCTGTACATATTTTCAAAAGTAAGGGTACAAAAGCTATTATAGAAAGAGGCAAGGAGCAGGTACAAGGTAACCTTGTGGTAGTTGGAGTAGAAATGGGTGGAAAATGGGGAAAAAAACCCTGAAAAAACTCTCAGCTGATTTATTTTAGCAGTATTTGTGGCTATCTCCAGCCATAAGAAAAACTGGACTGTCACTGTTCTCTATGTGCATGTGGGAAGTTCAGAATTACTCATGTTTCTGCACAAGTATTGCACACACTTTCTCCCTGCTTTTTCAGAAAGATCCAAAAGCAAGAGAAAGGTTTTAAAAAATGTTAAATTTCAATTAAAGAAGTTTCAGATTTTTGAAATTATTTTTTAGCATTTTTTCTGAAGTTTTCTGAAGTTTTCATTTGTCAGCCATGACTTCATATGTGGCATACATGCATAGCATCTATTTATAGTAGAGTAAGCATGTATAGTGTACAGATAGTGCATTTAGTGGAACAACCCCACAGAATTTAACAAAAGTTTTGTCACTGGCCAGCATAAAATTGGGATTTCATCCTGAATATTTCATTCTGGCATTGAATTCCTGACCTTCTATGATTCAAAATTTCAAATGCAAGATATGATTGAACTCAATTAATCCCACAAATTGAAAGATTCCAAATCTTTTAGCCTATTATACCTCCCAGAATTTTCTTTTAATATTATCAAAAAGTATGTTGACTGTACGATGTTATTTCAAGAACATCTAATTTTATATTTCTGACATAACACTTCTGATCTTTAAATTAGCAATCTAGAAGAGTAATAACTGGAATGATTCTGAAATTACAACAAACCATCCGAAAAAGAGGGTTTTTTCCTGATAGACTTTAAAAATACTACAAAACTTGGACTCACCCATTTAACTCAAAGAAGCAACTCTAGGACCTACAAATAAATAAGCAACTGCACAAAGTTGTGCTGGCGTGTGTACTGTTTACTGAGACAAATGCTTCATGTCACTCTACTAAAAATTTTAAATAAACCGAGGATAATCTTCATTTTTCAAACAAAAATGTCTGATGTATGTTGTTATTTTAAAAAGTTTATCTTACGGAAAAATTTGAGAGAAATCTTGAATATTCTTACATTCATTTTAAGGCTGCACAAAGTTTAAACATTAAAACCAACACATCCAATAGTTCACTGAAATAATTAATGGAATGAAAACCCAAATTTTCCCTGCGTGTTAATCTCTAAGGACATAATAAATGCCCTTCTGTGTCTGACCAAGCATCCATCTAAGCTCAGTTTCTGCCTAGGACAGTGGCAGAGGAGATTCTGGTTAAAGAAAGCCCTCAAGCCTGGGGTCCCTTCTCCTCAGAAACTATTGTATTAGGGATGCTAAAGGTACATCCCTGCTTAGTCCTTTTTTTATCCATTTATGTATAAATAGTCCAATAAATTATTCCTCTATCGAATGACTTATCTGCTGCCACAACCTTCCCTGGGCAACAATTTCCAGATGCCATAACCCCAGAAATTATTTTTGTTATGCTGATTTTATCTGCTAGGATTCTTCTGGAAAGATGACATATTTAGAAAGTGTAGAAAGTGGAACTGAATACTTGATTGCTGTTGATTTGACAGTTCTTCTGCTATAAGTACTTTAGAAAGGTGAAAATCATGAGAAACCAGAAATGAAAATAATGAGAAACCAGGGTAAAATCAGTACAAATAGTTAGTCACAGGGTATCCCTGATATACCTTCAGGCAATAAACCATGTGACTACAGAGAACTTAGACCAGCATCAATTAACTTTTGGAACATGAAAGCACATTTGTCGATGAGAATTTAAAAAGGATTCCTAAAAATTAAATCCTTCTTACAGGAGCTAATAAAAATGGGAATGACCGAGATGACTACTATGAAAAAGATTGCATTCAGAATGAAAAAATTCTGCTTCCTTTTCTTCCCATGACTGAATAAAAAAATTTAAAAAAAAAAAAAAAAGAAAGGAGCCTTGCCATAAGAGAAAAATAAGTAAGGGTATGATGACATGGTATTGACATACAGAAAACATGGGTATTTTCAGAAAACATGGGTATTTTCAGAGCTCTGTAAAGTGATTTCTTATGAAAAGTAAAGCCACCAAGAATTCACTTGATCTGAGTTTTCATTGCAATTAAATTGAGCTGAGATTTATTGAAAAGTACACATGGATTTGTAAAGTTTCCAAGTAAATATGGAATTTCATTGAGGTTTGTAGTTATAATGCAAAATTATAAGAGCAGTTTCAATGGGTTTGGGTTCTGAGCACAAAGCCAATTGTAATAAAATGATCATGCCAACTTCTCAGAACTAGAGTCATGGTCTCAACTAAATTCTAATTCTATTTTAATTTTATTTTTGATGATTGCACTTTTTAACAGATAATTACTTGCAAATTATACTGGCAGTCTAGCATGTTGCTCCAAGTTTATCTCAATATACTTGGCAGCAGAAGCAATCCTGGAAAACAAATCTTGTTGAACTCCAAGATGGCTCATACGTATCTGGTAGACTCCACAGTGCTGTGCAGCACACACCACACACACAAAAAGGACTGGTCTCCCAAAGTTCCCTAGACCAGCAGATAAGCCCACTGCAGCAGTCATATTAGAGGTGAAAATTCATATCTTTAACCAAACGGTGCCACTGTGTTTTGTTTTCAGAAGCTTAATTAGGACAACAGATAAATTAATAAAGTGAACACTGGGTTCATTGATGACACATGGCCAACAAAGTTTGGAGGCTTGCACAACTGATGGCATCCTGCATAACAAAACTGAATTAGTTAATTGCACAACATTTTTAAACACCTACATTAACATTCCTGGAATGTGATTCTTCCCCCTCTCACTGTAATAAATAATTTTTTAAGATAAAGATTTTCCTGTGAAATTTGGAGGCATAGGCTAACGACATCCTATATAAATACAGAATGGAGACATATCTCTGAGAAGAAGGTCCATTTTTTCTGAAGTCATTTACCTGTTTGTAAATCCATCCCCTGTTCCTATCAGAATCACTGCCTTTGTGGGAGAATCCATCTGAACAGCCTGTGGAAACCATAAAGCCTACATCAGAAAACCGATGTCTTTCCAAACACTCAGTACCTTCACAGCTAAGGACTTGGTGCCAGAAAGGCCCTTCACAGTTATACTACTAATTTATTCCCCAAAATCTATGACTTAATGTTTTTGGTTTTCTTCTCCTACTGTTTCTCCATTAGAGAGGATTAACTTTACAGCCACATCCCATTAAAAAAAAGAACCATTTTTCCTATCTGACTGCTAAACTTTGAGCAAAATTTTGATGATCAAAAACTCAGTGTAAACCTTTTTCCTGCTTGTGCTGCTTTTAAGACATCTGATATAACATCTATAAGGTTGTACAATGTTGTAATTCAAGATTTGCAGGCTGTATTGCCTCATAATTGCAGTCCAACAGTGCCATCGTCTGCTTCTTCCAAATAGTATTTCCCTATAGCTCCAAAGATAATCTTAAGGAATTCTTATATTCAGTAAGCTATAGTTTCACAATATAAGCTTATTGGTAGTAAAAAAAAACCTAATCTTTTAGGTACAAGACCATGGCATTGTTTTTAGGGTTGCAAAATATTAAAAAAATAATCTTTATGCATTGACATTGTCATGGATTAGATTTATGAAACCTCTCATTTTGGTTTAAAAAGTTCATTTGTACACTAATATATCCAATTAACTCTCCCGAATGTTTCTGTACTTTTTATATGACCTTTAAAGAACTCAGTCATGGACCAGAGGCTTATTTTATATAATGCCTAGACATTTAAAGAGAAGACCCCCCACTCAGCACCCCAAAAAGCTTTTAATTCAAAATTAAGAAAAAAGAGAATAGATGGAAACAAAGATGAGGAGAACAACACCCAGAAAGAGATTCATGTGATAATCAGAAATCATGGCACAAAGACTGATTAACCCAGTACCTGTCCAGTCGTCTAAAAATATCCTGGCACAGCTGGATTTAAATGTGAGTGGGAAGAAACCTTGAGGCCACATGCAATAAAATATAAAGAATCAATAAAAGCTTTGCTGGTAAGAACATGGCATGTGAAAATTAGTGTTAGGAGAGGAATAAAGTGCAAAGGTTCCAGATGCAATAGAAAATGGGGAATCAATGAAGTCCAGTACTGGCACACAAAGTTATGGCAATAGTTTTTTTCTTTTTTAATTCAACCTACTTATGTTCCCTTCCTACTATTGTAAATATTTGTGAGACACCCACCGGCTATCTCAGTTGCATTAACTTCATCATCTTATTTGTGCAACCTCTCATTCTTTTCCTACAAAAGACTATGTGACAGATGTATGAGGAAAGGACATAGAGGGAAAACTTTTCCTAGGAGAGTAATTAAGCACTAGAAATTATGCCTACAAATGTGGTGGGATCTCCGTCCTTGGAGGTTTCCAACACACGACTGTAGAAAACACTGAGCTGATTTCAGTGTTGAGCAGACGGTTGGACTAGGGACCTCCTGAGATCCCTTCCCAACCCAACCCGTTTGTGATTCAAAGATTCTAAAATATCAAATCAGCCTTATAAAAGTCATGCTATCTGAAGTGAGAGATTTATAGGACACTGTTAAGTTATTGCAATCACTTTGTGTGAAAAGCTGTTAAAATGTAAGCATTTATATAGAAAGAAAGACAAAAGGCTGTGAGAGATAATATTATCAGTGCTAAAAAGTCAACTACAGAGTTAAAAGCAAGTGATGTAAGAAAATCTTATTTTTAAATGAGATTAAAACTTCTAAAGCCAAAGTGCAATTGAAATCAAGCGAAGAAAAGGAACTGCATAAAATCTTCTAAAGCACTCCCCAGTCTTTGGTAGAAGTGGGACTTAAGCACTTCTGTAGACACCATGCCTCTTCCAGGAACCTTGACGTTACTGAGTTCATTCCCAATGATTTCAATGGGCTTTGAATATATATACACAGTTAGAGGCTGTTTCATACTTCCTGCTTAATCTACGCTGTGCTTACAAGGTATCGTGCTATTCTTCAGGAATTAGTCTTTGCCTGCATTCTTCCATCATACTGCTGATACCAGGTTGAGAAATGCAATAACAGTTTAAATGATACTGACAGATTGTGGCTGCACTTGGCTTATATATCAGAAAAGCCATACAAATTGCAGAAAAAGATTCACATTTGTGCTTCACCTGTCAGAGCATATTTTGTCATTACTTAGGAATTTTGTTGTTGACATTAAATAGCAATAAATGATCCCCATTATGCTTGTCACTAGGCTAACTGTTTCTCAGGGGTACAGGTGAGGTAACCTTCTTGTTTTAAATATAACTCGTGTTTCTAAGCTCTCTCACATAATGCATTTAACAGCTCTGCATACACCATGTATTTATTCCGTGCTGGCAGTATAAAAGCACTCCATGGTGAAAGAATTCTGTACAAAAGCCAGAAGGCCACACGCAGGATCTAACTTCTCAAAAGTAAGTGACTCAAGCACTCTGAATTCAAGGAAGAGGCAACCACAAAATAGAGCAGGCAAACCAGAACCTTAAGGATATCTGTTTCCAGGACACAGGAAAAGTCATTCTTCACTATGAGGGTGGTGAGACACTGGAACAGGTTGCCCAGGGAAGTTGTGGATGCCCCATCCCTGGAAGTGTTCAAGGCCAGGCTGGATGGGGCTTTGAGCAGCCTGGTCGAGTGGGAGGTGTCCCTGCCCATGGCAGGGATGTTGGAACTAGATGATCTTTAAGGTCCCTTCCAACCCAAACAATTCTGTGATTCTATGACTCTATGAAAATTCATCCTGAACAAAAATACTGCAGGTTCCTGTAGCAGAAATTTCTGACCTTCAGCATCAGTAGTCTCTGAAAGAGAAAGAGAGCAGAAGGAAGTAGAGAGAGGGAAACAGGTGTACATGAAAACTACTTGACCTTCCTGCTATTTAGACCAGTTGGCACCACTGCTACAAAGTTGCTGCACTGTCTATTTTCCACTCCTTGAATAACCTTTTTTCTTTCTCAGTCTGCATGTCAGGTGCAAGTGGTGAAGGATACATCACTCTACTAGGGTTTTCCCAGGGTGGAGTTCCCTTCTCAGAGGCCATATTGCACAACTGGACTGTAGACAGATGTTTATTTTTGGTCTCAGTGGTGATGAAGGAAAAGAAGAAAACTCCTCCTTAGGGACTCCCTGAATTACTCCTGGTCCATTCCTGTTGCATGGTTCTTTGGAGCTGCTCATCTGACACTACTCTTGTCCTCTTCAGAGTGAGCTAGGTAGCAAAGATCTGCTGTTTTAAACTGTTTTGAGCTGATCTGTCTTGTGCATTTTGACTGACAAAGGTGCAGAAGCTATTGTCGAAATGACTAAGCTGACCAGATGTCAAGGCAAGGAGTCCCCTGGCACTCCCTGCGCTTCTTCCACTGCTGCAGTAATATGCAAAAGGGAGCATCTGTCCAAAGCCTTGAGCTGAGGAAATTTTACTCATGGAACAGAGGTACTCAGGAATATTTTCTCTAGTGATATGAAATCTTCACAATGCTTTAAAAAAAAATAAATAAATGTTTTTAAAAAATCTTATTTATCTTTAGTCAATCTTTATCTCAATAAAAATGACTCCACACACATGATGAATAATTATACGTATTGGCTTTTGGTTCATTCTTACTCACTGAGCAATTTCAGAGGTTGAAGGGGTTTTCAGCAAAATAACTGATTATAGAAATCCTTTTCCTTTGACATTCCTCTCAGAAAATTCTGACATTATATGATTAGCTCTAAAATTAATCATTCAAAGAAAATTTTTAAATCCCCTGCTGAAAGCTACCAAGTTACTAAGTTGAACACCAACACCCAAATCCTCTATATACAAAAAATATCTCTGTCATATGGTAACTTCCCATTAATATAGATTTTGATTATGCAAGTATTTTATGTGTGCCTTTTTCTTGTCATCATGGACAATTTCAAATATGAATTGATAGCACAGTAGTGATTACAGTTGGTAACATTATTTAGAGACATAATTTCAGGGATCTAGCAGTGAAACACCAGTAACGTCGTTAAATGTGAATATCTGATTGACTGCTTTTAAGTGTGTCTATATAAAATATCACTGGAATTGCTTGTTAACATATTTATAAGACATTATTTATTCCCATTATTAGCAATTGTATTTTGAAATTACTTTAGCTTTTATATTACCCACTGTGTAAATTAAATGTCACCCATCAATTCAGCTTCAGAAAATGGCTCTCAGAGACATTCAATGCAGCTGCTCAAATGGCTTGTTATAGCTCATTTACGATTAAAAGGTTCAGTATTTTTGACTGAAACTGTGTTTCTATATTCAACAACCAAAGCTGTATTCATTTAAATTGTGCAGGATTAGATCTGCAGTAAACTATGCAGAGAAATGTCAGGGTCCAGAACCTGGGCTTTATGCCAGATTAATGTCCTAACCTGAGTTGAGGCAGTTTAGGTATTTTACTACGTTATGAAAGGAGTAGTGAAATGCTTGTGAATGAAGCTGATTTGCTACCTGTTAATTTTTTATCCATTTATTTGCTCCCAGGATATATTCTGAGCATTTATTATTTGATTAAGCAGGGCCCGACGCATTTATTCATTTTCTGACATTTTGACAAAAAGTGTGGAAAACATCCTGATCAGCCGCATCATAGCATGTGGGTGAGGATTCCCAAAAGTACTGTATGGACAAACAAGTTTGTCCATTGATTCTGATAGTGCATGAGTTCTAGGACTGCTAAATCCCTTTGAAAATCCCACTGGTAATGTTTTGTGAACAGCAGCCACTGTGATAAGCTTTCCGGTAGTGTATTTAGGTGTACACTTACAAAAGCTTTGGTGTTAAGTACACAGTGGACTAGAGTTCTTCACTACACTTCCTAACGTCACTTTCCAAAGAATTTGTTTATTTCTGTATGATGCACTAGAAGGTAAAAAGTAAGCCCAAGAGTGCCTGACAAACTTAGTCTGACCAATACAAATGTGTGTATTCCATAGTTTTCTCACCCATACTTTTCAACAAGTCTCAATGGCATAGTGACAAAGGATGGTTTATGACCACAGTGATCTTCTGGCGAGTCGCAGTGGTGAGTGCGATCCCCATTGCCATACAGAGGAGAGGTGATTCTGCCTAACTTACAGAAAGAATAGAGAGCAAGGTATTCTGCCACCTCATAAATCACCTCCATTACAGCTCTGTGGCAGTTTTTGGCCTGAGCCATTATTGCTGCATGTCAGTGAAGTCAAGGAAAATATTCTTAACTCACATAGACTGGTCTAAGGGTAATAGTCAAAAATGATTTAAAGATTAATTTGGAAGTTGATCTGAGGGGTTTAGAAATTACATCTTTGAGGCTAGCCATGCCCTTGTAGTTCTTGAACCATATTATAATTTGTTAGAGCAACCCGAATCTGCATAGCCTTCATTGATTTTATTAAAATAGATGAGCAAGCAAACATTCATTTAAGACCGCTAATTACCAAGCTAAAGTATTACAATTTTATTTAGCTAATTAGGGATGGAACAATGCACTATTAAAATTAAGGTCACAATTAAAGTAGACTCAATAAGTCTAAAGCTTCAGCCACCAAAGTAGAACAAAATGTAGGTATGCTGAATTGTGAAACTCATGTTGAAAATGTCACTTTCCAAGGAGGGTCCATCCCAGCGAGCAGGAAGTCAGGCAAAACTGGCAGGGCCCCCGCACAGATGAACACAGAACGCCTGGCAAAGCTGAGACTCAAAGGGAAAGTGTGCAAGAGGCAAAAGCTGACCCAGGACGAATATAGAGGCACTGTTTGTGGGTTCAGGAACACAGTTAGGAAGGCCAAGCCTACGTGGAGTTGAATCTGGTGTGGGATGTGAAGAGCAACAAAAAGGACTTCAGCAGATACATTGGTGGCAAAAGGCATATCAGGGAAAATGTGGGTCTGCTGCTGGATAGGTTAGGAGACCTGGTGACAAAAGACACAGAAAAGACCAAGGTACTGAAGATGTTCTTTGCCTTTGGCTTTCAGCAGGCCCAGGCACCTGAGATCGAAGGTAAAGATTTGTCCTCAGTAGAGCAGGATCAGATTAGAGAACATTTAAACAGAATAGACAGACACTAGTCCATGGAACCTGACAGGATGCATCCACAAGTGCAGAGGGAGCTGACCAATGTCACTGCAAGGTCACTCTTGATTATCTTTGAAATGTTGTGGTGATTGGGAGAGGTTTGTGAGGACTGAAAGAAAGCAGATGACACTCCTGCCTTCAAGATGACAGAAGGAATACCTGGAGGACTATAGGCTGGTCAACCACACCTAAGTCCCTAGAGGGTGATGGAGAAAACCCTCTTGCGAAGCCTTTCCAAATGTATGAAGGACAACAAGATGATTTGGAGCAGCCAGTGTGGATTTATGAAGGGGAAATCATGCTTGAACAACGTGCTAGCCTTCTACAATTAGATGATTGGTGGATGAAGAGAGAGCAGTGGATGCTGTTTGTCTTTACTTTGGTAAGGCTTTTGACATTGTTTCCCATACCATCCCCACAGATAAGCTGATGAAGTACAGTCTAGATAAGTGGAAAGTGACCTGTATTGACAACACAAAGCAGGGAGGAGTGGCTGATACAGCAGGTGGGTGAGCAGCCTATTAGAGGGACCTCAACAGACTGGAGAAATGGGATTGCAGGAACCTTATGAAGGTCAACAAAAGAAAATGTCAAGTCCTGCCCCTCGGAAAAAATAAACCCAGGACCAGTATAGACTTGACAGAAAAGGACTGGAGATCCTGGTGAACACCAAGTTTGACAACAGCCACCAATGTGCCCTTGTAATAAAGGACAATGGTACTCCGGGCTGCATTAGACAAAGTGTTGGCAGCAGGTCGAGGTAAATGATCCTTCCCCTCTGCTCAGGACTGGTGAGACACATCTGAAATGCTGGGTCCAGCTCTGGACTCCTGAGTATGAGAGAGGCATGGGCATACTAGAGGATGTCCAGCGCAGAGCCATGAAGGTAATTAAGGAATTGGATCTGTCACATGAGGAGAGGCTGAGAGCTGGAACTACTCAGCCTCAAGAAGAGAAGTCTCAGGGGGATCTTGTCCACGTGAATAAATCCCTGATGGGGAGAAGAAGGCAGAGCCAGACACTTCTCAGTGGTGCCCAGTGACAGGACAAGAGGTTTAAGGCACAAATTGAAACAGAAAATTCCATGTAAAGTTAAGAAAGAACTTTCTAAGTGTGAGGATGATCAAACACTGGAACGGGTTGCCCAGGAAGATTGTAGAGTCTCCCTCCTTGGAAATATTAAAAACCCAACTGGACACTGCCGTAGGCAATCTGCTGTCACTGAACCTGTTGGACTAGATTATCTCCAGAAGTGCCTTCCTGCTTCAGCCATTCTGGGAATCTGTGATTCTGTGAATAAAATTCTTTTTTTGAGTCCTATCTTGCAAAACTTTAAGAAAGGCTTCTTCATTTCCCTTTAAGATCCTAGATATGGTTCTGGCTAATAAATTACATCGACTACCATGGACAAAGAAGATAGCAGTGGGCAATGTAAGGGGAAAGCTTTGGATGTCTGGCAGAAAAGAAATCATTTAACAAATTAAGAAATACATATTTTTGGTTTGGATTCATCTGACCTTTTCTTGGTGTCTACATTAACTCAGCATGAATCATATCCTAGAATGCCTAGTACTCTCCTACTGGCTATGCAGCACAAGTTGGTTTTTTTATTGTATCGGAATAAGTGGAAGGTAATTTTCATAGTGATATATTTGCAATTTTTCCAATCTTATTAGTTTTGTATTTACGGTTCACATATGACATTTCCTCTGCCCTCAGCCCTAAAAGAACTCCTAAGAGCAATTATTTCCTTACTGGCGTGTCCCAGTCCTCCAGAAAATGCCATCCATTACTTCTCTCTTCCTCACTCTGTCACTCATCCACACTCCCCTGCTTGACTATAGAGCTTTATTTTATTTCTGCCATTTGGTCTCATGATTCTATTAAGGTTTTAGGCATAGCAACCATAAGTAAGTGCCCCAGAGCAAACAGAAGTACTTAATCTGGTGCATGTGAGTCTGTGAGCACTTTTATGAAACCTAAAGTGGATTGAGCACTTATTTGTCTGGTTGTTGTGTACCATCCTTAGAGTATATCACAGAGATGGTGATGGTTGTATAGATCCCCAGAAAGTGTTCAGAAACTGGGTAGCTGTCTGTAGTAATTCAAGATTTTAGATATTCTGTAAAACAATATTTTACCCATTTTGATGAATGCTAACATTAAAATGTGTTATCTATTTTGATTCTTCTTTTATTTTATCCAGAAATATAGACATGTTCCTGACTGCCAATTTGAAACATTTACTTTCATTTGGCTGTCAAAAACAATTATGAATTATGCATTGGTGCACTGTTAATATATAATCTACCTACACAGGGCTGAATTTTCATGCACTGAATTATTATTTCAAAAAATCCTTTTGTGTATTATTAGTTAACCCTATATTACTCTTACCTGGAAGGGAGGGATGACATGTTGACACAACAGAAGATGTAGACTATTAATTACAGAGATGCTAAAAGCATTGACAGCTATGCAAGATCATAGGTACATTTGAATCTGATGGCCATCCTTTTCAAAAAAGCTGCTCAAATTTACATTAAGCTGATCTAGGATATGAAGCAAAACTGCTCCAATTTCTTTGTATTAGAGACAGACTGTAACACAAAACTAATTATGAGAGTAAAATTACTTGTGTTAATCTTCCAATCTTTAGACCCTGAAACCCTGTTCCATCAAGTAATTATATTAAACCAATGCTGAAATTTTTCTCTTGCTAATGTCCAGCCAGAGAAGTCAATAAAAACTGAATAATTAGCCATAAACAATTTTATTTGCCTGATTATATTTAAGCTTCAGATGGACTGTTTTAAATGACTAGCAACAGATGGATGTATTTTATTTCTTAATCCAACCTTGAAGAGCTGAACTGGTTAAGTTTTTTGACCCCAGCAGACACAATGATGATAGCAGCAACTGAAGGTACAACTGCCAAAAAAAGGAACTAAAAGGAAAGGAAGAAAATCTAAGAAGCAGAAGAAAGAATGTTCATCAAACCTAGTGCTGTTCAAATACTCTGCTCAATCAATTCTTTAATTAGAAAAAAATAAAGCCAACATTATTTATTTTGCTTCTTCTGATTCTTTTTCAAATGTTTTGGTTTTCATATTCATTGCGTTTATTATAATGTTTCTATCACAGTAAGAGGAAAGAGAAACAGTCAGTTTTAGCACCACACTATTCCAGGATTCTCCAGGGGGAAACACAGGGCTATTCCTCTCTAAAAGGGTTTAGATTTTCTAAAGAGATTCTTAAGAAAAGGTGCGCCCATGATGCAGTGGGAGGCACAACAGGCTGACAATGACAAAATAGACAAGACAGAAAGAAAGATCAGATACATTCATTATCTGTACAACTAAAGATCCTCATTGTGTTTTAAAGAAAACTATCCATGTAAAAGAGATTGAATGAAGAATGATTACTTTATCACTTTAAATAATTGGTTTTATCATAGTCTTGAAATTATAATTTGTTTTCTGCCCCAAATTAAGTAGGTTTAGGTATGAAGTGAGTTTCAGGCAGTTTACAGGGTGGAGATAAAAGAATCCATACTATCTAAGCATGTATTCCTGTCTCAGTGTTATATTTCCTCTGTTCATCATCCAGTTTATGCTGATTCTGTTTCTTTTCCTTATGTATATTCTTTCATCTTTTTCTTCTCTTATTTTTACACTCTTTCACCTTGTACATCTCCCACACTGCCAGTAGACATGTAAAGTTGCCAAAGATCTTATTAGATTAAATGTATCTTTGTAGCGAGGACTTTCCAGCAAGAAAAGGATAACTGATTTTAAGCTCAACTCTGCTCCCCTACCTCCAACTAAATCAGACTTTAGAAACTTTCCAAGTATGTCTTAATATATGATACCTGACTTCATCTCTCACATTTTTCCTTACAAGGAAACTGAGCTGGGTCAGAACATGCCTGCCCTGAGCCCTTTATACCTTTAACAAGGCCTGTAAAGGTTTGATCATCTTCCTTGACTAGTTTTCCCTTAAAAACAGTTGCTTCAGCCAATTTTTGCTTTTAATTTTCCATCAATTCAATCAAATGAGTCAGAATGAAACTCAAAGAGCTGGAACCAAAGCTAAAAATAATTTATCATAATTCTACTGTTCTAGTCAGAGTTACCATGTAGCCCCCACTACCGTATGAGCCTGGTTTGTTATGACAAAAGGAGGCGGTATTAAATGTCATTTAAAGTTATGGGAGGCACATTTTTAAGTCATGAAGTATTATTTTACACTTCTGGGGGAGGAGGGCAGGGAAGAATGCAAATCACTGTGATTCAGCTCAGGAGCCAAAGGTAAAATGCAAATTTTATTCAAGCTTAGTTCTGTGATATTAATTGCTCCACTTTCTCTTTTTTCTCCAAAGCCTAAATAGTTTTAGACATTTTAAAAAAGAAAAACACTGTGGATCACCCACAAGACAATATAAAACAGTCTTGTTTTCTGTAAGCACTTTTGTTACTAAAACCACTTATGCCCAGATATTTTCTGCCCTGTGTAGTTCCTGACGATTCAGCAAGAATCAGAAGAAATAAGTATTCAAAGACATGTTTTAAGAGAAGAATTGGGGGGTAATTTTTGCTAGCTGTTTTGTTTGTTTCCTGTCTTCCATCTTCATGCAGCTAAAGTTATGATACTACACGTAAATTGAAGAATAACTCTTATTTCCAACCTTGTTGCTAGGAAGAAATTAACATCCCTGTTTGTCTTTGTTTTTATTGTCTTCATCGAATAAGAAACGTGAAGATTATTGTGAAAGGGACAAGAATTGGGAATTTGCTTTTAAACAGAGTGAAAATAACCATTTTTCTTTTTTTACAGTAGTGATGAGAAAGAGACCTGTCAGATTCAACAGGAATAGCCCCAAGCTGTCTATTTAAACAAAGTGTCCATTTTGCTGCCCCATTCCCTTGTCCTCCAAGATCCATGCAGACTTCACTGGAAAGGATTCACTTCATCTATCTGTGAAGGGGAAGGGAACCTTCTGTCATCCTGTAAAGAAATGAAGTAATCATTATGATATGTTTTTTCTCCACTCCCTTGAACAATGAAAACCACACTGAAAATAGTGATATGAAGTGAATCCACCAATAATTTTTACAGTCTGTCTCTACTAACAGGACAGGCAGATTTTCCTGCTTCTTGGTGAGTTTTACAAATAAATATAAATCAAAGAATGATCTGGGCAAATCATAATCCCATGAAGTAGAACTAATAATTCCCATTAATTTAGCAGTATACACCACGAAGTATCCCAGTACACTTCTGGGCTGACCATAAGGTGATCCCATCTAAGAATTTGGCCTTTTAATTTTGCAGCCTGTTTGAGGCAGTAAATTCTCTTTTCTTTATTTTCTAAATTTTCATTTATTTTTTTAAATATATGCATCAGTAAAATCTTGCTTCTGTGAACTAACATATATATCTGCCTAAGGCTGGGCGTCTTCAGCTTCCCCCAGCATCTGGAACAAAGATGGAAGGCAATGTTTGACAAATACAGGAAAAGGTCTGGGATTTTTACAGGCAAGGTAACCATAGCAGTTTCCAGACACCTGAAAAAAACTTTCTCTTCAGTATTCATGCTGATGCCTGACTTCCCTCAATGAAGCATTTGGATGAGAGAAGAAAGGCTTATCTTCAAATTAAGGTCAGTGTCTGACCCAACCAGCTTCCCTGGTGTATGTGTAATCTTCAACAGAACACTGGTATATTTGTTGCTTATTCTAAGCAGTCCATTTGAGAGTTTAAAGTTGTTTATTGAAATGCAAAAGAGCTTAAGTTTTGTTCCCTCTGCCTATCTGTTGTGTAATGACCATTCCTACATTTCCAACTCAAACTCATGAACAGAATTATATTTCATGTTCTCTCTTTTCGCTCCCTCTTACTGATGATTTGGTCAATTAACACTTCCAAGTATTACATCTCTTAGAGAGTCATGAAAGTGTGAAATTGCCTTATAGTAGTGACAAGGATGAAGAAGTCATTACTATGGCTCTAAATCTGGAGTCAAAATTAAATAATGCATATATTGTGAGCTAAAATCCAAAAAAAAAAAAAAAAAGCCAAAGGAATGAGAAAATACTTTAGTTATTTTCTCCAAATTATTTAATAGCTACTGATACACTGATTTAGGTCAGAATTATGATCTGAAATTTGAGTTGTACTTCACCTCATCTCATAGTTCTAAGAGACAGTTAATTAAATTGAATTTTTCCCACTACCATTTTATTCAGTCCTACCTTTTCTGCATCATTTTGGTTGGGAGGGGCTGAGAGGGAAGATAGGTATGCAGACCTGAAATAACTGGAATAATCTGAGTACTGCTTATGCCCTCCTTGTTAAAACTGTTGCTGCATAGAAAGACTGGACTATTAAAATGCCTGCTATAGGTATATATTGATGTATTCCAATAGCGAAGCTGCTTTAGGAAATAGCAGAAAGACAATACAATCTCATTGCTAAAAAGTTTGTCCTCATCTTCCTTATTAGCCCCCTTTAAGTATTGAAAGGTCTCAATAAGGTCTTCTCAGAGCCTTCTCTTCTCCAGGCTGAACAACCCCAACTCTCTCAGCCTGTGCTCACAGGAGAGGTGTTCCATGTCTTCCCTGTGCTGAGGGTCTCAGAGCTGGATGCAGTACTCCAGGTGGGGTCTTATCAGAGTGCAGGAGAGAGGCAGGATCTCTTCCCACAACCGCTGGCCATGCATTTTTTAATGCAGCCCAGGAGACAGTTGGCTTTCTGGGTTGCGAATGCACATTGCCAGCTCATGTTCATCCACCAGTACCCCCAAGTCCTTCTCGGCAGGGCTGCTCTTAATCCCTTCATCCACCAGCCTGTATTGATACCAGGGGCTGCCCTGACCCAGGTACAGGACCTTGCATTTGGCCTTGAGGTTCACATGGGCCCACTTCTCAAGCTTGTCCAGGTCCCTCTGGATGGCATCCCATCCCTCAGGCATGTCAGCCACACCACTCAGCTTGGAGTAGTCTGAAAACTTGCTGAAGGTGCACTCGATCCCACTGTCTATGTCATTGATGAAGATATTAGATAGTACTTGTCCCGACAGACCCTTGAGGGACACAACTCATCACTGATCTCCATGTGGACATTGAGCCATTGACCACTACTCTCTGGATGTGACCATTCAGCCACTTCCTTATCCACCAAGTGGTCCATCCATCAAATCCATATCTCTTCAATGTAGAGAAAAGGATGTTGTGGGGGACTTGTCAAAGGCCTTGCAGAAGTCCAGATAGATGACAACAGTAGCTCAGCTGCCAGCAAGAAGACCAGCCTCAAGAAATCATCTGAAACCTTAAGACCTTCCTAAACTTCCAGATGTGGCACGCTTCAGTAAGGCAAGGATATGTATAGTTCACTTGTACATGTATATAAGTTGAGAGGGGTACCTAATGCTTCACTGTATTCCTAATGCCAAAGTCTGAAGAAAATTTCAGGTCTCTGCTTTTAACGCTGATGATAAGCCAAAGAAAATGTTTACTGGACTGATCTGGAAAGATGTGTTGGAGTTTCTGGAAGGGTACATAGATTATCATTCAAGACATAAGGAGGGAAAAATCATGGGATTCCACTACACAAGGATGAAGATGACTAGAAAGCAATCAGACGTGCACCAAAGCCTTTAACAGTATCAGTAACAGAGAACTGAGTACATCAGTGACATCGGGCTGTACACAGGCAGTCAAAGTATCTCTGAGCACAAGTCACAGAGCCACGTGGGATTAGTTTAGGGTTAGAAGATAAATGGATGATAGCAAACTCCACATCTTTGTTTTCTTTAATTATCTTACAAATGGAAGGAATCTCTCTAGAAGAAGGAATCAGAGCAAAAGTTCTTACCAGTTTGTGCGCTTGAGGGAATTGGTATACCTTTTGTCAGTGCAAAAGCTGACTAGTTGCCTGTAGCAGCTCTTCCTCCCATCTGTGACTTTACTTATTGCTTAAAAACCTTTCTGCAGTAATTCAAGTTCCCTCCTCTCTGAGTTATGACACATCACTATATACAGGACTATGCTAACACTTTAGAAGAAAATGTCATGTGTTGCATAATATTCCTACCTGTGAATTTTAGTGGAAGTTTTCATAGGATCAACATTATAGTGACTTTCCAAAATATTTGCTATCTTTCAGCTTGGTTAGCAAGTATGGAACCTCATTCTCCATGCTGAACACTATGTCAGCTGTGGAATTTCAATTAACAGCCTTTAGACAGAACAGCTAAAGGGAAAGATATATTTTACTCCAGGGGACCTTGGTACAGTCAGATCAGGAGTGTCAGGATTTCAAATTTTTCATGTCTTGCTTGGTTGCATAAGGCAAATGATGGATGTGAAGAAGACACAGATTCTATGTCAAACTTTTGGTAGTTTGTAAGTAGGCTGGATGCAACATCAATGTAATTTATCTATTTTTTATCTATTGTGCATGCAGTTGGAGCAATGGATATTAATAATGAATTACTGTGAAATTCAGGTAAAACTTTAGAAGAGATCATTTCATTAAAATTGCAGTCACTCATGGAAATTTGACAGGGAAAACACAAGAAAAATCTAAACTAGACAATATCCAACAGAAAAACTTGACTTTCACTTGAGGTTTTTGATGTTACCTCCTTAATCACCTGGACAAAAAAATATTTGAGACTAAAGGCAAAAATCAGGAGAAAGAGGTAAATAAATAACCCAGTACATGAAATGCATTTCCCAGCTTTGATGGGAAACTATGCTATCCATATTTGCAAAGTGTTTTCTCAAGAACCTGGGTGCGAGTAATTTTGTCTGAAATAATCCAGAAAAATAATTTTAGATCAGCTGATTCTGGTACCTCAGTGCTGTCCAGTAGAAAGCCTCAGATTTAGTGCTGCCTCAGTGTTTTACCTTCAACTGCTCTCCTAACTTTCTGTTTAAAAACTGGTACAAGTTACTGCAAATAAGAAGAGTGAACCCTACTGGTGAAGGCAACTTCATCTTCTCTTCCATAACTGGTAACAAAGATAATACCTATACGAAAGGCTAAGACGTTTGGTTTGGCAGCTATATAGAAAGACATTGAATCGATACCATATTTTTACATGTCTTGGGTTCTGGTTTTATGCTGTTCCAGTCAGTAATTTCTTATTTGCACATTGCAGTCTGATTTCAAGAAACTGTAAAAAGCTTTCCCCATAATTCTTCTTGACTAAGTGGTTAATTAATATTCATATTTTTCTCTATATTATATATGCTCTAGCCTCATTCTCAGGAAGGAGTATCTTGAATTACAGCATTTTCATCACTGGTAAATTTAGCTAGTAGACCTTGCTACAGAGAAAAAGAGCATGAGTTACTCATTTATATTCTTTCAATTGTTTTAATTTGGCAAGATAATAGAATGAGATAAAAAACAATCTTTGACCAACAACAAAATAAAACTGTGTAAAATGCAATGACAGGGAGACTAAACTCCATTCAACAGGCATGTAACAAAGAATGTTCCTCTTGTTCTACTGAGATATAAATTACAAGTTTCATCACACTGCTAAACTCTCAAAGATGTGTAGTCAGAATAGCCTGGTTAAACTAATACTTTAGAATCTCTTTACTGAGAGCTATAGTGTTAGCTCAGAATAAATATCGATAGGACAAACACTAAGACTAAAGCTGCTTCTGCTTTGTGGATAATCAGGCTGAAGCAATCCTAGTAGGAGCCCCCATGACTTTGAATTTTCATGTTTTCTGGCTTCATCATCACACAGAAACGAATATTTGCACAAAATCCGTAATTAAAAACCGTGTTATCTGTTCCTTCAGAGGAGAAAGTAAATATTCAGCGTTAAAGGAATATTAGAAATACCAGTATGTTTCATCTCAGAAAACAATATTTGACCAAAATATTTTATGTATGGTTTTCTCTCTCTGTGTGTATGTCATGCATACAAAATACATATACAAAATAAAAAATTATTTTGGCAGTTGGATTATTGTGAATTAATGCAACAAAATCAATACCATGTTTTTCTTCGTTTTCCTTTAATAATTTACTGAACATGTTTGTTAGAAGGAATACTCATAGAATGTGTGAATTTAAAACTGACATTTTGTACGAATTCCTAACTAGTAAAAATGTGTGTGCATTGCAGAAATATGATTGAAATGTCATCTGACCAGGAGATCATAGATATTGTAGCATATGCCTACACCCACTTGAGACTAACCAATACAGTACAAAATGAACAGGTAATGGTGATACAAGGCAATGGGAAAACACCCAGCCATAAGCATAGTTTATTTTTCTGAGCAGTGCAAGGACTGGAGACACATTGAGATCTGAATGTATTTCTATGACTTTTCCACTGCTGTAAATGTGGGAGCAGCTGAGAGCGTATGCAAATCAGGATGGGGGCAGGCCTGTGCATGCTGTTGTGCTGGTCCATCCATCCCAGCCAGGGTATGTCAGCAGTGGCCGCCTTTCCCATAGCGCACTCTGACACTTCCCCTCCTGTCTGTCACCATCCCGAGAAACAGCTCCCCCTGCTCCATAGTGTGTGACCTCTCTGTTTTTTTGTCCTTCTTATCCTTTTTCTACAGCCCTCAATGCAAACCAGGAACAGTGATCAGAACATCTTTAGTTATATCTGTGCTGGTAACCCAAATGAGGCCAGGGCACATGCAGGCCCAAGGGTTGGCCCGTGGTCATCCGTATAGATATACAGAGTGATCATTTGCACTTTTTTTTAGCTGGGCCACCTAATGGTCCCCAAACCAACACCCAGGTGCTGTTGGAGCACTAGTATAGGTCAAGGACCATTCCCTGCTGGCAGCTGTATGCAGTCACCTGTTCAGGGGGTGGAGGAAGAGTGGGATGCATACAACTTGTGACATGCTGCTTGTGTCTTATGGCCTAGCCTATTTATTAAGTAGAATCACTTTATCAAGCACCAAGTTTAGCCTTGCTCAGTATGTGATACCTATAGCTTTTAAGTAGTAAGATCAGAGAGTGCTGTAAGTTAGGGAGGCCAGAGGACTAGAAATACCCTCTCCTGATGGTCATAGGGCCTTTACAGAACCACTTCCTATATGAAAAAAGTAGGGGTTTTTACCAGTCCTTCAGAAAATACATGGTTTTTTTCTGGTGTGAACCGTGCCTTGGGACTTAATTTCTGCTTTGGGAAATAGACAAAAGGATATTATTATTCACTAAACTTCATACTTCAATATACATCATAAAGTGAGTTAATTTTCCTATGTCTACAGACTTTTTTTTATTGCACACCTTTGAATATTTTTTTTATAAGGAGCTATCCATGCTCAAACACAAATACAAACAGGGAACCAATTTCCCCAACGTTATAATAGAGGATGACTCAGCTGTAAGCAATTAACACTCACCTTCTTCAAGATTCTTAGTTTAAGAGACAACATATCTGATGCAAGGTGACCTAGGCTTGCCACCAAACAGTTCTAAAAATAATTTTTAAAAAAAGTTGGCATGTTATAGCAGCAATTTATGAAATCTATGGGTCTGTAAGATCGACATATATCTCGAGTGAATTTCTGTAGACTCTCAAAGTATTCTAGAAAGACTCTCTTGCTTCATGTCTTTAGATGAGAAACCCCAGCAGACTATATAAATTATTGTTTTTCCCTGTTACCCCTCTAAAATACACCCCTTGCAATGAGTTATTCTAACTTTAATTATCTACTTCCTGGTGAATTTATGAATAGTTAAGCAGACAGTTACTGGTTCAGTGAAACAGCTTTGTATTTATGAAATGTGAGATATCATCATAAAGCAACTATTTAAACATGGTTAAAACACCAACGTTTTTTAAGACCTCGGGCATATGTTTAATCAAGTGTTGTGCATTTACACTGCAGGTATTAAATGTGGGCTTTACCACACCTGGTTTAAGATAGCCAAAGTGAGGAAGACTACATCAGCAGCAGTCATCTTTGGCTTTTTGAAGAGAGCAGTAAGCATGTTTCTTAGAGATCAGTTTGTGGGATCTTTGCTAAAGGTCTTTATTTGCTCACATGAATCCCATCAGAAAAGAGAGGGCATGTTTTCAGCAATGTTCTGACCTGCTTTCAGGCTTTGCAACATTAATTGAAACGAAACCAAATCCCTATTAACCTTTTGCTCCGCGTGGTACTTTTCCATAGAAACTCTGAAGTTTTGCTTGTTTATTTCATTGCTGTTGCAATTTGTTTTATTGTGAATGTTGGACAGAGTACATTTTCTAGCAAAATAAATCAGGGGAAAAATGAATGCTAGCGAACAACTCCTCCAATTGCATTAAATGAGAGACAAATTTTCTTTGCTGACTTAATTAAACCAAATAACACCTGCAAGATGTACCCACCCTTCAAAATGAAGTGACGTGTATGCTGTACTGGGATTCATTCCAGGACTAGCATCAAACCTTAAGGAATTTCAATCAAAATGAGAAAAGTTAAAGCGCTGCTTTAAAACAGGGTTGCATGCAGATCTTCTGTAATTCTTTCCTCATAGATATGGGAAAGAGCCCTTTCTCTTTCAAAATGGACTTTTTAAAGATATTTCTAAAGCTGAATCAAAACAAACCCAGTCATGCTGTCTACTGAAGCTGTTCTGTTTACAGGAAAAGAGATGAACTGTCTAGAAGAAAAATTTTTAAAAGTTCAGAAAGATCCATTTCCTTTTCCCTTTCTTAAGCTCTCTACAAGGTGAGGGGACTTCATTTTCCTCCTCTGTATGTGCTATGCTTAGACTGTGCAAAACATAAACAAATGAACAAATTTATATCCCTCGAAAAGATTTGGTTTTCAAAATTCCTGCTTCCAGTCTTAAGCAGTTTCTCTAAGCACACTTCCCTGGAGTCAAAAATATGTTTTTAATGGCAATTTTATGATGTTATTGCTGCAGGCATAACAAAATAAGAAAACTAACTTATTAGCTAGAGTTTGGGGAGGAATTTTATGGTTAATTTTTATTACAATTCTGATTTCTGAATAGCTGTCCAAAACATGTTTTAAACATTATCAGTATATGATACTCTCAGCTATAAACACACCAGAAAATAACATTCTATTTGTTTACAAACTATGATAATAAGAAACCTTTTTCATCGTTGTTCCCTATGGCAGCTGATTTTCCACTGTTGGACAATCATTAGACTATATATATATATATGTTTTAGAATATTATGTATATATTATTTCTTTACTCATTCGAAAGTAGTAGTGTTCCAGGTAGGAACCCCCAGCCGGGTTCCGTTTTCAAAGAACTGATATTTATACCAAGGGGTTTGACATCATACAATACACAAAGTATTCTCTAACAGGTGTACCCCCACTTTTCTTTGCATAATTTCATTCAATGCAATTGGGTAGAACTTGCAAAGCAACAGAATTGTGAAAGAACTATAGAGTATATATAAATATTGGTGTGGGTTATTACAGAGAAATGTACATTTTACCAAAAAAAGAAAACAAAAAAAAAAACAAAAAAAAAAAAAAACAAAACAAAAAACCAAAACCCAAACCAAACTTGCAATGCTTTTAGGTATTTTGCAAGATGGCCAAAATACAGTATAATGTGTGCAATTAGGGATACTATCCTAAACGTTTCTGTGAGAACGCAAGCCTGTTCAATGAACGAGCTTTCATTTTAGAAGGAAAGACACTGTACTAAGAACAGCTTATTGCCTTTTCCTAAAATACTAAGTCCATAAATGACTTAATGGACCTATGCTTGCTTTTTAAAAAGTAACAGCGGATGTCATGAGTCTCGCTTCTAGAAAAAACAAAATCCCAACTTCCACCGTCTAGTGTCAGTGACCTCACTCCCACAATGCATGCAGCTGGAGATACAATCTCAAATGCAATTTTGAAATTAGTGGCAAATGAACTGAAGTATAAAGGTAGTATCAAGCTAAAACTGGTGAAAGAAACCCTTCTTTAAACTATCTTGATAAGAGAATCAGTAATTAGCTGGAATCATTCTAATTTTCATTGTGAGTTGAATCATGAAAGGAAACTTCTGTGAAATACAGGTACTTGTAAAGTAAGTTACATAAAATGAGTAGTCATACAGCTCTGACAGTATTCTGAAAGGATCTTTGCAAGACCTTGAAAAGCCACTTGGTTAATTTACTTCGCTGGTAAGAACCAGTATTGCTGCAAAGCAATCTTACAGTCTTAAATGTAAAGATCTGTGAAGAAACTTCCCTAAAAGAAGCAGCTTCCTGAGTCTGATAGAGCTGAAAAGAACTGAGAAGCAAAGTGAAAAAAGGTTTCTTGTGCAACAGTTTTATGTGTTAATACCCTGATTGTAAGAAGCTTCTGAGGGTACCCTTTCTGATGGAAGATTTTAGTTTCTTTAGCAGTATTGCTGCAGAACATCCTACACGCTACATTTTGTAATATGCTAGATTTCACTAATATGAACCATTTTATGAAATACTCAAAACATTTAGGGATTTCATGCAATGACTGAGTGGAGAAGTCCAATTGGGTAACAAAGTGCTCGTTATTCCAGTCATTTCACTAAATGCCTACAAATTTGAGCCATTCCACAAAGTGACCGTCTGAAAAAGTCATTTTGCTGTGACAGAAAATATTAATCATTTAGTGACTGTGTTCACTATGTAACTGCAACATAAACTAAATGTGACACTATGACTGCACTTAAATAGAAGTATATTAGTAGCAATTTCAGAGAGGTAAGAGTATCGTCCTTTGTATATGAATATTTATTTGTCTTTATGCATACATACTTACGTGTATATATAAATAAAAGCCACCCTAAAGTTGTAAAAAAATGAATGAGACACATACACAGAACATGTTAATATCATGCAGTAGGTAAGATTTCTGGATATGCAAAACTCTTTGCCCATAACTGGATAGTTGTCTTTTAGGGTTAGGTAAGGTAGTAATTTTTGCCATCTCCATTCCATACTTAAATGTGTGTTTTCTCTATGTCTGGAACAAGATGAGGACATCAAGACACACGCTGCATCTAGCACAATGGGATTGCACCCTCACCTTCCACTTTATTGCACTACTTGTGTTTCACCATTCTGAATGTCGAACTATAAGGATCAAAATCCTAAGTAACTCCATAAAATAACTCTTAGATACCTTTCTTAGATATGTTTTGATGCTCCTTTCAAAATAACCATAGGAGATTCCAAACTCAGCCACCAACAAAACAAGCTTTAATATAAAACAGAACACCCCGTGCATATGAAATCACAATGTTGAAATTGTATGTCAAATATTAAATTTTCCAACTTGGGAGAAAGGGATGATATGCATTATAAGAAGGTTCTAATTATTTGAACAAGTGCTATTAAACCTTCTGGAACTATGACACATTATAATCCTGTGCCAGCAAAGCACTTAGGTGTGGTCTTTTATTTAAGCACAAAAGTACACCGAAGTATATATCTGCCTGCCTACAAATGTTTAAATTAAGAGAATAGTGTTAGTGCGAATTTGGAAATGTTTAGTTTAATGCTGCCCATATAATAACGAACTGGATCGTTTCAGCATATAAAGGTAAAAAAGTGCAAAATGTAATGGCACATGGCAACAATATCTGTACTACCATAGAGCCAATGACTTGAATGGAATAGCTCTTATCGTCAAAATTGAATGCATTCTCAAGCTGTTTTATGAACCCATTGCCTCACTATGCTGTCTGAACTACATACGGTGAAAATAAGTAAAACAATAGACCTCAAACCCCTGATTCAGCCTTGATCAAATCATACGACCAGTGCTACCAGAGCTAACATAGAAGCAGTTCGCAGTCTATATTTGGAACTATACTCTGAATTGAATTTTACCATTATGCAGCCTAGTAAATGAATGTAGGGACACAAGGTTTTTAAATGTTCATAAACTCATAGAAGATATGCTGTGGGCAGGTTTTTTTTTTTTTCATAATTACATTAAAACTTAGTTATTTCCTTATTGTTCATATACTGTCTACTCTGCAAATAAAAGAGGCGAGATTTCTGAACCAGTGCCATTGTGAGGTCATGCAATTACCATTGCATTGTAATGCATGTGCTTGAAAGTGAGAAGGTAGGGTTATGAGAAAAGGGATTTTTCAAAGCAAAGGAAATGTGATAGGGATGCAGTGTGAGAATTTTCAGTGAAGCATTTGATGGTGTGTCTTGTAGAAAGCTCTTGAAAAATCTGCAAATGATGGAAGTTCCTAAAGGAGATGTATCTTGGTTAAGGGACTGACAAAAATGAGGAATCCAACAGAAGTGAGAGACAAAATATCCTACCCAAAATGGATACATAATGTTTTTTCAGGAACACTAATGTAACCATTCTTGCTTAGTGTTTTACTCACAGACTTGAAGTAAAACATAGGAGTATGCCTAGGACATTTCCTGGTGAAACTGGAAGTTAATGTCAATACAAGGAAAGATGAGGATACCACACTGACAGACTTTGTTGATTTTTGGACTTAAACAAGAGAAAGAAGGATGAAACTCAATGGGAAAACGCAAGATTGTGCATTTAAACATTTCAAAACTTTTGCAATAATCTGGGGAGGCTGGAAGAGTATAGAGAGCTCAGTGCATCATTGAGCTTCCACAGGAAAGAAAATTAATGAATGATGACTGTGATCCTAGGTCATAAGCAGAAAGGTTTTTTCCACTAAGAAGCATAAAGAGGGAAGAAATAATGAAACTAGAAGGAAGAAAAATGAAAACTGGTAACTAATGGAGGTATTGGACGAGGTAACTATGAAACCATAGCTAAAATCTGGTATACTACTCTCCTGTGCTCAGGAAAAATATACTGAAACTAACAGATGAAGATAAAAGAATTGTTAGAATGGCCAAGTGAATGGCAGCCCCAGAGTTAGGAAGTTCAGCTTTTTCAGTCCATATTAGTGTTTCCAAGGGGACATGACTTTTTCACAAATAGATCAAGAAGGGAAACATCATTCCAGGAAAACATATTTAAACAAAAAAAAATAATTTTCAGGTGTGTAAAGACGGACTATACACTTAGCCTGGAAATCACAAGTTTTTCTACCTCTGGAGCAGTGATGTTCCACAGCACAGAGCTGCTAACTGGAAAGTGTGCACCCTGGTGTGAGAGTTTCTTAGTATTCCACATCTGCTCACGTAAGCATCCCTCTTTTCCACCTCTGTGTGACAACTTTGTATGAGAAAAACCTCAGGAGCCAGCAAATCTAAATAGTTTTTGTAAGTTCCTGGAAGTGACCGTGTGGCAAGGTATTTCTATTCAATATGATTGTTTTGTGTAACTTAGAAGATCAAACTCAGCATTGCATTTTTTTTGTTATATTTCCATACAAGTTTGATACTTTTCCAGTCCAGAAAGTTAGCATTCTTGAGATGTATTTTATACATAGATACCAAGAAAAAAAAAATTATATAATATACTTAGGTATAGTTTATGTTGTTAGCCAGCTCTACACTACTGCAGATATTTCGTTATCCTGGTTACACCATCAAGTAATATTAAATAAAACTTTCTCTCCATTTCCAACTTAGAGAATGGATTATAGGATCAAATACAATTAAATCAGAGACAGAAAGGAGTAAAATTAATAGCTCAGGTTGGGCTTATTTCACAAAGCTCAGTTCGGAAGTTTATTTTGTTTTCTGTTGAGTAGGTTGAATCAGTACAGTGCAACTAATAAGAAATTAATTGATTTTTAAGTCCTGTAAGCATTCTGGATCTCATGCATAGGCATTATTCTTAATTATAAAAGGTTACACTTGAATTACTTCAATATATGTGACTATAACACAGAGTTGGCTTAAAAAGTAGGTCAACTTTTCATCACAAGTACAAAGCAATATAGTTCATCTTTCAGTACAGTGTGAAAAACAGAATAATTGTGATGCAAAAATTCTGCAATCGCACACCTGACAACTGAGTGAGACTCTGCATCTTGTTACTATGAACCCATTTTAGGACTGTAAATATCTTCATGTAAGCACAGCTTTTTTCACCCATGTGTGATTACCTTATCTCCAAACCAAATGTTTTCCATACAACCATAGTATGCATTCTTAATAGATATATATATGCACAAAATAGTTCTTTTATACAAAACTCTTTCATCATCAAATAAAGCAAAGGTATCTATGCCTGTAATGTTTTTCTCATAGACTCAGCCTGAAGAAACTGTATTTTAACTTGTCTAAAAGATTAAATATGTTCTTACATAAAACCTGCTTGCATCTAGTTGAGCCAATTTTGTCAAAGGTATTATAGGTAGAATTACTCAGTCCATGATAGACTTAGTAACTGGTTTGACAGGCTTTGTGCTTGCTTTGATCTCTAATTTTTTTGACCACTGTGTGGTTGATCTTGGTGGCTAGAACATGAATTCAAATTTGTTTTTAAAAGAGAAAATTTTCTAATAAGATTTAATCAAAATATAAATAAGATTACAGGAATGGTGTTTTTTTAAAGATTTCCTCGGAAAAAAACCCTTCACCTTTTTCTTTATCTTAATGCTACTTCTTCATTGTGAGTTTTAAAACACCACCTGGGAAACCCACATGCACTGAATTCCCCCTTTCATCAGCTGTGATCTCATTCTCTCCACTTTCTGCAGAAGATGGAGCTCAGAGTGAATGCTGCTTTTAGAGTCTTTATCCACAGTTATTTAGACATTTTTCAGCTGTTTTAACTCTAAATGAGTGGAAATCTCTACCCCATTCTCCAGGCAGTTATAAGATTTAATAGATTTTAAAATTTTCTTTTTTGTTTTAAATCCATTCCTTTTGCACTGCAGTGATAATGCTGGCTCTCTTAGAAACACTAAGTAAAATTTAGCAAAGTGTCTAAGAATGATGTGTGACTATACAAAGAAGAATTTTTGGGTCTGATTATGCATTCTATTAGAGTGAGTTTAGGATGACAAAACTTCAGCAAATCCAGATAGACTACAAATAAAGTCTAAGAATTTTTAATAAATTCAAAGGTGGGTTTTTTTCCGCATTATACAGAACACTCTGCTGTTTATTTTATGGTATCCTGGAAGAAAAGTTGACACCTGTCAGTCATTCTAAACTTGTATTTACCTGAAACCTTTGATAATCTCGTGTCCAGTATCAAGCAGCTGTCAGGCTTTCAGTCTTTTTAAGTGTTTGCATCACTTATTCAGGCAATATCTGCAAAGTGACAAAGAATGCACAGCTCAGTGGATGAACACCTTTCATGCTGAAAGGGACATACTGAGCCTCCAAAGTGGGTTGAGAAAGGTGGGGGTTTGGAGTTGGGGAGACAGTCTTACCCCTCATTAAATGAAGGAGCTGTTCATTAGTAAATCAAGTAGAGGAAATAGTACCTAAACTGACAAAGGAAGTGACATGATATTTCAGTCTGAGAAACCTCAGAAACTCATCAGCCATATATTACTACTAAGAAACTCAATTTATCAATTTATCAATTTTTTGTCAATTCTATAACAGCAAATTCCTGCAATCTTCACTGTATTTCCCCTTTTAGGGACATATACCGAAAATCATACACACAGAACAACATGAATGAATTGGACTCTCTGTTGACCAAAATTTCATCCTTTTCCATTCCTTACAGATGGTTCTCCCCAAACCTCACACTGAAATCAGTAAATGCCAACAAGCAATAGCATTTTGCAAATTTTAATTGCAGATGCAATAGAAAAGTAATCAAAAGGTAGAAAGCTCAGAAAGTAAATGAAGCTGTAAACAATGAAAGGAAACATAGGGCCCCATCAGCAAAGCAGTTAAGTCAATACTGTAATGTCATTTAAGCCACAATAGCTTGTGGCACAATATCCACAGTTTTCTTGATTTTAACTTCTGATTTCCCTTTGAAATATAACCATTCAACTGTACCTAAAAAAAAAAAAAGAGAGAGAGAGAAAATAATCTGGTTTTTCTCATGGTGGTAGCCAAGTCATCTAGTAGTGTAATGGAGTTTCTGAATTGAGGCCATACAGGAGGAAACAGGAGGGGTGGAAAACGGAAAAGGTAAAGAATCAGAATAAGAAAATAATAGCAAATGAAAAGGTGAGGGCATTTGTGATGTGCAATGTGGTCGTTTTACCAATACCAGCTTCAGCCTCACGAATGGAGACTAGTAGAGTTATATATATATATACATATATATATATATAAAAGCCAAAACTGGGCACCCAAAGGATGTAGACGAGTTGTTTATTGTGAACTGATGCCCCTACCACTGAGCCAGTGTGAACCAGGAACGGGATAAAGCCAGTTCCTGGGCTTCACAAAGGTTGTCCACTATGGCTTTGACCTATCAGCAGCCTGAGCAGCCGGGGAAAACAGGCTGAAGAGAAATCAGAGAAGAAAGATGGCTGAGAGGCACTTGATATCCACCTGTACCCAGCTTATAAGAGGAGTCTTTTGAGAAGTGTCTGCCTTTCATTTGAACCAGATGTTCTTATTTTTCATCTTTAAACAATGTCTTACCCTTTTTCAGGTCTTCCTAGAAGAGCATTCTGTTTTGTCATCTCTGATGACTAATTCATATTGATGAGTAATAATTTCAGAAAAGAGTCACATGGTTTACAAAGGTTTTCAGTATTGCCTCTGTGAACATCATGAATGTGTAAGTCATTTCCCAACACACAGAATCTGAGACTGGGAAATCAATAATTCAAGGAGGGAAAAAGCTGAAGCGTGTCAAATAAAAAAAAAAAAAAAAAAACAAAACTTTTATTTAGAAATTGTTTTCCCACATTTATTAACCTTGATTGTAATACACAAGAGAAACCAGGTCTGCTCTCTCAAATTCTTAACAAAGAATCTTATTAAAAGAGCTGTAAGAAGTGTGCACCGGGCACAGGGAGGCAGGAGGAGATCAGATCTGATCAGAATCACTGCTTTCCTGCCTGCTTCAGTGCATCTCAAGGCTGCTCAATGAAATAAATATTTTTTAAACCAAATAATACAAATATCTCTGAAATGTGGCAGTTTTTTTTATTCACTGCAAATCTTTTCTGTGCTTTTTTCACCAATGAGAAACACACAAGGCACGTATAAACTCAACAGACAAATGGAGCTAGAATTGCAGAAAAAAAGTAGATTTTAGAACTTTAATGCATCATTTTCTCCCACAGGTACTCCTTCATCAATTTTTCTTCAAGACCTGCAAGTCAGAGGTTTGTCATCACAGCGGTCTCTGTAGATAGCTAGTTTAATTTTATCACCAGAGAAGGAAATGTTAAACTTTCATTTGTTTGAAGACCTGCCTGTGGGTCAGAAGTACTCAACCTCCACCATGCTAGAACTGCCCTAAGTAAATACTGAGCTAACCTGCACCAGTAAACTAAACTAAACTAAACTAAACTAGGCTAAACTAAAACAAAACAAAACAAAACAAATAAATAAAATAAAATAAAATAAAATAAAATAAAATAAAATAAAATAAAATAAAATAAAACCCCCAAGTGCATTGTTTTGTTAATTATCAGTTTGGTGGGTTTTCAAAGGAAATGAGTCTTAAGTTCATGAAAACATTACCAGGTATGATATGCAGATATATTTTGGTTTATGTGAAAAGAGAACCTGGGCAGCATTTAGCCTCCAAACAGCCTTCTCAATTCATGGGTGCCTGTCCTGTAACACACCTGTGACAGTCCTTTCCCGTCTACATCAGCAGCATTGGCAGCATATTTTTTCTGCCTTTGGTCTACCAACATTGTAAAACATAAATTTTTTTTACTATCTTTGTTAGTGGGAGAAATTGTCATTGTATAGGTATAACATTTCCCTCCCCTGCCCCGTGTTCACAACTTTAAGAAAAGAAAACACAGGGAAAAGAGGTGAAGAATTTCAGTACACAAGGAGAATGATCGGACAATATCTGCGAGATGTTCATTCTACATTTTGTCTCTTTAATTCCCATTTATAATTGGGGAATTAAACTTGGGGAGCTGTTACAGAAAGGCACTCACAAAATCTAAATGGCAACAGAAAAAGGAAAGAAAGAGCAATTGTATGGTTTCTCACATTTAAAATAAGGTTGTATAAAAGAGACAGAGAAAAAGAGAGATGCGGTCATTTTTGTGCACCTTGCAATGCTTATATGCACTCCTTCCTTGACAAAAATATACATCCTCCCAGGCTGCTCGCCTTCACGCTACAGACACAGAGGTTGCAGCATGAGAGCGAGGAGACACCTGAGCTAGCACAGAACTGCCTCGCTCAGTCGTCAGTGGCATTTTGGCCACGGAGGCTGAGTCACGCTGCTGAGGCCGGGCGACCTTGGTGGGCTGCCAATCCTGAGGTTCCTCTGCTGGCTGTGAGAGAAAATCATTCCTTTTCTGCACGCTGCTGACGTGAGGTGTGCCATCCATTAAGGTGGCGAAGCATTAAATGTATGATAATGATAATGGAGGTGAAATAGTAAATGTTTTGTGTAAGTATTTATTTGCTTACTTTGTAAATGTAGGTCTTTGCGTATTCAACTTTTGGGAGTCTACAGTGGGCTTTCCTGCTGCAGAGGTGAGGTTTTATGGTATTCTTTACAAACTAATGACCTGAGCTTTCATACACTTTTAAAATCCATTTTCTACACAACTGTGTGTACACCATGCTATAATTTCAGTGGAGGTAATTATTTTCACTCTTCAAAGTCAACATAATGACAAGGTATGATTTGTTATCCATTACTGTGCTTTCTATATAATTCATTGTGGAATTTAACAATATATTTACCCATCTGACTAAATTAATTACGATTCATTAGAAAAATATATAAACAATTGAAATCAGGCACAAAATCACACCTATCTCACTAACGGCTCTCGTTTTAATGCAGTGTTGTACTTGCTGTGATTATTATTTGATGGTTTGGGAATAAACTGGTACTAAACTATTAGTACAAGTTTGAATAATACCTTCCCCCACTATCTTGATTTACATCTTACTTATCTTCCGGACACAGCAATTGCGTTGAACAGTTCCAAAGATCTTAAAACGCCCTACAAAAAGTTAAGAGCCTTCGGAGCACCCTTCTGACTTACTTGGTTTACAAACACATAGATTTTAAGGACACTGATTAGTTGAGTAAGAGTCTTATATATAAGTACTTCAGACTACATTATATAATGTTAACTTATGTCATCCAATGTATTCTTCCAAACTTCTTCTGAATATTATAAATAGTAAAAAGTAGCTTTTTTATTGGAGACAAAGTTCAGTCTAAAGCTGTAAAAGATATATTAGATATACATTTAAAATGAGATATCATATATACCATAAGTGCCTTTTTCAACAGCATAGATCAGAAGGACACATATGAAGCCATCAATTCAGAAAGAAAAGTAGATTAACAATACACAATAAAATTAGATAATAAAAGATTTAGCATCTCTGCTGCATTCTCTGTAGATGTTGAAAGCTGACCGAAAAAGGTCATACAACCTAATTTCTCATTCTTAGTAAGGACTCAGCAGAAATTTGGATGTCTTAAACTTTATACTGTTATTCTGAGCAAGTAATACATTATGCCACTCAATCAAGAACACATAAATGTGCACAGAAAAAAGGTCTAGGGTAATTGTAAAGTTAGTGTGACTAAGACAAAAAAAGGTAAATACATTTCCCTAGTGATAGTTCAAAGCTCCTGACAAGAGAAAGAATGAAAATTGTGATTATCTAATGAAAATGCTTCTTATCCTGCCCAGAAAGATTAAAAAAGATCAAGGAAAAAGGCATAAGAGATCTGAGCAGAAGTATGGGTCAGTGCTAGAGCTTCATTTGATAAGATTGTTCACTGAGGACAGTTCATTTACCTAACATGCTTTTTCCTCACAACCCGTGCCAATTAAACTATAAATGATAGCAAAGATATCACAAATCTCACGTTGTTCACACAGTGAAAATGAACTTGAACTCCGTCTCTTCTCATTGTCTTCACTCTTGGCTTCCAAATTGGAAATGCTGGAGTTCCTTCAGGTGGCAATACAGATAGCCAAGTAGCTCTTTACTACTTTGATGACCCTCTAGTTTAATCTTTTGTGTGGTTTTGCAGGCCAATGCACTTCATTAACACAGCACAAGTAAAGCAGCCCCCTGCCTTTCTGGAGAATAAAGACACAAAGGTTTCTTGAATCTTCTTGTCTGGCAGCACTCAGTGGCTTTGGACTAAGAATAGAAAAAGCATATATAAGTCTGTTTTTCTTCTTTCCTAGAGAAGCTGAATTTGGGAAGAGGAATAAAATCCACATTAGCCTTTTTCATCTTAGATCTTTAAAGTTGTCTAGTCATCCAAATGTACCAATGATCTAAACTAATCTCTTTAGCTATCCATTAATAGCCACCAGGAATGACTTTGTATAGTCAAAAGAAACTGACAGGCAATTTGAGACGTTCCTGTCACTCATCTTGTAGATACCACTTGCCAACTGTATGTGGAGGTAGATTTTGCCAGTATTTTCTGTTGCCACTTCTCCAGGCTGCATCTGGATTGGTTTATTCCTTCCTACCCATGGATCATGATGGTGTGTGCTCACTCTCAGGTCTGTGAATTTGGTTCATTTCCCTGGATGTGCAGTTTTGCTGCCATTCAGCTTTGAGCTGAGTATGCATTAGCATAATACACTGTCTAAATGCAAGGCAATTTAGGGCTATATCCAGCTATCTGTGCAGGACTATTCTAACTTTCATTTAAAGCAATGTAGGTACCTTAATATCTTCAAAGCCAGAGATTTTGGTGCTTCAAGGTCGTTAGATCTTCTCTTAGATGGGATGATAATACATCTTCAGCTCAGACCACTGGGGTGAAGACAGCTACAGCTGGGCTGGGTCAAAACCTAGAAACACACTGTAAGAGTGGAGTGAACTAAACTTCTCCTAAAAAGCTCTGATGATCATCACTGAACCACAATCCTGGCTTCAGGACAGTATTTATTAGCTTGAGGTACCTGTCTGGCAGGATCCCATGGGAGGCAGCTCTGAAGGGCGAAGTGGCACAGAAAAGCTGATGATCAAGGGTAACCTCCTCAAAGCACAAGGATGATCTATTGCAATGTGCAGAAAGTTAAGCAAGAGTTGTCAAAGGCCAATATGGGTGAAAAGGGACTCACGACTGAGCTCAAATGCAAAAGAGAAGTACTTGGGAGCAGGGAGCAAGGACAGGATTCCTAGCCGGCATCCTAAAGCAATCCTAGAAGTTGCTCTGGCTTACAGGGATGGATTTAGGAAAGTCATAGCTCAGCTGGAGCTGAAACTAGCAAGGGATGTGAAGGGCAACAACAGGGGTTTCTTTATATACGTCACCAACGGAATTAAGACTACAGAAAATTTGGGGCTACTGTTTGATGGAGCCAGATACCTAATGACAAAAGACACAGATAAGGCTGTTGCTGAAAACAGCCAGCATGGATTTTCCATCTATGAATGATGCCGTTGTTTTCTACAAATGACTGGCTTTGTGAACAAGAGGACCACTGCAGAAGTCATTTACCTTAAATTTAGTGATGCTTTCAGTACATATTCCCATAGGGTCCTATTGCCAAACTAGTGAAATGCGTCTTTGATAGGTGGACAGTAAGGTGGGTAGAAAATCATGCAGATGGACAAGCACTGGACAATTTCCAGAAATACTCAGGAGGGGAAATCATACTGAGACCAACACCATTTTTTGTTTTTATTAATGATCTGAATGATGAGATTCAATGCATCCCAAGAAAGTTTACGGATGATATCCAGCTGGGGGAGTGTGGCTGATACCAAACCAGCAGAAGGGTTGCTGTTCAGAAGGACTTTGGCAGTCTGGAGAAATATATTGACAGGAAACTTATCAAGCTCAACCATGGGAAAGGCCGAGTCTTGAACCTCGGAGGACTAGCCCAAGAACTGGTAAAGACTGCTGGGTGACTGGCTGGAAAGCAGATTTGCAGAAAAAGACTTGGGCATGCAAGCTGAATGTAAGCCAGCAGTGTGTCTTGCAAGCAAAGAAAGAAAACCACATCCTGGTCTGTACTGTCAAAAATGTAGCTAGTGGATTGAGGGACATTCCCCTCTTCTCAACCCTGGAGAGATACATCAGGAGTGCTGGGTCCAGCACTGGGCTCTCCAGTATAAGAGAGACATGGGCATACTGGAGCGAGTCCAGTGGCATTCCACTGGTCAGGGGTTTGGAGTACATGGCATACAAGGAGAGGAGAGAGAACTGGGTTTGTTCACTCTGGAAAAGAGTAAAGTAAGGGAGAAACAAAAGGGAGAGTGTAAAAAATATAAAGGCAGGCACTTTGAAAGTGCACAGTGAAAGGACAAGAGGCAATGGACACAAATTGCAATGAATGGAAATTTAGTGAGAGAAAAAATAAAAAAGTCTTCATAGTAAGGGTGGTGGAACACTGTAACAGCGACCCAGAGAGCTGATGTAAACTACTCCCTTGGACATAGGCAAAACTCAGGCCCTGTTTTGTGTGGGGAGTTGGACTAGGCTTCCCTCTCAAACTAAATTACTCATCATTCTGTCATCTAGTTTATGTTACCATCGCACCGACAACTTATCATTCTTTAAAATTTACAATAAATAATACATATTATTCTGATATGAGGCAAAATATATTCTGACATAGTATATGATGGAAAAAAATAGACTGAATTATTTATAGCTACGATTTGATGGAGGAAAACAAGGATGAATTCCTTGGGATTTGATGCCAAGACTGGAACCAGAAATTAATTTATTTTATTTATTTTAAAAGGATAACTATACACTTCATATTCTAATTCCTAAAAGTTGAAAATGAACATCGAGTCGTTTTTCATAAAGCAGCTAGTGGGCTGATCTATCCACAAGGGTTTTCATTTTCTATTTTAAGAGGATTTTCATTTTCTATTTTAACAGGATTTTCATTTTCTATTTTAACAGATAACATTCTGGATCTCTTCTTACAGTCATAAAACCCCAGAGAAAAGTTCCCAGTGTAGCACATCTACACTTCCTTCTTCCTCAACGGCAACAACTTGACACTTAGAATATCATCACATGCAACTGAAACTGTCAAACTATTCCTGCTTCTGCTATTTATGAGTAGTTTCGGAGTGTTCACTGCAAAATTTCTCCATAAAATTGCTTCCAGAATTTTAAGCAAACTCACCATGACTATGCAATGACATATAACTTTTTTTTTAGAGGACATTTTAGAAAAATAGGTATGTCAATAATAATAAAATTCAAAAAATGTATTGCAGGTTAATTCTGTGAATTACTTCATGTTTCTTTGCTGAACAATCTCCATGGATATCCTAAACTTAAGTACGGTGCTCAAAAATCTAAGGAACAGTCAATGTGTTTTTGTGATAAAGCAGAACAACATATTTTAAAAACGTTGAGTAACAAATTCATATAACAAGTTAATATCAAAAAAGCGGTAAACCCTGTCAACTTAACAACACATTTCAACAAATATATCTGAATAATGAAAACATATGCTGAGATTTTGCTCCATTCATACACAGTTCATTAACAAACAAATTACATAGAGTAAACAAATTAAGTTTTGCTGACATATTTCCCAGGCATTAATTATCATTGTGAGAACATTTACATTAGCAAGTCAATTTCTTTAAGAAATATCAGGAATATTGTTAGGTACCAGAGAACACTTTGTGTTGAATCAATAATGAAGCCTGTCTCTACAGCCACTGAGGAACCTATAGGTTTGAGGACAAATTTATCTTTGTCCTTAAAACAGAATTGCATCTTAGCTCCTCAGAAAAACCTCATGACTCTGTACTTAAGGCCTTTCACATGTAAAATGAAAAGATTTCTCAAGCATATCTAAAAATCACCTAAATATTTACTCCCCATCCCCTTGCCAGCAAATGATAAAAGAATAATGAGAAAAGAGACCAAATAATTTTGCAAAGAGAAATAAAAATCCAAGAACTTCTGCTTTCATTGACATAATTAAGGATGAACATGAAAAACTGATGTAGTAGAACTACATCATCAGCTGTAACATTTAAGATACCTGATAAAATGTTACACATAATGAATTTTAGGATGAATATGTACTTGAAATAAGGTTACACAACACTATGATGACCTTTCAGGAATAATCAGTCTCGTGAACTGACTTTCTCCAAAGCAAATACCCTTTAGTCATTTTCCAGAAGCCCCAGGGTCAATTTCCCATTAGTTCTGAGTCTGCAGTAAAGATTAGGATAGTACTGTTCACCCCATGGAAACATGCTTACAAATTTGGACTATGCATTTTGTCTCCTTCCAGACAAGGTTCCATAGAGTCATGTCATAAAGGCCACCAAGCTTCTCCAGTCTTTACGAGTCTACAGCTTTGACTCCTCTCACCCAACACTGCTCCCACAATCTCAACACTGTTTCGCTCCAAAGTTTCTGGAAAGAGAGAAAACATAACCGCCTTAGCTATGAAACTCCTATGGTATTCTCTCCCTCTGAAACAGAAACAGACATATAACATCCCTGATGTCATGGGTTTAAAGTGCAAGTGGTTCTCTGTATCCTGTGAAATGACAGATTTTCAGAAAAATATTTCATAGGACATAGGAATATGACAGGTTCCATATAATATTGGGCTTCCATTTATAACTGAAGGACTCTTAGATACAGAGAGTAAAAATTCCTCCAGAGCTATTAACATGATTATTTACTAGTATTCTAAATGAAAATGATGGATATGCATCTTCATCCTCTTCCTGGTATGGACATCTTAATATGTCCCTTAGCAGTAAACATGAATTTTTATTATATTCCTGTACAACAACAGAGGTATATAAAATGTGATGCAAACCAAAGAATACACCGGTACTCAGAGTCATTTAAAATGTAATTTGCATATGACAGCAACTAACTCTAATGCTCCTGTTTCTCATGTACACATCTCACAGGCATGATAGACCTTGTTTTAAAATATTTGTCCTCCTCCATTAACAAAGTTCACCTCTGCCTTTTTTATTCTGAGGCAGAGAAAGCATTCGAGTGGCATGAATTTGTGAGCTTAATCACAGTCCTTGCTAAATCCTCTATATAGAAAGTCAACAGACTGTGTTAATTGGACCAAACCTTTGTACCACACACATTTCTCTGAACTGATTAGCTGTGAACAAAGTGTATTTATAGTTCCCAGTTGTGGTGTACATAACCAGTCACCCAGGATCAGATCTCTCCTCTGTGGGCTAAAGGACTCCACAATGAACTGCTTTGGGCTCCAAAAACAGTCTAATAACGTCTTTCCAGCCATTTTCCTACCCATGAAGTAGGGAGGTGATTGTCCCCCTGTACTCAACACTGGTAAGGCCACACCTTGAGTATTGTGTGCAGTTCTGGGCACCTCAATATGAGAGAGATATTGAGGTGCTGGAGCGAGTGCAGAGGAGGGCAACGAAGCTGGTGAAGGGCCTGGAGAATAAATCTTATGAGGAGCGATTGCAGGAGCTGGGACTGTTTAATTTGAGGAAGAGAAGGCTGAGGGGAGACCTCATCACTCTCTACAACTACTTGAAAGGACACTGTAGGGAGGTTGGTGCTGGTCTCTTCTCTCAGGTAATTAGTGATAGAACAAGAGGGAATGGCTTCAAGCTGCAACAGGGTAGGTTTAGGCTGGACATTAGTAAAAAATTCTTCACAGAAAGAGTGGTCAGACACTGGAATAGGCTGCCCAGGGAGGTGGTGGAGTCACCATCCCTGAATGTGTTTAAGAGTCGTTTAGATGTAGTGTTAGGGGATATGGTGTAGGGGAGAAATTTGTAGAGTGGGGTTGATGGTTGGACTCGATGATCCCAAGGGTCTTTTCCAACCTAAATGATTCTATGATTCTATTTCCATACTATTGAGGTTCCCACCATTGTTAATCTTGTTTCCAACTTTAACCCTTGGGAAATCACATAACAGGTAGAAAAATTGTTCACAGACAATTTCTTAAACATAGCTTTTGATGCTGAGTCTACTCAAAAATTACTACAGCACTACAAAATAATTAATTTCTGGCAACCCTTCAGAGTTTTTACCTCTCTGAAGGATTCTTGTGTTTGTGTCGAGGTCTCAGTGGAAGTTGCCTACTGAACCTACTTCTTCAGGTGTTACTCCCAGCAGCTGGGCTGATTCCCTTCCTGTGACAGTGCATATTTGAAAGCAGCCTCCAATATCTATACCTGAGTAGTCAGCTGAAGTTCCAGTCACTATCAATGGAAAGGAATAAGACTTACAAAGTATTGTTTTCCTCATCCTAAATATAAAATTCTAAAATAGGCTATGTATATTGTGTCCTCTAAATGTGTATTTGCTCCACTATCTACAAAGAGACCCTGGGGAGACTCAGATGCCTATATTGCACTCCTGATATAAAATCCAGAGTCAGTAGCAGCCCCATTCTTTACAACCCCTTGCCACTCCATCTGCAAAGCAGACACTGTGCTTTCCCAGTGAAAGTTAAAACTGCAAAGCTATGTCGCAAACATGAGAGGAATCCATAAGGTGACACTGCACAGTTCTTAAAATAGCATATGCCTCCTGGAAAGACTGAGTTACTGGGAGGGATTTACATGAGGAGAAGCTACAGTTTGTTAGAGAATGCTACACAGTGTGTAGCTAGAAATAGAGTTAGAAGGACTAGGGTGTGAGAGGAAGAAGAGGAAAGAAACACTGCAGCCAGGAGTCAGCTGTTCAAAGAGACGACGGGGCATAAAAATCAGATTTCTTATAAATATTTGAAGCAGAGATTAGAAGAAGAAAAAAAGTTAAAGGTTTCTTATGCAAGACTTGGGAGACAGATACAAATAGCTTTATGACAGGTAGAAAAGTCGGCCTTTGGACAACTCTGATGTGGGCAGTTAGGAGTAGAGCAATGCTGGTAACAGTAAAGCCAAATGCCGGATGCTGTAGTCCATGGGGTAGAAGACCAGAGGAGGAGTTTTCAGGACTGCAATAAGAGGTCAGGCTGTCATAGTGTTGTAACTGAAAAAGCAGAGTTATGTGAAAGTTCCAATTCTCTACATTCACTCAAGCATAAGGGTTGCATTCAGGGGATGATCTGGATTATAGAACCCAACAGGACATTCAAAAGGCTTTCTGTCCCAGGCAGAGAAAGCAGGTCATACCTTGCTCTTGCTAACACTTCTGGATATCACAAAAGTTTTCAGGACCCAGGATACTGCAGCTTGTCTCTCTAAGAGCCCTCAAAGTGCATTTGAAGTTGGGTCTCCCACAAAGCTCGGTACTAGCTCAGCCAGGTAGACAGACACAGAGCCATAGCCTCTCCTCACCCTCTTCTGACCCCAGCGCTCACAAGATCACCAATTACATTCACCCAGTGACACTCCTCTAGGCATCTTAAATTTTCAACAATGCAGTGCAATTAATTGTGAGGACACACAACACCGTAAGGACTGATGGCCTAGGAGAGATAAATGAAAGGCAGGAACGTTTAAGAGATTATTTGTTGACGCCTTAACTAAAACCAGATAGAAGTCAGAGGATTCAGTTGACTAGATGTACTTCAATGATAAAAAGTCTGACTCCCTGTGCAATATATTATTAAGGCCTTTTATTATTCTGTGACAATTTAGAAATTCTTAGTCAAGAAGTGAGATGCGATATCAATAAATAAGGAGAAGAAAAAAAGAGTATGTGGGTACAGCATGTTTTCATGACACCAACAGTTCAGATGAGGAGAACCCTGGGTGAGGTGGGAGTAGGAAGAGATTGCTAATCTGGTTTGAATATTCACACAGACATGGGATAGCAAAGGCTATCTGTGTAGTAATTTTTAATTCTGCTTCAGCATGAAAGGAAATCATATTATGTGGGGAAGTTGAATAACTGCATATGTCAGTTTTGGAAATAAACCACTCAAAATAAGATTGGCCAAGAGACAGAAATGAAAACAAAATCTGTTTTTTTCCAGGAAAGCAGACATGATGTTTCTGGAAAAACTGTATACAAACTAATTTTGCTTCGAGAAGGGACAGCTATATAAGGGTATAGAAATATGTTATCTAAACAGTTGTGCTGGCTGAAGGAAGTATGTACTCCGCCACAGCCCAGATGCGTATTGTTACTCCTTTGACAAAGATAATTCCTGCCCTCATGTCTGACAGCATGGATACATAAATGGCAGCAAGGAACAGGCATATTGCAATAGGCTGTAGCCTGTACGATTCTTGGAAAACCTGGATTTTTAGTCCTATTGTTAGAGGGAGAGATGATGGTATGTGGGGCACCTGCAGCAGAAGCAGAAGCATGATCTATCCAAGACTGCTTTCCCTGCAATCTCCAGCTGGTATTTTAGCTCTCCATAAAGTATCTTATTTCAAATAAGTAGTTTTGCAACAGCTAGCTGTTTAACCTACTCCATTTTGACTTGGGAGTTCAGCTGAATTCAGCATAGACTGTGTCAGAGCGAGGGACATGACCTAGGCCTAAGACAACACATCTGTCCATAGTCTAAATGTCAGATTGTCGTGGTCACTAGCACAGCTAGTGAACTCCTAATTCATATGTGAGCACATACTATAGCTACACAGTCTTGTCTTTTTCCCTACAGTGTTATTCTCCTTTTCAGGACTTTTCAGGAAAGCTTACTTCCTATCTATATTGCTTATAATTTGGACAGTCCTGAGGGAATTTACTACAATGTATTTTTGAAAAATAAAAAAAAAGGGGGGGAGGGGGGGAGTGGTGTGTGATTGTTTTCTGGAGCACAAAAGAAGAAAATAATAAATGTTGATCTGAAGTCCTCAGTGAAAAACATGCAACTAGCCCCTACCCAAGGAACATCACTGGGATGTTTCTGATTAACAACTAGTCTGTGTTGATTAATTAGGGCACATTTGGAATCCCAGTAGCTGTTGTCATTGGCTACCAGAGATGAGGGTAAGGTAGAAGCACAGTGCTGCCATAAGACTCTTAACTGCTCAGCCCTGAACCCATCTAAAATGGAACAGCTCAAGAAGTCTTGCCCATAATTACTAGGGAGACTCAAAAAAACATGAAACCATCAGTAGAGTTGACATTCAGACGAATGTGAATGTCAATACTTGTGAAGGGGACACCTGTGCAACTGCCCTCTCTCGAATTCCATTGCCGGTTGCCATAGTCCTGCTAGCTCTCTTTTCATGCACAAGCCTTCCCAAAACTACCATTGACACTTCCCTGCACACATAGGCTATGCATATACCTTTGCTTCAGACAGGTTTTGACTGACAATTACTCTAGGATGCTTGTGCGCCTCCAAAAAGTTGTGCAAAAGTTTGATACATCCAGCCTTGACTAGCCGTCAATTTTAATTTTTCAGATTATAGTTATCTATTAGTTATTTATTCCAAGGTCTTTTTCCAGTTTACTGAAAGTATTATTTGAAATATATCCATTTTTCTCCTCTGCAAGACCATTCTTGAATTTGAATTATTTTTCTCTGACATCAATTAATAAAACCAAGACTTTCCAAGTGCTTGGTTTCAATTACTTATTTGCAGAGCAGAGGTAAGAGCATTTTTCAGCCTCATAGTTGCGTATTATAAGGAGTAATAAATTAAAAACTGCAGGATGCTTGAGAACGAGGAGCGGGTTAAGACCTTTTGATAAAATTTCATTTTAAATTGCCATTGCTTTTGGCTCTCCAGGTTTACTCCTAAGCACCTACTGTCTAAACAAAGTTTTATTCTGTCCAGAGACAGCTTTAGAATGAACCAATATACACTAATTAATTTTTATTCTTACTGATGGTTTTTTTCTGAAAAATGTTTCCAAAAGTGTTAATAATATTTTGGTTTTGTACTGGATCTGACTTCTTCATTGTTTTTCTCTGACTTAAGTTATTTACACAATCTCTTCCACATCACTAACATGAATTCCATACGGAATTAGTTCTTGATTCCACAGCAGAAAACTGGAAATATACAGGGGGGAAAAAAAAAAGAAAAGGAGGAGAAAAAAAAAAGAAGACATCTTCCTGCCCAGGGGAACTCATGAAGCTTACTCTTCTTCTATCTACTTTGCCCACCTAAACAAAATCAAAAATAAATGTTTGATAATGGACCATTCAATTCATTTCATTGAGGGCGTTTAGAAGAAATTATGAGTGTTCAAAGCGACAGAACAAAAATTCAGTTTCAAGAAAAGACTCTTCACCATCATTAAATTAACAAGATTTTGACATGACTTCATCCACCTTAGTTACTTTTTAGTTCTCAGTGGGGCTTTTTAATAAATAAAAAACAGTCCAAGAGCTCTCACAGCTGAGACTTAGCTTGCAAAAATTTGTTCAGCTTCCCACATGTGGGATGTGGTACAAAACACTTAATTGGAATGCTGACATGGGTTACATGCCTATGATTAGAATTCTGCTGCCATCAAGAGCATTTTTCTTTTATAGCAGATCACAGACATCAGTAATTAGATTATTGTCATGGTGAATTTTCACTGAAGCAATAACTTCAGCTCCCTCTATATGGAGAAGTCTCTAAGTAACAAATTACACTTTACTTACTCTTTTTGATACAAATTAAATCAGTGTATTTGACTCTAATGTTGATGTTCTGGCCACTTCTTGCAGAAAAAGTTCAGTGAGTTGACTGCAGAGAGCCTCATTGCCGCTACAAGGGGTGCAACTGCCTGTGTTCTCTTTTTAAAACTATTAGTTTTGCAGCGTTATTTTACTTTTACAAAAAGAAATTTCACCTGTAAACGCACTATTACTTGAGAAATAAACCAAAACAAATCAGAACAAATTTGTTTTCTTTTCTTCTGTCCTGAATGTCTGCAACTCAAGGGAATGATTTCCAGCTTTATTATACTTTGTTGTAGAGAACACCGATTGGATGCAGAACAACCTCTTTCAAACTATCGAAACAAGCACCAGAGCTTGAGAGAACACGCAGCTCACCCCTGCTGTCTAAACTTCATTTGGGCTCACCACCAGTGGTACCTTTTGTACACTGCAAAGTTAGTTAATCACCTTAAACACGTGTGACATGGCTCTCACTGTCTGTTCTTGGCAATCTAAAATCAGAGCAATTCATTTGACGATTTTATTACCAAATGCTGTGGATGTCTTCCCTCAGGTAGGACTAAATCCTGGCAACTCTTAAACAGCACCTTCAGTCAGGAGACTACTCCTAGCGTGGTCATGTATCAGGGAGAAAAAAATACAAGACAGCAGCAACAGAAAAGATGGTACACGTTCTCTTTCCACAGATCGAAAACTGAGGCATAGACAAGGAAAGGGATTCACTGAATCACTCGGTGGAGTGGAGTGAATCACCCTGGTGGAGGTGAAATGAAGCCTGGTATTCTGGCTTTCCACATAATGTCTTACCGACCAAGCTGATCACAGTTTCATCGACCCCCTAATGAATTCCTTGTTCTCCAAAATTTTAGTAAGCATAAAGATATAGAAGAAACTAAGTTCAGCTAAATTTGAAATGTTACTGATGCTAGCTAACTTCTGCTGTTTACTCATCTCTTGGCTAAATGTCTGTCCACATATCATCAGTCTTTTGCTCAACACCAGCAAAATTAAGAAAAATAGTCACTCTTCCTGGTGCATTTCAAAAGTTAATCACATCTAACCTGAGTTATGATTGTCTTTCTAGTGGTGGCTGATCTTCCAGACCAATCACCAGAATGACATCGCTGCCACTCCTGCTACTGGACTTCTACACCAAAGCCTGATCTTTACGTAACCCTTTAAGATGAGAACCTGAAAGGAAGGGGTAGAAGCAAAGCATTACCACAGGCACACCCTCACCTCAGAAATTCAGCCCTGTGAGATTTGTCGTACACAGCACCTGAACCCCATGCTGGCAACATTCATTTCAAAAGATGTGAAACATCGATCACCTTACCTTGTATTAATATTAATGAGAAGGTTCCCATAACATTCAGCTTTTTGCAGTCTGATTGCCTTCAAGAATCTGACTGCTTCAGAAATTCAAAAGTTCAGAAATTCAGATGTTCAGAAATTTCTATCATAGTACCAGAGCCCAGCTTGCATCTGGAGCCTCTGAAATGATGGATTTTGTGTCAAGTTCATGAGAGGAATGTAAGTGGTGAGGAGACCACGTAGTTGTAAATATTGAGATATCCATTGTTCCATTTCAACAGTGGTATTTCTGAATATAGGTCACAGTACTGGTCTCTGTAATATAATAACAGCCAGGTGGAATTAAAAGAATACAACCAAATAAAATGTACAGTTCCAACAAACGCCTTCGAGTTATAGCTACAGAAAATGGATCAGGCTGAAAGATCATGTCACAGAAGCTTGCAATAGCTTAGGACAGACTGAGCAATAATATGTATTAAAGTAGTTTGCACCAGTAATCTGCTGAAAGCTTTGCAGAATGTTAACTAAAAAATAGGAACAAAAAGCAAAACACAGGTGGCATGCAGTAGAGGAGAAAATGGCACTGAGATCACATGTACAATTTCAAAATCACCTAGGAATATGGTGAAAGCAAACGGTTGTACAGTCTGATAAACATCAAATGGTGTCTGTGGAAGGAAAGGAAAGTAAAGAATTTGGAGAATAAATGAAGAGCTGGGATTCAGAACAGCACAAACATGCAGACAAATTGGAGCAGATGGCCCTTTTCTCTTTCTGTCATAACTTAAGTTCTTGGAACCTGCAGAGCCTAAAACTGATTTGGGAGACAAAAATTCCCCCTATCTCAATTGACAGTCATTGATGCTTCTGGCTTTATTTGCTCCATTTCCTATCCCCAGTAATTACAGACCATAAAGACACATCTCACCTTGTGCCCTGTGTGGGAGGAATTGACTTACAGGGACAATAATTTCAAATGTAAAATGACAATAAAGAAAGGACTAGCCTGGATCTTTAGGCTCAGGCTGAAACAAGGAGTTTTGCATAAATAAACCCACAGCATTACGCCCGGACGACAAGCTTCCCCCTAACTTGGGTGGCATTTTCCGGATGGTCACAGCAGCCACCACTGTAATTATTGTTTATGACAGGGGGCATCAACAACCGGTGATCACACTGACTGAGTTTTCATGACTCACTGAACAGGTCTGAAATACATTTGAGTCAATGGCCTGAAATATTCCCTATCTCCTCACCTGGAGAGAAGCTGTGGATATGTCAGTACCATGGGATACATATAACCTAGGTGTCATGTATACACAGCTGAAAATTTTCCCATTTCAATTCAGAAAAATAACACAGGTTGTGTTGAAAGCTCTGAGATTCCCTTTTACAAGTTAAGAAGTCCCCTTTTAGACATACAGCTGTTGAAATCTGTCTGTATTTCCCTCAGTGTAGGAGATATTTTATGTAATTATGAATTAAAAGCTTATTATGAACATTAGCAAAATTCTTTGGAAATACAGGACAAGCACATCGCTATTAACTAAGCTATCTGTTAAAGAATTGCCACTTTCTAAAAAAACAGCAAGTGATTTGGTGATACTTTTGCCCAGATGCCGAATATTAAGTTCAGCAAAGAAAAGGTTTTCCCTCCGAGGAAATCATTAATACAGCAATCCGTATGTGTGCTACTCTGCGCTCACGTGAGCTCCTTCACCTGTTTCCTCCATTGCCAGGGTGGAGAAGGGTGGGCAGGAAGGAGCTCTCCTATGCAATACCGTGGTCTTTTTGCACTGAGAAAAAAATGTTATGGAAGTAAAATATCCACCATCCAAACTTGTCAAGCTTGACTCCCAAATACACAGCCAACTGGCTCCTGTGCATACTAAGAGCATCATGCCAGAACCCAGGGTATTTGGCAACTAGATGTTGTAATGACGTCTCTGTGGATGGAGGTTACTGGCATGTTTAATAGCGTACTACCATTTAGGACAGTTCTTTGTCTCCTTATTGTTACGCTGAGCTGCCTAATAGTGGATTACAACATGTGATAACTAATCCTATTGTACTTCAGGCTTCCGTGCGGGATCTGTTAAATGAAAAAGTGCTGAGTTTATCCTCTGTTAAGCAGGTGCACTTATAATTCTGTCAAAGGAAGCTTACAAACAGCAATTAGGAGAAGAAAAATGAGGATGTGGGAAATCTGTTGGAATATGTATTTCCCTACTTTAAATGAATACATTCTTGGTAATGCTTGTTCGAGTTTAACCATTTCCATGAGTGCAGAATTTGGTGAATGGGTTGAAATCATGTAGAGTCTGCAGACTTTGCATCATTAACAAGCTCAAGTTGCTTATGACTATTTAAAACTAGAATTTGCATAATGAAATAGCAGGGGTTGTGAAAAGGGAAATAAATCAAGTGTGTATATAAATATATATATATATACATATGTGTGTGTGCTTGATGGTTTGTATCACTATATTAAATTTTGCCTGCAAAATTATTTCTGTATTCATCTTTGAAAAATGAAACTATAAAGTAACATAAATTCGTTCATTAAATCAGTGAAAATAGATGAGCCTTTTGCAAATTTCCTGTGGTGTAAATTTTGCCTTTCATGTCACCAAATAATATTAGTAACTGTGATCACAAGGACTGAAGCACTTGGCCTTCATTTTATCTTTATTTTCCAGCAGGACATTCCACTTGTAAAGGAAAATGGCATTTTTCACAATCTACACTCTAGCTGCAAAGCAATCTTTAATTGGCACTTATGCCCTATTGAAACTGATATGACACCTCATGGGCAGGCATTATGCCATCTAGACAGATGGGTATGAGTAGAGGTGCAAGGCATGCCAGAGAACAGTGCGTGCGTCAGGGTTGCGTGGAAGGGCCAGGCTCCTCTCCAGAGATACTGAAAGGCCAGTCTGTGCAGACTATCGGCCCTTTTACGAGGTTGGGGTATGCCATCACCATTCCAGTTTGGCCCTGCATTAGCAATGGAAAAGCAAAAAATATATTTCAAAGCCATTTTAAGTGAGTTTTGGCTTTCTGAACTCATGATGATGGGAGTAAAGAGATATTTTCCCCTTTTGGCATTTTTCTGGGACCTCTCAATTAGTCTTATCCAAAATGTTTCAGCAGTGCTGTCGTGTTTCCCGCCAAAGGCCAATGTGTGATCTTTTATCAGCTTGTATACCCTGAAACCCTTTTGCCACCATGGGTCTTACATTTTGCACAATGGCAGACTTTATTAAATCTGTTACTCAGAGTAAATGGGGATGAAAAATTACCTTCTTTGATTATCACTAAATAGTTCACAATTAACAGTGAACTGCAAATGAGGAAATAATGTGTCTCTTTGAGGAAGCCATATGTTTTGTGTTTTAAAGTACTTGTGTTAATATTGGTGGAATGGTTAATGTACAATGAATGCCATCTGCTGACTAATATAGAGTATTTACAAGGGCAAATAGTCCAGATAACTGTTCTTCTTAAATGACTGTACAACTTGACATGATATTGCTTGGACAATTACCTGAATCTAGTCCAACTTCTTCCTTTCTTCTTCCCCTCCTGTAGCTGTCATTATGTGGAGTGCTTACGCAGAAACCCCACTGACAATGGCAGATCTAACAGTTGCCATTCATTCAGAATTGTTGTGAGAAACCACCCGGTCCCTCTGTGGAACAGAAAGAGGAAATAATGGAAGACATCACCCAGAAATTCTGGCACATGCAAAATGGGCCTGCAGTCTTGAATGTGGTGGACAGAAAAGCTGTATTGGGAGATGGATGAAAAACAAGTTACTGAGCCCTGTTTATGCACTGCAGTGTGCATGGAAAGCAGGCACCAGCAGCACAGCAAGGACGCACAGATAAGTCAGTAACGTTGTCCAGGGAGCGGGGGACGCTCACTGAAAAAAAAAAAAAAGTAGGAATTTATTATTTATTTTTAAATTATTAATTTATTTAATTTAATTTATTTGTTATGATGATGATTTACTATAGCCATAAAAGGCTTGCACACTGCCTGGAATTTCAATGAGACAAGATATTGCTGCCTGATGTTTGCTTTCTACTTTGTTCAAAAGAGCGGGGCCTTTTGTACATTCAGGCCTGCATAAAAAATGCTGGAATCCATCACTGCTTCCTCACTCTGGCAGATACAACTTGCTTTGCTTTGATATTTGATCTAATCAGAAGAAACCAGACTAATGCCTATGGGATTATAAATAAATTATTTCTACTGATGGGTGAAGGTCTCCCGACAAATATATGAGAAATAATTGAAGGCGAACCAGACCTGCTTGTCATCTGCTTTGCTACGGCATGTAAAGCATTTGGTGGAAATGTGCATAGTACCCTGGGCTTCATGAAGCAAGACACCTTTCTGCCAGTTTGCCTCTCTCCAAATTGCACTGAACTCAGTTATCTTCTATTATGTCAGCAATAAAGGAATGGCAGGCGAATACAAGCACTTTGGGTAGATGGCTTGTGCTATCAATCCCTCAGTATGTGTTTTGCCTGCAAACAAACCATAGTCTTGAAAACATTTACAGACACAATATTTTTACACAGGGAAAAATGTCTTTTTTGCAGCTGCAGGAAGATCTCTAGGATATTATACAGGTTGAAGCTCTCTGTTCAAAAGCTCGAGTTGATATCCCAGACACAGCCTCCCGGTACAAAGCAACAGCATGGATCCCGGTATCTTTTCATCAAAGTCAAGAGTTCAGAGCTTGTTTCTCTATTCCAAAGACTTTTGTTCCACCTCAAATCAGCAGATTTTGAGAGGTTCCAAGCTGGGAAATTTCCCCAAAAGCACCTTCCAGTGACATCTTTGAAAAGCCACAAAACGGTAGTACGTGAAAATAAACCACGTGCTCCCAGACAAGCACACTGTCCATTCCTGCCAATATTTTCACATGTAATTGTATAAAAAATATCATAACAATAATAAAAAGTGAGATATGTGTCTTTCATTCATAAGGATTTATAGCTATGTTCCAAGTTCTTCATAGTACTAATTTCTCTGAATCCGATGACCACAGGGGAATGCAGGGGTGACATGGCTGCAGAGACAGAATCACATCACTCGGTGACATAACATTCAGATTCTTTTCATTAAGTGGGGTGGACAGAACGTGGATAGCAATTTCTATTCCAAAGTTTCTGTTTTAAGGGACACTCATGAAGAAGAGAGCCTCACGCCCATCTTTACCTCTGCACCTACAGTCAGGTTTAGACCAGTGTGGGGGCTTGATCCCAGCCAGCAACTAAGCACTCACCAACCACTCACTCCCTTTACCTCCTCTGTAGGGCATGGAGGACGAGGAACAAATGAATGAGCTACCTTTTGGTTTCACAAGAAGCAAATCTATTTGGGCTCTGCCTCAAATTCATTTGTGCTTATGTTGCTAATTTGTGACAAAAGCACCAAAATAAATACTTTTTCTGCTTCAGCCCCACAGGTATAAAGTGGAAATTAGGATTTTTTAAAGGGTCTAAGCAAACAATATGTCTTAAGTTCCTCAATTAGTAGCCTCTATTCCCCAAAGCTATATCTATGGGGAAAAACAGACCTCTCCAGAGGGCGTCTCAGACATGCAAGTAAGACCTAGCCACTACCACACAGGAGTCCTGAATCATCCCGCAGAACCCCTTTTTCTCTCCAGTGACCATGGCTCAAGGTTCCTAAATTAGGTAGCTAAGTATAGATAGACCCTAATGAAAGTTATGTGGGTACTCCCCTTCCTCCCCATTTTAACCTGATCAGACCCTTTGGCACCTCTGTATTCCCATCTGTGATATTTTATGTCAGAACTCATTTGAAAAATTGTCCCTAGAGCACAAGACAGGTCATCAGTCTCTTACGAAATTGATTAGGCAAAGCTAAAAGAAAACCGCACAACCACACTGTGATGTTGCTCAGCATCTGTTGTACAAACATGTTTACGTTGACACTGAATATTTTGACGATGCCATGTTAGTCCAACAGATTTACAGGCTTGAATCACTAAGCAACATCCAGTTTTAGGAAAGAAATTAACATTAACAAAGAAAGTGATATTTTCAAATGTATTAGTGGTTTTTATTCAGTTAACTTAAAATGAACAGCATGCATTACAGAGCTTTAAGGCACCAATAACGCTGGATCATTTGGTGTGCATTGTCATTGTCACTCTAAAATTTTACCCCAGCAATGAGATCTGCTTTTGTCTCTGCTGTTGACTGTAGAGAGCGCTAGTCTCTGTCGAGAAAAACTAGCTATTTTTAAAATTGACTTTGAAGTTATCCATAGCCTGCTTGAAAGTAAGTTTATATACAATCTGATCTTAGTTACAGTAGAGTAATTATAGAGATGCTCTGTTGCCTCCGTGAATATCTACCCACCTATACGCACTAATAAAACTAAGATCAGAATCTGGTCCCTAAAATCTGGTTTTGCAACATCAGATTTCTCTCATTTGAAAACAGCTCTCAGTCCTTCAAACACTTCAGAGGGAGGAGACTCCATAGGTCTCTCCGCAGCATCTCTTTGAAGTGTTATAGACGTGATGCTGTTTCCAGGAAAGAGTTTGAACACTGTAAAAAAGACACACAACATGCAGGAATCTTTCCATCCGTCCTTTCAAGGTCCTTTGATATGTCTTGCATAAAATTTTTTGCATAATATCAGTGGTTTAAAGACCCTAGAGGTTTGTGAGGGCGGAAATAAATATGTTTGGTTTGGACTTTGTTTGTATCAATTAGTTATCAAAACTTACTCAATCAACATTTATCTAAAAAACAAGCTTCAATCTCCAGGAGCCCATCTCTCTACCTAGGTCTTACAAGTATGCATCCTGAGGGATGTGTAACAGTGAGGGGTTAGGAAGTAAAATTTCTGGAATATTCAAAGAAAACAGAGAGAGATAAGTACCAGAATTGTACCAGCTGTAATGGGAGTTGAATAGTTAGGCTTGCAGGATCCTTTGAAGATCCTAGCAGCCAGCCACTGAAATTACAGATCTTTTCATATAATTAAAATCTCTTGGAAAACTCTGAAACAAGGTGTGGATTAGGTGAAGCTCAGATAAATGAAATAAAATAGATCATTCTGATTTTCAGATCTCAGTAGCAGTATAGTTTAGTTTTGAATTCTGGCTAAAAACTTGAAAAATATGACTTTAATGTGAAGTTAATTTTTCACCTTTGTGTCTCTTACAGAATTATGCGTGCACATATACATATATATATGAAGGCATATATAAACACAGACATAAGTTTAATCCGTAGAACCACGTTCATTATTATGAAGTCATTTGAGCCTCATTTACAATCAAATGAGTTTTTTGGTTTGATTTTTTTTTCCAGATACTGCCATACATGTTTTTATTAATTTGCAAATACATAAACATCTTCTGAGCTGACATAAAAATAGTGATGCCATTTTTGAAAAAAAGACTACTTACCATTACCCAACTTTTGTTAGTTTTTCTGCGTGTCTCAGGCTACAGTTGTCCTACCATTGTACTCCAAAAGTGAAATCACTAATTGAGAGTAAAATCATAGGTGATGGGATTGCCTCATCTACCACTAGACACGTAGAGTGTAGACTACACAGGCTGTAGGTGGTTACATTAGGGCACAATGAATTTCATCCATACAATGACTGGCCCAGGTTTACATGTTGTGCATTAAATCTGGGTGTTCACCACTCCAGACTAGTAGCGTACCTGAGAGTTAGTGAACAGCTCTGGACCATATGCTGTAGCATAGGTCCTGACTGAAAACCTTGAACAGAAGTTCAGTTTCTTCACATGGCAGATGTCTCTCTGTTCCTGTTGATACTAGGAACCAGAAAGGGTTACCGTTTGGAGGTCTGGACCAGAGAACAGAATTTCTTGAGACAAAACAGTACACAACCTGCAAATTTGTCTATTGCTATTCTTATTAAAAAGTTATATGATTTGTTTAGTCCAAGGACAAATGAACGGCTTTCCCCAAATGGTTCCAGTACACCAGGACATGAATTTAATGTTCAGACTCTTCAAAAATACACGTGCATACGGAATATGTTTTGAAAACTGATTTGTTACAATAAATGACAACATCCACCTTCCAGAGCAAATCTGGGACACTTTGGACAAAGAAATTCCAAATATATTCATTCACAAATCATTACCTTTAGCTTTTTGAGATTTTTGTATAATTTAGTGCAGAAAAACAGCTAAGGGTATACCTATATTTGTCAGGCCCTGAAAACTTCATAAAATACATATTAATAAACTTTTCCTGAAATTTGTTGTTCAGCAGTATTAAGGACTACTTTGGAAACATTTAAAAGCTATGACATTTTAAAAGTTTTGAAATTCTAAATGTAGAAGAGTTACATTGCTGTAGGATTTCTCTTCCTCCAAGTTCCTTGTGTATGATGCATAATAACTCATATGACAATCCATACAAGCAAGCACAGACGCACAAGACAATGCACACCACAGAGGAGTATCTTCTACCAAGACTCAATGACAGTTTGTCAACATGGCAGCCTGCCAACAAAGCATCTGTTGCTTGGCTTGCAGAGGCATGGTTTTGGGAGACTTCTACAAAAGGAAACACTTGCAAGTTCCTTTTTCTTCTTCAGGACATCTTTATGCTACATTTGTTGACATCTGGGTCTATAATCAGAGATCACAGACACATTGTCATTTTGAAGGAGATCAGTTCCCTACGGCATCTATCTATTTGCTCTCCTTGTATAGACAGACAGCTTGATGACTCAGACTGAGATGAAAATATGAAAACCGTCAGGTGATGACAATGAGACTATGAGAAAGAAACTACTGTCATTATGGCAAGAATACCAGAGGTTAACACACAAGTTCTGGAAGGGTGAATCAAGGGCCTTTTAAAGAAGAGTTTCACTGAATTGCCACCACACAAAATGTCATACAGTTGATAAGGCCTATGCCATGTTTTGAGATACAGTCATCTCCTACTTTGATGCATATGTAACAACTCACACTTCCAGAAATGTTTGTCACTGGCCATATTCTACAGTATATTCCCAATAGAGGACACCACTGAATTGGTCACTTTGGGTTCCTATACAGATATGAAGACAGACTCCTTTACTGTAAACCAAATAGAGCTTCAGGAATTCCTTCTGTTCTTCTGTGCTACGTGCAGGTAATAAGCTATAAAGAGATTGTCACAAGATCCTTTCTCTTTCTTCAGTAACCAAGATAAAAAATGGTGCCAGACTCAGAAATTGCTGTTAAAATTTTAATATACGGGTATGCGGTGTGTTGAACTTGGATGGCTGCCTGGCTTCTCTACCTCCTCTTCCTGAGCGGAGCAGGGGATGGGGGATGGGGAATGGGGGATGTGGTCAGTTCATAACGTTTTGTCTGTACCCCTCCGTCCTCCTCACCCTCTTCCCCTGCTCCAGTGTAGGGTCCCACCTATGGGAGACAGTCCTTCATGAACTGCTCCAATGTGGGTCCTTCCCATGGGCTGCCGTTCTTCACAACCTGCTCCAGCACAGGTCCTTTCCACGGGATACATTCCTTCAGGAAAAGACTGCTCCAGCTTGACCCCCCCACAGGACCACAGATTCTGCCAGAAAACCTGCTCCAGCATGGGCTCCTTTTCACGGGCCCAGCTTCTGCCAGGAGCCTGCTCCAGCACAGGCTCTCCACAGGGTTACAGCCTTCTTCAGGGCACATTCACCTGCTCTGGCGTGGGGTCCTCCGGGGGCTGCAGGATGAATATCGGCTCCACCATGGACCTCCATGGGCTGTAGGGGGACAGCTTGCTTCACCATGGTCTTTTTCACCAGCTACAGGGGAATCTCTGCTCCTGAAGCACCTCTTCCCCCTCCCTATTCACTGACCTTGGTGGCTGCCAGGCTGTCACATATTCTGGCTGCTCTCTCCTGGCTGCTCTTGCACATCACTTTTTACCCCTTCTTAAATATGTTATCACAGAAATGCTACCACCATAGCTGATAGGCTCAGCTTTGACCAGCGGTGGGTCTGTCTTGGACCTGGCTGGAACTGGCTTCATCCAGCATGGGAGAAACGTATGGCATCTCACAAAAGCCACCCCAGTAGCCCCCCTGCTACCAAAACCTTGCCACATAAACCCAACGCACAGCAGTAAGCCACAACCATTTCTAATTTAAAAGTAAGCAAAACAGGTTTTCTGCCAACAAGAACTCAACCCAGATAATAAGGCTACTCTTAGATTCCCACACACTTTTCTTAGGTCTGGATAGTGGCATCTCTGCACACACTTTGGTTGTTTTTCCTATTTGCACACTGTTCCTCTTCTAAGTAAAGGCAAAATCTGTACTCAGATCTACTTGTTCTTGGAACAGCCTAGAGCTACTGAAACATCACTAGTCTGAGATGTTGATTTGCCTACTTGGCTTTAAAAAGTGTTGGGGGAACAATATGTCGGATCACATTCATGATCATGACACCTTCTCTGGAAAGGAAATCCTGAAACTCCTGTAGCCATTGGCCTCACGAGCAGCTTCTACCTATCTTGTACTTGGAAGGGTTCAAGGTTTACTGCCTTTTTCAGCACCATTTGGCCTGATAGTGACTCTTTCCAAATGTCCCACAGTCATTTGTTGTTCAAAACAATGTAGTTATGGGAGAGCTACTTGGTTCTGAATTGTGCCGCTCCAGATTGAGGGAGTGGTAATGGGGGGAAATTCAATCTAAGTAGTGGTAGGACAGCAAACTCCAGTCATGCCATGTGTCTCCTGCCCTCACTCTCACACAACTGGATTCTGTTTCCACAGCACTCAGTGAGAACCTAAAAAGTGTTTGTTCAGGAGTTTTGTTGTTGTTTTGGGGGTGAGGTTTTTTTTTTCCCCAGTGGTGAGGGGAAATGTTTGTCAGTGACAGTAGTAACCTGGGGCTGAGCTCCACTCCCCTGGTATGACATGAATTCTTTCACCTGAACCGCGTCAGGTACTCACAGAGTAGTATAAGGCTTTAAAGATTTGGCCAAATATCAGTATCAGTTAATATTTAGAGTGCTCCATAAATTTGAGATGCATCTTGTGTAACAAGCAGAGCTACACAGAACAGCAGAGAACTAGGGAAGAGCACAGAAATCTGTATGTGCTTGATGGAAAGCCTGTCCTGTTTAAGTCATTGACAAAAGTCTAATTGGTTTCCACGGGGCCAAATATTCACCCGAAGGTTTCTCCTTTGAAGAGAATTTAATGAAGAAAATACCAGTTCAGGGACAGTCAGAACACTATTGTGGCTTTAACATTAAAATTCATTCAGCTTCATTCTCGCTGTCCCCCAAGTTGGGTTCATTCTCTCACACTTTCTTTCTCTCCTTCAGGGAACATTGACAGCTTTCTCACCTGCTCTCCATTGGGAACAGGAAGAATAAATTATTTCTTCTTTCTTGCTTTATTCTTCCTTATACCTCCCTCTATTGTTCTCTGAGGAGTTTTAAACTGTTTAATTTCTGTATGCCCAGGTGCACCGAGCAAATGGTATACCTTCCAACTGTGTTTCATCCATCTACATCTCTCTCATTAAACATCATCCTTCTGATTAGCTAGATTCATTAAGTTTGGTTCTCACCCATGTGGAAAAGTTTGTCATCTGTGTTCTGTATTTTATATAGGCTAGTAACATTTTCCCGGAGTATATTCCTGGAATCCATTGCTTTTGTTTTCCTTTGTAATCTACAAAGTTAATTGGATTTCACCAGCAGTTTTTCTTCTATCATAAAACTGTTTAATACTTCCCAGCCCATCCCAGGCATGTGATTATCTTAGTAGCATAAGCTCACACAAGGTTGCTTTACATCATTGCATTTCAGTTATATGAGAGGGTGGTCAAAAAGGTTTACATGCATTGCTCTGTCATGAGAGACACAATTTCCCTCAGGACAGGGTGGCACTGCATTGAAAAGTGTATTCTCTCACAAAGCTGCATCAGAAGCCCTGCCAAAAATTTGTCAGAACAGAAAAATGGACAGCCCTAAATATACAATTTCTGTCGAAGGGCAACATCTGTGTTAGACAAATTATTACTATTGTAAATAAGTTCTTTCTCTGAAATCTTTAGCATATTTTAGTGATACATTCGTGTGTTATTTTTTCAGATATTTCCACAATGTTAGATTAACCCCAGTTTTCTTTCCATCCCCCCTCCATATGCATGAATAGAGTGTATAGTGTAGAGTGTATAATCTATAAATCTAGCATTTATAATACTACGTTTCAATCTTGTTTTAAACTATTGTGAATTGTGGCTATTCCTGTCAGCTTCTGAATTTGCCTCAGTTAACATCCTAGATAATTTCAACAGCAGACAAGGTCTTAAAAGGGAAACATGCTATCTGCAATTTTCAAAGAAAATAAATGAGGACAGCAGGAAGATGAGGAAAGTTTTAGTGATCTTTGTGCGCTGGTCAAAGAATATAAAAGGCTTTTTCCAACACAAATCTGAAAAGAGACCCTGAGATATAACTCTGGGAAAAAGATTAACGACTTGATGTCATGCACACATCCAAAGCACAATCTGAAATGCTTGTGGTTTAGGGGATTTTTTGGAGAAGCTGATTTAAGCTTGTTAAGTGAATAGAATTTGAGTTAAACTCTCCTCAGCTGGGGATAAACTCCAAGCATGCCTCGTCCTTTTCTAAAGAAAGATGGGCTACAAGCTTGCATCTAATCTCACAAGGTGTTTAATTAACCTTGCTGATGAAAACATGAAACTGATTAACAACTTTGTGTTCAAAACATGCCACTAAACATGGTCTTGTAAGAGCTTTCAGTATGAAAGCTCTGTCATTCACCTGCTCTGAACTCAGAGCAAATGAGGCAAAGTCGTATCAGTGAAGGGACTCTGCCTTCATTAATCACACTGTCCAATACCTACTTTTCAGTGGCAACATCTGCGTACCAGTCAACACAGAATCTAGCGGTACTATGTTAATTAAGAGAAAACTACTGAAACATGCAGTAGTTGTGGATAGTGAACTAGTTTCATTATTGTTGAAAAACGCACTGCTATATGAAAAAAAAGCCAAAGAAGGTTGGTTTCCAGCTCTTTCTACTAAAGAATCATTCTAATCTTTAACTTTGTGGTAGGAATTCCTGTTTCCCACATGACATAATATCTCAACAATATTGGCAGCAGACACCAGAAGACAGTACTGTCTGAAAAGTGATCCAGGAAGCTGTCTCTTTCAAAAATATCCCTCATTTCTAGGCATAGATACGTGGAAGTCCCTGAGACCAACATTTAGCTTTTCTTGCTAATGCCTGGATTCAGCTACAAACTGGGCACATATAGTTTAGGTATCTAAATCTAGGTGCGTACACGTGCACTGAGTAAGTTAGCTGCTTTAATGGCCAGCAGAGGTCTAGGACTGGAGTCAATTGCCTGCGCAGAAGCACCTGGTGCCACTGAGCCACCTTGCCTCCCCAGCATGCCCAACAGAAGAGCAAGGATCCCCAGGAGGCCCTGTGTCATCTGCGCCAGTCTCATAACGATGTCTTCGATGTCACCAGTTACTCAAATGTGGGCAATTAAATCCCTGTTCAGTACAGGCAAAGGACTTGGAAAAGCTTTCCAGCTTATTAGACATAGCTGTTAACTGCATAGTTCTCTATGTCCTACATAGACTAGGGGCTTAACTCAGCGGCTTACTTGCCCAAGCACATGCTTCTAGAGCTATTTCAAGTATCCTGGGGTATCTGACAAATTGGTATGGGTCTAATAGATATGACACAAAACCTATAGAAAATCTTTGCTTTCTAAACTACTAGTTAGAAGCCAAGCTAGACCCTGCTGGGAACCTTATGTGTGGCACTGAATGGGGTCCCCAGTGTTTTTATTTCATTCTGCTGATTTTGTTGGGGCAACTTCTCATAGCATGGAAAGCATGAGAAGAAGCAAATGATGTACCGACTGGATTAATCAGACACTGAGATCCACTTCATGACTGTATTATCTCATTCCCATTGAAATCAAGGTTACACTTGACCAGTGCAGTACTGCTATAATCCAGCTTTTAATCAGTTCTCGTTTGTGATAATATTGATACCAGTGAAGAATATCAGGTTTGCAATGTTGTGAGCAAGAGAAAAATCATCAGCCCTTGTAACATCTATAATGAAAGAAACCCAGTTAAACGATTTTGATAGCTCAAGCAAGAATATTGGTTTTACCAAACTGAATTTAATCCATTGTTTACCTGCGTGAATTGAGAAGTTATGAATCGTTGCTTTGGCAACCATCCCAGATAGCAATAGGTTATGAGCATTAAAAAAGGATTAGATTATAAACTTTTTTTAAAAAGTAAATGTTTTCCTTATGTGTAGAAAATTCCAGTTAGCACAGTCCAAAATATTTTGTATTTCATATGATTCAACCAACATTACAATAAGTTAACAACCTTTGTACCATACATAACCTTCCTTACAAGTGACCAATTTTGTAGGCATTTATCCAAGTGGATATTCATCCTGCAGTATAAATTGAAACAGATGTCAATGAACAAACACAACTTTATTTTCTGTCAGGTTCACAGCAGCAAGCTTGAGAAAAGACAACAATGCCAAAATCAGAAGCATGGTGCTTGCTAATACACTCACCAGGTGTTCTGAGAGTCTATTCATACCATCCTGACTGAGCTGAAATCACTTAATCTTCTACTAGCAGACACAAATATGAGTAATGCCTCTGAGATTGACAAGGGGAAGAGTTAATATAAAGGTCAGATAACAAAGAGCAAGACCCCACCTTGAATACAGAGTAAAAATCAAGTTGCATCTTTCTTGACTTCAGAATGAATCCATCAAGGAAAATAATGACCTAGCTCCCAAAAGCAACATGCAAATCAGGGAATTAATCTCTAGCAAAATGTTTTATGTTATGGAAACCCGCAAATAGATTTGATTCAGTGACAGTAAATCAAACATGGTGGGTAGTTCTGTTTGACTGATGAGAACACATGCCACTGGCAGCAGGGCAGTGACATATACAGGATAGCAATAAATATTTTCACTGTCAGTTCAGCAGCCATTGCTCAGTGACACTAAAGGAATATAGAAAGCCTCAGGCAAAAATGTAATCCAGCTCACAAAAAGATATTTTACTTTTCTGTGGCTTTCTCCATGTTACTCTTTTCTGCTGATAGGAAAATTAACAGTTTATAAAGATGTATGAAGAAAAAAAATACTAAAATCTATCTAAAATACTTTTTTGCTCTTATTGCTTTGTGCTGTTAGTGACTTACTGCAGCTAATGCATACCTCCCTAATAACACTGGTATGTTATCTGCAGCTTTTCTTTTCTCACCCTTACTCTGCTTTCCAGCTCTACTGTATTTTCATCTGACTCCCACCTTCCCACTACCTATTAAAGCAGTGGTTAATTTAGAAAGGGACTGCCGTTAGTGATATTAACTCCCAATGGAGAAGGAGAGGCTATTGCCAGGGACATTCAGAAGAAGATGAGGTTGTTCTCAATCACACTCTGGTGTAATCTGTGTCTTTCCATATGAGGAGCCTAGGGAGACTGAGGCCAGGTTATTCCACCCTACATCAGACTAATTGCTGGGCTCACCAGCACTGACCTCTCCAAGCTACCCAACTCCTTGAGCACATACCAGAGTTCACAGCTAACCCAACAGATACATCTGTGCCCCTAAAGCTGCAAAAACAACTGCAGCATAGCCTTCTAGCGTCTGCATGCACTGAGGTGTGCCTTGGGTATACTCTGGAAAGAATAAACTTTAGACTTCACAGATGAACTGTGCACAATCTTGCCAGTGGCTGTGAGAGGCAAAGAGGGGGAGTCACTACCAGGAGGGGGGAGGAAGGGGACAGAGATGGCAAAGGAGAACACCTGGGCTGTATAGAGCAGAATGTGCCAGCAGAGCCTTACAGAACTCCAGGCTAACAAGGGGTGTTTTAACACAAGCAGAAAGAGATCCATGGAAGAACTTCGACAAAATAACAGATATTAGATGAATACATATTTTAATTGCTCCATTTGAATAAAGAGAAAACAGAAAATATGAGTAATAACCAGCCTGAGCTTTTAATGAGGGTGAGAGTACTGGGGCTGGAGAAGGACGTGGACAAGTCCAAACTCCACCACTGTGTGGGTAAACACAGGGTACAGAGCAGTGAATAAACAGCACCAGACCTTGTAATCCCATCATTAGCCATATGAGTCATATATTCAGTCCACACTGGCTCCCACTCAGTTTTCTCAGCATCAGTTTTACGGGTACAGATGAGAGCCTGAGAGCTTCCAGGGACATAGTAGGAGTTGTTTCCTATGGCAAGGATCAGCCCACTTGGCTTCACAAGAGACACTAGTGTGTCTCTCCAGAGCTGATGATGCTGCCAAGTAACAGCCCAGCAAAACTTCCAGGGAGGCAACCAGTTAGGATGCTTATTCACTTCGACTTCATTTCAAAGGTCCTGTTCTTCATCTCCAGAGCAGGTTGAGGACTGACTGCAACCCTCATTCTCCATGAGACCTGTGCTTCTCGTAACAGGAGAAGGTAGAGTCAGGAATGAAGGACTGAAGATGAACTTCAGAAGAATGGGGTTCATGGAGGGAAGATGTTTTAGTTTTGCCTTTGATTCTCACCAGCCTAATCTATTTTTAATTGCCAATAAATTAAATTAATCTTTCCCAAATCGAGTCTGTTTTGCCCATGACAGTAGTTGGTAAGCAATCTCCCTACGAGCTTCATCTAATTTTTAATCCCTGTCCTGCTGTGGAGGGGCAGTGAGAGAGCATTGGTGGGCATCTGTCAGCCAGCCAAGTTTAGCCCACCACAACGTCATCAGCACTGCACTCGCTTGGCTATCAATGCCAGATAATGAGAGGTAGTGCACCTCCAACCCTACTGTCTTTGAGAGAAGCACTGGCTATAACTCAGAAAAGTTCTGGGGAAAGAAAACAGTGAGTTCTTTCCCCAAACAGGTTCAGTGGGCAAGCTGGTTGTAGTCCCCAGGACTACATCTGAAGGGGCATCTGTAATTGGGGATGTTCTGTAGCAACTGTCTTGGATGTTCAATTACTTTCCTGGTCATGCTTATTTTAAACTTTGTTAAGCAATAAGCAATTCAGTGCTCAAGAAATACTCTGGTTCAGAAGTGTGTTTGGATGTCAGAAGTTACAGTAGGACTGTAGACTTACAGTCTACAGACTACACTACGTAGACATACAAGGCAGCATATGGTTTTGCTAACAGGACGATAACTTGTACTGCATTAATATGTTCAATTAGTACACAGCTAGATGAGGCAAGAATGATCTTTTACCATTCCGTGTTCTTATGAAACACTGGTGAAGTCAGGCTGTGTTGACACCAAATATTTTAAGATATTTACAAGGTCTAACTTTGGTAACAATATAGTAAGCAAACGTAATGGTATACAAATGTAGAAACAATGTAAATATAAATGTAAGTAAAAGGAAGGATACTCTGAGATATATCACAGAATCACAGAATCTTCAGAGTTGGAAGGGACCTCTAGAGATCATCTAGTCCAACTCCCCTGCTAAAGCAGGATTGCCTAGAGCACATTACTCAGGGCTGCATCCAGGCGGGTCTTGAAAGTCGCCAGAGAAGGGGACTCCACAACCTCCCTGGGCAGCCTGTTCCAGTGCTCTGTCACCCTCACCATAAAGAAGTTTTTCTGTGTATTTGAACGGAACTTCCTATGTTCCAACTTGTGCCCATTGCCCCTCGTCCTGTCATTGGGAACCATTGCAAAGAGTCTGGCTCCATTCTCCTTCAACCCACCCTTTAGATACTTATATGCCATAATAAGGTCTCCCCTCAGCCTTCTCTTCTCCAGGCTAAAGAGTCCCAGCTCTCTCAGCCTTTCCTCATAAGGGAGATGCTCCAGTCCCTCAGTCATCTTAGTTGCCCTTCACTGGACTCGCTCCAGCAGTTCCCTGTCCCTCTTGAATTGGGGAGCCCAAAACTGGACACAGTATTCCAGTTGTGGCCTCACCAGCGCCGAGCAGAGGGGGAGAATGACCTCCCTCGACCTACTGGCCACACTCTTGCCTATCCAGCCCAGGATTCCATTGGCCTTTTTGGCGACAAGCGCACATTGCTGGCTCATGGATAATTTACTGTCTACTAAGACTCCCAGATCCTTCTCCTCAGAATTACTTCCCAGCAGGTCCACCCCTAACCTATACTGCAGGACCTTGCACTTGCTTTTGTTGAACCTCATTAGGTTCTTCTCTGCCCAGCTCTCCAGCCTGTCCAGATCACGCTGGATGGCAGCGCAGCCCTCTGGAGTGTCAGCCACCCCTCCCAGTTTGGTATCATCAGCGAACTTGCTGGGGATACACTCTGTCCCCTCATCCAGGTCATTAATGAATATATTGAACAAAATTGGACCGAGTATTGACCCCTGGGGGACACCACTGGTTACAGGCCTCCAACTAGACTCTGTGCCACTGATCACAACCCTCTGAGTTCTGTCACACAGCCAGCTCTCCATCCACCTCACTGTCACCTCATCTAGCCCACATTTCCTCAGCTTCCTAATGAGGATTTTATGGGAGACAGTGTCAAAAGCCTTGCTAAAGTCAAGGTAGATGACGTCTACTGCTCTCCCCTCATCCAGCCAACCAGTTACAACATCATAGAAGGCCATCAAATTGGTCAAGCATGATTTACCCTTGGTAAATCTGTGTTGACCACTTCCAACAACTTCCTGTTCCTCAATGTGTTTGGAGATGACATCCAGAATGAGTTGCCCCATTACCTTCCCAGGGACAGAGGTGAGACTAACCGGTCTGTAGTTCCCTGGGTCCTCCTTCTTGCCTTTTTTGAAGATTGGAGTGATGTCGGCCTTCCTCCAGTCCTCAGGCACCTCTCCTGTTCCCCATGACCTTTCAAAGACGATGGAGAGCGGCCAAGCAATAACATCTGCCAGCTCTCTCAGCACTCGCGGGTGCATCCCGTCAGGGCCCATGGACTTATGAATGTCCAGCTTGGCCAGGTGGTCTCTGACCCAGTCCTCCTCAACTGAGGGAAAATCCTCCTCTCTCCAGACCGTCCCCCTTGCCTCCAGGGTATAGGATTCGTGAGGGACAGCTTTAGCAGTGAAGACTGAAGAAAAGAAGGCATTCAGTAACTCTGCCTTCTCTGTGTCTTCCACCACTAGGGCACCCATCTCATTCATCAGTGGGCCTACATTTTCCCTAGTCTTCCTTTTTCTATTGATATACTGAAAGAATCTCTTCTTATTGTCTTTAACTGCAGTGGCCAAGCTGATTGAGCTTTGGCCCTTCTAATCTTCCCCCTACATAACCTCGTTATAACTTGATAATCCTCATAAGTTGCCAACCTCCTTTTCCAGGGAATGTAAGCTTTCCTTTTTTTCCTGACGTCCAGCCAAAGCTCTCTATTTAGCCAGGCTGGTCTTCTTCCCCGTCAGCTCGTTTTTCGAGCCATGGGGATGGCCTTCTCCTGTGCTTCTAAGGGTACCTGCTTGAAGCAAGACCAGCCTTCCTGGGTGCCTCTGCCCTTCAAAACTGCCTCCCCAGGGACACTCTCAACCATGCTCCTAAACAGGCTAAAGTCTGCCCTTCGGAAGTCCAAGGTGGCAGTTCTGCTGGCTCCCTGCCTTGCTTCACCAAGAATTGAAAATTCTACCATTTCATGATCACTGTGCCCAAGATGACCATATATGAACATATTAATGCTTATAAGGTATGTGAAAGCAGATAAAAACCTTTAGCAAGCCCTGCAAGCCTTCTAGAAAGACCTTTTCTAGTACAGGATGAAGAAAGCGTATAATAGCACCTTAACCCAGGTTACCTTCAGCTCCGACCAACTGATCTAAGAACCCATCTTTAACTGTATAATCTTGTTTGGGTAAGTAGTCAACATATGCCACCAAGGGTTCGCTTGTTGGGTTTTTTTTTCATTTCTCAAGTTTACCCCATCAGTGATTTCAGTGCCTCTGCCAGGGATCTCAGATACACAGGATTTTGCTAGTAAAAGCTGTAAGAACTTGTTGGCCATAATGGTTTTTTGAGAGTCTTTTTTATTTTTGAGCTTTCGAGTGTGTAAACACTGCTGTAAAAGTGCCGGACAATCTGCTGCAGGCAACCTTCTCTTCACTTTGGCACCAGCAGCGGGTCCGAACCTGAGCTGGAGGTAAGCAGGGCAAATGCCTCCCTGCCGCAGTTGTTTAAAGACCAGGTCAGTGACCAGGCACTTGAACTACAGCTGTGGTGTGAGCCAACGGAAGGACAGTGCCTGCTCCCTCCTACACTGCTGGAGCACAGGAGAAAGAGGAGGGGTACTCTGCATGTTGGGTGAGGGCTGGTTAGAACCATATGTCCTCACTGCCCTGGGGAGGAAACAATCCATTGTAGGACAGCAGTATTTTGGGACAGAGATTCAGAGTGTGAACACAAAATTAAAACCTCCTTTTTTTTTTTCCCAACCACTATTAGCAAAGTTTCTTCTTTTGTAGAAGTGCCAAAGCAAGAGATTATTGCTGGCTGAGCCATGTACTTTTTTCAGTTGCGTACAACCATGTGTAGTCTGCTCTCCACCCCAGCTTTTCAGGAGACTGTTATTACAACTATGTAGCTGCCATAATTGTGATCCTTCATCTTTCCTCCCTAATAAAGGCAGTCCCAGGAGCAGCTAGCAGCACTACTCACTCCAACACCTGTCTGCCTCTATCCGCACAAGGGCTTCAGTGCCTGGGATAGCTGGTGGACAGCCTCATGCATCTGTCCCTTGCAGCTTGCTAACCTACCAGGCAATTGCAGCAACATTCTCCCTGGGGTGTATTTCAGCCTTCACCCTTGCCCACGGCCATAACAGAGCACGTACAGTAGCTGAGCTTGGTCTTGAGGGTGTCTCTACGAACAGCCACAACAGAAACTATGGACAGAGCCAATGAGTCTTGCAGTTGCAGATGTCTTTTGCTTGTGGGGATAAGCATGTGATGATGTTATAGCTACTGTTCTCTGCCCTGCTGTGTTTTTATGGGGACATAAGGTCAGTTGTACCTGGCCCGGTTAGCTCTATAAGCCAAATAACTTGTGTCTGACAGTGATCAGTCACACCATACTTTCATATATCTGCTCTCCTAAAATTTCTTGCTTTGTTACATTTTTATACACTTTTTTCCTCTTCTGTTCCCTCTCTCAAATATCCTAGTCATTTTTAAAGTTGTATTTTAATATGGTGAAGGAACAGCAGAAAATCCCCCAAAGTGATGCTTTTCACAAAATCTGGCAAAGCCAGAGAAAAATGGCATGGAAATGTCAGTAGTTAGTGTCACAAAGTGTTCCTTTGTTGATAGATAAATATATTTCATGCAAGCTTAAAGGCTGAGATTATATCACTTTCTTCTGGTTCTCTCTGTGTGGAGACTAATGAATCTTATGGATCATTGTAAAAGTCCGACAGTCAATTTATACAAGTTTCACATAATGTTTAGTGAGTAACCAGGGGTCAGGTTTAACAGCTGAGAAAATGTGATGATATTTTTTATTAAATAAATGCACATTCTGTTCAGTTTGAGCCTTCTGAGGTTTCTGGAAAGATTTAATTAATGTTTGACCTGTTCAAATGGTTACCAAAGGATTTGCCTGCCTTGATCTTATTTGAGAAGTGATGCTAACATTATTTATTTAGCCTGCATCATTGTGTAAAGATTGAAATTACATTAAATGCAAGTTTTCAGTAGATCTTGCAACATTTTAGAAAGTTATATTCAATGGTAGTGAGAGTTCGTTTCTACATGCATGTATTTCACTGCCTTTTGGGGGTATTTGTTAACATGATTCATTGCCAGGCATCCACTGTCTTGTGGGAAAACACCTTTGAGCCAGAAGCTTGTGACGTTGACATTTGTAATGGTTCTCCTCTTCATAACTATTAGTCCTGACAATTGTTAGTCATGCTGATGCTTCTCAGAATTTCTCTAATTCTCATCATAATTCTGTTTGTTTTCTCTCTAAAATAAAAATTTCATCTTTTTCTCTGGAATTTTTGAGAACTTTCCACTACATTCATTTCCAAAAGAATATGTATTTTCCACAAAATGGAAACTATTATTTATGTTATATGTTCAGTGAACTTGCTAACTCTTCAACCTAGACAGTGGGCTTTTTCACCTGCAGAAGAAATATTTTTGGTATGCATATCTTTCAGACTTTTCTCAAATGTGCACATTTCTTACCTCTGAATAGCTGGAGAATACAGGAAAGTAAAGACTTGGGGCTACGCTGGCAAACAGCTAAATTTTTTTCCATTGAAGATGCAGTCAACAAGGTAATGAATTTAACCATAAGAGCAAGAGACAGGAATTTCTTGCTTGGCTTTTTCCAGGATCCATAGAAATAATCTGTAGACCACAAGTGGAAAATCACTGATTTCGCTCCACAAAACAGCTTGGTGTTGAGTCTCGTCCCTAGTGTAAGACCATAGTTTCAGATACATGGGTTCCTCACACAGGGGAGAGACAGGCTTTTAAAAGGGGATCCACAAAAGTTGAATGGATCAAACCCCACAGTTCTTAAGGACTTTAGGTTACTATTTTCAGACTGCTGGAAGATCCATCTTCTGTCTTCCTCATAATAAACTTTCTTAATTCACATAAAACAAAGCACACTTCTATATTTTCACTAGAGCAGAAAGAGTGTAAACGTCTAAGTACATAGAAGGTAGATCACCTGTTTACAATCAGAAGTGCAATTAACACAATGCATATACATAACCATGCAAAAATCAAGGTAATCTCTCCCTCCCTGTTAGACTATATGAATAAAGCTTTTTCAAATTAAAGCAAAGACCCCATGATGATTAGATGAATAGTGAATGTGTGGAAGTACTCAAGCTGAAAACACTGAATGGCTAAGATCATCACAGGACACTCAAACATTGTCCGTTGTTCAAAACATGCAAACTGTGTGGGATTATGGTTTAACAGGTTATAGAACTCGTTATGTGGTGCAGGGGTGGAAGAGAATTTTGGGACAAGGCATAAAGACTTCTGGAATTGTATAAAGCTTCCTTTGCGATTCTTAGGGGAAGAGACAAAGGCAATGGAAGAGAAGGATTCTGGAGGAACATACATGGGAAAATAGAAGAAACAGAGAGGGATAAAAGGGGCTGGTAACATTTAAGTAGGTGATAGGTCAGTATGCTTGTCACACCAAGCCCTGCTCTTGATTACTGCAACCCAACCTATATCAAATCTCATTCAATTAACTATCTTCTGTGGCAGCTCACACCTCATTCTAAGCCTACATGTGTGAACTTCCAGCAAACTTCAAGTCAGCTTCACCAAAGAGTAGGGCAACAAGGCTGGGACCCAGGAGAGCCTGAATGTCCAAAGCTAACTACTGGTGAAAACCATGAGACGGGGTGACCAATTACCAAACTTGAAGACAAACTAGAGTGTAGTAGGGGGACACTAGCACTTTGAAAGACACAAGGTCAGAGCCAGCAACTGAGTGAGAGGCCTGGGATCCAGGCAGGGATATTAGGTGGACTTAAAACCCACTCTGGTATTTGGGAGACCCATGAATGTGGAAGCAGCTGAAAATCAAGAAAGTCAGGATGGTGTATGTTCATACGTATATGGGGGGTGGGGGGAGGGCAGTACAGATGTACCAGGAATACGTGCTCAGCCTCATTGCTGGCTGGACTCAGGCACAGGAAGCCACTGTACCCATGGGGCTGGGACAGGAGAAACCTTGAGGTATGGGAGAGATGAGAGTCAACTCTACCTGGCTGGGAAGGAGAGTTTCACTTTTTCCTGAAGTCCACCAGACCTAGTTTCCTCCAACAAGAACAGTTTTTCTTCATTTTTTAGGGTTTTGTTTTCCTGCTTCTTAACCACTGACTCTTTCATGATATGAAAGGCAGGATATTTCAGTCATGGATCAGCATCATATTGCTCTGACAACACAGCCCTTGGCTGACTTGGAATGAGCTCAAAAATATCTGTGAAATGGTATGCAATCAATCCCCAGGAAAATGAATTCTGGAGAAATGTTGACATAAAATCTGAATTCCACATTCATCAGTGACACTGTTAATTGGAACTCATTTTTCTATTGCTTGAATATTATCCAAACCTAAAAGTAGTTACCTGGCTTTGAAGTCACCTGAAGAGCATTTTTGACTGTTTAAAGGAAGATGCATATTGGCCTAATTATAAATTACATAAATGTGCCTCTCCTAATGCTATGTGACAGACTGACTTCCTAAATAACTATTTATTCTGAATACACTGAGATCAGGAAAGACATAAACACTTCAGGAAAGAGAAGAAGAGAGAAGAGAGAAGGTAAGTATGGGAGTACAAAGGCCAAACCTCAGTTCCTAGTCAGTTCCCACTGAGATTTAGAACAACAGAATAATTTTGGCAGGAAAGGACCTCTGAAGGTCATCTGGTCTAAACCCCTGCTCACAAAAAGGCCAGCTCTGAGCAGGTTGCTTAGGCAATGTCCAGTCATGTTTTGAATATCTCTGAAGATGGAGATCCCACAACCTCTCTGTGAACCCATCGTATACTTGACCACCCTCACTGTGGATGAGGGAGACTTTTTTTTCCTGGCATCTAATCAGAATTTCTAATCCTGCAAGTTATGTCTGTTGCTTCTTGTTCTTTTCCTGTGCATCTCTGAGAAGAGTCAGGCTCCATCTTCACTATAACCATCCTTGGATGCATACCATCAGGTCTCACGGTTCTAGGTATGCTCAGTTGTTTTACATGATCCATGACCCATTTTTGCTCTACCATCGATAATACTTCACTTTCCCAAACTCAGCCACTAGGCACAAGGACCTGGGAGGCCAGAAAGCAAACTGTGCCCGTAAATACCAGGGCAAAAAAGGCCACAAGTAACTCAGCCTTTTCTGTGGTTTTGATCATTGGATCTACAACTCCACTGAGTGCTGGAGCCACATTAGCCATACTTTTACTGTTGATGTACTTAGAGAAATTATTCTTGTTGCCCTTCATATCCTTTGCTAGTTTAAATGCCAGTTGATCTTTAACTCTCCTAACTGCATCTCTACATGCCTGGCCAAGATCACTATATTCCTATCAGGTAGACTGTACTCCTTACACTTTCTGAACACTTCTTTTTTATGCTTGAGCTCAGCCATGCTTGCCTTCTGCCCCAGACCTGTGATATCTTGCACATTAGGGTGAATCCTTCCTGTGATCTGAGGAGGCAGACCTTGATCAGCCAGCTGCCTTGGGTATCCTCAACCTCACGGAATCCTCCTGTGTGATCTCACCTACCAATTTCCAGCATGACTGCACATGGACATCTAATCCTTCCTGCTTGTTCCCCAAGCTGCAAGTCTTTGTGTAGAGGTGTATCAGATGGGCTCTCTGTTGTGCTGCCATCAAGCAAAATGTGAGAGCTTCCCTGTCGAGCTGTGCCCTGGGTGTTTCCTCACTGCTCCTTCTACTATGATTTCTCCCCAGGCTTTGGTCACCATTCCTGAAAAATCTAGCTTAAAGTCTTCCTGATTAGGTTAGCAAGCCTGATGTAAATGGTGCTAATACCTCCATTTTGGCAGATGGGGCCCCATCTTTTTTAGCAGAAAAGAAGTAAGAGGTCCTAGCTGCCAGTTGGGGTTAAACCACAACAGAGGGCAATGAAGCTTGAAATCTGTTCTCTCTGATTCAGGCTGTAGTTTGAATCAACATTCCGAAAGTCAGAAGCTGGTGGAAGCAATGCATTGATTAGAAAGTGAATAGCAGACAAAACAAATACAATATCTTTTTATTTTCTTCTGTAGAGGATTAGCTCCTGTCAAGTCCAAAAGCCAAGAATCTGGGTAAAATTTGAGGTTTGTGTTTGTCTTGTCATTGTATTCCCTGAAACAATTCAGCTGAAGTCAGTAGGACAGAAGGAGAAAAAATGTGGGATTGGGCTATGCCTAGAAGTTTTGATTTCTACTTAGGAACAGCTTGATTTTAAACTGGTCCCTGAGATCACTTGGAACAAGTTTGAGGCAGATTTTGGTAGGGAAAATTCTAGAGAAAAGAGCCTAAACCAGTTCCAGAGAAGCACGCTTACCATTAGCAAAGACAAGACATCATTAACATGTCTGTTAGCAAGAATCATAAGTTTAACACTTTTTTGAGGTTTAAAGCTTAGACCAACATAATGGCATATCTGTCTATCGCCCACTTTTCCTCATAGATATGTAATTGAGCAAGTAGTGCTGCAAGGCCTTGCTCTGTGTGGATAAATGAGTGTTTCATACAGTCAATGGTTACTGAAGTGTTCTTGCTCCTCTGATTCTTTTCATTTCTATGAAAATGTTCTGTGCCGGGAGCAGACCCAGCCAGGCAGGTTAAGGAAAAGGCAGACCTCCTCAGGCTTCACAGCAAATGCTGAACAGTGGTCCATTCCTCTTCCTTTTAGCTTTTAGCAAGCCTGTAACCTTGCCTTGAAATACATCTCAAATTTGGGAAGGCATATAGCCAGGTCAGAGAGATGCTTAGGGGCCATGTGAGGTAGACATTTAGAGGCAAGATAAGAAGTGTGAATTGTAATGTGTGATGTAAATGGGACAAAGTGACTCAGAATGCTTGATGACATGATTACAATGACACAAGAATGGATCAATTTCGGGTTTAAATTTTACTCCTTCTAAAGAAGGAAGCTTTCTTTAAAAATAGCAATTCAAGAGAATCCTCTTAAATTTGGAGACAGCTATGGATTGTTCAGCAAGGGACAAAATATACAGAGAGGGGAGAGGTTCCAGAACTACATATTGTGCTAATAAGGATGCTATCCAGACAGCTAAGATCACATATATACTATACAGATGCTAAAAAATGTAGTATTAAAAACAGAGACTGTGCATTTTGTCATAAAGAATATTTTGCTATGGCAATTTCTTTTACTATTATTTTTTACTATTTTTTATTATTTTTTACTATAATTTTACTATTGCTTAAGTGGCATACAGTTATAAATGGTACATGTCTTATGTTGCTGGTGTATATTAACATCTATATCACTGTAATAGCATAGCCATAGTAACAAACTTTCAGTATTATCAATTTGACTTCAATAGAAGCAGCATAAATGTTGTAGATGATAACAAGTGTACAGTGATGAAGTTAGCATAAAGAATTAAGACTTCCAGGATATATCATAGACTGTTGGGATGTATCTTTTTGCCATTGTTATTCCTCATGGAAGGTGAAGTGCATTGCTTTCATGGCACCATTTCCCTCTTGCTCCCTTTTGAGACTGAGAGGCTGTGCCTGTATGTCACTGGGTTGGTCCTGAGCAGTAACGCCACGGTGAAGGATCTCACCACGTCATCACCACTTACTGAGCAGTGATTTCGTTGACAGAACAGTTCAGGTTCATGTAAAACTGTTTCTTTTTGGAAGCAATTAAACAGGGTGATCTGTTTCAGGGGACATCAAGTCTAATCAAAATCCTGAAAGGGCACACAAACAGCTTATGTAATGACTGATTTTTTTCAACAGCTTTAAGTGTATCGATGGTAGGGAAATTTGGATAAAGGAATCAATATCTTGTTCAAAGTAAACTAAATCTAGTTTGAAGTAAAACACCTGAACCACAAACAGTGGAAATATAGGGAAATCAGTAACAATTTTTTGTATTTACTGACCTACTGACCTTTTTTTCTGCACCAAATACTTGCTAGGGTAGACATAGCCTAACAAGCTTCCTTTTCAAGGGAAGAACAGACCCAGCTCTCTCAGCCTCTCTTCATACGTCAGATAAATGCTCCAGTCCCTTAATCACCCTCATGGTCCTTCGCTAGACTCACTCATTTCTACTGGGAAGCCCAGCACTGGACCCAGCACTCTAGGTGTGTCTCAGCAGGAGTAAATAGAGAGGAAGGCACACTTCCTTCAACCTGCTGGCAACACTCTGCCTAATACATTTCACAGAATGACAGAATAGTAGGGGTTGGAAGGGACCTCTGGAGATCATCTACTCCAACCCCCCTCCCAGAGCAGGGTCACCTAAAGCAGGCTGGACAGGAATACATCCAGGCAGGTTTTGAATATCTCCAGAGAAGGAGACTCCGCCACTTCTCTGGGCAGCCTGTTCCAGTGCCCTGTTACCCTCAAAGAAGTTTTTCCTCATGTTGAGATGGAACGTCTTGTGTTCTAGCTTATGTTGGTTGTCCCTTGTCCTGTCACTGAACACCACTGAGAAGAGTTTGACCCCATCCTCTTAACACCCACCCTTTAGATATTTATAAGCATTGATGAGATCCCCTCTCGGTCTTCTCTTCTCCAGGCTAAACAGACCCAGGTCTCTCAGCATTTCCTCATAAGAGAGTGGGCTGTTGGCTGTCTTTGCTGCAAGGGCACATTGCTGGCTCATGTTCAACATGGCATCCACCAGTACCTTCAAGTCGTTTACTGCAAAGCTGCTTTACAGATGGGCAGCCCCCAGGCTGTACTGGTGCCTGGGGTTATTCCAGCCCAGGGGAAGAACTTCGTATTTCCCTTTGGTGAACTTCATGAGGTTTCTGGTGTCCCATATCTCCAGCCTGTTGAGGTCCCTTTCAAGGCCTCATCTACTGTTTCATCTTTTCAGAGTTGGGCCTTCTATAAAAATAAGTTACCTCATAATTCCTTTTTTCATAAGCCTCTCTCTTGCCTGACTCCACATTTCCCTTTTCTCTAAATCTATCATTCCTTATTAAAGTCTTTGTAATATATTTTATTTTCATTTTAGGGCACCTAATACACCTATGACATTATACGCTATGTGTGTATTTGAAATTTATTTAGACATAGGTCTACACAAATAACATCAGATTGACCCAGTGGTTTTGTCTCTGAGAACAGATTAGCCAGAAGAGTAAATAAGATTGACAGAAAAATAAAGTCAACTCTACAAGAATTTCATAGCCTTGTCTACAAAGGAACTATTTAAAAACACAAACCCAGAGACTGCTTTCCTATATTTCTTCATCTGGGAATCAGCAGTTACCTGTCATTAACTGTACCTGACCAGAGCTAAATATTATCATCTTTGTACTTCATAGTAATGACATTTTAGAGAAAGTGCAAGTGGTGGGAGGCAGAAAGGGAAGGCAGAGATTAAGGGGAGGAAGATAGGGGGATAAAGACAGAAACTATTAACTTCCAAGATTTGTAAATTTCCTGTTAGAACTAAAATGGAAGAAGTAGTGCTGCTGAGGAAAGCCAGTAGGCAAAGCAAAGAGGCAAAATGAGCATTTTGCTGCCTGCAGAATTCAGTCAGTACCTACACAACCACCTGACACCCTCCCTTCCTTCAGGGGATCTAAGGACAGATATATCTCAGAGCATCTGTGGCTTGTCAAGCTCAAAACTGCGGACTAGCCAATGCAGCAGTATTGTCCCAGAAGGCCTGATGATTCCTGAGTAGATAGACTCAATCATTTGTCTTTTTGTTTTTCCAAATTTTATTTTAATTTAATCCAAAGATGTAACAGAGCAGTGCCATTAAGCATATAAACATGGTCAAGGAGTTAATCAGGGTGAATGGAAAGACACACTCCTGCCTAAGAACTTAAGATGTTCTTAATTTATTCACTCTAAATCTCAGCATATCTCTAGCATTGATATATGCTTTTGGGATTACAATTACATCAGATCAGTGGAATGGTAACTGTGGAAAATAAAAACAAAATCTTAAAAGAGGCAGTACATTGCTATACTTACTACCAGTTTGTAATTCGAGACAATAAAGACCATGCTACTGTTAGATCAAAATACCATCTAACATCTCTAATACACTGCATGTACCTTTCCTCTGGGCTTTGATGCCTTGAATCTCAATAAAGTAACATAAAAACAACAGCAGCAACAACAAAACAGTGGCCTCCAGTGCTGATAGGCTTCTGCTTTGTTTTGGCTCTTGGAATTGCTGCCTGTGCCCGCTGCTTCAAATAGGTTTTCAAAGGCAGCATCCAAGACAGAACAGGAAATCTTTAACCCCAACTAAATACTTCTCACTCCTTTCTCAGGAGAAAAAAAAAAATCAGAATTTAGATTTTCCTCTACAGAGGAATAAATGTATTTAGTTTGGGATTTGGGGAAATGAGTTGTAGTTTGGGTTTTTAGGGGTGTGGAGGAAGAACAGCAGCTTTTTTATTAATCATCTTGCATTAATTAAATTATTTTTCTTCCTCTTTAGCATTCCCATGTCCACAAATGTCATCTGTTTCTCATCACTCAAGCAGGATGTCTAATCAAAATTTCTTTTCGAAAGTTGAAAGTTTCAAGAGTTGAATTCTGGTATCATATACTTTGTTCTCCAGTAAAGCCAGCCAGGCAAGTCAGCCTGATCTTGTCCAAACATTGAACAAGGGGCAGCTTCCAGGCCAAATAAACTTACAACTTCCCCACAAACCCCCAGATAACTGCACGTTATGACAAAAGAACATTGAAATAGAGATTTAAGACACAGAATTTTAAACATATTTAGCATATTTAGATAACACCCAACTCGTTATGACAGAGATATAAGACCATCTTTAGAAACAATTTAGGCATATATATATTTTGATATTTCAAAAAGTATTTACATTAGGGAAATATCTGTTGATATTTCCAAAAGCACTTGGTCACTCAGCTCTTATTGAAAGCAAATACCTACATATGTGACTATACGTTCCAAGAAAGTTATTGTGCAGTTTTTCACATGTAATTGTAAATAGCTGCCACATCAGCCATGATATGCAGGAGCCCTTGTAGGTACCTTTAACTTGCAGTAACCAAATGGAAATAGGGGTTTTCTACTGGGAATTATCAAATATTACGTTGAGTCACAGATTTTTTTCAGCTCTGTAATTTGTTTTCCTCTCTTTTTCACTAAATTTGTCACCTGTACAAAGGTCCGTATTTTACCAGGGAAAGGTTACTCAGCTGGAAATATGGAATTAAAATGACTGAAGTACAAACTTTCAGAAAAATGGACAGATTTTTTTCTCTGGGAAGAAAATAGCAGGTTAGTGTTAAAGCCATGCAGGATTGTTGTAGAGAGCATTCAAGATAATGATGGAGGGGAGGTGCAGTGGATGTCCAGAAATGCCGTGGACAGATTGTACCCTGCAGCACACAAAGCACTGGAAGTGGCTGAGAATGCCAAAAGGACAGGATTTTCAGAAATGCTTGTTCAGTGCTGAGAAGCATAAATACCGCCAAGCAGAAAATCTCAAAGTAGACTAAGAGAAATATCCAAGTGGATGAAAATAGACCAAAAAGGAAGATCAGACAAGTTTAGGGAGTTTTGCTGAGGCCATAGCTGAGCAGCGGGAAGGAAACTCTCTAGAAAATGCTGTTTATGTAAGGTGAGATCCCATGTACATTTAATGCTTGAACATTTGAAGGATCCATTTGATGAAGCTTGCCTGATTGCTAAGTAGTTTTGTGCAGCTCTTGTTTTTAAATGAGCTTATTGTTCTAGAGCTTTCTCTGGGACTCATCAATATCGTGCCTTGACACCTTCCTTCCTGACACCCTGCCAGCGACAAGGATCGGCAGCGTAGACAGACTGATGACACCCTGCCCCCTGAACAACATCATCAGTGTCGGCAGGAGGGGACCCACTTTATTCACATAAGGCGTGATTCTCTCAAACTGCGCTATCATTCTTGGAGCCAAGGAGTGGCACTATAGGCTGTTGTGGCCAGATGGCCCGGACACCAAGTGTTCCTAGCAGTCCACCAGAGCCATGGCATCACTTATGATCCTGTGTTTACTACCAGGGATTGGGTGAGCCACTCTATGGGAGTGTTGCTGTTTATCTTTCCTACCACCTCAATAACACTTTATTTTATAACATGTTGTCAGACTCCATTACTGTTCGGACCAGTATCCTCATTCTTGTGTATGCTGCTGCTTATACGCTTGTGGTAACAAATCTGATTTATTTCTGCTGTTAATCTTGTCCCTTTTGAAATACTTAATTACATTCACCAAAATCTCAGACTCCACCTTGAAATGCCTACATGTAGAAGAAAACATTTTTCCCAGATCACAAGTGGATCCCTCAATTGGAAGATCACCTGTATCAAAGTGCATACATATAAAGCAATTCTAATGCTAGGTTTCACTTTTGTAGCAGCTATGTCCTATTTTTTTAAAAAAGTGGAGTGGAAAAACCCACAGCAGGCATGAAATGTCTTTGATTATTCAAGACAAGCTGATGGGAAGTAAAGACTGAGCAAAGTAGCTGAGCATCATTACAGCAGATTAAATTCAGCATAGACAACACAGGCTAATGCAGGCATAAAGAAGAAACTGTTACACTCAGCATGAAGGTCTAAGTATCAGGCCAGCTTAGACCTGGTCAAAAAAGCAAGTTAATGTGCTGGGCACAAAGTAATGTGCAAGTTAATGTGCCATGTTCTTGCCCTAAGACAGGTATAGAAAAGGATAACCTCGTTTTTTTAATGCCATTTTATTGCAGAATGGCAATTTATATATGTATATGACCAGTTCAAAATTCCATCTAAGGAGCTTCATATTGTATGTGTGCGTACGTGTATTCTTTAAAAAAGCTCTTCATGCTTTAATGTAAATTCATGTTAGCTTTAGAGTTGTGTCTGATTTGGACTGCCAGAATATGCAAGCAGTGCCATATGCTTTATGCTAGCAATGTCATAACAACCTTTCCATGTTGTGTAAAAATCCATGATAGCTCATTTTTGACTCTCCTGTTTTGTCTTTACATGGTTTGGCTGATAGTCTGGTGTTTTGCCACTTGAGAATGCTTAGGTACCCACCTCATCATTCTTCATTACTGTCCGTGTTTGCTTAACACCCATACAGGTTTTTTCTACCGAACCAAGAATATCACATTTTCTTCAGAGCAAGCAACAGTACATCTTTCTTTTGCCAAACTTAAGGCAACATTAGAACATTAAAAGGGGAATAACTAAATGGCCGTTTTCTTTGTAATATAAAGACTGGCGAAACATAATATTGTGAAGTACCCTCATTTCATCTCTCCTCTCATGTGGTTTAACTTTTGTATCTTTTGGTACAGTAGATCTGTTGTAGGCAGTATTTGGTCTGAAAAATCAGCAGGGATTATCCAGCCACTCCAGTCATTTTTATTTTCCAGAAACTGCCTCTTTGCCATTAGCTGTCTCACTACCGCTGCTTGATGAAGGCAATTAAAATAGTTAAGTTTATGATTCCTAGCAATGTCAGGGGTTTGGGATGTGAATAAATTGCAAGACAAAAATATTGAATTCTTCAATCTGGTGGCACATTTCACAAATTACTGGGACTCTACAGGGAGCCACAGCATTTATGCTCCATCAGTATGTCTTGTTTACAGATGCTTATGTCTGCATTTAATATGCAGGTTTAAAAGACAAATACTGTTTACAGTTCTTGCTGCTGTTTGAAGCAGGTTAATTTTTACTACTAAGAATAATGCTGACTAAAAATCTTACTGGAGCTTATATTGTTCTTTGCTTTCAGCAAAAGGAAATGCTAAAGACTTTGTGTTATTTGGTAGTTTTACAATCTCATTTAATTTTTGACTGAAAGCCTGAACGCCAATGGCACTTTTAAAGTTTTTTTTTTTGGTTTTTTTTTTTTATTTTATTTTATTTATTTTTATTTTTATTTTTATTTTTATTTTTTATTTTATTATATTTTATTTTGGTTTGGTTTGGTTTTGCTACATGGGCTGGATTCCTGTATTTCTTAGTTAACATTCCCTTGGTGGAAATTATTTGGACCACATTTCTAGGGTTCAGTTATCTGGAGTGGAAGTTAAAAAGCACTGTTCTATCCCAGTGAGACAGCAGGGAGCCCATCAATATTTTCTGTGCTGAATGACTTTCAGAGCTGATCCAGTCCTCCTTCACATGGGTGTAGATCAAAAGGAGCTCCACTGATATGAGTAGATTTATATTCCAGAAAGTAGATTTGGATCATGTGGCATTTTGTAGTTAGCTTGATGGCTGTAATGAAGTGCAATGAAATAGCCCATCGTGTACAGAAGCCAGCACTGTTTCATATGGCAGGTCTTGATCTGTCCAGGTGCCCGACAAGCTTTATTCCATGGCAAAGGTGTCCAAGGGCTCAAATTTTGCCTCTAGTCTTGTGGCACTTATTTACAGCTCAGATCCTTATTCCATTGCAGTACGAAAGGGAAAAATCCTACTGACTTCAAAGGGAGCATGACTTGACATTGGGATAAAGCCAAACTCAATAAGCAATGTATATTCCTAGAGTGATTCAACTGGATATGTCTTACTGGAGATTTTTCAATCCTAAACTTTTCAAAATCAGATTGAAGTTGCATTTTTAAGAGAATCTAAATCCCATATTCTCTGTAAGGCCCAAAAGCCCACATCTCCCAGACAGCATAACTGTCTACACAAAAAGCTACCATGTGACTCAGGTCTCCATCAGGCCCTGAAGACCCCTCTCCACCTCTCAGCCAGACTTGCAGGGCATCTAGCCTGCCTGGGGCAGTAGATCAGAGCTTCCAGATCAGACACTTTATTAAATACGGACATACCCAGCAAGAACAGGCAGTGAGTATGGAGAGTATGACATTTGCTGTTCATCACTGAAAAATGGGATATGAACCTCTGCTTCAGCTGATACTGTCACACTTGCAGAGCTCCCCTTTTCCTTTCCCTACTTGAGAGTGATTACAGTCACTCCTATAGCCTCCTGTGAAAAGTTCAAAGCCAGACTCAATCTGTGGTCATCACCCTATCACTTCAGAAATAGGTGCAAAAATGGGGTGAGAAAGAGACAAAGAAAATAAGCAAACTCAGCTTTGTAAACTGCAAAAGTAAGATACTCGGTAAAAGCTAGAGAAGTAGGAGGTGACAAATTATATGAGAATAAATCAAAGAAATAGAGTTAAATCATAAAAGCGACACAGGATTTGTGAGACTAACCTGACAACTTGTCTGGGAAGACAACTGATTTTTCTAGAGCAGGGAAATGCAATAGATCTCATCTAATCTAATGCAAAGCTTCTGACATGGGGATATACAGGAAATAGTTCAACTGGAGAAGATGAAAATGAATAGAGGATTTATATAAAGTATATAATAGGATTTATATATAAATAGGATTTATATAAAAAGTATATAAAATTGCCTGATGAGGAGGCAACAACGGTTATGCTGAAAGCAAACTACTGGTGTTGGATAAAGGTTCACAATCCTGAAGAATCTGCCCTTAAAATTACTGATATTTTTGTTAGATACCTCAGCGCAACAAAGCAGGAGTGTACTAAGAAAGTTGGATGTGAACATAAAGTTAAGAGATTTTTGTCTGTGCAGAAGAGGATAAGGGTATCATATTGTGAGATGTGGATTTACTTTAAATTTGGATGATCTGGAATAATAGAAGTAGGCTGAAATTCCCTTCAGGAATAATGAAAACAGTATCTGCTACAAGCAGAAAACTCAGAAGCTGGAAATGGTAACGGAGAAGAAATTACTGTGTATACGATTTGTGTCACTTACAGTCCTAATCCATGAATCCTAATTGGAACAAATGTATGGAGAAAGGCACTCTGTTCCCCTGACCATGTCAGTCTTTATCACATGAAAGGAGAATAAACTAGACTGGCTTGCTGGCAAAATGGAGAGGATATAACTGTTCTTTGTGAACATTTGGATAGTAGGGTACCTATCTGGAAAAGCACACTTCTGAATGATTGTGAAAAGTCTGAATAGCTAAATCCTTGAATGGATCTTAAACATCTCTTGCCTTCTATATTCAATTGCTTCTTTGCACAGACCATGTCTGGCTTCAAAAGTCACAGGCCTTGCTGCCTGCCAAACAAAGCAGCATTTGCTTATAGTCCAAAAGGAAAATGGTGCCTAGTTAATGCTATGAGTCCCACAGCAGCGTGAACTTAGGTACATTCTTGTTCAGCAAATTACAGCGTCTGAACATTTTCATCTTCCCTTTGGCCTCTCATCAGGTTAAGAAATCTGTCTGAGCTAATGTCGAGCTGTCAGTTTACTATATACCGAATAGACCCCATCTGCACCTTCACAGGCTGTGACTAGTAGTTATCCTTGGAGATGGAGAAATTCTGCTTCTACAGTGGTGCTTTCAGCCTTAGCACCTTGTTTTGGTGCTACACCTGCCAAACCTTGTTTTGAACAAGAAAGTATCATTAGAAATTGAGGTGCATTGCTGTCTGACTCTGCCAGCTGTAAAAAGTGTTCCTTGCAGCAAGATGCAGACCCCAAAAAAGGCACAATCTTTTAAAGACTATTATGTTAGCAAATATGACACAGTAGTGGGGGAAAAGTAGGAACAAAAATGTCATTCAACAGCTGACTAGGGTTGAAAAAATATGCTTTTGATTTTAGGAATGCTGTGTATCTTTCTCTTTCATTTTGGTCTTCCTTGAGAAGTCAACAGTGTAAAGAACCAGTATTGGAGAGGAAGAAGCCTTATGTTCTCTACCCAGATATCACACCCTGATACTTCTTAGTTTCCAGATTTGCCTTTATATGAAAGGTTTGATTTGGGCCAAGTAAACAATGGTGCATAAACAGGAACAGAGATGAATATCAAACTGATGATGAAGAGCTCCTCTTAAAATATTTCGTGTACTGGACTTTTTGTGATTTGGGTTCAAGTTTGGGTTTTAGCAGAAAGTCCTTTCTTTGTGCCCAGTGAATTTAAATATCCCAGTGTAAGCTTTTTTTCTCTGTCATTTTTCATAAGTTTACTGTCCAGCTATATATTACCCATTGTTTTTAATTAATTAGAGTAACTTGAAACTCTTGGTGCTTAAGGATTTAATTTTTAATTAATGTAATTTACTTGAGAAAATATGCTGCCTTAGGATTCTTCAGTTTACTTGCAGTTTCCTTTTTTAAGTGTACATTTCATTGATGTGCATGCATATCACACTGCATATGAATGGGTCATTTACCCCAAAAATGTATGTAACACTAAATATCCCCTGGCATAAATATTCATTTAAGTAAGTTCCTCTAAAACACAAGCCTTTGAAAAAGTTAAACCTTTCATTATGCCCTTGAGTAAATTCCTAGTTCTGTCAAATGTTTACATAAAGGTTGAATCGAGCACAGTCAAGGGCTTTAAGATTATAAAAATTTGCAGCAACCACCTGGTGCTGAAATTGGGAACGTTATTTCCATTATATTATAATTTCATCAGTGACAGTCTTTTAGGTATTTAACACCAATACAGCTCTTCACAGGCTGAAGTGAGCATCTTGAAATTTTTCCAGAAAACAATATGAAAGTCATTTGTCTGGGAAAGAACTGAGATAATATTTTATATCTAATATGATTAAGTAAATAAGCATCTGTGCTTTCTGTGAGTTGTAACATTTTGTTGGGCTTCAGGGTTAGCCCAGTGCAGAGCAGATGGCTGTACCATGATCTGATAATTGCAATGGTAAAATAATTTTTTGAGAGCGCCGTTAACGAGTACCTAGCCTGATGCAAATGTAAGATGGCATTCTTGGATGACTGGGCCGTCTGAGATCCTCAAGTTATGAAAGGATCCAAGAACAATTCAAACCGCGGGGTTTTGGAATGAGAAATGGAAAAAATGTCCTGTTACTGGTCAGAAAATAAAGTCTTGCCAGAACCTTAGTCTCTTTCCTTCACCTCACTGCTGAAGGTTCACCTTGCATTCCAACTCCCTTACTCATTCATATCCTAGTGTCTAAGGAACAGTGTGATATCACAGGCATTGCATTTAGTTTCCATAAAGTCATCCCCGTCATCCCTGCGCTGCTTTACTGAAGTGACACGCTACTCTAGCAATTTCAGGGGAAAAGTGTACTTGCTTGAAAACAGCTAGACAGCCACCCCAATAAAAAAATAACAACAGGCTCTCCACAAAATGGACGAAGTTAAGTAAACTGAAATTTCTTCAGTAGGAACTGAAAAGAACAACATAATCCAAATGTTGTTTCTTTCAAGGAAAACTTTAATTTTTTTTTTTTTTTAACAGAGTTTAAAGAGGAGAGTCTCATTGTGGGGTGGGAGAGGGAGGCTGGCTTTGGGAGTGGGCTTTTTTGCAGCTTTCCTGTTTCTGATGAGTGTGAAAGGATGGGAGTTCTGCACACAGGGACTGGAATCCCTGTGGAGGACAGTCAATGTGGTAACATAAAGAGTGTCTCAGACTGTATCAGGCTCAAAAACACCTCTAACACTACCAGTCCTTGGGCTTCTTTGCTTCAATCTTGTCATTCAAAACAGCAGAAACAAGTTATTAGCGTGGAGGGATGATTTCTCAATACCATTTCAAGTTTCTTACAGATTATCTTTTCTTTAGTTTTTAGAAATGGCAGTATATAATAAATGCACATACAGTGTGGTAAATAGGTCCTAGTTTTGTTTAGTGACAGTACAAAGAGATTTGGTTTGAGGTATCTTGTAGCTGTTGATAATAAAATGATACCTTATGTGGCATATCATGTCACTACTGTGCTTTGCACTACTATGGTAAGCTGGAACAGCTATTCACCCTCACAATGGGGTTTCCCTCTCCAATCTCTTCTGAAAATAAAGTGGTGAAGGGACCGAAAGTATTTCCCTAATTGACAGGACCAATTGGTAAATATCAGTGGCCTTCAGCTGGCGTTTGTGTGCAGCAGTGTCATCAAAACGAATGGTGACTATTCCCTTTTTTATCTGTGATTAATGCCTCAGCTACTTCTGCAGACTATGGTGGTCAGAGACATTTAAGCATGAAATCATCAGCACTTTGGCAATGCCAATCAGCAGAAAATCTAGCAGCACCTTTTCCTATTTAGAGATTAAACGTGATGCTCTCTAGAACGCATATGACAACTTTGAGAAAGCCTATAAATCATAACAGAACAAAATATGAATCAGGATGAGCTATCAGGGGTAGCTTATGGCTCAAGCCATTTCAAAAGTATTGTTGTCTCAGACTTTGACTCTTAGGTGTAAAATGCTACTGCTGGCTTAAATTATCCTTTTAACTTCAATAGCTGTGGCACTTCATTTAGCTCAAAATTTCTGCACACTTCTGCTGCATGCTCCAATAGATGCACATTTTGTCTCTTTCTTATGCGTGCCACTATCTAAGATACTTACTTTCTAAATCTAAGCGAAAATGTGACCTTTTCTTGATTATTCCTGGTGACATGTTTTGATTTCTCTTGTCTTTCTGTCATGCTCCTCATAACGCTTCTTTTAATTATGTGTATAGATTATAAACAACCTAGAAACTTTTCTTGGTATTCTGTACACATATTTCTTCCTGAGATATCTCCACTGCCTTTCCCATTTTCACCCTTTTAATTCTATTGAATCTCCTCACTGCTACCTTTCATGTTTTGCCTTTACCATTTCTATTTATAAAGCTAATAAAATACCAAGGAATCATTCTGACCTTTCCAGGTAATCAATATTAAGGATAGTCAGCTATCAGCAAATATTGTTTTAGACAGTAATTATGTGGAAGAGTGGCAGTTTCTCATTCATCACCTTAAGCAGATGTCTGGGGGAGGAAATAGGAATATCTTAAGTACCTGAGATTTTGCTTCAGAAACATCATTTTTGACACATACCCATTAGCTGGGCTTCGTTGTGGATACTGTCTGCTTTAAAGCAGAGTGTTGGCCCTATTAGCAGAAAGTGGTCCATTCTGTCAACTCCTTCTCAGCATAATTGCTCCATGGATGACAAATGACTGTTCAAACTACCAGTGCAATGCTTTATTGTCTTTTTGCAATGGAGGCACTTCACTGAAATTAAAAGTGAAATAACGCTATTGGATTTCCAGCTTATTAGCAAAAGAGCAAGAAGAATTGGGGTGAGAGGAAATGCCTCCTGTTCGGTCTGGAGACTGAAGTATTTATGAAGCATACTGGTATAGAGGCAATTGTACTAAAGCGATGAAAATTTCAGAGCAGGAAGCACAGGATTTAAAACAGAAGGGTCGTGCTATGCCAAGGGGCACTTTTTAAGGTTAAAAGAAACCATCGGTTCTTCCTATAGGCTTCTTTTATTTGTCTATAAATAAAGATGACGGGGCGAGAATAATATTTAGCCAGCTGGTGTCCTCAGATGCTCCCTAGAGTGGAACAGAAAGATAAGCAATTATTCGCAAATAAATGGCAAACTACAATTACTACTCAGAGAATGTAATACTTCTGCACAAATGTAAATGCTCCATACTGGAGGGAGGGGGAGTGGGGGAGGATGGGAGGGGTTTGGACTTTAAAATGTGCGAAGTGAAAAAATAGAAGGGCATTAAGAAAATTGGTATTATCAGATTTCAAAAGTGCCTGGTCCCTTTGAATCTGCAATGATTTCAACAAGCTTTTGTTTCTACTTCTCTTTACCGTTTTATAAAGTCTCTTTAATTTTTACTAGGCATTTCTGACTCCAAAACTTATTCCTTGTAGCTGGCTGTATTTTCCAGCTTAACATTTTCTAAACTTAACTCTAATTGAAAATCAGACATTTTTTCCCTTGAGGAATGAGAGGGGACCTGGGCTCAGTTACTTCAGAAATGCCAGCCTCTGGCCGTAATAATTAATAATGACAGAAACATTTCTGTTGTAGATGCAAGTTGTGTCTCTAAGCTACCTCTTATACACAGAGCTCCTTTGCCAGGGATGTGAGTCCCTCTGCCAATACCAAAGACACTGCAGGAGTAAGGCCTTAATTCCTGCTTGTCAAGAACTTTAAAAGAATGTAAATATGATACACATGAGAAAGTCTGTGAACCTTCACTGCTTTCAGCCATTGAGAGCAGAACTGTGAAATTATTATTTGAAACACTCAGTATCTGCAACCCTTGATTTAGTTTACCTGCATTGTAAGATAATTCTGACATCCAAACAAAGGTGATCAGGTAAATAGATTCTTCTGTACAAAACAAGCAACAATTGTTTTTCCACTGGTCATGGACCAAATTAGCAAGTGTCATCTCACCAAACTTTAAGTGTCTTAAAGAATACCTCTACATCTGAGCATATCACACAGCAGAGCTCCCTTTATAGTTAGTGCAGAAAAATAGGTACTTGTAGGTATGAGTCATCTGATCTATTTTAGAATTTTTCTCCATAGATTTGCAACAGGAGCCTGGTGCAGCAAGTTTACATACACATGTCTGCAACACCTACATCTAGAATTAGTCTAAATGGACTTTGCCAGAAATACCAATGAAAGGAAATAAAATGCCATCTAATGTCTTATACCTCGTATACAGAGTTTAAATCAAATTTAAGATAAGAAATGGGTGAGCATCCTCATCCTTTTTAACAAGACGCACACATCATTATAAAGAGCCAGTCACAAAGACGTGCTTCCCTTAACACATGTCAATGCGATTGCAAAGCAGAGAGGTTTGCTTTTCTTTAGACTGTTGCTGAAATACACAGAGAGACTGAATGGAAGAATCATATTTCTGCAGAAGCACCCAAACTATAAATTACAGCTGGGATTTGCACAGTTCATCTCAATGGCCAAAGTAATCATAGAATCATAGAATCTTCAGGGTTGGAAAGGACCTTTGAGATCATCGAGTCCAACCATACACACACACACAAAACCTACAATCTCTGTCACTAGAGCATGCCCTGAAGTGCCAAATCTAGACGTTTCTTAAATACGTCTAGGGATGGTGACTCAACCACCTCCCTGGGCAGGCCGTTCCAGTGCCTGACCACTCTTTCAGTAAAGTAATTCTTCCTAATATCTAATCTAAACCTCCCCTGCCGCAGCTTCAGACCATTTCCTCTGGTCCTGTCATTATTCCCCTGGGAGAAGAGGCAAACACCCTCCTCTCTACAGCCTCCTTTCAGGTAGTTGTAGAGGGTGATAAGGTCTCCCCTCAGCCTCCTCTTCTCCAAATTAAACATGCCCAGCTCCCTCAGCCTCTCCTCACATGGCTTGGTCTCCAGAGCCCTCACCAGCTTGGTAGCTCTCCTCTGGACACACTCCAGCACGTCAATGTCCCTCTTGTACAGAGGGGCCCAGAACTGAACACAGGACTCGAGGTGGGGCCTCACCAGTGCCGAGTACAGAGGCACGATCACCTGACTTGTTCTGAATTCAGGATGTTTAACACATACACAAAGAACATCTATGCGGAATACATGCAGTAAATCCAATGTATCTGTCATTTATACTCTCTTATCATTTGCTGTGCAAATGTTCTCTAGTCCAACAAGTGGCCTTTCCTGCACACAGAGGTCATCTGCACCACATGTACTCATTTGATTGGGTAGACTCCCTACATTTAGAGTCATGCTGTATGCCCACAGACTAGTCAGAGCAGATTCAAAAATCCAAATAAGCTGTCAAAAACATGCTTTTCCACCTAGGCTAAATTTCTGTGCTATTAAGGGGGTACACAGAAATTATAAATAAATGAATCTGAATAAGTTCTTTAAAACAACAAGGTAATTTGCATTTGAGTCAAACACATATGCTTGCATTAACAAGAAACACAACAAAACCTACTCCAAAGTGACATTCACTGTTTGTACAGCACAATTATTTCTGAGGTAGGCAGGTTTTTTTCTCCACTCTCCAAAAATTCAACAGAATTTGCCATCACCTAAAAAGGTAAAATGTAAGGAAGTATACATTAAAATGAAAGTATCATGAGGAGTAGATGAAAGTATTTTTCAGTTCATTTTTTGTTGATGCCAACATTTCTTTAAACTGTTTGGTTCAGAGACTATTTGTGGTTCCAGAACTGCACTCAGAAGCACATTTGAACCCCAGACTGAAGGATAATTGTAATTGGAAGAATTTTGGATTTTGAAAGAAGCAGGAAAATTGTGCCTTTTTTTTAACTAAAGCCAAAAGACAACTCAGGGTAAAGTGGCGATAATAATCTACGATCATTGTCATCTGATGCAGCCATCCATAGTCTGAACTTTCAGTTCTCACCAGACAAATACTTTCACTGAAGAAATTACTACTGTAGTATTTTCTGGTTTCATATTATTGATTTTTGTTCTGTCTTACAACTTTTATCCCCTTGTCCATCCTACAAGGACGAGTACCATTCATATGAAATTGGTGGTAAGAGCAAAGTCCAGCAAGATTCTGGCACTTCTTTTGTGGAGGCAGAATTTCACTTGAAAGTTATCTCATCTCTGCTTCACTATGTGCTCCCCAGTTTCCCCTGGACGATGTACTCTCTGCTAGCCTTTTAACAGAGCAAGCAAATTTTCATCCACTTCTGATGGACACTCCCCCTATCCTTTGTGTGAACCTAGGTAGGAATCATAAACCTTAGGCTGCTTTCTCTCTGCAACATGAACTTCCTGTGGCAAGGATAGAAGAAGCTGTTGTAGCATTGTGTTTCATTGTGGGCTTGGTTTGTCTAATGTCACACTTTGATCCAGAGACACGTTCTTGGTACAATATGTGGGTTTTATGTATTAATTATGTTACGGGTTTCTCTCCTAGGGAGACATTTTTGGATCTGAGAAGGCTCCACGTCATCCCAACCTCAACCTGATTTTAGAGCCAAATATCACACCAGACTGCCAAAATGCCCCAGTCTGAGCTCCTGTTGAGTGGTCTCACCATCCTCCCAGCCGCATGACTCAGAATATGTTGTCTCCTGCGATGAGACTTAAGCAAGAGGTAAGGTCCTCTCTGGGAATCAGACTCCCAGGCAATCAAGCAGAGAGCAAGCTTGTTCCTGGATAAACACAGGGTTTCCACAATGTTTGCCAGAATGCACCGAAATACCCACATTTGCTCTCAAACCAGAGGCTGTACGGATGTCTCTGTGGTGAGGTAAAACCTCTGCTTCTCAGCAAGGTGGAAAGCTGCACTGATCTGGTAGTGCAGACAATGGGACCCAAGGCAGCATCTCTGCACTGTGCTGAGTGCACCTACCAGTTCCCCAAAGCCACCTTGGGCATCTTTAACACAGCAGTGCAATATCATACGTGAATAATAGAATCTGTCTGGGCTCCATAGAGATTCCTTTTCCACTGCTCTGCCATATCACTTACTGCAAAACAAAACTGCCATAAACACTCTCACTCTCCTGCACAGCCCTATCAAGCAGATGACAAGGTAATTTTAATTTTGCTTCATATTGCAGACTCTTGAGGAGTATTTACTTTTGTTTAAAAATTTAGGACTAAATTTTCAGGTGTATTCCTGTATTTGTTCTGTCTTGTTCAAAGTTGCTTTTCAGTTTTCATGTTTTTTATTTATTTTTCAGCATGGTACATTCCCAGGCTTTCACCAGCCTTCCTACTCTTAACGTGAGAAACTGCTCCACCCTCTGGTAATTTTCTACAGAAGTTGCTAGCTGGCCTCCGACAATTTTTTATCCCTTTGATCAGCTTTTTCTCCAGGATAGGAGAGATCACTGGCTGAATGGGCAATAAACACTACATGATCTAGTCTGTTGGGAGAGACTGGAAAAAACATTAAGGCTTACTGCACTGCTCTGAGAATAACTGAGATTACATGAAGTACCGGACAAGTTTAGGTGTCCCCCTCAGCCTTGGTGACATTCCTTCTTTAGACAGCAATGTCCTGGCAGGAAGTTAGCAGAGGGTGTGATGGTTTGGAGGAAATTTCCCTTGACAAGTGTTGGAGTCTTTATGCAATTGAAAGTAATAGGAAAATGGGGGGGAAAGGCGAGGGGGAGACTGTGACCATGCCAGCGTTGCTGTACCGTACTTTGTGGGTTTATTAGAAAACTATTCAGTAAACACAGAGACTGTTACCTCATATTACTCTAACCTATATTTTGCTCTGCATAAATGCTTCCTCCTCTTCCTCTCTTCTCTTTATATGTACTATATTACATCTATGATTTGCCTGCTCTAGGGGACTTTACCCTCGCATGCAGGTTTTTGCCTGCTCAGCTGGGGACCCGCACACTAACCCTTCCCCTCTACGGGCACAGATGGGAAAAGGAAAAACCTATTTCTGGCTATGTTTCCTGAACACTCAAGGCTTTGCAATATTGCCACCCGCAAGATATTGAAAATCAGTCAATCATATGCTGAATATTGAATTTTCTTTAAAATAGTTTTGTGCTTTTAGCTAAGCTCCTCAAGGAAGTGAAAATAGCACCTGTCTGCCCTTTTCTCTGTAAGCTTCTTATTATCCTTCCCCATAGCTGCTGAAGATTTCAACAAATCTGCCAGAGGAGTACAGTCTCAAAGGAAATATTGTCATGAGCACAGGCAGTTGAATAGAGGAGAGCAGCACAAATTAGTGCTTCGTCTAACGTAAGCGTTGCCACCCAAACTCAATAATGATCTATTTTCTTTGTGCTGGTGGCAACTCAGCATATACACACTGCCCAGCTGAGCAGCACAACCTGGAAGTTCTTACGTCCTGGGGGTCTTGCTCAGGTGGTGACTAGAGAACAGAGGAAGCTGCAGAGGAGGTAAGGGACAGAGTAAGGGACCTGGGTGAATTGCAAGAAGGCAGAGGCATTCCCATTCAAGGGCAGGGGAGCAGGGACAAGGGGATGACAGCATGTAAAGAGATGATAAAGGACATACACCCACAGGAACTGTGTTTTCTTAACGCCTTTATTTGCAACAAAACCATGTTTTGTAGCAGCTCCGTATACTCTGTCTTCTGATAATCTTAACTCAGACTTTGTACTTGGATGGACTCTTTGAATTAACTGCTACCTCCAGGTGTGTGTAATGTCTGCCTAGCTTTTATTTCGCCCTCTCTGGACCAAAGTTCATATTAATTTTGTTTATCCAACATTTATCTCACTCCAGCTCATTTTTATTTCTTCTTTGCACACCAGTCCTTCATGTCTGTCTGGAAATCAGAATATGCAAGTGGTTTCTAAACTTGATAGAACACAATACCCCATTGTTGTCTTTACTAGAACCAATTTTATTTAAACCTCAGCTGCTTTTTTCATTATTTAAATTAATTTTAAGGTCATAACACGTTTTATCCTCTCTAAATGAGAATGGAAAATAGGACTGTATGGAAAATACCTTGATAATAAAGTTTTATTTCCCCAGTAAGTAAAAGGGATGGGGTTTTTAATTTGTTGAGAAACAAACCTTAACTTTTTCAGTGCCATTTTGGCAATGTGGAAAATCTTGGGAAATGCTACACTTAAAAGAATGTTAAATAACAACTGTTCTTAAATATGTGTATTTTACTGGAAGGAAAAAAACCATATAATTTTATCCGTAGATTCTTCTTTATGCTCTTCTGCAGAGATTTTCTAACAGGGACCATGTTTCTGAGGGTGGCCTACTATGCTTGAGACTGTAGTCTAAATAAACTAGGAAAAGAAATTAACTTCATCCCATCAAGACAGCAGCAACCCCATTCCACTCCATCATATATTACTAACATCTTCTATACAAGAACAAGAGATATTGGTGAATCCCATCTGGCAAGTAGAAATAATCGTAACTAAGCTTTATCTAACTGAAGACAGTTTTACACCTCTTTTAAAGGTAAATCATCTAAAGAGCAGTCCTGAAACTGTCACATAGATATTAACAAATTTTAATTCATATTAGATGTCTTTCTGCTGGTGAAGGTTAGATTTTTTTCTCCTTTCTAGGAATTCACTGTCAAAACAGTTTGGCATAGAAGAGGATGAACTGTTAGTTGCTTGGATTACAACAGAATTTCAGTATCTCATTAAATGCATTAAGGGGCAGGGTGGAAGATTACTTTGGCAGCACTTTTGGAAACTCTATCTCATCAGTGATGCTGAAGTCCCGGCTCTGTATGTCATGTTATAGAAATAACGGAGGTCAGGTGCTTGCTTCATTTTGAAGGTCTGTTGGCATTTGTGTGCAAGGAGATGTGAAACATAAGGCCATCTGATTTTTAAAGATATCTATCATCTGGTGGACAGCTGCTCAATATAAGAGGCAAAGATAGAAAATGGGAAAATTAAAAACACAGACATGCAAACTGCAATGGTCAGTAGACAACAGTCTCAAGGACAGCAGCTCTCAAGTCACCAGCTGATGGCCTTGTGAAGCATCGCCAAGGGCAGCTGTGGGGACATTCAGCACAAATTTGTAACTGATAAGGAGGGGGAAAGCAAAATTACTGTGAAAGCAAACTCATGGTGTACTTGGGACTGTGTAAAATTTCTTATGGGATGTTTTAAGGGGATATAGGAATCTGTGAAACTTATGGGATGTTTACAGGATGGGACAAAGGCAGGAAAACAGAGGGATCAAGGTATTTCAGGGAAGAACAAGTGTGGGAGGATGAACTGAAGGGGGAGCAAGCACGGCCAGTCACACATAAGCAAGATGCTGACCAGTACTCTTGTCTGTCTACGCCCTGCACCCAATCTCTGCCATCTGCACTATCTTCCTATTAAAACCTCCTCCTATTTTCTGTGTGACTTTGCCCTCTGTTCTCTGTGCGTGTGTGCATTTGTGCACGTTTGCTAGCAAACTTCCAAATTGAACTTGACACAACAGAAGGAGACCAACCCCCTTACAAAGACCCAAGGTCTGAGCTGGTGATGGGGTGAGAGGCCTGGGATCTGGGCAGGGATATCGGATGGACTTAAGCCTGTGAATTTGTGCGTGCCTGTAAATCCAGAGAGTGAGGCTGTTTGTATGTACCACTAGCAAGCTTCAATCATGGTCAAATGGAGGGGAGGAAGAGTACGTGGCCATCCATGTTTGTTATGTCCACACAGGTCTGGGGGCTGATAAAGGCACTGTGCTGTCTCTGCTGGTCTGTGAGGTCCTCTGTGTGTGTATATGTGTCTGTGTCTGTGTGTACGTACTGGGAACACGCATTCAGCCTCACTGCTGGCTGGACCTGGGCACAACCACCCAATGCATCCATGGGACTGAGAAAAGAGAAACACTGAGGTCTGAGAAGGCACCAGGGTCAATCATCTTTAAAATTAGGTATCCTTACTCTTTTAAAATCACCTTCAAGTCATCAGTGTTCTCATTAACATTTGAAGAATGTCAAGAACGTGGCCAGCAGGTTGAGGTAGGTGATTCTGCCCCTCTACTCCACTCTGGTGAGACCCCACACAGAGTACTGCATCCAGCTCTGCAGCCCTCAGCATAAGAAAGACATGGACCTGTTGGAACAGGTCCAGAGGATGGCCATGAAGATGATCTGAGGGCTGGAGCAACTATGCTATGAGGACAGGCTGAGAGAGTTGGGGTTGTTCAGCCTTGAGAAGAGAAGGCTCCAGGGAGACCTTATAGCGGCCTTCCAGTACCTGAAGGGGGCCTACAGGACAGATGGGGAAGGAGTCTTTATCAGGGAGTGTAATGATAGGATGAGGGGTAACAGTTTTAAACTGAAAGAGAGGAAATAATTCAGATTAGACATTAGGAAGAAATTCTTTACTGTGAGGGTGGTGAGGCACTGGAACAGGTTGCCCAGGGAAGCTGTGGATGCCCCATCCCTGGAAGTGTTCAAGGCCAGGCTGGATGGGGCTTTGAGCAGCCTGGTCTAGTGGGAGGTGTCCCTGCCCATGGCAGGGGGGTTGGAACTAGGTGATCTTTAAGCTCCCTTCCAACCCAAACCATTCTACGATTCTATGAAAATTAGAAACTGAAGAGAAGCCTTATTGTAATTAATTTGTTTTCATGTTGCTATTACCAAGAAATTTAGGAAGGAAAGACAGAAAATCCACTTTTATGAGTGAGTTTAAAGGTCTCATGTCATAAGCTTCAAATCCACACTATTCTTCTCTTTGGTATATCTCATTTAAAAGACATTTGTGTTATACAAAAAATTTCTTCTCAATCACAAAAAAAACCAGAAATGTTTCCTTTTGCAGTAAAGTTAACATGTCTGCCAAACTGGTATCTGATGTTTTAATTAGGAGAAATGTATCCTATTCTGTGCTAAAACACATCTTTTTTGATTTTCTTTTGGCCAAACACTTACAAGTTACAACATTCCCTTTGGGTATATTTACAATTTTCTATTAAAAAGTATCACATTTCAATGCAAAGAACAAACTGAACTAGCATTTATTCATAGCTTTAAAAATGTTGTGATACAGAATATAGTCTAAAACTCCTAAATGTTTAAAGTTTCTGCTGTATTTTTCGGTCACGCTCAAGAGTAATATATTCAGATTACTGGTTCAGGAGGTGTTATTTTCCTTGACATTTGAGAACTGTCCATGTTTGACAAAAATCAAATACTATAAGCTTGAACATTTCACCTAACTAAATAAGCAATTAAAATAAATGAGATCATCTTCTGTAACTATTATATTAAAAATTTAAGCAATTCTTAAAATTCAGCAGGGGCAAAGCAATCATAGAGTGAAAACAGAGCCTTACAGAGTTATTGTTCTCATGAATCTTTTTTTTTGAGGTGCTGGCATTTGTCTCTCTCTTTTTCCAACAGTAAACATTATTTTGCTAATAAATTGACAAGGATTCTTCATTTATTAACCAGAAACTCCTGACGCAGACATTAGACATGTCTTCTCTCAGTATTAGCAGGAAACAAATTAACACAATTAAAAGGACAAACATATTTCTTGATTGGAAGGTCGTTTGCGTACTTTGCACCATTTACCGCAGAAAAATATGCTAATTACATCTTAGATTGACTCTAGAAGTTGAGCTTTATTAATTTTTCCCTCATTCTGCTTTATTCTTTTTACAGGTATTTGGACAAGCTGAGAATAGCACCTGTGTTTGGGATGAGCTGGTGCAAACATATTGCTATGAATAATAACCGCCATTTTTCTAAAACTCTACAACCAAGGTTTTGGAGAATGAGTGAGATGGATCATAGTATGACTTGCATAAGACCTCAAAATCAGGTGGTGGCACACCTGGAAATAGAACTCAATAACACCATTGCAGATCTTCTACTTGCCCTTTAAAATTTACCTGCCTTAAGGAAGTGAATATTTTAACAGAGAATGAAAATGTTGAAATACGACACTTTCAGAAGTTCAGAATTCCCATGTATATATTAAATCCCCGAAGTATGGTGGAAATAGTCTCTGGTGTTAGTTTTTTAGAAATATTAGCCAGCTGTTGCACAACCTGGATTTTGAACCTCTTCAAAATTTCAATATATTCATACTGTACAGACAAGCTGAGTTATTCTGTGCAAAATAATTATGCCTACCTTATGATTCATTGGTTGCACTCTGGCACTATCCTTTTTTGCTTTTTCAGGAGAGAGGAAAGTAAGAATTCCCGGAATATGTTATAACTAGACATGAGTAAATCAACACTTCAGAAACACTATTAGCCATAATTCTTCTCTTAAGCAGAAATCTTCCTCTAATAATTTAAAGCATCAGTGAAGGCTGCCCACGTCTTCACCCTTTTCCACTCACCAAACCAATTAACTTGACTGTAACATTGCTGCTGTGAGTATTGTTTCTCACCTGTCATTATTTCTTTCTGCAAGGCTGATCACTTGAGGTAAAGCGGTGGTTCTTTGCTGAAAAAATGAACAAAATGTTCAACACAAATACGGAGAAGTTTTTCTGAGAGACAGTGGTCAAGGGGGCAGGGGACGCATCTCATGGTTATATTCACTGCAATTCTAGTTTACCAGATAAACCTGTGAAACTGTGACATCTACTAACTACACAGCAGGAGTAGGTGCTGCAGAGAAGAAAGTGGAAATCACCACCCCCCAAACAATCTACCACAATCTCTCCTTCACATCACAAGATGGATGACTTCCAAGTTCAAGTCCATCACCTGCAGTTTTTGGAATGAGGAACAGCACATATAAACCTTTAAATGCATAGGAGCGATGACCTTCCACTATCAACTCACTTAGACTGCTTCAGTGGTAGCAGATATGTCGTGCAGTCCCACTGAGATATCCTCATTTTAGATGACACACCAATGTCATGCAAATGCCACCACTGATAGGGAAGAAGAACAATACAAGGGATCAACAACCATCTTCTCTCTTAGTATTCCAGACATTCAAAACCACACATCTGTGAGGTAAAGGGACTTTCATAGTATGTATCTCAAACCTCAAAATTAGTTCATCTGTGATTCTGAATGTGAAAATTGAGAGAGAGAATAGCGGCACAGAATAAAGACAACCATTTAATGCACCATGTTATGCCTGGAAGTTGTACAAGCTTCATCTTGTTTCATAATTCAGCAGACAACACCTTAAAAAGCAGCTCCTGACACAACACAAATATTTGGAAACAAATGTTTATCACTTCTCCTAGTCTCTTAGTTCTTCCTGGATCTCCTGATGTCTTTTCATATGGAGAAATATGAGCAATTTTATGAGCATTGTTAGAAAAGTATCTGTACAAGCCTAGTGTCTTGTTACTCAACAGATCTTTACCCTGTGTGCACTGAGAATCTGTCCTGCTCATTACTTAACTAAAAAACAAACAAACAAAAAAAAACCCCACCCAACAACAAAAAGAAAAAAAACCAACTCATTTGGGCTTCTCTTGATGCCATCACAAGCGGTGACCTGAATTCTCCTCTCTTCCATGCACATGGAAGGAAAGAATTATTAGCTGGGCTTCCTCTGCACAGTATTTATTCTTGTTGATTATGAAGGTGATAGTGATAAGTTTAGAAATAATGTCATTGGGTTTCAGATCTCTCGCTCAATATTCATTCTGCTACTCAGAAAGCCCATCTTATTCCTTCTGCACTGCTGGCTAACTAGCTGCCATACGTAAATTCCTGAGTGAACAAATATTGAGGTGACTGAGAGGAAGAATTTATTCCATAGCTCCAGCTGTTTAAAACACATGTTTTTCAAGTCACAAGTTCCACATTACCATACATTTCATAAGCAAATTGTGGAGGGTTTATCCCTGACCCCTGATTTGCAAAGGAAAGCTATTTAGATACCCACATTTGTATATCGGTAGCAGATATCTACAGAAGTGAGCTCTAAAACAAAGTACAACGGTCTTCAAACAAGCAGGTTTTTGTCTCTGCTGGTGAAACCACAGTGTCTTTGCAGTTATGTCAGGCTACAGGACATGGCCAGCAAAAGCTAGACCAAAGCATTGGATATATGCCAGCCACAAAAGCTTTGCAGGCACTTTGTCCTCAACAGGAACCTCTGACTACCTTCAACTGCTTAAACTATTATGCTTGTAAAGGTAAACTGGCTTAGAGCTCAGCCAATTTAGCACTTCAGCACTTCAAATTTTATATGCATAAAAATCTTTAAAGGCTGTAGGAGAGCTGTAAGTCACTTTGCCTCTACAACTGTGATGCCTTAAGGAGCTCAGGAGGGCAAAGCGCTATCACTCTTTGCTGGTTTAAGTCTCCTAGCACAGAGGACTCAGGAAATAGCTTCGCTGGGCTTGAGGCAGCCGGGCTGTCTCTGATGCCGCTGAATTCTTCAAATACAGGAGCAGAGCTGGTTGAAACAATTACCCCATTAAATGCTTATGTGCCTTTAATCACTTCATCATTAATACGAGTGCCAAGTGCTACACTGTAAGCTCCTTGAAAATGCCTCCCTCTCGCACATTTCCTAAAGGGCAACAAAATGCAATGCCTCTGGAAGCTGGCTGGCAAATGCAGCTTTCCATTTCCATCTCATCATGTTTCCTATGAAAATTAATACAAAATTCACTGCAAACACACTTCTTCTGTGGCTGTCACACATGAGTTTCCTAAACCATATTCTCAGACTTTGTTAGTGATAGAAATGCATTTTTATGCATTTCATATGCATTCTATGCATAAAAATGTCATTTTTCTGTCCAGCATTACGTCTACCATCTTTTCAAATTACATTCCATCAAAAGTGTTTGATGTCAGCTTGGCATAATGTGGTTATACAACAGTATACGTGGAAGAAGATTACAAGAAAGCCACCACACAGAGCACATCCACCCCTCTGCCCGGACACTGAGATAAAGCTGTTATCCAAAAAGGTGCAGATTTTTACCAGGGACAAACAAGAAGTGGTATAAGAGCACTCAGGCCAGCTAGTCGAAGCAACTGCTGGTAGAGCCCCTGCTCCCAACCCTGCCTCCAGCCCTGTCTACAAACTTTTCCTGAAGAAGGAAGATAATCCTTTGCTGTAAATTATCTCAACTGTATAAATAAGCACTTGTGAAGACTGAGGCCACTTTATTCAACCATTACTTTCATGTGTTTTGACTCATAGGCAACGCTATAGCCTTAACTATAATGCCTTGCTCTGCGTAAGACTATTCAAGCTGATTAATAGTTAGACTGGTTTAAGCATGGATTTTTTACTAAAGCATTTGTGTTTATTCAGCGCCTAGTGTCATGTATGCAGCTTCTTTGGTTAGCAAGCCCTGAGACAACATAAACAGTCAATAACAACTAGCTGTACCATGGATGAGGAATCTTTTTACTGATGGTGTTTGAAAAGATCTTTCAAGTGCCTCAGTCAAAATTAAGGCATAGCTGAAAGTTACCCAATAAAACTGTAGAAAAATTGTGGCTGGATATGGACTACATGAAGAAATAATGTGGGCTGCAGATGCATCACAGGTTATTGGTTGCCCATTCCCTGAACCACAAGCAAGGCAGAGGGGGTGAATAGAGACAGGGCCCAAAATAGCTTCTTTCTGCACGAAGTGGTAATATTTTACAACGGTGTTAGAAATGTCACCAATGTATTTGTAAATATCCAGCACTACCACTGCTAGGTAAATTTTTCTGAACTTCACTCAACTTTAGTGCCTGAAGACTTAAGACTATTTTTTTTAACCATTTTAATGTATGCATCTCTGCTCTTCATCAGCAAGAGCCAGTTCTTCTCAAGCATTTCATCTTCTGATTCATTATCATGTTGAAAAACATCTCTGTGGAATCATAAGATTCAGCATGAAGTTTTACTGAAGTTATGCAGGCAGGTACACACACATACTCGTACGCTAGGGAGTTACTTTTACCAGGTGTCAGCTGCTCATAGTACCTCTTTAAGTGTACAGATTTGCACACGGGAAAGTGCGCAATAAGTAGGATTCATCTTGACTGCCTTGTATATTCATGGTTTTTAACATCGGGGAGGATAAATAAATACCGAATAACAGTATATATGAGTAGTTATTTCCATGCAAACCTCTACTCTAATTCCATATTAAACATTTAAAAAAAAAACAGACAAACAAAAAGCCTCCTCTTTCTTCATTTAAATCATGCCAACACAGTGCAGCATTCCTATCTTGAACAATGAAAGGCACAGTAAAAAAGGTGCTCCTTGCTACTTGCATCCTATCAATATTTAAGAACCTTCCTCCAGAATAAATTCTCCACTGTGCACTCTGTTTTACAAAAAAAATAACACAAAGAAAAGTCTAGACAGCCTATAATCTCAGGGATAAAAAAAAAAATATTACAGACAATCATGCTGGTAAGCAACAGATCAGAGGATACGGCAACAGGTATTTATTCTGGTCTTATCGACAAAGCACGGTGGCAGCTCCTGCCGGCTGTAAGTGATACAGATGTGGTACCTCAACAGCAAGTGGACCCTCGTACTGGCAGTGTTTATAAAGGCTCCTCTCCCTTCCTGCACAAAAACTATTAAAGAAATTAAGAATTATTTAACAGTCCATTATTTGCTATTAAACAGCTATGTAGTGGTAAATTACATTCTTTAGCGCAGGGACAGCCCCTGACCTCACAGAAGGTGAAGAGAGCCACATAGGCACATCAGGTTGAGGATAACATATATATTCATCCCTCTTCTAGTTCTGCTGTGCACAGTGCCTTGAAGGCACTCTTCTCAAACACATTGTAAGGGAAGAAGAAAAATCCAGTGCTGCAGTCTGTCTTGAAGATTTATTCACAGCTCTGCTCTGTACGTGCAGTTGTGAACATCTGGTGCACTGTGCGTGGGCTTTTCTTTTCCTCCTGGCACGCTGCAGTAGGAGACACACTGCTGGATAGATTACCCTTATTAGCCTTTGTTCCCTGAGCAAACTGAAATCATTACAGAGATAGAACACATTCATTGTCTCCAAAAATCTCATCAGTTTCTGCGGTATTCCAAACATTTTTAAGTGCACATACCATCCAAAGCCTGAACTGTTAAGCTGAAAATAAGAATAGCCAGCCTCCAAAGATCTTTTTAACGAGATAAAACACTGTTCCAGTGTTCCTGCATTTTATCAACATTGCCAGCTCAAAACAGCTCAACCTTCTGTTTTTCTGTACTAAAGCAAATTGTGTACGATTAAAGTGAAAGGTCTGGCAAAGAATGCATTTTAGAGCAAAACCCTGGTATCCAAACTGCTAATATAAAGTATGACCCAAACCCATAAAGTAATCGACTACAGAAGGAAAGAAAGGAAATGGCCTCCTTCAGATGTGGCACAGAGAAGCTGTGCCAGGTGTCTGATACCTGCTTGAAGCCTCCAGAGAAACTGTGCATACCATCTTGTGACATTAGCACATGCTGCCATGGTATCAAACCCTTTGTCTGCAAAAGCTGCTATCTCAGAGCAGATTGTCAGTGACAATGATCATTTTCGCTTATTTTAGCAGAGTAACTGCAATTACTGGCATCAGCGGGTATCAGACTATATCCAGCAAGGGTGTTTGGCTTCAGAGCGCTAATTTAGTTCGTGTCACTGAGACTAGGAAATACATTTTTGTTTCCCGCAGCCTCTGGTGTGTATCAGATTCTAGCTTCAGCCAGGTATTTTAGGGATTCTTGGAGCTGTGTAGAACTGCACATTTGATCACAGCCTCCTGACATGACTCTGGTGAATGATTTGTCCAAACATTAAAAAGAGGATTATAGCTTACTGAATCAGAAGAGGACGCTCAGCAAAAGGCCAGCTACACACTGAAAGACTCCAAAGAGCAGTACTGGCCAAGTACCATCTGGTTTAGGTTTTTTGGATGAAACATTGATCTTCAACTGGATTTCCAAACATCAGACCTTTAAGGGTTCACTCATAAACCACAAGGGAAGCAGGCTGTCAGTAGACAGCGGGCTCTCCTGGGCGAGTGCGTGCAGTAGCAGACTTCCAATGACACCAGTGTCTGCTGCTTCCTGTAGGACAATTGACTTCAGTGTTGACATAGAGACATTTAAAGATCACCCAGGCTAGAAAAGGCATCTTGCTTAGCCGCGTATTATTTTAGCCAATCTGTTATGGATCCTCTCTTATTACCGTCTGCTGCTCCTTTTCTTCACTGTAGTTATTCCTTAGCTCTTTTCTTACCAATACTAATGCCTAAGCTATTGATCTTGTCATGTTTACAAACACTATTCTTCATGTGAAAGTAAGGCAAGAAGGAACCTCCTACTCACTTGAGAAGGCTCCAGCCTCTACTGTTCAGAGGGCAAGAACCACCATCTGAACAGAAGAAAAACCACAAGCAACGTAGGGCAACACTGTACCCACCTCCAGAGAGTTTTGTTGCTCCTGGAATGAATATGTGTTAGTCTAAATCAATGGCCTCAGTCACACCAACATCCTCCATGTTTAACTTGAGGGACTTTGAGGAATCCCATTGTACTGCATAACGTTAAACATTTATTTAACATTTTTCTGATCACTTGCACATATAAATACATTATTATAGGCTGCATTAATTAGCTCCGCTGAGGATTCTAATCCAAAAAATACTGCAAACACTAGAAGCAAAGAAGCAAGGATTTTGATGGAGCTAAGCATGTTTTCAGGGTAATATAGATAGAGATCCATAATGGGAAAAGTGCAGCAGCTCAGTCCATAAGGAGCATAGATGATGGATCAGATTCATGCAGGAACTAGAAAAGAAGTGAGACTGGAAGTCTGTTACCTGAGACTGGACGTCACAGGTAACATCTAAGCATGGAATATGGTCAGGGGGCAGAGTAACGAGCACGACACACACAGAATGGATGTAGCAATGAACTTTAAGCATATATATGTATATATATGTGTGTGTATATATATATATGTGCATGCATATATGTATGCACATATATATACACACACATATGTGTGTATATACATGCATGTATATATATACACACATATACATACACACACATATATATACACATATATATGCGTGTATATATATACACACACATATATATGCATATATATGTACGTATGTGTATATATGCGTGTGTATATATATACATGCATGTATATACACACATATGTGTGTATATATACACACGCATATATATACACACATATATATATATGCATGTGTGTATATATACACACACATATATATACACACGCATATATATACACACGCATATATACACACACATATATATATGTATATATATACACATATGTGTGTGTGTGTGTGTATATATATGCGTGTACATATATATATATAAAATTCTTCCCCAATATATATTGAAGCCTTTTGGTTTAAAAAATAAAGCCAAAGAAAGACCACTATCTTTATCTGTATTTTATGGATGAGGAAAAAGAGGCACAGCAGAGTACTCAGGAACGTTTGAAGTGGCAGCCAGGGAAAGTGCACAGCCCCTGTACTACATGCCTGAAATAGGGCTGCTCTCACTTAGATTCAAGCGATGTAGAATTCCGTGGTGATAAACTAAGAGGTCTAGGAGGCTAAGCACTAGCATTCTCCAGTAGGTGCAAATCATGGGGAAGGAAAAGAAACATCCTCAGGAATGTATGAAAGAAATCCAATAGACTGCAACAAAGGAAAATCTAGGTTTAACATCCTGGGAAAAGTAGCTTAACAAACCTCGCTGACATTTTCCATTAAAAGATGTAATAAACAAGACATGACACCTTCTGTGAGGAGCAACGTTTGTGGCAAAGCAGTACATAATGCAGACGTATTATGTAATAGCTATTTCGTATGTTTAATGGTTATGAGTCTGTCATTTCTAAGAAGGTCTCCAGCTCTATTTCCTGTGTAACCTGGAGGCAGTCCTCAATCTGTTTTCTTCCTTCTGTGCTTGCATTTACTTTCCATGACCCATTGAGCCTTGTAAGAATCATTTCATTAAAATGACACAATTAGTTATTTCACATTTAAGACCTGATGGGTTTTATGATTACAATGATTGTTATAAGACTGTACCCTCCAGAGGAATGACTCTTTCACGCCTAGTCTGTCACACATTGCCATTTCCATCATGGGACTCAAAACCAAAGACCATCTAGGGATCATTAGCAAGGTCACCTAGGGAAGCAAAGACAGAAGTAAATCAGAGGTCAATTATGTACACGTCTACTGTTTAAATAATCTTACAGAACGTAAAATGCCATAAAGGGTATTTGTTCTGCTTCCAGAAGCTCAGATAATATCCTCTGAGAGAGGTAATACTGCTTCCATATTCAGATACTGGGATACTGAGCTCAGGTACTGTGTGACAGACTTTAGCTGGGACTCACTCACCCAGTGCTGGAACCAGTGCAGCTCTGGTCCAGCCTTTGGTTTAACCTTCTCATAAGCTGCAAATTGTGCATGATAAGCTATATACACTTAAGTGAGCAGGGTTTTTTTTCAGTTATTTCCTGATATCTCTCCTTTGTTGCTTGGCAGCCAACAGTTGTGCATAGACTAAACCTTATGCAATACTATCCCTCATCCTAAAAAGTTCATGATTACTTTGTTTTTTTAATAAAAAAAATAGCATGATATATATTCAGTCAAAACAAAGACCTAAAATGTTTAAAAAAAAATATATAACTTTAGTGGTGGCTTCTGTTCATATGCTTCCAGCAGGGATAAATGACTGATTATATATTTGCCACACATAGAGGAACATTAGTCACTCCTAATTGGAAAATATGAGTTGATGCTTAGGAGTTGCACACTATGGGAACCATGGGGCTTCTGCAGTACAGCCTTGGTAGCGCATTTGGCCCCACTGCAGGAACACCTTTTATTCTAATTACCATTCAGCACTCCAAGGCAAAAAACAGAGATCATTTTCAAATGAGTATATAAATTTTCCACTAAAGCTCATTTATAATTAGTATATAACAGGAGCAATTTTTTTTTCTGCTACATTCTCTCTGATTTGCATTATGAGAGGAAGCATTTTTCCATGTAAATTAGCTTAACCTTCCCAGAAATACCCTCCCATTGACACTATGCCATACACTTACCTTCTCAAACTAAGTTTGGAAAAATTTAAATAAAAAATGTTTAAACAGGTGTAGAACAAATGAACAGAGAAGTAAGCAAGCAAAGAACAGCTAAAATATAGAAATATCTCCCAAAGGACTTTTATCATTCATGTTTTCCCAACTCATCCTCTGGTTTTCATCCTTTGCGGATTCATTCCTCAAGCCTAATTGTTAAGGTCTTGGTTTTATTCCCAAAAGAGAAGAAATAAGAGTAAATGTGCCTTGGAAAGAATGCAGCACCACCTAACACAGTGCAAACTATTCCTTCCTAACAATTGAAATATGGACCAGCACTAAACTATTCTGGATCAGGTAGTGCAACATTTACTCACTGAATATGCTTGAATTGAGTTATTTCTCGAAGCAATTGAAACCTTCTCAAAAGAGCAAGCGATTCCAAGCTGACTTCCTTCCGCAGCTTTTTCATTGTCATATAAATTCCTCTCGCAGTTTGAGAGATGATGTGAATGTCTGTTCTGCTCTCCTCTCATAACCTAACTACCTTAATAAAGATTTCAAATGTTCATATACTTCAGATACTCATACGCCCCAGCTCTTCAAGGACACAAAAGCCGTGCAATACAGTACAGAATTCTTAGTAGGTCTAGATATGTGCATTTATAACCTCTTCCAAAAATGAATCATTTCATAATCCAGCTATTAGTAATACAGTACGTACCTGGACTATGTTTCTGTGCAGCTCAATCTGCACAGGATAACCTGGCAAACTACTGTCCAAGACTATCAAATGGAAATACCAGATTTATTCTCTTATCCCTATTAATAACTATTTTCCTGTTTCTGTAGTAATTTAATAAAATATGGAGTATGTGCATGGTGTACATTTTACAAGAAATAAAATTATAATGGTGTTTTCTACCAAAATTACAGCCCTTCAGGGACTTAAAATTTTGGTCACTGTACCTGGAAATGGTGTCTGAGGTCAGACTGTGTATTCCCTATAGTATAAAACTGTATTATCTGTTAAAAAAATCAGTAGATGTTTCATATTCTCCTTGTGTACATAGGGTGGAGCTGTTACTGTGGTCTTATAGGGCTAATAAAAATCCTCTAATATGAGACTCATGTATGATTAATTAGCCTCTCTACCATAGTCTTTGTTGCTTGGTTTCCAAAGCACAGCGTTCAGTAGGGAACAGATGACTAGCTGCAAATAGCTGCAAATATTGTAAATGTGCTGTGTAAATGGGGGAATATTTGAACATTTGTTCAAATTTGTCTTAAGATTTTATGCTGCTACCCATCTCCATACTGTCTGAGCACAAAGTTCTCAAAAGAGAATTTTAATTTTATTGTGTTCACAATTCTTCCCAAGTTTGTTTCCCATAAAGACAAAGTGCTCTAATTTCATTAGCACAAAACCTTGCAAAAAAGCAGTATTTAGCTTAAGCTAGCTAAAAATGGTATCAACTGACAACTTTTAATTTTTTATTGGTTATGAATTTTGCAGTAAGCATGGCACTGGGTATTTGTATGATTCATGCTATGGTGTCATGTTTCCCAAACAGCCAACATAGTGGAACATGAATATTAGTCTAATTTGTATTTATTGTCTATGCTCTTTAAAAATGATATATTTGTAAGATAGGTTATTAGGAACTAATCAACAGAACCATTTACATAGCTGACAAACCAGGAATTATATAACAAACCACAAACAACACTTTGTGTCGTTTTTGAGTCCTGGCTGGATAATTCTTACCATAACAAACACAGCCCAAAATTGTATGTCACTTCTGGTTTATAGTGAATTTAACAACATTTAATTTCAAGTTATTAAGCAGGAAACAAAGTAATATAACTTAAGAGATCAGTTACAAGGCACAAGTAACAGTTCCCAGATATGAAGCAATAAACTGAAGGCCCATATTGAACCATTCAGGAAAAATCAATAGCCTTTGTAACTGCATAAAAGTAACTTCAAATTAGCATTTTGAAAGCAACTAAAATGGGTTTCAGTTGCCTCAGCACGCAAACCCAGTGCCATTCTGGATACCCCAGGTGTCTGAGATACCCCCGGTGGGTCTTGGCACGTATAACCCAGGACCCAGAGGGAACTTACATCCTTCTGGTAGAGGCAAGTGGGAACACCCCTCAAAGATCTAAACCAGCAATAGGCAACTGAACCACAGTCTCATGATCTTAGATAACAAGCTGTGGCAAAAAAAAAGAAAAAAAGATGCCAGTTTCTCAAACTGTTTGTGAGAAAGAATCAATCTTTACTATAATTAAAATTCTCTTGTCAAATTCTAGATACAAGATTATATTTTAATACAGTAAAAAGTAGGTCAGCTCTTCTCTTCTTGTCACGGTCAAAACTGCACCACTATGAGGACAGTGTTTTCTCTGTTCTCTTTACCTCTATTAGCTGTTCGTCTTTCTTTTATTGCTACCTGAAATAGAATCGTACCTGAATTACTCAGACTGCATGTTGAGAGGATATAATGTGTTGAGTAGTCACATTTTTAGAAGGCAGTCTTTAAAATTTGTATGTACATTAAATGACTGAAGTACATTTTTCTTAACACTTCATTGTGTGCAGACATCCGAAATTATTCTTCACAAGATCCTTTCAGATTGTTACATTAGATCATGTCTTTTCTTTATGCAAAATTAGTCATCACATCTGAAGTGCATTTTCCAATCATTATAAAGTTGACAGAGTATTATACTGTATTGAGTACAGAGGATTGACTACAGGACGCATGAGACTGTAAGAAACAACTGACCTAAACAATACACTATGTGATGTGGAGATCAATGCAGTAAATATGTCTTTCCATTGGTGTGTGGTGGAAAGCAAAAGGAAACAGAGATGATTTCTTGGGGAAACTTTCATAAACCTGGGAACTGCTTAAAGCATTAAACAATAGAGCTCAGGAGGGGAATGGCTGAAGGAAGCTACTCTCTACAAAATGAATTAACAAGCAAGATGCCAAAGACCAGGGCCTCAGTGTCTGTGTCATGAAATGTTATCACAGAATCACAGAATCACAGAATGGTTCAGGTTAGAAGGGAGCTTAAAGATCACCTAGTTCCAACCTTCCTGCCATGGGCAGGGACACCTCCCACTAGACCAGGCTGCTCAAAGCCCCATCCAGCCTGGCCTTGAACACCTCCAGGGATGGGGCATCCACAGCTCCCCTGGGCAACCTGTTCCAATGCCTCACCACCCTCACAGTAAAGAATTTCTTCCTGTTATAGAGTAGCATATAATGTGAACAATATAAACGTGAGGCGTACTTAGATGTGTATAGGCAAATCTTTTTCAACCAATTCAAAAAACAATTCAATTATTAATTTATTTAAACCTGTTGTTTTAATATTTCCGTTAGACCAAAACAGAGCTCAGACCTGGATTGGAGCTCACTTCCCCAAAAGCTCAGCGCATGGAGACCTTCAGGTTGCTCAAGTTCATTCATTCCTACCCGAAGAGAAATATTGCAATGTTTATTTATAGAGGAAAAAGTGCTACTCCTCATTTACACAGTTACCACCGGTAAAGAGCTCTATCACATTGACTAACTGTCACGGTAATTAAATTGCTACAGTACATAAAAATGGCCTTTCTCAGTAGCGAGGATCTTGCCAGCATCCTGCTCTCCCAGAGTGAGTTACATATAACAGCAGAAGTGATCTCGTAAGAAAAGGGGTGGAGGGGAAGTGAGTTTTACAGAGGTCCTAAGCATGGGTGCTCCGAGGAAGGGAGGGATATTACTCCATTTTGCATCCTTCTGCTGCCCTCTCCTGCAATGATAGCGAGCAACTGGTCAGCTGCCACAGATTTTGACCACCAGTCATGGAAGGATTTCCTGCCTCTGAAGTAACATGCAGCATATCCTCTTCTACAGCTTCCCGTAGGCCTGCCCTCCTGTCAAACGGTTCATCTCTTTTTTCAGTCAACTCATACTCCTGGCCTCTACACCATCCTGTGGAAAATGGTGAAGTATTTTTAACAAATTTGCGCAATAGCTATGAAAGAAGTCAGGAAACAGAAAACTATAATTTGCTCTTGTAAGGATTTGGAAGCACTTTTGTGATCTTGCTGCCCTGATTTAAACTCATTGCCAGGATCTGGCTATAAAGAGCTTTCATTTTATTTTTTCATGCACTTATCACGACCTCATTTTGTAAAATGCCAAGTGGATTTGTTCATTCATAACCCATCTTGATGCCATGGATGGCAGCAGGGGGTGGTTTTGGGGTGGAGGGGTTAGTTGTAGTACATTTGATTAATTTAATGGGACATAACGTTCCTTTCTATCTTTTCCTACTTTAAATATTTTAATTCATTCTATGGAAAAAAAAATCAATGGCAATCTGTCGAAAGCTGCAATTATGTTTTAAATTGGGATGAAAAAGTGTGTGTGTGTGTGTGTGTGTGTGTGTGTGTGTGTGTGTGTGTGTGTTTGTAAGCAAGAGGAATCATTTACATAATAACTGATGGTAATAGTAACTCTCAGATACCATTTTTATATCCCATACCCTATCCCTTGCTTGTAATTTTTAGAGGGCTGCTTCTTTCTGTGCAGTACAACTAAAAATGTAGAAATTTTAATTCTGCAGTTTTAGTCAACTATCTGACAGCAAATGCTGTTATCATTTTGTCCTTAAAAATTTACATCACTATCATCAGCTGCTATCTGGCAAGGTGTCTCCCAAATTGAGAGTGATTGAAAACCTCCAGAGCAAACCCATGGGCATGACTACTGGTGGTTTTCTAGGCTTATATTGCTTTCACCAATTGGAACCACTTGTCTGCTGTGGATTCTACTAATGAACATACAAATTAGGAGTACATTTTTTCTAACTATTAATAAACTTATCCAAATACTAAACTTTCAGAGAGGTATAAATAAAAAAACTATTTTTAAATATGCAAAAAATTTAAATGTCTCAAAATCAAATGTTTTACTTCAATAAGACAGAAAACATTTAATTTGAAAACCAAAATGTGGTTTTAAACCAGAATTTCTCTTTTCAAATTTCATGCTTTTATAATAAAAAGAGAAATTAAAAAAAAAAATAAAGTGCCTCAGAATCTATAAGTTTTAGAAGTGACTAAAAATTAAAGTTCTGTGTTGGTTTTTTCCCATTTTGCCAAAAAGTCCCCTGTAAAAATCCTTTTTGGATCCACCTTTAAACACAATTTATTCCACAATATTGAAAATGGACTTTTCCTCCTTTTTAGTGTATAACATCTAGTTTGGCAGGCGACAAGTAAGAAATTAGATGTCATTCATCCCCTTTGTCTTTCCAAATGCTGAAGACAGAATGTTCCTTTGTAGGTTTTTCAACTGTGGGAAAGCATCCACTTAGGAAAGAACATAAGGAGAAGTATAAAGTTAATGATTTATGCATATAGTTTCCTTAAGATGCAAGTGGCTTATATCTCATAAGAATCGCCATAATGTTTTTTTCCTCTATCTCAAACTTTTATTCTATTTCCAAAGATCCTATTCAGAATCTACCATATCAATCAGCCTTCATATTCATGTACAGTTGGACTCCTTGATCTTAAAGGTCTCTTCTGACCTAAATGATTCTATGATTCTGTGATCCAAAGGACCACGTCTTGCTCACTCTGAATGTGAGTGAAGAGAAATTCTTCCCCAGTACAGAGTCTTGGCTTCAGAGGACGTCAAATACAGTGCTTATAAAGCCCATTTGACCTAAAATGGCTGTTGTCTTTAAGGAATATGTAACTAAAAGTTATAGCGTCAATGGCATGGTAAGAGTTTCTTTTTCAGCTAGGCAGACAATTTGTCGCTATAAGATAAATTTGACTCTAGACTTCAGCCAAGCATTTTGACAGGTAGTGTTATTTTATGGGTCTTATCACAGTTCTGCTGAAAAGGCTGCTCAATATTCTGAGTAGCCAACCCAGCCTTCTTTCAGCTCAAAAATTCACCACTTCAGTTTATGTTAAAATAATTTTTGCAATAGCAATCAGCAGCCACTGCAGAAAATGGGTTTTACCATTAAATAATCACACCCTTGAGAAGCTGTGGGCACACAGCTGGCTCTCAGCTGGCTTCAAACAGCTGAAATGTAACTATTGCAGAGAAATCATAGCGCTTTTCTTTGAGTATAAATTTAAACTAAGAAAGTAACAATTTTTTTCACATTCATTTTGTAACATTTCATATACGTACAAAGCTGTACACCCATACTCACTAAACATGGGAGATAGTACTCCATAACACTGTATAAATACATCGTGCCAATACGCAAGAGCAGATTAACTGATATCATGAAAATGGTTTGGGGTTTGTTTTTCTCTGTTTCATGAGAAGAGAGAAATACAGATGCCAGCAAGATTCTTCCAAACACAATCAAACAAACTGTGCCTTTTGTATCAGGATTAAATACCCAACAGAACACAATATATCACACCCTGAGTTTTGCCCAGAAATGAGAGACGTACCTGCTGGCACCTGTACCTGACGTAACTAGGCAGCCCCAGTGTCCCGGTAGGAAGCGGGGTTCCCAGCGCAGCTCCCTGAATCCAGGATGGGGACTGAGCAATGGCTGCACCATAGAAGCTGTGCTGCTTCTGTCAAGCTACGTGATAACTCTGGGGGAAGCGGGCACCTCTCTCTAAACCCTCCTCTGTCCTGCAAGAAACCTCCTCCCTCCCCCCATCTCTTCCCCCTGCAATAGTTCTCCATTCACCAGGGTCTCCCCAGCTGCAAGGAGGGAAGACAAGGTCAGGTGTCCAACAAGAGCGAAGAGCTCTGATGGTGTGATGCTTGTCAGGCTAGAAAAGCCGGTTGCTGCATCCTCAGATGTAGGCTAAAAGCAGGCAGTCTCTTTCCCCTGGAATCTGCACCCTGCACAGCTGCATACTGTGTTTTATGGACCTCCTGGCTGTCCTGAGGAGACCAATTTATCACTCCTTTGAACAGAGCCCAGTGTGGGCCTCCAGGTGTGGGTGAGGACGAGGAGAAGGTGACTATTGTTAGCTTCCTAGCTATTCTAATTTCCTAGCCGTAACTAAAGTTTCAGGAAGATTTAGCCACCAGAATATGCCCTGAAAGTGAACCTCAGAAATTCACATTCCAGAGGCGAATACGTAATGGGAGAGTCCTGGTTAATACCCTGAGTGGTAACACTGATCCATGGGATTTATGCAGCTCTGCTGTAGGTTCTGTTCAGCCTGCTGAACTCTATCTTTTCCAAGACAGAACTACACAGTGTTGTTAATAATATGCCTGTTCTGAAACTGCAATAAGGCCACTGAAGGGAATTTGATTTATCAAGAGATAATCGTCTCCTGGAGGGGAATAAAGGCACCTGGCTGCCTTCTGCAGGCAAAATTTAATATTAGCATTAATAACAACGCCCTCCCCCCACCTTACATAATGCTTACTTAATAATTTAATTATCCGGATAATCTTCACGCACAGTTTATGTTTTTACCTCCAACTGGATGCCTAATAGAGCTTACATTACTGTTTATCACAAACACCCCGAAGCAGCACTCTCTTCGCACTGCAAAGTTCCCCCAGAGGCACAGTGCCATGCTGTGGAACGTGCTTAACTGTGGAAACATCTATCTCACACCAAAATGGCTCTGATCAAGATGCACTGTCTAGTTAGTCATTTAGGTTGCATTCAGCAAGATATTTAGACTCATGCCCACTTGCTTAAGCCCCACGAGGTTTCCCTAACTGGTTAATGAAGATTAATTCCATGCTTGAAAGTTACACTCAGAGCTCTTACCTGCTGAATTAGGACTTTGGTTTCCTAAGGTTCTGCCTTTTGGAGGAGTAACAGTACGTGTTGTTGGGCAGGGGTGCTGCTCTGGCTGTGCGTGGGTGAAATGAGCACCTGCATGTGTTCCTTATGCCATGGATATAGATCTTAATGTTTTGTTATTAAAATTAAAAAAAATCTTAATGATAGCATTCAGATCCTGATCGACCTGTCTGATACTCTCATTTCTGACAGCGTGTCAAAATCTAACCCTTCAAGAACTGAAAACAATGCAGGACTGATAAACAAAGCAATTGTATTCCAGAATTTCCCAAATCAACACAAAGATTATTTACAAGTTGATCATTCTGCCAGTCACATTTCTGCAACAGCACGTTTTTTTACGGCTTATTTGTTTCCTCTACTCTGCTAGGACATAAGTTTTTCTTCTTTTTGAAGAGTCCTGGCCATTATTGCTAACCAAAAGAGTGCATTTGGACAATATCAATTTGTATGCTAATAATATTGCTTTCAATTGTACCTATGCTAACACACGAGACCAGGTTATAGCCGATTCCCAGTTCTTCTCTTTTAAGACACTTGAAGAGTGATGGTTCTAAAGATTATGGAATCTCTTCTCATTTCCTCTTCTCAGCATTGCCAAAGTCTTTATTACCTAGCTGCTTCAGCTCATATTAAAAAAGTATTCAAAAACCTCAGAGGCTTCTTGCACACACTCATGCAATTTGTACCCAGCAAAAATTGTATTTGCTTTAGGCGTAACATATGCTTCCTGTTTATTAGTGCAAGCTTTTAGTACTTTTGCTTCATCTTGAATGATGCTGACATGTTAAGAATACACCTTCCTTTCTTTTTTTGCAGTCCAACCCACCAACAACCGCACTGGTGGGGTTTCTTTCTTTGGTGTAGGCCAGAAAATACCTTGGATATTTTCATGGATAAGCCAGGGGAAGCTGTTCAAACTTTACTCTCAGTACAAATATCCCAGTGCTGTCCTGGGAATGTATGGCAATGCTATGTCTGTTCTCGTACAGTCAGAATAATCCATTTCAGAAGGTGAAGAACTATTGAAAGGGTTTGTTTAAATAGGAACTTGAATCACAATTCACTGTATATGTGAGATGTAAAGCTGTTGTGGAGCTAGAACTTTGGTTGCAAGGTTTCTGCCAGTGTAATAGTAGAGGTCTTACTGCTAGAAAATTCACCTGTAGAAGGTTGGGAAACCTGTGGTTGTATGATGTGTTGATTTTGTACAAACTTTGGAAAGCTTTCACTATCACAGGCTATAAATGAATCTAATAAGAACTCAAATTATGCATTTTCAGGATAATATTCCTAAATTTCTATGGCACCAGTCTTTCAGGTAGAACTCCTTTGACTCCCTCTCACCCACCTGTCTCCATTACCATGGCAAAATCACTCCCATTAGCCATACCACAGATTTAAAATATAAGTCTACTTTCACCATTAAAAAAGATCTTACATATACATATATATGGAGAGAGAGAGAGAGAGGGAGAGGTTTTCTCTCTTCTTAATATTCACCAAGCTGCTGAACACAAATTGAGTACCAACTTTGCCTGTGTCTGAAGCACTAAGACACAAGAAACAACCATAGTGGGAGACACAATGCTGAGGACCCAACACCCACGCTACACTTATTTTGGGACTTCTACATCAGCCTACCTGTAATGAGTTCCTGCAGGCTGAGTGTGCATTAATGGCAGGAGCACACGAGGTGCAGTCCTGTATTGCACCGTCTGGTCTGTTTTATCTGAAAAGAGCCCATTTCTCTGAACCTGCTCTAAAACATGTGAAGAAAAACACACTAAATGGACTTGATCAGATTTGTTTCAAAAGCACGCTCCAGATCCAAATTAAAATAGTTATGTAGATGCAGTCTTTGCAATCCAGAGGCGGGTGGTTTTGGGGAGCTGGGCAGAATTTAGATGCTGCCCCTCTTGTTTTCTAGCCAGGAGTCAGTCATATGTACCCCAGGTGTGCTCCACTTATCTCATTTGTCCGCCCTCCACTCAGCACACTCTGCGCACTGAAACTAGTGAAAACTTTATTTAATTGCTGAAGAACTTCACCATTCAGTTTAGGAATAAAAGCACACTGGTACCAATCTAGTACTTCATCAGGAGAGATGTGATGCATAGAAACTGGTAGTGGAAAGCTCAAAGTTAGGAACATACAGAGAAAACGAAAATGTATAACCTTTACATAGATATATTCCCTTTCTAAAAGGGAAATTATAAACTTCTCTCCTTCTCTTGATAAAATTGACTAAAAATTTAGGATTCATTTCTTCCAAGTAAAAAAGTCTTACTGAAAATACATTTCAGCAGGAAGCTTTGCATTTTTATCTAACACAGTCCTGAAAAGCACCAAAATAAAAATTTTAATGATCAAAGCCAAACACAAATTCTTATCTTCAAAATTCCCCCCAAATCTATCTGCAGTTAGCTGAAAAAATAAAAATAATAATAAAAAAAAAACATTAAAACAAAATTTAAAAAACTGGGCATCTGGGTTTTTTTTTTTGCAGCTATAATCACATAAAAAACTGTGATTAAGAAATTACATGTTTGAGGCTGAAAATGCAAATGATTCATATTTGTTTAAAGCATGACTTCAAATGACATTGCAGTCTTCTTGCTATTTTATGCAGTACTTACGTTACTGAGTCTGTTTTCCTGTCTCTTTTCTTTCTCTATTTTTTAATAGCCTTTTATTTCCTGTTCTTGCCTTGTAAGGTAATATTTTCATTGCTTCCTTCTGAAAGGAGACTGCAAGATGTTCACAGTAATCAAGTGTAATGGGGCATTTGCTTTGAACATTTAAAGAAGGAGCTAGCACAAAAGGAAACAGAAAACAATGACAGAAAAGGCCGATCAGCTTAAGCCAAACTGAGGATGAGTCAGCTGGGGCCTGTGAAATACTCTCCAGGACCATAACCAAGAACCAAAGTAAAGGCTTCTGGTGGTCAAATATATTCAGGTGCCTCTTTTCATTGTAAGGAAGTTTTAAGTCAAAAGCAGCGTGTAACAGCACAGTCAGAATTTTAACTTTTTTCCTCTGCTTTTATTTGCACCACACTATCATAAATGTGTCCCCCAGCTTGTCCAGCCACCATGCTCAAAATCTAAGCGGTAACGATATGGTCCATTTCTGAAGTACTTGGTACTTGTGGCTCAGTAGCCCACAAGCTTCTCAGCATCTGTTTTCTCTGGGGAAAGTTATCACTGTTCCCAAAAGTGAAGGTTTGTTTAGGAGACCTAGTGTGCAAAAAATCTGGCAAACAAAAAAATGCAGCAACTGCTAAATGCAGCCCTTGCCTCTGCTTAACGAGGGAGCTCTTCCCCAGCTCTTTCCATGCTTCCCACTTCTTCCACCTCCAGGTGAACGCCATGGAGATAAGGTCCTTGGAGTCACTTACAACTTTGTTGGTCCCTTGTTTCTGTCCTTCTGGGGCAGAAATCTAACCAGTACTATCGTCCCTCCCTTAAGTTCTGGATACAACCACACATTTCCGGGACGACTCTCATTGGTGTAAGGTGTCTTTTAGGCTCTGAATGTATTGCTATCAAATGTTACACAAAGTAATCTCTGGTGTTTCGCAAACCATACATGGCACAAAACAAGCCCAGTAAAATATTTCCTAATCCAGACATGTTAGAAGATGCTGTTCCACTTACCATCACGTAAATGACCAGTTAAAATACCGTCCTGAGCAAACCTGTCTTGCAACTTCAGATGTCATAGACTTCTTTAAGCATGGCTTTTTTTGCTTAATAAGTACTTTTTTCCAATTTATAGATAGTATATCTAGCATGTATTAAAAAACAAAGCTGATATGAATTTTTATGGTAATAGGTATTTATTTATACATATACTCAGTACTCTGCAAGCATAGATAAGTGTACTTACCATTAAATCAATGGGGCTAAATTTACATTCTGGATCTACTGTCAGGGAAGTTCTGTGCATGTGAGCACAATGACATTCAAAAGGTTTTTTTTAACACTTATCCACTTAGAACCTTGATGTCTTTATTTTATTAGTCAGGAACATAACTACAAAACAAACCATGCTTCTTTGTTCTCATGTCAGGTATAAGAACATAACTCAATTTAGTGTCATAAGAGTATGTTTGAAATGACTTGTTGTAAATGTCTGGTCTTTGTGAGAGCTGAGTCATTAAAACGTAGTTAATAGCTAGGTTGAAATGCATTTATTTTTGTTTAAAAAACACATTGAAGTACAAATTTTTAAGTTGCAAAATCAGCACACAGCTTAGAGAAATTGATATAGGCATCTTTCAGACTATCCATTTCCAGCTACACTCCATTGCTCACCTTAAACCCTTCCCATCTTCCAACTTCCACTAGAAATGCTCCCAGAGGGGACTAAATTCCTCCCTGCTATTTAAAAAAACAGAACGCATCCTCTCTCTCCCATGCTTCTTATGCTATTTGCTTATTTCTCTTTCACTGTTGTCTTCTGGGATAATTGTCTTGATTCCAGGGATTTTCTGGCACTAACGGCACTCATCAGAGATACTTGCTTTTGCACGTCCAGTTGGTCTCCTTCCAGACTGCCAGCATTTCACAGCAGGGCCCAGCACGGGAATGCAGGTCGGGGATGCGGCAGCGCGGAGCTGCGCAGCGTTGGCTGCACTTGCCTGCCAAGGCAAAAGGCAGACCCATGCTGTTTGCACGGCGTTGTGCTCGAAGCAGAGCTCCTTCCGTGGACTCACCTCCCTGTGAACACAATGAGGCCGTGTGGGAGCAGAGCTGGCTTATGTCCTGTCACCTGGGGTGGGTAGCTCCTGCACCTCCCCGGCTCTCCCCGTGTAGCTGGATTCCTTCAGTTCTCACCAGCATCGGCATCCCCACTGGTAACCGTAGAGACCCATGGGGATCTTAAGGTGTGCACGGTTAGAAGTGCGGAACACAAGTGACTTGGGCTGTGTCCTGCGTCTCCAGCACAGAAAGTGCAGCGAGTGCGAGCTTTTTAAGAGTCTGGGGCTAAAATATAACAATTTCTGGAATATCCAGCTTAAAACCAATTTATTGGTTGGCGCTAGCAGCTGGAGCCTCCTTTCACTCTCTCCCTCTCAAGTTCTCTCTTCTAGTCTTAAGCTCCTTGTTGTAATACCGAAGGCTTGTGATTACAGGCTCTGACACAACCTTAGCCTCTAATCATCACCTAAAATGCTACGTGGTTCAAGAGGTGCAGGGTCAGTAGGCAAGGTCCTAGCTGAAAGGACAAGATGATATGGAACAGATTGCTTTTATTATACCTTTTATTAACTTGACTCAAACACCTCCAGCTACTTTTCCAAGACAAAGCATCCTATAGTTACAGGTTTCTCAAGTAATGTCAAACTGATGGCAAATTGTGTAAATATATGCTGGTGACTGAATCCTGTGGAAAATGGCCCTTAATAAGATTTTATATTGTAGGAAATAAGAAAAAAAAAATCCAGTCAAAGAATTCATATAATCAGAATCTAATTATTAGTTTCCTTCACTGAGTTTGTAGCTGATGAAATGAATATCAGGTATACACTGGGTCTTTGGTCTGAGTGCTAAAGAAATGTGCAATGTGGGCTTTCTCTGTTCAATAATTTTAATCACTTTAATGTTTAACACTGTATTTTTGAGGGTCATGTATGCTATGCAGTCAGCCTCAATGATAAGGAATAAAGGCGAAGAAAGTAAATTCCTTGCTAAATATAAAAAAGAATGACACTAAAAGATCAAGATGGGGAAAAAAAAAGAGCTCATAGCTCTGAACAGAGGATGAATGAACAAGGTTAAAAGAGTAACAGGCTTTTTCTTTTTTTTAACCTCTGTGTGTGTGTGTGTGTGTGTGTGTTTGTGCATACCTACAAAAAGACTTGTGAGGAAGGCACTGGCACTTTTGAGACCATGGGAAGAGTTCAGTCACAGAGGTGGCAGAAAGATAGACACTTAGAAAAAATTACATTAAAACTAACATACTCCATCTACCCAAGAGGACTGGGACAGATGCAGGAAACAGACATATATGACCTGTGGGAGGATGGATAAATATTGAAGAAAAGTAGAATAATGTCAAAAACGGTTAGCGTCAAAGAAATTTGACAAAGTTTCAGTAGCAGGAGGCAGTTGTTCCAGGCTTCTCAAGTCAGTGGAAAAGTGATGAAGCAGCAGAGGGAGGAGAGAAGAGGATTTAGGAATCATTCGATCTAATGAGATTTTCTCAGGTGACTCTGCTTACTGTTTTGTTTTGTTGGTCTTGTGGGGTTTTTTTTCAGAAAGTTTCTGTCCTCTTTTCTTTTCTGTTCCAAGCTCAGGCAAAAATTTCCAAGAGCAAGGTCTTCCCAGTGGACAACATGCACAAGGGCTGTGCATATGTGACGATGCAGGTCTTGTAGAGGACTATACTGTACAGACCCATCGTGCTGAGGTGTGCCTTTTGTACGCAGAAGTGCAGGAAACATCACCGTGTTGCACAGGGTGGACGCACTTTCCCAGGGGCCCTGTGGCCAGTAAGCAAGTATGGAGGCAACTCACTACCCAAAGAATAAACAAGTCAGACTAAGAAGGAGAAAGAGCAAATACTAACTTTCTTTCAGAAGCCCTTCGTGTTTATTGTCACCTACAGTTTTATTAATGAGCGTAACTAGCTGTATTCAAACACAATGCTGTAAAATTTAATTGGGCAAACATAGTGAGCGGTAGCTGGAGCTGTTTCCAGTCATGTATAATTACACGAAGCTCATACTTCAATAATTAGCAAGGCAAAATGAAATCATTTTACAATTAGAGAAGCTCTCATTTCACCTTTCCTGTCATAGATCCTCATTTAATTTGGACTTTTATTTACTGACAGTCCCACTCCATTAGATATAGAAGACATTGCCTCACCCACCAGGATATTTTAAAATGAGGCAACATATCCAAGAAGACCTAAGAAAGTGAATACGTCCCAAAATGTGTCTGGTTGTCCCAGGAATTTTGGCTCCAGTTTTTCTAACCAGTAGAAGAACCAAGTGGTAGAAGCACCTGCCACTGGTGGAAAGAAAAATCCTTCGTAGGGCAACCAAGGTCCCCCACTGCTCCCTGGCATTCGCTGAGCTCCCATCAGAACTTCTTGCCTCCTTCTCACAGCACCCTTCCTCTTTTTCCAGAGCCTGGGCTACAGGTGAAGACCTAGGGTAGTAATTAACACTTCAGATACCAGGAACAGGTAACCTGCTATACCGTATTAAAAGGCAGAGAAAATTTGTTCTTCTCTGGAGCTACACTGCGATTCACCCATACATTGGTCATTGGCTCCTTCTGGATGTGCAGGAGGGAACACTGACTGTGACAGGTAGGTTAATTCGATTAACATCACGTTTCTTCCTCATCCCATTTCTAGTGAACATCTTCATCCCTATCATCCCTTCCACTGCCAAAACACCACAGAGCTCAGTGATATGCTGCTGCCCTCCTGGCAGCGCCATTGCTCCTCTGCCAGCCTGGGCACTTCTTCCCCAACTCTCTCTGACCTTTCCAACCAGTACCGATTTCCCTAAACCATCTCCACAAAGTAACACAAGATAAATAACTGTTATCTTTCATGAGAGCTAACATTTGCCATTCTTCTTTCTTTCTCCAAGACATTAAACGTAGAATTAGTGAGTCCAAATAGCATTTGAAGTATTTCCCAAGCAGGAGAAGAATTTAAACTTTGGAAGTGGGGTAAGACTATGCTCAGAGTTTCTGAGAAAATAAAGATACTTGAAATCACAGAAATATGAAATGGTTTACTGCTCCAGAGCTTAAAACCATTCTGGAAGCGTAGAAGGACAGTTGGTTCGTTTTTATTTTATCCTTTCAAGGATAAATCCTTCAGAGGGCAAATCTCTGTCTTTTCCCCTGTTCCTCCTAGTATACACCATGCCCTCAATACTTATTTCATTTTTTAAGAGTCATTTAGTGTATATTCAATTATTCTAAGAAAGTGTCATTGTAAAGTTCTATATCTTAACATCTTAATGCAGCCTGGATGACATCAGCTGTCTATAAGTAAAATGCCCCCTCCAAACTTGCACCACTCAAACTGTGGAAGTCAACAACAGAGAATGCAACACTCCTTCACTTTCCAGCTCATTCCTAGAACTACATTAACAACACTCTTGGTAGTGGGTGAGCCAAATTAGAGACATTTAATATCCTATACTCCTCTCAATCTTTTTTGCTAAGAGGAATGATAAAGCACGTGGAGGTTTGGGGGTGGGGTTTGTTTACTAAGACAGTTAATATCATAATTACATACATAAGTCCCTTAGGTTAGACAGACACTAATTTGTTGTTTCATCCCTTCATTATGACCTGGTGATCTTCAAAAATATGAATTGTTTGAAATGAGAGGGATTACCCTCTGCATTGGAGATGCCTGCAACAGTAGATTTAGGGAACCAGTCCCACCAGCTTTGGCAAAGGCATTTTGCTGAAGGAGAGCACTGTGCAGCAAGAGCTATCTCATCACCCCTAATGCCTTTATATTAGACGTGGTCTCAATGGGTACTATGTGATTAATAGGTATTATTCTTTTATTTCAGACAGGAATTTCATGCATAATGACTGTATATCAGTAGATGCACATAAACCATGATTATGGGCAGTCTATCGACCCGGTAGGCACTAGCAACTGATAAACTGCTAATTGAAAGGTCTATTTATTATTCATTTGTACAGCACTTACAAATGAAACCTTGACATAAGGTGTGACTATCTTCCGTCACAGGATGTTAATCACCATCAGAGTTAAGATCCGGCAGACATCTTCATGGCTGATAGTGTTTGGGTGTTTGTATCTGCAGAAAGCTTTGAGTTTAGTTTTAGTCCTGTCATAGAAAAGATACTACCAGCCACTGTTGCATGTTCATGGTGAATAAATCATACTACGCTTGACAGAAATTCTGTAATTTCTTTGTCATGGAGTTTAATAATGAATATAAAACACAGTTCTGTAGAGCTATCGAGTATAACTTAATAGAGTGTTACTGCCTTTATTGAAAATTATTTCTTCTGCTAATTGTTTTTCATTAAATTTTTATTATTGGTAAGGGGACATTACACTTTTCTAATAAAACAAGAGAAATCTTATTTTCCTAGGTTGCTTTTTACTAGCATTTGGATCAATTCAGACAAGTCCCATTTTCCTCTCAGAAAGATGAAGTTGCATCTCCAAAATGAGTTGTGTAATGAACCAATGAGTAAACTGATGCAAGTCATGAGCAGATCAATGTGATTCTGATTCACTATAAATGCCAAAGTAAAATCAGGAGGATATTTTTTAAGAGAAGAAGAAAGCTTCCCCGATATGACACATGAGTTCATCAAGGCACTTCTGAAGTCAGCAAGTAATTAATAGTCTGCAGGCCAAGAATAGCTTTTAAAAATTGCTGTGCTCCAGAAACAATACTTCATTTCCTTCTACTATTGGCTAGGTCTGTGTTGCTTGTTAAAGGAGAAGCTGCTGCCCGAGCATTCACACTCCATTCAAGGAGCCGCACACACACCACCCGAGTCTTTAGCTGCTCAGACCGGAGTCCCTTCACAGCGGGTGACTCCCATGAGTCAAAGGGTGCCCCTTCCGACTCCTCACACACACCCACACATACTCTTGGGCGCACTTCCTCCTTCACGCTCAACCCTAGATCTCCCACTGCAGAGTCTCAGACATCAGATTATATAAAAATAAATAATTTAATTGAAAGGTACAGCAGCAGGGTCTAGCAGGCACTAGCTGGGTGCCTCCAGAGAGGGACCTTGAACAAAGAAATCCCTGGGCAATTATACCCTTGCAATCTATGCATCTGCCCCTCATGCATTCTTCATGCTTGCCACCTGGTCCAATGGTAATGAATGGTCTGGAATAAGCCTTATTGGATTCTCTGTCTCCAGGCAGGCCATTAACTGCTCTTATCTTGGCAAGTTGCATTCTCTAGGTAGTAGCTTTTTTATCTCCTGGTTTGTATCAGTTTTAGGGCCTTCTTTTATGTAACTATGTAGAAGTTCAAAAAATGTGCAGTGGCTTGCAGCCTAAGCCTTCAGCAACTTTAGCTACTTATGGTAAGTGTGTCCTAGGTAAGTAGTATGTCCTAGTACATAATGCGGCCTAGTACTGAATAATTAACTCTAAGTGATTAATTTTATTTAAACTGAATCACTAATACTTCCTGTTCCTTTACATAACTGATATTACGAGACAGATTTTTTATTTCAGTTCTTCATACAATAAAGCACTTGCTGCATGGCTATACCAAACCGTAGTGATTAGATAACTGACTGGCATCATTAGAGAGTAGGTCTAGCATGAAGTGTTTAGGCTTAAATTACAATTGCAACATGTCCAGTGTTCCCTTGAATCTTCAGGATTGCATACATTATTGTGAGAAAGTAACAGGCTACGGAAACTAATATCCAAACAAGCTTAATGCATTTGTTGCTACTAACCAAAGTAGCTTAGCAATAGTAGGTAGAGAAATAGGGCAATTCAGAGCAGGAGTCCTACTTAGGTACTCCACATCACCCTCCGGAAAACTCTGTCCTTCCCCACTGGCTCCTTTTGGGCTCCACTTTACCTAACTAGGTACATAAGTTAAATGTCAAAAATTATCAGTTAATATCCCCATTCTCCTTTCAACATACTGTGGTACAGCAGATGCCAGGCAAGTGAACATGGCTGAAGTCTGTAGCCTCATACATTTCACACACCGTGCCCCATAAAGGGAACACCTACATTTCCTATGAAGTCAGTGATGGAGGCAGACACTTCTGAAGACCCCTGGAAAAAGGTCTGGAACCAAGTCCACCAAGAGATTCTCCAGGCAGCTATTCTTCCCTGGTGTCTATGAGGGGAACCAACAGACAGCACTGGGCACCAACCTCAGCCTCTGGGAATCCAACTGCTTCATCATCTTCTGAGAATAGAAATCTAGTGGAACAGGGCTAGGTGTTTTTTAAAAAAATAAAAATAAAAATAGAAAAGCCAACAAAGGCAGCAATATCCTTCCTACATTTATTTCATCATTTGGTGGTTAGAACACTTATGTGGGAAGTAAAGGTCATGGATTTTAGTCTTCCTCAGCTACAGAGGTAGGAGGAGAGGTAACACTCTAATACCTCTACAGAAGACTTGCCATTACCAAGCAAGTAAGTCATGACTGGAGTTAAGTCCTGGACAGAGGTAAGCAAGAGTGATTCTCACTTTTATCAAGAAGTGAGCAGGGCTGGGATTTTCAGTCTTGCTGCCTGGAGTGCGTAGGCTTTTTATGTAACACCACCTGTGGGAAATACTCAGGGACAGCCTGTTCTCTGGGACCAGACCAGGTGTCCTTCCTCCCTGGGGCAATAGGCAGCCTCCTTTAATTTTTTTCTTCTGTCATTTTCAGCTTGTGCAAAGAAAAGCCCGTTTCCAGCTGTTAGATGTAGAGGTGGCTTTTACTCTGACTGCTCTTCAGCTGGGTCTTTGGGGTATTTGCATGTATTTTGGCAGCACTGTATTCCAGTCCACTTGTCCACAGAAGGCAGAAATGTCCACTGACACCATTTCTGCCTGCTGAGCTTCAGTTGCAAAAGATGTCCATATGTCAGGTACGCTCTCCCCCCAGCATGGACATTTCTTATTGTGCGTCATCAAACGATGATCACCAATCACACAGTTTTCAAGAAGAGAAGCTTTCTGTGCCTGTAGAAAGGCCAGATTTCTCTGGGAATTTATATGTGTTTTCAACCTGTAAGTCCCAATCTAGCAGGCTGAAATCTTTCAGCAAGTGTACGAGTGATCATATTATTGCCTGTACTTTTTCTCTGAACCCAAGTGTGCGGTTTGTGACTCACACCAAAGCTGGAGTATTTGAATTCCTTGGACTTAGCTCCAAGCCAGCCTTCATTAATTAAGGAGCTGATGTGGTTGTGGTACATGCCAACGGTAGACAAGAGAAGTAGTGTGTTGTAACAATTACACTTGTCCGCTCTTCAAACAGAATTATCTCTGAAGGGGATTTACCACTGAATTTGATTGCTTTCCATGTAAAATCAATAACCACAGTCTAGTCCCTAATAGGCTTTCTGAAGTCTCTATTTCTCCCCTTTTTGAGGGTACAAGCATGTTATTTTTTCCCTTGTAATTGTATTTTATTAGCTTGTTAACTTTATAATTCAGTTACTTTTTGTAATTTCTAATTCATTTGACTCAAGTTGGAGAAGGGACTGGTGATGGAGATGTCATTAAGGTTGAGTGAAGGTTTCTGAAGAATTAGACAAACAATCGCAGTCTGCAGAATAACTTCTGAGAAAAGTAAAGAAATTGAGTTCTGAGAAAGAGCCTGTTTATTTAATTTCTATTCACATTAACAATTGAGAGCTTACAAGTGATTAATGTTCCAGGAGACTAGTCAAAGCTCAGCAGTATTCGGCAGCCTGTGGGTAAGTGCATTTTGATTTTCTTCCTGTGGGGGAAAATGTATATGTGAGAACATTAAGCAGTTCCTCGTCCATTTATGCACTTACTACAGTTCTCACCAATTGTGCTCATAACTCTTGTTCCCGTTGTCATTTGGCTTTATGGTTCCTTTTTTAACTTTTCCTCTTTTACGATCTTTTAGATGTGGTTGCTCAGGTGCATAAATGTCTTAAAAATAAATAGTAAAAATATGCCCTAGTATGTAATATATAGCAATTGCATTGAACCGTCACTGCAATTACATTTTAATGTTCTTTACACCTGTGGCTTTTTAACAACAAACTTAGTTGAATACATTATCAATGAAAAGTCTGCTAGCATGTTTTAAACTGTTCTCTTTTATGATTTCTATTATAGCTCAGTGTTCTCTAACTAGTCTTACCACTCAGGCGGATGTTGCAAGTCTGAACATGAATTTTCCTAATATATCGTAATTATAGAAGCACTAAATAATGTTTTGATCACCCACAGTGAAAGTAATATACAGTATTCCTGATTTCTTGTTTCTTACACATTAAATCACAATATATAATTAGCTTGAACAAAATAGAGGCACAACCCTTTTTGTTTATTACATTTTAACTGAAAACTTCTGAGCGGACTATGGTTGAACACTGCATGCAATGGCATATCTGCAGCAGGGTAACTTTTTCTAATGGCAGTGGTAGTAAGATGGTCTTAAATTGTAAGCAGTGTTAAGAGCTGGGAAAAGACAGCTGGATCAAAAGTTCTTGAACATTTATGTCATTATTTTTGCAGTATCCCAATTTCCAAGTTTTTCGCTTGGGCAATATCCTGTTTCAGAACCTTTCTCTTCAGTGAGTGTCCCCTGGAAAAAACATATTATTTATTAAAACCACTTTCCCCAGTAATCTACCCCACAGGGTTAATATTACTAACAGGTAGTAATTCTAGCTAAGTGTCCTACAGGGTTCCATTTCAGAAAACCATGTGCATGGTGATTAATTTTAAGCAAAATCTGCCCTATTGAGGGCTCATTTCTAAGGTTTGAATCATTCTCCAAGGTGAACAAGTGTAATGTTATTTATCACAAAAAGCCTGATACAATCCCTTTTGAAACTTCTGAAAAATTCTTTAGAGCAGGTTTGAATTGATCTCTTTTTTAAAATACTGTAACTCCAAGCCTCTTGAATGTCACACACAGCTGCCTCAAGTTGATTCATTTATCTGGTTGGTTCTGTCCCTTTTCCTGCATCACCATGACAGACCATATCTATATTTATAAATGGATGTAAAACAGTGTCATTTTAGAAGTAAATTACAGTGTTTACTTGAGTTGATGTCACTTTCACTGACATATCTTACCTTATCCTCACTTGACAACATTAAGAAAATGTTTCCCTTCAAGTTTTAAGTATCGTAAGCATAAATGTAACAAATCCACCCTATCTCAAAACTTTCTCAATGGAGGAAACAACCTTGTTTGAACAGACTCATTTTCTCCATACTTCATACACGCTTTGTTCATTACAAAGAATTTCAAAGTCCTGTGCTGCACAAGGTAGATAATTAAGCAGATTTTGTATGTTTCTTGTCTTACATTTTGAACATTTACTTTCTTACTTAAACAGCCCTTCCTTCTCATAGAAAATGTCCTTGCTGGAAAAAAAGGTCCACTGACAAACTTGCACAATTTCTGGATTTCTTTTTCTTTTTAGGGAGAGATATGTGTATACACACATATATATGCATATATGTGTGTGCGTGTGTGTGTGTATACACACACATATAAAACAGTGTGTGTGTGTGTATATATGTATGCATATATACATATATATGTATATATACACATATATATATGCACATAAATTACCTCCATTCAATTATTTTCTAAACTTTTCCTAATATAAGGTACTTTGTTCCAGGACTATTCCAGACAAATGATAATGTATATGTTTGGGCTAGAAAGTTTAGATTTAATAATGAAATCCCTTAACAATGTTGACACCCTGTGAGGGAATCTGGAGAAGCTTATGACCAAAGAGAAAGGCAGAGTCTCTGCACATATGGTGAGTGGTAATGCTGCGTGATGAATTTGCACATTATCCCATTTAGCTAAAATCATGTTGGGCTGAGGAGCTAATATCCTTTTGGCGTAGGCGCGGGCTCTCTGAAGAGATCACAAAGCCTCTAGTGCTTCAATTGAGACCCATGTAAAGATGCTTCAACTGAAGTACTTGGAGTCAAGTTTTAAAGGTAGCTGAGCAGCCAAAGATACTTCAACTGTAGTTGTCTGAAGTTTTTAAAATCTTTTTTGCAGATCATGAATATTCTTTTAAAAGTATATATACCTGTATATATAAATATGTGTGAGTGTCTTACTGACAAATACGATTTCTTCGTTTTCATGAAGACACAAACTCATCTTTTCAAGAAGTGGGTTTACTTCACCTACACTTGTCATAGGAGAGATTTGACTACCAGACTGTCAAATGGAAAAACAGGCAGAGACTGGTTCAGAGCTGACTTAAAATACATACAATGAAATGGAAATCAAGTAGGCTTGAAGAGAATTAGAGGTGGGTAGAACCTGACCCTGAGAATTGAGCAAAAGTAGCAAATAAGACAGCACTGGTGTTCAAAAAAAGCAAAGTCAGCAGACAAAATATGTGGAATTAAACTTTTGGTGTGACTTTTTTTTGAAGCAGTAAGTGCTAAAAACTTTCCCTTTTTTGCACACAAAAATAGCTGTCCTCTCTGTTTTCCTTTAGCTGACTTTCTAAGAGTTGGACCTGCAAATATTAAAACTGAATCAAAGAAAAAATATATGGACATGGATATAGGTATACATGGTTATATAGATACAGATGATGTTACACATAGAGATGCATATATACAGTTAGATATACACATAGATATAGATGATATAGATAAAACCCTAATAAAAAATAAAATGACAGATCATAAAAAAAAAAAACCCTGAAAAAAACCAACTGAATATTTTACATGGCTGATTTGCTTAAGTGAAACCAAACCAATGGACAGTTCTTGACCCACAGACCCTTTATTTTCTCTGCTGAAGGAAAATGAAAGATAGAAATCATAAGAAACAATTAAATAACTAGGTCTGAATTCAAGTATCTGAGACACTTCCACAGTGCTGGATGGCAAGAACTCACAGATTTATAAGTGGGATAGCACCTCTTTTGATAGATTCTGCTTTAATACTCTAATTTAATTCATGTTCTGAAAAGAAAGTAAATGGAGATTCTTACCTCCTGTATGAGCTTTATATTCAATGAATTATTTTTTCCCTAAACTATGTAGTACAGTAGAGTCCAGACCATGACAGACTTTAGATGCCAGTTGTAATCACAGAGAGAGTAAAGTATTATATTTGCAGTGATTAATGTGCACCTATCATTAAATAAGGTAAAATTCAACATAGAATTTAGGTCACATTTTTTTTTAAATCATCCTTAAAATCATTCTGAGACACAAATTCATAAGCACTACCTGACTATCCATGCCCAGCATTTAGAATCATAGCATCATTTAGGTTAGAAAAGACCTTTAAGATCATCAAGTCCAACCATTAACTGAACACTGCCAAGTTACCACTAAACCATGTCCCTCAGCACCACATCTACATGTCATTTAAATACATGCAGGGATGCTGATCCAACCACTTCCCTAGGCAGCCTGTTCCAATGCTTGACAACCCTTTTGGTGAAGAAATTCTTCCTAAAATCCAGTCTAAACCTCCCCTGGTGCAACTTGAGGCCATTTCCTCTTGTCCTGTCACTTGCTACTTGGGAGAAGAGACCGACCCCCACCTCCCTGCAACCTCCTTTCAGGTAGTTGTAGAGAGTGATAAGGTCTTCCCTCAGCCTCCTTTTCTCCAGGCTAAACAACCCTAGTTCCCTCAGCTGCTCCTCATAAGACTTGTGCTCTAGACCCTTCACCAGCTTCGTTGCCCTTCTTTGGACATGCTCCAGCACCTCAATGTCTTTCTTGTAGTGAGGAGCCCAAAACTGAACAGCGGGAGTACAGCAGGACAACCGCTTCCCTAGTCCTGTTGGCCACACTATTTCTGATACAAGCCAGGAGGCTATTGGCCTTCTTGGCCACCTGGGCACACTGCTGGCTCATATTCAGCTGACTGTCGACAAATATCCCAAGGTCCTTTTCCACCGGGCAACTCTCCAGCCAGTCTTCCCCAAGCCTGTAGCGTCGCATGGCATTGCGTGACCCAAGTGGAAGACCTGGCACTTGGCCTTGTTGAACCTCGTACCATTGGCCTCAGCCCATCGATCCATCCTGTCCAGATCCCTCTGTCGAGCCTTCCTACCGTAAACCAGATCAACACTCCCACCCAACTTGGTGTCATCTGCAGACTTACTGAGGGTGCACTCGAATTCCCTTGTCCAGATCATTGATAAAGATATTAAACAGAACCGGCCACAATACTGAGCCCTGGGGAACATCATTTGTGGCCGGCTGCCATCTGGATTTAACTCCATTCACCACAACTCTTTGGGCCTGGCCATCCAGGCAGTTTTCTACCCAGTGAAGAGTACATCCATCCAAGCCGTAAGCAGCCCGTTTGTCCAGGAGAATGCTGTGGGAAAAGGTGTCAAAGGCTTTACTAAAGTCTAGGTATGCAACATCTACAGCCTTTCCTTCATCCACTAAGCAGGCCACCTTGTCACAGAAGATCAAGTTAGTCAAGCAGGACCTGCCTTTCATAAACCAAGGACAGACTGACAGGCCTGCAGTTCCCCGGATCCTCCTTCCAGCCCTTCTTATAGATGGGTGTCACATTTCATAGAATCATAGAATGTGTTGGATTGGAAGGGACCTTTAACAACCCCCCTGCAGTAAGCAGGGATGTCTTTAACTAGATCAGGTTGTTCAGAGCCTCATCAAGCCTGGCCTTGAATTTGTCCAGGGATAGGGCCTCCACCTCCTCTCTGGGCAACCTGTGCCAGTGTCTCACCATTTGCTAACCTCCAGTCAACTGGGACCTCCCCAGTTAGCCAGCACTGCTGATAAATGGTGGAAAGTGCCTTGGTGAGCACTTCTGCCAGCTCCCTCAGTACCCTTGGGTGGATCCCATCCGGCCCCATAGACTTGTGTGTGCTTAAGTGGTGCAGCAGGTCGCCAACCATTTCCCTTTGGATTATGGGGGCTTCATTCTGCTCCCTGTCTTCCAGTTCAGGGGGTTGGGTACCCAGAGAACAAGTGGTCTTACTGCTAAAGACTGAGGTAAAGAAAGCATTACATACCTCAGCCTTTTCCTCATCCTTTGTCACTACGTTTGTCCCCACAGCTAATAAAGGATGGAGATTCTCCTTAGCTCTCCTTTTGTTGCTATTAGCTGGGCTGTCAAGAGGCAGACAATAAGAGACTTGGATTAATTTTAGGCTCGTGCTGGTTTCATAGGTGATTGCAGAGGGGTCCACACTTACAGTTCAGGCCCAAGATAGTAGGCAGAAGCAGGTGATTGATTTCTGTTACTGGGTAATAACTGTCTTATTTCTCCTCTGGCCTTTCAGTGCTCCCTGAAACTGATCCCTCCATCCATTCACTTTTCCATTTCTAAGCACTGCCTTTTAGCTGCCAAGTGTATAATTTTTGACCCTCCATTATTTCATAAAAACACTCTGGTCATAAATCCCCAGAGATTCAGAAACAGTGGTGGGACAGCAATTTCTATTTCCACTTGAGAAAATTGTGAAGAAACAGACAATACTTGAAAGGAGCAGAGGTCTGTGGCCTCATCCAAGACCTACTGTAAGTCATGAGGAGATCCTCAGAGCAGAAAAAGTCAAAAGAGGTAAAATAAGGAGATTTGAGGGTGAGATAATTGAAATGAGAGAGAGCCTGGCAGAGATATTTTATGGACTATGGAAAGAGAAAGCTGGTTGTGTATATATATCTGTAAGTATATTCGTCATCTCTCCCACTCACTCAAAACTCCCAACTTAGTGCATAGCCATAGAGATCGTAAGGTATGTAATGGTAGAAGAAATGTGCTTTAAAGCAGATACTGTCTTGGACAACTTGCTGTTGCGTGATTGATTTGGTGGGGTTAATTTACTCTGTGTTAATGAATAGCTATATTAATCAATGAGAAAGAACAGGGCTAGGTTTTTAATATTAATCAATAGGTCTCTTTTTAATACATTAGGTGCCTGTTAGGCACTTTTACACATATCTAAGTCACCACGGCACCTCACTCGGAGTTATTTTTAAGGTATACACACATATGCATAGTGTTTTATCTATGTATATATATGCATGTATATCCACATCTGTGTACAGTAAGTACGTGACACTACGATGTATAACAATTGTGTTGGTGTGAGAGAGCTTATTCACAGCTTGCCGACTATATAGACCATCCCAAGTGAGTCTCCACAAGTTCCTTTCCTGTATCTCTTCAGTTACTTCAGTCCAAATTCAGAAAAAGGAGACTAAACTGAGAGCCAATATTAACAAAAAATAAAATCCAGAAGCACACCGCCGTATTTTAAACTGTCACTGACGACTGAATAGAAGCTTTCTCATCTTCTTGCACTGGCTGCTGTGCTCAGTTATTCACAACTCCACTTTCACATACTGCTTCTCTGTAAAAGGTGGGAGAATGGACATGGTTGTCCCTGCACTACTCCAGACCAAAGACAAACTAAACCACAGAAGCGAGGGCCCTGGGATGGGGGGGTGTCTGTTACATGACAGCATTCTTCCTTTCCTGCTGTAGACAAAAATATGTGGACACCAAGTGCATGGACCACAACAGTAAAGAAGACAGAAAGACAAAATGCAGAGTTAAGCAATAGCTGCTTTCCACAGCATGTTGCATTGGTCAATTCAGACAGGTATCTCCTGACACGTTGGTGCTGCTTGCACAGCCACAAGTTACCTAATGACAACTTTTGTCCCAGGGAGCATTAAGATCAAGAGACAGAAGCCTGATATGGTGCCACACAAAAGCATAAGACTGGATGATTTTATCCTTCTACCGTAGGAAAAGCCAAATGCTGCTTCCCTGATGAAACTGTTCGCAGGTTAACACTATAGGTCAAACCATGAGCCTTTGCCTGTCTTTTACTTGCAGGGAAAATTTGAAAAGTGCTTCATTATTTGCTGAGTTGCAGTGAATGCTTTTCTTTTTCCCTACTTTGTGAATGATTCTCATTAGAGATGAACCAAGGAGATCTATGTATTTTGAACTGTCAATAAAAGGTGGCACCATCTTTTGTGCAATTAATGACTGAATGAAAGAAAAAAAAAAAGAGCAAAAAGAATGGGAAGAAAGTCAGGTATAGACTGCCCTCTTTTGGACAAAAGAGGGCAAGGATGTGAAAGAAGCCATAGACATGTTTTTTAAATATTACAGTCACAATTTCACAGAACCCTGAAGGCAAATTTATGCTTTATTCATATAAAAGCTAAAATGCTGACAAGAACACTCCGGCTAGTTAGAGATCAGCCACTCACCAAATATTACCTTTTGGATTCAAACACAGTCATACTACAATACAGGAGGGGAATTATAAAACCAAATACCTGAGTGAGGACTGCAAAATTGAGAGGAAACGAAGGTCAACAAAGGCAGCAATAAAGCAACTGTCCTCAGCAAAGATCAGACCAGAACTTACAGTGTTCTAGTGATGTTCAAGAATTTTGTAATTAAATATATGCCATTATGCCATGTAAATATTTTTCCAAAGGTTTTTAGATTCAAGATTACCAATTAGTTTGAGCTTTGCAAAATCTTGTCAAGCCTGAAGATAGGAGTCATATTTCATTGGTTGTGAAGACCGCTGAAGAAAGATTAAGCACTATGATCAAGATATTTGTCAAGGCAGCTGTCACATGTCCAATCTTTCTGCTGTCAGGATTAATTGAGAAAAAGCAGTTGTTCCTCCCCATGGAGAGCTGAGCACAAGTTGTGGAGAGTCACAGCTGTCACGAGCCCATTTCCATGCTCTGTGTTCCTGGTCAGTGGCTTGTGAGATAAGAAAAAGTTTCATTTTCTTGGTACCCACATGGGTCTGTCCCAGCATCCATGTGCTCCAGGAGATCCCTTCAGCACACAGCAGGATGGCCTTTAAACAGTTGCTACTAATGGCATGAGTTCAGAAAGGTATAAATGTTCTTGAAATACAGGTCCAGCACTATCAAAACGTGAAGTCATCAGACATTTGCTGCACTTGAAAATTGTTCTTGGCATTGGGTTCTTGACATGAATGGTGAGCGAGGAAAGAAAATAAAAGGCCGAATAAACGTAATACGTAATGAATGAATTAGAGGAAAATACATCATGTTGGATCTGACTGATCCAACCTGACAGATGCAAGGCTGCTGCCACTCCATGTCCTATGGTCCAATTGGTAGTGAGGCTGAAGATGTATTCCCAGCAGGGACATGCACGCAGAGCACACACATACACCACATACATACATACATACACAAATATATACATATTTACATATATACATATGTATACACAGCCAGCCACACGGATCACAGACACACACTCAGAGCACCTGTATGAACTTAGTCAACACCAAAGGCCTCATCCTGCCCCCCCCTCTGGCTAAGTGGGACAGAAGCCCCGTAGCGGGACTAGATATATAAGCCCAGTAGTGGGACTAGATATAGATATACATGTGTGTGTACGTGTATGTGGCTACGAGCGCTCAGTGTGGATCCCTCCAGCAGCTGGCCTTAGACAGTCTGCCAAGTAGCTGCCCCTTGATCCCAGCTTCCCCAGTTACTGGCATCTGGACATACAAAACCCCGAGGCTGCAACCCCATTCCAGTTGCTGGTGCAGACCACCACATATGCACACAAACACGCACACACACGCACACACACACAGAGATGGCTGGCCCCTCCCAGGCCCCAGTAACCAGTGCCCTGTGCCCTAAGTCCCAGCCCTTAGGGGCACTCTTGCACCCCGATCTGGCCCTCAGAGACCCGCTTACCCCCTCACTCCCAGGCCACTAATCACCTGGTCACCAGCTTGGTCTTTGCTAGTGATCACACACCCACACTCACTGCAATCACTTGGCACCAAAAACACACAAGCGCTCTGACTCACGTTCTGACTCGTTACTGCACTCACACCTCCATCCACACATGTACACACATAATAAAGTGTCACTGACCCAGGAAAGAGCTAGAAAGAGCTGAAATTTAATAAGAAGACACGACAGACTGTGCTGATCAGGCACAGGACATGACCAGATGTGCACACTGACCAGCCCACTATTTACACGCAACCAGCCCTTTTGACCTACTTACCCTCTATTTTCCCACTCTTGCTCCTCCCCAAATCGCCTGAGCCTTTTCGTACCTTTGGTTCCTACCCCAAGTCCTGTGAGATGCCAAACTGCCTTTCCCTTGCATTCCATAATTTGTCCCACCCTCTTAGCCCAAAAGGTGATCCAGAGAGCTTCTTCTGATGACTCATGGTGATGGGTTTCACATCTGGACACTGGGGCTGCTGCTTTGCTGGGCAAGCCCTAGGAGAGGCCCAGGCAGGATGATGGTTCCTCAGGAGTCCTCAATTCGGGTTCACCGCTACCTGCCATTGTGCACCTGTGCTCTGGGCTTGTGCAGATGGGCCTTAGATGGGCTGATGGCTCCTGGGATGGTCCTGGGAGTAGCTGGGCAGGGTATTATTTGGGCTGCCCCCTTGACTGTCTCTCTAAGCTTTTATCACATCCCTAACAGCACACAGATATGCTACTCTTCAGAAACTGCAGTTGCTGTTTTAGACAGCGCTAGCACTGATGTCAATGATGTCTAAGTATTTGAGTGTGGCCAGTTCCTCACCTGAGGCATGATAGGGACCCAAAATATCCTCTTACTTCTCTCAGACTCAGAATGGGACTAGTCACAGTAAAAGCCAGCGTGCTAAGAAGAAAGCAGAGACTTCTGGAAGTCCTTCCTATATCCTCTGAAATCTCTTTCTATGTCCTTTGCTCTATGGCTTTATGTCCTTCTCCCACCCCTCCACAGAGCTGTCACCCAGTATTGACACAGTCTACAGTGTCACCAATTTGACAGGAGGCTGGAGTATGCTGCTTCGCCAGCACCCAGTGTGGAGCGCCGGCACCTCTCCACTGGTTTCAGAGCACCAGCGTGCTGGAACAACTGCAGTTTTGCCCCAGTACAATAGGCGAAGCCTGACTTAGCTTTCACTTAGCAGGATGCGTGTCTTGATTTACACACATAAGATACATAGGATCAAATGAGAAAAAAGGAGCTGTTTCTCTGATTGACAGCCTGAGCATTCCTCATTCAAAACGGTGGAACTGAAACATTAAAATGCCACTTGCAGTATAACAAATGTATGCATGCAATCTCCTCTCTCTTCTCCAGACAAGGAGGCTTGTGCAGATTTTCACACACACATAGGCAGCTCCTTTAGCCTCTAAAGTGATTAGGAGTCTCCAGGCCTTAAATGCTCATTCATGGTAACAGCTGTTCTGCATACTAATCTACTGGAGAAAAAAAAATCACTTAAGGGGCTTTTTGTAGCTTTCTAATGTTATTTACTAACAAAACAGTCATATTTTCTATAACAACTGCCACTTCATTGGGTGCATATGTTCTTGACTCAAAACTATGAAGCAGATTTAACTCAACACCATATGGTGTGATGTGAACTTATGTGCTTTTTTACTGTTTTAAAACAGAAATTATAAAACAGAAATTATATTGCAGCAAGTGGGTTTGATTCTCTGACGTATGTTAGCTCTAGAGAGCATTTCACCCAACATTTTTGAACCCCCTTCTTTCTCTCACATTTATTTCCAAATATCAACTTACTCCGTTGCTCTGTCAGGCAAATCCTGCCAGAGGAGTGCTATCTGGAGGAGGAAAGGAAGGTATGGTTACCAAAAAAAGCTGGTATGTATAGAACTACAGCGGTTGGTTTTGCAGTCGTTCCTCTCCTGGTTTGCGCCTGCAGCAAAATGACAGCTGTACAAATGTACTAAGCAGTCCCTATTTTCAGGATGTGCCGAACTCATAATTCAGTCCTAATGACTATGTCACTGGAATCTAGCAGCCTGTTTAGATTGCTGCTTCTGCTATTACAGAGGGATAGAACGCAGCAACGAAAACGCTTTAATTTGCAATGAATAAATACCATGTTAAGGGCATGGAAATGGCAGTGGACTGGGGACCAAGGAGTGAAAGCATGGATTTCCTGTGTTCTCTGAGAGGTCTGAAAACACAGATAAAAGTATCCCTTCTTCATTTGTCATATGGTTTATACTTAGTGTTGGCAAAACCAGTAAAACATATTTTTAACATTTTCGGTTAATGATATGCTAGATTAGTCTTGTGCAGTATGCCTGAAAAACTGCTGCTTTTGAAATGATGAGGATTAAGCCAAGCAAACTGGAATGTCCTGAGTGAAAATTGGTTGGGACTGGGAATCGGTACCTGCAGTCTTCATTCACGCTGTCTGCACTAATGACTGAATGCATCACTTTCCAATCTGGGAATGAGGAGTGGGCCATTGTTTGCTCTCCTTATTTTTTGTAGACAGTCATGCACCTTTTATGCTTCAAATTCTAAATGTTATTGAAAACACAGTTTAATAACCCCACAAAACAATTTCCACAGCTTTGCAGTCCACTAGTCATCCTCAGACCACGCTTTGGAAAAATCTTATTTAACAAAACAGTTATGATTAACTAAATAGTCAAGTGAATAATAAGACAAATCTCTGGAGCTCTGTGAGTTAGGTACAGGAGTACAGGTCCTGAGTGTCAATTTAAATACATATAAATATGGTGGGAAAATACTTATAAAAAGGTTCCTTTTTGACTAGTGCAGGGGCAAAAGTTCTCTGGCTTAGATTATCCCAGGACCCACAGAAGAACTGATAGTGAATCAGGAATATTTGTTCCATGGACACATTTTCTTGGTCACTTTTTCTGTTATGCCCAGTCCAAGCACGTATTGGTCATAATTAAAATGTTAGAATACAGTCTGTGTTACTTTTAATATGAGTATGAAAGGCTGAGGTATAAAAGAAAAGCAAGGCGTAATAGCAAAAAATAAATTAACTTCTTGACTCCAGATGGGATTAAATTACATGTTGAAACATCCCAAAATTATAGCACTAAAGTCACCCATAAAGAGAACACAAAGATGTCATCTGTCAGCACAACAGCACGAGGCATTTAAGATGCTTTATTTTTACTCCACTGCCCAAGCATCAAATCTAGGATTTGTTCAGTCATATCTAACAGGAATTCTACAGGATCTTACACTTTTAAACAAGCATTGCCAATAAATAGATTTTTTATGCAAAACACATTTTGACAATGTCTTTAATTTTGAAAAGATCTCCTAACAAATTTTGTTCTAACTTAAATTTCTCTAAAGTCATATATGAAAGATTACTTTCATGGGCATTTGTGCTGCAGAAGCAAAATATAAGTACAACAAAGGCATCTGTCATTCGGACAGGGGTTACTTTCAGCTTGCCTCTGATCTAACCTCACATTGTTTTTAATGTTCAACTGTCACATCATAAAGGACTTGTATATAAGAGAGGGATTAGACAGAAAGGGCAAGCAGGACACAGGTAATTGACCAGATGTGAGAAGTTTGTCTGCTGAATTTAAAGAACGAAGCATAAGCCATCTTCAGTGGAAGTCTGGAAGAGGAAAGCAATAGACAGTGGTTTGAACAAAACCATCAGCTTTCCAATGAAAAACACAGGGCTACTTTTTACTGCTAGTCATTAGGGGGATTTTCTAAGACAATAGGCTGCAGCACTGTGCCCTTCTGTGTTTATGAAGCAAAAAATACAGGTACTCAAAATCAAGTGAGTTATACCTAGTTAGTTATGTAGTTGCAGTAGTAGCTGTAGTCATAGTAATAGTAGTAGTAGTAGTAGTGATATGACAAAAAGTGGCTGAAATTAAAGAATAATTTGGCCCATTAGGGAATGAATAAATAGCATTCCCAGGTATTCTGAATTCCTTTGAAACAATTAGTTACCTAACATTTTTCTCTTCACTTTGGGTTTTTTTACTTGGTTTGTCGTTTTTGGGTTTCAGTTGGAATATTTGGCTGGATCAGTTCCTGTTCAATACCTGCCTCTCACATACTGCTCCAGCTGAATTTGATGGTAGCTCTGTAGGCAGAACATTAGTATAAGCAAGCATGAAAGCTTCCCTTGAGGGCCAGTAAGCCATATTCCTTGCTGGTTTTAGCTCCATCATGTCTCTACGCTGACTCCTAACTCAGGTAGAAAACAAGTCTTGAAGTCACTGGCTGAATTCTATCTGCTTTTTGCAGGTTCCAAAGTCTTTCAGACTTTGAGAAACAAGGTCCTACTTGACACAGAGGACAGGTCGCAGGTAAGGCTTTACTTATCTGTGAGATAGAGAGATTCTTCAGTAATAAGGGACAGATCTGCAGAGATGTTTTGCTTTTATTTCTGAAATGTCATACTGTGGGTGGTTGACTGAGTGGGGAGGCCTTGACTTGGAAATGAATTATAAAATGTCAGACAAATAGGTACTGGGTCTTTACGAAATGCCATGCCCCAGGTACTGAGATCAAGACCAATTTCTATTTGCCATGCTGTGTGAGTAGAAGAGGAATAAACAAGCAGGAGGAAGGTCTCCACTTCTAGAGACAAATGCACTCGTAGTCCTGCAGTTGAGCTTGTTCTGGCCTGAGAATATCTGTATTGTTGCCAAGACCTATGCCAACAGCCTATCTATAAAAGCAGGTCCCTGCATATAAAGGTTTTTTAAGCTGTATGTAAATACAAGACCAGGAAACTGCAACTATTGTGACAAGAAAGGGATAGTGTCCTGTCTCCACGACAACGCTTACAGCAAGAGTAATTAGAGAAGTTGATTCCAATTTCTTTTGCCCCAGTACCATTCCTGGACAGTTGAAGGAAACCACAGAAGGAAATTAGGGCACAATTCACATCCTAAGCACAGACCGCTAATGCCATTTGAGATCTTCTAGGGTATCCTGGCTGGCCTTCAGCTGCTACACCAGCAATATATCTCCCTTCTTTCTTGTGTAATATCTGTCAGTCCCATCCAGATGTCACGGGTGCCCTGTGGCATCTCAAATGAAAGTAAATGCCAATGTTTAGGCAACTCAGCTTAGCCCTTCGGACTAAAATTTGGCAGCCATGATGTGTTTCAGAAGATCACATATTTCCTCAAAGAAGAGAAACAAGAAGCAGCCAACATAAATACTTAAACCCCAAGAGGAACAGCTGGCACTAAAAACAATATATCCTAAACTTCAGTGCTAATCCAGCTCTCTTATAATGAAATGAAACAGGTTTTTAACGGTCCTGCCCACTTCTGCAAATCCCATGTTATATATTCAAAACACTTCCCACAGGAAGCTTTACACTTTTAAGCTGAAAAGCCACCCACCCCAAATAAGTTTGATCCAATCAATCACAACCAGAAATCGTGTGATCATGCCACTTTTTCACTGTGAAAGTTCCAGTGCTGCTCAGAACAGCAGGTATCTTGCAGTCAGATTACTTTCAATGTCCAATAATGCCTTCTTTTCACCATAGACTGTAAAGGGATTCAAGATGATTATGTCAGTTCTGCACATCTAAACCATAGGCACATGAAGTTAGGTGAAATGAATGCAGTATTTGATGTGCAAGTTACACCACTACTAAACCAACCAAGAGGTTCCATGTTGCAAAAACAATTACAGAAATGTCTATAGTCTGGCATTTCCATTTTCCAAAGTACCTTTTAGTCTATGAGACATATACTTCCATGCACAGTCACTCCTCTATCAAAAACTTTTAAAAAGCCATGCAAAGTAACAGCAGCATAGCCACTGACAGTTGCAACAAATCCAGAGGATATCCACTTTCTTAGGCTTTCAGGCTCTAAATGCACATACATAAGCATTCCAGATCCTGAATTCAAACAGAAAGACTGAGACACAGGGCAAAAATTTCCATTTTCAGCTGATGTCAAATGATACATATGTGTCTGAATAAGAACGTCAGAGATGGAGAAGTTCCTAACTCTGTCTTTAGCAAAGGACATAATTATGACATTTGGGCAGTACTATCATCCAAAGAATAAATGCATTTTAGGTGAAGAACCTGGGGAAGAAAGGTCCTTCTCAGCCAGTTCTAACTACAGGTGTCTGGAATCATTCTCTGAACTGAATTGATTCTGAGTCTGGCATGCATGGAAAGAAGTCCAAATAACTTCTTAAGAATACTGTGGCAACGAATGCAGTTTCCCTCCTCTTGTTAAGTGGGAAAAAGAAAATACCAAATTGCAGTTCACTCCTATAGAGCTGAAATCGTATGTCGTTTCTAAGATCAGTTTGGTCAAATTGTTGTAACTCTGCCTGTCCCTGATGCTTCAACATTTATGAAACAGAGCAAATGATCAGTGAGTTTTAACATCGGTCACTTCTAACAGGCTTCATTCCAATGCAACTATTGACTGATGTCATAACTTGTGAATATTGGTAGGGTGAAGCATAGTTGGACCCTGATCTCAGGTATGTACTTCGCATATATGAACCAGTGATCTTAAGCTTTATTTGAAGAAACAAAATGTCTGCTCCTCTGCTAAGAATATTCGTGTTAGTTTGTTCAGTACAATCTTATCTGAAATCACTCAAAAACAGAAATGCAAAGAAAAATATCATCAGCTGAGTTAAAGCCATGCTGCCTTTAATAATAATCTCCAGAGATGGGTTTTAATGGTAATAAAAATGGAAACAAGGGATTTGTGCCATAAAACCTGTCAAATAAATATAAAAAGGACATAAACCCCCAAAATAGCTTTCATGTAAAACCTCACCACAAGATAAAATACAGCTTTTGGGCAAAAAGAGAGTCATATCTCCAGCAACTTCCATAAATAATTCACTGCTAGCTTGTAAACAATAGAGAAGCACAGTATGAATGCCAAAGAGGGTCTTTATATGTCATAAAGCCACTCAAAAGTGCACTTGCTGCAGCAAGTCTGACTGTGAGCTTTGATGTGCTGGAAAAGAAACTGCTATGCTGAGGTCATCAGTTAGTAGAAAACAATTTCCCTCATACAGAGAAGCAGACTTACTGCTGGGCTTCTGACACAGACAGATTGGATTTTAAAAAAACAAGACTGCATAATGTGGGCTTGCAGGGGGAAAGAAATCTTCTACACACCTTCTAAATGACCAAAGCTGAAAGAAAATATATCATCTTCCTTTAATGCCTATCAAAAGTTGACATGATAGCGTGCCAGGGTTCACGTGCTGGTGCAATCCCACTTTAAATATGCAACTGGTCTGATTTGCATCCTCTTTCTTAACTAAACTGCTTCCATGGAGAACTTAAGCCGCTCTATTTGTTAAGTGTCAGGCTAAATAATTCAAGTGGCACAGATCTGGAGTTCGTTTCTTATTACGAGTATGTTTTTAAAGGTAACTCTGTCTGTCATTTGAAAAATCTCAACACAAAAGGAAAGCCAAGGCTGTTGCAATAATGTCCCTTTCATTTCTAGACTGATACAGCAAGCGAATGAAAAAAAAAACCAATAATCTGATAAAAACCTATATAAATACTGAATGTGTGTGCTGACACTTTTAAGACCTCAGCCTTCTGAATTGGTCAGCACAGCTGACACCATAACAATTACAGTAAAAAGAGTAGAGAGCATGGGCACTAGGTGGAGAGAGGAATGTAAGCTTTGAGATTCCAGTGAAGAAGACAACAACGTGAGGATATATAGCGCTGGGCATGTGATTCAAGAAGGCCAATCAATATGACAGAAAAGAAATAGATAGAAGATTATTTCTATGTTACAGCTCTTGACTTCTTTCAGAAGTCCTCTACAATGCTTTGAATTTCATCTGTAATTGCTCTGACCTAGTCCACCTCAAAAAAGCATGTGATTTGTACTTTTTTGATACCGAAAGCTGTTCCAAAGTGGTAGATTTTTTTTTCCTTTGCAACTTCTAAATGTATTCAGAGGGCTAGTTCATATTTTCGTTTGTCCGCAGTTAAGAAACACATTCTCTGGCAAAGGAATTGCCTTTTCAAAGGGAAGGAAGGAAGAAACATCCTTATTTCGAGCAGTGAAGGCAAAAGTGTGGGCATCACAGGAAGCAACACAGAAACTGTCATTTGCATAGTGCCATTTGGATTAATCACCTCGTTGATGTTTTAATTGAATGATTGCAGAAAAAGCTCCAAACTTATGGGCCATTTAAAACGATGTATTACATTAGTCAAGTTTAATAATGACCATCCTTCTAATAGGCCTCAAGAGCTTGTTTAAGTCATATATTGTAACCCAGAAAAAATATGAAAGCAAGTTTGTGATGCTATCAGAGGACTAGAGGACTGACTGTGACAAAGAAGTCAGACAAGGACGGCACCATTTTCTCAGAAGAATCATCATTTTGAATTCAAATCAAACTAAACCCGAATCTTTCTAGGACTTTGGAAAAGGTACCTCAAACTTTTCTGTTGACGGCTTGCATATCTTATTTCTGACATGAGGGGTAATTAAGACATAAAGAAAATGCAAAATGAACAAGAACAACAAAAAAAGTGTTCTTTTCTTACCTGAGCAAAGCAAAATGTGAATTTCCCCTGTCAAAACATAACCAGTACTAATCTGCCCACATGTAATTACCCTACCTTGCATTTATAGCTTGCAGTTCCCTTACTAAGCTGAATACATACCCTTGATCATACCCATTCTCCCAAACTACGATAATGCATTCCCTTGTGAAATATTTCGCGTCCATTTGCGATGGAAGGACTCTTTATTGCAGTCAAGACATACACAGAGCAGCTCAGCAAAACGGCTGTCTGCTGTCAGTTCCCCTCGGGTCGCTGAGCTGGATGGATCTTCTCTTCCCAGCTCAGGCCTTGCCATAGTCTCTGCTGCTGCAAGGGAAAAGGAAAGCATATACCTGTTGACAGGAGAGTGTGTGCTCAGCTGTGATGTCCACAGGAGCTCATATTACCAAAAAAAAAAAAACACCCAAGAAAAAATATAAAGCTTGAAAGGTTAAGAGAAGCCACTTTCAGACAGCTGCTGGGAAGTCTCATACCCTCTGCAATCTTTTGTGGTACGTCTGAGATCAAGCAATGATACTGGATGTGAACTGCTGAGTGCTGGAAAGGAGCCTCAGGATGGTTTCCTTCCAGATTCTGCTGCTGACAAGTTGGTACATGTTCGGTCTCACTTTTGCCCTTCCCTAAAGAGAATAAGAAAGCCAAAAATGTCAGACTTTTTGCTGACACAAGGAAGAGCCTATGCCTTTTTTTCTGGAGTCTCTGCTCCAGGCTGTGATATGTCATCTACAAGGGACTCATCACACATGATTTCCAGAAAATCTCCAAATTGCTGCCTCTCACAGTCCCCCTCCAACAATCATGTGTGTAAAAGGTGATAAATGTTATCAAAAAAACACTGTTTATTGTGTCCATTGCTTACTGCCGCTGAAGCAGTCTGAGCTATGAGACATTTGATGGCAAGAAGTCCATCCTGAGTGTCTTCAAATGTGAAAGGTAGGCTTTAGCTACCCTTGCCAATGGGACATCCATGTTCCACCTCTCCTTTACAGACATCCTTCAGACTATCTATATCTACTGATACCCAGCCCTATCTATAGGGCAGACCCCAAACCCATCCCTGCGAGATTAATTCCTGTGAGGTACTGCAGCCTTCTCTGGGATAAAATGAAGTCACCTGGACTTCTCTGTGCCAGTGTGAATAAACTTTCAGCCAAATAGAGCTTTAAAATCATTCCTGTTAGAAAAAAAATTTTATCATTCTCATAGTCCAGTTAAGTTTGGCTCCTGGCATTTATTCACTGGGATGCTACCTTCTTAGAGTTCAACTAGGAGAAGGTAGAGGCTCATTAAAGCTTTAAGAAGACTCATAGACTGTCCCCTTGCTTGGTGAAATGCAACAGAAAAATATGTCACAAGCCACAGTTCTAACAACATTCCCTCTAATTTATTCAGTTCAGCCCCAATTTAAAGGGAGTCCTGCCTCACTGCATTATCTACTCATACCTACCGTGTCTCATTGCCGCATTCCCATGTGCAGAGACTGCAAACAGCTGGTTCAGCAAAAGCTAACAGCCTTCGGGAACAGACCTAGCTCTACCCCTCAGTGCAAGGGTGGAAGCCAAAGCACAACCAGTAACAAACTGGAAATAAATTATTTCAAGTGTGAAGGGTCAGTTAAGGAAAGTGGTTGAGTTTGCATTTCTCAGAGAAAGCGTCTCTACTTTAGCATGCAATGTACATAAAACAATGAACTCTCTCTCTTGCACCTTCTCTGTCTACCCTCCGCTCCTCCTCTTTTCTCTGTGCCTTACAGCAAGGCAACATTCAGTCAGTCCAAGGGGCAAAGTTCCAGGTTTTGGCCTTCCTCACAGGGATCAGCCAGTCAGTTATAATCAGTGTAAGCTTTGCTACCGAGCATTGTCTGCACCTAGCATGGCCTGTACCTAGCACCAAAAATAAAAAAACATCAGAATGGCCAAATTAACTCTTTATTAAAATTAGCCATTTAAAATTTGATTTCTTCCTCAACGTTGTTATTTTACTAGCATTTGCTGATTTAAGCAGCTGTAAAATCACTACTTCTGTAACACAGGCAAGTAGAAATCTCATCCTCTGATGCGGTTCAGGTGAAATATTTCAGTAACAGGGAAACATTAGGGCTCCCTGGACAAGGCACTGCCTTGGCTTCATTTGCAATGTTTTGAGTATCAGCGTTCAAAGAATATGAACACAGGCTACAAAGGACTGGTGTGAGGGCTGCAAAGTTATTTTGGGGAATCAAAAACCTGTTTTATTAGATAAGAATTTAAAAAATGTGGGGTTTATAAAGTTTATATGTTTGGGAGTAGATTTCATTTGCTCTTTGTAAATACAACATGATTTGTGATAAACACGGTTTGTGATAAACTACAGGAAGAAGTGGAGCTCTTTAATTTAAAGGTCTCTGTAGGTGCATGAATTAATGAGTATAAACTGAGCATTAATATTTATCCAACAGCTCCATGAAGAGAAGGGTCTATTCTTCAGTGAAGTGGGAATGTGGAATACTTTCTTGAAGAATAATGTGCTCCAGCAAAACTAGAGAGTTTTAACATAGGGAATGATGAGATGAAAAGAAAGATGTTATATAGCATGGCTATTTGCAGTAGTAGAGTCACGAACTCCATGACACAGGAGGCCATTTCCCACCATAACTCTCTTTTTCTCAGGAAGATCACCTACCACCAAGATAGTAACAGGCACTGGGGGTAAACTTACAGGAGTGCCAACAGGGTGAACAGCAATATCACAGAAGCTGTGTATTACTGATGGCTTCATATAAACCATGAGCAATTATCAACTTTAACTCAGAGAAAAACAATATGCCATTATTTTGCTTGACAAATATCTCTTTAACACAGCTGTATATTCTCATTCAGAGCCAAAGATGCTAGTATAAGCAGGCGCATGCATATCCTCATCCTAGAATGAATGCTTTATGTGACCTGGTTCTAGGAAATATAAATCAAAGACTTATACTGATATATGTTGAACACTGTATGCCTTACTTTATATAAATTCAAATATGTAGCACAAAATGCCACTTTGTGAAAATTTCTGTTTGCACTAGGGAGTAATGTAGTTTGAAGGCAAGATACAATGTTTTAATATCTGAAACAGACCTATATAAGCAAGCTTCATAATAAGGATTTATTTTTGCATTTATTCATCAGACAGATAATAAGTGCATCCTTTTTTCCCCTGTCAAGTGTACTCAGCACAGAGAAGGACAAGGCATTATAGTAGATTACTTTACATTCATTTTAATAATTTAGTTTTAATAAAGACTTAAAACTCTTTATACAACAGTGGCAGCATGCAGTCATCCTCAAAGGTTAACCCATGTGGTGTAATACTTTCAAGGACATGCTCCTGCAACACCTTGAAAATTTCCACCATAATATTTCTGAAGAAGTTTTCTCCTTGGCGCGTGTCTGCTCTGTGCCCTGTCACCAAAGTTGCTTTCTTCTGGGGGTGAATGCCTTACCTAACATGGAGGGAAAGGGGGGAGGAAGGGCAGCGGAAAGTGCGAAGGAGGAGGAACACAGCCATCAATATCCTGAAGCCGGTGAGATTGTCATCTGAGAAGGCTCCATCATTTCTCCTTCCTTCATCACTGAAACTCCTCCTCAGTAACACCGTCGGAAGCAAACATTTCAGGATAAGGACCTGTTGTGGGCAAAACAGTTTCATCTTGGGGAATTGCACTTAATGTAATTTCTTGCCAATTAACATCAATTTTTAATTACCGATTCAAGTATCACGAAAAACAGGAAGACAAACAATTAAACAAACACTGAGGGAAACACCTCTTCTCCCTCTTCTCCATGCTCAGCTTCAGCCCAATGCCTCTCCTCCCGCCTTCCCTTGCTCTCACAGCCCATCGTGCCCATGGCTGCCCTGCTGCCTGCGGAGGGCTGCCGGGCTGCCCAGGAGGGTGCTGTCCCCGCACACAATTTTCCTGCCGCTTGTCCTTCCTCCTTGCTCTCCATCCTCCTCTGCCCTGGCTTCTCACTGCTCTTCTACTCCACCATGGAGAGTCCGATGGGCTGTCCCTGCACTGGCCCGGGTTACCCGTGGCCCCAGTCCCCCAGGGTGACCCAGGCCTGGGGTGGGTGCCTCAGGGCAGCCCCTTTCTTCCAGCTGTGTGTCTCCAGCCATGTCCCCAGCACCATCCTCTCCACCCGTCTCTACCCCATTTCTCCTCATCCCATGGCTGCCACTCACCCAAGCAGCGCCTGCCCAGCTCCCTGTGCTCCCTGATGGCCGACAGCCACTTGGCTGTGACCAGCACAGGGCAGCTCAGGTCTCCTCCCACCCGGGCGCCCACAGCCTCTCGGCCAGCCCTGCTGCTACAGGCAAAACCCAAAAAAGGGAGATTAGAAAAGGACATCAGCAATTCCCCCACTAAAAGATGAAGCCCCCGATGGCCATTTCTAAGAAAGGAAGGCTGCAGGACAGACCTCTGAGAGGCACTGCTCCTTCCCGGTGCCCAACAACAGGTCTCCTCCACAGGCCACGAAAAAGAGCAGGTGAAGTGTCTTCCCTGTCACATTTCCTGGGAGTTTCCTTTTTCACCTGTAGTCTTTTCACTTACTTAATTCTCAGGTCTCAATTGCTTTTCCACAGAGGCCTTCAAAGGTTTGACGTTTCCTCACCTCTCTGTAGAGCAGAAAGCTCAATTCTGCACTGCATGTCAGTCGTGTTTGCACAAAGTTGCACAAAGGGTGTCTCCTTTCTCTGCATAGCTGCTCATATTTTCTTATAGAGATAAATAAGTTGACGCTGCCACTGCAATATAGCAGAAAGCGGTGAGAAGGGCAAGCAGCAGAGGGTTTAATTTCTTCCTAATTTAGTTCATTGTGTAGGTACACTAGCTGGGCTCTTTAGGCTTGAGAAATGATCACATCAAAATTTTAAGAATCCATACAAATAAGACACAAGAACGGAACAAATTGCATGCCAAAATATGATTTATGCCAGGAAAATGACATCATGTTTATATGTAGGTATGTTAAAAACAGCTTATTAAAATCATAGCAGCTTAATAACATAATTCATGAGATAATATTCTATTAAAGCAATCAAAGAAATACAAAATATTTCATTTAGATGCATATTTCAAATTTATGTAGTTCAGAACTCCCATATCAAATGTTGATTTCACATTGTTTTAATTATCATTAACAATGCTTCCAAGTGAAAAAAGGTTTATGTGCTTGAAGTTTAATGCTTAAAATAAATCCTGGCTGCACCAAAGGCAATGGAAAAGGTCTCATTACTTAGAACTGGAGCAGCCTTTCACCCATCACAAGCCTGAACCACTGTTTAGCTGCACAAGGCACTAACTGAGCAAGACTGTATTAAGGGAGTACTCCCCCTTCCCTGTGCAGCTGTGCCCTTCAGTACATTCTTAAAGAAGCAAAGAGCTGTTTGGCTGAATTGGGGTTGGTGAAAAATAGAGTATCCCTATTTACAGTTTGATTGACTTGCAGTGAAGGGAATCTCTAACTCCTTTCTCCAATTCCATTTTATTAAAAGACAAAACTCTGATCATCTCAAACTTCAATAGATGTGTGTAGAGCTGTGAAAATTAACTCTCACTGGGCAGTTTGTAGGCATCAGTCTAAGAACCAGATCTGGGATTAATTACAGAACCATTCCCAAAGCTTTCTTTGCCGTATCTCCCTCAAACCTTTTTAACTTGAGTACTGTAACACATCATAGTTACAAATAAAAACTCAGCTCTAAGTTATAGCTTATTCAAAATGTGGTACTGCTTTTCTGAACATGAGAATAGATGAGGTTGACATTCCTATTGAATCCTGATCCAGGACCAAGTCTTGAGTCCCTTCTTTATGAGGGTTACTCAGTGCAACAAAGGCATCTCTTACAGTGTGACCTCTTACAATATGAATGTGTCAAGGCAAAGGAAGAGTCACCTCCTGAGATCCGAACCTGGTGTGCAGCCCACAGTCATGAAGTTTTTCCTCAATGAGACCAGAATGATCCAGCATCTGGGGAGCTTCACAGAAAACATTATAGCATTACACCCTCAAAGGGCTTACTAAGGACATTAAATACTCATGCACACCTCCATAACCTCACCAAGGGGGTCTGGAAAGATAAAGAACCTCATGTGTTTGCTTTAAGAAAAAAACATGCATGGTAATCAAGTACTGGCAAAACAGAAAAAGCTCTGTAGTCACCATAAGCATGATAAATACAGGTACTGAGCCAAGACTCAGAAGATGTGGCTTCTCTTTCCAGCTCTGCTGTTAGTTCATTGCATAATTTGGGGACTAAGTAACTTTTCTCATTCTTCTTCTTAATTTTTCTGTCATGAAAGATAGGTGTAATAATACATATCTGAAAGACTTTTGGTACAACAGCATCAAAGAGCTAGACCACCTTAAGACAGAATAGCAAAGACAGAAGCAACTGCACTCAGGCAAGATATTCTGAATCCTTTTCCCTTGAAGTTTGTAGTTATTCAATTTACTTCATTATTCTTCTTCCTTCCATTAGAGTAGCAGACAAGCCTTCTATTGAGGGTGGATCAAACACAACATGAGCATTACTGTGTCTCATAAAATCACTGGCTCTTTTCCACTCTACTGCTTGGAAGCCCTGTTTGCATGCAAAGTTATGGTTTTCTTTCTTCAGATGATAAGATACTTCAGAAGATTTGGTTAGGGATTTATATTTAGACACAAGTGAGTTTGGAGTGTCGATCTTGCTACAGTAAAATGGCTTTATAAAAAGGAAAGTCTCGCAGGCTTTTCTAACAGTGGTCCAAATCAAGATTTCCTAAATCTCAGAAGGGTTGTAGGAGACAGTATGATTTAGTACCAAGTTTCAGTACTCTTTCACCTTTTAAAGGCTGTGTTGGTCTTCCTTTAACTGCTTAATTTACCATATCCTGCACGCAGCGTCATGCATGTCTGTTGACTGCATGCGAAATAATACATCTCACACATGCTACTATTACCTTTGGTTTTCTATCCTAATAGAATCATAGAATTGTCTAGGCTGGAAGACACTTTTAAGATCATTGAGTCCAACCATCAACCTAACACTGACAAAAATCATCACTAAATCATGTCACTAAGTACTATGTCTACCCATCTTTTAAATACTGCCAGGGATGGTGATTCCACCATTTCCCTGGGCAGCCTGTTCCAATGCTTGATAACTCTTCAGGTGTAGAAATTTTTCATAATATCCTGTCTAAACCGCTCCTGGTGCAACTTGAGGACATTTCCTCCTGTCCTATTGCTTGTTACTTGGGAGAAGAGACCAACTCCCATCTGCCTGCAACCTCCTTTCAGGTAGTTGTAGAGAGCGACAAGGTCTCCCCTCAGCCTCCTCTTCTCCAGGTTAAACAATCCCAGCTCCCTCAGCTGCTCCTCATAAGACTTCTGCTCCAGACCCCTCACCAGCTTTGTTGCCCTTCTCTGGACCCACTCCAGCACCTCAATGTCTTTCCTGTAGTGAGGGGCCCAAAACTGGATGCAGTATTCAAGGTGGGACCTCACCAGTGCCGAGTACAGCAGGACTAATACATAGAAGTCATGAGGCTTGATATATGAGCAGGCATTTCCATAACACATATTCTGTATTTTTGCTGCTGACAGTGGCTTAGATTTTACGAGAGATATTTCAGTAACCAAAGGGCCAAAAATATAATTTGGGATTGGAATGACTATAAGTGTGTTTCCCATGCAGCTCTTCCCTCAGTTTTTTGGGAAAGGGAACCTTCAACCTTGACTTCAATATCTGCCTCGGGGGTTTTTCAGCACACTGTTGACCTGCAACTGTATGTGCAGTCATATCATAGGCATTGATTATTTAATGAAATAGTATACATTGCTATCTGCTCCCTTCAGCCAAGTTCTCCTGACCTGTTTTGAGTCTCTGAGGTTCATGGGGTAAGGTACTATGCAGTGATTCCTGCATCACTCAAAGGCAATAAAGATGAGAGGAGAGAAAAAAGACACTGGCAGCATGGAGGGCCTGAACACTCCGCTCACATAGCACCAGGACAAAGGTAAAAATGATAGGAGATAGCTGGGATGAGAAAGAACCTCAGAGTGGGTGTGCTACAGAAAAAGGAAAAAGGCAGTAAAGAAAGGAAAAAAAAGTGCAAGTTAGACTGGTTGTGACAATGGCATATTAAGGAAAGAGGCTAGAAAAGAGAAAAAGGAAGGAAACAAGTTTTATATTGTTCCTATTAAATGAAACAAGTTTTATATTGTTCCTATTAAATGAAACATCTTCAGGAAATGTCACGAATGTAACACTATCCCATAAAAAAAACTTAGGAACAGTAGAAAATAAAAGCAAAAGTGAAAATTCAAACCATTTGTTTGTTCAGGAAACTGTGGGATACTAGACGATCCCAACCATGCTGTACTAACTTGAGTAGTAAAAAAGTGGAACAAAAAAGACACTGAAGAAACGTTTTTAACAGCACAACCTGCCTGCTGAATGATTTATAATACTGATATTCACGAAATAATTTCTCTAAGAGTTGAAGTGCTATCAAACACATTAGACAGATGAAACGCCCAGGAAATGGCTAATCCTTCTTTTCAGTTTGGGACCAGATTGTGCAGAGCAGAACCTGGAAAGAGTTGTCATGCCTGTCGTGCCCATTTTGGACACTTAGATGTACCTGTCCCAAGAGCATCAGGACTCTGTTGCCACTAGTGGACACCTGTGAGTTCCAATATCCCCACCCTCAGACAGCCTATGAAAAGCCTTGGTTCATTCCGCTCTGCTTTTTCTTCTGTTAAGGTGACAATGCTTTCTATTTAACTTAATTAATAATCAATGTTTAAATTGATTAAAAGCTGAAGGGTTCAATTATGTGCATTAAATAATCCTTTATTTTGATCAGTTTTGTTGTCTTTAATGAGGTAATATTCTATAATTAAATCACTGGATACAGAAAGTTGCTGTATAATTAATAAGACCATGGTCCTAAATGACTGAGAATAATGATCCCAAGCGAGACCCAGATAATTAAAAGCGCTCATGACTAAAATCTGTGACATATTTCCTAAGCACATTTGGAGTGCAAGGGTGATCTTACCAGCAACACATTGCAACACGATCTCTGTGTGACCTTGGACAAGGTATATAATCTTGCTGAGGCAAACTTCCCTATCTGTAAAACAGTAAACCTTTGTTTTAACAAGGTCTTCCAGTAAGCACCTCATGGCAAGGAGAGGCACTCACCCTGTGCATGCATAGTGCTTAGTAAGAAGGGATTTTCTTGGTATTAACAGAATATAAATAATAAGAGTTAGGGAACTAAACATAGCTGTAGCAGGTAAGAAGGAAGGTACACCCTTCTCAGTATCCTCTCAAGGACAGCTGCAACTGGCAGATGGTTAAAGAAATACTAAAAGGTCGGCAAGGACTGTGTGGTGTCTCCGCCTCTGTCTCACTCCAAAAAAGTACAGTTGATGGAATTCATGAGATGCATCGTGGTGTTTAATAGCTCACACTCTCAGTGGGTTTGGAACCCACTTCTACATCTGATCACCACAGCGTGCCCCCATAAGGAGTGCTGCAATTCAATTACGGTGTAAAAATGTACTTCCTTTTTTTTTACTTTCTGTCTCTAGCTGCTATTTTTACTTCATGCCCTTTATATAATGTGTTATGAAGACAAAGGAATAAACTTTCTCCATAAGTCTTCTGCATGACATTTATTATTTTATATTTATGTATATATTTATGTATATGTATATATTTACATCATATCATCCTGGGCCATCTCTTTTCCAACCTGTTCAAGGTTTTCCTGGAAAGAAGCCATTCCACCTCCGCGCTTACATTCCCTTGACCTTTTTTGTTTCACTTTCCCCTTTCCAAGAAACATAAAGAATAACTATACATACTGTTCAAGATGTGGTACACCACAAGTTTATAAAGTGGCATAATGATAGTTTATATTTTGTTCTCATTTCATTTCCTAGCTGTTCTTATCATACTTTTTGCTCCTCTGACCACTGTTGACCATTTTACTGATGTTTTAATAGCACCAGCTACAATAAGTTCAAGATCTCTCTCCTGAGAGGCAATAGCTAATTTAGGACCCATCATTCTGTATGTACAATTAAGGATGTGTTTCTCCATGTGCATCTCTTTGCATATATTGACCTTGAATTTCATCTGCCATTTTACTGTCCGTTCATTCAGTATCATGAAATCCTCCTGTAAGTCTTTGCAGTCAATTTGAGAGTTGAATACCTTGAATAATATTTCATCAGCAGTAAAATTTGTTACCCTGTATCTACTTTCTTTTCTAGGTCATTTATAAATATATTGAATAACTAGACTTCCTGAACAGCAGCATCCATTGTAATGCCTCTCCTTATCTGTACCTTTTGTTTTGTTTCACGTAATCACATAATCACTTAATCACATTTTCCCATCTTTGCATTTCTTATCATATTTGCTTATATTAAGCCACAAGAGGAATTTATCTTTTATCTCAAAATAGCTTAGTTTTCTTAAGCCATTTTGATGAGGGATCACATCAAAAGCTGTTTGTAAATCCAAGTAGATCAAATCGTTAATTATATTCAAATATCACTGACTCTTTCAAAGAATCATAGAATGATAGAATCATAGAATTGTTCGGGTTGGAAGGGACCTTAAAGACCATCTAGTTCCCACCCCCCTGCCCTGGGCAGGGACACCTCCCACTAGACCAGGATGCTCAAAGCCTCATCCAGCCTGTTCTTGAACACTTTCAGGGATGGGGCATCCACAGCTTCTCTGGGCAACCTGCTCCAGTGTCTCACCACCCTCACAGGACAGAATTTATTCCTAATATCTAATCTAAATCTACCCTTTTTCCAGTTTAAAAGCATTACCCCTCATCCTATCATTATACTCCCTGATAGAATCCCTCCCCATCTTTCCTGTAGGCCCTCTTTAGGTACTGAAAAGCCACTATAAGGTCTCCCCGGAGCCTTCTCTTCTCCAGGCTGAACAACCAGAACCCTCTTAACCTATCTTCATAGGAGAGGTGCTGCAGCCCTCTGATCATCTTCATGGCCCTCCTCTGGACTTGGACCAACAGGACCATGTCCTTCTTATATCGGGGGCCCCAGAGCTGGATGCAGTACTCCAGGTGGGGTCTCATGAGAAAGGAGTAGAGGGGCAGAATCATCTCCCTCGACCTGCTGGCCATACTTCTTTTGATGCAGCCCAGGATGCGGTTGGCTTTCTGGGCTGCAAGCACACATTGCTGGCTCATGTTGAGTTTCTCATTAAACAACACCCATAAGTCCTTCTCCTCAGGGCTGTTCTTAATCCCTTCCTCCCCCGGCCTGTATTTGTGCTTGGGATTGCCCTGACTCACTCACAGGACCCTGCACTTGGCCTTGTTGAACTTCGTGAGGTTCACACAGGCCCACCTCTCAAGCCTATCCAGGTCCCTCCGGATGGCATACCTTCCCTCCAGCATGTTGACTGCACCACACAGCTTGGTGTTGTTGGCAAACTTGCTGAGGGTGTACTCAGTCCCACTGTCCATGTCACCAACAAAGATGGTAAACAGTGCTGGTGCTAATACCAGCCTCTGAGGAACTCCACTCATCACTGGTCACCACTTGGATATCAAGCCGTTGACCATGACTCTCTGAGTGCAACCATCCAGCCAATTCTTTATCCACGGAGTGATCGATCTGTCAAAACCATGTCTCTCCAATTTAGAGACAAGGATGTTGTGCGGGACAGTGTCAAATGCCTTGCCCAAATCCAGGTAGATGACATCAGTCACTCTTCCTTTATCCACCAACACTGTAACACTGTCATAGAAGGCCACCAAATTTGCCAGACACAATTTGCCTTTAGTGAAAACATGTTGGCTGTCACCAATCACCTCCTTATTTTCCATGTGCCTTAGCATATTTTCCAGGAGGATCTGCTCCATGATCTTGCCAGGCTCAGAGGTAAGACTGACAGACCTGTTTTTTCCCTTTTTAATAATGGGGGTTGTATTTCTCCTTTTCCAGTCAGTGGGAACTTCACTGGACTGCCATGACTTCTCAAATATGATGGATAGTGGCTTAGCAACTTCATCTGCCAGTTCCATCAGGACCCATGGATGTATCTCATCAGGTCCCATGGATTTGTGCACCTTCAGATTCCTTAGATGGTCTCTAAACTGATCTCCTCCTACAGTGGGCAGTTCTTGATTGTCCCACTCCTTGCCTTTGCCTTCTGTGACTTGGGCAGTGTAGCTAGAGCACTCGCTGGTGAAGGCTGAGGCAAAAAAGTCATTGAGAATCTCAACCTTCTCCATATCCCAGGTGACCAGGTCTCCCATTTCCTTCCAGAGAGGGCCCACATTTTTCCTAGTCTTCCTTGAACCACTGACATACCTGTAGAAGCTTTTCTTGTTGCCTTTGATGTCCCTGGCCAGATTTAATTCTATCAGGGCTTTAGCTTTCCTAACCTGATCCCTGGCTGCTTGGACAATTTCTCTGTATCCCTCCCAGGCTTCCTGTACTTGCTTCCACTCTCTGTAGGCTTCCTTTTTGTCTTTGAGTTTGTCCAAGAACTCCTTGTTCATCCATGCAGACCTCCTTGTGTTTTTGCTAAACTTCCTCTTAGTTGGGAAGCAGTGCTCATGAACTTGGAGGATGTGATCCTTGAATATTAACCAGCTTTCTTGGGCCCCTTTTCCCTCCAGGGCTTTATCCCATGGTATTCTATGAAGCAGATCCCTGAAGAGGCCAAAGTCGCTCCTGAAGTCCGGGGCAGTGATCTTGCTGTGTACCCTCCTCGCTGCCCTAAGGATCTTGAACTCCACCATCTCATCATCACTGCAGCCAAAGCTGCCCTTGATCTTCACATTCCCCACCAACCATTCCTGGTTGGTGAGAACAAGGTCCAGCATAGCACCTCTGCTCGTTGGCTTTTCTATCACTTGGAGACGGAAGTTATCATCAACACATTCCAGGAATCTCCTGGATTGCTTGTGCCCTGCTGTGTTGTCCCTCCAACAGATATTGGGATCATTGAAGTCCCCCATGAGGACCAGGGCTTGCGAACAGGAGATTGCTCTTATCTATCTACAGAGGGCCTCATCCACTCTGTCTTCCTGGTCAGGTGGCCTGTAGCAGACCCCCACTGTAATGTCACCTGTCCCTGCCCTCCCTTTAACCCTGACCTGTAAGCTCTTTGTCAAGTCCTCATCCATCCCCAGCCAGAGCTCCATGCACTCCAGCTGGTCCTTGACATAGAGGGCAACACCCCTTCTCATGTCCTCTGCCTGTCCTTCCTGAAGAGCCTGTATCCTTCCATTCCAACACTCCAGTCACAGGAGCCATCCCACCATGTCTGTGTGATGCCAATAAGATCACAGCCCTTCAGGCACATGCACGTCTCTACCTTCTTTTCTTTCTTCCCCGTGCTACTTATGTTTGCATCAAGCCATCTACGTTGGGTCCCCAATGAAGCTGACTTACTGGCTTGGAGTGGCTGGAATTCCTTTGCACTGCACTCCAGGTGCTCTCCAGCTGACCTGTGATCCTTCTCCAGGCTCTAGGCATCTATTGCTGGCACTGGGTTATTTGTGAGGCATGACTTCCCTATAGGAAAGTCCTGCTAATTCTTTGCCATGTGGCATATTCTTGAATCTATAAAAGAAAAACCGCATTCTTGAATTCTATTTTCTTAAGTCTGTTGTTTATTATTGGTTTATATACCTAGTAGGAAAATCAAAGTCTAATCTGTAGTCCTCTACATCTCCTTTGTCACTTGCCATTTTATAGTCCCCTATGTTGGAAGTGATTTAGGCAACTACCCTGCCATTGTCTACTATTGTGATTGCTTCACAATTTCATTTTAAAGTTCTGTTCAAAGGAAAAAATATCACCTGGTTCTTTCATTTATTACTTTTTTCCTATTAGTCTAAAATCTTTTCAGTTTGAGAAATTTAACTTGGCGCTTCATTTTGAGATGGCTCCTCGTGCTCTTTCTTTGTAAAGACTTCCCCACGTCCTCTTCAAGAAAACATCAAGGCAAATAACTCATTTGGCTTTTCTGCTACAGACTGACTACCTCTGACCATTCCCTTTACATCATGAGAATCTGACGGTCCTACAAGCTCTCTGGTAAGCTTCTTCTTTTTGATCAATTCAAAGGAAAAGAAAGAACTGGGTTTTTTTATTTTTCACAGCTTATTCAAAATTTTCTTCCTTATTCCACTTTTGCTTTTAATTTGGCCTAACTCTTGTTCTTTTCTAGCCACCATTACTCTGATGTTCAACTGTGTTTGCTTTTGTTTGGTCTTTTCAAAGCCTTTTTGATAGACAGAATACAGTTGGTATCTCTGACAGCGTCTTTTAGCAGTCACCATACCAACCATAAGTATTTTATTCTTTTGCCTGTAGCTTTTTACCACCCTTTAACGGGCTTCTTCAGTTTTCAGTAATCATCATTATTATATAAACTGTAATTCCTCCCAGTCCTCAGGTGGTGTTCAAAATTGAGAAATTATTGTGAGTACCTTATTTTGAACTGCTGAATCTGGAAGAGGCCAGACTGTCCCGGAGGCGATGGGAAGGAGTATCCCAGTCGTATGGTTAGACCTGTTCTAAACAAAAGAGGTTACTGGCTGGGTTATAATGCAAGACATCTGGGAGGACATGGCAGGTATGACCCAGTACTTACAGGAGACCAGCGCTTTTCTAATGGAAGAGCTGGAGGCCAGGCAAGATATAGCAGAGTATCTAAAATGATACCTCTGTTTAAGCACCTAAATCACTCAACCGGGAATTCATTTCTTTAGCTTAACAAAATGGAAATGAGTTGGCAGTTTGAAAGATATAAGTGCCTAAGAGTAATTTGCCAATAGCTGGTTCTTCCGTCTAGCTGGCAGTGATACAACAAGATACAATAGCTGGAAATTAAAACTTTCAATATGTTACGACAAAATTTCTGAGCTGTACTCAGAAATATATAGGTAACCAGCCAGTGTTTTCTGTCTGCTGTTGCAGTGAACATGTCAGCGTTGGACAATTTTAAATCTAGGTGGGATTTATTCTTACATGATATCGCCTTCAACCTTGCAGCCCTGCTTTTGTCCCCATTTCAAACAGGGACCTGCCACAAGCGTGCACTGCCTGCCTGAAGGGCACAAGTGCCCCAAACATCCTGGACTTTCAGTGAGCTGCTACTTCGGCCACAGAGCCTCTCCTTGAGCACTGGGACAAGTAAGAAATGTTCCCGGCTTGCTGGGATAGTCCATACAGCTTACAGCCCATCCCATATTGCCCAGAAATGAGGGTGATGAGCTGGGGATATCAACAAGCTGAGCACATCCACGCGACATGCAAGGGAGATTCCTCCATTCAGAGAAGTTCTGGGGCAGTTCTGATGTGCCGCAAATGATCACAGATCATCTCTTAAGGCCTGATAGTTGCTGAGTCTATGAATATTATATATCATAGCTATTACAGTGGACAATTCTTTTTAAATTATCTCTTTAATAGTCTGCAAAACCACCTTCCTAATATTTTGTTGCATAGATCACTAAGGAAATAACTACTATCAAGCTGATTACAATTAAAGGAATAAAATTACTGATGGGACAAAGAAACAATGGTAGTTATTTTTATACAGTATATAAAAATATCGGCTGCTACAGAATTTTCTGCAGTACTGGCAAACTGATTCTTACCTTCTGCAGTCTGTGAGCATCAGCACATTTTATTTCTATTCTTGAGGTCATTCTTCCTTCCCAAGGAGCTATTATTTATTGGCAGCAGTTATTCACAACCTTTTTCTCGCTCCATTAATGTTGAAGTTTTATTTTTGTGTGGCTTTCTAGATGCCTAGGTTATGTTATATAATGCCCATGGAGTGTTATATTCTGACTAGTCACAGGCTACAAGATTCTTCAAAAATTTCTCATTACTCTAGTTGAATGAGTGGTTAGTTTTCTAAATTATTTTCTGATGCTTGAACAAAACTCACTGAAACTCTTTTGTCCGTCCCAATACAAGCAGCCTTAAAGAAGGATTTTTTGAGGTAAAAAGAAATCAGAGGAAAGGCCGGGTAGAGAGTTTTTGGAAAACGAGACTTTGGGCCACATCGTAGAGAAAAAAATGATGCACGAGTACTGAGTTGAAGTCAAAAATACCTTGTTTGAGACTTAGAAGGTGGGATTTCAGATTACGAAAATCCGTTTTTATAGACTCTCAGTGGTAGCCTGAGAGCTTGTTGTTTATGTCATGCTAGAATAGAACATTTTAAAGGAAATCTATATGGAATTGAATTATCAATTATTCTGTCACTGCAGTCTAGGTGAATCACATTGCTTCTTGAAAAAATATAGAGTCAAGCCAGTTACAGTGACTTAACTGGTGAAGCAATGAGATGTCCACTGAAAGATTTTCAACCCTTTTATCCATAAAGTTGGAGACAGCTTTTTTGTCATTCACAAGCAGAAACAGGGTTGGGTGACTGATTCTCATGTACACATGGTGCATCCTGAATGTATTCCCTCTTTATCTTTTTGCAAAGGAATAACGTGATTTGAGAAGTCCCCAGTCAAGCTATTTTCTATTGTTCTACCTTTGATCAACAATGCTGGCAATACAGATATTTTGTTGTTTTACCTTATGATAGGATTCTTAGAAGCAGTGCAGTTTGGAGCCCACATGTACAGTGTTTCCTAAGGTGTAATTCCTTTGCTCTAACACTCCCATATCTTTCTTGGACTACAACTACAAACTGTGACATTGACTGAGTTTGCTTGAGATATACGAGCATGTCAATCTCATCTCTGTCATGTGGATCTGCATGAAAAAAATAGAGATATAAGATAAATGAACAAACCGCTGCATGAGCCTTCAATTTCAGTCACCATTTTGGAGCTCAGTTGCACTGTAGGGTTAAGGGCATGACAGGCCATGGGCTTGTTCTGTGTATTACAGATACTCTTAGTACTCTGAGGAGGGGGAGATTATTTTGTCTCTTAACAAAAACAAAATTAAAACACATCTCCGAAGACTGTTGCCCTTATAGAGGAGGTACGTGCTTTGAAGTGTCATACTTTTGCATAGTCTTGATAATCAGTAATGAAGAGAGAGTGCAGAAGATTACAAAACAACATAATCAAGTGATAATAATGAATATTTCAACAGGCAGACATTTGAAAGTTTTAATTAAAATTAGTAGTGCTATTGATATTGTAATGTCTTCGGGTAACATACAGGCAAGTAATCACAGACCTCTCAAATGGACTGCATTACACATGCAATTAATTATGGAAGATGTTGCTACTCAAACCACCCTGGGATCTCTGAGATTTAAAGCAAGTGCTCAAGCATTTCACTACAGAAGGCAGCTCCACTAACACAGCCAGCAGACTAACTATTATACTTAACCCAGATGCTGCATTGCTGCGATGTGGCTCCAATCTGTTCTGCTAGCAACAGTCTTTACTCATCTTCTTTAATAACACAAATGCTTCTCCTTTTGCCTAAAGTAAAAGTTGATATTTTTAAACACAGATTGTGAGAGCTTGAGGGACAAAAAAAAATCCCACCTACAGAGATGTTCTTTTCACAAGATGCCCTCCACGCTGCAGGGGAAGAAAAGTTTAATCAAAGCACAATGCTCGTTCTTACTTTTCTTTCTTTTTCACACTGCCTCCACCCAGTGCTCCCACTCTGATGTTCTTTCAGGATTCTCGGGGTTTTTTGAAGTTAATTTTGTTACTAGGGAGCAGGTCTGAAGGCTCTTTACCATAAGATGAGGAATCATAATAGTATCCCCAATTCACAACATAATGGCTTCATTTAAACCATGGAAGGGTTGTTTAGAAACTGACCTATTGTTACCTGTGGGCCTGAACACACATTTTAAAAAATCTGCCTTGCCACTCAGTGAAATCAAAGCATTATTTTGAGAACTGAATCTCATACTGAGCTCTCTGTCAGTTCAATCCACCTAAGTCCCAAAGCTTACTGTCAGGAAAGGTAAGAGTCTACGAGCATTCTTGTTTATGGATTTGAGGCCTCATACACAGCAGGATCAAATATATCTAAAATAAGTTGGGGGTGGAGGGAGATTGTAGCTTTTATGTAACCTTTGCAAACTCTTTCCCAGCAAGGCAAATGCTCCACTTTTTGCTTGACTGGTGTCTTTCTCCAAATGGACCCCTAAGCACTTTCCAGATTGCCTGCTGGATCAAAAGCTACTGGGCAATTTGTGAGGTCATTACTATTGATAGAAGTTCTGTTAGAGAAGGGAAGGGGAGTATTAGATCTACGGCCTTTCCCCTTCTTCCAAACTCAAAATGTTGATACTGGTTTAGGCTGTTTAACAGACCTGATAGTGCTGGAGGGTTGTCATTTCCTCAGCACCATAAGGAAGGGAATGGATATAGGTATCACTTTGCAAAATAGGGCAATATCCTATAAGCCTAATTTTCTGCTACAGGATTGTGCCTGGCCACCCCTGATCTCAGCACCTGTTCTGCAGGACAAGACAGTTTGGCTAGGAATGTCATGGAGGAAGCAAAGGACTGGTGGTCTGGAACATTTATGAAGGCTGTTAATGTAAGTAAACCACAACAATTAAATTGGAAAATAACATCATTCGCCATGGCTTCATAACTTTTAAGCTTTTGATATAGCTTAAATCACAGGCTGTTGCAGTCTGTACCCTAACCTCCAGGTCTTTCTTCATCCCTTTCGAGGGAACTGAAAAGCCTACCCTCACTCGTATCAGGCTTTGAAATGACAGTGTGAGGGGATATCAGGACTGACTGACCAAAAAAGGAGGAAAATACTTGGTTGCAGCCCTCCTCTTTCCAAATGCTGGGGAAAAGGCTGCTCATGGCCTGTCCCACTACGGTGACATGGAGGTTTCACCCAGACCAACCATGTTCATCGTGCAGAAACATGTTAAAGATACCCATATGGTGTGGGACAGGTCTCTGTTCTGCAATAAAACGTGGCAGGATTTGGTTCTCATTAACAAGTTCTTCAGGCAGACCAAACACTCAGACTGGTCCTAGTTTTACCATAAAGTGAAGAAACTCCAGCCATATTTTCCGAGGGGAGAAACCACAGAAAAAGAGATTTGCTTTGAAAGAAGATAATGGTGATTTAATTTTTTGTACCAGTCTATAAGTGTATTAGTTGCTATTGGTATCCTTATAGAAATTAAATGCTTGAGTTACTGCTAGGAAAATACATAGACTATCCTTGCTCCCTATTGTATTGCTCTTCTAATATTAAGCAAGAATTAATGGTGGCACTCAGATGTTGCATTAATCTGCATAAGCTGCTGAAAACTACTTTTCATTTTTCTTTTTCTTTTAAGCGTGACTTCCCTCTTATGAAGACCTTTTATTAAATACTTTTACAGGTTTCATCATGGAGGAGATATCCTTGGAGTATTTATAGGGAATAACTCAGTAGGAAAATTGTTAACATCTCCTTTACATTGTCTTCCTTAAAGGGCACCACAAATATAGCAATATTCTTTCACTCATATTAACTTTTTAAACTCCTGGGAGCCATTTTAGTGGAGATTTGAAACAGATTAGGCTGAGATAATTAGTTACGAGGCATAATTTAAGTGGGATTGTCTGTGCCATACAAGTGTTTCAGCTTCAGCCAGAGAGTTCAGTGGAAAGAATTCAGGTGGAAGCATGAGAAAGTAAAGGGGAAAGTAAGCTAGGCTGATAGAGAGTGCTCACCATAAGCACTTTTCCATAGCCGATGGTCCTTAATGATATTTGCTTTACAATATTTCTGCTCAAGTGGGAGTTTGCCACATTCATTTAACACAGGATATTTCAATGCTGAGTGCACTATTACTAGAATGAGCGCAAGGTAAGCTGTGGGATTCACTGAAATAAAAGATGCTATTATTAAAGGTCAAGCTTTTCATTTTTGAAAACCTAAAGAAGTGCACTCCTAGAAGTGCAAAGCATTTTCCCTACTGAAATGGAAAATTCTAATTTTTCCCATAGCTTTCTTAGAAGGACAGGTACCTGACATTTATTGTGAAAAACAAACCAGGTAGCAGTGCATCAAGGAATAAGCATGATCTGTGTCATTCTACATCTTCTTTTCTTCTTATCTCTTTGATGCTGTAAGAAAAATCTGTTGGGAGTAAAACACAAAAGGACAGTCATTCCCCCTGAAAACAGGAAATTTAACCATGTGTCCATCAGCCAAAACAAAAAAAAGGAAAGAAAAAACTCCTTGGGTTCATTTTTGCAACATGAAGATCACCAAAATCTCAAGACATGTTTTGTGTGCATATATTTCAGCTGGGAGGCTGCACCAGTGAAACCAACAGCAAAAGAGAGTGGAAGCAATCTGCAAAGACTGCCGTGTTAGAAGGTGCAGGTACAGTCTTGAAATGCCTCAGGGTAGAAAGGTGACCAGGTAGAAGCATCTCCTGCTCTGCCTGAGCATCCTACCATTGGGTAGAGGGAAATGTCACCAGTGTTTCTGGAATAGTGCTTAAGTTATAATGCTCCAAATAGGATTGAAGCATTTTGCATTTCTAAGATAACAGAAAGTGTGCTAGGGAAGGTATTTCATAGCCATAGATTGACAGTTCAATTGGCAGTTCATAGCAACACAGCATTCAATAATGCCACTCTACATACAACCTTGGAAAGGAACTGCAGTTTTCAGAGGCAGACATAGCATGCAATGCTACTGAAACAGCTTTTTTCCCACTGCTACTGCGTCATTCAGGTGTCAGAAATGTTGAATGTCCCTCATTTTTATGATAATATAACCCTCACAAAGTAGCAAAGTTTGTATGAACCTCTTGTCCATGTGTTATGACTATCATTACCCAAAAAACCTTCTATTAGAACAAAATGCAGAAATAATCCTTGCAGTCTGTCATCGTCACTGTTGGTACCACAAGGCTCAGAAAAGAGCTCAGAAAAAGTGGCTGGCAGAATAGGCAAAAATGCTGTTATATATCAGCTATTTCCATATTTTAAAAAGTCCACAGGCAACCTTAACACATGGATTTTCTGACTGTTTTGAATACCTAATTTCACAGCTCCATTAGATTCTTTATTACTTTTACTGAATTCTGGTAACATTTCTTGTTCAGTGCTGGAAGAAAGCTATTCGCTCCACATCTCTTTGTCCTTGTCCTGTGGCAGTCATTAGTGGTGATGTTGTGTCTGTAGGTCAAGACATATCAGAAATTGGACACCTTACTAACTTTCTGGAACACACTCAGAAAGCAAAAGCAAAAAAAAAAATAATTTGGTATTATGAATAGATGGCATGGCTCTGAAGTCTTCTGTGGATAACGGAGAGAGTGATGTGTTTGACAGGACCCAGCATGTGAATCCACTACAGTCCTGAATTCTCAATTTAAGTGGAAAAAATAGGGATATTAACGCCAGGGAACTTTTCCACTGAACAGAAGGGTTTTGCCAATCTCTTTTCAGAAGGGGAAAAATCCTCATATACTCACTTAATTATGTGTCGAAAAGCTTAGGTTAGGCCAGATTTTAGAAGTTTAGCTAAATAAAGTTAGTTTCAAGTTACAGGAGGTTCCCTACTTCAGCTGCTTCAGCATCTCCTCACTGCATGTGCTTGCCCTTTCTATTAGTATAATACGTATATGAAGCTATTTTACATGCATTCGGTTGCTGATTCTTCGCAGTCCTTACTGCATTTAATGTCTATAATGTGGAGGACACTAACATCCTTGTGAGGCTAGGCTTTATGATATTCTTTGTTCTCAAAAATGTTTACATTTATCTTTTAATGATGGACAATGGCAAAAGCAGGCACCCTAGAGTCATGTTTTCAAAACCATTCAGTGTTTACAAGTGTCTTCTGTCAAGATCACTGCTTCAGAGCTTAGCTGAAACTGCTAGGAGAGCACTCCGAGGCCATTCATCCTCGAGCAAATATTTCGCTGTTGCTACACCCTCTTTGCCCAGGTAGGGCACCTTTTTCTTTTTCTGCAAACAAACTACTATGCCAAACAGTTCTCCATATCCATCTGCTTTTGCTGTAAACTGCTCCCACAAAAATCACAGAGCGTTTCAGAAAGATGAATTTCCTAAAGAGAAAAGCTGCAGACACAAGGCACTAACTCAACCCATTAAAACAAAGACTAGCTGACAGTCTAATTCCTTTACTTTCAAGAGAGCTGTGAAAGCTACTCGATAACATAAACAGAAACAAAGAGAAAAAGAAAGCCCAGGAATTACAGAGCATCTTCCTTTTTCTAATCTTGTAGAGACAATTCTAAATGCTGGTAAAGTTGGACCGTCACATTCACAAGCTTGAGACATTGTCAAACCCGAGCAATGACCGGTCTAGAAATGGCAAGGTGAATGCCCAGCAGAAATAGGACAAATGGAGCCTGACTCTCTTCATGCTTCACCAGCTCAGATCTGGTGTGACTGCTCCTGCTAACGTGCATTGATTCACTCCTGATTTATGGCAGAGTAAATGGAAGCTGAATCAACCTCAAACTGGGGCTTGCCACAGAAAAAGTTACTAATCTTAGATTCTGCACCACTCACACTGACAAAAGACGCAGGCTTTAGACTGAAGAAAGATGTTGACAAGTGAAATATATGGGGGAACCATAGGAGTGGGAAGAGTCAGAAATTACTCTTAGTTTAATGAGCATTACAATTATGTCCAGATGTCCCAAATGAATTGCTAAGGCATCCATAGTTTCATAGAATCATAGAATTGCCAGGGTTGGAAGGGACCTTAAAGATCACCTAGTTCCAACCCCCCTGCCCTGGGCAGGGACACCTCCCACTAGACCAGGTTGCTCAGAGCTCCATCCAGCCTGGCCTTAAAAACTTCCAGGGATGGGGCTTCTGACACCTCTCTGGGCAACCTGTTCCAGTGTCTCACCACCCTCATGGTGAAGAACTTCTTCCTAACGTCCAGTCTGAATCGACCCATCTCTAGTTCTAATCCATTCCCTCCTCATAGTTTCTACATTATGAGAGCTAGCACTTTTGAGAAGGAGAGGAGGAAGGGCAACAAGCTTTTCTGTGAACACTGAACCTTTCAACTCTACATTTGGAGACACCTGGCTTGCTTCTGAATCAGCTCACCTTCACAATGTCTCAGTTTAATGTCTCATAGAATGTTTATGTACCGTAATCAAGCAGCAAACTGACTAAGAACGGAATCTGTCATAGTCAAAAACATACAGACCCTCTTTTTGCCTGCAACTTTTTAGACTGCTTTCCCTTCCTTCTGTGACCTAGGGTGAAGATCTAACAAGCCAGGTCTTTCTGGAAGCAAACACCAAGTCTGTAATTCTGTCAGAATTGTCGAGAGCTGCATTTACTAGCAGAAACTGCAATGTCTTTAAGGTCCATCTACTGTTGTTCTACCCGCAGCCTCCATGGACACTGACTTCCTAAGATGAAACTCATGAAGTGGTTCATTTTCAGGGGCATTCCGTATCAGCTTGTTACCTTATGTCCCCTGCTGTTTACACCTTCTCAGAGAGAATGGTTTGACCCTGCTAAATGTATCCGTCAGGGACGTCTCTCTCCAAAAAGTACTGTGGTCTAAGGGAAACATGGTTCTGCAGTGATGCTGATGCATATGCTGATCACCTGTACCACTGGTACTGACAAATCGGATTCAAAAAATGAATACTTCATAGCATGAAATAACCCAGGGACCTTTTAAAATCTCAGGCTTCTTTATAGCTATTGTGTGGCTTGACTCACTCTCACTAAGCACGCACACAGAATGGCAATGCGACTACTGCGCTAGAAGCAAGGCTAACAGTATCCATGGGGATTTTTTAACGGCTGCATTCAAGAGAACAGTGTATGAATTCACATCTGAGATTTTCCCTGTTTTTTATGTAACTCCTACCCAGTCAAACTTGAACTGAAAATAGCACTACAAACCTAATCAGTGCAAATCTGTCCCAGCTGAAGAGATGTTTTCTCCTTCAGCAGGTCAGAAGACATTGAGGAGGTTTAAAATTTTGCCCTGCAAAATAAATCCAATCCATCACATGGTTTGTTTCTTTGAAAAAACAGTAACCTGTGGAACTGGTATTTAGCAGAGATATTCTCTTAACAGGAAGAACTTCTTATTACATGAGTAGTTGATCTGAAGTTAATATGAATCACTGGCAGTGCAAGAACATTCAAGATCTGGCTGTAGAAGAGCAGCTGCGGTTAATGACAGGAAGAAGCATTTACAACTCACTGGAGAACACTAATATTTTCCATATTTGAATCTGATTTTTTTTAACAGCAAGCCTGATTAACTGTAAGAAAACTGGTGGAAAAAAATCAAGGGAGGGAGAAAACCTTAAGGAACTATCTTTATCTACAGTGGCATCCCACATTTTATAGTATTTTAGTGCTGTGCTTTTTTCCCCCATTTGTACTGAATTTAAATGGCCCCTCTAAGCTGAGTGCCTCGTTGCATTCACTACCTTGTATGATAGAGTCTACCCACCTAGGAAGTTACAGCCCAGAAGTCTCATTCAGCTTCAAGAGAAAGACATGACTAAATAAATTCTGCAGAATAAATGCCTAATAGATTTAGGAGCCTGCATCGAAATGTGGGAGCCTCTTAGGCATTTTGATCTTTGCATCTAATAATAGCATCTACACATACTCAAGTAAGCCAAAGACATACAACCTCTGCAAATACTCAAGTAAGTCAAAGGCATAAGTATTCCTCAACAGATACAACTGCAAGAGGGGTGAAACCAGGATATGAGACCAAAACTAACTCAGGTAGCCCAGACACTTTGTCTCCATGAGCAGACAACTCCTCACTCCAGAATTCCCAGTAAGTTAGCTGTGGATACCCATGTAAATAAATGCCCCAAAACAGGAACACTCAGATCAGGCCAGCGCATTGCACTAGGTGATTCCACCTTTATTTACAGGTGCCTCTGAACAGTTTATTCAACATTTTACAAGAGAGATTGTACGGGGGGGGATTCTGTTCCCATCTCAAGCAGCTGGCACTATAAGTCAATGGATTTTACACATCATCGACAGATGTTCAGAAGCAACTTCATTCTTCCTCAGTTATCTCCTCTGACTGATTCCCACCTCCACTTCTAGCTCTGTGATAGGCAATCACTGAAGGCAAGACATGGAACCAAATATTTTAAGCAAAGGAAATCAGAACTACTCTCAACATGACTGACTTTTTCAAGATTTTTTCTCTTAATAAAAGATACTGCTTTATTTAGGTAGTTCTTTCCATAGGATACATAGTGAGACAGTTTATCTGGGTAGAAAACATATGTTTTATGGAAGATTACTGAATATTAAGGAAAGTTGGAAAGTGGTCCAACCCCCACTCATTCCTAAAGCAACGGCTGCACCTCAGTTCTCTTGCGTACCTATAAGAATCACTTGTTTTATGTTCTTGGCTGCTAGTGCCAGACAATTTGCCTAGGGTCTTGCAAGTACTAAAACATATAAGCCCAGAAGGCTTTGTTCTTTTTGTACAGGAATAAAAAAAAAACAATCAGATTTTTAAATGAAGTACAGCTGCAAAAATTGCTTCTGTCACCTCTGAAAAAACAGTGATGGGTGCCATGCACTGTAAACTATAGCTGCAGAAAGACGCCAGCGGGACCTGCGTTTACTGAGTTCAGGGCACATAGCAAGGAGTGCAAGTCCTGGGTTCTTGCTCCTACTCAAAAGCTTTGTCACTAGACAGTCACAGGACAAGAAAACAGGAGGAATGGCTTGAGCAGACTGGTTGCCGGCACCCTACCCCCTCTGTGATTTAGAGCTCATCTGGCGTGACCGGATGATGCACTGATGCCACGTTTGGACTATACACTGAAAAATTAAAAAGGAATTCATTGGTGTCAGTAATCTTACCTAAAGTTGAATAATACCTTTATTAAAGTTTAATATATTGAAAATTCAAGAGAAAAGATGGCATGCAATGCTCCTCTGTATTGAAATATGAAACATAACCAGGCATTGTTGTGCTCATTTCAGTGTAATTGCTGAAGAATTGTCCCATTAGTCTCTGGCAATTTGTGAACAGCGAAAAAGAGCCATATGAAGTGAACTGAAAATAACATCATCAAATAACCTACAAAGCAAAATAGAAGAAGAAAAATGGTGTGAATACAAGGTCAGCACTGGACAATAAACATTTAATGTGTGTGGCTGCAATATGATTGCTCACATTTAAATATTTATTCATTTTACGGATAATTCAGTCCAACAAAATTATAACTCTTTTGCAGTCATTCTTATTTGAGCCATCCTTTATTCCTGCATCTATGTACGTCCAAGAGGATGAATAAAGTTGATAAACAGCCCCTAGATCAGCTCAAATTCTCTGTGGACACAGACTGTCCTTGGGGCTTCATGGATTTCATGGATCCTAAAGCTGAGTCCTGTAAGCACTTTCAGAGGGAACTGCTCATGCTGGTGGGACACTACTCCCCTGTACTCCCCCTGTTCACAGGGCAGTGTTTAAGGGGCTGTAAAAAATACCATAAAGGTCATTCCTTTTGCAACGTATTAAAAAATACATACTTAAGCAGCTCTTTGGAAGCTAGCTCCTGATCTGCTCTTGTAACAGCCCCTGAAACCTCTGATGGTCCTAAGAGGAGATCACAAGTAGGGTTGCGTTTTGCCACCCTTTCAGGGCACTTTGTGAAGTGCCATATCTCTTGCCGCTCCAGTTCAAGTAAACGCTGCAGGGTAGTGTTTTACTCCAGTAACACCAATGCTTATATCAGGTTTGTAAGATGGCAGAAGGAGAGAAGTGATGGAGAGGATTTGGAACAGGAAGGGAGTGTTACTTACTCCTGTGGGTTTGAGACCATTTAAATTGTTCACTGAGGCCTGAAACAGTAGAATGATATTCATGGCTACTGCATCTCTAGTAATTACTTCCAGGCTGAAAGAGCTCATTGTTCCTAAAATGCCATCCTTGACCAACTGTAAATTTCAGGCCTGTTTTGCCAGGGTCACGGTAACATTCAAGCAGCATTTTAAACCCAGTGGCTTTCTGGAAGTCCTGCACGGTGCTGCTTGTAATGGTACAGTCAGGCACTGTTTGTCACTACTCTACAGAAGCAGAACCTCTCTGGCTCTCTTTGTCTCAATGGGCATGTCGTTGCTGAGTAGTGTGACAGCCTCAAGCGTCTGAAAGGAAAATGGCTTTTTTTTTTAAGTTTTGTTGTGAACCTTCAACCTTTTGGCAGTTGAAAATGCTGATGCTGACAGGAATTGTGTTTCTCTGAAGAGCACTTGGTCCAAGTGCTGTAGTTTTGGCAGCTCTGGCTTAAGCAGCTCCAAATCTTGATGCCATACGACATCCTAGGTGCTTTCATTCCCCCCATGCACTCAGTTCATATTTGCATCTGTTACAAAGTGTTTCTTTGTAGCTCTTGTACTGAGAAGAAGTCATTGTTAACTCTCAGTGAAGAGCATTAATCATTTGCATTGATTGTATTTATTGTTTGCCTTTGTCATGTTGTGAGTGTACAATATTTTGCTGTGTTTGTCAACTGCCAAAACAGAAACTGAAAGCAGCCAAACCCTGGGCCCTTTCTTTCACCCCAGTGTGACATTAGCTGTCTAAACAATGACAACAACAACATATCCCATTAAAAAGTCATCATATTCTTGCTGCAAGCACTGCATTTACAGGGAAAAGGAAAGGGAAAAGTAGGTCTCCCTTTGCATTCAACAGAACCACATTTCTAATCAATGAAATCCAGTGGCCTGAAGCAGGCACATAAGCAGCTCACTTAAGCAGTCCTTCTGGATGAGCAATGTTAAATGTACTTTCCCAGTAATTCAAGCCAGTGACTTCAAGGAAAGACCCTCCGCTATCTCTCATCTGTGGCAAAGGGTGAATGCTACAAACACTGCTCTCAGTATGGGGAGAAATCAACTCTGGAAGGAAGAGTAAGGAAGGAAGACTGTATGTAAACGATTAAATCACAAAGAAAACTATAATCAGACTACAGGGGATTAAAAAAAAAAAACCCACACAAATTCGTTGTATGAACAAACTAAAATACACTAAAATCATAAAGAAAAAAGGAATAACAGGAATGAAGAGAACCCAATCTACTTCAGGGAAATATCAGTTTAAGGCAGCAGTGAATAGCTAGTAAGGATGGCTGTGCAGCAGTAAGGGCATCACCTCGGTGTTTTGTATCCAAAGCTTTCCTAAAAACTTGTAACCTAAATTTCTAAAATTAGTCGTGCTGAATTCAGCAGACGCTGCAGGTGCTCTAAAGCAGGTCACTTATGCTGGTGTCTGTGTACGTGTTTAGTTACTGTTCCCTTAGCACTCTGATTTGCTTAGCTTTTAAAAGGTCTTATATCTTAGTGTGCTTTGAACTGGTGCCAAAATGGAGATAAATGGTAGCAAATTTAATAAGGTGACCATCAGGGCCATACGTACACCTACATGTAGGGGCCGGAAGATGCAGCACCGCTTAGGTAAGTGAGTACTGCCTAGGCAGAGTCCCCCCCCAGCCCACACTGTACGTGTCAGATGTCAGTGCTCCAGAGTACACTGAGTATCAGCAATTGGGAAACACCACAGTTTTGCAACTAAATCTATAGGAATCCAGGCGTTCAGGCCTTCAGGCCCTCCTTACCGTGATTTGAGCAGATACCTAACAAATAAGGACCTGAACTTAGTTCTTCTGAAGACTTAATTAATTCATCCCAGTTTCAAACCACTGGAGTCATCAAATTTATGCCAAGTTTTTACAAAATATCTGTTCCAATGCCTATTGATTTCGACAGCTACTAAGCTGCATGAACTAGCAAGTAGAACCAGCAAGTGCGTGCTGGACTTACAAACACCACCTTCCTCAAGTGAGTAAACAAAGATGCACTTGAAACATCATTCATATGTGCTGTTGAGAGTCACAGCTCAATGACAGTTTTGAAACTGCCTTTTATTCCTCTTGCCCAGTGTTGAGATATCGTAGAGGTACCTCCACACAGCATTGGATCCAGGATCCACTTCTGTCTTTTTCTTAGCTGGCTGAAACTGCGTGTTGCCTTTTAAATGCACAGTCAGCTTTTAGAATTGATAATTAGATAAACTTTCATGGAAGTCAGGATGTAACTTTGGCAATCTGCAACATTCAAAAAGCATGCGTCAAGACCAAAAATAGATAAAATAAAATATTCTTTCTGCTTATAATCATGCAGGTGGAAAAGCAATACAAGGATTTTTCAAAATTCTTCCCCCTTTCATTCCACTTGTTCATTTTGTGTCTGAGGTTTTGTGGTCAGTCACAGAGACCACAAATTCTCTTTTCTTCTTTCTTTTAAATTATTGTTACTCTTGCTGATGATTTTGTTTTGGTAAAACCCAGGCTTCTCACAATATCAAATTAATCCTCTGACTAGAGCTTTAAGAAACTTCCAGGGTAATGAGGTCTATTGGGGGAGCTGGTAACAATGGAAAGCTCGTACAGAGAGGTGAAAATGAGATTAAAACCATTCTGTTTGAAAGTTTTAATTAATGTGTGACATGGAGATCTCTCTTTTTTTTCCTCTCTTTTTTGAACTCAGAAATAGAAGGAATCCAGACCTTGTAGTAAAAATTTTTAGAGGCACAGAGGCACCTGAAGTCACTAGTAACCTGAATGAGTGGTTTAGAGAGGGATGGCTGTGCCAGAAAGCAAACCCGTTGCTTCTATTTGCTACTTCCTGAAGCAGAAAAGCAAGAAGCAAAGAGTCAAAAATGGACAAAAAGACACATTTCTTATGTAACACATTGCTGTTCTACAGATGACAAGAGCCACAGAGGATTCCTATGGAATATAGGCATATATGTATATTGGTAATATAGATTTATATTTCTTATTACTGGCAAAGGCATATCACTGTTGGACAACTCAACAGGGCTAAAGAGGGTGAAATGACAGAAATAAGACCAGATGACACAGAGCATCATGTCAAGATAATAAATCAGAAGTATTCCTGTTACTCAGAACAAACAATTCCTGGAATAAGACATATTATTTACTGCAGAGTTATTGCCCTTTAGACTGAAAGTGTCTCCTGAACTGAGATCACTACCTCGTACATAAGGAGATTCATCACATTTCCAAGTAAATATCAAATAACAGTGGGTGGGTGACCTATATTTACAAAATGTATGTTGGGATAATGTAACATGCAGTGAAAACAGCTTAATATTTTGCCCGAATCTGTGTCCTGCAAGAAGAGGCGTTCACCCCAGCCTTTCCAAGATAGGCACTGTTTATTTAAACATGTTGCCTCCATCTTTTCTGTCTGTATTTATTAACCCCACAGCACATTAGTGGTGTAATATAGGAGACAGGGAAGCTCTTTAGGTGAAGGAGAAGCAGGTTTCCAGCTGCCAGTTAATATTTGTTGTATGCATAATGGAAAATCAGCATCGATAAGACAGAGCAAAGGCACTAGTTAAATCCTATCCAAAAACGAGAGGCTGAAGGGCACAACTGCATACTGATGACCTCCAGGAGGACATGGCAAATATTTGTGGTGTCAGGCGAGCATGAAACACTGTTTCCTTTATTGGACAGACAAGAGGATTTATTGAGCCCTTTATCCACCACAGGTGTAGCCGACCCACAAAACACAAATATTTATCTTTCTACCTACACAACGCCTCTGTGACACCAGGGGAAAGAAGCTGCTCGGAAGGCATTAATCCTTTCTTTTTTTCTCCTTCCCTGGCCTCCCCCACCCCCCCGTTCCCCGGCTCCGGGAGCGGGGCTGCCGCCCAGCCCGCCCGCAGCCGCCGCCGCCGCTACCGAGCGCCGATGCTGACACCCGCCGGCGGCGGCGGGGACGGCGGGGCGGCTGCGGGACGGGACCTGCCGCCCCGCTCGCCCGCGGCGACGCTCTCCCCCGCCGCCATGCGCAAAACCGAAGACCCCGCTCGTATTCCATTCGGAAAAACCCACGTAATTTCACCGGGATTTTTTTTTTTTCCTAGGTTTTTTCTAGTTGCTGCGTTGTGATCGCATCAAAGGGAGGCAAAGAAGGGCCTGTGTGATCTTGGGGAGCCCAATTTATTTCCTCTGTTTAGATGAAGGAGAGTGTAGGCACTTTCTCTAGCACTGTTCAATATCTCAGTGTCCTGGTTTGAGGTAAAGCAGAACCGATTTTGTGTTCAGTAATCTTAATTTTCAGTAAGCCTCTTCTAACTATTTGAACTCTCTGAAATTAACAGCATTTTTTTCAGACATATCCACTTCCAAATATGATCTATGTTTCTAGTTTATGTCAAGGAATGGTATGCAGAGAGGCTCTTGCTTATACTTATTGCTGTAACAACCAAGGTCAGCTAACTTTGTTATTTGCCCCGTTGGAGGATCGGAAGCAGAAAAGCGTAGAGGGGTCGCACCTGTGGGGAGGAGTGGACAGAACAGGTGACCTAAAACCGACCAACAGGGGTATTCCATCCCATCTGCACCATGCTCAGTATAAAAGTTGGGGAATCAAAGGGGCAGCCCTCTTTCTTCAATGTCGGGCATCCAAGGAGGACTCTGTTCATTTGCTTTTGATCCCGCTCTGTGCATTCCTGAATCCAGATCCAGAATCCAGTTCCCATCCATCACCGAGTCCAGTCTGGGACTTTCCAGTGCCTGCCGGTGACATGATCATCATCCTGGGAGCTCAATACAGTTTTTTATATATTTTATGTATTTCATTATTTTCTTTTTATTGTTTTATTAATATTTTCATTAGAGTAGTTTAGTTTCTTTTCTAAACTCATAAGTCTCTTTTTTCTCTCTTCCTCTTCTCCCTGGAGGGAGAGGTGGGCGAGGGCATCTGTCACTTTTTTCGGTGGCCAATCCAGCCCAAACCTTTACAATCTCACAACTGTCAACTCTTCCAGGCAAACAGCTGTTTTTCATCAGGACTGCTATGTGTTACTTACCTTGGGGCCTGGGGAAGGGAGGGCACTTGTTGTAAACTGACTTTCACACAAGACAGGACTCCTCTTTAAACAGACCTAAAATAAAAATGAATGTAAGTCAGTTTGCTCATGCGTAGGTAGGGAAACAGGTAGATGAAAGTGTAGTACCATGCATGAATTGTGCATATTCTATAGTCTTTAACAAACCTTTTTAATAAGAGCCACACTATGAGACAGGACACTTAAACAGGAGCCTCCAGAATTTGAATATCTCTTTTTTTTTCACCTCTGGTACCTGAGGCACACATTTTCAAAGGCACTTATGCCCTCATCCCCTCTGAAACACATCCAATAAATCTGGAGTCAATGGGACTGTATCTCTGAGAGGCCAGGCCAAGCATAGCTGTGCCTGCACACATTTGTAGGACAAACTTGAGAAACCGCTCCAGAAAGAATGGGTTTACACAAGACAAAACTGTGGCCTAGACCATTGTTCTCATTACTGTGTAAATTAAATCATAGAATCATAGAATCATTTAGATATTGAAAAGACCTTTAAGATCATCAAGTCCAACCATTAACTGAACACTGCCAAGTTACCACTAAACCATGTCCCTCAGCACCACATCTACATGTCATTTAAATACATGCAGGGATGCTGATTCCACCACTTCCCTGGGCAGCCTGTTCCAATGCTTGACAACCCTTTTGGTGAAGAAATTCTTCCTAAAACCCAGTCTAAACCTCCCCTGGTGCAACTTGAAGCCATTTCCTCTTGTCTTGTCACTTGTTACTTGGGAGAAAAGACCGACCCCCACCTCTCTGCAACCTCCTTTCAGGTAGTTGTAGAGAGTGATAAGGTCTCCCCTCAGCCTCCTTTTCTCCAGGCTAATCAACCCCAGTTCCCTCAGCTACTCCTCATAAGACTTGTGCTCTAGACCCTTCACCAGCTTCGTTGCCCTTCTTTGGACATGCTCCAGCACCTCAATGTCTTTCTTGCAGTGAGGGACCCAAAACTGAACACAGTATTTGAGGTGCAGCCTCACCAGTCCATGCATTAAGCAAAAAGTTCCATTATATGCGTGTTGTGCATAGGAAGTACCCAAGAGCCTGCCATACCTTGCAATAAACATATGTTTTCATCATTTAAAAATTTCTGCTCAACCAAGTAAGACTCTTGCATGGGATTTCTAGGTTCTTCTTCCAGCCTCCCTCTCTAAGATCAGCGTTTACAGAGCAGGGGACCAGCAGACACTGAATATGAAGAAAATAAACCAAAAAGTACAAAACATCTTTTATATATATATTTAAGAATTAATTAATCTACAGTATATTTAAGCTATATACATGCAAATTGACAGAGATGAGAATGGTAAAGAGTATGTATTTATAATTTATCATGTAAATGGGATCCTGGAACCACATAAATATATGCATTTCTTGCTTCCTACATAAACAGATATTGTAATTTTACAACAGTCATGCGCTACCTAGAATAATAATTTACAGTCAGAGTACCCAGCTGTCCACAGAGTTTTCTGTTTTGGTATTCCGAATGCCGCCTCGATGGTAAATATTTAATATTTAACATGAGTAATCAAGAAACTGCTTGCTTAAGTGTTTGAGCAGGGATGCGGTCCACCTGAAGCTGAAGGATCTGTCTTCAGTGGTCAGGATCGCCTGCTGGAGACCACCAGGATCTGCTGGTGTCTCCTGCCTGCTGTCAGCACCAGCCCCAGCCCTGGCTCCAGCAGGAGGAGGGGGGTCCTGCTGCAGAGAAATGGGCTGCACTGGGGAGGCTGGATCCCCCTGCTTCTTGCTTACTTGTTATTTAGATGATTTGTTTGTATATGTGATTCTTTAACCTAAAGACCACCTCAGACAGGAACATGGATGCACACGCAGAACATTAAGAATCATGATCTTTGATGGTTGCTTACTGTATTCATATTTAATACAGAACTTCATGATTTTGAGTGTGTGATTTCTTTAAAATGAATGTGTGATTAGTATTCAAGGATGAATATCAATTTAATATATAGAAAAAAGTTTCTCTTTCCACAGAGATTTTGCAACAGAGTCGGTTTTAAGCTTACCAATGCACAGCATATAATGCCATTATCTTAAGTCCGTGTTGCTTTAGTTATCAAAGACATGCACATATTCTAAGTAATATTCTAAGTAATAGCATTTTTAAAGCAATTTTTCGAAGAGACGAAATGTGAATAAAATTATTGAAAGCCTGTACACTGGAAAAAGGTCACTTTGAAGAAGTACAGCAAAAATTAGATCTAATATTTAATTAGTAGTGAAAACTTTTGTCTTTGTTCTAGTAAAAAAAAAATACATCTTTATTTTGGACAAAAGTTATTAATAACTGGAATTGCAATGTTCTGAAGCTTTGGGGAAAAATAGTTCTTATCTCTAAAGCATAGGTGTGTAACTGATGAGTTAGGTCCTCTCCAAAGGGTCATAGCGCGCCCAGAAAGATGTAAATCTATACATGCAATGTAGCCTTCTTATATGTCTTCTGCTTATTTCCTACATTTTGAGAAATAGCACTCTAGATTTACATAAGGGTTTTTAAAACACTTCTCAGAGAGAGAAAATAAGAGTTCCATATTTTTTTCTGCTCACCGAAGAAGAAGCAATCTCATTTTTGTTCTCCTTTGCAGTAACCTAGATGCCACAGACTCTGACATTGTGTTTCTTTGATTCTTCCTCACTCACAGTAGCTTCCAGCTCTGCATGCACATATGTGCACACGCATACATATGGATTTATTTTATCTTAAACTTAACAGATGCCTTTTAGTTTCTGAGAAAAAATGCTCTCCTAACTACAAATAAACATAAAAAATAGATTTGGGATGCCTAATATATTTGACATTCAAAGCTGAATTTTTTGTCTGTGATCATAAGAGCCATAACAAACCAAGCAAAAGAAACCTATGAAAGAGATTAACCTTGTACTTGGGCACCTATTCCTTTTGTTTATTATGCAACACACCGGAGTAATGTGCAATGAATTCTCTGCCTATTACATTATCTGGGACAGTTAATGCTTTCTCTAGAAGTATGAACAGAGGTAGCCTGAATTTTTTTTTCACCAAGGTTTTGTCAAAAAGTACCAGTTTGTTGATACCCAAGACTTTCAAATATCGAGCATTCTGGATTTAAAGCAAATATTACTAAGTCTGAGTGAACCCTGAGACAACTCTGGTTCAATTGCCTCAGAGTAAGGGGTCTAGTGCTTCCTGGCTCCAGATTTCAGGGCCAGCTCAAAAAGATCCTCCCCGCCCTGGTAGCTCCATTTAGGGCTAGCACAGTCCCCTTAGGCTGCACTACAGAGGAAAGCCCCCCTAGGCAGGGAGCCCAGCTGTCTGCTCCAGCCTGGAGCCTGGGTAGGAGACCACAAGCAGACAGCGTGGGCAGTTAGGACACTTTATGCCTGCCCGGGACTTGGTTCATGGTTTCATATAGCAGGAAGCTTGGAAATACTCAGAACCTGCCTCCTGGGGAGCTGTTTAACCCTTCCCACTGGAAGGAGAATCACAAGCCAGAGCAAGACTTCTCAGCTCAGCAGTGGGGCCCTCACCTGGACTCAAGCCACCAGGCTAGCAAATCTTTGCCTGGATCTGCTGGCATATTTTATCCAGTGGTTACCATATGTATTGTAATGCCAAGTGCTGCCCCAAAGCAAGAATCAGCAGGACACAGCCCAGCTTGTTCCCTCTCTTTCTGGCCCAGTCCTTCCAGTGTCACAGCTTCAGCCATGGTGATGAGATGGCACTGTGGATCCTGCAGAAACTTAGGTGGCTTGGGAAATAAGACTCAGGTGTTTACAGAGGTGGGGATGAGGGAGAGAGGGTCCTCCTAAAAAGCGTAGTTTATTCCTGTGTCTCAAGACACTGTCAGAGGACATTACTGAACCCTCCAATCCCATAGCTGACGTTGGTTGCACCACTGCCTATGTGACCTGTCTCAGCAAATTCACATAGCAGGTGCCAGAAAGTACCCTACTCACTGTTACTTTAGAGGATTTCCAGAAGGAATATTCTTATTCCTTTCTGTAAAAAAAATCTTGCATATATCAATATTGATTCCTCCAGAGAAAGAGGACGAGTGGCCCTCTAGTCCTGTGATCCTGGCACTTGCTGAGGAAGGAGGAGAACTGCATCATGATAACACCAGAAATCACTCACCAAAATTTTCTATGGATCAAGTAGGTATCCATCCCCATTCCCATGACAAGGCTGGGTAATCATGTTCTTTTTCATGCCCAAGGCCTGACTCTGTGAGTATATCATACAAAATCAGGGACAAAAAAGGGAATAGCTTCAACAGGGTGGACTGACCTACCACCCCACCACTGGGAAGAGCTGTCAGGCTGCTGTAGAACCAGTGCCTGAGAGACAGGCCATGTAACCACAAACGCTAAGACAGAAGAAACCATCCATGCCCTCTGTGGCTGCTCCCTGATCTTGATTACTGCATGATGCCTTGGGAAATGTGGGACCATGGAACAGAATGGAAAATACTCGTACCTTCCCCATGTTTCATGGATAACTGATGAGGTACGTGCTGCAAACACATTGAGACAACAGGCAAGGTGGTTAGAATAATGCCTAATCTGTCGTCCACGAGAGAAAAAGACAGCTTCTGAAAGCAGAGGTGCGTATGGGCCCAATTAGGAGTAAGAAAACATAAATGTAAGAAAAGTAGGTGCTTTCAGGCTGTGGCAGCAGTGGAGCATCTTTGATGCTCTGAGTTCTGAGGTACAGACAATTAAGATGGCAGCTGAGCTCCCAGGTTCGGCATAAATTCCTTTGTGTGTCTAGCTATAAAGCACAAGCAGTGTAAAATGTCACCAAAAAAGGGATAAAAGCCATAGGTTTAAAAAGTCAACATGGTTTTTAAAAATTCATTTTCAAGTATAATTTTGGTTTTGTACACAAATAAAAATATGCTTTTAACACATTTCTTGTCATATGCTTATTCATATGGCATCAAAGGGAGCAGAAGACTAAGTGGGTATTAAGTTCCTCCATAAATATAACTTGTCAGAATATGAACTAACGTAGCATTAGTTTTTTATGAAAGGACATGTAGGGTTAATTTGCCATGCAAGACTCATGGCCTCCTTGAATAAAACAATAAAATCCTACTTGCACACTTAACTAAGATACTCTCTGGCGTTATCAGAAGACTCTGAAAGTTTCTCCATAATTACGTTATTGGAGTAAAACATCGGAGGTCCAGTTTTCATAACTGCCCTGCTAAACTGACTGTATAACACCCAGGGAATAACTGCTTCTAAAAGGCAAGTGTTATGGTTTGAAGAACCCAGAACAATTTATTGCCATTTAGACAATTATTCTATCACCTGACGACCCCTCCCCACCCAGGAAGGAGAATCGGAAAAAAACAAGGAAACTCCAGGGTTGAAATATAAACAGATTTAATAGAATAATACTGAATAATTAAAATTGGTAATACTAAAGAACCAATATTGATCCCAATACCAATATAAAATATACGAGGGTTATACTCAGCCAATTCTACCAGCAGGAAGCTGTGCACTCCCAGCCGTGGACAGCAAGTGTCGGACACTGTGAGCGCTATGGCTTCGGGAGGAAGGGAATGGCTCAGGGGTCCAGCACCAGGGCAAGGAGTTCTTGCAGCCATCATGGAAGAGGAAAAACTCCTCAGCAAACTTTCTAATTTATATTGAATGTGATGTTCATGGTATGAAATAACCCTGTTGGCCAGCTTGGGTCAAGTGCCCGCGTCTTGCTCCTCCTCAACCCTGCACCTGGCAAAGCTTGAAAACACTGAGACCTTGAAACCAACATAGCCTAGCTGGCTATAAAGTAAATGTTTTCACAAATTCAGACACTAGAGTCTTCTAAAAATGCAGTTATACCTAGCATTAGAAGAGAACTTACTGAAAAGTAAAATTACTGAAAGATAATTTAATCCTGTTTTGCTCAAACCAGGACAGCAAGTAAGCGTGGATATTTGTAAAATCAGATGCTACTGATAGAACTGCCTTTTGTTCCTTTCATACAATGCAAACATGCAAGAGAGGAGTCTTCTGGGTATTAAAAGCATTAGAAAGTAATATAAGGTATTCCTTTTCCTTTATTAGAATTAAAAATTATTTCTACTTTTTATTGAGTAATTGTTTTTTATTGGGGGGAGGCGGGGGGGGGAACACCCAAAACAAACTTAGTGATTCAAAAGCAAAACAACTCATCAAAAAATTTTCAAAGTTTCTCTGTTAACAGTCAAATGGCCAGTGAGGAAAAAAAAATTCATATAACCCCTGATATTATTTCCCTATAAAATCATCCTTCTTCCACAGTCTCCCAGTGCTAGTCCTGAACCTTAATTAATTTTAATTACTGACACTTTGAAGGATAGTTTAACACTCTGTATCCCCAATTTCCGCATCACGTTATTATTTCTTCCAATCATTCTTTAATTTCCAGGTGCCCTCAGGAATACTTCATAATTAAAAAGATTTAACAGATACAAACATTAAGTGCTCTTTTACAACCAGACAAAACCAATTTAAAAGTTTGAAACTTTCTTTGATGTGTAGCTTTCCCGCTTCTTCCAAACACCTTGGGTGGAAGATTGTGAGGGTGAGGTCTGTCACTGCTGCCTGGGAACCTAGGAGTCAAGAAACCTGACTTCCCCAAATGTGAATCAGTGGAAATACCAAGAGGCAGGGGAAGAAATTAATTTCTCCTACATCAGCCCAAATCCTCATGGTCATATATTCATGCTGTTACTCAGAATAAACAGGATGAAGGAGGAATGCCAGGGATGCAAGGGCAGGCAAATCAGGTGAGGATCAAGGCAGAACTGGGGCAATGGTCTTAAGTCTCCAGAGGATGCATCTGCTCTCTTAGCTAGAGGTCATTAGAAGCTACTCTTTTCCTGTCCTTCTTACCCTCCAAAAAATTAGAAATGTTTTTTCATTATCAGCTGCCTATGGTCTTTCTTGCCTCGCAAAACTAAGTCTATGAATGTGTAGCCTATCCATCCTAGGAAAAAATGTGGTCAAAGCTGAAACAATTCAATTTGAAAATGCAGCTGCAATGCCTCACTGAAACTTTGATTCAAACTTCTCCAATTTCCATTCTCCCCTGCATGCCTGGGTTTCCATCCAGACTGCCTCTTCTGTGATGTACAGTGTCTCCCAGGAGAGCTCTTGGCCTGCAGAAGAGGTGTAGTTTAACTGAGAGTGTAAATGCATAGGGGGAAAAAAAGAGTACACGATGAAGCAAAATTAAATCCCACAAGATCCCAAGGCAGTGCATCCAACAGAAATACTTCATCTTTTCATCTAAAATATTTCAGCTTTGGGACTTTTTTTTTTTTTAACTATAACAAATTTCTGAGCTATGCAGGTGCTTTTCATGATATGCATCTTTTCATTTAATATTTTGTTTTGCTTTACAAAACAACACTTTAATGAAAAATATTCCAACACCCTTAGCTCGAGCCTCAGTGGGGAAGCCACAGCTGCCTCCGTGTGACTGAATGCTGTTTGGATATAGTGGGGAAATCAGGACCAAAAAGGAATATTTTTTTTGCTCTGAAAGTGTCTGTGCAAACTATGTCTTATTGTAGCCATCTGCTCCTCGTGTGTATTCAGTATTAGTATCTGTTTGCTTTAGAGGCTGAAATATACTTTTATTACTTTTACTACTTCTTGTTAGCGCTGCAGAGTCCATTATGTTACAGGGGAGTGATACGGGTTTTAATCCATCTTGCACACCACAAACAGAATTGCTAAGGCCCAGGTAAGTGCGTTATTGTTAGTAAACTGTGAATATGAAAGGATGCGTCTTGACTTTCATCTTCTCAAGCTATGCGTGTAAGGCTGGCTGACAGAAGAAAAAAAAAAACCACATTGTTTTATTTAGGGATTGAGCAGATGAGGTTTCTCATTACTGAAAATAATCACGAAATCCCCATGAGACCATTTTTGCAGAGTCATTTTTTTAGAGTTGAACTTTAAAAGGTAAATGGCCCACGGGGACCGGGCAGTATTGTCACTAATGGAAGATCTTTTCAATTTGAAATTGAGACACGGGGGCTCAAATGTTGAGGTGTTTGTGGGAGCTTCTTGCTCATGTGAGGTCCGTTCAGCACATAAGTGTCTGTTATTTTCTCAAGCCATAAATGTTCCTTTTTTTCCTGTCAAAAACTAATTTTTTCTATTGAAAAGGTACCAGTTTTTAGATAGCCTTGCTTTAAGTTTTATTGAGGAGCAGAAAGACATATGTGTGATGATAGTAGTGCTGACTACCAGGTTGGCCAGAGACTTGACAGAACTAAATGGATACTTGTTACTTTCACCAGATGCATATCTGAACATTTATATCAAAATTAATGCAGAAAATTACATGCTTACTTGGGCAGGAATAAAAAGGCAAACCTAACATTCCTCATTACTGCATTTTAAACAAACATCAACTTATAAAGTGTCAGCACATTTATACTTCCATCTTCCATCTGGCAGAGCAAGTTGATCAATAGGCAATAAAGGTGTCATCACCAAGAAAAATCTAATGAATCATTTTTCAAAAAAGCCCCTTTATCACTCATACAAATTCACATATCCATGTAAAGTTTATGTCCCATAAGACATATAGCCTCACTGCTATTGGTGAATTTTGCTTTGAGCAGTTTGCTTTGCCTCAATTTATATTCACATTATTTCCACATTAAAAATATCACTTGGATCACACTGACTTTACAAATGCCTCGCCAAAATTATTTTGGTTGGAATATCCCAGCCTCTCAAGCATCCATCTATAAGGTTTCCCGTGTCATCTGAGTACATTTCAGACCAAAGGATTTTTGGCCGTGTTACGCAATTAAAATCCAAGCGCTTTCCTGCCTCAAAGACAAATCATTTCTATTCATGTCTCTTTTATTTCTGCTAACAAACTTGTCAATCAGCTGGGATATTCAGGAGCCCAAGTTCTTTCTAGGTACACCCTTCCAACTACAAAAGCTTTGATATGGTCAAAGGTGTAGAATAGGATCCAAATTCGATTGCCACATGGGAGAGTAATCATGTAAATTGTAATAAGCTGTTTTCTTTCCTTTTTTTTCCTTCCCTAGAAGGCATTTAGAAACATTTTAAAGCCATTATTGTAGTCCTTTGTCTGCATATAGAGCGGTTGCTAATGAGGATGGTAACTACACGTTCAGTCCCAGGCTGCAGGTGTGTGTCAGCAAGCGGTGCCTTCAGGTCACCACTACCTGGCATGGTCCTGAGGGAGGAAACACCAACATTTTGAGGGAACTAACAACTATGACCATGCAGGATTTCCTGAACTTGCAAAAAAAAAAGATATGGAGACGCTGCAAGCCTAACATACCTATTCCAGCCACACCCACGTGCAAAGTTAAAGCACAATTTTGCTGTGCATAGGTTGTAAAGAACCTTGATTCTGTAAGTGGTTTTTAATAGTGTTTGTATTTTACGCTGAAGTCAAGGAGAGAGCATTTTATTTCTCCAGGAAAACTAAGACACAGGCGATTGCAGTCTCAGAGGCCTGGGGTTTAGCACAGGGTATTCTACTGCTGCTCTTATCTTCTGTTCCCCTTATGAATTCCCCCAGCCTGTAGCACCAGGACTTAGAGCACAAATTCTGCTGTTTTGAGGCAGAACTACTTTGCCATGGATAAAGGCAACTAAGAAGTCTCAGAGGTTTGTTAGACCCATCATGACACTCTCAGGGACCACAAACGAATTCGGGCTGTGTCTATAACAGAGCCAACAAAACAACACTTATGTTAAAGCTTGACATAATAGTGACAGAAGACTAACCATGTAATAATTGCTGTAAATAGCATATATTGTTTCATGGTAATTCTGGTAACTGAATAACAACTCTATGAGAAACAGTAGTATTAATATGGTAATCTACATTAGTGCTACCCCCTTCTTTCCTTAATAAGTGCACAATTAAGTCCTGACATACAGTAATAACATTTCCCCATAAAATCAATAATAAATTCGGCTTCATTGGAAGACAACGTTAGAAAATTACAGTGATAATTATAGCACGCACATTTCCTTTAAGCACATTTTCTGTTCTTGGATCAATGACTCACCAAGAGGATAACAACAAAACTGGACTGTTAATGACTAAATTGTTTTTGCTAATGTAGAGATTTCCAAGGTCTTCCAACAAAATTTCCAAAGAAAATCTGTTTCTTCTTGAAGTCTATTCACTAGAGTCATCACCTGCAGTCACACGTTTCCCCACTCATTCAAGCAGCCCAAGTGTTGTTACCATCTGGTCAAGCTCATGAACGTGCCATTAGCCTCCATTAACTTATTGTGTTTCAAGATCTCTCTACCATGTTATTTTCTTTTCTCACCAATATTAATCACTGGTGGGAAGATAAGGTGAGTGACAGGAAGAAACCATGAATAAACCAATTAAATACTTCTTCTGACTGCTGCTAATAAATCTGAACTTTTAATGACCTAATTATTGGGGTCTCTGCCTTAAGAGACCAGTAAGTCTTCTACACTCTGGCTGGAAGAGGGAATAAACAAATCTTTGTACAAGGTCTCATTTAACATACACAATTCAACTGTGGTACAACCTAGAAGTAATCATATCAATAAAATTAGTTATGAAAAGATGCAAGTTCATATCAGTGAACTTTCTTCTTTGAGATGCCAGTACTAGGTTTCACCCCAGCTGCAAAAGCTATAATTTCTGGTCTAAAACAGCTTGCTGGCCAAACCCAATATTACAGAGCTGATTTGAAGGTCCAGAAGTGAGAGACAGGAGGAGGCTGAAAAGCTCTAAAAATGATAACCAATAATAAGCTTTTGTTTTAACCATCAATTTTCAGTAAAAAGACATGTTGAATCCTACCAAATATAATTGTGACGCAAAATGTTTTTTGCTATTAACACTTAGTGGTCTATAGCTTAGGAATGGAGTTCAGGGTCTTGCAGGAATGGGTGTGAAACTCATATTCTTCACTGAAATCGTGGCCAGACAGCCTATGTCAGGAGAGCTGGTGCTCTTGGACAAAGTCCTGTCAGAGAATATAATACTACGTCCTACGCTCTTCTTACATTTTATACCAGTGGAATTCCCCTGGTCTCAATGCAATAAAAGAGGCTTTCTGTTCAAAAATCTAAATTAACTTTTCCATTTGTAAATGTGATGATCTTCATATTTTGCATAATTTTCATTAAAACTTAGCCATAAAAAGTGCTGATCATGCATTAAGAAATGTTCTTCAATACAGTTATTTCAAACCTGTAATTTTTCTGTACCATACATGTTCAGGTTATTTTTATTGTTTTGTTTAATGGCCAAATTACTCTTGTATGAGGCCAATCTTTAATTTATCAAGACAGGTGCCTCCTTGGAACACAAACTTGAAAAGCATTTTCAATCCAAACAAAAAATTTTGAAAATAGATTTTTTCATAGCCATTTCTGATTAGTTTGAAATCGTTGTACTCTTTTGCCAGGAAATCATCCTTCCATTCCAACGGAGTCACTATCAGGAATCAGCCATGAAAGTATGAACATTTAAACCTCCAGGGCACATTTTCACTTAAATCTGTTAGCGCAGTACCAGGATGCAGAACAATAAGCCCCAAATGTTTTCCACATACTATGTGTCAGAGGGTCATACACACAGTAGTAACACTGCAAGTTTATTTCAGATGAGTAAGCAGCAAGTGCTAAAAACTCCCCCTCCCCTCAACGTGGTCACAGAACTCATTATCTCTCGGGCCCTCCGCTACAATGCCGGCTGTGCTCGGAGAGATGTAGCGGCTGTATGTACACACAGTGGTAGGTTTAAAATGGATGAGATTTTCAGGAACATAAAGCTCTTGGAAAAATAGGGCATGATCTTTGCAATCATGGGGAAACATAGGCAGAACCTTGTAATAGCTTGCTAATTGCCCTGAGCAAAGTAATTTGTTTTATCTGTCTGCCACTTGGTTTCCTGCAAAGTGCAAAAAAACTATTATGGGATTTTACTGAAGCTAATTACTACTATTTTATCATGAAGGCTGCTGAAGCATAATCTTGTCCTTCTCTTTCTGCACTTCTCTCACGCACTATGCCTCCCCCTCCTTCCTGCTGAATTTAAAATCTTGTGGAAAGTCAAGAAGTACTTTAATCATCCAGTATTGTAATAGATCCTGCTGATATCCAGCCTCCCACTATAATAATACGGAGCGATAGCACAGTACGGCAGTGTAAACTCTAGTAAGCTGCACACACCACTGCTTATTTGTTCACAGGGAACCTGCACCCCACAAAGTATGAGATGTGCTATGAGCATCGCCTGCCTCCCTGCAGTAACTGAGTGGTACAAGCTCCTGAATGACAAGCTGCGTGGAGGATAATTTGTTTCCCTTTTTTCCCAAGAAACTTACACATGCAGGAGCTCATAAGAATTTGTTTTAAGCACTGGTGTCTTGGTGAATAAATAGTGACAGGGTACCCTGGTATTAATGTAATATCTGGTTTATAATCATAATTTGTTAGAAACCCTGAAATATCTCATTTTGATCATTAGCATGAAATCCTGCTAATGTTGAGATACCTCATTAGAATGGTTGGCAACTTGTCTCTGATTGAAATTATTATTCTTTTGAAATGAATGACACTGCCTGAATGTGTTCTGTCAAATCTTGATAGTTAATTAAATTGATTTTTTCAGAGTCAACCACACAAAATGCAACCCATTAAAGAATGTATTTGACAAGAAAATAAATTGATCATCAGGCTCTCATTGATATGAAGATGAAGCACAGACACTATGAACATTTCTCACTCAATATAACCAGTGGTGGTTCAACAAGTGTTGATGGTACTAAGGAATTATGCTGCACTTAAAAAAAAAAGTACTCTCCTAGAAAGTTAATTTTTCTGTACAGCTGAGCAAATGAAGATTGATAGTTACAAGGCATAGCAGCAAGAGGATCTTGAAGTAAGAGACAAGGTGAAGGTTTTCTTTTTCCCAAAAGAAGTAGGAAGAAAATAATAGTTTTTGCCACTGAATTGCTGAAAATGTAAGGTCAGAACTGCTCCTAAAGGAGACTCTCACTCATACAAATGCTTTATCTACCCAAATGCATGTGCCTTCAAATATCCTATGGAAATGACACAAAACCAATGATAATCACTTTTTAAATCATAGTTGTGATATGTATTACATTTTCTTTTTCACATTTCTTGTGGGTTTCATACCCGGTATGTTGGGGTTTTTTAGTTTTTGTGTTCTTCATTGGCATCAAATCTAACCTTGGGATGTTCTTGCTGGCTGACTTTGAAGGCAAAGTTATTAAAGAAGATCTGAATCAAACCTTCAGTGTGTTAAGCATTCGAGCCCTTATTTTTGTGACATTTCTAAGTCTGCTCATTGTAGGTGGGTGGATACTTGACAGAGGTGGCCAACGAAGCAAAAATATTCTATGAATAATCACTTGCACATATAAACAAATGCACTTTCAGTGTATAACCAGTTATCTAGTTCCCTCCCCAACAGCGCTCACACCTCAGGAAGACAAAAACAGACAGACTGAATGAGATCCCCAACACACTTGTGACAATGGCCAAACCCAACACTTTCACAGAAGGAACCTAAAGTCCATATTGTATTTAAAAGTCTCAAGCTACAGCCCATTGGTATTCCTTTGGGGGAACATTTTCAAAAGGGCTTCAAAGCAGATTTTTAAAAGTAAAGTTTCAGATGCACAGATCAAGGAGAATTAAATCCTGCAGAAGACTTTCTTCATACTGTTTGTTGCAAAAGGCAACAGGAAACTATCTGCATATTTAGGCATCTAAATGCCTCCTTAAAATCTGCCTTTAAGTAGCTTAACTACAACTGGTCTCATCCAAGTCACTGGGATTCAAAGACTAAGTACCTCTGAGTGTCCTCATTCTATATCCTATAGGCTTCATGAGAGAGAAGCTCCTAAATCAATTGTGTGGGTTTTTTATTATTTTAAGGATGGTGTGTAAAATTAAAAAAAACAAGCAACATTATTAGTTTTCTTTAGCCACAGAAAAAAAAATTACCATAACAATGAAGAAGAAACATTGTGCTGTATTGTCTAATTGCCTTAACTGCTGTGAACACTTTACATAAGTATTCACACAATCACAGAATGGCAGGGGTTGGAAGGCACCTCTGGAGACCATCTAGTCCAACCCCCCTGCCAGAGCAGGGTCACCTAGAGTAGGTTGCACAGGAACGCGTCCAGGCGGGTTTTGAATGTCTCCAGAGACGGAGACTCCACCACCTCTCTGGGCAGCCTGTTCCAGTGCTCTGCCACCCTCAGGGTAAAGAAGTTCCTTCTCATGTTTAGGTGGAACTTCCTATGCTCAAGTTTGTGCCTGTTACCCCTTGTCCTGTTGCTGGGCACCACTGAAAAGAGCCTGGCCCCATCCTCCTGACACCCACCCTTTAAGTATTTATAAGCGTTGATAAGATCCCCCCTCAGTCATCTTTTTTCCGGACTGAAAAGACCCAAATCCTTCAGCCTTTCTTCATAAGAGAGGTGCTCCAGTCCCCCAGTCATCTTGGTAGCCCTCTGCTGCACCCTCTCCAGCAGTTCCCTGTCCTTTTTGAACCAGGGAACCCAGAACTGGACTGTTATTGACTGCTGCTTGTTCTCTCTGTCAGGAGCTGAACATGTAGTGACAAACCAGAACCAGCTTCCCACCTGATGCATTCCCAGAGCTAACACAGCTCCAAATGATGAGTAGCTCATATCTTGCCACCATGCTGTGGCCTGAAAGAGGGGTACTGCACTGAGCATGCAGGCACAGGTGTCCCAGGCCTGTTGGACTCAGGCAATGAGATACAAAGGTGTGGAGATACTGAGAGGATGTCAGATACTTGATTCATTAAGTGAGCAGTGCCCTTCCCAATCCTTTTGAGCCTCTGGCTTTGGCTAAGCAATTACCTGCTCTGCCTGGGTAGAAGTGACTCCAAATATATGTTTCTGGCAAACGACTTAATTTTTCAAGAATGCTCCAGCATGTGTTCAACCCTCACCTTGGTCCCACACTGGCCATGAAAGAGAGCAGAAAAGAGCTTCCCACAAAAAAAAAAAAAAAGAAAAGAAAAAGAAAGAGACAACCAGACAACAGTAGATGAGAACCAGGCCTAATTCACACCACGAGCAAAGAACAATTAGAATAAATGGCTAAAGAAAGGACAATAGCCTCTTCCTTTTCCTAAGCAGGCCCTTTTTATCAGCATAAATAATGAAGAGAGAGGAATGAACCTAAATAATTGAATAAACAATGATCACAAAGCAAAGCTTTTAACTGCACCAAAATGAAGGAGTATTTCATAAAGTATAGTACAGGTCAATTACATGGTGTTTGAATGAATAAGATAGTCATAGAATCATAGAATACCAGGTTGGAAGGGACCTCAAAGATCATCTGGTCCAACCTTTCTTGGCAAAAGCACACTCTAGACGGATGGCGCAGAAGGCTGTCCAGCTGAATCTTAAAAGTGTCCAGTGTTGGGGGATCCACGATGTCCCTGGAGAGATTATTCCAATGGCTGATTGTTCTCACTGTGAAACATTTTCCTCTTGTGTCCAGTAGGAATCTCCTCAGGAGTAACTTGTACCCATTAAACCTTGCATTTTCCATGTGACTCCTGGTAAAAAGGGAGTCTCCATCTGCTTTGTAGCCACCCTTTAAATACTGGAACATGGTGATAAGGTGTCCCCTAAGCCTTCTTTTCTCAAGGCTGAACAAACCCAGTTCTCTCAGCCTTTCCTCATATGGCAGGCTTCCCAGCCTTTTGATCATCTTTGTGGCCCTTCTCTGGGCCCTCTCCAGCCTGTCCATATCTTTTTTGTATAGTGGGGACCAAAACTGAGCACAGTATTCCAGGTGTGTCCTGAAAAGCGCTGAGTAGAGTGGGATAATGACTTCATCTTTGCTAGTGATGCCCTTGTTGATGTAACTCAGCATCCTGTTGGCTTCCTTTGCCACAGCAGCACACTGTTCACTCATACTGAGCTTGTTGTCCACCAGGACCCCCAGATCCCTTTCTGCAGAGCTGCTCCCCAGCTGAGTAGATCCCAGCCTGTGCTGCACTCCTGGATTATGTTTTCCAAGGTGCAAGACCTAACACTTGTCTTTGTTGAACTTCTTGTTAACCCACTCTTCCAGCCTATCCAGGTCTTCCTGCAGGGCGTTTCTCTCTTCTGAAGTGTCCACTTCCTCACTCAGTTTGGTATCATCAGCAAACTTCACCAGGGTACACTTGATCCCATCATTCAGATCACTTATGAAGATATTAAACAGCATTGGACCCAATATCCATCCCAGGGGGACCCCACTTGTGACAGATTTCCAGTTTGAAAAGGGGTTATTTACCACCACGCCCTGGGTGCGGCCAGTCAGCCAGTTCCCTGCCCACTGCACAGACCACTTGTCTAGATTGTAACGCGCCGGTTTCTCTAGGAGGAGGCTGTGGGAAACTGTATTGAAAGCCTTGGAGAAATCCAGACCGTTCACCTCTCATCAGCTGAGCAGGCTACTTTGTTGTAGAAGGTGATCAAGTTTGTCAAGAACAGTTTCCCCTTGGTGAGTCCCTGCTGGCTTTTCCAAATCATGTGTTTCACTTGACTTGCGATAGCCCCCAGGAAGATTCATTCCATAACTTTCCCAGGGACTGAAGTAAGACTGATGGGCCTATAATTTCTTCAATCCTCCTTTAAGCCCTTCTTGTAGATGGGGGTGACATGAGCCTTCTTCCAGTCTTCTGGGCCATCCCTCAATCTCCATGACTTCTCAAAGATTATGGAGAGCAGCCACTAGTCATTCAATTGCAAGAATCTTCTTCATTCTCATGGCTTATGAAGAGCAGCAGAGCCCTGAAACTGAATTACCGCTTCAGTGTTAGCTTTGGGACCATAGGGTGATACTATTAATATGGATTAAATTATTCCTGCAGGTTTTTTGAATAAGTAAGAAACAGATGCCTACATGACACAGGACTCGACAAGTGAGGCATCACATGCATGAACCAGCCAGGGAACCGTATTTCAAGCAATTGCAGATTGTATCAGACAGCTACATCTATCACTGTGGTTTCTAAGTAGGAGGTAGGCACATAAGCAGCAGGGGGACCCCTGAGACAGAAACACAGCTTTGATCATTAATCTTACCACCGTTCTTATGGTATAGATTGAATGCAGATAATCATGGGTTTTAATTTTCCCTTGAAACAGAATGCCAAGGAAGCAGCTGGCTTTGACAGATACACTACCTACAGCTCTGCCAGAATTCGTTTCTTAAGATTTGTAAAGTCTCTGACTGTTATATTTCGTGATTCCTTCCTTCCCGATCACATTTTACACCCTAAATCAGGATTTATTGCACAGAGCATGTAGACTACTATATCTACCAATGTGTAATTGCCCCTTGCAAAATGGGCACCATGTTTAATGTCTCTAAAGGAAGCCCTGTCCCATTCCAAGATGATATTGTGAAAATATTGTGAAGATTCAGAGTCTCTATTTAAACCTACAGTTGCAGGAACGTGGGTTACTGAAGTGAGAACTACCATGGTAGCAATATATTAGGAGTAAAATGTCTATGTTTCTGATGTAGAAACAAAATGATTATTTTTTGGTGATGTTAAATAAGGATTACAACTGACATGAAGCAGGAAATCTATTAAGTAATTAATGACGAAAAAGAGAGCTTATTTCATTAGTAATGTACAGTAGATCAAGAAAATTCGTTATTTTAGTGATGTACTAGGGCAATTTCACTGTGCAGGTGCGTATCATAGAGGCCAGGACCCTATGGTTGTACATTCTATGTCACCTTAATGGAGGATACATAGTCCACACAGAGTTAAAGTCCAAAGGGGAAAAGCTGTGTTTCCACAGCTTGAAGGAACATCATTGCTAAAGAGTCAGTCTTCTCTTGCAGCTCCCCTGCCAAGCCTGTGCAGCGTACAGCCCAAATTAGTGGCAGGGTAGGGACCACTGGTAGGCTGGTAAGAAGAGCTGCTTCTCCAATATCCCTGAACTATTTGTCTTCCAGCTTGAAAGCTGATCTGCTATTTCCGAGCTTCAAAATGCGATCTGACAAGCCACCAACTATTGGAAGCAAACAAATATGTGTCTCTTGTCTGGAATTGGCAAAAAGTTGTAACATCTACACCAGACTTGAGTCTAATTTGCTGCTCTTAGCTGTGCTGACCATGGAGGCCTTACAGTTGGTCCATTTGGAGTAAAATGCAGTAGTCTGCTTAAAAAGGCCACAAACAGGCTCAGCCATACTGTCATTGCCCTAGCTGAACTGCAATGCCTGAAACTGTAAAACAGCAACTGATGCTGCTGCTGGATGACTTCATTGATTAATCATGTAGAGAAAAAGCAGGGAGGGGAAGGGGGACCACATCTGAAACTGTGTTGAAATCATTTGGAGGCTGAATTCAACCTTCAAAAGGAAAATAAATATTTCCCTCCTCCTTTCTCAGACATGCACTCTGTATAGCTATTGCTGAAAAACTGTTGTTTTTAAATTAGAACCCTGTTCATTTGTGTTCATCTGTCTCTGCCACTATACACATTGCGCTAACCACAAAATGAGTTGTAGCAAGGTGCTCTGGGAATTGACGGAAATAAAAGTGTCCCATAATTTCACCGCTCTCCCAGTTACTCCTGGATTTAAAATCATGCTTTAAAGGATAAAAAAACCCTGTATATTATAAAATGAGATTGCCGAATACCAGTATGCAGGCAGGTGGAAAGAAATAGCTTACAGACAGCTGTGAGCAATATGCATTTTTCTCACTGCAGAATTAATGCTGAAACATAGTGAAGGCAATATATGTATAAGAAAACCAAAGCACTGGTGACTGCAGCCTGTGCTCCAAGTCAGAGATGTTATGCGTTGCTAGCAGGCACAAAGAGGATTGCTGGGAAATCTGGGAAATCTGACATGATACCTTACGAAAAGTGCTGGTACAGGCTTCTGAGCAGTAGCCAGATGTTCTGTCCTCTCCTCCTACTATTGACCTCCCCACCTCCAGTTCCTAACCACAGTAAAATAACAGCAAGAGCTCAAGAGTGGTGCTCAGAGTTGTGTCCGGGGAGAAGGGGAATACAGTGGAAAAAGTCATAGTGGTACTGAACGTAATGTGTGCGTCAGAGAGCGCCAGTCTAGAGACAGAAACACTGGTTCCTGTCCCAGAGAAAGCCTACCCAATGCATGGCCAATGTGGATCGTAACCACCTCTGTTTCTCAGTGCAGCCCCACATGGCAATGTTGACAACATACATTAAGGTAAAGGGATCAAACTTGTTTGACTAAATTATCACCATGTGCTCTATTCAGTTGGACACATACAGTCCTATGTTCATTGGTAGTATGAATGTATCAACACATGAAATCATCATCATTTTTTAAGGTCCTTTTCTTAGGAAAATTCTCATCAGCTTACCTGGAAACAAAAGCTTTGTATTACCATTGTTTCCAGCTGTCACTAATATGTCTCAGCAAGCTCCTGATGAGCCATGAAATATTATCACAAGACAGAAATCATATTAATGGAACTGCTTAGGTTTGCAGTGAAAAATTAGATAACCTAATTTGTACTTCAATTTCCAAAGCACCTATTTGTTAGCTAAAAGTAATTTACCACCATTTTTCATCATTTAAGTCCTTATCCTCTCTGAAGATTTAATTAGTTTCCTTCTCTGTCTCACAAGTGATTTTCTTGAACCATTTCAGGCAGTCCCAAACAACCCCCCAACAAATGTTTCTGAGAGTACAGAGGAGAAATCAATAACTTCCATGCCTGGTCAGTAAAAGAACGCAGCATTTTCTGATAGCTGAAACAAGATGGGATTTAAACCACAAATGTTTCCCAGTCAAGCATGAAAACAGCACTGGTATCCTGCTGGTAAGCAGCCCTGCAGCCCGAGATTGACCAGTGGCAGAACACATCCAGGTTCAGGCCTTTTGAAAGCAATCTGCCCTGAAGAAAGCCCATAAATAATCTAATGTGGAACAAAACCGTGCATTTCACCTCTCGTAATAAGCACACAGCGTGATGTGAGAGAACAGCTCATATCAAAATGCTTCCAAGATGAGCTCAGTTCAATAAGTTCCCATTTATTTCTTTGTCTGTCATTTCTTTTTCTGCCATACATTATCCAGTTTCACTAAACTGCCTTATGAATATGTCTCTACATTAACCTCAAGTCTACTCCTACTCGCTTTCACAGAAGTGGTGTAAACCTGTCGTTAAATTCAGTAGGGGTAGGTTTGGGTCCAGAATGAGTAACCTTTCCTTACTTTCCTTGTTTGCTATCTTTACTTCACCTTGGTCTAACCTTAATTACACAGTAACTTAATATTATCCTTCCTATTCACACAACCAAGTAATTGCCCTCTTTCTGTCATCTCTGCTATTTTTAACACACCCTTTGTTGTTTTTTTGAATACTAATATAAACATTGATACCAATCGCAGAGTATGCAAACAGGCTACTGGGCTTGCACTTAACAGCTACTAGAGGACAACAATAACTGGGGACTTGGGGGACAAAGTGTCACCTCCTACATCTTTACATCATACCCAGCACACTGGGCCCCCAATGCAATGAATAAGGAAGTTACAGCTATTCCCACTTCCTATTAAAGACATTACATGTAAACTGTGAAATGTGGGGCTGTTTCTTTTGACTTCAGAGCAAGAACCATTTATGTCCATTTTTACCTTTTCTTTCCACTGGAAGAAAATATTCATAAACAAATTGAATGAAGAGTCAAAGTGAGTTTGATTCTGAACACCCAGCTGGGCGGTAACTTCGGATTCTGGCCCCTCCCACTAGGACTATTTTGCATTTATCCATTGCACCATTCAAACGGTTGTGCATGTTGCCTGTTTTGGATCTCATCCTCAGGTGCTTAATTCTCCCTTGGCAGATAGAGAAAGCTTAGGCACGTATATTAGTTGCATACATTGAATTAGGACAGATAGACCAGGTCTGTTCAATGATTCTTTAAGATCCTTCTCTGGTGTTTGCTGGAGTCTCATGCTTAATCAGAACAGGGCATGCATGGAGTGTTACTTCCACCATCCTCTTACTCAACATTCAGTGGATTTTGTTCTGTTTCCTGGAGCCAGGCATGCAAAAGACGGCTGTTTTGGCACAGAGTACTAACGTGCTTAACCCTTTCATCTTGGGTAGTCTTGGTTCATATGGTAGTAAAAACTTAGAGAAGGATGAAACCAGTACTCAGGGCAGCTTGTGACCAGCACACCTGAGTTGCAGGTGTGGCCTGCAGGGGCTTGCCCAGACTCCACAAGAAGTTGGTGAGTGTTGGTCTACTGAGATTCATGTTGTCCTCCTAACTGTTAGCCTCTGATCCCTACTACAAATTAAATAAAAGTGGATGGCAGCTAACAATAAATTGCAACTTGGAATCAAGCTATGGTCATTATGGCAGGTATCATGCCTGATGTAGAACAAAGGATTTTGGTAAGGGCTGTAAAACCTTCTCCCCCGGGCATGCTCAAGCTCTGTACTGCCATCAACACAATTTACGGGCTATATTAGCACTCTGCTCATGAGCCTCACACTCCCAGAAACTTTTGGAATTGGGAGGGTGGAAAGATGGTCATAAAATAACAGTATATTTGACATGCTGTTCAGTCGGATCAGAAAGCAATCTGCAGAGCTCTGACTGTTGACAAGGAATGCTGTTTAAAAAATCACAGTAACTGTCAAACTTATTCCTTCTACCATCCAGGATACAAGGCCAATTTACAAAAAGACCTTGAAGAGTCATCAATCACCCAACACATCTGACGGTCACACAAACTGTATAGCCTGGCCAAGCATTTCAAGTCCTCAGAGGCAGCTTGATGGTTCAAGCTTCAGTAACTTGGGGGTAGTTAGAAAGGCTACCAATCTGCACAAGAGAAGTAGAGGTTTTCCTACATGTCAGGTAACAGCTTTACCTACTGCTTTTTCCTTTTGCTCCTTTCCAGTATTCTAATACATCAGGACTCAGTTGCGACTTTGCCTCAAGTCCCAAGGAAGGTGCTGTCATGGCTGAGCCCCAGCAGGCAACTAGGACCACACATCCACTCGCTCACTTCCCAAGTTGGGGTGGGGAGGAGAAACAGAAAAGTAAAAGTGATAAAACTCATGGGTTGAGATAAAGACAGTTTAATAGGTAAAACAAAAGCCACATGCACAAGTAAACCAAAACAAGGAATTCATTCACTGCTTCCCATCGGCAAGCAGGTGTTCAGCCATCTCCAGGAAAGCAGGGCTCCATCACGCATAACGATTACTTGGGAAGACAAATGCCATAACTCTGAACATCCCCCCCTTCCTTCTTATTCCCCCAGCTATATATGCTGAAGATGATGTCATATAGTTTGGAATATCCCCTTGGTCAGTTGGGGTCAGCTGTCCCAGCTGTGCCCCCTTCCAGCTTCTTGTGCCCCCCACCACCCCCAAGCCTGCTCGCTGGCCAGACAGTGGGAGAAGCAGAAAAGGCCTTGATTGCCTAGCAACAACCAAAACCACTAATGCACAGTCACACTATTGCCATCCCAAATCCAAAATACAGCACTATACCAGCTTCTAATGAAAAAGTTAACTCTATCCCAACTGAAACCACGGCCGGTACTTGTCAAGTCTCCATGTAAAAGACAATGTCTCTAGAAAGGCTGTTCTCCCCAGCGTACTGCATGTGATATTAGAAAGTCCTAGGGGACTCTTCAGCCCTTTCTGTTGCTCCCTGCAGGGATGTGCTACAAACATCACATTCTTTCCTTCCTCAGCCCAGAGGCTGGTGTGCTTTTGAGCTAGCCAAAAATAAAATGCTTCCATGGCATTTCCCTCAAGTTGGAGATTCAATGTCACATCCCACATTTGTTAACCTTGACAATGGCTTGCTGCTTTTCATTTTTTTCCCAGTTAGTATCATTCCTTTTTCTTTCAAATTCCAAAAACAAATTTTACCTAAGAAAATACATTTTCATTATATAAGACATTATATGGAAAAGGGTATGTCCAGGGAATCAAGCAAGGAATGCCCTAGATCTCCTACAGTATTCCTGAATGTATCGTACAAAGTCACGTGCATAAGTTATGTTAATAAGTTCTCTTTTGAAAATGTCTGTGTATGTAAGATAGAAGCAAATGTATCATCATACACTGGCCCCAGAAGAATTGATGTCAATGACTTGCAGATTTTGGGAGAAGTCCATTTCTATTTCCCTTTTCTTTATTATGTTTTCCCCGAGAAACCTCATTCTCTTTAACTGTCTCCTTGCAGTCTTAAAAACACTTTTTCTCAGTCCCCTCACAGTTCCTGATGTATGAACATCTGACGGGGTTCTCAACACACCTGCTCCGGCAAAGAATAACGATTTCTTCACAGGGGGAGATTTGTTCTTAGCTATTTCAAGTTACAGCCACAGCTAAGCTCTGTATAACACTTGGAAATAAAATAATTTTTTAAAAGGTGGGGGGAAAAAGAAAGCCTTTGGGATCCACCTTCATTTGATTCCAGGTCACTATTCTGACCTGGACATACCTCTCCACCTTTCACTTCCTCTTTGCCTTAGCAAGGTGTACAATACATTACAGCACTATTTCTCATGTTTTCATTAGTTACAAAAGGTTTTTCCTTTCTCTGAAAGGTCACCAGCTCTTACTAGCAGTTGTCTCAGAGCAATAGCAAAGCCAGAGCAGTATTTTTCTTGGTGCAAAATTCTCATTCTAAGACACAATGCCTAAAATCCATGTGACTTCAATATAATGTGCCCTGGTGATATTTTCCAACATTACTGTGTGGCAGGAGAGTCTATCCACTCCTGGACAGAGAAACGTATGCCCACATACATGTACACATATACTTGCTTTTAAATGAATTCATTATGTTTTACTTTCCTTCTAAAATACAACAGCCTTCAGGTCCACTCTGCTCTTGCTGGGCTAATGCTCATTGCCAGAAACTTGAAGCAAGCACAGTTCAACCCATTTTTCACTAACAAAAAGGTCAAGATCTGCTTTTTGGCACACAGCTGGCACTGCAACTACCACAGACATTGCTGCTGAAAAGGGATAGGGCTTTGCCTGTGACACAGGCTATAGGAAAGGGCACAAATAGCAGCTTTCCAACAGCACATTGTTTCTCCACAGCTGAAAGGCCAGTTGTGCTTATTAAGACAACTAAATTTCCCAAGGAAAGGTGTTTGAAAAAGCGTATACCTGCCTAGTTTCTAACAAGGCTGGCCAGTTTTATTCCAGTACTCCAGTTTCACTCTGGCATAAGCCAGTGCTTTATTCTTGCATACACATCCAATATTGACATATTGAAGGATGTGGAGGGCAGGTGTCAATCTCATGTGAAGATGCTTAGCCATGATTTGCTTGTCTCTAATGTATGATTATATTATCACATGAAATGTCCCAGTATCTGCAGAAACCAATTCCAAAACTGACATTTCATCAGCTCAGTTAGCAGGAATGGAGGCAGGGAAGGAACCAGGTGCATCACCGAGCTGTGATTTCTACAATCATATGTACAGCAAGTTTAATTCGGAGGGGTCTATACAGCCTTTTGGCCTGGAATAGCTATAGGGCCTTGTTCCTACTTTACCTATAGCTCTTCAGATTTGCAGAAAAATCTAAATTGCTCCCGGGGTGGTATAAACCGTATCTAGAAAATGTTATTTGTAGCAGCCACAGGTACTTAGCTGCTGAGAAAAACAGAACCACTCTCTTGGTTTTGTCTGTATTCTGCATATGTCCCAGCTCCACCTTATTGGGCTCACACGATACTTTCTGTTTAGGGTGTCTGGGCACAACATCCTCATCCCACAGAGATCCATCAATGGGAAATTTGTCATTAGCTTGGTATCGGTTCCCAGCTCATAACAAAAGAGATATGAACATCGCTACCATTTCTCAAGAAATGTCAGAAAGCCAATGGTAATTTTCACCTGTGTAAGGCCATGCACTCTTAAAACACAGCATTTATCGAATACTAAAAGCCACCAGCTTCTATTTTATCAGGAGGATGCATGTGTTTAGAAGACTGCAGGACTTTCAAGGTAGCTTTATGTGTTAATATTTTGCACACTTCTCAAGCTTCTGCACAATTCTGTGTTTTGTTAACAGTTCAGGAAATTATAAGTCAAAGGAAAATTATCTTTGAGCAACAATTCCCAGGAGTAAGGACCTTCAGAAAGAATGAATTACAGGGTACTTTCAGAAACCAGAATGAAATTTCCATTCCTTATCTGGGTACCAGCCCAATTTCTACAGCTGTATAGTCGTGACTACTAAGAAGTATGTCAGGCAGCTTAATAGTGAATTTCCAGCCTCCCTCACGTTCAAAGAGATAATTATTCATAACATTAGAGTTGCTTTTTGAAAGCCTCTCTCTTCAATCTTCATGAATTATGACCAAGAATATTAACAGGCCTGAGTTTCATGACAGGTTCTTTTCCCAACTCTGTATTTTGGGAGACAGTTTTGTGTGAGCTAAGGTCAGATTCCTTAGCATACACATGAAAGTTTCCAATAAGAAAAGATCACAAGATTAGTGGAAACACATAAAACTGCATGACCCTTTAGAAAAGAAATAGTTTTCTGGGACCAATGCAAACATAAAGGTCTGAAGTTCTGGTGCAAGTGCAAATTCAAATCAGGTTGGCAACAGAGGTGCCAACTTTTTGTCAGACTATCCTTCTCCTTTATGAATAAACATCTCTCATTGTACTGCTTCATCTTCAGTGCTCAATCTTTCAAATAATGTGAGATTTTCTTTGTTTTTTCATTAAAAAAACCCAAAGTTTCAGAAATAGGATCAAAAATAAAAATTAAAATATTTTTCTTTTTCTTTTTTTCTTTTTTTGCATGATGGAAATCCTGCTCTCTGTCTACCATAAAAAAATATTCAATGTCTGTCATGAAGAACACCTTTCTTCAGAAGAAAGATTTGCATCACCCCTCCATTTTTTTCTTCTCCCATTACTTTGCAGGGGGAGGATAAAACTTTATCGTGTTGCTCAGTAAGTAGGTGCTTACCCAGGTAGTGAGCAAGAATTAATGGTGGTGTGGAACATCCTGTAAAATCTTAAAAGTTTTTACAACTTTTTCTCATTTAAATTGATCGGAAATGCCAAGAACAGGTACTAGTGGTGTGGTTTCAGAAGAATATTACACAGAAGTTTCTCCTCTGTGGTTTTGACTACAGCGCTGCAAGAAATGTTACACTGGCTCTAGTGCATCTCATTTTATTTTGGCCACAAATGCATCAAAATGTGACCACCTAGTCTGAGAGAAAAGAAAGAGAAGAAGATAATTCAGCCTTCCTGAAATAAGCAGCTAATTTTCTTATTAAACTAATTTTCTCAGTTAATTCCAATAGGACCTCCAGAGGCAAATCTGTCAGATGTCAGCGTCAGATGTCTGCTTTGCTCCTCCAGCACAGGCAGCCAGGGGAAGTACAGGATACCTGCTTTGAATCCGGCCCTCCTCCGAGGAGAGGTGACCTGTGGAGCAGCGCAGCAGGACAGAGGCAGATGGCTCCCCCACACCTGCTCAACACACCTTTGCACAACTCAGGCAAGAAGAATGTTGCCTGTTTCTTAGGCCTTTCTTCAGGTTGCAAAGGTTTGATGCTGTATGTACCCTCTTAGAAAGGCATCCACACAAGTCACCTACGTCCAACCTCTATGAGAGCTGGATCCAGGAATACAAGAGGTATGGCCCAGAAGGTGAGTAGATCAAATGGAGTTTGACTCGCACCTGTGATGGGCAGAAGGGGATACAGAACCCATTCCCTGAAATGTGCAGGCATTTTATAGTAGACCAGCATCAATTTGTTTTTTTAAATAACTGAAGGAGCTCCAAAAGCTCCAGGAGAGACCAGAACCAACAACTTTCCTTCTGCCCAGCTGAGTGTCCTAACCCCCAAGTTAAAGACAAGCTGACTATTCTCCTTGAGGTCTCATCATGTTTGCTCCTTTAAGCACACAGCAGCACAATGTTAATAGAAAGCACAAAGAATGGTCTTTGCAAGGTAGTGAAGAGCTCACTGGCTAGGGCATCTCCCTGAAACATGTGCTGAGACACTAGCCAGCTCCCAAGAGAGCTCTTACCAGATGTTACTGTACAAAAAGTGGACAGCCTTATTGCCCGAAGTAGTGATAGCAATACGTAACTTCTTCAACGGACTATCTACCCATTTCTGACTGAGATAGTAGTCCGTAACTGGGCACCTCAAAGCATGCAGAGCTGCCTCATCAGAACCATCTGGGAAACTTTCAGAACAAGAAGAAAAGCGTCTTCAGAATTTATGAATCTAGAGTTTTTCTAAAGACATCCAAAGGGAAGTCTGTCTGCCTCTGTCCACTGACGAATGGATGAGAAATACCAAATATCTGCACCAAAATCACTGCAGAAAAGTTCATGAGCTTTACTGTTCTCAGAGCTTCAGGAAGCATTTTTAGTGTCTCAGTCACAGTTTAGCACAATTTATGCAGACTGTCTCCTACGACTGGGTCCTGGGCCCTCTGATGATGTTCAACAAGAATGTTAGTTGAATTCTGCTGCAAATCCACTGTAACATCTCTGCTGCTCCATCACATTGCAGAATGATATGACCATAGTTGTAAAACCATTTATAAATCTCACTGAGGAGCACATTTTAAGAACAGAATTTGAAATATATAAAACCACATATACACATATGCACACATGTTTTCACACCTGTACAGTGGCCACCAACATTTACAAGCAACACCCAGAGCACTGGCGTTTCAGATGGCAGAGTAAGCTCAGCCTGTCTCTAGACTGACACCTCATGAAGGAATTACTCCACTTCTGGCATGCCCAGGAGAATAGGCTAGCAAAGTAAAGACAGATGCCAGTGGATTAAATAACACCCAGTTCTAACACTGTCTTACAGCACAGATGTTACTGACTTCTTGTCTATGTTTGCTTTTGCTTTTTCTAGAGCTTGATCTTGTATTCAGTGCCATCTGGCACACACAAACTGTTCAAGGAAAAGCAAGTGACCTCCTGTAGAAGCCAGAAAGACAGCAAAACCTTTCCCCTAAGAAAAATCTCACTTAGACAAACTAGAAGATAGTCTCAAGGAGGAGTAGGCACAGCCAACGTATTTTCTCCAATGTGTAGACAGTTTTGGAGAGAAAGTAGTTTCCACCATCCTGTAAAGAGGATCCACAAAAGATCAGCCATTGTTCCCAACATGGTGCAGTGGGTGCACTGGTCTATTCATGCCTTCGTGGCATTGAGTCTGGTGGCACTGATCTCTTGATTTAGCGTGCCCTGTCCATGTTCTTACAGCTAGTTCAGACAGAGATGGGGGATTTTTCCTCCGGCATAGTGAGAGTGCTGTAAGAAGATTATTGCCCTGATCTACCAGGTGGGGAAACTCTACTTGCCAGGATCACCTAATATTTCATCAAGGCAGTTCCTGTTATTGCAAGAACCTGGAATTTTGTCCTTGACCTTTTCCCAAAGCATAGCTTATTTGTGGTTTTTTTTTTTTATTTTATTTTTTATTTTAGTCCAGGACATAAGCTTGTAAAGAATAAGCTTGTAAAGAATTTGGGGAAATGTTTTGTGGCCTGTTATGGGTTGAACAGACATTTCTTGATTAGATATTTGTTCATGATTCTCTACAGTTTCTTGGGACTGGATTCAACAATTAGGAAGCCCCGTAAATGTTGTTTGTGCTTTCTACTCCTTGGTGCCTGATTGGCAGATCTCCCATAGAGCAATCCCACAGTCTGCAGAGCAAGTGCTATCCTCAGGCTTAAAGCAATCCCTTAAAGATTTTTTCCTGGAGGAAAATGGCTACAGGCTACATCTGATCTCACCTCCCCAAAAAAATCATTGTGCAGGCCACAAAGTACTGAGACCTTGGATAGTACAGTTTCTAAAATAATTCCTTAATTCTTGTCCTTCTCCACCTTGATGCCCACACCTCATGAGTGCTACTGCAGACCATGTTCTTGCTACTGACTGAAAGACCTGTAGCAGTGTAAAAGATCATTCCTGTCTCATTCAGACCCCTGGAAGAGTCACAGGCAACACCCTTCAAGGTCTCTGAGTGATGAACATAATATTTTGAGAGCTTCTGAGTAAGAAGACAAAAGAGTATTTCAGCAACAACTATATAGTGTTGAGCAAATAGAAGATCTCAATCCTGGACCATCTAAGGAAAGAAAAAAAAAAAGCAAGCAAGCAACAGATGCAGTATTGGATAATAATGATTCAGAATTATTTAATGCATTGTTTTGACAGACTTCACATCATAAAAGTAAAAGCAGACCTTCTTAATAATAAAATATAGATAGAGACAGAAACACAGCAGAGCAACAAAGAACATAATGGAAGATATTTGAAGTTATTTTGACATTTTTTTTCTTTTTAAACAATAGAATTTACATAAATTTGTAAACTAGCCTGAATATATTCATGAGATGTGGGAAAACAACAAGAAATGCTGTTAAACTAAAGGCTAAACTAACTCTTTCAACAAGTTAACACCAGCACTAATAGAACAAGGACATGAAAATTACTGTATAGCAAATATCAACTAATGGCTCCCATGAGATCATCAGTGTCAGTGGACAGCATCCCTCTGACTTCTGTAGGATGAAGATATATTTGACTAGCTGTGGGATGCTGGTGTACTTCTTTTACTAGAAGAGAAATTTATTTATATTTAAACATTATTGCTGTGAAGAGCCTTGGAACTTGAAATAAGGCTTTCTGAACAGAAGACTAAATGTAAAAATAGCTATAAATTCAAGGTGACTTTAGTCAGCTAACATTTACATCTCAAACTGTGAGGCATCATAAGTACCTCCCATTTAACATCCAAATTCAGAAGACACCCCAACATATGCATCTAAAACTCCGTAGCTGCCTAAACTGCCCATCTTGCAAATCTGCAGGATTTACCATGCTGTCCACTGAATCCTCCACTTCTGCCAACCTGCCAGTAGCTGCCCCACTGCATAGGGAGCCCTTAATGTCACCCAGCTCATGTTGATTATCCCAGTCCATGGCTGGAGAACCCACACTGGGAAAATTAAGCAACCGGGATCCCCTACCAATACAAAAGTATGTATTTAAACCACCCCTGAGCTTATCCAAGTATAGGAAAGGACAGGGAGAAGTTGCAGTCAGTTTGACAGGAGCTGGTAACATGAAGGTGGGAGTTAGGAAAGACAGGAAGGAGAAAAAAATAGAATGGTTAATAGGTATATCAGTGGGCAACAACAGGAATTTGGCCGGGGAAAGCTCAAGCAGATGTGAACAAGGAAGGGTCAATGAAAGAATGACCTGAGCTACAGAACCAGGAGGGGCAACAGGCAGATGGGGAACAGGCAAGCAGAAATGCATACGGGTGAGGACAAAGGCAGATCGGGATAGGAAGCCACCATAATCTCATCAAATTCACGTGACAGCAAGGGTGACTTCAGAAGAGCTGTGGGTGCGTGTCTGAGAAGACAGAAAAATGTGCAACATCCACGTCTGTGCTCCAGCTTCCACGGTTTTGTATACATGGCCCACATCAAGCAGCATTGCCTCAAAATGATGCCAGGCATTTTTTATTTTGGAGACAGACTGGTCCCAGAAAGGGCACTGATATTAACACCATGCTTGCAGTTTGCAAGTTTGCGTGAACACTACGCTGAGCACATTAACAGCTGTTTTCCCCAGTAGATGAGTTGCCAAACTTAAGTCATTTTACTATTTCCAGGATCGAGATAGAGGTGTGGATATTTTTGGACAGCATATGAAACAGTTTAGCAAGTTCTTCATCAGTTCAGGAATCCAAAGTGACTGTAGTGGCTGTGCTGCACCGCTTGAAGAACTGAACCCAGAGCTTTGGAAGGGCCAGTGAAAGCAAAATTTGGATATCATGAAGGTGGCTGACGTAGCAGTAAAGGGAGAAATGAGCAGGAAATTAAGTCAATCTGAATTAAAAATGCAAAGTACACGTCTCTGATATGAAATAAAGCACAGGAAAGGCTAACAAATGGAAGGAAAGCAAAATATAGGTTCTGTAGGGACATCTTAAAACAGTTTCTGTGGCTACATGTCTGGGTTTAAAGCAGCCCACCCTAAGCAGCAAGAGAGAGAGGACTGAGAAGTGCTGGATCAGAAAGGATTTGAGAGCTTGCATCTCTTCCCATCATTTTCTGACTTTCCCATATCTCAGAAGAGGGCACTGTGGGATGGAGAGCTACTAAACATGAGAAAATTCAGCCGAGTTCTCAACAGGAATTGCTATCACCATGTAATTTGCAATTAATTACTTCTTATTGTTTTTATCCAGAGAACCGTGTGTGATCTATTTGCTCAAATGCATGAGCATTCAAATGCAGAGCTCAGTCATTCTCTGATGTTAGAGGAAATTCTCTACCCTTTTGACATCTCACCATCCCCAACCACAGAGAGGTTTACAACTGCTGAGGGGTTTTATTCCCAAGGGGAACACCTTTTCTTTTTTGCTTTTTTTTTTTGCACTTTATTTCTTATTAACAACATACAAAGCAAATGGTCTTTATCCTTGCTGAGACATAATGTCTCTTTAGCAATTCAGGTGAAAGTAGGTGAACTCTCAAAACAGATGAATACCAGATATAGTACATGGACAATTAAACCCAAATTATATGAATTCTACATTTTCATGGATAACACAAATATTGTACCTGCTTCCCTATCGCCTTGCTCTTTATGTAGCTATTTGTACCTGTACTGCATACATCTAAACTGCAGCCATTCTGAATTGTATATGCCTGGTTTTGTGTATGTATGTGTATTTTATACGTTCTGCCCATAAATGTAAATGAATGCACAGCAGCAAAAAGCAGTAGTAAATCAGTTGCTGGGTTTTTCCTCTGTGTTCTTTCCTTGATGGAATCAGTAACAAAGCTGGCCAGCTCCTGATGAAGCAAATTTCCAGTGCTGATAAGTTGAAATTAAGTATTTTGTAGAAACATGGTAATTTCTGTGAGCATTTATTTAGGTAGGGAAATATTTTGATTTTTGACTTAAAATCAATTTTTCATTTCATTTTTGTTTGTAGTGCTGTAGAATGTTTTGTTACATCCTGTGTCTCTCTGATGTTTTGGGGGCTTCCTCAGTTTTTCCACTATCTCTGCTCTGTTTCTGAAACGTTACATTTCTTTTGGCTTTCCAGTCTCTGGAATTTATGTTCTATTCCATTTCTGGCTTGCCAGCTCCTTATTCTTTTTTTTTTTTTTTAATTTCTCCTTCCCTTCTGATTTTTAGTTTCGGATAAATCCAGCTTGGATTTCTTTCATTATTTTCTATCCATTTTGACCTGTCTGTTGTCTTACTTCCATCCTAACCCACCAAAAGTGGGTTTGTTTCTTTGAACACTTAAGTCGCAGGTATATCCTACCTACTTATCCCATAGCTGTGCAGTCATGTAGAAACACATAGCTATAGCAGTGTCATGGAACCGCTGCACTTCCCTCCTTGGTCCAACCCTGTCGCTCCCCACTCTGGCCTTACCCAGGTTTGCTTTCCAGCAAAACAATGAAGGACCAATGAAGATGCTGAGCACCTGGGTCCAAATCCAGCACATAACCAGGAAGACTGCAAAGATTTATAAGTGCTTGTTGCATCCAGACAGTTAGATGAAGCCATAATGCCAATTCTGAAATATTAGTATTTCAGTTCTTGGACCAGAGGCCAGACCAAAGTGATAAGCATGTGTGGCAGACAGAGGAGCTGTAGACACCATAAAAATGAATTCACCAACTCCAGTGAGCTGCTTTTTTGAGTGGTGTGCTCATGTTCCTCGATCCTTCCTCACCATCAGGCTTGTGAAGGATCAGTACCAGGGTCTGATCCATGGGGCAGGATGCCAGATCCAGCCTCCCAGAGCTGACAGGCAAAATATCATGCAGCTTCTGGATCCCAATGAAGGAAGGGTCCAGCTGTTTGACACTGGCCTCAGAGGTGGCTTCAGAGCTTGGAGCAGTGCAGTGGTGTCTGTGAGGTGGCCTCTCACAGCAAGCACTTCGGTACTCCGGGGCAAGGACATGAGATAAGCAGGTCATGAACTGGGAGGGGGAGGGCTCGGTTAGTTTTTTGTTAATGCACAGCAACAGCCACAGCTCACTTCGGGTCCTGATGGCTCTCCACAGAAGCTTCCCTGAGGGTGCATGTTAAAATTGCAAAAAATACCTTCTTGAGCTTTACTAAAACCGGGGAGCTTGTATGATAGCATAAGTGTGTAATGAATGCTATAATTAAGGCTGAGGACTGCTGCTGCTTTGGATAATTCATGGGAATTTCTTGTGTGGAGCTGGTTTTTGGAGCAAAATGGACAAAGCCTAATCACATTTCATATTAGGGTCCCATTTATAAATGGTTAAGGAAGAATTAATAAATTATTAAGAAACTTCTTAGTGAATGTTCAAATAATGTTTAAAGCAGTAGGTCAATAGGGGTTAGATTTACATGATGTATAAGTCCGAAAACCTCAGGCTAGCTTCTATCTCAATTAGCTTTTATTTAAATTTCTCCATATGCTTGCATTCCTACCCATCAAATTCCCCCGGTGTGTGATTTCTGCCAGCAGGTATGCCGATTGTCACGTACGCCTTGACAAAACCGATCATCTCAGCGTAGCTCAGGTCTGTGCATGAGCGAGAGTGAGAGTTTGCCAGATTTCAGCTGCAGCACCAGCTCACCTGGAAAACGTCCTCAAGCTCCTCTAAGCCTCTGTCAAAGAGCAGAGCCTGCTCCTAACTCGTCACCCAGGCGGCAGAGTACTTTCTTGGGATGCAAGCAGGCAGGTGGACCTCCCACCCCTGTGGGAAGGAAAACTAACCTGCAAACCCACCCCCAAGGTGGAGGAAGAGCTGCCCTCTGCCTCAGGAGGAGCGGTCTGCGGGGTGCAGAGGTGACCAACCCTCTCCAGAGGACTGGGGCATCTGGGAAAAGGGGTTCAGCTCTGAGGCTCAGAGGAAGACATGGCCGTACAAAAGGAAAAGCAAGCCCAGGAGTCTGACGTGAAGGCAGCAGCCAAAGGAGACAGTGGCAGGGTTGCAGCTGCAGCTATTTCTACTGATTCAGTCCCGGCTAAATCCCATGTTAGCTGCAGGAGTCATCTCACTTAGCTCCAGCCATGGAAACTGAGACACCTCTTCAGTCAGTGAAGAGCACTGGGCCTCTTTGAAAGGACATCCAACCCTTCTTAACTTACATCTTTACTGTTCTCCAGATCAAACACTCTATATTTGCTGTGAAGTAGAATACAAGGCTTGTTCCTGGCCTGATCTGTACTTGATATTTAATCATTAGGTGTTACACCAAAGAACATGAACCACAGAACTGCAGGCAGTGTCACTTTTTAGATAGCGGTGCTAGGTTACACTTTGCAGAAGTAAATCATTAGTAGCCTTCATCTGATTATCTGCATCTTGCTAAGCAATCTCCACATTAAATGCCTTTGATCAGATCTTCAGATGGTTTAATTAGCAGACTTCAGGAGCCCATGTCAGTTGTAAGATCTAAAATTCTGCCCTTTACTAATCATTAATAAGTACATATTTCTGCCTTCCTCCATCACGCCAGTGTTGCCCTTCGCTGCACAGAAGGAAACGCAGCTGAACCATTCTAACCTACATGCATTTATTAATCAACATCCTTTCTGTTGCATGTTTTTTGTTTGTGTTAGTCGTCGTTAAAAATAAATATTTAACCTATGTCAGGAAAGGCACCAGAGACATAATAAATACGATCTTCCACAATCATAAATCTACACTGATAAGCCTGCCTCCCTCATCTCTATACGCTCACATAGTGTGTTTTATGAGTCGGAAATGTTCCGGGCCACTATTTTGGATCTTGTTCTCTGGAAGATGAGTTTTTTGTCTCTGGGTGACACCAACCAGAATGTCACTTTATCGGATGCTAGAGTTTTAACCCAAAGTTGCCCAAATGTGGGATTTGGAGAAAGACAGATCTGTTATACTGCTGTGGAAATGGTCACTCCATCTAACGCAAGTACCTGATCTGTGTTCGACAGTTAAATCCACAGAGGTTTAGCCTCCCTCCTTCCACAGGCCATTGAGAGAATTTAAGCTTCTGAACTTGATCCCTTCAGGCCACATCCAAAGCGTGGGACCCTGTAGCGCCTGCCGGGGTGTGCTTGCAACCAGGGCGAGCTGCACTGCACCCACGTGGCAATGCGGGAGGCCCCAGAGCTAATCCATCCGCCTTCATCATCCATCCCCTGGTTTTGCAGCTAGAGAGCTCAGGCAGGCAGCAGGAGAGCTGCCATCCTCGCCTGCAGCTCCCACGACCCTGGCAACAGGGTATCGGACCTCTAGAGAGAGCCTGCCTCACAGGTTAAGCTGAGTCGCCCCTAAATTAAACCCCTGGCATTGTGCAACACAGATGTTTGGGAACCCCATCCTGCTTCCTGCCTATAGTTTCTTTTTATCTTAGTGTTCCACCTGGAATTGCACACTGTCACCAATATTTTTTTGTTTTGTTAAATAAGATTTAAATCAATAGGCCTATTATTCCCTTTGTGCTTGTTCATTAGACAGTGTGGGAAGTTATGGCACACTAGTGAAACCACAGTCAGAAGTAGATTTGTGTCTGCAGGTTTTATCAACATATATAAAAGTGACATTCAAAAGTGTGTCTAACTCTTTCATTACGAAAATTTACTTATCTTCTCACTCCCTCCCTCCCACATCCAACAACAACAACAGCCAGGAAGGAGTTTTCTTAGTCAAACAACACTTGACACTCCGAAGTGCAAAATGAGCTTGTGAATGATACTAATTTACCCAACAATCACTGCTCAGGCAGTTTTATTTGCCAAGGAAGCGTGACAAAGAAAACGCAATTGTTCAGGGAATTGTGCAAGCAATAAAATGTTATTTTACTGTACTTAAAGAAAATTAACAAGAGCAGGCATAGAATAGTTATACTGATGTTTTTAAAATTACCTAAGTGCAATAAGTGAACAAGGATTGAGGTCAAGAAAAGAAGGACTCTTTAAAGGTGATTACTCTGATGAGCAATTTTGTTCTTCAGCCCATTTGTTTTAGATAAATTTTCTGTATCTGCACCTCTCTGTGTTTCGCTTTCCCATATTACACAGGTACACCAGCGATTCTCTAGACTCATTTGCCAGGACACGATGATTTGGCAGATGGAAGACATACCAAGGTCCTGCTTTTTAAAATGCATTGTTCAGCTCAACAATGCAGTGTCCAGACTTCAAACGTCTGGGGCCCATTGACTCACCAGAGTTTTCAGCCCCAAAACAGGCTTTTTGTTTCCTGATAAAGTGCATGCAAGGAAAGCAAAATCCAGATGCTGAAGCGGAGCCAGAAAGCACGCCAACCAAGTATCAGTGAGGCTAATTGCCTGCCAGGGGCTGAGCCCATGCCTGCTCCTGTTTAGTTCAACAGGCAAAACCTCCAACACCACCTGGCCATGCAGCTGAGCCACTCGCTTCGGTGCTTCCATGCCTGTCAACGCTGTTCTGACACTGCCTATTTATCACCCCCCTCTCCTGATATCAGCTAACCACTAAATGTCCCAGATGCCTCCATTCCGGCACATGAAACCTGAGATCTACTGGACTAACAGCTGAACCGCATTAATATAAGCGCTTAGATTGGAAGAAATTCACCTTTAATTTAGGTGAAGGATTTTGAGACGTTGAGACACCAGGACTTGCTTTCATTGTATAATTTTAATGTGTTTTATCCCTTCTTTCCTGCCTCTGATGATAATATAAATAGCAAATATCTTCAAAAGTTGGACCAGTTGAGGGATGTTTTAAAAGGAAAATCTACTTGTCCACTTTGTCTTCTTTTCCTTCACTGGGCTTATCTTTAAATCACTTCAGGTGGTCCAGATCAGTGGGTTTACGCTAAGTATTACTGAATTTTCTACTTGCAAAGCCAAAGCAATTCTTCAGTATGTAATAACCAGCCTTTTGTGTAGAAAGCAGCCAGGAGCCATTTTGGTGGGTGAAAGAAATGAAGTGCTTTTGTAACTAAGAAGAGCAAAAATAAAGACATGACCTCTACGTTCTGATTTTCCTAAACCTGAAAGGTTGCCTGCTGATTCCAGGTAGCAACCAGATCTCACAGCCTGGACAAATACATTCTCTTTCAGGTGACTGTCTCTGAGAAAGAACAAAATGCTCCAACTCTTTAACAACATATATATATATATGTGTGTGTATATATATATATAAAAAATAACCCCCTGATAGAGGAGAACTGTCAGCTATTGTTTTCCAGGTACCAGCACTTCATATATGGCAGAATGCTGGGCACTTCCTCTCTTTCAGACAAGACAAAGCAGTTAATCTAGTATTTGCAGGAGTGTTTTTACCTCTGCAGTCTTTTTAGGCCCTCTGATATTGTAGAACTTGGTATAGTCATCTAAAACACACAGCTACAACCACACACTATACCCCTGATATTTCCCAGCTGCTGAACTCTGTTTTCCCTCATGAATTGCAATCAGCATTAAAGGATTTGCTACTGAGAATACAGAGATCCTCGGCCTTTGTACTGACAGCACAAGTGCTTCCCTTTCTCAGGGACTTTCCCATCTTTCCAAGCCTTTCAAAGGCTTCAATTTCTCCCCAAGAAGGAGATGCCCATTAAGGTATAATTCAGTTCCATGGTTCCATCACCATTACTGTTCATATTGGGAGCCTTTCCTCATCTGGAGTTACACTGGAAAACATCTTTGCCCACCAGGCCCAGTAATGGCTTGGCTTCTTTGGAGATGCATCAGAATATATCCTCTCTTTCTCATTGTAGTGTTTCTTCTCAACCTCTTCTCTGGGAGTTGCGCTGGGTCTGGCCATGCTGAAGTTCCAGCAGTCCATATGGTGATGTGCTCCACAGCCACGAATCAAGGCACTGCACTGAGGTGGCAGTCTCCCCAAGAGACATGGGTTTGCATCCTACTCCTGAAGGGCACCTCTCTCTTGACCCCTTTTCCCATGGATGCAAGGTACCAGGCTGTCAGATCCACACAGTGCCAGGTGCCAGTGGCCACCGATGACAGGGTACTCAAATGCCATATGGGTATGGGAGGTAGAGTGCTGTACTGGACATGCTAGTACTCCAATATGAACTGGAGTCAGAGGAAATCTCAGTCCCTTTGGCAGCAGAGTGCAGACCACAGTTTGCTCTCACATGGAGGAGTGTCCAATGTGCCTGAAATAGGCTGCTCCAGGAGTGGAAGCACAGCCTTACCGTTTGTCATGGACTCATACAGACTACGCTGGAACAGGGTGACACCCCTGAACATTTGTAATACACCAATGACATCACTGTGTGGGGCAACACAGTTGAGGAAGTGTTTGAGAAAGCAAAAAGAATAACCCAGATCTTTCTGAAAACTGGTTTTGCCATAAAATAAAGCAAAGTCAAAGGACCCACACAAGAGATCTGGTTGTTGGAAATAAAATGCCAAGGGGGACATCACCACACCCCTATCGATGCAAACCATAAGATATCAACTGTGTGCCCACCAGCTTATATCAAAGACCTTCTCTAGGCATTGTAGGGGAGGGAAACCTCGCAATTTTGGGGGCAAAAGGATGGAGAAAATGACTGTTAAATTGGGAGAGAAGAAACTTGATACTTGATGGACCAGTCAACAGGCTGTGTTCTCTTCCTCCACCCCAGGCAGGGACGCCTTTCTGGGTAAGCGCTGCACCTTTCACCCTCTGGTGAATGTTACCCCAGGTTGTTGTACTATCGTTATTTTTGCTAGCAATATTAACCTTAATTAATTAACACTATTGTAGTTGGTGAACTTATCAATGGCAATCTCAAATCTGCAACTGTCACTCTCAATAAAATAACTAATTTCAATTATTTGTGAATCTGATTCAGTGAAAGTCCTTTCGTGGGGCTCTGACAGACAGATATTGGAACTGTTATTATTTTTGCTAGACTAATTTTGATTATTTGTGAATCTGACTCAGTGAAAGTCCTTTGCTGGGACTCTGATAGTAAATCAGTGAAAGTCCTGGGACTCTGACAGACAAATATCGAAACTACAGTCCTTTTAACGCGCCAGTGGGTTATCAGTATGGCAAGGCATAGTAGACTGACTACACTGTATCATTGCCACAAACCCACCAAGGGGGTGATGGGAAGTAGTGAATTAATTCCTCTTTTTGCTTTGCTTGTGTGCGCAGCTTTTCCTTTCTCTGTTAAACTGTTATTATCTTGATTCACAAGTCTTCTCACCTTCCTTCTGTTTTCCCCCCATCCCTTGGGACAGAGATTAAGTGAGATGTTGGGTCGGTGTTTGGCTACTAGCTGGGGTCAACCCACAATAAGAATGGTAGTACAAATAGTCTAGTCTGGCCCTTTCTGACCTAAGTAAATTTACACTCAGGAGAGATGCTGCAGCCAGGTTATTAAGCAACAAGAATCCTTACTTCTTGAACCAACTGGTCAGATAAGCCAGTTCCCTCCTGTCAAGATTTTAACCCAAGAAAGGCACAATAGCTGACCCATGATGTCAATATTGAACAGCCACCCCAAGTTAGTAACCATAAGGTACATAAAAGGTCGTCAAAATACAGAAGCCTCATGGGAGTATTTCATTCCAAAGAGAGGAGAATAAGAAGGCTACGCAAAATGGAGTTCAATGGACTGGCAGGGGCACAAAATGCACGTAGGAGGCCAAATTTATGGAATTCTTTACAGATCTCACATTAGAGCCTCAGAATGCATTGCCCATGAGAAAAGATTACCATCTGACCACAGTAAAAGCCAACAGTGTTAAATGGCTGAGTAAATCCTGCCATTAGTTATAAAAAGAGATCTTTAAAAAAAAAAAAATTCTAACCGAGAAAAATAAAAAACAGCTTAAATTCTAAGAAGTTGCCTGTAGAACTTTACCAGATGGGTCAAAAATGTTTGCTAAAGAACTAAAAAAAAATCAAAAATACCAGCTTTTACAAAAAACCATTTTTGGAAGGCTGCCAGAGAACAAGTCAGGCTGAAAAGTCCTACTTATATCTAAAAGAAGCACTCAAGGAAGATGAATCTGAAGGAGAAAAGCTGAATTAACTCTTCCCCATGGTGTCGCTCCTGTAGGAGCTATGGGACTCACTGACACCAGAGCCCTTACTCATCAGGATGAGCATGGATACATAGATATATTGGAGAAAAGTAAGATCCAACATGGTTTTTTAAGGAAAAGAGATGCTTCAAAAGGCTATTGATGTTTTGTTAAGAGATCAGTGAGTATGTGGAGAGGAGTGACATTGTTATATTGTGTACCTGAATTTCCCAAAACTTTCTGAAAACTTGGACATTAAAAGCTCTTAAAGATATTAAGCTGTCATAGAAGAAGAGAGAAGGAGCCTATTAATTAATAATTGTTGCTTTAAAAGCTGAGCAGTCAAAAATTGTGGCTGATCAGTTTTTACAGTGAAACAAGGTTATCCCACAGGCAGTAAGTTTCAGGGCTACAGCCAGCTCTGTTCACCATATATTCAAAAATGAACTGTATGTCTGTTGGCTACTATTAATGTAATGAACCACTTTTAGTGAGGTGGCAAATTTTCAGCTGGTAGAAAAGCATTCAGGAAAATCAAACCCAAAACTGACCTCAGAGACTTGCAGAAAGCTCTCGTGGTACTGAGTGATGGGATAATAAATGACAGAAGAGATTCAATGTCAATAAATGCAAAGTAATGCACACGGCAAAATAACAATCCTAACTATACATATGCAATGATGGGCTCTACATTAACAATTCATGAAAGATGTCTCAGAATAACTCTGGATAATTTCCTGAAATGTCAGCTCAATGTTCAGTAGTCGGAAAGGCAAAAAGCTGGTTAGGAATAGGAGGAAGAGAATGAAAACAAGCACAAAACATCACTACAACATAGCACAAAACCACCATTCACCACCACTCCATGCCAAAATGAATGACAGCTGTTGGGAGGCACAGGCACTTGAGACCATCAGCCACATCTTGAAGGAGAACAGGTCTCTGCTTTGTGCCTGGGCCATCCCAGCTGAGTTTCTCCTTTCTGCTTCCCGTGACAAAGAAACTCATCTGCTACGTTCAAAGCAAGGGTGAAATAGCTAAAACTTTAAACTGCAAAGCCATTGGTCATTTTTTTAGTGCCCTCAGGAGCTGTGTTGTAAAAGATAAATCATCTACAGGAAATTTAAGTAATCAAGAGTCACTTTCACTTGGTGAACTTGCTATTCCCTGTTTGTTCTTCATAATCTTTCATGTTGAGACTGAAGAAAAAAGAGACAAATATAACAGAAGTCCTAATATGTATTGCAAGTTAATGGGAGAGGGGGAAAAGATAGGAATAACATTTGTGTGCTGTATATTTTAGAAATGGTAAGGTCTTTTTTAGTTTTAACTTATGTAATGTTTAAATTGTATCCTGTCACCCTTGAAGTAGTTCTGAAGTTATCTGCAAGCTATGAGTTAATCTTTTATCTTTACTCTGACCACCTTCTATTGCAGATAGTTGCCAAAATATTAGTGACTGAGTGACAGAAAAGGTTTATAACAACGCAATCATAATCTGAAGTTACTCTTTGCTGAATAAAGATGACAGTAGAATGCAAACCAGAAAGCTGATCTTGAAAGAGATCTTAGCTGAAGTGGACCAATAAGGAAACTATCTGTTGATGAGTTCTGTAAGACCTGTTACCAGAGATAGCAGGGTTGGTAGGAATGGCCAATGTGCATGTACAGGAGGATCATGGAACTTCCTCCATCAATATTTCAGGAAAGTAAAGCCAGAGGCAGAGAGGAAAAGGACTAATATTGTATCTTCTTAAAAGACAACAGTTTATCTATCCTGTTCACAAATGCATTTCTTTCCCATTTCCTTTCTCCCTTGTTGTCACACCTGAATACCGGCTATTTTGATATTGAAAATAAGAGGACTGTGTCAGAGATAGTGTGGCCAGCAGGACTAGGGAACTGATTGTCCCCTGTGCTCGGCATTGGTGAGGCTGTACCTTGAGTACTGTGTTCAGTTTTGGGCCCCTCACTACAAGAAAGACACTGAGGTGCTGGAGCATGTCTTATAAGGAGCAGCTGAGGAAACTTGGGTTGTTTAGCCTGGAGAAAAGGAGGCTGAGGGGAAAGAAGGGTGTAGCGATGTGGCGGTCTGTCTCTTCTCCCAAGTAACAAGTGATAGGACAAGAGGAAATGGCCTCAAGTTGCACCAGGGGAGGTTTAGATTGGATTTGAGGAAAAATTTCTTCACTGAAATGGTTATCAAGCATTGGAACAGGCTGCCCAGGGAAGTGGTGGAATCAGCATCCCTACATGTATTTAAATGACATGTAGATGTGGTGCTGAGGGACATGGTTTAGTGGTAGAGTTGGCAGTGCTTTGTTAATGGTTGGACTTGAGGATTTTAAAGGTCTTTTCCAAACTAAACGATTCTATGATCCTATGACTGAAAAAAAAAATTATTCTTTCCGCATAATTGTCAGCTTCATTTCTACAAATTAATCTTTGTGCATTCGAACAGTCTTTTTGTGCCGACAATTCAGGTAGCCTGGTACTGCTGCACAATTTCTGTGCTTATCTAGTCCAAAGGTTTGCTTAACCCTTCAAGAAAAAAATAAAAACTTGCCTTCTGGAGACTGAGCAAATAACCTACCCTTAAATACGAGAACATTAGCACTGTATTCATTTCCACATGACATTTAAGACTGTAATCCATGCTGTGTGGTGTCTGGGGGATCCTCCTTTCCTGGTGACTCATTTTACTTCCTGCTTGGCCTCTGAATCTAATTGACCCTTCTAGCTAATTTCATTTGGATTGTCATTATGATTATGACATTTAACAGGATTTCTTTCATGTTTAATACATTTAAATAGTAAATTAAAATAAGAGCTAGCCACTACTGACATTTGCAGAATGTAGCCATTTGCAGTTATATTGTCCATGCACTATGAATTCAGATAGTTGGAGAAGAGTTTTTGGCAGGGGGGAAAGTAGTTTTGGTTTTTTGGTTCATTTCTTGTTTACTTTCTCTCCATGAAGGACTTACAGGCAGGGCATGAGTCTAAAGCTGGTATGACCCACATACAATTTGTTGATCTCATTACTCACTGAATTAAGTGATTGAACCTATTTGATTGCAATTACAGACGCTCCCTCTCTCTTATTAATCAGGGCAATAAGACCCTGATTTTCACAGCTATGTGGGTGACTAACTTTTTCTGAAATCAGTGGCAAGAGTCTTCTCCTGTGTAATTTATTTGAACAACTTTAAGTCGTTGTTTTATTTTCACACAATACACATATAACCAAATAGACTCAGGGTTTTAGCTATGGCTTACTGGCTCTGCACAGTTCAAGAAATCTGAGGATTTATGTGTGTGTATAAATGAGAGGCTGAAACAGAGAGAGAGAATAACTACAGAAAACATACATCCTAAAATTGCTTCCTCTCAGGAATAACATTTTGACTGCTAGATAAATTACACTGTGTTTGCACTTTTGCAGAGCAATCATGACATCCAGTGGGCATCCCCTTTACTGCAGAACACCAGTACCTTGACTTCACAGCAGCAGGACAGGTGATGGGTCATGAGTGCAAAATACCAAGAAAATCTCCAGGGAAAGAACATTTTAATTTCTTTTTTTTTCTTTTGTCTTTTGAATGCTTTCCAAGTGTTCCTCAGATACATTTCTAATTATTAGTCTTGCCAATTGCATTAAGTGTTAAACTGTACTTCAAGATCCCAGGATCACAGCACAGAAAGCTGCCTGGCATGCTGAGCCCTACAGACCAGTAGTTTTGTCACAAGCTCAGAGTAAAGGGCAGCCAGTGCTGCCCAGAAGCAAATCCAGCGCTCACAGGGCTGTCACAGGTGGTCCATGATAGTCTAGCCTGCTGTGAGTTGGCTGTAAGAGCTGCTGACTTTGTACTGTGTATTTCTCATCTTTCACTAAACTACTTCAGTGAAGTCACCAGCGCTGGCAAGAAAAAGAAGAGGATTTTGCCTCCTGCTTGGGACAGAGGGTCACTGTCTCTATGGGAGCAAAGATTTGGAGCATCATGCGCCATAATGAGGAATCCATCATATCTTGTGGCTGGCATTGCTATAGCAGAGGGATAAATTAAACTGGGTGTAGGTGAGCTGATGACTTTAAAGGTCTTTAAACATTAATTTTTCTTCTTCTGTAATTTGCAGCACCATTTAACAAGTGAACACATTTTCCCATCTGTAGCTGCTGCTACATCCATCACTTCCTGCCCAAAAGTTCATGGTTGCTGTGCCTGTGTTATTGCCACCTATTCAGTAGCACACGGCTCTCTGCTGGCCATTTTGTGATGGATTCTTCCTCAGAGAGAAAGGCATTCATCTCACTCCTCAGTTTTTACATTATCGTTTTGTTCAGGGTCAGGTCTGGAGCAAAGCACCAGACTCAGCTTGAACCCACCATCCTCCCAAACTGACTCTTTGACTAAGGCTGTGCTGGATTAAGTTATCACTTACATAGTCATCAACTGGTTTCAGCTTTAATGCTGAAGGCAAAGGGACTGGTCACACCTCTAAGATACAGCTCAAAAGAAATTCCTGGGCTCAGTCGAGCTGACTACTCAGAGGTGGATTTGACTTCTTTTTCTGCCATCTGGCAGACATCAAGTTTGATTGCACTGTACTGGTTCCCATTCAGGTTATCTTCCCAACTGGTCTTAGGCACATCATTAAAAATCTTATAGCTTAAAACCTAAAGAAACTGCTGGATCCACCAGGAAGACATTGGTAGGAATCACCAAGCATTGGCTCCAGCTAATCCCTGCAGACAAGCCTGCATGCCGGATGCTGCTTAGTTGGGAGGATGGCCAAGTCTTAAAGGGGAGAGGAACAATGACTTATCGGAGGCAGAAGGTGTGAAGCCCATCCATTTCTCCTGACCTGCTTCATTTTGCTGTTTCACATGGCCAGCAGCAGAAGCCCAAAGGCCACACGAGCAGCCACCAATATGCCTTGCACACATTCGCCGCCATCACCACGTCACAGCCCAGACAAACACACACACACTCACACGCACACACACACGCACACACACACACAAACGCTCGCCCACACCCACGCTGCGTGCGTGAGGAGAATTATAGGGCTAACGAAAACATAAATTCAGGGTTGTCATTTCATTAGTAACTAAGCAGCAATGGCAAGAGACACCATCCCTCCTCTCCGTTCACACCGGATTAAATGACTGTGCACCTTTCCAGCGCTCAGCGTTACCCCAAAGCCTTTAGGAGAAAATGAGAGTAACCTTTTCTTCAGCCTGCCAAGGGACTATGTAACCTTGTAATTATCCGGCTTTAGATAGAGGAGATACATTGTAATTGTGTACAAAAGAGGTCACAGGTTTATGCATCCTCTGACAGGCTGCGGGAAGAGAACTATGGCAAAACCTCTCCAGCAGACCTTTTTAATTTATTTTCCCCAAGGGCATTAAATTTTGGCGTCATCTTTCTGACCCATATGTTAGCATATTTATGAACACAGCAGAAAGCCCAAAGTGTCAAAAAATTGTTTGGTTTTAATTGATTTTGGCTCTCTTTTCTAAAAAATCGATACTGCACAAAGAAAAACAGATTACAGAGTTGAGAAGGCAGTCAAACTTAGATGAACTCAAATCAGTGACTGACATTCAATAAAACCAGAGTGTGGTTAAAAACCTATCAGCTGCCCTGGCAGTAAAGCAAAGCTGTTATTTTTGTTTTATAAATCCAGCTAAAGAGCAAGATGTGCAGCACAAACACAGAGCAAAAAAAAAAAAAAAAAAAAAAAAAAAGGTGTCTTCCCTTCCCCTCAGAGCAGACACCAGAATAACACAAGAAAGAGACCACACTTGTCATGCAGTGAGTGTCATCATCCAGGTCAAAATATCCACGGTGTTAACGCCCACCAAGTTTTGGTGGATCCCGGGCACATGGGAGTGTTAGAGAGGAGGTGGAGACACGTACTGTGGTGGCCTGAGATGACTTGTGAGAAGTCGATGTCTCTCGCAGGTTCACCACCTTCAGAGTAAGCTTCTGTTGGTGTCCCAAGGATCAATGCACTGTAACCTCACAATTCAACCTCTGGCTGCACCACAGGTGAAACAAGCTTTGGTGATTCCCTTCCAGTCCACAGTGAAGATTTGTTTTACTTGTTAAGGTAGGGTATTTCTTATTCCCCAGGAAAGAAGCAAGTCCTTCCTCTGCCAAGCGTGCCACTTGTAACTACGCGGTGAAAACACTTCTTCAGGATACCTGCTGAAATGGCCCTGCCTGAGACTATGTCCCATGAACATCCTCATCTCAACCCACAGGGGTCCTGGGGAGAGAAAACAAGATTCTCAGTGTTCCTACTGAAGACGTTTGGGCACTCATAACTACAGATTCACAGGGCCACACAAAAGGAGAGCAAGGGAAACACAGTGGTTAAAGCTTTTATTAATTGTGGGTTGGTATGAAGCTACCGCCATTTAAAATAACCAAGCAGGCATCAGAAGAGGTTTTCCCAGTGCTTAACTATACTTACATGAAAGGACTTTACTGAGAGAATCTGCCAGTCTAACTACTGGACAATTTTTAACAAAAAACTTATTGTTTCAAGACAGAGATTTAACCACTGACAAAGCAAAGTGATCCAGAGCCACCATAGTGACTCCAAGTTTTAAGGACATGTCTAGCTGAGGATAGGAGCCACTGTTTAATTCAGTCTAAATTCTTCTCCCTTACAAGAAGGTGCATTGGGGGTCCAGTCGGTCCACATGAGACCAACAAGTGCTTGCAGCAATGAAAGGCTAAGGAGCAACTCCAAACCATTTGAAGGGTAAAGCAGACTTCACTCATACACTCTTGTAGATCCTGTGTAGGAAATGGGCCTCCTCTGTGCTTGTGTAAGCTGTTCTAGGCATTATTCTTAATGGATACTGACAGCAAGGAAGAAATAGCTGAAGAACACTTAGAAGGCAGTTAAATGTGTGACTGGAGCACCAAGCAATCTTGGCCAGAAAAGACATGCCCCAGACAGGCACGGACCAGAATCCAGACCACAAACACTTGTGTAGGAACAGAGTTTGAAAACAAATCCCTCCCTGCTCACAGTGCAAGTCGCACACTTTGGAAACAAAGGTGCTGCTATCCTTCTCCAGTCCTATTTTAAACCCTCTTGTGCCACCTATGCAATGGATGTATGTCCTGAAAAGAGGTTCTAGAAAGGACTTTGTTCAGTTACTTGTGCTGGCCAAGGGAGATATTTTGTTTAAGTTAACAGTCTGTTGGTGAGAGCTACAAAAACTTTTGAACTTTTTGATTCTTTTGCTTTTTCTAGAACTCAGAGACTGAGATGCTGACACTTCAGTATTTGTCATCAGCTTAAATTAGAATGAAAATCTGGAGTTCTAGTTTTGCCTCTAACAGAATTGTATTCCCTGTGTTAACTGTGGGGGAATGTGCCCCCTCCATCCACCTCCAGCCCTACCCCATTCACCTCTTCCCAGGCAGGAAATACCAAGGGCCAGGCACTGCTCACTGCTCTCCAATTCCTGCCCTGCAACTGCCATGAGCACAGAAAGCATACGTTCTTAATATACTTTCCTTTAATTTACATTTGTAGGTATGTTTAAGTTACTTTTAAACAGATCGAAGTGGCCAGGGAACTTGGAAAACGTGTTAGAAGTCCAAGTCTTCACAAGCAGCCTCTGGATGCTCACAGCACAGGACCACTTCACTCCCTCCCACTTCCAAAGCCGGGGAGCAGCATCAGCTCCTGGTGAGGGAACTGGGCAAGTTGGGTGAGAGGATAAAGTCTGGGGGCCACGGGGAAAGAGGAAGGGCTGGACTAAAAAGGAAAGCAAGGCAAGGGCAGAAAAACCCCCTGTGGAGAAAAAAATCTAGCCACACGACACGGTCCAGGCTCGCCATGTCTCTCTCTCTTCTCCTCCCCCCAGCATGATTTCACTAGGAGCTGGGGTTTCAAACACCTTTTTTTATACACCTACAGCAACATTTTCCTGCTGGGGAAGCTGGGAGAGTAAAATGTGCTAAACAGCAGCTTCTTCCCCCTTCTTTTCAACTCTCTCAAAAAAGCCCAAAACCCCCAACGTTAAATTCAGTGGGTCCTAGCGTGGGTGCTCTTCTTCCTTCTTGTAAGGGCTATAAAGGCCTTTCTGCCATGTTTGCTTTGTGTGTGGTGGGAAGTCTGGGCAGTTATGGGGACATGAACGTGTCCTGCCGTTTGCCTGCAGGGAGAAGAGGCTGGGGGGGTTTAAACACCATGTAAAAGGTCTCTCTGCCTGCTTTTAAAACCTCCTGTATATCCTACTACACCTGACTGTCCAGCTGCCTCTCCTAAGCTCCAGAGGTCAATTAGGCCTTAAATACACTTGAAGAAGACAGTCTGGTATGTCCCCATGCTCTGACTCTTCTCCTCTGTGGGCAGAAGCACCTTGCTCCTTTGCAAGGTCTGTGCAGCGGGCGTTTTCGGATGTTCCTCAGCTGGCATCAGCCATTTCCCACAGCGATCTTGGAGATTTAGAAAAGCAAAACAGTCCTCACATTTCCAGCTCCAAAGCACCCTTGGTCAAGGGGCAAACATTTGATCTCCACATTATTTGGGGAGTGTGAATGCAGCACACAAGAAAGCCTTCTCAGGAAAGTCTGGTGAGAAAGCCTAAGAGCCTAGCACAAAGGAAAAGGAACGAGTGGGGAAGACGGTCCAAATTTCCCTTTGTGCCTAATCACGAATCAGAAGAAAATTTCTCCAGCACAATTTTCTCAGTGGTTAGAATAAACAAGACGGAGAAGGGTAAGTGATCATGATAGAGAGAGGCAAAAAATGTATTATAGCTCAGATTGGTCTGGTTTTCAGCAAGAGAATTGGCCTTCTCCCTTCACTTCTGCCCCCAAAACAATTTGGTCTTTTCAGGGGAGACAGTTTTGCATTCCATTATCCTCCTGAGCCAAGGAAAAAAATGTAAAATTAATGCCTGAAAACGGAAGGTCTCACGCAGGGCATTTGAGGGAGTGGGAAGATGAAGGGCAGGAGAAACAGGGCAACATTGTACTGCAGCTGGGTCTCAGCCAAACTTTGCTGCTTGTTACTCTATTTCAGAGCCTCAGGGAGTTTGCTTTTCTGGCATTATTGTCTAAACTGAACTGTAAAAAATAAATTCTTTAAAGTTTTATCTCCTCCTTTAATACTATTCACTCTGAAGTCTCTTTCCCACATACAAGTTCTTGATTTTTTTCATGAGATCTTCTATTTAAAAATAAACAAACTATATGTGAAAGGTGGGGTTTGCTTTTCACTTTAAGCCTTTAAAATGCAAACCAAGTCTGCCAAGGTCTTTTCTGTTAAAATATGGAATGGGTTTCTACTTTTTTCCAACAATTTAATAAAAGTTCCTCTACCCTGCTGGGAGCATTTGGAAGTAAAAAGAAATTATATAGAATACATTATTGATCATTCCTGGTGGCACACCAGCAATGATAAATCATATGGAACTGCACAGTTCATTAGGCATTGACAGGGTGAGGTACTGCCCTTCTGGAGCATGTGCTATAGACAGCAAACAAATGCATTATAAAATGCCCTCTTTCTTATTTAAGTCTTCAGAGGCCCCTAAAACTCAAAAGAATTGCTTTCAGAAAAGTTTCACTTTGTTTTAGTTTGATCAGGCACTTGTGGTGTACTGAAGACTAGGGGAAGGTTTGCTTATGCAGTGGATCCACTAGAAAGCAAAGAGCTCGCTTTTCTGGAAAAAAATGAATTGCCCTGTATCTGCCAGGATCATTCCCTTCCCATGTAAAGCCCATCTATACCAAAGCATTCAAAGAAACAATAGTGCAGTTTAGAAATTCAAAATCCGATGCTAGCATTGAAAATGGAAAGTCACTGTTGGCTGTGATTATTTATACATCTAATGATGCCGTTGTCAGCGTTACTGATGTCGTTCACCAGTAATTGTTACTTGCTTTTCCTGCCACTACACAAATAGTAGAAGCCGGCACAGGCTCACATACATCACTGCAGCATGTGACGCCCACAAATGGATTAATCAACTCTCATTAGTTGCTAGGTAACAGTGCCTTGACCTTAGTGTCTCTTCAGCCAAGGAGGGACAGGGATGTGGGGATGCTGTGCATGTGTGCTGTGTGGCCGCATGCACGTTGTCACCACATCTGCTGCTGGGCAAGTTGCACACCTCGTCCCCCTGCAAATTGAGCTACACTGCTTAATAAATTAGAAAATGAGATGACTGTTCACATCCACGGCATTTCTTACAATTTCTTTTGACATATTTTGCACGCCTCTGCATCAGAGTTGGTGCAATGCAGGCATGACCCAGTAGGGCCATTGTAGGGCTCCAGGAGCAGTAGGGTCATTCTTTCCTGGTTTTCCAATTTATGAGTTTTTCTGGTTCCACTATCTCTGGTATTATCTGTTTTTAATTACACAGGTGCTGTTACTGATTTATACTACACAGCCCTTCAAGATCCCAACTAGCACTGTACAAATCGTAAATGTAGGTGAAAAATGCTGCTCTGACACATCTACGTCACAAACAGGTGAAACATGTAAAAGGTGAAAGGAATGGACTGAGATACCCATTTTACTTGGGTCAAGAGCAGGCAGTGGCACAAGGAAATGAAGAGATTTGCATGGAGTCTTAGGATGAGCTGTAGCAAAGCCAAGAACTCAGTTTCTGCTTTGTTATTTTGCCATAGTCCAGAAGGAATATTCATGGTCACCACCTCCTGAACCAGAAGCTGCCTTTTCACACAGAGGCCTTTACATGCATTGCGTGTAGTCTTTGGAGTCTATCCCATTCTCTCTATTATGTCCAGATAGAGTAATGGGCTAAGAACAATGCAATGGACTCTGTTTATTTTAGTGAAAAACACAAAAACTCTTGAGCAAATCAGTTGTTTGACTCAGGATTAAAGCCTAATCTGTTATATTAAAAAGATACAGCTCTCTATACTTCCATGAATTTTATTAGAATGAATAAAGACATTAAAATTCAGCAAATAGATAACCACATCTAAAACTACTGCTCTCCTTTTTTTAAAAAAACTAAATAGACTTTAATTCAATAGTGACATCAAGATGTCATTAAAATTGCATCAGGAAATTAATGGAGGAACATTAATAATAGGTTAAACCACCAATTAGTCAAATCACCAAATTAATGCAGCAGGAGATTGAATCATGAGATTAAAATAACAAAGACTCTTTACTTACCAATTCTTCAGACTGAAGGGAAGTAACATGTTTGCTTTAGCTTAAACCCACAACTAAAAGATTTTGCCCAAGGAAATAAAAATAATTAATTTGGTCCTAAGGAGTTACAGAAATCAAATTGTGGTTTATTTTGAGTGATGACTTAGTGCTAAGTCAAGAGTCTTCTTTAAAGCTCACCACTGTCATGATGACAAATATTTTCTTTACCTACCCACATTCTCAAGATGTAGATTTACCAGCTTATTTAAAAGGAGAAAGTCTGATGAAAGAAAATAAATAATTTAAATCTTGTGACCCTTTTACTAATCCAGAAAAATACCTCAGTGAAGTATACCATGCTAAATCCAAGATTTGTTTTTTAACACCTTACTTACATGCATTTTACAGAAAGGTACACAAGGACAGTCAACCCATGCCCTAACACACGAAAGGCACGTTTCTTTTGAAAACCAGTATAAAAAAGGAAGAGAAAAAAGAGAAGGAAGGATGGGTTGAAACTATCTTGTTTTCTGATTAGCACCAAGGGGAAACACAGCTCACAGATATAACTTACAGTTAAGAGGACCTAAAGAAGATCCATTTGGGCCTCATGCAGTTCATCAAAGATCTTTTTGGAAGCAGGAGTCCAGTCAAACTGCTGGCTGCTCAGCGTCTTCACTGGCTCCCTCCTGCTCTACCTCCACAAGCATCATGGATGCCCTTGCACATGCCTCTGCCAGCCCAAAAGACTTTGTGGGCCTTGTATTTTGTCACCCTCTTTCTTGCTGTGCCACCCTCCCTGTGCAGGGGACAGCCCGGTGGCTGCAAACAGCGTGGATCAACCTGGCTGAAGGTGAACAGGCATCAGCCCACAGTCCACCACAAAATGCATGTCCAAAGCTCCTGCTGTCTGGATATATCTTCCCTTGTAGTTCCAGGCAATAAATCAGTTTCCCAGATCACAAACTCAGAGGAACAGTCCCCTGACTTTTCTTGCAGGTAGCAGCAAGGTGGTGCCGTATGGCACCAGCGCCTGGTAACCAGCCTGCGTGTGTCACATGAGTGGCTGGTGTCCCAGTGGCATTCCTGAAATGGCATAACTTGTCCAAGAGAGTTCATCATGTCACTCCTCAGCCCACAAAATAAGGGAACTGGGAAATGTGACCAAATCTGTGCAAATGGTTCGATCTGGTTTCTAGTGAGTTCCACAAAAAAGTGAAAAACACCTTTGATGTAAATATCAGCTGAAGGTTTCTGAAGAGCAAGTTTCACCAAACCACACCAGGAGACCACTAGGTAAACTGAAGTATTTGTTAAACTGGTTTCTCAAAACAGCCATTTCTGTGGTGTACCCACCATCTGAAGCAGTCATACCCAGTTTCAAAAGGTATGAGGATAATTTCTGGTTCACAATTTTCATATAGCTCATTTTGATTTTCCTTTTTTCTATAGGCAGGATCACTTGATGCTTCTTCCTGTGACTATTTTGCAAACTGCTGGCAGTTTTTAATCACAAGGAGCACAATTGCTCTAGAAAGAGCTAAGATTTCAGGGTGGGCTTGTTTGTTTTCTCTCTGTAAGTCAGATATAACTTTCATCTTGGTAATACATGGGAAAGTGATCAAATGAATTAATAGAGAACAAATACTCCGTTGCTGTACAGAACTATTTACTAATGGGTTTTTTAAGATGCTGGAAGACTTTACCTCAATGGACAAAGATAAGACTAAACAGATTTGATTTAGAGAAGGGAGTTAGAAAAAAACAGAAGGAGAAAGGCTTAATTCCTTTTGGTGTGCTTAAAAATAAAGATAAAAGTCTAGTTCGTTATCTCCTTAATATAAAAGTCTGGGAAAACAAGAAGCTAGATGGGGGAAACTAAATCCAGCTAGCTCTCTTTTTTGTTTTTTGAGATGCCCTAACAATAATGCAGCAGGGTGAAAAGATCAGGACCACTTTATACACATTGTGCTAATTACTGCAAGTACTTAAAGTTGTAATTAGCTTATTATACTGCAGAGAACCTAACATGGCATGTCTTTCAAAAAAAATTTCTCTCCAGATCATTAGTGGGAAAGCTAACAACATCTGCTTCAAATAAAATCAACCAATTAGCGCAGGCAACTTCGCATAGTTTGCAATCAGAGAATTATATTGTGCCAAGTGCTAATTTCAATGTGAATTCTATCTCCTTCTTATATCCCACGCTTATCTGCCAGCACAGCTGGTGTTTAACACCACTGACTTCAGTGAAGTCTCCAAAAACTTATGTTAATTTGAAGTAACCTAATAAGAAGTGTGCAATACAGACTGGGCTTGATCTCAGCTTAATTAAAACTGACCTTGTAATTTCACTGCATATAAAACACCAGTATCTCACCATTTATCACTCAGCTACGATAAATATGCAGCTTACGTGAGAATCAAGGAAGACAAGCTCCACACTGAAGGAGCTATTTTCAGATATCAAAGTTTGATTTTAACATACTGTAAAATGCCACTCGCCTGTGGCTGCCAGCAAGTAATTCAAATGTTTCAGAAAACCCAAAATAATCTCTGAAATCTCCTTCCAAAATTCCCAAACAGGGCACTGCTGCCAGACTTTCTCTTTTGGTTCGCTATCAGAATCACACATCAAAAGCTGGCTATTGTCACTGACATTAGATGTGAGAGACAGACTGCTTTTTAAAATAAAGTTTGTGCTTGTCCAGTTTTGATGTTACAGTTTCCCAAGCAGATGAGGTGAAAAAGATGAACTGGAAAATGAAACCAAACGTTTTTGCAGAGAACTCAACATAGCAAAACATAGCAATCAGAAACCAACTTGTAAAGTAATTAATTTCTTTATTGCATTTTATGTTTTAAATCAAATAATGACAATTTAGTATACATTATTGTGTTTATCAGTTACACTTGCTGTCAGGTGAACGTGGTTGCCAGGGTTGAACATTAGACATCCAATGTTACGTTTCCTGTGGAGTTAACACTGGGGCGTAAGTTTGCAATGCATGTTTTGATTCACTCTCTGAAGGACTCGTCCCCTCATTCCTCACCCATTGGATGCCTGGTGTTACTTTACTCCCCTGGGATCCCCCAGCAGATTTCTGCAGTAATGCCTCCATGGGCCTGCAGGTGAGCATAACTACACGGGAGCGTAACTCTTAGCATAGCCTTAGCTTATACCAGCAAAAAAAGCTGAACCTCTTTGCCACTCTGGCTGATATTGACTCACGTAGCAGAAAAAGTACTAATGGAAGCATTTTTCCCATCAGGGTAACCGCATCGCTGCTGGGGAGACACATGACAGCTTCCCTCAGTGGAACAGTAGTGACCAGCCATGCGTGCAGGCGTAGCCTACTGCAAATGCAAGGTAAATTACACTAATTCAAATCTTTCCCCAAGACTGCAGGCAATATAGCTGACCTCATCCTTACTGAGGGCAAAAGTAAGCACATCAACTCCCAAAGCTTCGTTGAGAGTCATTTGATCCAGTGTAGATGTCGTCAGTGTGTGCTGGCGACATCCACAGGAGCAAAGTGCTTGCTACAGGGCGTGCAGAGGAGGGAGCACAAGCAGAGCACCACTCTTCTTAAAGCAGAGACCTAAAACAAGCAGGTAACCTGAACTCCCAAAATGCATTCAATATGTAGGTGGGCTCCAGTGTGGCTGACTTAGATATGCCTGTCCATGCTGCAGGTGGCAAGGTGAGTGGCCTTATGCTTGTCCCGCCTGCCTCCAGCAACATAAAGCAGTTGCAGAAATAAATAGACAAACAAAAAAACACAACAAACAAACCCTACCCTTACTCCTAAGTTCTATGGCTCTAGCATGAAGGTTTCCAGTTAGATCTGGTCCGGTTTTCTAATTACCGTGTTCAGTCTCACCTGTTTATAAACTGCTCCCCCTGTACCATGATCTTGTAGTTGGGTTATTTCCTGCTTAGCAGCTAATGTACTTGCAGGCAGTTAAAGATAGTCTCTTCTGGTGGTAGGTATTCAGTTTCTCATTTCGGGCAGGCTTTCTTTGTCTTTTTAGCATGTCCAGAATCAGCCTTTCCTCCTCCTTTCTCACATCATGGTGCTTTCGAAGTTGCGGGTTTAGCACTGAAAAAGGCAAGCAGCCCAAGTGACTGTGCAAGAAGGACAGGGACTGTGTGAACGACCTTGTCATATGCAGCAAGAGGAATAAATAATGAATAATAATCATGACCAAAGACACAGTGTTTCCTCTTGGCAGCACCACAACGTTTCCTTCTCATCCTTCTATCTCCAGGACCTTGTGAGTCAGCACCCAAACTAATGCAAATGTATATTTGTGTGTGAATGTATGCATGCAAAGGGAACAGGTATAATTCTATTACAGCATATATCTGTTCTTATACATGTAAATTTATCATCATGGGTATTCAACCTATAATAAAAGCTCCCTCTAGAACAATGACTCACACAAAGCAATTGAAAACATATCCAACAGCTATTTTGAGTGAGGCTGCATATTACACAGACAAGTCAAGTAGGTAACAGTTTATGACAAAACATAAATTAAATTGATCATCATGGACTCATTGTTAGGAGTGGATCACTTAGAGAATAAAGCCAAGAACAATTCCCTCCCAGGTTAGACTTCACTGAATACTGTAGGTGGCAAGATAAAAGCAGAGAAACCTGGAAACCTACTTCTAATAAAGACTCTGTAAATACTCTCACAAGTTAAAAAAGCAATAAAAGAAGCTCTACAAGTTACTTAATATGGCATACTGCAATATCAAAGCTACATCCTAGTTTTATGAGGTCTGGCTGGTACAAGCCCTATAGGATAGGACTGTGAAGCCCAACGCTCCCAGGTTTAGCTATATTTTAAGAAAGCTGTATTGATTATAAAATGTTCTGATGGGTTTCTTTGGTCTTAATTATGATTTGGTAGATGCCTTCTTCTTCCTGTACACTACACGGTAATGGATTTGAGCTAGAGAAGCACAAAGGTGTTTGCTACCTTTTACCTCCCTCCACGGGACTGTACAAAACATACTCCCACTCCTACCCCAGAGGGATTTGTTCAAAACTGAAGAAAAATGGCTGTGGTTGGGTAAGAAAATAGTTCTAGAGCTAAATAAAATACATTTTGGCTCAAACCAACACCTCAACCCATAATTAGGGGCAAAAATTATTGTTTCAAAGCTTTTTATAGTCTGCTAAGCATTATTGTTTATTCATCACTTCTTAAGCAATGGCTACATAGTTGGTTTGCAGGAAGAGTGCACATCTAGGAGATGACGTACTGTAGGCCAGGTAACCACATAAAGGGTGAGAGAAAATTAAGAAGTCGCATGGACAATAGCATGAAGACATGAACGGGAGAAAGAAAAAAGAAAATGTTTACAAAGGAAGTAGAGCGGAGGGAAAGAGAAGCAGGATGGGAGTGGTAGGAACAAGAAGTGGAGATGGAAAAACAATAATGGGGTGGAAGAAGGCAAGTGGGACAATAATTTACTACTCAGGCAAAAAATTTTAAGGTAATTCTCATGGTTCAAAGAGCAGAAAATCAGCAAACTTTACAGATAAAAAAAAAGCAAACCACACTTTACAGCTTTAGCGTTAACTTTCCCATCTCATCCACAACAAAGAGCTCTACTTCACTGGGACTCTTGTAGTCAGCAGAAAAACTGTTAACAGAGTCAAGTAAATTTTGCATTTTTCTTTTCAAATGTAATTGCCTCAAAGAAAGACTCAGCCATCATCCTGTTGCTGGAGCAAATCTGGACCCTTGACAAGAGAAGTGGAAAATAACTTAAGGAACATATGAGAACTGACCCTGGAAGGGGATAAAAGTCCTGGGCACAGAGGTCTCTTGCTGACAAGAACAGGAAGAAATGTGTGACTGAGGAGTAAAATTCAGGCCAGGCCTCCAAAACTGACATCACCACACTCATCTACCCCTTACGCATCATATTGTTTCTCTCCCATTATTTGCAAAGTTCAGCAAGCAGAGAGATTTGTCTGGATTCAGATAAAAAGAAAAATAAGCAGACTGTTTGCACTGGTAGAGCTGCCTCACCTCATGGCTCCTGGATTTCTTCCTTCATGTGGTGGATTGCAGAGGAGAGAAATGTTGTCTTGCTAAATTAATTGTTTTTTACATCTTTGGATGTGCATTCAAAGAGAAAACTTATTGCTAATCATATCTGTAATGATTATAGAAATATTAATCTGCACATTTTAAAGGATTAAAAAGCATCCATCCCGTTTCCAAAGGAAAAAATACATCCCAGATACAAATAAATCTGTATTTATATCTTTATATAAACATATATGAAGATTAAATATATTCTATTCTCTACATATTTCCAGCAGGCATTGAAATCCTTTTCCTGCCTTTTAAGCACGTAATAAAACAACTACATCATGCATCCTGCATCTCTTTTCCTCTTCACTTCCCCTCCATATCATGTAACTTCAAGAGAAAGAAATGGCACCCTCATCCCTGTGTCCTCCCACTGAGTTTTTTGGAAAGCCTGTTCCTAGGTCATGCATTCAGATAACACCTACCAGTCTGGAGCCACATGGAAGGTAAGGGTTAAGTGACCTATTTTGTAGATCCTGTGAAAGACCACAGCTGAACTAGGTAACAATACAACACTTGTCAATTTTACCACTAAATACTTAGAAGCTTGTTTCTAAACAGGTAAGTAACTTTTCACTGTTTCTCTTGAACGCATGACTTTCAAGTTTGTACAGCTGTTACTTTAGCCCAGAAAAGGAAAGGACTTACTTTTTGTTTTGAATATCTGCAACAGACAGTGGCATAAACCACTGTGTCTTTATGAAAGAATGGTTTTCATTTCTTGCAAACTGGTATTGTAGTCAACTGTGTCACATAACACAGCACTACCAGAATGCTTCATTCTAAAATCAAGTGCTACATTTGCTTTAACTATCTGATCAGAAAATTAAGCCTACTACACAATTTTCAGAACAATAAAATTAAACTCTCTGCGAAATGTATATTGGCAAAACTGGCTACTTGCCATTTAACTATGGTTAATTAATTGGTGAGTAACATTATTGTAGCGTATTGGTGAGTTTGGGCAGGAACCTATGCAAAGTTAGTCACAGAGAGAGCCAGTATCCCTACATCAAGGGACTGCAGTAGGTCTACTATCCCACCACAGGGTTAACCCCAAAGTATGACAGACACCACAAACCAGCACTACCCCTGGCAATGTGTCCCCCTGGTAGGGGACAAAAATAGGTTCAGAAGCAAAGAATTTGAGTCCTTCTTTAACAGATACTGAGGTTGCACAGGGAGAATGACGTTGAACCTGGCCCATGTACTGGGTTTAGGCACAAATTCTCACTCTGGCCATCATGCGGTTTGTCTAAGTGAACCCTTTTATCCTCAGCAAGGATGCAAACTGATGCACCAGCCAGCTTGGTCATCTGAGATGGCTGCCACATTCCTTTAAGATGCACACATTTGAAGGAAAGGACCCTGTCACAATTTTTGAGAAGCACTGCTCTAGGATAGTAACCACCCTGATAAACCAGGCTCCTCTGCCAGCTGCAGGACCTTATGAAGGCTCTTTGTAAGACCTTAACCTTAAAAGTGGTCTGGGTACCCCTGGATCCTACTGATCCTACTGATCCTACTGATCCAACTGCCTAGGAAAACTGAGGGTTTACATATAGCAAAGTAGAACTATTTTTATTGCTATTTTGATTGATTTCTTAATTAATTAACCACCGCCATAATAAATGTACTTCAATAATGGCCACCAGGAGAAATCATAAGAACCATGCCTTGACAGGATCAAACTGAATGGGGTCACACTTCAATTACTCAAGCTTTAAAACATATATTCTTCCTAGAGGGAAGTGAAATCATCAAGACCCTAATTCCAGTTCTTTGTACCCTTCTTTGTCCTACAGCTGCCAGTGGAAATCCTTCATGGGAAACCCAGTGGACACTAGAGTAGTCCTAATCCTTAGTTGATCAGTTCACCCAATGTGCTCAAACACCAGGTTCTAGAGGGAGACCACAGTCATTCCACAGCAATGGCTTTTCTTGATAAGCCTTCTTTCAACACCCCTTCTCATACTGATGAAAGTCCACTTGCTTTCACTTTCTAGAGCTAGCCTTCAAGTATTTAAAATCTTCTAAAACCATAAAAGGAAAAAAATCATATGAACGTAAACATGGAGAGGGTGGCGGGTAAGTAGCATTTCCATGTCTTTTCCTCTGATTTCACATCCCAAACATACTTTTGATTAAAAAATTCAAAATCATTTGTTGGCCTTGGCAAGGATTGAAGCATTCTTAATTCTATTACAGAAATGCAAAAATGTCACAGGCAAAGAATTAGCTTAAATTATGAACACCAACAAGAGGCAGGTCGGGTGCACGTGTTGCAGGAGAAGATGAATGTCTGAAATAGAACTTCTGAATTGTCAAGCAGAAGCCTGCTAAGTGCTTGCGGCAACCAGTAGGGACTGATCGTAAACCTCGATAACACCTGGAATAAATGGAAGTGGCATGTCCTAAATCTTCCCATTAATAAAAGAGACATGAGGCAGGTCCACCACTTAAAAGAATGATCACACACTATGCTTCTGCAGATAGACTTTAGATTGGGGGAAAGCAGGGGCTTGGTTTTCCAGGAAAAAAAAAAAGGTACCAAAAAAAAAAGCAGGGTTAATGGAAAGAAGACATGGTTTCAGAGAGAAGAAGAAGGTCCAGAAAGAAGGTGAAGAAAACCCTGAGTGGAGGAAAGACTCAGGGAGTGATCCTGGAGATCAGAGAGGTACAGGGAAATGAATGCTGGAGTTGCTCAGGGGCCTTTGGCAGAGACACCTGAAACCAGTAACCATGAGCAGCATCCCAGCACAACTTCCCTGCAACCTCCCTGCCAGGTGAACATAGTGCTGTGGGGAGAAGCAAGTGAGTGAGTGCGTGAGAAAATCAGGTAGGGTAAAAGCTCTTATCTTGTTTATTCTTAAGCCCCAGGATCTATATCATTTAGTCCATCTCACACGTGGCAAAATCTTAGCCAAATTTTGTACCAAATGCACATGATTCCCTACAAATATAATGATGTTGGCTCTACAGGTCTCCAGATCACATCCTTTTGGAGTGCTAAACACAACAAGGGTTTGATTCCCAAGCAGCACTGTCATACTGTCAAAAAAGCCAATGCACCACCGTGTCTCCTCAGTAGCAAGGAGACCATAAGGCTCATAGTGTTGTTCAGGAGTGTACTGACTGTACTGACTGCCTTGGGTTCATCAGACTTATTTTATATGGACTCATTTTATATGCATCAGGCTTCAGCTTAATCTTGTTGTGTGCCTATGAGCCATATGTTTTAGTTTATACAGCTTAGTTTATGTATAATAGTTTATATTTTGTTTATATGCTTTTAGTTTCTATGACCAAACTCCATTTTTCAGCTGTGTGCAATCTAGGATGTCTTGGTTACACAAGACAGGTTTTCAGTCTCTCCCTCTTTTAGATAATTTCTTACCCTTTTACTCCATGATTGAATTCAAGTGGCTCTACTGTCTTGCGATAACCTGAAATTAGACTGGCAACACTCACAGCTGTATAGAAATGCATCATCGGCATTCAAGTATCATGACATATTGAAAATCTTGATGGAAATGATCTGACCTATCAACTCTCAGTTCAATAACACAACATGAAACTGTTCTCCAATGTTATATTGGAGCCTATGTATAAAACTGATGGGAGAAGTTTAAACCCATAGAGTCTATTCATATAAATACAACTCAGTACAAGTTGAGCTCTAGTACGTAACTACTAAAATTGAGCTTTAGTGAGCTGCTGGCACATGCTCTGGGATTTTAAAAAGTACAAAGGCAATTCTCCAAATTATATACCTACTGACAGCTGACTTTCTTGAATTATTCAAAAGCAAAAGCTTTGGGGAATCAATGCATCAAGCTGAACAGAGTTTAAAAGTAAAGTGCTGAAATTGTGAGGTTTAAAATGTATGTAACCTTAAAGCGTATTACCCCTGTGCCATACCAACAATGCTTGATACAAAGAAAGTGTAAGTCAAACAATGTCAGAGTTGAGGGAATCTGGGTAACTTCCAATGCATAAAGTGCCAGCCTGAGGGTGGGCAGGGTGGTGAGGGGGAGCTGTATGCAGCTCTTCCTCAACTTGAGCCTGACTTTTCCACTCGCTACCTTTATTTTCTGTGTTTAAAAAAACCTTTTCAATATTATTATTTCTCCTCCTACGTTCACAGAGGCTCAGTTTTATCCTTCAAGTTCTGGCTCAAGAGTTCTGTCTTACCAAAAGACCTAACCTTCTAAGACAAAAAACATATGTGTAATTAAGAGACGTTTACACATCTGAGCCCCCTGTGAAGGAATGTAGCATCCGGGCTTCCAGTCATATCGTGTGAGGACTGCTACAAGAAAGATTGTACTTTAGCAGCACAGAATATTTATTGTTACGATACCATCTCAAGCAACCAATTATTATTGCACCATAATTACAGTAACACAGTTTGGAGTATGAAGATATGTAGCATTTGGGAGGAGTTTTATTTCCTTTTGATTACTGCTTTGCCCCCAGGTTCAAAGCTTCTCCAGTGTTTCATGTGAAATTAATTCATGACATTTTAACCAGTCTGTGCTGTTACTAAAACATAATCTCATTCACAGCATATATTTACAAATGACGTGAAGAGTGTGAGCCTGCAGTGATTCAATTTGAAGTTTTACCCCTCTGGGACGGAAAACAATATGCAAAGGAACAGCAGTGGCAACAATATATGAACGCCATACAGTGGGGATTTACTTGAAAATTTCTTCCTTTTTCTTAAAATATTGCTACTGCTATAGTCATCAGGTAAATACATTAATTAATGGGTATATTCGCATTGATCTTAAAATACTTAAAATATCTGACATTATAAATGACTATAAATAAAAGCACACGATAACTTTCTTAGGTTTGAAAAACATTCACCCTAACCCTTTTCTCTTGATCACGGAAATGGAATTGGAGATCCATGATCCTACGTCTCACAGCCCTATAAACCTGCTGCCTGTAACTACAACAGGTAGAAGGAGAGCTGTACTAGGAGGATGAGGCACTGCTGTAAGACCCAGTCCTCTCAAACCAGCCAAGGATTTTACAAGCAGGCAGCACCCCTTAAAATGCCAGCTCTCTCCTAGGTGACATCCTGCCCCAAGTGACAAGTACTGCTACAATTCAGTTCAGCAGCAGCTGTGAAGCTGCCAACAGGTGTCCTGAGCCAAGGTTTCCTTGCATCTATTGTTGCTTAATGGGAACAAAAATGATTACAAAGGATCCACCAACAAGATAAAACGCTGCAATTATCCTGAAAGAGTAATACCTATAGGCACTTTAGCAAGGGAAGCAAGGGAATCATTCTCCAGAACAGCTAACCTCAGTACATTACTCACGTTTTTCTTTTCTGTGGTTGTTTTACTTATTAAAGAGAAACAGAAATATAAAAAGACTAGATTTCTCTAGAAAATAGGACTAAATGTACCACAGGGAAGACCAGCCCAAATATAATGCATCATATTTCTCCTTTCTTCCTTTGTTTTAGAACCTTTACCTCCCACAGGTTATTTTCTTCATTCTCAAGAGACAAGATCATGTTTGGGAAAATATCCAAAGTCTCCCAAAGTCTGGGAATACCCAAATACAGACTTTGCCAGGATGCTTTTTGCATTCATGATGATTACATACAATAAGTATTATTTTAAGAAAACCTGTTATGGGTTACCAAGCCCAGTAGCCCAATAGAGGCAAGGCTGCCTCAGCTCCACGCCCCTAGGTCCAACCAGCAAGTAGCACGACCACGTACTCTCAGCAGCTACACACACACATGCACACACATGTATACAGCACATATATATGTATACACCCAGCGAGCCACATAAACAATATAGACAGAAATGCTCATCAGTCACGCAGACTCAAACAGCACCCATGATCTCTCTGCTGATCAGGATGAAGGTCTGTTGATGGGAAATATGTACATATGTATACAATATGGATCCCTCCAGCAGCTGGTCTTACACACTGAGTCTATCCAGTACCTGGATGCTGGTTCACAGGTCTCTCCCAGTGCTGACATGTGGTGTGCAAACCCCACTCTGGCTGCTGGTACAGACCCCTCACTTCACAGACAGGCACATACACACATTTACATGCAGACATAGCATCAGCCCCACAGTAGCTGGCCACACACACACACAAACAGGTCTCTCAGGCCATGCTCAGACCACACTGTCTCCCTAGTATTTGGCTTGGAGCCTCTATCCTGCTAGCAGTCAAATCTCAGCCTCTCTGATCTCTCTAGTATCTGGCCCAGACTTATGGCTGCTTCAATACCTGCCTCCTAGGCCACTTATCCATCTCAGCAGCTAGTCTGGCTTGATATTCACCACTGATAACGCACTGAGAGGTGCACACTCACGTGTTCCGTGTGCTGGCACCATACGGCCTGTGGTCATACTCCAGTTGCTGGAGTAGACCTACATGCACACCCATTCACGCAGAATAGAGTCCCTCACTCAGGAAGATAGTTAGACATGGAGTCTGGTGAGAAGACAGGACAGACTTCCCTGACCAGGAGGCAGGCATGGCAACCTTTTTACATGGAACCAGCCACTTATGCCTCTATTTTCCCAAGCTTGTTCCTCCTCAAATCACCTAGATCCATCCTTTTACCCACCTTTGGTTCTTCCCCGAAACATCCCATAAAAATCTTGTGCGGTCCCAAAATACTCTTCCCAGCTTCCCATGTTTCTTATCCCCATAGCCTATCCCCTTTGTTGCTCCAAAGACCCTTTCCACTGGGCTGTCAGCCCCCCATGACAGTCCAGGGAGGGGTTAGAAATGGGTATTATTCAAGTTCCACGTTGCCATTGTTCCTCTGTACTACTATGTATGTGTGGAGACAAGCTTTTTTAACATTACCTATTAATGCCATGTCATCAGAACACATAAGGTGGGATAAGCAACAAAAGACGGAATAAATGCTGTAGTCTGAGATAGAAAAGATGTTCAATACTGGCAGCTGTGTGATGAGTCTGTATTGATCCTATAGAAAGTACATCCACTGTCCAAGATGCAGTTGCCTCCATGCTGATAAGTCATTGAGGAGAACGCAATGATACACAAGAATCAATGCGTGCCCCCTCTCTTTTTCCTACATGGTAGCACAACAGTAGGATACCCTCCTACACCTACTCAGCTTTCCTTCAGCCGCCCACCTTCACTTCCTAGGAATGATCTTTTCTTTTTCCTCACATGCAATCCTCATCTTTTTTATTTTAACTTTTCCCACATTCTTCTAAGACACAAGATTCACTCTGGCCTGCTCTGAGAGCTAAGAGCTACACATTACTGTACTCTCCCTTAGCGACAGGTGCCCCTGTCTGATCACTAGTAGGCTTTTTTTTTTTCTATTTGGCTCCATACCTACCAGCTATCAGCTTGCACCTATCATCCCCTGCCTCAGGAAAAGACCACGGTATAAACATTTATTGCAAACATCATTACTTGTAGGTTTGGGGAACTGGTAGATATGAAGCAGTCTTGACTTAGCAACTCAAGTTTAAGAAAACAGGTAAAAACTTTAAGGTGTCTGGGGAAGGAATGATGACTAGGATAGAACAGGACATCAGAATCCAGATTTTTGCTCCAGGTCATTGTGCACTGGTCACCATGAGCTTTTCCTACTGGTAAGACCATACACACATCATCCCCATTCACTAAAATTCAGATATTATGTCACTTAGTGAGAAAAAGGGATTTGCTGATTCAAATGAGCAGAGAATTTGTTGCATCTGCTACATATGGTCTTCCCCAATCACGTTATAGGTGTCTGAGTGTGCACCTGGCAGGCATGAAGCAAAGTCTGATTTCATATCTACCAACAGTTCTGTATAATTCCAACAGTTAAGTAGATCTAAGTCATGTCCAGACAGTGGACGTGGTTGTGATACAGACACACACTTGGTCATGTCATGAAGACTGTGATGACAGCCTTGAAGAGACAGAGACTAGCTGATATCCCAACTAGCTGTTATTCTTTTGTGAAAAAGGACCTCTCAGTTCTCCTTGGGATGCTATATTTTTAAAGCTTTTTCTTCACATTTCTCCCTTTTCTCAAATCAAAATTTACTTTCTAACTAAGTTTAAATCAAACAAACATTAATCAAGGCACAAGTTTAAAATTTCTTAAGCTAGGTCTTTTTTCTATTGTCAGCCTTAATTCCATTTTTAACCAGGCAGTGTTTCTCTTTCTTAAAAGAACTTGACTTCTTGTAAACAATATATTTGGAGGGGCACAGAGCTGACATTCTGTTCCCAGAACAGGCAGGCACATAGACAAGCATATTGCTTTGGGGGCTGAGAAAATAATTCCCCCTCCACACTCATTCTTTCATTAGTTTTATTCTGTGACTGCCAACAACGTTGTCAATTAGTGCTAATCATGGTATGGACACCTGTCCACAAGAAAGAAGTCTGAGAACAATTACACAGTAATTTTACAAAGCTCAGGGAGCAGCTGTCAAATGGTAATGACTTTCCATCACTGCTGGCTTTGGCTGTACTGCAACAGGTGGCCAAAAGGTGAAATGCCATTTATGCCGTGATCTGCTTTCTTAGTTATTCTAGCCTGGGTTTTCATTCTTGCTTTCTACATTCCACGGCACTTAAACTTGCAATGAGGATTGACAGCTCTAATATCTATGAATGTATATTGCATACTCTTCTACTGAGTGTAAGAACTTTGCAAATATGAAGAAATTTGTATTTCCCAACACTTCAAGAAGATTAAATGGTTGAGACTTAAGCACGGGGAGTTTTAAAATAGAAATTGGAAGTTGTAAACTGGAAGTCTGAGTTTGATGGGAGCTGATTTTTCAAAATCCCTACAGTTATGTAGCACCTGACATGTTCCTAGAATCCTCTTTTTATGGACATGATCCAGTGAGCTCAGGTGGTGCTGCTTGTTCCAAAACCTCTGGAAATCAGGAATTGTAATCACCTCAAATGTGGGATGAGAAAATGCAGACTGTCCAAGTAGTAACCAAATGTGAAAATACTGGTTTAAGCAACTTTCCCATCACTGTAGAGGAGCTCTTTGGCAGATACTGAAAATCCAGTTCTCCATGACAGTACATCACCAGTTTCACATCAGGAGTGTCCTGTCTCTTCTTGCAGTCACTTGCCTCAATTGCTATACTTTTTTGACTTTGACACATGCTACAGACACCCACTTCCTTGACATAACTGACTCATTGCCAGGACAGCTCCATACTATATATTGTATGAGCAGAGATCCTGAGGAAAGATAATGTGCAGGAACAGTAGGAGAAATTAAGCTTGTGAAGACAGACTTACTGTGGCCTATGGCAACTACTCACTATTAATCTTGGCAAAGTTAATGTTCTTTCCACAGAGACTATGTGTGTGATTTCCCATACTTTTAAAAAAGTGAAATGCAAACCCCTCTCTGCAGAAACCTGCTGGCAGTCACACAGCGATCATCACCAGGGTCAAAGCTGTTAGCTGCACTGCACAGGTCTCTGGAAATTTTGGTAATGGGGTATTTCTCCTATGAATTATTCTCATGGAGTGGGATCTGCACCAGAAATGGGTGAAGAAAACCCTTTGTCAGGTACAACCGGTTTCCTTCTGGATTCTGAGGCCAGGTACCCCAAGCCTTGCTACTACACTGTCCCAGGCTGGACCACTTTCAGCTCCATCTCCTCTGCTCTGGCCATATCCCAGGCCTGTCTCTTTCCCATAGCACAGGCCCCATCAGATAGCACCCGCTCTGCCCTCCAGCGAGCCCTGCCAGTTCCGTGCCCTCTCCAAGGCTCGCTCCACCCACCTCCTCCCAGGCACAAAAAGACTTTTCCTTACAGTCAAGTCAGCACTAGCAGTTTAGCCCTCTGACCCGTCATCTTGTCGGCGGACAAGCGATAAACAGTTGTCGCCACGTCGTGGCCTGTCACGTGACACGTCACGTCGCGTCCCGCTGCTGCTGGCCGCGGTGCTGAAACATGTCGTCATGCCCGGGGGTGCTGGCCGTGGTGCTGAAGCTTGGCGGTCTGGATGCCGGCACCCTCTGGTCTAAAGGTTGCAGATGAGGCAGCATGAGGCCATATCCTTGCAGGAAAACCATTTCTGGAACAGTTTCCTGCCCATGCCTCTTTCCAAACCTATCAGCCAAGAAGATGCATGACAAGTTTTTGCTCCAGGAGGGGAATGAGAACAACATTTACGATAAAATTTACTTCAGAAATGCCTCACCCATGTTCTTTCTCTCTAAGACTTGATGGACTTCCAAAAGTCTCATTAAGTTGTCACTTCACAATCTTCAAGTAACCCATCTGTCAGTCAGATTTGGCTTGGGGTGTTGGCCATCTTTATCCCAGTGAATCTGATTAATTCAGTCCTATTTGTTAGAGCTGGGCTGTTTGACTTCTTGACAACAGAGGTGAAACTACAGTACACCACCTTACTCAGGGGCAGGATGGTAATCTGTGTAAAAGTATTTCATGGCAAAAAAGAAGGTGGGACTGGTGTCAGGAGGAATAACTAAACTTTCATGATAGCTCGGAGTTTATGAATCACTGATTAAGCCTATACAAAGCAAACATGGTGAAAGCATAGATATTTAAACATCAGCATTAATGTTACCAGTTCACATAAGTACAGGATAGATGATTCCAGCCAATATTATTTATTTAGTTTAGAGTTTTGTAACTGTGTCTCGTAGCCTGCTGGTTACTAGGAAAACACTGGTGCTGTCAGTACCTCAAAATGATTCTTAAAAATTTGGCTTCGCTTCACCTTAGATGTACATCCTGGTTGCCTATTTCAAAAAGCCACAGGTGGAGTTAGTGTCATTATTCCCTCTGGGAAAGAATAGCAGAGGAACTAACTGACTCTAACAATCGAAAATAGGAAGCAGATTCATATACCTACAATTCCTTACTGGATTGCTGGCCTTCAGAAACCACTGGACAAATGCACATATTAAAAAGCTATTTGCATAGAATAGTACAAAAATTAATGTATGGCCTTGGACTTCACCCCAGCCAAAGAACTCAGGCATTTGAGCAGGCTAGTTAAACTCAACAATACTGCTCAGACACTGGCACTACACCCAGGCCCAAATACCTTGCTCAGTCATGATCTTAGACAGGTATAACTGACAAAAATATAAATTCCCTGATAGCCAATGTCCCTTTTGTACTTTCAGCAAAGAAACCTCAAAATCCAGATGATATCTGAACTATCCTAGAGGAAGCTATGCAGGCATTATTTTATTAAAGTAGAAAAGTTTTCCTTCCTCTACCAAGTTAGTAAAAAATAGAGGATTTCAGTTTCCAAGGCTTCTAGTCTAACTCTGTAATGAAATCCTAGATTCCCTTTTAAAAGTTGGAAACCACAGTTACTTTTACCATGTAAAATACTTGAATGTGCAAGCATGTTTTTGAAGGAGTATATCCCAATTTGGCAAAACAACAGTGACTGTATTCCTTTAAAATTCAATCATTGCAACTAAATTATCCAATGAATTGGGAGGAAAATGAAAATTGCATGACAGTTAAGATTGTATCAAGTCTAAAGCTTTCCAAATTGTGACTGTTGGCTGAAGACCAAGACCAAAGGAAAAAGTCCTGATGAACAGTCTGATTTGTTTTAAAAGTTCATTTATTGCCTTTTCTCTAAATTCTGCTTTGAAACAAAACATTATCAAGCAGAAATAGTAATTTCACAGTTGGCAAGACCTGGCATTCAGCAGCAGTTCTTATAGCACTGCTGCAGTATAGAGTCTGAATTATCACACACATCCTTAGGCAGCACAGGCTCATACTCTTACATCCAGCAGTTTCTCCTTTCTCTTGGTTGGGTGGGAATATTAAGGATCTCAATTTTCCAGTGTACTTCAGAGTAGCTGATCAGTAGCCTGAATTTAGGAAAGGAAAGTTTAGACACTGAGACGCTGAGACTGGGTGCACTCAATCATTCAACAATGATTGGAAAATTGACCAAAGACAAGAGACAGTGATTCTTATAGCTGGTTGCTCAAACCCTTTATCTCTTTCTCATACAGGGATGTTTAGGAAGCAGACCATTTGTTTGCAGGATAAAGAAAGGTCACTGGCATCTGTTCAGGTGACAAATTTATTTGCAGTGTACAGTTACACTCCAGAAGGAATCAGCCGGGAGTCAGTCAACAGAGCTTTGTTCTTTTGCAATGGGAATATCCCTCTTCTGGGAACGATGAGTTCACTTGATCACTTTTAGGTCAGCTTTAAGAACTAAGGCATAAAAGTGTGCATCATTTTTCACAAATGACAATGCAAGTTAGTTGAGGGAAAGCTCAGATGAAGACCTCAATGTTACAAGGTGAGGTAAAGCCAGAAAGACAAATTCCATCCTGGGATGCTTCAGACTGGAGACACATGGTTTCCCATCAAATCTAAATCTGCAAAATGTAAAACCCACTACAAAAAAAAAAATTTAGATCACAAGGACACTACTGAAACTTCATTTGTTAGTAGGAACTCCACTCTTTCTACAACTAGAGCACAAATATGACTATGCAAGGAAAGGCAGAAGCAATAGGACAGCTTCTATGCTGCACAGCATTGAGTACTTGGCACAAATCAGCTCTTCCAAGTTGAAGCTATTCAAGGCCCCTTGTTCACATTCATTTAAGGGCAAAATTCCCCCTGTCAATAAAGGTCACAAGATCTGATCATTCTGAATCTGCACAGTTGTTTCGAAAAAATTAGCTTGCTCGGTGCATAACCAAGGAATATTTGAATCATTAGCAGGAAATGTGATGTGATTCTTCTCTTTCATGGCTTCCAATACTGAGACAGCTTTCCCCCCCAGCTGGGAAATTCTTTCTAGTTTCTCCTGGTGATGTGCTAAGCTCTTTAGTGTTAAAAACCTATGAACCCAAAACTGATTATATGAGTCAGAAAGAATGCCGTGAACTTCCAGTTTGTACTAAAATTCAGCAACTGAGCAGAGATCATTGGGACCATCAGTATGGCTTTAACAAAGTAAAACAGACCAAAATGGAGGAGGAAAAACTATCCAGATCTGCAAGTTTGCCTGCAGAGAGCCCTGAAACGATAGCACACTGAAGCAAAAGATGCCTTTCTTCTTGAAACTACTGCAAGCTGGCCTTATTCAGCATATGAGAAACACTGCAGAAAAAATAAAAAGATGACACTCCACAAAATAATAACACATAGTACAGAAAATTAGGAAAAAAAAACAGTTACGACCACATTCTAACCACATTTTCCTCTTTGATACAACAAATAACCTCCATTTTCAACAATGGGAGTTACTCATATACAACAAATGGAAAATAGGCCCCAGTCTGCTCAGAAATTGGTGTGAGTGGAAAACACAGATTACAGGGAACAGTGAAATACATTTCTACAGATAGCTCACTTTTTTTCTGCTGTTCTGGTTCAGAGTCAGGACATATGTCTCTATGTCTCTTCCCTTTTTCTTTCAAGGAAAAGCATATTTTCCAATTTTCCTGTATTGAAATTCAAATGCAAAATGCATACATTTGGCTCCTTGAAAATTCTGACCTTTTGAAGTTTTTGGACATAAAAGTGGAAAATCTCAGCTTTTTCACAATGGAGCACTAGAATAGCGTATAGGAAATAACGGAAGTTATTATCAGAATACTTTGGCTTAGTGTTTATACTTCCAGAATGCAAACATATAAAATAAAAGCAAAGTATGCCTTGATAATACATAGTACCTATGTCAACAAAACTGATAGTTTCCATCAAATCTTTTAATTCCATTTAAAAATTCTAGCTCCCAGTTCACAGTGTTACCATGCATACAGTTCATAATGAAGACTGTGATCTAAAGCAGCACAACTCAATTAAAAGTCCTCAGATAAAAAATCTGCAGGCTACGCTTGGATCTTCCCTGTTCCAGAGAGAACCCTGCAGTCAGAAACACTTTAGCTTTCTCCTTAAGGAGATGTCAAAGTCTGGACAGAGCTATTCAGGAACAAAGGCTGTGGAAGACAAGTTTGTAAGCCAAGCTCTCCCCTGTGCTCACTCAAGCTCTTACATTTGTTTTTTTCTCAATTCTGAGCATGGCTACTGAAGAAGTTGCTTCACAGTATAGCCAAGGAGACATCTACTCCCTGTCTTGGAAATGTCCAGCTCATCTGCTCTGATGAGGATGAGGCTTCATCACTGCTCAGCTATTGCAGGTTGAAAACAGCAGATGAGGCATGCCACAGCGCAGCTATCAGAGCTGAGACTTCTTTCTGACCTACAAGGACATCATTTTTCCAATGTGAATACACTTTTCTTTGTAATTTTAACTTTTTCCTTAGTCCCACACCTGTTTCATCTTTGCATGTAGACAGTTATACTTCCTGAGTCTAAACAAAACATGTTGCGGTCAACAAGTCTGTGCGGTCAACACAGCACAAGATATCCAGATTTAACTAAAGAACAAAACTTCTTTCCATTTAAATTTAATAAAAAAACCAAACACACTTTGGAAATATTCCAATTAGCTTTAGGCTTTAGAAATTTTCTGAACCTGAAATGTTGAGCTACGACTCAATATTACAATGCCTTTGAGTGTGTCATTTTTAATGATTTGTAATTTAAAGGTCCCCACGATCTCACAAGATTTAACCTTATTTTGTTTTTCATTAAGTCATTCAGACATTTCCTGCCTTGTATGGTGTTAGACTAGACTGAACTGTCAAATCTTTTCTGGTCACACTTTCCACTCTGCTTTATTCCAAGAAATGCTTAATCATGTTATGACATGCCTGTGAGCACTAATATGATGAGGAAAAAAGGAGAAAGAATTCATCTGCTAACAGGAGAGACTAGCACAGAAGAACTGAAAACTAGTAAAGAAATCTGTAACAGAGCAAATATAATTGAAGAGAAAGCTTTTTGGAAGGTTAGACGTGAAGAAAAACTTCTTATTCTGAAATTCTACTGTTTCAACATTTCATTACCAGTCTGTTTTGGCTGTACATACAGTTTCTTAGAGACCATACTTTGCTATGGATAACTTGGGTCTTGGTTCAATAAATTATAATAATTTGATTACAGTCATAAGCATTTAATATAATAGATTAAACTATTCCAAAAGCTTATTGATACAAATATAAAGAAATTTTTTGCCATTTACACTTTTGCCATCAACTTTAAAAGAGCTACAAGGGCTTTTTTAAGTTTTATGGCTGTCTTTAAAAGGATATATGAGCCCATATATCATACATTAATTGTGGTCCCTATTCAGTCTTCGAAGGTAAAGTTTTAAACATATGTCCATGCCAAGATTTACAGTCATTGTCAACAAAGTCTGTAGATTACAGGAATTGAGGGGGAGCAAATAACAAGGAAGGTGCTTGCCCTCACAAGAAGGATTTCAATTGCATGGCAAAGTGAATCCAACGCGTGGAAAAAAATATCTTGAAATACGACAAAGTGTGGGATACAGATCCCAGCTACTGGATAGGAACACAGAATGCAGGGATGGTACATGGGAGTTGTCGGACTGAGCAGCGTGAAGGGTCACTTTAGTCCTTGACATTGAAAAAGGGGGACTATCAAACAGTAGAGAAGGGATTTTGCTGCTGTACGGGTGGCTGGCCAGTTGGGAATACCAGGCCTGGTTCAGTTGTTCACAGTGATGTGGAGCATCTTCACAGGAAGACAGGAAGAATAACTGAAGGTTTGAGGGCAAAGTTTGCATTATAAGCCTTATGGGCTCAAAACATACTTTATTAAAGACAAAACAGAGAGAAGGTAGGCCTGTAACACCTGGTAGAGGGCAACTTGACTACAGACAACATCAGACAAATTCCACTTTGAAGTAAGATCTGACTTGCTGGCACCAAGAGGCAATTAACTATCAGAACGGTTTATCTTTAAAATGATATGTGCTGGCTTTCCATATACATATTGAAAGTCCAGGGTGGTGCTTTCTAGTCTTGGCAATCGTCTTCATTCCTGCACTTCAATGGGAAAAATAGAACCAACTATAATAACCTTGTTGGGAACCACACAAATGGCATTGTTGGACATTTTTAAGAGAGTTGTCCAAGGAAAATATGTAACTGGGCAGCCAGGCAGGGAGAAGCAGACAGATTCTGCACTGTGGTCTGAGCTTGATATCTCCCAGCAAGCGTTAAGTGTTTCAACATCAATTTTCAAATCACAGCCTGCAAGATGAGGTATTGGAGGACCGTATTCCAGGACACAGCAGCAAGAGATTAGAAGGTCCCCAGAGGAAAGGTCCAAGCGTATGATAAATTATCATTCCTGCTTTGTCCTCAGCATCTGCAGAACATTAAACCAATTGTCTCTAATCAAATCTTGAACCTCACCTGGACAGAACAATCTTCTCAGATTTTATCCTAGTCTTTTACAGCTACACAGCAACATTGAGAATAAACTACCCTTTGCAAACATTTTTGCACTGAGTTCATCTCAGATGTAACACTCTGATGCCACTGAGAATTTCAGTGAGGACATGAATATGAAATCCAGAATGAAATAGCACTGCTGAAGTTACAATACAAATTAATTTGGCCCAATTTTAACTCCATTTTTATACGTGGCATAAACAACAAAGTAGAGTCCCAGGAACATGATCCAGGTTGAACAATTACTGTAAGATTTTTGGGGCAAGGATTTTCTTTTGCTAAAATCATGATCTGTAACCTGATAGTTGTCTTATGTCTGCCAATTGGAAGACCAATAATAACAGAGTTTCCCTTGCCGTTGATCACCTTTAACTATTAACATGGCAAATTCTTGACTGAAAGTAAGATTACAGAGCTGTTATAAGCAGGGTTCCACAATATATGGGCTTAAACCCTGCGTGTTGTCCTATAATTTTAAGTGTTCTTAATTATCACAATCTTACCGCTTCCCTGGATTAGTCAGAAGACAGTCCCAGGAGATGACTGGCAGGGAGAGATGCATATGCAACTCTAGCACAAAGCAAGCAGGTTTCTTATTTTCTAAGTAAGGTTCAACAAAGATCCTCCAGTTGGAATTCGTCTCACGGAGTCTGAGATGATAGCTGCGGCACTGATGTCCTTCTCTGAGCCAGTTGCCTCTTCTCTGCAGTCCTTCCAGGACAAGATTCCTCTGATAACATGAAATAGCTGCTTGACTCACACCACAGAAGTGCTTACTTTTCATTTCTGACTGCAGAGAGAACCGATTGTGATGGGTAAACACCGTGTATGTGTAGTGTAAATGTCTGTATTTGATTAGATGAATCCCATGCCTTGTGACCTTTGGGTTTATTCTTTCAGATTTGTCTTCAAACATGGTCCCATGGCCAGGGGAGTGCAAATGTCACCAGCCCAAAGGAACATAGGAGAAGCAGAGTAATTCTGAAACAGCCTTATAATAGATAATTACTACAGCCATACCTGCTGCTGTTTAGGAGTAGTATTTTCCTGCTGACCTTTCCCAACATAAAATGTGACAAATTCTACCCTGGCTCCTCTGTGACAGCAAATTTGGCTTGTACTTAGGTACCTCTGTTTTCACATCAAGAAATAATAATGATTTTTTTAATTTTCTTTTTTAACTAGGACTATGCAAACAAATGTTCACATATGTAGCACAGGCCCAAGGAGCCAAGTATTTAGCACCTTCATCCTGTGACCTTCAGCCAAAATGAAAATGCTCACCATCTTCCAAGAGATGCCAACCAGCTCAGCAATACCCACACTGCTTTTAATGCATTATTACATTAAACCCAGAGTAAAAAATGAAATTTTATTAAGGAGTGTTTAAGCCATAAATGGGGTTTTATTTTTAAAAGAATAAAAATATCAATGATCCAAGGATACAAAGGTATAAGGCACAATGCCCATGTCTTAACGAAGGGAACGGGAACAGATGACACTAAATATGCTATAGGCTGTTAGTCAGAGGAACGTGCCAACAGCGCAATGTGTTACTACACAGGAAGCCTGAGTTCAGAAGCAACAAGAGCTTGTTGAAACTGTTCAGCTCAAATGGCCTTCCACAGAAAATAGCTTTTTGACAAAACAAACCTTGGGCGGGGTGGGGGGGGGGGGGGGGGGGGGGGGGAACACAACATTTATTTTAAATTTAAAATACATCAGGAATGAAAAAGTGTTCTTTAAACAGAAAAGAAACAGGTTTGGATGGCTGCCAAAAATCAAAGGGATGAAAGCACGCTGTATTTGTTTGCTGGCTTGAAGGCTTTTCTTGTCACTGATGCTACAGAAATCCAAAATGTTATCATTTTTCAGATTTTGGGGGATTTTTTTGCAAGTTTCTGCCCTGGCAATTTGCTTTCATCACAACATTTGAAGAGGAAGAGGTTAATTTTCAAACAGCTCTAGCAACATTTATGTAGCTTCCTCCTTGCTCTTGTTACTGGATACCACAGTAGCACATAACACTTAAACCAGTAACAGCGCCAAAGGAAAAATGCTGTGCATTGTTTTTCCTCAAACTACTTGCCATCACAGACAATTCCACATGGAATTGCAAACAAAGCAGCCTTTAATTAACTACAATTGAAATATACCCTGTTCTCAGGAGCTCCACTCAGCACAAACAGACCAAAAAAAACCCCCAAACAGCATCTTCATATTACTTTGTGAGCCTGCCTAAAGGAATGGTGTGCCTCTTGCTTCTGTGTATGTATCTTATTTTCTAGGTTTTATACCACATTCTGTTATTCCCGATTCCTCCAGAGGAGTGGCAGCTTGCTGCACCTTTATAAAGGCTCGTAAGCATAAATTTAGCTTCCCGAGCCCGCTTCCCGAGCTGGCTGAACCCAAGCCACCTCTGAATAAGGAACAGGGGACAGCAGCGCCACTGCCGATGCGCTCACACAAGACACACAAGCTCAGCCATAGCGTTGTGCCCGTGTGGCTTTTGCATGGAGGATGGCAAGAATAAAGTCCTCTCAGTTCAGGTCGGTGAAGAAACCCCCAAAATCAAGAGGCGAGGGTGGCTGAACCCAGTCCTACCCCACTGCCATGCCATCCATGGGTCTCTGGCTCCTGGGATCATTTTTAGGGAGGGAACCTGCTGTTTACTGACTGTTTCTCTACACATGGTGCTCAGCCCGCTCCCATGAGCATCAGAGCAAGGCTACTGCTTAGACAGAGATATTAATTGAGCATTGTTTGTAAAAATATAGGAAATCTGGTTACTAACAATAGATAATTAGTTACAACGTGTTAAGATAATTAGTTACAACATGTTACATGGAGACCATGTCTGTGCATCACTGGAATATATAATATGCTCAACTGTAATGTATAACATTGGAGGGCGGACATGCATGCACGTGTGTGTGTGTGTGTGTGTGCACGCATGTTTTTTTGTGAGTTTTTTTATTTGAAGCCTGTTGTCTAAGGGTATGTTTAATTGTATGGCAGTAACTATTCTGCCTGCTGTAGAAGTGACAAAGATACATTCAGATGAAGAGGCAATATTTTCTGAAAAGAAATGCATTAACATTCCTGATTTCATAATCCTTACAACATGAAAAATGGTAAAAACTTAACGGCTTAAGTGCAGGTGACAGAAAATGAATACATACAAAATAGGAATGGTGCAACTAGAGGCAGTGTATCTAGTTAATACTCAAACTGAATCAGCAAAACCAAGATACAAGAAAAGCATTCTGACCTTCTATATTCCAAGAACTGTTACACTACACCTGTGAGAAGATACTGCGCTGTCTTTTTTTTTTCTTTCCCAGTGAACAGCAGTATTCATTGTTTCAGGAATGAAAAAAGGAGACAATAAGAAAATCTTTTTTTTTTTTTTCATTTTCATAGATAAATTATTTTTTTGTAAAACAAAAAAAAAAACTTTTTCTGTTGAAGAAGTGGTAAAATGATTTGCAAGAATTTCCTCAAAGACAATTTAGGAAAAGAAAATTCTAAAAATCAATCTGTTTGCAGGCTTTGATTAAGTTACTGTTTCCAGGGGCAACAATTTCAAGATTAAAATGAAAAATGCCATTTGGAGCCCCAACCATGACAGAGATATGATTCCATTATTGTAGCTTGCCTGCCCCACTCAGGGCTCTAAATCACCAGTGTGTAGATTTCCCGCAGAATGCTAAATGATAAGGAGCATTAAGGAAAGAGGTTGCTAGTTTGAAGTCAGTTGCCTGCTGTTCCAGGATCAGTTTCATGAGCCTCTGAAGTACCCTTTTAACTGCTTCCTTGCAATCCTTCCACCAAGAAGGTATCTTCCTTTTGATTTGTTAAGCCCACGGGCTCTAAAATTGCCCCCATAATTAGGATACCTCCTCCGTGGTTGGGGGATGCCAGGCAGCCACAGTTCCTCTGCTGTTCCTGAGAAAAGTGGCAAGTCCCTTCCATGGAAGCATTCAAATAACGGACTTTTCCAATGTAATAGGATTATGGGATACTTTTTTTTTAGTGTCCTTCTGTGATTCTATCAGGCATTAGGTGGAGGTACAGCTAATAAATGACTGAGCTTTTAAGCTGGGACTGTAGAGCTCTGAATTCTCACAAATATACTTACTCCATATTTATAAGGTAGCTTTAAAGAAGTGAGTCAAGAAAACTTATCCCTGGCGTGCTTATTATGATGGGCTGATTTTAAAAAAATGGGCTGAGAGACAACCTGAGGACTGGAAAGCATATTGTACAGAAATGAATAGGTCTGTTTAGACAAGTAGATACAAGGTGCATTTTGTGGTGATTTCCTTCTATTTGGGCCTCGGCAGCTTTTCTTTCCACAAAGAAGCATATATTCTTTTATTTTCTGCTTCATTCAAGTAGTTGTGAACCCAACTTGTCCTTAGTATTGTCTGACAGCCTGCTGAGGAAATGGCCCCAAAATAATGAGGGATGGGATTCAGCAAAATATTGTTCATATTTATACTGCCATACAGATCTACACAAAGGCTCCGCAATAGCAGCAGCATTCTGCTGATCTACTGATTTTTTTCTATGTAAACCCCGCAGAGGCACAATAACAAGAGAAAAATAATAAAGAAGCCATTTAAAGATTTGTGACCGTGCTTGGTATGAATGTTTCTTTAAATGAGGCCGACCATGAGAACATAATGTGTCCATACAGTGCTGCATTTCGTCTGCTCAGAGAAAAATAATTCATGAAGAGAGCATTTCAAATCTATTAAAATATTCTCACTTCCTCTTCCACCAGCTTCAGTTAAGAATAGCAAGAAAGGTTAAAGATTTAATGGACGTCAAATTGAACTTGCTGTCCTTTTCAGACCCCCCTGAACAGAGCCAAAGGCCACTGCTCATGCTGTGCATTCCTAATGTCTAAAGAATCTTCCTATATTTTGCCTGACTTTTGGATAAACAAAGGCTTTCAGTCTCTAAGTCTCTGTACCGCAAAACATGAAAACATTGCGTTATTTTCTTGTTTGCAATACCAAAAATATACCCTGATTTGTTACCCTCTTCGGCCTGGGGAACTCAATTTTTAAAAGCTGTATTTCCAAATTTTGCAGAACTGGGAAAAGCTCTCAGGTATAATACCGCTGGTCTTAACATAGGTGTTTTTCCATCTCCCATCAAGGCATGAGATTCAACTGGAATGTGACATTTTCAAATTTTGAAAAAAATGTCAGCATATTCAGGACCCTGAAACACTCTTTTCTGAAACGTAAAAGCTGGACATCACTCCAACAAGTTCTGGCTCCACAGGACTCAACAGACGGCTGTCACATTATCTGAGCCAGCCAGGGAGGCCACTTCCACAGAATAAGGAGTGTAACATCCCTCTGAGCCCCTTTCTCCAGGCAGACTTTGCTGGACTTTCAAACTCATGGCAATTCAATCTGGAGCAAATCCCAAAAGTAGAAACCCTCCTGTAATTCAGTGAAAATACATCCAAGAAGAGACGCATCTGTAAAGCATTTAGATTTTACAAATGGGCATTTTTCAACAAAGGCATGCTTTGTCAGGAAATTCCTGGCCAGCTCTAATCAGGAATTCATCTGGGAACTAAGCATTTTGTCAGATCTATGGGCAAGATGGTTTTAGCCAAGGAACGAAAGGGACGTGACACCCTGGTCAGCGATACAGAAGATCAAAGGACATGGTAAATCAGAAGAGGGTGGAATTAACCAGAAAAATTCTTTACTTGCAATTAAACTCATTTAACACCACATCTGATGAGACTTTCTGCAATGCACAATGCTTACCAGTGATAAATAGAGTTCTGGACTAACGGGCCTGTAGTACAGGGAGCAGAGGAGACCAATGCAACCATAATCATGGAGTGTGACTTGGAGTACACCTTATGCAGGCCAGAGGTAATGGGGAGAAAGTAGGGACTATAATCCATCCTTCCCACTACCAGTTCAATGCTTGATTACCAATGCATGAGAGTGTTTATCCTCAGTAAATTTTGCTTGCAAAGACAGTTTCAAAACCAAGTCAATCAAACATGAGCCTGTGTGTCCTGGAGAGCAGCCACAGTTCAGTTGGACAGTAAATTTAATTTCTCAAAAGTAATGTTGTTTACATTAAGTCTCCACATCAACCTCTAGAAAAAAAAAAATAGAAAACTAAGGCCCCCAGGGCATTATTTACAGGAAAGCGCAGTGTTAACAGGCAATAGTTCAATTCCTCCTCTGAGCAAGAGGATTTAGAATTACATCTCCTATTTTCCCAGCCACTAAACAGTTGACACTTCTGGCACAAGACTGAAGATGTGGTTTCAAATCCCCTCAAGACAGGAACTGAACTTGGCTAGGTGACTGGTTGGGTGACTGCCCTGATAGTCAAGTGACCGCACAACAGAGAGGATTTTGGCCCTTATTGCTCCAGTAGCCCCCCAACCCTAAAGCTTCAGCCACCTTCTCAATAAATAAGGCTCCAAAACAACCACTTTCTCCAGCACTCCCCCTGTCTACCCACCAGATCCATGCTCCCTGCTTTCATCCAGCATTAGCTGGCTCCTTCTATCCAAGCTGGTTACAACAGTTACAACAGTTTCTTGATCTGGAGAAAAATCCTTCTGTGGAGGTACTTACTTGGACCACAGGAGACACATTTCCACTCAGATGGTTTTTAGTTGCCGGAAACTACTTAACTCACATCAGTGGCCCTGCCATAAATTCACAGGTTAAAGAATAGTAGTCTGAAATTCTCCCCATTCCGCCAGCGGTTCAAGACCTGAATTACACCAGCCAAACACTAGACCTACTAGCTTTGAGGGAGGGGAAAAAAAAAACAAAAAAACCCAACAACAACAAAAAACAAACAACAACAAAAAAAAACACTTATTTCAAGATAAAATAGTCCTTGCTTAAAATAATATTTAAATGTTTTTCTATATGGAATGTCTGATGCACTGTCACTGCTGACACGTCTGCAAAATAAACATGGTTTCTTACCAATCAAAAACAAAGGAATTATGTAAACATGGCAATTTCTATTTGAGTTGAGCATTCAATCAGTTATCAATTGGCATGAAGACCTGAGGGAACATACAGAGACAGGGAGCTGGTGTACATTTTTCTTGCCTTTTTTTACCAGCTGTCAGAATGACACAATGTCCTTCGCAGTGTGATCTGTAGCTGGAAAGTCCAGTGTCTGAAGTGCGAGCAGTAGTTTACTTTTCAGCCAGCTGTTCAGCAATTCTAGCACTCTGGGACCTTCTGGATCCCAGTATTCACAGGTACCAAGTCTCTGGTTTGTCACCTCTGGAACAAAGGGAGCTTTGTACTGAACCGGGTATGAATAATTGTAACATGTGATGTATCGTAACTGGTGGCTGCAGAGGGCTGCAGAGCCTGTGCCATCTGGAGAGGCAGGGATTTACACAAGCTTTTTGTGGAAGCAGAATGAAGGGAAAATTTCACTGTAGGAATAAAGCTGAATCTGCACAGGCAGGCAGGATTCAGATGAGCTTTGCAAGAGAAATGCCTCATATGAATGTTTGTAATTAAGAGACTTGGTACATTACAAGCCCTCACAGACAACACTGTCACATACTCTGAGCTGGACCCAGTTTGAAGCAGCAAGTACATACTCACCTGCTGGCTGATGGAAATTACTGACTCCAGGGGACAGACAATAAAATCAATTATTCACATCTCCTGTGTTGCTGCTACCCACACAGCAACGAGCAGACCTGGAAAACCAAGAAGGTTTGGGGTTGATTTTAACACATTCGTATGGACCACCTTTATCTGCCACTGGGTAGAAAAACTTCAAAAATAAAAAACACTGCTCCATTTTCAGTAACAGTCTTGCAAGTAATGTTTAAATCCCATCAACATACCTTCTCCTGATGGCCTGTTTCCATTTATTGCACATCCTTCCACCAACACTGCACCTCCTTTAACCCATACAAACGTCACTTGGGCCAACAACAGTTTGGCCAACAACAGCATCAATATGTTAACAGTTTGTTAATTCTGGCTCATTCCTTATATCTATTTACTGTTAAGCTACAGACCCTTTTTTGACTGCAAAGGGGTTGCTTACTCTCCCGTTTATTGTATCTCTACCCTGGCCAAACACTGTGCATTGACACTGAGCTGAAAATGGAAGATTGATGAGATTGATGGAGACTCATCTTTTCTGTTCCGTTCAGCTATGCATCTATCCCTGTTATTCCTATTAACACCCACCATCTAGCCACCTCCTAGAGGAGTGCAGCTCTCCAGGGGACCGATGAAAGCAAGGGAAGTTATAAAAGGGATAAGACTTTCTGGAGCTGATCCCTAACAGAAAGAACAGGCCAAGACACCAAAGATGAACCGACCATACTTAAAATAATGTTCCCTGGCAGAAAAAAAAAGGGAACAAGGAAAGGGATGAGGGACGGTGGGGGACACAGTACAGGCAGCTGCTGGCTGCTGCTCTCACCGCAGCCTCCTCTAGCTCTGAGGGAGCGTGGGAGAAGCCACAAGGCATAAATGTACACATCACCAGCGTTGCAGAGGGAAGGAAAACTATGTAAGACAGCATCAAGCTGAGATGCAATCCCTCCCTGGAAAATCTGTGCCTGAATAATAGCACGCAGGTGTTTCTCAGTTTGGCACAGAGGTGGGGGCCTCTCATGCTGTCTGCAAAGGGTGGCTGCATCGAGAAAAAACTGAGAGAGGTGGGGGGTGCTGCTTGCTTCATCTGTCACGTGTCACCAACAGGGGCCAAGCTGTGAACAAGCCAGCTCACAACGCACACGGTCTGGGAAGAGGCACACTTCAACTCCCAACACGTCACAGTATCGTACGGTGATGATAACTCACGTCACGGCAATCACTCTGGTCCACGTGAGGAGGAATTGACCATGTACTTGGTGCTGCCAAGCTGGGGCAGCCCTCCCTGCAGTCACACCTCCCTCGGCAGCCGCACCAGCCAGCCCTGCACCCAGGGACATGCCGGCGACGAACCAAGTGAGAGCAGGGGGTGCAAGCTCAGGGGTTGTGGGGAGCTCAGGTGCAGGCAGGCGGGGAGGTGCATCCACACACCCCCTGCAGCCCAGGGCTGCCCAGCAGGAGAGGCGCAACCAGGGCCGCAACCAGCTTCTTGCAAACAAACCTGCTGCCTCTCACGCACACGTAAAGGGAAGCCGATGCTGATGACATTTGCTTATTCACAGCTGGGAGAGCTTAATCGAAAGACAACAAGAAATGCTGTTCAGTTTCGCTTTTTATTCCCTTCAGTGCCATTCCACTTACTTTAAAAATAGATGTCATAGCAAAGATTTATATTTAATGCTTTGCTTGTCACAGAGGGAAGGAGAACTGAGCTGCTGAGAAGTAAGAAACTCTGGGAGTGGGAGGGGGATTTATCCAGGGATGAAGACTTTTGGGACTAGACCCATTTTGAACTAATTTAACTAGAACTAAAGGTGTTACTCTGTGCTTGCTCAGTGCGCAGATCGTTCTGCGCACCAGACCTTTTTCTACAAGATTGTGGGGAAGAGTGAAATCAGTCTCCAGAGGAAACCAGATAAAGGGGGAGGAGGGAGAGCATCCAGTTCCATCTATCTTTAGGCAATTTTACCAGTGGAACTGTTTCAGTAGAAGGACATTATGTATTTCTGCTGTGTGATAACTGAGAGCCATTACTTCCCAGTGTCTCGCTGCTAATGAAATGCACACGGCAGTGTTATTACAGCAACAGTGATCTTAAGCAATCTGTTAATAATGCAAATATTTTTAATTTCTGTTATGCACCTGAAGACCCACTCCAGTTCTCTTGTTCTCCCTTGAGACCAGTTATGGCTGTGCCCATCCAGCCCATCCAGGACATGGTATGTCCCATCCAGCAAAAGGGCTCGGGCACTCTGATTTACGTAGGTGAAGACTGCTAAGGATGTGCTATTGCTCACCTTCCTGTATTGATATCTTTCTATTTCTTTCCTCTTGCATGCATCTTTGCAAACTTTTCCCCACTTTGGATTTCATCTCAGCTTCACACTGATGAGACAATATTTCAGGCCCCCCCCCCCCCCCCCCCCCCCGTGCATTTTGGAGGTGATTTCCTTGCATTACACCGCCAGTTTCATCCACATTTTTGAGAACACGGTGTGGAGCAGATTACCCAAAAATCTCCAGCTCTCGCCTCAGGCAAGACTGGTCATGTTTGTCACAGCCTACCTGTGAAATCCAGATAAGCCTCTCCTTGCTGTTCAGAACAGCACTTTTCCTCAGGTACACTAATGCCCAACGACAGGCACCTGTGGTCTATTTCAGACAATTCTGCCCTAAAATATATTTCCCACCGGCCTTGTTTTGACTCGTGCACGCAGGTTGCTACTGAGCCAACGCTCTCTGACAGTGTAATACTCTGAAAAAGATACTGCAAGCAATAAATGAGTTATGGAAGGCTTCAAAATAGAAGCTTTGGGGAAAAGATCCATGGATAGTGCAAGCTTTACAGAACCCATGAAGGATATGTTTTTTAATGAGATACCCTAAACTTAAGATGTTGACTGGGAAGCCTGTGAGCTCTGTGGTCTGGCTTCAATACCTATCACAAATGTAATATCTAACAAGCAGGTTGTGCTGTACCTTATTCTTTTGTTCTGTCTGCAGGTTTGCTGCTAATTTGATATTAGTATGCTTCTGGGCTAGTTTAATAGACAACTTGCACCTACAAAAATACATACGAAAGAGCTCTAAGTGGCTAGTGTTCATGAAGAACAGGAGGAAGCTACAGTGTCATGGTTTCTTTCTGATCCTTGGGAGCAGTGCTGGCTGAGTGTGACAAGGCAAAAAAATTTAATGGGAGAATTGACCCTTACCTCTATTTAAAAAACAAACAAATGGCAGTCTGGCTTTGGGTGATACTGCTTTTTCTTATGGACTATTGTAAACAATTTGCTGATTCCTCCCATCCCCTCACCTAAAAAAAAGTTGTGCTATTATATTAAAAACTACCACAAACTGGGTCACCTCCTGAACAGCAAGGGAAAAAACACAACTTGTTCCCTAAGGGTACTGCATAGTTATGTGACCTGCTTTGCTTGACTAGCTTTCACAAACCACCAAGTGACACCCCTTCTCCTCCCTGCGCCTTCCGGAAGACTTTTATCTCTCTACATCTGTCCTGCTGCAGTGGGAATAAAAGCAACTCAGTGGCACAAAGTCAGAATCCAAAGTTGAGACAGGCAAAGCACAGCCTAAAGCAGCTTCACCTCTGGTTCCCTTATGACTCTGTGAAGTGCCGTCATCAAAGCAGCACTAATACGACCACCCAACTCAAGGCATACGGCATGCGGCTCTGCTCATGTGAATGTTCTGTGCCCTGAGACCACACAAGGACATGTCACCCGAGGACCTGATTGAAATGAAAACAGAGAAAAGATCCCAGCTAGCTCTGTTCATCTTCCTGCAGACTTGCATCCCCTGAACACTCAGCCCCCAGTCCCTGGGCTGGTTTTCTGCTCTGGGGCTTTTTCCTGTGGAAAGGCAGCTTGAAACTAAAAAGCTGGTGTTGTGGGACAGGACTGCCTGCTGAATCAGCCCCAGCCTCCTTCTTTCTCTGATCTCTCCTGCCAGCTTCTAGCCTCTCCTGGCCACATCCAGCAGGGAGCAGGGCTCACAGCCCTCACTCTCCACCATCTCCTGGGGCAGGGATTCCCCCAGCAAAAGAAAAGCAGAGGAAGTTGAACCCCAGCCACCTGGGTGAAAGGAGCTGCTGCCAACAGCCCATGGGGATGCGGGGGGCAGAAGAGATCCCCCCCTCATGTCACCCAGCGGTTGTGGCTCCCCATCGCCAGTCACTGTACCCCACATCGCCCACAGGCCCCACCAGCTGCCGTGTCCCTCTCCGTCCCCCGTCTGCTCTCACCAGGGGAAAAGGGCATGAAAGAATTTGAACTGTACAGCGCTGAGTGCGTTGGGGCAGATGAATCAAAACAACAAAAAGCAGGGAGAATTTCCCCACCCTCAGGGAAAATTCAGCCCCGCACTGGAGAATTAATGCCAAGGGTAAGAGAGGGGCTGTGAGTAAGGAGAGGAGATTTGGACACAGCCAGGGAAGCACAGAGAAGTGAGTAAAACCACACCACCCCTAGACCTTCCTTCAGCTAAAATTTTCCCCTGACCAGCAAATGCCCCAAGCTCCAGGAAAGAGATGCAAGTGAGTGGATCCCGGCCACTGCACTGTCCTGAAGAGAGTGGGGAGTTCCTGACAACGTGTCTCTTGCCGAAGTGACAGTATCCCGCAGTGGTGAGACAGCACTGCTACTTGTAATGGATGCCCACTTTGAACTGCACCTGCCCTCTGCTTCTGGTGGGGCTTAGCGCAGCCTTGTGGATGCTGTGCCAGCCTGGGCATCGCCAGAGCACAGTTTGCAAAACTCCTGCGGGCGAGGTGGCTTGCTGTGCTGGCAAATTCTCATTGCTTTTCAAGATTAAACTCTGAGTCTCACTGTGGTCTTTCCTTGGGGATTTGGCTCAGCTCCCAATCCTATTCCGATCTCTTATCAGTGCCTCAGCCTCCAAGAGTTGTATGGTTGTGACTAGTCTGAGATTGCAGATTCAAAGTCTCCATTTCCACCTTTTTTCTCTTTTCTTACTTTTCTGTATTTATATTTCATGTGAAGTAAATGATTTTTCACATTTCCATAATGCAGTTTCATATGTAGACCCTTCTACATTAGTTAGCTGGACAGTATTGAATGCCCCATGCTTCAAGACCAGTGACAGCCAGAAACAAAACTCGGTCCTGACTATTTTGGCTTGTGTTAGACACAGAAAAGACCAGTGGTTGAATCTTCTCCAGTTTAAAATCCTCTCCTCTGTATTTCCAGGAGATTTTAGTTGCCACTTCTTCGCCATTTGTTTCTTCTTCATGTTTTCTTCTTTTGTTTCCTTCCCAGTTCCAGGAATTCTGCAGCCTCCCAAATCTAATAGAAACCAGTATCAGTCAGCCTGAGGGCCTTGCATAATGTGAAGAGCAGCAACAGCCAGTGCCACATGGTATTTTACCTTAATGGTGAGTCCCCTAGAGCTTGCAGGCCCCAGGCACTGGTGCTCTGGAGCCAAGGCACTTCAGGCTCCTGGCCAGCCCATCTGGGACTTACACACACGCATACACACAGACATACATCTCCCAGAAACCAGCAATTCAGATCTCAGAAGTAATGCATCTTCAGGCTCCCAGAAGCCTCTTCAGTGAAGGGCAGAAGACCAGAGAAGCTCCAGGGCACATAACACTTCGAGCTCTTAGCTCCCACAAGGGCACTAAGCATCAGTGGCCCAGAGACTCAGACATTTCCAAGCACCACTTGCCAAAATCAAACAAATTCCTGCTAGAAGCTGCGCAGATTAAATAACAATTTCTTTCTGATGGAACAACCATCTCCAAGAGAAGTGCTAACTTTGGTCAGTTGGGAAAATGTTGCACGGGAAGATTTGTTACTAGACGTCCTTCTAATCAGTCACTCTTCCTTTTGTGCTTTGTTCTCACTTCTTTCTCCTCTGACTCTGTCATATATTCTTGCCTTTAGCATCCAAAGTCCCCTCTAACAGTAGACAAAGTAGGCAGATTGCTGGACATCACATTAGGCATGGGCCAAGTAGCCAGCTTCTGCTTTGTATTTCTCTTGCATCCATAGCCTTCAGAAGGGAGTTCAGAGTTCGTGAGCTGGCAAGAGTGTGGGGTAGCACAGGGACTTCTCCCACCTACAGCCCTCTCAGACTCAGATGATTCCTCCAGACCTCCTGAAACCTGTCACGATGTTTCCAGCCTCTCTTACCGCTGGCCGGAAACACCCACTGATGTTCCCAATCCTATACGGTATCTTCGGATTCTCGGTGATTTTGGTCCACAAAATCCATTCTTCTGTCATAGTAGGGTTTGGTTTTGTCTGTACTTCTGCGAACCAAATGTAAGTTGTTCCTTTCAAGTTTTCAGTGGCACAGAAACCACATAGATGTGTTGTAGTGGATGGAGAACCTGTATGTCCATTATAAGCCTTCATATAACACCCCAGATACCTTCCCACAAAACATTAGGGTAGGATGTTCTCCAGGGCAATATCTTGCAAGTGTTCAAGGCCAGGCTGGATGGGGCTTTGGGCAACCTGGCATCCCTGCCCATGCCAGGGGGTTGGAACTAGATGATCTTTAAGGTCCCTTCCAACTTAAACCATTCTATGATTCTTTGATTCTATGATCTTAGCTGCAGTACTTATATCATATCTTTTTTATTTTCATTTTCCAGGCCTAGCTGTCAACTTGGAACTGAACATAATAAAGATAATTTCAAAGTGGCTGAAGGATACAAATACTGCACATACATGCACAGTTCTGCCTGAATATGCTGCCATGCAGACCTCACACTCACAGCACAGACAACACAGGGTCACTCAGTGGATACACACCAGGTTAGATCTGCAGCTCCCACACAAAGCCCAACACATTTGGCCTCAGCCATAGCGTTCTCAGGATGGGGAGCTCACAGCATGACCCCTTTGAGCCTGTACTTGCAGACACCAATGAATATAAAACAATATTGAAGAATTAATCACTCACAAATGCATGATATGAAACAGCTTATAAAGATGCAGAGCATCTTGAAGTCAGTGACCCTTGCTTAATTTGAGAAATGCACATCCTTACCCTCATGAGTCTCTTTTATTATTTTTAACTAAGAGCTACAATAATTACTAACTAGAAATCCTATGGGATGTGCTGGGATGAAAACTTACCTGTTTTTTTGTGCTTCTTGTGCCACCCACTGGAACAGGCTGAAAACCCAAGTGAAAAGAAAACATTCAGGAAATTGCATATCCAGCATATTTTAGTATGTTTCATAAATTGAATTACAAAGCTTGCAATATGCTCCAACAGCTTTAGTCAATTCTCATTAATTCAAAATGTCTAAAAAGAAGAACCCAAGTTTGCTTATCTCCTGACCAAATGCCTGCAAGCCACTGAAACAGTTTGCCTCTCAAGAGAAAGGCAAATGCAGTTCAATGATGTATTTGTATTGGTGAGTTCTCCAGACACTGATGACATTGTACAGGGTACAGACAATATCTCATCTAACATAGTCCATCCACTGCCAGGCACTGGTAGGTGAGAAAGCTAAACTGAAGTAGGTGTGGAGAAACTGTTCATCTTCGATGAGAATGGAGGAGCTTAGTGACTAAGGAACTACAAGAACCTGTCTTGTTTAGTCAGGCAAAATGAAGGCTGGGTGAAAATACCTCTCTCTCCAAATACCTTATGGGCATATATTCCAAGGGAGTACAGTCTCTAGGACGGTGTTCACAATGATTGATTATAAAATTAATCAAGAATTAATTTAAGATGAATACCCAGAAAAGTTTAATAGCATGGAAGCAGTGAGCAAAGACCTCCAGTAGGATAGATAATGGCAGACAACTTTACTTTTCCCATAAAAAAGAGCTTGAACCATTTCTGAAAGCCAGTGTATGATGGGATTGTTTGCAATAGCAAGGCATCACATGTAGGGACACAGCCTCACATTTCAGTATTTTTACTGAGGAGACGTATCCATCTTCTAGAAAGAGTGGAAAAAACAGGAAGAGCTCAGTGTGATAGCATCATTAATAAAACAGCATTTGGGTTTTGGTTTTTTTTTTTTACCCTAAAAATGAGTATGGGACAAAATACAACAAAACCTGCAGCTGAGACTCTCTTTAGTGCCACCTCCAAAAGGCCATTTTGAGTAACTAGCCATTTAAAGTACCCACTAGGTTTCCAGCACAATTTTATTTGACCTTTTAAAGAAAGAATAACATGTATAAGGCAAATGATTTCAGCTGGTCACCTGGGTGACTGCTTAAAGCAGCCCTCTATATAACCTAACCAGCCCATTGTCCAGTGTAACGTTAAGCTTTGTCTTTCAGAAGTGTATGCCTCAAGTGCATTTTCTGATTTTGAAGTTTGTCTTTTTGCCCAGTCTGACTGCATATGTTTTTTAGTGAACACACAGAATCACAGAATCACAGAATCTTCAGAGTTGGAAGGGACCTCTAGAGATCATCTAGTCCAACTCCCCTGCTAAAGCAGGATTGCCTAGAGCACATTACTCAGGACTGCATCCAGGCGGGTCTTGAAAGTCGCCAGAGAAGGGGACTCCACAACCTCCCTGGGCAGCCTGTTCCAGTGCTCTGTCACCCTCACCGTAAAGAAGTTTTTCCGTGTATTTGAACAGAACTTCCTATGTTCCAACTTGTGCCCATTGCCCCTTGTCCTGTCATTGGGAACCATTGCAAAGAGTCTGTCTCCATCCTCCTTCAACCCACCCTTTAGATACTTATATGCCATAATAAGGTACACACAAGGTAAGATGTTTCAAATACATAATACAGAAACCAGGTACCCCCAGAGATTTAAAAAAAAAAAAAATGTTACTGATTACTTAATATATATATTCTTCTATTTATAGAAAATATAAGGAACTCCATAAAGTTCCTTAGCTTCCAAAGATAACATATCAGATACTGCTGGAATCCACAGTTGTTCCTTTCCCATTACGCAAGATGATTAGGACTTCAAAAAACCTTTTTCCAGTTCTTACTGTAAAACAGTCAAGGAGGGCTTTATGTGTGTGTATGTGTTTATCATGACACGTGAACACAATAAGACTTCATAATAAAAAAATACAGCCAAAGAAGCCACAACTTCCCTTCTGCCAGAAAACACACTGCTCATTTTAACCAGTTGGGGAGCAGGAAGCCCATACCCAAGGTGTGTAAGACCAAAATGCACAGCCTCCATAGAATCATAGAATCATAGAATGTGTTGCGTTGGAAGGGACCTTTAAAGGTCATCTAGTCCAACCCCCCTGCAGTAAGCAGGGACATCTTTAACGAGATCAGGTTGCTCAGAGATTCTTCAAGCCTGGCCTTGAATGTCTCCAGGGATGGGGCCTCCACCCCCTCTCTGGGCAACCTGTTCCAGTGTCTCACCACCCTCATCATAAAGAACCTCCAGTGCCATCCCCAACACAGCTGCCCTCACTCCAGTACAGGGGCGGTGATCTGGAGGCCACTGACATCCACCAGAGCCTTTTCCTTCATTTCTGGCCAACCAAACAGGCACGTGCTATGGAAATGACTGAGCTGCGGCAAGAGGCTCGTGAGCACAGAAGACAAAACTGCCACAAGAGATAAACCTACCTTTGAAATAACAACTTTCCACGCATTGCTTTCTAAATTAAAATAAGATTTTCTTTTTACCTGCATTTTCTTTCAGAGAGTTCTTTGAGTGTATTAGTGTACCCAACATCACGCAGAGACAGCAGACAGAGCCAATCTCTGTGGCCAGGAAGTATCTCCACTTTGTAAATGTTTGACAACAACCATAATCTTTAGCAACAGGGATCATCTAGATTTACTGACTGTAATTAAGCTTCAGGGCAAGTGCTCCAGCACATTTGTCATGATCTTCCATCATCCAAACGAAGGGTCATACTGTCTGAAGAGCACTGAAGCTCTGTCTACTTTAGCTTGCAGTGTGCCACAAAGGTCTGAGGACCAAACAGATGGTACTGAGGACCTGATATCCACACTGCATGTGTTTATGGGAGGATTCATTTGGACAAGCATTAGCATAGTCGTGTGGACTGAGCACCCCTGAGCAGGTGGACATCTTCCCTATGCCAGTGGAAATTGGGAATCTGTGTCCTGGAACAGCTCCCAAGGACAAACAACAGCACCGTAAGGCAGAAGTTTGGGAGATTTGCTTCAGAAATGCTCTGCTGATCCAAAATTAAATGCTAACATAAGCCCACTCTGAAGCTCTTTCCTCTCTCCCCGCTGCCCTGTGCTCACCCCCAAAGTAACTGAACTGCTCTTGTTGTATGAATTTATTCATTAGCAGCAGTAAATTTCACTGGCTGAACTGAGAGCCTGGTTGCGTTCACACCAATCCACCTCCACACACGTTTGTCTTCTGGGCTTGAGTTGTTTAAAGTAATGATCCCTACAATGGGAAAACAGGAAAAACCTGGAAGGACCAGAATCTTAAAGTCCTTGTTGCACTATAGGTCTGTCTCTGAGAGTTAATCTTAGCGGGATTAATTTCATTTAACACCCAGCCATGCCATTGCTGCCAAATTAGGTAAGTATGTATATGAATCCAACTGAAGAAAATGTGGGAGCACACTCTACATGTGACTCACCCATCATGCATAATTAGAGGTATTAGGCTAACAAATGTTATTCTGAAATACGCAAAATAACTGTAAAAACATTTTTAAAACCTTCAGCTGAGAATGGTTATAAAAAAAAATGAAGAAATAGGAGGAGGGGAAAAGACTACTGTTCATTTCAAGCTCCTGGGAAAAGAAAAAAAAGCAATTCATTCACCTCAACCTGTTTTCAGCCTATTTGTTTCAGCATCTCAGGTCAGCAACCTCTCCCTCAGCGGCGAGCCCAGAAGAGTCTTCAGGAGCAATTCCGACAAAAGGCTGTCCCGTGCAATGGAGAAGCTCTGTAAACTCCCACATGCACTGGTGCAACCACACAATATTCTCTGTTTTCTTCATATGCACAAGATCTTGTGCTGCTGAGACCAGATGCAGGTGCCAGTACCTCAAGAAGAAGAAAAATCACGTAACATTTTGCTTCAAGCAGCCTAGAACATGTTTGGTATTATTATTATTATTATTGTTGTTGTTGTTGTTGTTGTTGTTGTTTTTGTTGTTGTTATTAATAATAAATAATTAAATCCTAACTGCCAATTAAAAGGAATTGCAGAAACAGTTTGGTAATTATTTAAGGAATACAATTACATTACCCACTCTGACGCTTCAGCTTTCTTTAAGAGGATCCAGCAGGACCTTAGAAAGTGCTATAGGGACCACCAAGAACGGCGTATTTAAAATGAATTTCAGCAGAACTCAGGGCCAGGAAACTGCAGGTTTACAGTGAGTGATTTGAAAAGACAGAGAGCCTTGCCAGGAGGGAGACCCTGAGTTCACCTACCAGCCCATGCACCTGCCAAGAATAATAGAAATAATAACAAAAATAAAAATGCAAAAACGTGAAAGTTAGCACTGTGTTGACAGGGCTTCGGTAAAATTTCAAACAGAGGGGCTCTATCACTAAGTCTTCCCGCTGAGCAACATTTACAGTTATTACTTTCTTGCTGCTGGCAGCAAGCCTTTATAGACGTTTTGAGAACGCATCCAATATAGGAAGTGGCCTGTTGTTTTTTCTTTCTTCCAGCTACATTATTGATATTTCAGGAGAGTAATTGAACTTCTCAGCACCAACTTGTTTTCTCCATGAACTACTATCCCCTGTAGATACGCATGTTTTCAGGGCATATGCTAAAGTAACTGTAAATCCTACGCCTAAACAGCACTTGTATTTTACCAGCCTTTGTAGGAGAAAAAAATGGTATCCTAGCTGTAAAACTTCTGACAGCATTTAAACTGTACTATGTTTCATCGCTTTCTCACACGTACACACACCCTCGCGCACATTTCATTAAAGTCTTTTTTAAAAAGTCATCCAAAATCCACATTATTGTCACCAAATCTGTGTTCCATCCGACACAGGCTGGCTGTTTCCTCATTTTGCTATGAGCACGTCGTACCACAAGCAATGTTAGTACTCAAACAGCTATTCATAATAAAGAAACTAAACTAAATAATGCCAAAAAAAAAAAAAATCATGGTAGAAAGCACAGTCCGGAGGATCACAAAGAGAAGTGTCTCCACTATCAGCATGCAGCACCCAGCAAGTCTCTCCTGCTGTATGAGGCTCCCATGGATTTAGGACAGGGTCAGTGAGCTCTCAGCTGGGACAGGGTCTGTAGCTAATACCTACACCCTGTCTTCGTCTCTGCAGGCGCTTGGGCTGGCACGACAGCAACTTCCAGCATATACCCAGACCGGACAAGTGAGGGACAAAGCTCCCATCAAGTACTGTTACCTTCACAGCCACCTTTCTGCCCCAGCCGCTATATGTTTAAAGTGGAAAAGCCAAAGGAATAGTTTACCTGCTAGTTAGAGAATGGCAACATTTTCCTTAGAAGCTCACATGGAAAATTGAGGGGGGTTTCTACTGGAAAGAAAAAGTTTGAAACTTTCCGATTAGGTCGATTTGCTACATGCCATGGCTGAGGTACAGCAGGATGCCATATCACCACATGGGGCCTTAATTTCAATCCTCTCTATGGACCCAGGGGCCCCAACCGCAGACACAGTGACAGGAAACCCTGCCTGGTAGCAAATTAGTAGACTACAGGTGGTAAAGGAATGAGACACCATATCAGGAATGCATGCCTTAGCTGGATTACCCCCACAGTGTCTTCAGCCCCCATCTCTCCGGAGTCCTGGTAGCAGATAGGCTGTCAAGAAAATGGAGCAACCACAGAGCACCACCATAGTGCTTCACATCTGCCAGGCTATGGTCGGCTCTGTAATCTCATTTTTTACATGCTCCACATTATCTTTGGTCCTGGTTTTCTAGAGCTTTCGGCAAAAGACAAGTGACAGTAATGCATGTTTAAGTTTGCTGCCTGACAATTGTATTTTTTGCTCAGGTCATTTCATTTGAGCCATTGTGAAAACGTTATGGTTTCCTGAGCCCAGTGACAATGGGTAACAGGGAAGAAGATAAATTTTCAGAGCTTATGAATGTTTTCCCCAGCTTTAAAAGTAGAAACTATGGCAGGACAGTGGGGACTTTTATGTGTGCTGTGCACATGCGGAATGTGAAAAGCCTGGTGCTATCAAACAGAAGTGGTGAAGAGAGACTTCCACACGGTGGGATGAAAACACAGTCCCAGGCGGGATGTTTCTGAGTAACAAGTGTTTGAGCTGGCCTCAGCTAAATAGAGCTTGAGTGGTTTGTGATCCAGACAGAGACGAATTCAGCAGGCAGACTGCAGTGATGAAAAATGGAGGTAACTGCTGAAGAAGACTTGCTGCTTTCTTAGGAAGTGGAGGATGATGCTCATGCACTTGGGTGGCAGGAGAAGGATGTCGGAGCCAAGTGGGGAAGAATAATCCTTGGGAGAAAGGGTGCAAGAAAAAGGGGCTCATGGGAAAGGTCTAACAGAAAGAAGAAGGAGCTAACAAAGCAAAAAAGAACTAATTTTCTTCTGTACTTTAAAGGGCTCCAAATTCCCCAGCTATAAGCGGTATATACAAAAATTGAGAAAAATTGTCTTTATTTTTCAACACCTCACTAGCACCCCCTTCCTCCCCCCTCAAGAACACATCTTGCCACCAACCACAGTGCTGTGCTCCTTCTATTTAAAAATACAGTTCATCTTCAGTGAAGAGACCGCAGAAAAGGTCCCCACGCGGTCCAACCAGATATCACAGGTCTAGCCAGTGCCAAAGGAAAACTGTAGTATGGAATCATCTTACCTAGCATGATCATTTTGAATATTGATTAAGTAATATTTTCATGTTAGTTTGAAAACAATAATCTGCCTTTAGGTTGCTGTGTCCAAATCTATGCATTTAAATAAATGTCATTATTTTTACAAACCAGAATGCTTGACAGTTTAGAGTGGATATTCCTACATCAATTTTTAGATGTCTAATTAAAAAGACCCACATACACAGAATACAATCGTTCAGAAATATTGGCCATAAAGCATAATATAAATTCTCTGTTTATTATCTGTTGTTTTTTTTAAAGGATTTGTTCTGTGCTTGGTTTCCATTAAATTTTCATGGACTGGTGCTAAGCACTTATGGAAAACAAATATTCAAAATTAAATGTACCAAAAACCTTTATAAATCTTATTTTCAATCTACACATGGAAAGGAAGAGTTTGCACATCTGTCCATTCTTGGAGGGATCTGGCCAAGCTATAGCTTAGCAAGCAAGTCAGAAAAATAAATCTAAGAGAAAGAGGTAGCAGAAATATTTTAATAACAAATATAAGAATATACTGAACTACTCCTGGACTTAATGCGAGCAGATAATGAGACTAAATACTCTTAATAAATTATTCATTCTGAGTTACACATTCATCCGCTGCAGAAATCTGCTGTGATCAGTAATCTCTTTCCCTGAAGTAAATTAGCACCTTGCTAAGTGAGTTTCCTCTGCAGCGAAGACCTGACCTTGCACATGCTGAGGATTGTGGCAGTTGGAGAAAAGCTCAGTTAAGTGTTGTAATTTACTCCACCAGTCTCTTAAGCACCTGCCACGGAGCATAAATACGGAGCAGATTTTCTTGGGAAAAAAAAACCAAACAAACAAATAAACAAACAAATGTTCAAGAAGAAACCATTCTGTGATTAAAATACAAATATAAGAAGTGGGGAGTATGAAGTCCCATTTCCATCCTAGACACTTGAGATCAAAGGACATGAAGCCTGCCTAAATAGCCCTAGATCTTGAGGACTACAATCATGCAGTCCTGAAGGCTCATCCTAGAGCGTGCCCAGAGCACCAGAGGAGCCCTTACACCCTGAGCTCCTTTATTCCCATCTTCAGGAGGTCCTACCCACACGGTTGGCATGCTGGAAACACACTGGGAACAAAGTGTTACACACCAGTCAGGGGAGCAGGTTTCACCGAGGGGATATCACCCCCTTTCTTCCATGGAGGTAGTGAGAAAAACTGAGACAAGATTTTATTTTTGTTTGCTTTTGAAAGATTTGATCTAGCTAAACATCACCCAAACTGCTCCTCCTTCACGTGAGCCTGGTGTCTGGTCTTATTAATTCTTGGATTATTAATTCTTCCTGGCTAAAATGTGCTCAGGCCAGCACAGCTGAGAGACCAGAGCAGCAGACAGGAATCTACAATCAGGTGAGAAAAGCATATGCCAGACAAAATTTCTGCTGCTGCCCACATGGTATGTCACCACAATACCTGGTATCCGTGTACCTCACCTGCTTTTGCAGGCTATAACAGCCAGCAGCAGCAGAATGGAACCATGCACGCTGGGTAGGACCTCAGAAATCATCAAATGTGAGCAAAACCCAAAAATACCAGCAGAAATTTTGGTCAAGGCCAGCTGCAGACTTCCATAACATAAGTCATAATATCTTTCTGAGTCATCAGTCATCACTGTCTTGTATAGTCCAAAACAAGAAGGTTGTTTGTAACATTATTGTGTTAGCCAAAAGTCGTATTCCCTTCGTCTGGCAGAACGGGCACCGTAGTTGCTAAGGAAATGAGAACTTAAATCCCATTGTGATGTCAGGTTTGGGGATCAACATGCCTCAGGATCTGCAGCAGAACCCATGAGCTTCCCTGTTTCTCTATAATGTCTTCTGACTAAATTTTAGAGGAAAGTCACTTTCCCTTAAAGGTGATCTGAAAGTTATTAAGACCTGCTCTGAGCTCTCTTCTATATTAAAAGAAAAAAAGCATTGCTGTTTCATTAGGTTAAACCGGGTGTAAAGGAGAGCAGAGTCAACTCCTTGGCTTTGTGAGTGAGTGTCAGACAACTTCACGCTTGAGAGGCATGAAATTAATGATTAATTAGTTCATTCACTGATTCCTTACACAGGAAAACAGGTACCTATGTCTCTGTAGTGTACAGTGGAATGAAACAGCTCCTGCTCTCACTCTCTGCTAGAACACAGTCCCAAGGACCACCCAAGGACTCGTTGCCTCCATACCTCTGCGAGGACTCTTGAACCAAGCTGTCGTATCAGTACGTATGAGAGCTGTCAATACATACACCATCAAAACATATGAGAGCTTCTACTCTGTGTTGGCATCAGCTGAGACTGGCAAAAGATAAAAAGCTGAAGAAAACCCCTTACACATTGAAAGGATGGTTGTATCTATGCTGAACCTACCAAACATGCAAAGAAAATGCTGCCGTTTGACTATTGCTATAAATCTGCCGAGGTTTCTGGGGAATGCCACTGCCCATTTTCACACCCAGGCTTATTGGGATAGCTGAGAACGATAATGCTTGTTTGGGAGATAATTGCAACTGCGTCCAAACTGTGTTTTTTAGAGGCTGAGAAGTGTCAGCTTGCAGCTTTTCAGGTGCTGATTCAGGGGGCAATCTCTTCTGGGAAATCGCTTTTATTCTTCTCCACAAAAGAAGGGAACCCTGTGCTGGGGTAATGATTCTAAATACTTACCTAAAATCCTCTCTCTCCTTCCCACCCAGCCTTTCTTCTTTTTAATCTTTCTATAAGTATATAGCATTCAATCTGAAAAACCTCTATATGAGGAACAGGACCTTTCAGGTACAGCATAATGTAGCTACTTTCAACCGCTGTTACTTAGATTTTTTTCTTAAATTTCACCTTCAGGCAAACAGGGGCTTGTTAGTTGGCTTTCCCCTTGGGTAAAGATGTGCCGCATGTAGTCACAGACTTAAATGATAGTTTTCTTGTGATGCTTTAAGGTGGGTTACTCAAAACTTGTCTAGAACAAGCCTTTTAATGAATTTTAAAAAAGAATTCCCAGTATGTATTGATGTCAGTGCCAGAACTCTGCTATCAAACAACCTGCACAAAGTCACCGGCTGCAGGCCCTGGATGTAAGACGCTGTTTATTTTTTCTTTTTACTCTTGGGAGTCCCTACGGCACTAATCTCATACTGGCTCCTGTCAGTATGTTTCATCTTGGGCTCAGAGTAAGTAGCATTATTTAAATTCCTGACTGTTTAGGAGAAGTCTGACCAGAATAACCTGGATTCTACAAGGTTTCCTTATTTTCATGAGCACATATTTAGTTGTGCACATTATTTCATAAATGAACGAAATATAGGGATTGGATAATTTATCATCATCATAGAGAATTTGTCATTTTGAAGAAAGTATTTCCTCCTCTTAGCATTTGTTGGTCGCAAGATTATGACACTTAAGTTTGTCACTGAAAATGGCCTTTCTTGGAAAGAGAGTGGTCTGAATACATATTCCACATCTGGAGTGTTTTTTATTGAACTGACAGCCTCTTAAAAGTTGATCAGGACATAGAAAGTTAGAAGAAATATCAGCAAAGATGGATTTCTAAATCAAATACACGTGATGAAAAAGTAGTGCCTATAGCACATTTACTACTTCCACATAGGATTTGTGTCTCATAAAAGAGAGTGTATCTATTTCTACTTTTCTACAAGCAAACTCACCATAATGAGGAACCTCGGTATTTTCATGAGGCAAGTCCTCTACCATTTTCACAGTATAAAAAAATCAAACCACAATATCATTTGGTTATATGTTTTAACAGCACTGACATATAGTAGATCCTTTTCTAAAATAGTTTCTTGTCCAATATCCCTGTTGGCACCAACTGTTGCACGTTCCTCCATTTGAATAAAAAGTCATGAGACTTCTGGATCTTCCATTAATCTCCTTCATTCACACGAAACGTTTTGTTTTCTGCCATTTCAAGCACCACTCCAGCACATCTCCAGGGTCTCTCTTTTCTCAACCCTGATCCAAACCCAAATCTGAACCCTACTTTCTGGCTCAGGCTTGGACTAAGACCCCACCTCTGACCCACGCCACGAACATCCTCTGAGCACAAATCTCCTGGCTGCCCTAACTTTTCTTTGGATGCCCATTTGCAACCCCACTCCAACCACACCTCTAATCTCTCTCTCCCTGAACTCTAACCTTAATCCAGACCCTAGTTTCCAGCTCAGGCTGCTTGTGGCACGCAACCCACAAGCTCTAGCTGACGTTCAACAATTTACCATTTGGTACTGAATTTACGTCTAGTAATTTGGCAATAAATATTCATCATCTCTCAGTTTTGGCTTCCCTTCCAGGGGGTCATGTTTATTCAACTTCTGAGCTGAGAGAAATGTTTGCAACCGTATCATTAATTATGAACAAAGCTCTGGCTTAACTTGAGCAATAAATAAAACTCAGGCTTGACCATCTGTGAAATTCTGTTAATGGGCATCATGTCAAGCAAGGATCCTTTAGACTAGCTATTCTTAGAGACTCCTGTTGTGGCTGCAATTCTTAAAGCATTTTAAAATACACAGCAACATATTAACCATAAGCCAGAACCTCTAGTGGAGGTACATCAATTTATACCTGCATAACTTGCTCTAGTTTTTCCAAGGAAAGTTATAGAGAGACTTCAGAAACGCAAAGGCCATATAATAATTAAGACGTGGCAGTGTGGTAGTAGTCACAGATCTCTGAATGGGAACAAGAAATAATGCAGTAACACTGTGAAAGGCATTATTTACCTTTGAAAAGCTGTCATTGTTTCTGTGGCTAGAAATTGACTTCTGGTGCCTATACTGCAGTAGAAGAATCAAGGGAGAAACAAAATACACGTTAGTCAACTTAATGTAGGTAAAAATTAGTTTCGTTGAAAATATATGAACTTCCAATTTTAAGGGGGCGAGGGGATGTTTTGGCCATTGCAAACTTCAAAAGTATGTTAGGAAAACTATTGAAATTGGCATCATTTGGCCCTGAAATTTCAGGCCTTTTTTTCACCAATTTTCATAACAAATCACTGCAATTTGATAGGCTGCATTAATTTTGCATTAATTGTATATAATGTTGCACAGACCTTCAAGGATAGAGTGTTTGCTAAAATTTAAAAAAAAAAAAAATCATTTACTGATATCTTGGCTACAGTAATGCTTGCATGGGGAATGAAATCTCCCAGACAGGATACTCAGCCATGGTTGGGTGGCAACAAAAGCCTCCATTGCAAAGGTCCCTGCTTCAGCATCTTCAGCTGGATCAGAAGAGAATCCCCAAAGCACTTAATTCTTACTCATATATCCTAACTACACATAGACCATCTCTTAAGTGTTTTAATGATGTACAAATACTGTCATACATAATCATTTCTGCAGAAACCATTTCCATTGACTGTTTACAAATGTCTTACCTATGTAGGATTTGGTAACTTCTGCAGTGGGAACCACCTAGATGAGTCTTTGGGATGCTCCACCGAGGATGTTAATCAACACACTTGAGCATAAAAATTGGATGACACACAGCAGGAGCTGCCTCGGGGAATTTCCAGAACTGTCTAAAACCCTCACCTGGTCGGGTTCATGTAACAGTCAAAGACTCAGTTGTGAAGGTTTGATGGTTTCAAGTTGGCCCACTGCCTCAAGCCAGTCTGTATCTCATCCATGCAAAGACTAGCTGGGATGTTCCTGGACCATGAGAGAACTTAATGAATTAAGTGCGCTGGGTGTGCGTACAAGCACAGCCCTGACACCCAGCTGCACCACAGTTGTAACTAAAGAGCAAACATTTTTCATATTTATGATTTACGCATAATTTAAGTTCCATAGGTCTTGCCACAATAAATGCTCTGTTACTATCAGCAGCCTTTTCCACAACTCTCCAAGTGAGGTTTCCTTTCAATAACCTAAAGGTGAAAGAATCCTCTTGAATTCAAGTGATCTGCTGAATGTACGGGTCTTCATTTCCTAGTTTTCCATTTTCTGGTATTGGCTAAGTATTCCAATGTCCCAGATTGCTCTTTTCCTTACTTAGTAGAATTTGTATTTTTTTTATCACATAATACAGCTACTTTATCTCTTTGTAGGCTATTTTATGTGGCATTATATGTCCTTATAACTCTTAATTTGCTTTGCATCTCTGCAAAGTGGAAGAACAAGAATAGAAAGAGTTTGGAAATCATGATCTGAAAGTTGCAGTAAAAAAAATGGGTTTCTTTTCTGGATGAGGTTATGAAATCACTGCAGCTGTTAAGAGCAAATTAAATTAGCATTGACATGATCTGATTCCAGCTCTAAGGTAGGGTAGATTAACTGAGCTCTTGAAATCTCCTTCAGTCCTGTATATCTTTTTTTATTTGAACAATCTAATTTAATTTAATTTATCATCAAAATCTTCTCTGTAGCAATGACAGAAAACAGTGCAACCACCACTCTTTTTGGGAATCTCCTTTCTAAGAAACACAGATGACTTTTTAGTATGATGCTAATTGATACACTTTTTTGATAGACTAGAGTGCCTAGCTCTCAAAATTAAAGCTCATTGTACGCCAGTGGGATGTAGGCTCATTTCAGGGAAATTCCCAAAAGCCATTACAGGATTGCTTTTAAGTTGAAATGATGGTCATAAGGACTCGTGCTCTTAAATCCTTTGGACGCTTTTGAAAATCCTCGCCTTAATTTTCATTCCTGCAGTGTCGCAGTGACATCCAGTGGTCAGTAAGTTTACTCTTAAATTGGGCTCCGACCCTACCAAAATTCAAGAGCATCCTTACCTGTGTATACTATAAGCCAATGTATATACTTCATGCCTACTAGTTTTCACAGAACTGGTGCTTGATTAAGCATTGACTCAGCACTTGAAAAAGTCACAAAGACTGTCAGAGGCAAAAGAAAGGTTCCACATATTTTGGTATTATGGATCACCCTCCTTCCCTAACGCCCTCTTTCCAGGATTCCTGTTCAGGCTGTGAACTATTTGAGGCTGCTCCCAGATTTGCATGTTCCTTAAATGCTAATAAAATGGCCAATTAATCTGATGTTTGTACTGTAGTAGCAGCCTGGAGGTCTACCTAAGTAGATATAGACCAAGATAGGGACTCAGGCCTTTAGGCTCTGCACCGAAAATACGTAACAAAAACATGTAAACCAAGCGAGCAATATTGGGTCAGCTACAAGGCTACTGATGTGCAAGTTGTTGTAGTAGTCACACACAAACCGTTTCATCATTATGAGAAGAGAACTGTGAAGCTGAATGCAGAAACTGGTAAAGGAGCTTTGTCCAGAAAGAGAGAAACAAAACCTCTAAGGAGAGGCTACAGTGCAGTGGCAAGATAATCAGTAACCGGTCACTGTAGGAAAGGGCAGAGAGAGAATCAGACGACTTTGGCAATGGTAGCCAAAATATCTTGAAAATGCCAAGGGTCAGTCTGATTGGCAAGACTGAACAGTGAGCAGCTGATGGTCAGAGAGAGGGTCCCCAGAATCTGGGGAGATGGTAAGAAGAGGCAGATGGAGACTCAGGAGCACCAAGGAGAGGGAAACGCTGAGGGAGAGGACTTGAGTGAGGAGTAACTGACTGCACCACTGGGGGGAAAAGAGCTGGACTGGGGCAGTGCTGCTGGGGAGGAGAAGGAAGGATCAGAAGGAGGGAGTGGCAGAGAAAGAGAGGGAAGACTAACAAAAAGCCCGGACCCACAGAGGGCAGAATCCCCCAAAGTAATTCTCTTAAAACTATCATGCATGGGGGTGGAGAAGACCTCAGTTTACACCCCCCTCTGAGACTTTAGCAATGTGTCTTCAGAACAGGAAAATAGGGAAAACTAACCTGTAGATGGGAAGATGCTCCAAATATCAAAGATGTGAAAAAATAGATAAAGCCCCACAGTGCTGTGTCAGCAGTCACAGCAGAGAAGATGTTCTAAGGGACAAGGGAAGGGGCCATTTGTGTTAACCCTCCTCCTTCTCCCAGGCTGACAGTAGAAACCAGAGGCACTCCACAGCACAAAAAAGAGAGGAAGATGCCAAGATGACGTGAGAGAGATTGAAGGTACCGGACATGCTGACCCTGCTGGAGAGAAGCTTTATTTTTCAATATAATCATAATAGCACAACCTTTCCTACACTCCATGCCTATGCTACTGTGGGAATATATGTCATTATTTATTTTTTTAATTTTTTATTCTGAAATCTTGTTTGTTGACAAATCTGAGCCAAGTGATTTGGTTTAGAAGAAGATATTCCACCCTTACATCTACGGGGCAGGAGGAGAGATGAGCAAAAACTTAATAAAAACATCAAGGAGACTTAATAGTGGGATGGGGAAGGTGAAGGGGGATAGAGGGAGAGAGGGGTTGGAGATATGATATCTGCTGTTGAAGAAAGAAAAGGAAGAACACAGTTATGATGGTAGATGTGGGATTTGGACTTACATGCAGGAGAGAAGTGAAAAAGGAAGGCAGGATGGGCACCTTCACCAGCTTGAAAATATCAAGGTAGGGAAAATGGAGGGACAAAGGAGGGAAGGAAGAAACACAATGCAGAAGCAGGAAGTACAAAGAAGAAATAGAATAAAATTGGGGGGCGGGGGCAGGGGGGAGGAGAAGAAGAACTTATTCTAAAAACTATAAATGACTTCAGAACGTAATGTAAGAAATTGGAAGACTGAGTAAGGAATCCTAGTTAGAATCACAGAATGGTTGAGGTTAGGAGAGACCTCTGGAAGGCATCTTGCCCAACGGCCCACTCAAGCAGCTCCACTTAGAGCCATTTGCCCAGGAAAACATCCAGACAGCTTTTGAAGATCTCCAAGGAGGGAAACTCCACAACCTCCCTGGGCAACCTGTGCCAGTGTTCAGTCACCCTCACAGAGAAAGACTTAGTAGTGGATCACATGCTGGTTTGCTTTATAGATTCCTACAGGTTTCATCAAGAGATCTTCTCATCCATTTCCAAGGCTGCACAAGAGATTAGTGTCAGAGCCAGGACTAAGATCACAGAAAGCCCTGGTGCTGAAGCTCCTACACTGAACTAATAGATGAAAACCCCTTTTGGGAAGTGTGGTCAGTTTGGGTAACAGAATAAGCCTGTAGTACAGTTCCTGGGAGGAATATTTATGTGAGTAACTTTATTGTCAGCTCCTGTACTTAAGAGAACTATTGCTCTTTTCTTCATTCAGTAATTAATGTTACCAACGTTCTCCTCCTGCCAGTTTCACCCACTGTCATGAAGAGATATAAGGTCATTACGGGGGAAACTGTGTATGCTATAGAAGGAGTTCCCCTCTAGCCCCGGCTCCTCTGCTGTGCCTTGATAAAGCATTTCCTTGGGAAATCACTAATTCTTATCACTCTGGATCCCAATAAAAGGGGTTTATATCTGTTGGGCTGAAGAAACATGGAAGTTAAACTATAATGTTATTTTTTACAAAACTACACTACACTAGACGCCTGCAACAGTACATTTGTTTGATGAAATACATGAAAAATTGTCATTGCTTTATACATGTCCTTGCAGCCTTTAAAATTGCAAAGAAGAAGGAGGTATTTTCTTAAAAGGGGAAGGGGAGTGCTGATTGTGTTCCGAGCATTGTCCGAAAGAGGTAATAGTCAGGCTAAATGACTTGCTGCCATCTATTGACCATGTACCTTACAGTGTCCAAGATTTTCAATACATGATGAAAAAGCAGTAAAATCTCGTAGCACATCAATACAGAGAAACCTACCCTTGTGTGACAAAGTCAAAATAATTTCTACATACTCTTTTCCTGTCTCAGCACATTCCTGAATTTTCGGTAAAAGCTAGTGCCAGCTGTTTGCACGTTGCCTTTCTCAATGTTTTAGATTTAAAACAGCAGCCTCTCCCTCCATATCAGAGTATGTAAGAGGCGAAGCAGTCTACTTTCAAGGACATCACACTGATGCTGAGCTTGAAAAATGACTTTGTATAGATTTGTTGCTCGTGCCAAATTCTGTCCCCTTCTCTAAAACAAAATGAAGTAAACTAGCATCATAGCTTCCTACCCAGAATTATTGCCATGCCTCCAAATGAATGCTTTTTTTATGTGTTTGTTTGCCAAGGCTTTAAAATAACAAATCACTTTTTTATAACAAAAATGTCTCCTTGGAATAATAGGCTCAGGCATGATTTCTGATAGAGCAATAGCGCCTCTACATGATAGCAACAACTTGCAGCAAGAAACAGAAGCCCATTCCTTCTGGAGCTTTCCATTAGACAGACAGGCACTTCTGTAAGAAATTAATTCATTTTTTGCATCATTGAGGCACTCCATTTAAACAATGTTTTACTGCCTTTAGAAGGTAACTAATGGTGACAAATTAAGAGATAACTATTTCCTTTAAGATTTGAGCAAATTCACTTATTGGCATACAATTATGCATCAGCCAAACTGTTTTGTAAGAGTGAGTTAAGGCTACTGGCGAGTTAAGGCATTCATTTATTTCCTATAAACATTTCTTCAGACAACTGTCAGCTCCAGCATGGGTGCTTACCAGCCCTCCTGATTCACCTCACCTCAGACCTAGAGATGAACAGTGCCACAATGGACTGTCATTGATTTGATATCAACAGCCGAAAAACTAAGTAGTTGTGACTGATTTCTTCACACTGTTAAGTCAGAGATGCAGCATCCTGGACCATGTCTTGCTCTCAAAGACTCTCATCTTCATCCAAAGTAATAACAAGGCCTTTATCAAAACACAAACATGTGCTCAAAAGCAGAATTTGTCCACTTAAGTGAATCCTCTGAATCTGTGAACTACTGAAGTCAGCAGAGGCGAAAGGCATGAAAAGCAGTATAACGGAGCGGAAAATCAGGCTCAGAGCTCACCAATCCAGGCATGTATTTCACCAACTGTAGTGATACAAAGAGCCAAATACACTGAGTTTTCTACAGTGGAAAGACTCCAGTGGAAGATAAAAGTGGTGCAGAGTACACAGATAGCCTTCTGAAAATCAAGTATCTCCACTGACCAGGATGGACGTACAAGGCTCAATCAATTGTTTCAGAAACACGGAAAATTGAGGCTTTATTACTACATGTCCCTAAAGTTTAGCAGATATTTTTATCCCCTGCCCTTCATGCAAAAACACTCACATAAAGCACGTATGAATGCTTGAAACGTGTGACTTCAGTATTTGGCATTAGGTGTTAGAGTACCTAAGCACTAAGTCCACAAATCACTCTCCCTGCTCCATTTGCAATGCAGTTAAGAAAGCAGAAACCCTCTCTCCCCCCTCTCTTCTTTAATCTTATGCAGAACACCGTAGGGCACATGGAGCAATTGAAACAACTTCTGTTGGTGCAATTGTCTTGTTTTCCATTCTTCGTCCTGTTCCATGAACAGGTCACTCCATACATTAATGCCTCACAACATCTTTGAGTAGAAATGGCCTTTCCCACTGGTCAGATGCAAACATTGCCTTCCCTGGCAAAAGAAAATAGAAATCTCCCTCTTTGGAAACAGAAGATAAAGTCCAAATTTCCAATTTTATAGCACTCTACCAATTCCCTTGATTTTAGCAGACAATGATACAAGGAACTGAAAACAGTTTTCATCTCCCAAAAACAGATGGTCAAAGAAGAGCCTCCAGAGACAGAGAGATGCTGTGGTAGCTAAATATGAGTCTGTTTAAAGGCCTCCAAGGGTCCCAGCCAGCAGCAACTTTAAAAAACAGCCATGTGACACTAAAACAAGCCTGGCAGCACATACTCACCGCTTCATAAAGCCAAGATTATGGGTTGCTTCTTGAGAGGCACACTTGGAAAAGAAAGACCCTTTCTCAGCTGTCTGCCAGTCCTAGAAGGCACATACTTTTTCTCTCAGACACCTGAGTAGCCTCAAAGGAAGAAACTGGGCAGAGAAATCTCTGGAAGTGATTGGCTTCGGTCCTGTAAATTTCTTCAAAGGCAAAATGATTCCTAGCCAATAAACTGGACTAGATTTGATCAGCCCATATGTATGAGGCACCTGTCAAAGATAACAACACAGTTAATAATATTATCTGCTTTGGTGTATCAGCAGCTTCACCTAGGAAGTCAGAAATCCCTCAGTGCTTACGCTACACACCTTTGAGGTGATTTTTTTTGTTTTCACAGGGAAGGCACAATGTACCCCAGTGTATTCAGAAGCATTATCAGCTTGGGCTCAGCTACCACAATAACATGGTCATTGTATGACTCATGAAAAGTGCCATTTCCTTTCATTTGCTCTCTTCAGAAGTCACAGGCGCTATGGAGGTTTCACTGCCGTAACACAAAGTAAATCCTGAATTGCCATAGTACCTGAGAGCGGTAGGAAGTACCCTTTTATATGGTATCTTTATAGGAAACCAGCCTGTGCTATATAACTGAGCAAAGGAATATACAGCAAACCAGTTCAGTTCACGCCTGAGAAAAAGCTTAGTTTCTAAGTGACTGGGCTGAAAAACATCAACGCTCACACTCGAATACCCTATACGTTTGCTTTCCTCAGATAATGCTAAGCAGCACAGCTGTCAAAATGGCTATAATTTAAAGTGAGCATTCAGAATGTAATGTTCTATATTGGTACCGTTGCCGAGGCTAAACTTCAGGTGATAATTATAATGTTGATCATCTGAGATGAAAGTGTATCATAAAAACTACTCAAAAAACAAACAATGTGTAAAAACAAAATCCTTTATAAAACTGTTATAAAGAAAACATGGTTATAAACATGGTATCTTTACTTAGAACCAAGAAATTTAGCTTTTAAAAAGTCTTTTTAAAAGAACTCCGAAATTAATTGCTATTTAGGTTAAAATTTTTAAATAATTCTTGAATTAATTTAATGAAACTCTGAAATTCTGCATTACAGAAAAAAAGGGGGAAAATGAACATATTCCCTGCCTGAAATTTTTTTTTCAATGAGAGGTGAAAATTTGATTCTGAATGTTCAATATTTGGCAGTCCTTCAACTCCGAAATGTAAAATACTGTCTATGTCAGAATGTAGTTCCAGAAACATTAGTCCCCGTGGTTTATATACTGTTTAATTTCTCTTATCCCGGACTATTGGGGGATGGAAGACACCATCCCTCATTTTAAAATGTGATCAGGACATACCCAGCAAACACAGCCAGACATAATCACTGAGCACTACAAAAGTGAATGGATCCCAGACTAGATGCCTCTAAACTGGTTGAGACTCCAATGCACAGCTAAACCTGAGGAATTTGGTGGCTCTAAGGGTGGAAATCCTACTTGATATGAACAATGGCCAACGAATCTGACCCTTAATGAATATTGTTGTCTGACAGCCATTAATTTATCCATTAAACCTCATTTTACCAGCCACAGGGCTGGCTGAAAAGTGCAAAGTGAAAATTGAAAAATAAATTAAATGAATCACAGCAATATTTACTCAGTAATGTGAAGAATGATATTTGTCCAGGTGCAAGAGACACCCACAAGTTAGTTCCAAAGGGTGATGTTTTTTAAAGTATCTAAATGAATTAAAAGCATTCACTTCTGAAAATTTTGAAAATGCTTAAAGAAATCAAGATACAGCTTTGATGTCCATGTCTTCTGTTGCACACAGTGGTATGGATATCAGTGTACAGTGACCCAGTGATAACAAGAAGGATTAAAGAACCACACTGGATTTGCAGATAGAGGTTAGAAAAGGCTAAATGTTGGCCGTTGAACAAAATGGGCTTCATGAGCAGTTCCAGTGCGGCTCCCATGCCAGAGTCCTGCCACGAGGTTGTGCTAATGCCAAGGTTGCTGGCAGTCCCAAGGCAACCCACCGTGTGGGGGAAGCAGGGGAGCAGAGAGGGATGTATCCACATCTTCTATCTCGCGGCTGCTCCTGGAGACCCTTTAACAGAAAATATGCCTTGTGCATCTTGGAAAGCTCTTGGTCTAATGAAGATTTTTCTAGGCATTTCACAGACACAAGGAGTGCAGCCATGCTGTCAGTGAATGGGCATCAATCCCATGTATAAAAAAGACCATCATATTAACAATGAAAACCAAATACAGGCGGGAAGAGCCAATTGCCCTATATATGAAATCCAAATCTAGGTACATGATACATTTAATGGTTAGGGAAGCGAACTGGCCTTTCTGGAAGCTGGGCTGCATGACTCTTACCCCATGAACCACCAACTTGCTTTCTCAAGATACCCTTTGCCTTGTCAGTCATAACTGGTGTTAATGTACGGTAAATCTCTTCCTCTGGTTCAGGGGAACTGAAGAGTTGAACCTCTAATCCAAAGCTGAATTCTCTCCACTATCAGTAAAGCTGAAGGAGGGACTGGAAGATATAGTTGCTTCAGACCAGCTTTCCATGGCTTTTACATGTGAGATTTCTTTTACTGGTACTGTTGGAAAGACATCTGGCTCCAGAAAGCTTTAAGTATCTACTTACAGTTTCCGTTGCACCAAGCCAAGCTTGTGCTCCATTTCTTGCCAAGAGTTCAAGTGACCTGACAGCCAGGCAATGGGCAACCGGGCATAATCCAGGCAAGAGGAGTTATGAATTTATTGGAATCCTCTGTTTACCTCCTACTTGGTAAATAGGACAAACACAGTTGTAAAAAAGAGCCTTATATTGGGCAACAAACAGTGACTTCTTACAGTGGAGCCTCAAGGTGCTTATAGTATGTAGTATTTCTTTGGATTTATCTCTTTCATCAATTCCAAATCTAAAGAAGAGAAATATAGAAGTCCTCTTCTCATCTTGACCAGCGGGTGATTCTTACTAAAGAAACAGCTCACCCTGCTGGTTAATTGTTCCGAAAGCTTTCAAGTGATTTAATGTGGCACTTTATTATTTCTGATGGAAGATCTTATTTATTTCAGAGCTAATGGGTGAGAGTTAACTCACATTTCTCCATCTCCGGTGACAAGAAAATAACTTACAATTGGTTTATTTAAGAAATACATTGAAAACAAAAAAAATGGAATGAAGCACCAAAGTATAAATCATGAACAGGATTTATGGCACAGAAAAGTGATGTTCTTGCAAAAGAAAAAGAAAAAAGAAACCACTTGCCTCCAGTAGCTAATATACGGTAAGTGCTATTCAGAGAGCAGTTACTGCCTTTCTATCAGTACTAGAGCACCTCCATGCACAATCTGAACCTATATTCTGCTCTAAGTGCCTCAGTGATTAAAACCCCATTGTCCATAGAGTTGAACAGCAGGAGATGCTGGTTCTGAACATGTAGACAGGTTATCTGTTTGACAACACCTCACAATGTGTAGCAGACACAAATTATTACTCCTTTGGTACTTTCTGTCGTAAGAGTTACTGCGAAGGCAAATTATTTGGTAACCCGGCACATATGATTATAGCATCATGTTAGAAGCACTCTCACTACAAAAGAAGTGTTTTCTTGATCATAATCCCTTATTGCAGATACTCATGACACTTTGTTGGGAGGGGTGAACCACTCGATGGATTGAAAGTTACCATTCTTCACAGATTGATGGCAAACTCTTTTTTACAGCTAACACAATAATTCTTGAGATACATGAACATATGAAAGTATTTTTTTCAGTATTTTAGAAATACGATGTTTTGATATCTTGGTACTTGAGTAGACAAAAACAGCCTTAAAAGTTCCAGGTCTGATTCTTGGATCTGCCACAATGTGATTTTAATTCTGCTTGAAAGTGGCAACTAAGGACTGCTTTGGCTTACAGGGAGCATGCGATGGAGAAACCTGAGGAAAGAAAAAAAAAACAGGTTTCCCTAGTTTACGCTGGTGACAATCTCCAGGCAGAGCTAGGTTAAGGGTAAAACTAAGAGGAAAACAAATGACATCTACATCCAATGTGTCAGGAACATCAACACCAGCTCTGCCACACCTGAAAAAAGGAACTCTCAGAATTGGCCAGAAATTCAATACCATTCAAGACTGGTTTCTCAGTTACATGCCAGGCACTGGTTTCACCTGTCATGGCATCATTTAGCTTTGAAACACTGTGTACGTTTAAATATATACACAAACATTACACATATTTAAATCCCATTAATCTTCGCAGTTCCCCTGGTCATCAGGGGCATAAAATAGAGCAGGTAGATGTGACAGTAGCAAAGATGAAACACAACTTGTACACTACCCTTAAAGGACTGCTGGATTTGACAGCAGCAGACCAGACAAAAATTAGCATGTGACCATTAGATTAGGATCATTGCTGAAAGTTACCTTTAGGAAATTAGGTTCATTGTTAGAAGAATCTTGAAAAGATTCTACAGCTTTGACCAAAAGGACAGGATTTATTTACCATTATGGAAGAAGGTCTATACACAGCATCTCTGTGCACAGAGCATGGTCTTACAAGTTCCGCGTCACGTATGGAAGCAACCCAAGGCACGGTGCTCAAACAGCGCAGATGAAAAACATTCTCTGTAGTCCCAGAAAAGGTGCATGTGCGCGTGTGTGTGTGTCTACATGTGTGTGCACACACAAGTGTATCTGGAGGGGAGAAATACATTGTCTAATTTATATTTCCAAGCTAATCCACTCCTAGTTTGGGGGATGCTACTTTCTCCTAACTGTAACCTCGCTGAAGGACATTAATCTCTCCCAGATGGCTTTCACCCCAGTGACCACTTGGTGTGTCTTAGCACTCATGTAATATTATTTTCCTCAAAATCTCCCAGCAATTCTAATTCCTCTTTCTTTTTCCCTTAATTCCCATGAAACGATAAAAACCTTTCTTATGCAAAATGTCACGCATATAAAATTCAGCTTGGAAAAAAAAAGAAAGGAGAGAAATTATGATAATTCAAATATTCTTTAGAAATATAATTTATAATACCATTCTGTTACATCAGTGTGTCTGACTCTCCAGCAGAGACCTGGTTACTGGTGGATAAATCTGGAGGACACTTCAGGAATAGGCTGAGTGCAGAAAGACGAAGAACAGCCACTGGGATCAAAGGGAGCCACAGCATGTTAACACTTTGGGTGGCTGTTGCCAACACAGCCACAGTGTACTCTGATCCTTTCTCTGTCAGTGGCAGAACTTCACTAACATGGTGAACTGTTGACTTGGATGCTGATGTAAATCCCACTGGACTAAAGTGAAATTTTTTCATTGCCCCTACTTGGTAATAAAACTTAGAGAAGGCTAAAGAGCAGAGTCTGCTCTTTGACTTGTGGGAAGATGAAGTCCCTGCTTCCAGTTTCAGTTCTCAAATTAATCTCCTTTTTAATTTGCAATACAATTTCTGTGCTTGATTTAGAAGCACAAAAGGAAAACAGGTCTTGTTTCTAAAGATCTCAGAGTATGTTACAAATTATATACCCACCATCACTATCTCCAGTTCATCAGCCGGGAAGCTGAGGCATAACAAGGGGACATGATTCACCCAAATCCCAAACACCTTGCAGTACCCAGCCAAGTTCTATCACAGCAGCTGGGGTCAGACCAAGAGCGTGACCAGTATGGTAGGAATACAACCTGTATCTGCCACCTTCCTGGACACAATTGCTGGACTGCGTTCCAGTATTTAGCTTGCTTAGCCCAAACACAGATAGGAGGGAGAGGGGTTCATTTTGCACCAAAGAGTGTAAAACAGTCCCTTTCTTCAGCAGGTTTCCAGACCAAATTCTTCCTTGTCTTGCAGCTAGGAGTGACTGCAGTCTATTCATCTACCTGTCAAGAATACCAAGAATTTCAACTCATGCAGATCATGTGTAGTATGTTTTTTAAAAGCACACAGTTTACTCTTAGAAAGGTTACTTGAAAATAATAAAAATGTTGCCATTTTATTGAAATGTCACCAGATGACAACAGCGTTCATTTACCCTTCCTTTTTAATCAGCCTTTCCAGCAGACAGATGCCATAAAGCACTACAGGATGCAATACCTGTGGCAGAGTTGAAACCAAAAGCTGAGACAGCATCTCACCCTCTCCCTCTTGTTTGTGTGAGGGGTTTGCTTGTTTTCTCAGCCCGTTTTTGAAGGGTTGGTTGTTCTCCCACTTTAATGAGACACTCTATATGAACCAAAGCTGAAAAGTGCACACAAGCTACTGAGCTTTGCTCTGTGTTTGGGATGTAGAAGACGGACAGATGGTTGGGCAGACAGATAGATTTTATAGAAGCTTTATTGTCTAACAGACATTTTATGAAGGGAGAGTGATAATAAATGATGCAGCATATGGGACAGCAAGCAGAAACTCTGGTTATATTTAATGTCATGTTCAAAATGCATCTTCAGTTCTGAAATGCTTGAGCTATATAGGCGTTATGGGACATGATGACTACGGCAAGAAATGAATTGCAGCTTGGAATGCTGCGGAGAATAAATATCCTGAAAAAAGAAATACATTAAAATGCTTCAAGCAGCAAATTAATTAAATTTTCCAGCTTCTTACTTCTAGGATAAATAATTTTACTGTGAAATGACCAGAGGTACAGTTACCACATCATTCTTTTCATAGTTTTACTGCAACAATTAATGCCTGAGAGACAGTATGATTTTGTTCCTGAATGGAACCTTGACACAGATTTTTCTGTTCTCCAAGACCAAAACCATCTAACAAGACATCAGCTCATTACATTTTAACAAAGAAAGAAAGAAATAAAGAAAAAGTTTCTCAGGAGAATTTCTAGCCTGGAAGAGATACTGAGAAGCCACTAATCAAGAAGATGTCTGAATTGAAATGTAGAGTCATTGAGACTCCTGATTTGGAAGCAGCTTCATCATAGGTGTAAGAAAGTAATCTGGCAAATCCTAAGCAGTATATTTACCAAGTTACTGAATGGTTTTCTCAATGGAGACTATTCCCAACTGAAGAGCCCATGGTCAGTGGTTTCCCCGCTATCAAAAGTGTCTAACCACATCGGCCTACAGAGCAAGCTCCAGACGGGTTACTTTTCACAACAATATCTGGCAAAGAATGGGAAGTAAACAAGACAAAAGCACAGATCCAACCTACACACCATAGGTACCACCAGCAGCAGCCAAAATTTTTTATTCTTGTAGTTCTGTGTAAAAATTGAGACAATGTTATCAGTCACATGTTTGGGTTCCTGGTCCTAGGCTGATTTTGAATTCAGCAAGTACCGCCAATTACAAGAGATATCATGACATGAAGTTTTATGTTGGTTGCACAAAACAAACAAAAGCCAGGAGTCTGGGACTGGAGGAGTGTGATCTTTCAAGGCTTTTGAGCAAAAAAAAAAATGTTGCTATAATTTTGACAACATAATTTAGAGTCTTTTATATAGAGCAATCTACACCTCCGCCCCTCTCCACCTCGCCTCCCCCTCTGGTATTGTCTTGCCTGTCAATTATTGGAAGAAGAGCCTGTTCTTTAAAAGGCTTTTGAATTATTAGAAATTATTTGGAATATCATCTAAAAGCTCTTGAAAGAAAGAACACTACCCCCCCACACACACACAGCAGAAAGTATTTATTTGTATTGTCAACTTAAATGTGCAATAGTAATGTGTGAGTTTATCCAGCTAACGACATCGAGGAGCATTAGATGTGCTGACCTTGGGTTTGAGCTGTGGTGATATTACAAGGTAAATCTAATGCTCCAAATGCCTAATAGGTGTCATTGTGATGCCTGTTTCCTTTGGTACCTCTAATACTGTGAGGATTGTATAGAAAGACTGAGGGAATTTGGGGCCATGACAATATAGTAAGCAGTGTTGCTGTTAAGGTGCGCGTACCAGCAAGCAAAGCAAGGCAGCTGCACCATTTTGCCAAGTAAGCAACTTTGTTGTTAATGTAGGGTTTGTTTGCTCTGATACATAACAGACACATTCGAGTTCCTTCAAACCATCACTCTGACTGGCATTGAAAGATATTGTATTATAAATTTTACATTATAATAGTGTTTACTGGCAGAATAAATTGCATACCTGTATTGAAGTGATGCAAAAAAGACATCACTCATTATCACATTCAGCAGCATGCTGAATACAGCAGTGAACAGTGATAATCGTGCCAGCTAAAGTGATTTTACCTATGAAAAGTTGTTCAGATGCGAGTGTGAGAGACTGCTAATGTCTTACACGGAGAACAGCTATTTCCTATCTTCCGAGAAGAATCTTAAAATTCATTGATAACTCACAAGTTTACTAAATGCAATATAAGTTAAAGGTATAAAAATTATTTCTCAATTTTCTTCACAGCCCTCTTTTTTTATCCATAATACCTATCTTGCATGTTGCCAGCTGCTGTTGTTCCACCTTTTTAAGTGGCCTCACAAAAATTAGAAATAAGCATTTGGTTCAAATGTTGCTATACAATTCACTCCCAGTCCCTCTGATCTCTCCTGAAGTGGTTTCTGAGACACTGCCCTTCTCCAGACAGATCCATGTGTCACCTAAAGAATTTTCATCTCCAAATTTAGCATTCAGTGGAGCCAGGGGAAAAGAGCCAATTCATTTCTCTTCCTTTAAATTTTGTTTTATTGTTGTTAGCATCACTTAATGAGTTTCATCTTGCTACCTCTGCCTCCCAGTAGATATTTAGGATGGGCTTCACTGCCAGCTAGGGCACCTTATTTTAGGCGCCAACATGTAAGACTATAGGTGGATGAGGTATCTGAGATCCCAGTACAGTCCATGCAGATCTAGTCAGTGGAGCCTAGATGCAGTTGACCCAAAGCAGCTTAACAGGGATACCTTAGCACGTGCTGCCTGGCCTACAGCTGCCGAAGGAAATATGTCTTTCTAAGGGCCTCTGTCATATGTGTCAGTCTCATGCGGAGGTCTTCAACAGCCTAGAGAGCCTGGAAGAGTTCTCAAGGCATATGCTCAGGCAACTGAATTAAGTCCTAGACCTCCAGTACCCATTGCGGAAGCCAAGACACCTCACTCATAGACACCTACATGCATATATTTGAGTCTCCCCCTGGAAGCTGGGTGAGATGAACCCCGTTCATGGCCCTCAGTTTCACTATCTAGCTACATCTTTGAAGTCAAGTATAATTACACAACACCCCTCCTCCAAAGCTTTTAGGACCCAGTTCCCATTCTTAGTTGTACTTCATGACTTTGAGGACCTGGTCCCTAAAAGCTCTGCTATGCCCTTGGCTAGATTTAGTTAGCAAACAGTAGGAGACCAAACACAGCTGATCAAGTTATCTCTGTTTAACAAACTACTGAGCACCTGTGGACCCACAGGACTATTTCATATTCATCTTGCAATTGAGTCAGGTCAAGTGGGTGCTTAGCCCAGAAAGGAAGGTCTGGCTACCCAACCTAGGTGCAGTATTTCTGAGGAAGCACAGCAGCTGAAGGGACAGAGGGACACAATGGGAGGACATGGTAGCTCATGTTCTGCTGTCTGAGTGGAGTGGTTCCTAGGACTGGCAATCTCCTTTGCTGCGGAAGGGATATTTTGGGTACAAATTAGGTGACATCAGAAGGGAATGAAAGGGGCTTCCAAGGGTCTCACTCTACAAGTGAGCATGCATCTATAAGTGCCAGCATCTCAGGGGGGGTGTTTTTGTAATTAAATAGATGGAAACATAGATCATGTGAGGTAGAAAAAGTGTAACTAAGGGATGAAGGGGTACTAATCTCCCGAACATTGCAGCTCTAAATAATATGGAGGAATTATTAAATATCTCTCAGATTCTCTACTTTCCAGCAGAGGACCCTGCTATGTACTGGCCAATACAGGAATCTGCTACCTTTTAAGAAAAAAATCTTTTCCACATACCAATTTGTCCCATTTCTTCCAAAACAATCATGAAATGGGAAACAGAAAGAGAAGGCTAGTAAATAAAAGCAGCAGTATTCTGTGAATTTCCTTTTACTTGGCAATGTTGGAGAAAGGGGGGGAGTGTTTTTAAAGATCGATGATCATCTTCTTCCCCCTTCTCAAAGGACACAATCTTCATTAAAAGGAGTTCAACTTGCCTGACATAGGACATACATTTCTCAGTTCAAATACTGCAGTTCAAGCCAGTTGCTGGTCCTAATATCAAGTTTCTGTTGACAAACAATACAAAGCATGGCACTTCTGTGCAACTGAGTTGATGTTTAACACAGAAACACTCCTCCACAGAATCACAAGATGGGCTTGAAATTAAAATAATTTTCAAAGGAAATTGTAGGTGAAAAACAAAAGGAGATAGATTGAAAATTGGAAGTAATGGGAAAATAAAGATGAGGTGTTAGCGCTACCTAATTGTTTTCCTTTTTTCATAATAAAAATTATTATCTCTCTAAATGTATGTCACCAATGCATTTATCTACATTTCTGTTTGTCTATCATTTACCTGTCTTTCACCTGCCTGAAAGTAACTACCTATTTGGAAAAGCAAGTTAAATTGTCTTCCTTGGTGAAGGGAGGGGAGAGAGATAAAAAGGAGAGAGAAAAAATGATGAAAAATCTTGGTGTAATCTGAATAGCAATGAAGCAAAAGCTACTCCTTGATATGCCTATGAATCCTGTAAATGAAGTGGCCCTTGAATTAAATTAATTTAAAATCTGGCAAATATTACTCGGCATGTTTGTCAATGTGCTGTATAATTATTAATTTGTTCATTGAGGCAACTATATAAATAAATAGAAAGCAGAATGCCATGATTAAACTAACACTAGAAATCCAGGGTCAAGGAGCCCTGTTATACAGGGATCTAAATAGCTTTCCCAGGTCCTATTTTTACATCTCCATACAGATCTGCAGGTCTGTAACTGCGAATTAATTGGCACACATTTAGATGCCAACAGAGCTTTTGTATTCTCAGTGCACATTTTGTCTTCTCAGAGTGAGATGTTAGTAATGGAGGTTTTAATATTACCCCTAGGGGAGCACCAGAAAATCTTAACAATTTCCTTCACTAGAGTATTTTCATTAGAGCTAAATGCTGTGCAATTTACATTTGAAATCAGGTGTAGGGTAAGTATAATGTGACAAGACATGTTGCAATGTTAGGGTTTTTTTGTTCAAATGTTCCTTATTTACTGCAGTATACCCTCAAAAGATAAGCATGCAATTAAAAGAAATATGTTGATTTTTAACCACTCCTAATTGAACTGTTATTGGCATAATAGAAACACAAAATAGAATCAGGTTTAAAAGGACCCAAAGCACAAGATTTAAATATTACTCTATTTAAACAAAAACGTTTCAGGCAAAATAGGTTCTGTGCAGCAGAAATTAGTTCATCATAAGTAAATCAGACATAAAGCCCTTCCTTTGTAGTACTAATTCAACCTCGTGGTGCTTAAAATGCCAAACCTCTGCATGACTCACAGGAAAAATCATAAACCCTACCTTTTCCAACACAAAAATAAAAAAGAACTGAATTGATATTAAAACAAAAATGCATTCATTAATAAAGGCCCAATACAATAAAGAGCTAGAGGACCAGAGCCAAAAAAAGGACTGACATATAGTTGAGGCTGAATTTCGGTGGTTGGTCTAATATGAAATTCTATTCTGCCATTGCCCACACCTCAAGGCACCCATGCTCCATCAGTGACTTCCTTTTTCACAGCAACAAAAGAAGAAACTGTGCACCACAACACAACCCATCAATCAGATCAGGGCATCCTCCGTGCCTAAATCAAATCACAGGATCCACTGTTTAAATGTTTCTCCACCGAAAACCCCTAATAGGCTCAGTCAGACCAGGGTTATTATCAAAGAGAGTCCCTACAGAAGGCAGAGGATTGCAGCACCTGCCTCTCAGATAGCCCGGAGCCTCCTAACACTGAGAAAACCAAACCATTGCAGAAGAGACATGCCAGCAGCAGGAAGAGAGGAAGAAGCAACAATCCTAGCAATCTACTGGTCTGTAAAATTACAGCCAGCCTCAAGCGCAGCAGCAAGACACATGATGATGAAGGAGGTCTAAGCACAAGGTGGGTCAGACCCAGAGGGCTGGAATGGTTACAGGAGTGTCCAGGCACATCCTGCATGCAACACAGCCCCCTTGGGCTGAGCAAAGCACTGGAGGGAGGTAACCTTCTCATTGCCTTCTTCCTTATATAGCCAGGTCCGCACGAAGGCACAAACATACCAAATTATTATGGAGAGCAAAAATTCATCCCACCTGATCAAGGTGTCCAGGCTAGGCACATGGACACTGTTGTCTCCATACTGTCAGTGAAAAAAAGAAGGTCCTACAAAGGGTGTTTTAAATGGTAGTGGGGTTAGCCAGACTTGTTGCCGCCTTGTCACTGGATACACAGAGAGTCTAAAGCAAATTGGTTCCTAACCAAGGTGAGTGGAAGCAAGGACAGAGGCTCACATCTTGGCTGGACAGGACCAGGTTTTCAGAGCTGAGTCAGTACTCATAAAAAAGGCTAACAACCACAGCAGTCTCTCATATGCTCAAACTGGAACTCATGAAAATCCAGGTCCCAGATTTTCTGATATTACTCTAAATTGCTGCCTTCTGCTGTTAAGGGCTCTGTGAAAAGCCCTTCATAAATTTTCATTAGAAAACTTACTGAATATAAGACAGACTGAAAAGATATGACTGTTTGAAGGCATATCTTCCAACCTTCTGAGGAAGGGTGATTACAAAAGTTTGAGTTACCTCCAAAGCTTAAAAAAAAAAAAAAAAGTTTAGTTCATGGGTCTTTTAAAGACGTTTGCTAAATAACATTATTTCTGAGAGCAGCAATGCATGGTTTTGAAGTCTTCATGTCCTGATAGATTTTTATGAAGTTTGCATTGCTGTCTGAATGGCTGTGAAATCTATGCAGAGCAAGGAGGAGGAAAGCTTTGCATAAGACCTTGTCCTCGCATGGCAAAAGCGTGGGCAAGAACCAAAGAGCCTGGTGAGGTGCCAGGTTAGCAGTTGACACCATGTAGTGGTAAGCAGGACAGGGAGAGCAGTGCGCACAGCGAGAAGAAAAGCAGACCTTGAAAAGTTTGCAAATATTAAGGCGAAGCGAGTGGAGGGAGAAAAAAGAGGGGAACAAAGAACAGAAATGTTCCCACTCCAAAGAGAGGAGATGAGGAAATGACAACTCAAGAGGTCCCTGTGCTTTGTAAAGGCCTCAAGCTGTTAGGCGTCTTGCCTCCGTAATATGTAAACAAAAACAAAACAAAAACAAAAACAAAACAAAACAAAATCCAAAGAAATTATCAGGAGCTTTTTGGATAGGGATCACAATGAAATTGTATTAAAAATAATTAAGCAAACAGTAGAGTTTAGACATAAAAATAATTTGTTAAATTTGTTAAATAAGTGGTTGCACATGAAATTGCACTTGTATATTGGAGAAATAATTATAACTCTGCTTTCCACATAGCTCTGCCCACACCTTAGCCACATGTCCATCATAATCCCACTTGTTTTTCAGAAAGTTGTTGCAAATATTGACTATGTTTAAAATGCAAGGAAAAGTACAGTCAGGTTTTTCAAGCCATTTGGAAGAATAGAGAGATAGAAAGAGGTTTCTTCCTCAGGGAGGAATAGCCCTTAAAAGAAAAATGAGGTAGGAGGGAAATTACCTCAATGAATTTTAGAAGCCTATGATGTAGATTTCCATTCTTACCTATTTTATGGCCAAAGGCAAAAATGCAAATTTCTAGGACAAAATTATTCTGACCTATGCTAGATTTTTTTTCTAGGCTTTTACGTAGAAAAGCATGTGCTAGGTCACAGGTAGCTGGAATGAAGGAATAGGGAGTCTCTAAAGAACAAAAAGGCAAATCTCATATCATGCTTTTCTTGGGTGAGTCTACTGGCTGTCTTAAAAGTGGTATTAAAATAACTTGTAGTGAAAAAGAAAACTGTGTTTGTGATGTTAAATGGCAAAATTTTGTGGTCCAGGTTTTGAGCTTAGATACTGATACAAGAACATAACAGAGATTAATTGTTCTGCTATTTCACATCAAAACTATTTAATCCTTAATGCTTGCCAATAGCACACAAAAAACCGAAATCTATGTTCAAGTGAAATATCTATCATGCATGACCTCATTTGAAAGTACTGTGAAAACAGACGTGATCACAAGAGACTCCGGACGTGATCACATGGGACTCCGGACAAACAGGTGCCCTGAACTAAGGATATGTAAGGAGCATTGTGCCTCCAAAATACCCAACAACACAAGCTTCTTATCAAGGTATCCTTGGCTTACCGCTGCCTTCACTGTCCTTTGAGGGAGCTTCTACCCCTGTGAATGCTCTTCCAAGATCATTCAGACTTACAGACTGCCAGACACCTCATGACCTCTCTACCCAACAGAGGCTATGTCTTAAAAACACTGGCTGTCTCTGTGCAAGTAGGGGTCAGGAAGGAGAATCAGTCTATCCTGCTGTACACTTATCTAGTCCATGCTTCATCAAGTTGGGGCTGTTATGGGACACAGTGCTGAAAGCCATGGTAAACTCGAGCAACATCTTCTACATCTACTACTCTTCTCCCAGTCATTTCATCACAGAAGGCTATCAGGTTGGTCAAGCATGACTTCCTCTTCATAAACCCATGTTGACCACTTCTAATCACCTTCTCATCCCCTATGTATTTCAAAATGTCTTCCAGTATTATTTGCTCTATGACCTACCTGGCAACCAAGGTAAGGCTGACCAGCCTGTAGTTCCTCAGATGCTTCTCTTTTCTCTTTTTGAGGATGAGAGTGACATCTGCTTGACATGAATACAGCAATGAAGAAATCTGACCCATCTCATCAGCTTCAGCACGCTAATGGTAGGGTAGCAAACAGGGAAGTGCAAAATAATGTCATGAGGATCAATTAAAGCAAAACAGAATGCATGGAGTTGTGTTTCAAATTTCAGACATATTGTGTAATATTTTATAGTTTCACAGAAAATTCAGATGACATTTGATTGTTCATTAGAACAATCATCAGTATCTATCTGTTGACACTGAAATGTATTGCAGGTGTTTCACTGCCATACATAAGTAATATTTAAAAGTGTTATCAAACATCCCTTCAATTTAGCTTTAGGAAGTGCCACATAAAAGTGTTCTAAACTTAGGAAAAGTGTTATTAAAAGCTAAGCCAAGCTTAGCCACTGCTAAGCCAAAAGGTGAATTTTCTTTAAAAGCCTCTGTTAGATCAACAAGCTGCCAATCAGAATTGATATTAGACTACCCAATGGACATTACATCAGTGATCTAACAACCTTTTCCTGTCAGGTCAATACTATAGCAAAATTTTAGAATGACAGCTTAACAACAGGAAAGCATTAGCACACATTCTTCACACGATGTCTCAAAGTAATTACGAGAAATACTGAAATAAAGAAAAGTAACATATTCCCATGAATCAATACAGAAAAAGTATCCTGAACCCTTAAAAGTTGCCATGGCCAGTCTTGATCAAAATGATGACTAGATGTAACAAGCAAGGAAAAGATATATGTCTCTTTGCAGATGGAGCTCTCGATCCAGCTCAGCAGAAGCCATTGGGGAAAGTCTTCAAATTTATATCCAGTTAACACACATGTTAATCAGCTAACATTAATTCAGTATTTACTAATGTATTTTTACTACAGAAAATGAGAGGGGACATAAACTAGAACAATTGCAAGTTTTCTGAGACGGAACAGGTGACTTCTGGATGCTGGTCTGTACAACAGAGATGCAAAGACATCCAAACAAACTGCACTGCAGCCCCTGAGGTGGATCCGAGGTTCACAGGGTAAGACCTGTGAGGGAACTAAGGACAAAACGTGCAATACAGGCAGGCTGGTCTGCAGCCTGGAGGCAAGATCTGAGGGAGATTTTTGAAATGGTCTGAAAGTCAACAGAACAGACATAGAAGGGAACTTCCACACAGTCATTACAGGCTTAATTCTTTGAAGAGGCAGTTGATAAGAGAATAGACCTATTTTCATGAAGGCCAGAGGAGACATAAATTAAAAAAATTGAGCAGAAAGGAGACAGAGTCAGGCACAAGATCCCAGATGAGGCTGAACTGTGTGCTGCCACGGCCATGAGCATGAACTTTTGCAAAGAAAGGTGTTTCCATGGTTGGTGCAAGTGAGAATCAAGGAACTAATCATATTAGGACATTAAAGTATTGGTCAGCTAATACTGCAGGTACTTTGTTCTACTGGAAGTCAAAAACCTGTTGACCAGCAGCACATCACCCATGTCCTCAGCCCCTGAACTCCTGTGGCCTCTCCAAGCGAATCAGAACCATAGCTATGTTAATGGGATTTAAAAAATTGATTGGGGGCAGAGGAGACAAGGCAGTTCGTAACAGCTGGTGTGATATCTGCTGGAGAAATATGCCATCTACAGCAATGAGGGAGATGATCGGATGGGGAAGAGTAGGATGGCAGTGGAGGGATGACGTGGACACTGGTTGACAACCAGTGCTTGCAAGGACTAAATTTCTAGCTATCCATCAACAATCCATAATGCCTTCAACACCACAGTCCCAGAAGAGCTGCAGCCTTCCTGTGAAAGTACATCTCAAACACATTAACAGCAGGCCTTTCAGTGTCTACCAAAAGCCACCATCAGGACTGCCTTTTCATAAAACTCTTGCCTGCTGCTTTGGTTGTAAGGTACAAAAGATTATCTTTGTGCACTGCGATTGTGATCCTGAACCACAGTTTGGACTCCTCTGTGCCATAGCAATACAAACAAGAAAGAGTTGAACACAGAGAAAGCCTGCACAGGCACAGGAGCATTTATAGTAACAGACCCTCTTATCTGGGCAAAGCCATTCACAGTATGTTCTTTGCACATTCAGCAGACATACATCCCCAGTAGGACACAGGTAACCATGCAACTCAGCAAAAGGTGACAGAAGGGGCTCCCTCCCAGCTGACAGTTGAGACCAGCATGGCCTGTGAGAGGTTTCTGCAGCCCACTGACCTAGTATAACATCAACCAGGGCATCTAAAGCTACAGAGGGACCACACTAAATGTATTTGACCAGGAGAAGCACCCACACAGCTGCACCCATTTCAGTTGGGGCATGATTGCTAAGGCTAATGCTTGCTGCTTCCCAGTTGTTGGGTCCTGATCTTGTGACACTAATGATGTTTCTCCCCTGCTCTGTCCCACCTGTGGAAAAGGACGTGCCTTTATATTGCTTGCTCCACTGCTAGACAGTCATGTAGAGTACGTTAAACCACCAGAGCTCTGAGTAGGGAGAAATGCTGGATCAAGCAAGAACAAGCACCGGCTGTGAGTCTCAAAGGCTGTTGCATCAGTTTCAGCAAGTTTCAGTTAGCCTAACTAATCAACTCAGCTTAATTCCAGAGAGATGTTATTCTCTGAAAGCGCACCCTAAAATGGCTGTGTAGTTTTTCTTCCTTTCTGTGAGCTCATGTGCTTTAATTTAATAAATCCTACACTTCTGCACTGAGTTTGTTCCTGCTCCCTTTAAAATTACTTGGAGTTTTCTTATTGTCTTCAGTGAGAATACAGGATCATGGGTGCCTATCCAAACAGGATCTCCGGTTGGGAGCTGATTAAATATTTAAGCAATTCTAGATAGAATGCTTATTTTCAGGGACTTAATATGGCCCATCTAATTAAAGTTAAGTGATTCCTCCATACATAAGTCCTCTTAAGTGAGTAAGAAGGAGCACAGAGTTGAGAATAAATAATTCTTCAAGGTTATCTGAAATGTGGACCCATTAGTAAATAATATGGCATTTAGCTAAGTAAGAAATACTCTTGAGGATATAATCTCCCTTATGAAAAGGAATGTCCGGTATAGTAGGCAGGCTTGGTGAGATTTTAAGCTTATTTCGTACTCAAAATTGACTTATTTTTGTGTTATCAATACTAAGGTTTGGTAGTAATATCTAACCAATCTCAGCCTTGCAAGATGACCAAAAGCCATTAATTAGGAATACTGACTAGCAGAGCAAAGGGGGCAGACAAGCTGGGACTGGAGCAGACATAGGGCTGAAATGCACTAGAAATTAAAATAGAATTTGGGAGGACAATAGGAAAAAGCTGGCTGAAATTGCCCAGACGCTTTTATATATTCGTGCTGCCAACTTTGCTCTGTTCTTCCACTGCTCACAGTCCATAGGAGAGAGTAGCATTACAGGTCCAGAATATTTTGAAATTTATGTATGTTTACAGATTAAAATTGACGTTTACCACTATGTCTAATTCTAGAATATACCCAGTTCCTACTTTAAGTATTTATATATTGCTATCTCTTGTTTTCTTTTTCAGGGTAGTTAGAATAAGAAAGTTTAATGAGAAGGAACAAAACAGAAATTTTTCCAATATTGAATATTACATTAATTTTGAATATTAGAAATCATTGGTTTTCAATGACAAAAATATTCTTTTTCCTTTCAGAAGAAATAGCAGAAAAGCGTGAAAACTTCTCTTCATACACTTGAAAGAGGAGCTACATTTTTTCAACTGACAATGTAAACTTTGTTTCAATCAATACAGAAAATCTAGGAAATAAAGTTCTAGTTCAAATATTTTTGTTTCTTGCAAAAAATGAGCTCTGACTCCAGCTTTTCCACCAGCACCATCAAACAACCTGACCTCCACTTTGCAATCTGCTGAATCCTCGTCCTAGAAAGACATTTAATTCCTAATGAGAAGGAATGATGAAGTCTTGTTCAAAATATTTTTCAATAATGTTAGACTGAGTTTTCTAAAACGTTAGATCGTGGACATGGGAAAAGACTCTTAGACCTTCTTCCTGTAGATAAATGGAAGAAATGTTTCAGTGCCACAAAGGAAACAATCTCAAGCCTCATTTTTAAAGATGGAAACATGCAAATGATAAACACTGGTTATCACGGAAGCTCAGTACAAAGCATGCTCTTCTCTCCCAGTAAGGTACTCAGATATTATGGTGCTGTTCCATGTCTTCCTGGTTGATTATTCTATTCATTATTACACTTATGATATAGCTCTATATAGGAACAGTTTAAACAGATTTATATTTTTTTTCGGTGATAGTACCTTGTTCAAATGGAAGGGGTCCTTTTCTCTTTTAAAGAGTGATGGGGATATTTTGCTTTTGATTAAGTCTCTGGTCTTTAGTCTACCTTTAACCATTTCTCATGGGCACAAAACTTGCAGGCACATTTTGCAGTGTAATTATTTGTGTCTGCAATCTAGTTACTTAGATGTCTGAGTCCCTGATTGCATCCATAAGTCAGGGACTTGGGCATCTAAGTGATCTAAATTGCAACTGCAACAATTTGCACCTAAAATGTCAAAAAAGGATATAGCAGATAGAAAAAGAGTTCAGAAATGGGTGATGAGAATAATTAGGGACATGGAAAACCTCAGAAATGCAGCAAAATGGAACAGAATTGGACTGTTTACCTAAGAGGCGAGATGAGATGAAATGAATAAAAGAGGAAATGATCAAAAATAGAGGAAATAAGAGGTAGGAGATAAAAGATAGATGAGGTACTTTTATCTCCCCCTTTATCATAATGCAAGAACAAAGAGGCATTCCACAAAATTTAAGCAGGGAAGATTCAAAATTAATACATAAGGAGACACACTTTCATGGAATTAACATGTGAAAAGCCCAGCGACATGACATAGTGAATCCAGTAGGAATCAGTAGAGGGCTAGGCACCTCTTTGCATTTGAAAATGCTAGAAAACATTTAAAAGGCAGCATTTTCAGAGAAAAACTAACTACATTCCTGCTTCAAGGCTTCAACTATTTTAATTTTTTTTAATATTGGGGAGGGGTTGCAGATTAATTTAGACATGCCTGACACAGGATTCCTCGTACCTGTAACCCGAGGCATTTAGGGCTGCCTTTGGTTTGTGACAGGTTGCTGGGCAAGGTGGAGGCTTCGGAGAGTGCCACACCAGCTCAGCCACTCGTCCCAGGAGCACACACAAACGCAGAAGCCCTTTCAGAAACTCACAGTAGGACTCAAGAGGGTTGTAGGTTGGAACCTTGCATCTTTGCTACCTGGGTAACAGGAAATGTGGCTAGGAAGTTCATGGATTTTATAACAGACTAGGGAGTGCCATTATGCTGTCTAAAGAACTAGAATGTGAGCTAGTGCACAGATATATTTTTACAAGAAAATCTGCACATGAGACAGATTATTGGAACAGCAATCAAATAGGGTTGGCTAAAAACATGCACTGCATTGCACACCAAAGAGGAAATGTGTTAATTTACTTTATTCTCACATCCGATTTTTTTTTCTTTTTTCAAAAAAGAAATAAATGTGAGAGGTACACCCCCCTCACAGGATTGACTAATACTTTGTAGGCCAAAGAAGAATATAAGGGAAAAGTCAAGAAAACTTGGAGAGAAAGAGAGGTAGCTAGGACACTCAGAGGTATGAAAAGGTAATCCCCCACTGTAGGTCACCAGTGTCTGAACCACCAACCACACTCAGGTAGATCCTACTTTTCCAAGAAAACATGTCAACAAACCAGTGCATTTTGGTGCAAAGAACTGTTTTGCTAAAAAAAAAAAAAATGCTGGTCTGTTTTATATGTTTCTCTGCTTCAAAGCCAGAACTTACCTAGGCTTGTATGTCCTTCCATATACTTTAATCAGATGGTACAGCTGCGTTAGGTCTTCAGCAGGACAGATGGAGAGCCATGCACCAAAAACCAGATATACCTTAGGAGTTATGACATTTTCTGAGCTATAGGACATGGGGGTTCAAGTCTCAGCTGGAAATCAGGCAGGATACAGTCTTGGAAAATGGTCTTTCGCAATTTTAGAGGAGCTCCCTAGAGAGCCATATGAGAAATGACTCATTGACTGACTTTTCAGGACATGGTTCCAGACTTGACAACCAGAAAACATAGGACCTAAAGCCAGGCTACTTTCCTGACCACTTTGTCCCTACCTGTTTTTTCAGTCAGTCTGGAAGTTTTCAGCAATGCTTCTTGTGTATACCTAATTTTCCCATGGCATCATAGACAGGCTCTGGAGATTTGAATCAGGTCTGTAAAATCTAGGGAGTCCCAATGCACAAAAAATATCTGGCCCTGGATGGTATTCCATATGCTGGTGCAAATGTAAAAAAGGCACAAAGATGGGCATTTAAGAAATTTAATGGAGGTGGGTAGAGGACTAACTCCAGTTCCCAGCTAAATACAGTCAGAATCATTCTTTGGCCATCCATGACCATGGAACAGGATCCAACAGAGCAATAAGACGTTAAAGGGGTTATGATAAGAGAAGACGACAAAGGTGTCCATTTGGCTGAAGTGAGGGGGGAAATTACAGAATAGGAAAAAAATAAAACAAGAGGAATTAGAGGAGAGATTCAAAGAGCTGAACTATACTATCAGGGGAGTAGATAAAGTAAGTGATTTTGACAGGTCCAGGGTCAAGGAACAAGAGAGGGAAAAAAGAAAACAGATTAAAAGTCATTGCAGTGTTCAACTGCAGCTGAGACAATGGTGGCATGAATACACACTTTAGCTTCTGGAATTAAGAGTTTAGACAGTATCTGAGATGTAGAGACAACCAGCAGATTTTGGCAACTGTTTGGATTTCATAGACAAGGAGATTTAATATACAATATTTACTTCTTCTGATTTCTCCCCTTTGTGCTAGTGAATAGGTGCCAGATTGTTTGGTCAGCTTAAACTTCCTTGAAACTGAAGGGCCTAATTGACAACTTTCATTTAAAGGCAAGTGTAAGAACCCAGGATGGTCCTTTTGTCCGCTGAGATGTTGAATCAATAGCCACGCACTGACAATATATGCAACAGTCCAAACAAAGGGGTGCTTCCAAGGCTGAGGAATTTGTTCTGATTCTGGGGAGGTTTTAAAGTTTGTGAAACAGAAAAGAAAGCACAGTTGTTACAGCATCCTGCGAGGAAACACTAGTCACAGCCTAGATATGCGGATCTCAGAAAAATTGGGAGAGAAAATATTCTCAGCTGATTGATGGTTAAAGGGCACTTGGACCTGAAAGCAAAGAAAACGTCTCTAAAAATTGTTTGAGAGAATGTTAGTCATCCCAGGTCAAAACTCTGCCAGGGACCACTTTCTAAATTTAACAGCACAATCAAGCTCCGGTGTCAGGAATGCTCTCAGTACTACCCCAAATCACTAGAGCAGATGTACCCACTCTGACCCTAAGTCTGCGGCTGCTGTGTATAGATAGGCAAGGCTGCAGCTTTGGACTGAATTTGGGGGGGCTGGGGGGAGCAGGGAGAGGACTAGTTTCCTTCCTAATATTTCCCTGTGGAGTACAAACGTCCAAAGCAGCCATCTCTCCTCATATTCTCTCCCTGCCTGTAGAGAGACACTGGCTGTTTTCCAGAGAAATGTAGGGCAAAGTGAAGAGGAATATATAACCCCCTGAATGCTATGATATAAGTGCTTGTTACATTACAGTATGCTTGGGCAGTATCAAAGAAGGCACTCAGCTGAACAAAAATGATGTCTTAAGAAGATTTCAACATTCACCAGCTTTCCAAGCCCTACCACTGGGTTATATTCTGTTGAAAACAAGCCGTCCCCTTCCTCTTTTGGCCAGACTTCAACTCGTGCAGTTACCAGAAAACACATAGCCACCTTTGTTTTCTCCATCCTGGCCCCAGCAAAAGGAAAGAGCTGAACCCTTTCTTTTTTGCCCTCTGTACGTTCCTTCTTCCCCTTTCCTATTTTCCCTTTTCTATGAATTCGCACATCACTTTTTCTTTGTAAGCATTTGTCTTTTCCTTATTAAGTATTTGTGCAAAATACTACCTCCTCTTCTCTCCTTCTCTATTCTTTCATGTTTATTGCTAGTTAATGTTCAATGGCCAACACCAGGCAAACACAATGCAGACATTTATAGCTGAGCTAGAAGTCTTGGAGAGAAATTTCTCTAGGTTACAATTTACCTCATCCTAATGTAGCAGCTGAAAGTGGCCCAGATTAATCACACCTAAGAAGTATCTAGTTCTCTTTGTGTCTCTTTTACTGTGGAAGTGTTTTGGAAAATAGGCCTTTTTTTCCTGGATAAGGAGCAAGTGAGCAGCTCAAGACGGTTTCTCGCTGAAAATGTCTCAGCGAGGAACCTATCTTGGGCCAGGTCTGTGTTAGGCTGGGAAGCAGGTCTTGAAAATCTCAGTGGGAAGAAATGTGGCAAAACCAGAATTTATTACTTCACCTCATCCAAAATTCCCACCTTTCAAAATAAAGCAAAACCACAAGACATGATTCAGCTCCAGGCAGATCAAGTCCTTCCTCAGGAATTATGTTTGAGAGAGGGCAAGAAAAAGATTAGTGATGTGGGGCCTTTGCACCCTCTTTTTATGAAGAAAACAAGAAAAGACTTTTCCAACTGCTATGAAATCAGCTTTCATTTCCATTCCTTTTTCAACTCTCAGAAAAAAAAGCAAAAAGGTGGCTTATGACATGAATTCTCTTTTTACTCACTTCCATGCACACATATTGCTTCAAGTGGACTTATGTTGCATGGAATTAGCAGTTTAGGTAGTCACACAGGAATTGTATTTGCCCTAGCCTCCATCTCCCATTCACTTACAAAGATTTTTGAATATGCCAAACAAATGCAAAGCCACAGGAGCTAACTGTGTTTCCCTTGAAGTCAGGCGTTTGTTCTCAGGACCGTTGGGCCAACATGGGGAGGTTAAAAGCCTGCTTTGAGTTCTGTGAGACAGTTGTCTGGGAGGGTTAGATACAAATACCATTCATCAATCAAGAAAGGCACAGTCAATTACCTATTCAATCCTAGTGTGTCTGAAATGGGAGAAGTTCTAAAAATCGAGTGAGTCAAGTATAAGCAATGGCTACAGGAAGTTATTCTTCCATAGAAAAACTGAGTAGCACACTAACAGGGGCAGACAGACCTTTTATTGGGAGTCAGTTCCCTCACTTTTGACCTGCATTAATTTTTCCTTGTTGAAGTTTCTTAGGCGTTGTTTTTAATGTGAAAATACAACTAGAAATCTGTGTTGCTTCCACTGAGAATGTGAAATAATCCAACAGAAGTTAAAGAGGAGCTTATGTTGCAAAAATATTTCTGTTATGGAGTTAATTTCATATCATTTTATTCTTCTCAAACTTATAATTTTCCACTGCTCATACATTTTTATGGCCAAAAGTGATTGTTAGCATCATCTAGTTTGACATGCAGCATAGCAAGGGCCAGAGAAGTTCATCCAGTAATTCTTACATTGATCCCAACAATTTACATTTGGATTAGAGTATATCTTGTACAAAGACATCCAGTCTTCATTTAAAAACTTAAAAGCAATGAAAAAAAAATTTGCTACACCTCTTAGCAATCTGTCTGAATAGTTAATTAAATGTTAAAAATCCACAACTTATTTCCAGTGTGAATTTGGTTTTGCCTTAACTTTAGCTGTTGGGTATCTTTGCCACCGCCAAGAACTCTACAGTACTCTTCATATGTCCCACCACAACGGTGCTAAGCGCCTTGCGGTTGGGGAATTTCCCATTAAATACTCTTCCACTCAAAGGTGTTGATTCATTAGAGAACCACACATGAAACATGGCCAAGTCCTGTCCCTGCAGTACCCCAAGTGGACAGCTGACCCCTGCACCCCTCCATAACAGAAAGTATGCCCAGCCTACACATGTGGGAGTATTCAGCAGAGAGGACACCAGCTCTGCTCCATAAACTGGGCTCACATCTTGTAGAGAAATCACAGCTCCAAGGTGAGCTGAGGCCCCATCACACAGAAAAGCCTACCTGGCTCCCCTGGAGCAAGACCAGAGGCAGTTTATGGTTATTTGCTCCTGACAATGTAGCCCCAATGACAGCATAACGGATGCTAACCCCAAGGATAAACACCAAGGACAGAAAAGGTAACCAGAGCAAGAATGTACCCAAATAACCAATCTGTGGATTAGAAGGCCATCGCACAGACCCAACGATCTCCCTGAAAAAAAGGCTCAGAGGTAAGCATGAACTTGAAGCCACATTTGCTATTTACAGCTGAAAAATAATTGGGTGCTTGCAAGTTGGCCACTTAGAAAACCAACTTTCACCCATTCCATCTTCACATCTTTGGTTAATATATGGGTATTTCATCTGTAAATTTATTTTAGACACTCGCAAAGTGGCCCTAATGTAACCGTCATTGCTCATCCTTCCTCCCCGTCGCTCTTCCACAAAGCCTGCTGTGCTACTGTCAGGCTATTAACATTCCTCTGAAGTCACGGAAACGCTGGGATGTACCTGATGCATTCAGAAACGCAGCAGGTGCCTTCTGCAGGTACCGCGCGTCCAAGCAATGCCAGGAAGCAGTCATAAAGTTAACACAGTAGTAAGCTATGTAATTTTTAGAGAACAGCTACTTACATAAGTACATAAATTGCTACATTTTATATGTACAGATTGCTCACATTCCAATTACAGACCAAGACCCAGTGCATGCAAATAATTAGTATTTAGGAGCAATACATTATTTTTTTCCCCTGCATGCCACTCTGTGATCTGAAAATGCTGGTCGATTCCGAAGTCGCTTTGCATGTGTCAGTGCAATTTCCCCTCAGTCCCAGAAGCTTCTGGAGCACATAAGTAATGTTATAATGTTACAAGGGCCTAATAATTGTGTCCGGGAGGCTTCCCATACAATTGTCATCTTTTATTATACGGTTAACTTATTTATACATCAGTATCATTTGGCAAATTGCATCTAGCATACATGGGGAGGCTGAAGCTTAAAAATACACTCTTATTCCTCATGGTAGCCCCAGGTGCAAGATATTATCCTTTAATACCATAGAAAGCCTCCAGCTACCTGACACGAGGACAGGGTAGTGCGATGCTGATTGAGTAATTTCACTCTTCAGCTTTTTTTGCAACGCCGATGCGTTTCCATTCCAACAATGACATTTTAACACTCAAAATGGGCATCGGCAGCCCATTGGCACTGGAAAAGCCAAGGCCACCGGTCCTGCCGCTTGCCCCCACTCAGCTCCCCGGCGGGTGGCTTGAGGCTCCCTGGCCTTTCCTCGAGTTCACGGCTCCCGGAGGGGCACAACCGGCTCCCAGCGGCGCCGGGCCAGGCGAGCTGCCTCCCTCTCTCCAGGCCACCGGCTTTCCCCTGCCCCAAGGGGACGGCACGAAGCCGCTGCCCCACCGGCAGCGCCCACGCGAGATGGGGGACGCACCGCCTGGCCGCCACAGGGGCCCGGGGACTGCTCCGGGCCGCGGCGTGGCGGGGGATCCCTTGCCACATCGCCGGGGGAGCGGGGTCAGCGCCGGGGCTCAGCCCCGCCGGGCGGCAGCCGGCCCCGGCGCGGGGCAGCGGGCGGCAGCACGGCCGTTAACGGCCGCCGGGGGGCAGCGCGAGATCGCCCAACCGCCGCCGCCAGCCCCGCCGCCGCCGCCGCCGCCTCGGCTGGCACCGCAACCTCACCGCACCTCACCGCACGGCCCGGCACGGCACGGCACGGCACGGCTCCTTCCCCCGCCCGGCCCCGGGGGCTGGCGGTGGGTGCCCGCCCCAGCCAGGCGGCTGCGGCCGCGGGGCGACGCCCGCTGCGCAGAAGGCGGCCCCGGCGCCCTCCTCCTCGGGCGCCCGGTGCGGGAGAGGCCGAGGTCCCCGCGTCGCCCCCGAAGCGGGAGAGGCCGCACAGTTGATTTATTTTAAGGATATTTCACCTAGGAGCCGCTGATCAAAGCTAATGCAAAATAAATGTCTCCCCTTTAATAGGCTGATTCTTCTAAGCCCTTGACACTGGGAATTGGGATTTCCCAATGCTATTAGCACTTAGCAGTAGGCACTCCAGACCAGCCAAGAACAAGGGATTAAGAGGTATTTGTCTAAACTAATTTCTCTCTCTATACCCGGTCTATAGAGACTGGTGTTACTCTGCTGGAATTGTGCAACGCGGCTAATTGGCTACAAATTTTAACAGTGGCAGGGCTCCCACCGGAGGCTGCAGTGTATTCATTACCCCAGCTCTCGCCTCCAAGGCCAGCGGCGTTGGGCACCCAGGCCGACCCTGCCCGCACCGCTGGGGCTGGCCAGGCACTGCCCCTGGGGAAACGGCCCCCTCCGTGTGGGCCACTGCGGGTCAGGATCCCCGGGGTTGTGGAAGAAGACGGCAGTCCTGTCATGCCAGCCTAGGGAGCCAGCAGGGCCCGGGCGCCTTGTGGAAAAGCAAGTTCATCAGGTAAAATAGTAATTATCGTAGAAACGGGATGTATGTAGCACAAGGCCCACGAACTGGTATTTACGCAAACGACCATTCAGGATGGATGTTGGCTTTTTTGGACAGATACTATACTGCCACTCACATCCCTTCCAGAACAAGGGAGGAAAAATATCTTGCAATATTTGGCTGTGATTCCTTGAAATTCCTCCCTCCAGGCTGGTTTGCACCTTGACTCCACTGAGTGTTTGCTTCATTACGATTTGAGCACAACGTAAAGCTGAAAGTAGTTAAGTTTATATCATGCATGCATCTGACCAAGAAGCAATGACTTAGGAACCATTAAGGGTACACAGATGTATTTTTGACGTGTTTTTAGGACAGTCAAAAAGCACCAGGGTTGCTGGAGTAGTAGAAATAGCTGGGAAAGACCAGAGTTTAAAGTCCCTGCTGCTGCAGAATGATTCTATGACAATCAGGGGTTTATTCCTCTGCTCCAAGCAGCACCCCCTCACCCACAGTAGCACCATGACACTATGGCTTCTTTTTGGAGGGGAAGCAGGATTCTTCCAGCAAGACTGTTCAGTAGTGGGCAAAGGCCTCGGTTTTCAAGATGGACTTCTACACTCCCAAAGGCTCTGATGGAAATCTGAATTGCCATATGAGCCAGGCAGGACCTCAGTGTCCCAATGTTTCAGAGTTGTCTTCTCAAAATGAAGCGCTGCATCGTTATTGCCTTGAGCAGAAAGGTCATCCTGAAGTTGTGATGTTACCCACCCCAGTTGCCTGGAAACCCAGCGTACTAGGAAATAAAAAACAGTAAAGCTAGAGTTCCCCACCCAGGATTTTGGATTGCTGCATCGTGTCACATTTGCTAACACTAGATTCACAAACTAGGTTGCTGTTCTACCTGAGTCATCGTGGTTTCCATCCTGCAAACCCAAGGACAAAACTCATGGTCTGTGATTAATCTGTTGAGTCCAGCATCTTATGATGCCTCACCTATAACATATACCTGTGAAACTCAAGCAGCATCTTACACGGCCAGGGCAAAATATCAAGACGCTATTGCAAGAGCAGCTGTTTAAAAAGTTTTGCAACACTGTGTGTTGAATCTCAGCATGTGCTGCTGGGCACAAGTATCCTCCTATAGTGAGAAAAGCCCGTGAAAATTCACAGAATGAAATTCTGGCTTTAGCGAGGGTGGTGGGAAATACTCAGAATTTCAGCAGGGCCAGAGTTTTACTGAAGGAGGACATAGAGCTTCAGCTGCTCAATGGATAGTGGATAGTGAATACACCATCATCCTGCAACAACCCAAGGACAGCATCAATTTTAATCTCAGTCTACAAGGTAACAGTAAGATGCTGGCCAAGAATCAAATTAACAATATCGGTCCATGAAGAGACAGGATTAATTCTGTTAAAAGTCTGACATCTTAGCTGTTGTTAATCAAACCTTTCAAGCTAGAGATTACATGGCCTTAATCAGAGCATTTTTTGAGATGTGCATAGAGAATACAACAAATTCAGCGGGAACATCTTCAGTATAAGGTAACACAGAGATACAGAAGAAGGAGGCAGAAAACAAGCTGAAGATTAGTCAGGGTATTCCATTTCTGTACAAGATAATAACTAACATATCATCATGGCGTACCAGGAGCAGAGGTTGTCTGCTGAGGCAGCAAGTACCGCTGCTAACTTCATACGGCAGCCAGAGGCCAAGCTGCCTAGCCCCTTCTCATTAAAGGAGAAGTGCCCCATTCAATGAGGCACTTCAACAGTTGTCTACCTTTGAGCGTGCAAACATCCCCATTAAATCTGGTGGATCGGGGCCAAAACTAATTAATTTAGTGATGCTTTGCATCAAAATCCCACTTGCAATACATAGCACAGAAAGACACAGAAAGACGGGAGATTAATTAAACTATTTAAAAAGCTGAGCAGGTTAGGACTGGGTTAGGATTAAAGAGCATAATGATATCCTTAGTGGAAGCCAGAGAAGAAAATGACCCCTGTGAAACTGATAGGAATTTGCTGAGGATTTTTTTCTGTTTGTTTTTTTGTGAGATAAATGAATTGGGACTGGCGAGCCAACCGATTTGGGTCCAAGAGACCACGCACTTTTATTTAGATTACTTCTTTCAACCTGTCCCTACCAACGAGGCTCAATCCAAACTGTATCATGAGCAGCAGCTTCATAGTACTTCCAGGTATCAAAACAGGCCATAAAAAAATTCCATGGCTTGTGATTAGACAGAAAAAAAAAAAAAAAAAAAAAGGAAAAAGAGAGAAAAAAAAAAGAAACGAAAGAAGAAAGAAAGAAAGTGAACCACTGTAGAATTTCCAACATGATTTAAAAGGGAACCTAGATGCATTCAGAGCATGTCTTCTCTGTGCCCAGCTTCGTGAGCAGGCTGGACAGAAAGATATGGGCTTGATAATATGCTGTACTGCAGTGGACAAAATCAGATTCTGATGGATTACACTCACTAACAGAAAAGGGAAAAAAAAAATGAGTCAAACGAACTTATTGCAACAATATTTGAGAAAGTAAAACAGTAATTGCAGCACTGCAGGCCCTCTGGTTGAGCCTAATTCTTGGCTCCTTGGGGTGTATGGGCAGCTCCATCACTCAGCTGACGTCAACTGGAGGGTGCCAGTTTGCACCCGCTGAGGATCTGGCCTTTAAACTCACCCAGTTTGTGTCAGCAACAGACTGGCCTCTTACAACCTTTCCGCAACACTGCAAAATCTTTAATGGCTTGGAACCGCTCAAAATCATTCCATTTTGTAAGAGGAAAGTAAGTGGTATTTCACCTGCCTGGGAGGATCCTTCTTTTCCAGCTGATTAAGGAGGAAACACTGTCATAACCTCAGTTCTTCTAATATGGCAGGCAGTAATGAATGGCTGAAATGACTGTGATCTTTGCATCCTATGGCCAGTCCCTTTCCTATAGGTGTTTCCTCTGACTGTAGGAAATTATGGGCAAGGCAATGAAAGGAGCATGCCAGACAATGATAAACACTCCAGAGTCAGAGCAACATGAAACTGGCATGCCCATATTTGCTATTTATTAGCATATATGTGTTTATTTAAGGTTCTGTCCTCTATCAAGTGGCAGTCAAGAACTGCACAACTGCAGGCTTGGATTTTTTCCCATTAGGAAATGCATCTTGCGTGTATGTGGAGAACGTTGTACACAAATAAGTTCTCTGGATCCACTTGCCAAAAAAACAAGAGACTTATGGGTGTCTTTGCAAAAACAAGTCAAATTTCCTTTTAATTTTAAAACATAATAAACATTAATTTGTTCAGACAGATGAGTCTCTCTGAAACAACTACACACAGTCCTATTTAGGAAGTTATATAGTTTGATAAACATCCAGAACTGTAGAAAACAATCCAGACTGAACACAGGTTTTTGACATTAGACTCGGGAAATGACTACCTTTGCAAACAATAACGTCTCCGTGCCTAAGCCCTCAGTTCCAACAGTCATGTACATTCATGCATGGAAAAACCTGTAAGAACACTGACATGCCAGAATGTTTGCAAGATCAGTGCCTATGAAAGGTTATTCACAGACACAGTCTCAGGCAAAATCACGCCCTCAGAGGTATTACAACCCTGCCAAAGTCATGGAAAGCCAACAGTTTTCTACTGCGTGAGGAACAATAGAGCTATTCTGGACAAGATTTATTCTGAAAAGTAGAGGTTGAGGATAGTCATAATTTTCTTTTCAGAGCACCAGAAGCTGCTGTGCCTGACCATGAAGGTTGCCACAAGACATACCCTACCCACGAGAAAAGCTAAAAGCACAGAAATCAGAGGCTAAAGGGGAAAGCACAAGCTTTTCCTTCTGTATTCCCTGCTCCACAAGTACACTCCCATGGCTTGTACATGTTTCCTCTGCCACAGATGGCAAAAAGGAGTCCTGAAATCACTGGATTTACAAACCAGCAAAAACACTTGGTACTGCATCATAGTCACACAGGACTCCACAGCAGCCATGTGTTCCATGTTCTGGCCAGGCACTGTGCCTCTGGGACTGCTGAACCCACTGTGAAGGTCTGTAGGGCAAGCACATGCCTGGGGAGGGTGGTCACATACCATTTGGTCATCGCTGATTTTCCTCAGCAATGATGATAGCTCCACGGGACCTCAACAGCCTGTGATAAAGATGTTGTTTTCACCTTTTGAGAATTACCAGCCAAAGGGATGTGGACCCAACTCATCAGCTGCACTCCAAGATGTCAGAGCAAGGATCAGGTTGTCCTCCCTGGACAGGTTCTTGCCTTGAGGAATTTCAGCCATTGTAGGCAGAACAAAAGCTCACTGTCCAGGCAACATGATGTATTCCTCTCCCTGACATCCACATCTACATTGATGATGTAAAACCCAAGCTAGATGCGTATGATCTAGCCTATCTTATAGAATCATAGAACCATAGGGTTGGAAGGGACCTCTGGAGATCATCTAGTCCAACCCGCCTGCCTGAGCAGGGTCACCTTAGAGCAGGTTGCACAGGAAGGCGTCCAGCTGGGTTTTGAATGTCTCCAGAGGCGGAGACTCCACCACCTCCCTGGGCAGCCTGTTCCAGTGCTCTGCCACCCTCAAAGTAAAGAAGTTCCTCCTCATGTTTAGGTGGAACTTCTGATGCTCAAGTCTGTGCCCTGTCCCCGGGCACCACTGAAAAGGGCCTGGCCCCATCCTCCTGACACCCACCCTTTAAGTATTTATAAGTGTTGACAAGGTCCCCCCTCAGCCGTCTTTTTTCCAGACTGACAAGACCCAAATCCTTCAGCCTTTCCTCATAAGAGAGGTGCTCCAGTCCCCTAATCATCTTGGTAGCCCTTTGCTGCACCCTCTCCAGCAGTTCCCTGTCCTTCTTGAACCAGGGAGCCCAGAACTGGACACAGTGTTCCAGGTGCGGCCTCACCAAGGCAGAGTAGAGGGGGAGGATGACCTCCCTCGACCTGCTGCCCACACTCTTCTTGATGCACCCCAGGATGCCATTGGCCTTCTTGGCCACAAGGGCACATTGCTGGCTCATGGTCATCCTGTTCTCCACCAGGACTCCCAGGTCTCTTTCCACCGAGCTGCTCTCCAGCAGGTCAGCCCCCAACCTGTACTGGTGCATGGGGTTATTCTTGCCCAGGGACAGCACCCTACACTTGCCCTTGTTGAATTTCATAAGGTTCCTCTCTGCCCAAATCTCCAACCTGTCCAGCTCTCTCTGTATGGTAGCACAGCCTTCCAGTGTGTCAGCCACCCCACCCAGCTTTGTGTCATCAGCAAACTTGCTGAGGGTGCACTCTATCCCTTCATCCAGGTCATTGATGAATATATTGAAGAGGACTGGACCCAGTACTGACCCCTGGGGAACACCACTCATCACTGACCTCCAACTAGACTCTGTGTCCCTAATCACGACCCTCTGAGCTCTGTCTTTCAACCAGTTGTCTACCCACCTTACTGTCCATTCATCTAACCCACACTTCCTAAGCTTCCCTATGAGGATGCTGTGGGAGACTGTGTCGAACGCCCTGCTTAAGTCAAGGTAGACCACATCTACCACCCTCCCCTCATATATCCATCCAGTCATGCCATCATAGAAGGCTATCAGATTAGTCAGACATGATTTCCCCTTGGTGGATCCATGTTGAGTACTTCTGATAGCTTTCTTTTCCTCCACATGCCTTGAGATGACACCCAGAACGAGCTGTTCCATCATCTTTCCAGGGATGGAGGTGAGGCTGACCAGCCTGTAGTTCCCCGGCTCCTCCTTCTTGCCTTTTTTGAAGACTGCAGTGACATTGGCTTTCCTCCAGTGCTCAGGCACCTCGCCTGTTCTCCAGGACCTTTCAAAGATGATGGAGAGTGGCCCAGCAATGACTTCCACCAGCTCCCTCAGCACTCTCGGGTGCAACCCATTGGGGCCCATGGACTTGTGAATATCTAATGGACCTAACTGATCCCTCACTCGATCTTCCTCAACCCAGGGGAAGTCTTCCTCTTTCCCTGTTACTTTCTCCAAAGCCTGGGATTCCTGAGGGCTGGGCCGAGCCATAAAGACCAAAGCAAAGAAGGCATTCAGTAACTCCACCTTCTCCGCATCCTCTGTCACCATGGCTCCTGTCTCATTCAACAGTGGGCCCACAACTTCTCTGGTCTTTCTTTTGCCTCCAATATACTTGTAGAAGCCCTTCCTGTTGAGCTTGACATCCCTTGCCAGCTTTAATTCCAAGGTGGCCTTGGCTTTCTTCATTTCATCCCTGCACGCTCTGGTGGCATTCTTGTAATCCTCCCAAGGGGTCAGTCCATTCTTCCACTTACTGTAAACATCCTTCTTCCACTTGAGCTTTTTATCAGCCAGAGCTGTCACAGCACTGAACTTTGCATTGGGAAGTTCCCTACCTGAGCAGTGGATTACAATTGCAATGAGATTTTTTCTAAGATCAAGACACTTAAAATACCACTTTTCTAATGTTTTTACCTTTTAGGGTTTCTCATAGAATCATAGAGTCATCTAGGTTGGAAGGGACCTTTAAGATCATCAAGTCCAACCACTAAACTAACACTGCCAAACCCACCACTAAACTATGTCCCTAAGCAGCACTTCTACCCATCTTTTAAATACCTGTTTCAGGTGAAATCCCAAACACCAATGACACAGTAATTGCAAACACCTGCCCCACAAGGTATGTTCACCTGACACAAATATGTGTTGAGTCCTATGAGGGGAATGGGGCTGTATCCATTCCACTTGCTAACATAATCAGAGACATCCAATATGATTCAAGAGTGTCTACATTGTCAGTAATAACCCTGGAAGAAAGAGGTTTTGAGCCACTTTTTATTGACACTCACCTCATTCCAGAGCTCAGCAAAAATGTGCGTAGTTGATACAGCCAGCCACAGATATTTTTGTTTTCTCTAAATAAGTCTGAATAAACAATAAAAGGTTAAGTACTATTTTTTTCAAAGCCTGAAACACAGGCGAACAAATTGAGGGTAGAGAACTCAATTATATGAAGCAGAAGCTGCTGGCAGTTACACTCAGTAGAGCTGAATAATTTTCAATTACTCTGGGAGAAGAGGTCAACAAAATATGTTCCCCAATCTGTACATTCCTAAACCCAGACCTCCTAATGTTACGAGTGCCCTTTGTCAGGGTAATTCAGTGCGGGATTTTTTTCCCGGTGCCATTTTCCCTACTTTGATCTACCAAGTTCTTTCCTTAGGGCACCTACATTAAACTTATCCTAAATATGTGCCTGCAACAGAGAACACATTTGAACTCCCACTTTCTGAAAACCAGACTTCACCACCATCACAGCCAAGCACTCTGCCAGAGAGGTGCTACAACACGACAGGGGCTGCTGTAAGAACCTCTCTCACCCAGGGTGCTGAGGGTGGTAACCCATCAAAGCAAGGAGATGGGCCCCATCCTGGGGTCACCTGTGCTGGCATCTGAGCTTCCCAGCTGTGCCTGCACATCCCAACTAAAGCAGCGGGACTGCCAAGGCTCAGTAGGGCTGGCCAGGTGTCCCAGCACAGAAGAAAAATCTCTGGAACATGCTATGACTATGCCTCCTACCAAACAACACGAAGGACTTTTGAGCACTGCATACCAGATTTGTCATATCTTTCTTTGAGACTTCGTCTCAGCTGCCATCGCTTTGCTGACACTTCTACTTTCAGAGTTTCTAGCTGCCATTTTTCCTTGGCTTTTTGGTGGGGTTTTTTGTGAGTTTTTCCTTCCAAGAGGCAACAGGAATGGAGTTACATTTTATGCCACAAAGCATCTCCATCACCACATCAAAAGAAAGGAAACTTCTGCTTTGGTGCATATCACACACACGTATATATAACAAACAACATATGCAGGCAGGATGGTAAAATTTCTAGTATATGGAATGAACAAGGAAATTTTCTGTGTACTTCTGTTTTCCCATATAGCAGCACCTAAATGTGGCAATCACAGTATCGGGAAAGATGCTCAAATGTTTATTTCTCCATTAGGACTTAACACTGCTATCTGGTCTAAATGGTGCAGTGAATCCCAACAGAAGGAGCTTTTATGATGATAGTGTAATTTTTACAGCAAATATAAGCTGATGATTTTCAGTGGAAGGAGAAAGCCACTAAAAATTGACTAACCTACTTTTTAGTCAGAAAAGAAACATTTTATTTAAAACCTTTGTGTGAGAGAGGCAATCCATTTATCCTCAAATACCTGCCCATAAAGTTTCTAGTGTATGTGGAAAGAGGGTAAAAGAAGAAAAATAAACCCATTTCCTTATTTCACACACAACATGCAAAAACTGTCAACCATGTACAAGAGAAGTTTTGAACTGGGCAGGAATGAAGTGGATTCTGGACAGAAAAGCTCCCTCACTTTTAGATTTAGATTCAGTCCTTTCTTGGAAGTTTCCAATTGTTGTTACGTTCCCAGGGGGAAATTTTCTCTTTCTAAGCCTGGCTTATATTTCATAGAACCATAGAACAGCTTAGGTTGGAAAGGACCTCCAAAGATCATCTGGTCCAATGTTTCATGGCAAAGGGAGCCTAGATGAGATTATTTAGCACCCTGTCCAATCCTATCTTGAAAACCTCTGGTGATGGGGACTCTACCACATGCCTGGGGAGGTTGTTCCAGTGACTGATTGTTCTCATTGTAAAAAAATTTGGTGATCTTGGAGCTATCTCAGGGCAGAGAGACGATTTACTTTCCTTATTCTGCTACCTTTTGGGAGATCGTGGGCAAATTGCATCACCTCTGCAAGCTATTGCTTGCTTCTTTATAAACTGGGTATAAACCATACGACCTGACAAGGAAGGTTTAATAAATTAATGCTGCCAAGTAGCACCTTCTACTGGAGAATTTCAGAGACCTTTCCTGGAAATTTTCCTGTGAGGGGTGCAATCATACTTTTGGTTTGTTAGTCATGGATCTTTGTGGACTTTTGGCTTTCTCCTCAGCAAATGCAAACCTTATTCTGTGATCTCTCCACTGTGTTAAAACAGAAACAAATCTATATACCACTGATGATAAACAGTAGGAGAGTCTTGCTGCAGGATGCTGGACCCCATTTGGAGGGTCTTGACTGTGTAAGGAAAAGGGGGGGGAAAAGATAAATGTATAGCCTTAAAAAGATCGGTGAGCTTTGTAAACATAGTGTGTACCACACTAGCAGCTCAGCTTGTATTTTAAGAAAACTTAAATGTCAAACACTGCTGAGCTCCTCCCATTACCTCATTTTTATGATGTGGAAGAAAACAGTCCCAGACATAAGAAAAAGCAGTGATGAAGAAATGGCTGTTATCTCATCCCAGTCTCTCAGTTGCTTCCTAATTCCAATTTGGTACTCCCCTCTGCCGCTCACCCTCCCAACACACTCTGCTGTAAGGTTGCCCTGATGTTGCTGTCTCTGCTACCTGGCAAAACAGTCGTGGTTTTAAGGTGGGAGGCCTACAGATTTCATAAAGAGAGTCTCAAATATCTAATCCCTGACAGTGTAAATTCTTCAGTGTAAATACATTACATAGGTACTGCATTGCTGCATTATTTGGGAACCAAAAGCAAGCAAAGAAAGAAGTCAGTAGCCTATTCTTAAAAAGCTCCTCTTTGGCCACTCTTGCCTCCACTCCAGCTCTGCTCTTAGCACCCCTGTGCAACAGAGAAAGCTCCTGTGTGAGCCTCAGCCCCCTTCCACTTAGAGGAAAGGAGAAACCGAAGATGTGGCAACTAAAGTGTTCTTTGCCTCAGTTTTCTGCTGTACCTAGCTGTGCTTAGGCCTCTGTGGGTTTGCATCCTCAGGAGCATGCTCAGAGCCTAACATAGAACAGAATCATAGAATCACAGAATTGCCTAGGTTGCAAGGGACCTTTCAGATCATCTAGTCCAACCATCAACCTAACTCTTGTCAAAAACCACCACTAAACCATATCTCTAAACAGTAAGTCTACCCGTCTTTTAAATACCTCCAGGGATGGTTCCTCAACCACTTCCCTGGGCAGCCTGTTCCAATGCTTAATAACCCTTTCAGTGTAAAAATTTTTCCTAGTATCCAATCTAAACCTCCCCTGGAGCAACCGGGGCAACATGGAAGACACGTCCTCAGTACTGTTTCTGAAAGGGAGGGAAATGGGGGGTTGTGGCTTTTGGTTCTGCAGCACTCCATTAAACATTGAAAAGTGGCCAAAGACTTCACAGGTGACTTTAAACATGTGGCTGCCCCATCTGCCAAAGCTCTCCTGGCCATCTGGTATGACTACATCCTATGCATGATCACTTGAGAGGAATTTTATCTTTTTGACTCCTTGTTCCTCAGAAAAAATGTTTAAACTCTTTTTCTGGTATGTCCAAGAAATTGATACATTTTATCATGTCAAAAAAAGACTGCCACACATCACTCCGTGTCCCCTCATTGGTACAGTGACACCACCTCTTATTAAGTCACAAGAGGTCACCTTCTGCTTTTATCGGCCAGCAGCTCCAACCTCTGTCATTCACCTGATGGCTTTTCATGGTTTTTAACACTATCCTTCTCACTTTGAAGGACCCCCAATGATCACCCACAAAGCGATCTCACCATTCTCCTTCAAATTGCTCTTTCCCACTCTCCTGCAGTACTACAGGTGTTCCCTTCTCTGGCTGTTGTCTTGCAAAACATTGTAAGCATTTTGACATAGGAAATACCCTTGTTTTTCAGTGCATTCTGCACAAAGGTATTCACATCCATGGCTAGGCTCCAAGTACCATGCTAATAAAAAGCAAAAGAAGATGATTTCCCAAGCTCTGTATATATCATTCAACAAAAAAAATTTCAGGTCAAATTTAAGCAATAAACTTCAAGTCAAATTTAAGTAATTTCCTTTTATTTACTTCCATTTTATTGACAATGAACAACTCTTAGCAGGCAAACCTCAAAATATACCTCCAGTAACAATTGTTTTGCCTCAGGTATTTATGCAGCATTCTAACTACAGCATCTATATAGCATTTCTTTTTCCCCACGCATACAAATACACACACATACTTAATACATTAGCATTTCCACTATACGTTTTCACAGTGTATCCAGTTAAGCAAATTGCTCAATTAGCTGAATAGGTTTTTTTCTTTTCATTGTGAAAAGGCAGAGTCTTGCAGAATGGAACGGCGTTCTCAGTAAGAGGTCAGCTGGGTGTGATTTCTGGAATAAAGGAGAGAGGATGAGTGGGTTGTAAAAGATTTTTTTTAATTATTCACATTTTATTGCCTTATAAAGTCAGAGAGGGCAAACCAACACACATTCTGGTTCATGCTGGCATGTAACAGTAGCATGTTGTAGAAAAAGCCCACCATATTTACTGGAATTTTCCCGTTATAGCCTGTACCTCATGGACATAGAAAAGACTGTGGGACTGTCAAATACCGAGTGTCAGGGAATGGTATATCCACTCGTTGGTAAAATAAGTCAGTTAATTTGGCAGGTAAGTATTAAGTAATCATACTGTCAGAACAAGGCAAGTGGCTAAGAAAGGAAGACAAAGAAGAAAAGAAAAAACATAAAGACGAGGAAATAGGAAGGAGCCAAACAGGAGAGGGGGAAGGGAGAGAATGCAGGAGTTTGATGGCCAAGCGATGAGAGAGTAAAAGATGATAATCCATCTGTTTGCCTTGTCCTTGCGGCTCACATTGGACTCCTTTTCTGACTTCTCGCTGCCTGGGAGAATCTGAGCATCATCCCACCTGGGGTTTGTTACATTACAGAATGAAATGGCTGAGAAAAACTTAAGCAGGATGAATATTTTCTTATCCACATTTTTAAAGATTTTTAAAAAACAAACTTTACTATTTTAATGCTCTCTGTGGATTTTTCTTATTTTTTGCTTTCTTAGAAAATGTTAGTTTAATTTTTTTAAGTAAATATTGTTTCACTTTGATTTGGGTTTTCCCTTATTTGGTTTCAACAGAGCAAAATTTCAAATGAGCTGAACAAGTTTTTTTAATTTCATTACATTTTCCTGGGGTAAAAATGTCTATGATATTTGCCTAGGCAAAGTGTTACATCACGTACTCTATTTATGTTTCAGCATTGCAGTGACTTTTAAAAGCTCACAGCAGGAAATGAAGAAAAGCCTGAACTCATAATTATTAAATAATAATAAAAAAATGTACTCCGCTAAGGTTGCATTTATTCAAAATGGTACAATTAATATACCCCCATGTTTCCATTAATATACGTTCCGGTGGAGAAATTGATAGGAAATGTGGTCATGGCATGAACTTTACAGCAGATTTGTACAGTCTCTGCTGAGCGAATTTGATTGAGCAAAGCAGCTTGGAAAAGCAGTACTGTACAGGAATGAGATTATCCGTCATGCACCACCTAAATAGTCAATATCTAAGTTCTCCTTGCATTGACAGAGTTGGAAGGATGTTACTTAGCATGAGCAGACATCACAGGGAATAGGGAATTTAAATGTTCCCCTTCCCATGGGGACAAACCATTCCTCTCTTAAGCTTCCTTCAGCCTTTATCCTTAGGTCTGCACTTTGCTGCTGAGATGCAAATACCCGCAGCTCCTAAAGCCAGCCCAGGGGAAGGTCGTGTAGAACCTCTACCCACCTGATTTCTCTCCAGCTCCTCCCTGCAGCTTCTGCCACTGCCCAGTTCTGCCTGTCTCGGGCATCTCTGCCATGGCTAGTGCCTGAGGCTTTCCACCCTTCTCAGCTGCTCACCAACACTGAGCGCTGAAACAGCTCCCACTCTCCTCCCCAGACCCAGCGGTCGCACCGCAGCCCAGATTTCACTTGTCACTCTGACCTGCACTGGTGTTAAGCCATTACTCAAGCAGAACCTTTGTTCACAAAACATCAATACGGAGCTTCAGCCCCATTCAAGACGTCAGTGGCAACATGACCTTTCTTGGATTCTCATCACAACTGAGAATTTGAAATATCTGTTGCCATCTGTCTTCAGCCATCGACCACAAGTTTTTAGTCTTCACCTTTATGGTTCTTCAGCACATAGCTCATCCCTCTGTGTATCACCTGGTCTCTTACTTCTTGATTAATTCCTACCTCCAGTCTGCCAGCAGTGCCACCTGACCACCACCTCATCTCCAAAGCAAGTCCAGATTTTTTCTCCTTGCACAGGAAGAGCTTTTTTGTCAGCTTCTGCAAAGTGACTGCTTTATTTCTCTCTACATTCCCAGCAAAATCTACCCTTGCCAGAAGGGCCTGCAAAGCACAGCCCTTGGACAAGGGCTCAGCGCACCGCACGCTGAGTACCATGCAACTCCTGTTTCTGTGATCATGTACCTGTTTTGGATAATCCTGTTCTGATACTTTGACAAATTCCTAGGCAGTCAGTTGTCCTGCTCTGAAGTCTTAATCCTTGGTGGACTCCTGGAGATGCTACTGTAAAAGACACAGTAAACATCTGGAACATAACTCCATCATCTGATCTGTTCTCCATCATTTGTCTTTCTCTACTGAAGACCATGGTGCAGGGAATGTCCCTAGATGAGCTGATGCATGTGTCTCAAAAAACACCAGAGCTGAAGGAATAAGTGCTCAGACTCTCACATAACTGTAGGAAGCTTTAATTTTTGTTATTATTTTTCTTAATTTAAAGAGCATACCCAACACTGTGAATAATTGGCAAGAAGCAAGATTTAAAAGGAGAAAAAAAGGTTTTGTTAAGCTTTTAACTTTAAATTGTGTTTATGCATGAAGACCAAATTCAAGCGGTGTTTATTTCTTGAAAGCAATAAAATGTAGAATGAGGAATAAAAATGAGGAATAAAACGTGTTGCTGCCACTGAAAAGAAAGGATGAGTTGTGCAGAGCTTCCACAGCACCTGGCAGAAGAAGTGTCGTTGTGATTCTTTAGACAGCGTACACCCCAACACAGCAAATCCAGTGGCTCTTCTGCCCTTCAAACAGGAGGCGTAGAACAAAATGCCCCAATCCCCCTCCTAGAGCTAAAAGCCTACTGCTAAATCTTCATCAAAATTGTGCCTGACGACAAAATATTCAGGAGATAACGAGCACAGTCCTGCTGCTGCTATAGAAAAACATCCATTCTGGCTATTCAAGTACCGCATCGAAGTGCAAGACGAAAAGCAATTCTAATCATAATTTTATCTCTGTTATCATGAATACAACCAAAGGTTTCTACTTCAAAGTCACAAAAACCAGCCAGCAATATTTTTATTTCACAAAGCTTCATTGACAGACTCTCTTGTCTGCAGCAATTCAGAACTCCGGCTACTGAAGCTCATTGCTTTTTTATTTGCCTCCTTCAGTGCCGAAGAGATATTTATAACTGTTGCAGTCAATCTTGAAATAAGTATACAGCGCAAGGGTGCTGCATGTTACCAGTCAAGCAGAAGAAGACAAAGACAAATAAAAAGCAACGAAAAGACATGATATAGATATAGGGAAGATTGTGACTACCAAAGAGCTAATGGTTTTGTGATGGTAAGAACTGAGCTTAGAAGAATACCAGGTGTTAGTAATGGTTTTGTTGAAAAATCTCTTCAGACCATTAAAGTATTAAGCTGTTCTTTATCGCACTTTCCCTACCTCTTCTTTTCTTTGCTAGTTGGTATTTTTTTAATACTCTTTCTTTATATCTCTCCTACTGGATTGAATAGCATTGAGCTGCCTTCACCACACAAAATCACAGATCACTAGATTTTTGTTTCGTTCTAGACATAATTTGAGACAATCGAATTTGAATAGCAATTTTGTGTTCACGTCTTTCCTTTATTAAGGGTCTTCGAAATACAAGGAAAATGGAAAATACAAAACCCAATATATTCAGGAAATGTCAAAGTGGGGAAAAAGGAGGCACAAAAAAAAAAAAAAGAAATATTTTTCTCTTTGTTTTTTCTTCTAGAAGATGAAAAGCTAGTGAGCCAGCTTCCCTCCCTTGCAGAGGTACGCTCAGTGCAAGAAGCTGAAAGGATTGCAGCAGGACGCCACTCACATAGCTCTCACCGCCTGTCCTGAGCAGCTCCGGTTTAAATTACAGCTACCTCAGGGTCCCCGTATCCCTAACTAGTGTGCAGGGTTGCCCAGCTGAGAGGCACTGGAGGATGCCAGTGTCTCCCACGTGGCTCACATCCCGAGGAGGGGATGCTGGCACAGACCAGCCACCTCAGCCCTGTGCCTTTAACCCCTTTTCCATGCTTTGCATCCTCCCATCCAAAAAGCTCAGGTGTCAGGATATAGGTGTAGGTAACGATACAGCACCTCTGTTATCTCAAAAGCGCAGAGAGAAAAGAGCATGGGACACGGCCTGAGCTGCTCCAGAGCCGCGAGTTTTGATGCTGGGCTAGGTGAGTGTTTTCCACAGGTAACAGGACTCGGAATTGCCTCAGACACCAGAGAAGGAAACATAGGCTTACATTTCTTCTGACTTTGTCCAAAGTTTTTCTTTCATCATTTCAAGCTGTTTAAAAGGTGTTTGTGCTGGATAAGTAACCAGGGCCTGGGATCCATCAGAACAGCAGACACATTTTCAAAAGTTAAACTACGCTGTGCCACCAGAATCTGACGGGAAAAGGTAGTGCATTTCATAACTGCTTTCTATTATTAGCCCATCACTATAGTCCTGGATTAAAAAATCACTTCAAATGAAGGAAAGGGAAAAAGTATTCTTCTTTCTCTATGGATGGATTCTCCTCGCTTCCCTTTGCCAAAAATATTTTTCAATTTAAATGTGAAAGCAAGTTATGGGTATGGACCCCTGCGTTTGAAGAAATAGAAGGCAGTTTTGTTTCAAGTTTTAGGGTCATTCTCACTTTGAAAATATATTTAGTAGTTTTAGATTATGTAATGCAGCTATGACTCCTGCATGCATGACTTGATTGACTTGCTTTCCTCATCTTCTTGGTAGCTGAGGTCAAGGGCTGCAGAAGAGGTTCCTAAATTACATTTCCCTTTGCCATATTTCAATATACAAGTAAATGCCCAACTTCTACAAATTCTGAGCAATTTTTGGAGTTGTGATCCCCTGGGGCTGCGCCCTCCTTCAATTTGAAAATCAAGATCTAGGACTCAAAAAGCAAGCAGGCACTGAAGTTTCCTTCGGCGAGGGATTTATGCCTGAATCACTAACCTGCTCAGTAGGCTTGCCAGCTTTCTCCAGTAATAATGCTTCACATTAGCTATTTGAGCTCAAATGCAGCATTTGCAGAAGAAAAATATTCTGCAGTTTACCGTTCTGGAAAGAGCTGATTGTTGTGTTGTCAATAAAGAGAAGGATTACAGAGTAGGCGAATTTGTTACACACACGTATGGCCCGTGAAATACATCCCTCTATGAATCTTTAAATATTATCGGCCTACGGTAATTGTTACTTACACTCCACCCACTTCATCCTTCTTTCCTTCCTTTACTCTGAAGAATAATTTGACAGTTGTTTTCTTTAAAAAAGTTGAACTACAAAATGATTTCTACGTCTAACAGGGACACAAATATGCTAGCATAAGTACAATTAAGAAAATGTGGACAAATTTGAAACCCTCATCCATATGAAAGCAAAAATCAGAGTGTTTTCTAGAACTGACATGGCCTGGAGAAACCTGAGGCTGTGGTGGAAGGGAGAAAGTCAGAGGGAATTAAACCCTCACACCCCACCGGAGACCCGGGACTATCCCCCTAGCATTGTAAAATCGAATTTATAGCTAAAATCAGGAAAATAGACCCAGGCATTAAGATCACAGGTGCTTCTTCATTGACAGCCTATTATAAAGCTCCAACTGTGTCCAAAGTTATAAAGCAATTTCATGGTTATATTTATCAGGATGAATAATGTGCAAATCCACTTCTCTGTTTGCTTTTTTATATATATATGTCATTATTAAAAGATTCCTACTGCACCTAGCAAGGCTTCCCCAGATGTTCATCCAGTGCAGCAGTGAAGGGCAAATGTAGATCCAAGACACAGGGAAGAAGCACTCAAGCCCTGCAGTGGTGGGAAGAAGGATGCTCCTGCCACTCAGAAAGAGGGAAAGAAGCCAGAGCACTTCTGTACTGTCCTTCTCCACACGACTCCCAAAGGCCAGCAGAGGCCAAAGAGATCCCAGCAAGTGGAGGTCATAAAAAAAACCTGCACAGAACTTACAGAGGCCAAGCAAAAAAGGCCATTTTCAGCAGACATATTCTGAAAGATGAGGTGAGAAGGAAGATGCTTGCAAAGGGTGAAAAAACAGCCATCCAACCACACCGAGACTCCAACCAACATAGGATGCAGTTGTTAACAGAATCTGAGAAACTGGAGAAGTCACAAAATATCAGCCTGTGTGTTACCTTGATAACACACAGGTATCAGTGTGTTAAGAGCAAAATTAGGCTGTTCCTGGGTACCTTCAAGGAAATTAGTCCAGGGCTGTTAAAATGGTGTAATCAAAATCATGAAATCATGCACCATGGACAAGAAAGAGACCTGAATGTGCTGATCTACATCCAAACAGATAGGGGTTTTTAACCTACAGCTCACATGTGCAGGAAAAAAATAAAATGAAAGGCTTTTATTTGTTTATGGAAAGCAGTTTTTACTGAAAAAAACTAGAAGATCCATGACCAAACAGGCTTGGCTTACTCAGACCCCATCCTGAGACTCCAAACACAATTCTAAATCACATTTTCAAATGAAATACGAATTTAAAGAGATGAAGACGTGAAGGAACATGCTTACGAGCATCTGCCCAAAGCACAGTGGAGCAAATTCCGGAGACAGGGACAGGAATGTCCAAAAGCAGAGGGGCATCATGTCTCTCAAGCCTACCAAAAAAAACCCAAACAAACAACAAAAAAAAAAAATCTTAGAGAACTTGCATGGCACATGAACAGAATAAATAATTGACGATGGAACTCAGAATCGTGAGGGCAGGGCATTAGCAGGGCATAACCAGGACAAGACCTTCCCAGCCTCTTTTATCGGCTCACCTAGGGGCTGAGGGGGGTCTGTTTAAAGGCACAATAATGGTGCTTTAAAAGAACTTACAAAAAATATATGTATAGCAGCCGGGACCCAGCAGGGGAGAGAAAATTGTCATGGGAATCAGAGCCTTAAGGGGGCTCTGAAAAGGTTGCTGCAACCCATAAAGCCACTGAGGTGGCTGAAACTAGGCCTGAAAGCAAGGTCTCACACTCAAGGATATCGTGGAAAACGGGAGATTGTTCTACAAAACTATTTTGTTTCTAGTCTATCTTTCCCATTCATTTTATGTTCCTCGAAGTTACTTACTATACCCAAACATTATAATAGAATCTGGAGTTTCAAGTTCTATTGCTCCTCTGAAGAATCCACCATAAGGTGAAAGTACAGCCAGATCCACCTCCACGCTCTGGGCCACGCAGGGTCCCACCTGAGTCCATACCGCAAACAGGCAGTAAAACCAAGCCCTGCTCCATATTTAGCACTATTAAATTATGACACCAAAGAAACACATGTAGTTACCAGCTGACGTTGTATTTAACAAAAAGGCTGAAAACAAATACCTCTTGTGTTAGGACCCGGTGTCAGAACAAGGGATGATGTGTGGAAGACAGAACTAAAATGAAACAAGTCAATGTGATTCTGCAGATTTCACTACTTCAAGATAGGTAGCCTGGGGACATCTATGGTGACAACCACTGCGAGGTCACTCTGGTGACCAAAGAGACCCTTAGTCTTCTGAAGTTGTCATCTCCTGAAGATGCCTGCTGAAGGAGAGTGGGCATTTAAGCCTGGGAACAAAAGATGTGAGAGGCTCAATGACTCCTCCCTCATGTGATCAAGACGTCCATGTTACCTAACTCAGAAGCATGCAGAGCGGACATGCTAAATGAAGCAAGTCTATGCCATCACCTTTTCTCAGAAGATAGGATTCATCTCACTGATGAGCACTTAACAGCCAGACATCGCCTCAGCTCCCTCAGTAACTGGCAGCGCAGATGGCGGCTTTCACAGCTGATTCATCCTGCCCATCCCATGTACCAACCTGGGCTGGGGCGATTCGTCCCAGAGAGCCTCTCGTGCACATCATCAGGAAAGAGGCCTGGGGAGCTCACCTGGCCTCAACACCGATGTCCTGGGAGGCTAAACTTAAGAGCGAGAAATTCCACTCGCAGAAGCTCCCCTCGACCTCAGGGTACATCTGCTTTCCCCCTCTCCTCTCTGCAGTGGTCGGCAGCGGCAGGTCCTGCCCCAGCCCAGCTCTACCCTCTGCCCGCAGGGATGGCTGAAGGAAGGTGAGACGCAGGATCTTCCTGCTCCCTCCTCCGAGACAAAGAACGGAGAGCTCCAAAGGCTAAATTAAAAAGAGAAAAGCCACAAGAAGGCAGAAGGGGCTCAAGTAGAGCAACTCAGGAGCTGGAGGGAAGGTGAAGGCTAACAGGAATAAAAAATGGAGCAGCAGAACTGATTTGGAGGTGCTGGGGAGGAGTGAATGAATTGCTCACCAAGGGCAAGGGTAGAGGCTCCGCCTCACAAAGAGATGCTCAAAGCACTCTGTGGAGGAAAAGCCACATCCAGCCATGACTGCTCCGCTCTGAGCGCTAAGGCATGAATCTGTTTGGGCCCAGATTCTTTCCTGAGCTAACTACGCAGTGATACCAGAAATTATGCAAGTTAAGATGCATGTCTCTTATGAAAATGATGCAATAATCAGCGTCTACAGTTCGATTATGAGATAATTAATTTTAATTGCATATTACATTCTCATTGAATTAAAAGATTTGAAGAGTTTGACTATTTTTATATTCCCCTTGCAATACATTTTGTAGTCTCTGCTATTTAGAGACAGAAAATTGCAACTATTTTAAAAACACGACAATGACTTTCACCTCCCTGAGGGAAATCCGGAATTATTACCTTTGATGGCATCAGGGTTTCATCCTTATTCTGTTAGAGAAAATAATTCGAGACTCCTTCTTAACTTTGCTTTCCACCTTTTGAGTGCCTTGAGTTCCCAACGCTGAGGTGAAAAACACCCGCGATTTATTAGGTGGAAGAGAAGAAGTTATGTCTTTTTTTAGATTTTTTTTCTTTTCTTTTCTTTTTCTTTTTTCGTTTTTTCTTTAGATCTTCTTTTCTTTAGATCTTTTTTCTTTATTTCTTTCTGAAATAAAAAACTTTGCTTTTGTCACATCTTCTTGGCGCCACCTGTTCAGCAGGAGCACCATCGGCTGGGCCCTTGGTCACCTGCCTCCCAAGGGAAGGGGCTGGCACCCAGCCCCAGCCCAGCTGCTCATCCCCGCAATGAGCCCGTATCCATGGGACGCACCTCGCTGCGGATGAGGGCGGCTCCATTCCTGCCTTCAGCATCACTTTGCCAGCTGCAAAGGGAGGGTGACCGAGGTCGGACATATTGCCCCATGCGGCAGAGACGTGTTTTGCCTGTTCTGATTTTCCATTTTTCAGCTCCCGCCAGCAGCGGAGCATTGAGCAAAACGTCCCTGCTATAGCCCTCGACAATTCATCGTAATAAGTCACTGGCTGAATTGCACCTTGTGGTCCCACTGTGAGGGAACAAATCACCAACTTCTCCAATTGTTCAAAATATCTTCTCAAATAGTTGCTGAATAAGTCATGCCAGTGATCGGCAGTTTGTATCTTCCCATCCAGCGGTTTGCAGCGGATATTCCAGACCTGGCCTTTGAAGCTGACTGGGTTTTGGCTGGCTGCAGAGGCTGCAGGATAAGTTCCTAGGGATTTGGACACTTAGTCAGGAGACTCTGGTCTTGCAGGGGATAAAGTAAGAGCCTTCTGAATTGGCCTTCAGCAGTGAAGAGGTAGCTTTTTCTGTGCCACAAGCAGCTCCAAAGAGGAATGAGGAGGGAGAGCAGAGACACCTATACTAGACCCTCACCGTCCCTTTTCAGGGTGCAATACAGACTCCCTCTTCTGGTCTGACCCCCACATGCCTGCCTTTCCCAGTCGGATCTGAACACCCACGCTCCCACACTGCCCGTCCCCAAGCATTCAGGAGGCCAGCCCTCACTTAGCCAGGCACCGGCGCTGTTTCTGGGGGATGGTGGTGGGACACCTTCCCATAGGCAAGAGGGGACACACCCTGTGAGCCCCGAATGGCCAGCCAAGGAGGCTCTGTGATTGCCTGACATGAAATGCAAGACACCTGGGATGTAGAAAGGAAAGAATACAAACTGGGTTTGCAAGCATATCCCCAGTTTCATGCTTAAATACAAAACCTTGCCCATGCAGAAGTTTTTTTCTAGCATTAATGTCCCCCCGTGCCCACCCTTTCATGCAAGAGAGGTGAGCAAAGCTGCAGAAATCTCACCAAATGCCAAGATTTATGCTTTATCTTTTCTCAGATAATTTTTTTAGAGTCAAAGAATAAGTGATGACAAGTTTTATACGTATTTCTAACATATTCCTACTATATACCCCTCATGTCTCAACCTTTTCTTTCCTAGTCTTTCTTCTCTTGTGTGTTTTATTCTGAGACTGAAGGTGTGAAGGTATTGATTACACATCTCTTCCTGACACACCGCAAAATATGCCATCTCCCGTCTTCACTCCGGCGACTGGCTTGCATGGCAGGTTCCTTCTCTATGTATAAAACACATCAAAATTGTATTACATGCTGCTGTTGTTTTTAATAGAAATATTATCCAACTCACCCAAGTTTTCTTCGGGAGATTTTTCTCATTTCACTTAATGCCTGACCTTCTGGGGTTTTGACAGGTATACAAATCTGCCCGGAGGCTGCCGTTCCTGAGCTCGCTGCGTTGCCTGCGTTAAAAGTCTTTTATCCTGAGATCAGCGGTCCCGGGGATGAGAGCAAGCGATTAAGTTCTGCAATGTACCTTGCAAGTAGGGACCAACCATTTATTACTTAGCTGCGTCTGGAGTCTCTAAACTCAGGCTTATCCAGTTCAATAAGTGGTGGAACAAAGGCTACTCTGGCATGAAGGCTGTTTATATTTCACAGGGGATGGGTTTTTTCTTTTTTGGTTTTTTTTTTTCTTTTTTGGATCATTTTTCCTTAAACCGTTGGAGGGCCTTGGAAGCGTGTTACTGCCGATCCCCTGCCGGTCCCCCTCGCAGAGCCGTCCTAAAGCGTGTCTGCGTATCACCGCGCAGAACAGCCCTGCCTGAAACCGGGCCCTCAAACAATAGCAAGGGGCTTTTTATGCGATACAAAAATATATTAAAAATACATAATGTAACTTGTCTTAATATACTTTTCTGAGTCTAAAAATATGCCAGACCAAAAGAAACATATTTACATAAAAAGCAGACAAGGTCAAATAACAAAGAAAGCCCTTAATTAGTTGTAATCAACTTTAATTTGCATACCGTATATAATTCCTAAATGATTGTTAATAATAACTTTATATAATGGACTTCCAATTTTCATGAAAATGGCACATTTTGATAAGCAGACACAAAACCCTAGTACTAATAAGGTTTAATTTGCATACATTAGACTGATTATCCAAACAAAAGGATTACAGTATTACTTCTCCATACCTTTATGTCCTTATTATGCACATTTATTAACTTCACAAAAGCTAGCTGTTAGTGACAAACAATAGCCGTGGCTGCAAGAGAAATCTACAGTATGAATAAAGTGCATTTTAATGCTAAGGAGCAAAGTTTATACTGCATAAATGTTTTGTTTAACTCCTTCCTTTGCAAAAGGCATTATGCTCTGTAAGGCAGGCACTATCAGATGGATAAGTCACTTCTTCGTTATGTGATTTTTTTGGTAAAGAATCGATTTTCTGCAAAAATTATAAGCTGCTCGTGCACCCAGTTTCCCGATGTGAAGTTAAAAAACATGGATGGTGCTTGAATATATCAGGAAAAGTGTTTACAACCACAGGATTAAGCTGTTAACTCATGTGATTCCAGGGCACAGTGTTAATAAATATATTGCCACAAGCTCCGTTTTCACAGCATAAATAATAATACAGGTGGCAATAGCTGTTCCTAAGGGTATAACATATACCCTGCAATTAAAGTGTGAGCAAGGGGGAGGGGAAAAAAAATCATTAGTAGATCTGGTATCTGAAGCAAATGATGCTCACAAGGGGCTGAGAAGAAAGCCAATAGATGTGAAGCTTAAATTGAATGCCACCCTGGAGCTCCCTCCGTGCTGTGACACGGGGCTGTGCTGATATGCAGCAGTGACAGTGATGTGAGAAGAGGACGTCGTCTCTGCCACATTTTGCATCCTTCTGGTGAGACGCACCACCTTCCAACAGAAATGCTGCTTTTGGAGATACGTCGGCAGCCCACGTGTTTCGATGCTCCGTGGACCAGCTGGCTCTTCAGGGAAGGTTTCTACAGCTGTTGTGAACCTTGAGTGACTTCTCAGGGGCAAGTTGTTTCTTGCAGCTTTTTTGACCAAGGTCTCCATGTCTGCACACAACCAGTTTGCTTGACACATCAGAGCGACCCAGATCAGTTTTTAACATTAGACAGATGCCGTCCAGATGATCCCTTGACTACACAAAGAGCATCTCGAAGGTTACCAAGTGCTGACAACAGACTAGTTTTTTCCAGCATCATTTCCATCCAACCGCTCTGCAAAGGGCTGTAAGAATCGCTGTGATTTTTTTTTCACCTGCGCAGCTCAAGACCGCTGACTCCTGGCTGGGTCCTGGTCAGTGCCACAGGGTCAAAGCCCGGGGTCCTTCCCCCAGCAGGAGCCCAAGGATTTTCTTGGGAAGTTGTGAATGAACAAGGGCCTCATGGCGCAGCTGAGAGTCTCTAGCTGTGAAACTGCCACTGCGGGAGTGTCGCACAAAGACTACGTGCATTTGTTGGCCTGGAACAGCAGGTGGGGAAAACACATTTCAGAGGATATAATATACGTAAAAAACTTTAAATCTACATTTTGCCATAAATATTGATGGTATTTAGCTTTATATTTACTGTATTTGAGCTCTGCTATGAAGATATTGATGTTTCAAAAGGTGCCCAGTATGCTTTTCTTCCAAGGAGACCCCCGAGAGAATGGCCAGCCAAGGAGAAGTCTCTGGAGTCGTGTTCCTGGACCAGCAGTTTCTGAATCAATCCCAGTTTATTCTAAAATATTTTCAGAATAAACACACCAAGAATATTTAGCAATGTGTTCAAAGTGACACAGCCACCAAATCCTACTAACATCCAGGTGGACTTGGACTCCTAAAAACACTGTTGAAAACAAAACTTGGTGTCCGCATCATTTAGGCATTCTTAAAGGTATCCCAGGTCACGAAGCACATCATTGAGTTTTGCGTAGCTTTTAGGCTAGTCAAAAAGCTTACACTGACCGAACAGGGATTTTTATGTTTTTTTTTTTTTTTAATCAGAATGCAAATGTAAACCTGACTTGCTTTTTCCTACCAAATCATAGCCCTGTTTCCATTGAATCCTATTGGGCTTGATCTGGCCTTACTTCCCTGACTGATAAGCCTTATGCACAACTCAATGCATCGCAACCATTTGCATCCAATGGATCCAAAGTTCTGGAACCTTTGGATCCTGACTGCAGTTGTCAGTTTGTAAATAGGAACATTTTCCAAAGTTTCTACTGCCGTATTCATATTCTTCCCTTTGTAGCGCTTCACTGCAATTCAGTGAGGTGTGCCTTATTCTCCCTGGACACTCATTCCTTTTGTTTTCCTTTGCAAAAAATGCCTTCTGCCTGGTTCAGCTCCCTGATCCCCAGACCATCTTCCTGCTATGTACTGCAGAGAAGGGAAAAAAAAAAAAGAAAAGCATGTTTCATATTACAGGCAGCTGGGTTTCTGTCTGAAATACCGCAGGTCAGAATCCACCTTCAGTTTTGAAGATTCCTTTGCCGGTTGAATTTGTACAGCTTTGCCCCAGGTAAAAAAAAAAAAAAAAAGAAAAAAAAAAAAATATATATATATATGTGGGCCCCTTTTACAGGATAAGGAATAAGAACAAGCATAAATGATTGTCCAGTTATTCTCACCTGTAAGTTTGCACTCAGTGAAGAAGGACATGTGCTACCTTTCCAAGAGATGGGACCATGGAAAAGCCTCTGACACATAGCAAGTTTAAAGAATTAAAAGCCATGTTCAGTTTTAGAAATGCCGAGGACATCCAGAATCCTCCAGGCATGTTGGCAATATTAGAACAAAAATGAAACAAACATCAAAACCAGAATAAAGCCAAACCATCCCTTCTAGCTCCTTTTCAAAGGGAAGGAAAATGATGTTTTCCTGAGCGTTGCTATCCAAAATGGAAGGCAGCACACCCTCTGCTGAAGGAAAGACCCCGGCCCACCTGAAAGCCCAGCCAAAGTCTTCACCTATTTATGCTGCGATTGCCTGGATTGCAACACAAAAATCATTTTACAAATGTGCTTTCGCTCATGAGGAAACCCCACCAACTCGAGGAATGAAAGGTTATGAGTAAGGGTTACAACACAGGAACGATAATTGAGTTAAATCCAACATCTTTCGTTTAAAGTTATTTTTTCTGTGGTTCCATAATATTATTTTTAGTTTTCAAGAACGGAAACAATAGCTGAGCTCTGTAAGTGCCAAGTCTTTGTCAAGATTTTATAAAAAGCTAAAAGACAAGAAGGTGCATTGATTCCAAATAATAACTTACACCCTGTGATTTCAAGATTTTACAATCCATGCACAAGACGAAATATCTGTCTATAGAAGTTTCTAAGAATAATGTACGAAGGGGAAATCTTAAAACACGTATTCTCTTTTTAATTTTATTTTTGAATGGAAAACCTCAAATCAACGCTCCAACAAATTGCAGCTGTTGGGATTGCTGAGCCAATTTACAATCAAATTGAATTTCTTTTCCGTTAAGAAAAAAACCTTTGAATTTGGAAGGAAGCGCTCTGCTCCCTCCCAACCCACTCATACTTTTCTGTAACGTCACACACACCCGCGGTCCCGGCTGTCACGTTCTTCAGGCACCTCACTCGTGTTAGCACAGACGTTTTGAAGAATACATCTCCATTCTTAATTACCGTAGAACATCAGATTTTCCTCATTTTTGTCTTCCCATTCCAACCTACTTTACAAGTCTAATTTATAACTGTGCCTGGTTTGGGTACCTTGGAAGAAACTCTTCCACCTATTCACTTCTACACGCTTTGCCGCTATTACCTGCGTTGTCAGTGGAGTGTCCCCAGCGCGGTTTAGGAGAGGACTACTTTGTGTCCCTCTCAGCGGGGTTACGCTCGGAGACAGCAAGTTCATTTGTACCTCAGCACTTACACAAACCAGCCCAATTCCATGAAACATCCCACTTCCTACAGAGCACCACGGAGTACTTTGAAACTTAGATTAAAAAGAGATGCAGAATATTAAACAGATAAAAATGGATGCTGTGTCGGAATAGATCCTTTGACAATCTGACCAGCATCCAGCTGTCATTTATAGCAGGGATGCTCCATGTAAAGGTGCCAACACCAAAAAAAGTGATCAGAAGCACTGACAGACAGCCTCCTAATGTAAGGCCGTTGAAGAATTTCCTCCATGTTTCCATGAGCACCAGTCTCCTTCAGGAAAAATGCCCATTCCCTTCTGTGAAGTGCAGATTTTTCCTGACCAAACATTTTTTTTTAAATCTTTATGAGATAGCAGTGCTCCCTAAGTGACAGCCAGAGGGAACAAAGTCCACAGATGTAGAAAATATTAATAATAAATACGGTTTTAAGGTCAGATTGGTTGAAGGGAATGGTCTGACAGAGATTCACAGACAGTTTGCTGTCTCTTCCCTCTATTACCCTCTTTCACTTCAGCCATGCTTCTGGATTAAACAACCCTGATCTCATGGATAACATCGCCTGGGCAAGGAAACGCCAGACCAGCTCCAACTCGTGCCCTTCTCCGTATCATTTTGATTCCTGCTCTGTCCCTGTGCGGCTGCATTTACTGAAATAGAACATAGCACCACATGAAGGTCACACCGGAGCTAGTCAAAGAGGCTGAAAAATGTCCTCATTTGAATTTTTAATGGCTTTGCCTCAGCTATGTTCACACCCCCTCTGCGGTTCGCCGAGCAGTCGCGTTTCAGCGGCGCAAACGCTTGCAGGAAACCCACGTCCAGAGTTGCCCACGGATGCGCGGAGGAAACCCAGCTGTTACATTCACACACACACACAGAGACACACACCTATTTGCACACCCGGTGTGTTGCTGGCGCAACAGGCGGGCAATGCAATCGATACCAGGGGTTTTATTTGACCAGCTACAGCTAAACAACGGAAACCATTTGCAGTCAAGCCCTTCTGTTATTCATTTAAAGGAACCGCTGGAGCATTTGAGATAACAAATACATTTGAGAAAGTGATGCTCTTGCTCATGGATATTCCACGAGCAGAGAAGAGAACACGTTTGACAAATAAATTATTTGTTATGAAGCCTGTGCTTAGTTCTGGTCAGCACATACAATGGAAAATAACACAGAAGGTATAATGTTAAATAAGCCTATGATCATAGTTTTAATTTTTTTAGACCACTGCACCTTAATGCATTAATAATCTCACTGAGTTTCTAAGGATCACTGCAAGAAAGCCACTTGAAAGCAACTATCCGTGTTTTTTCTAGGGTCAGGAGAACCATATTTTCATCCATCACCCAATCTCCTGGAAGACGCAGTTGTAGGATACAGAGCTCCACCCAGTTACTCCCACATTTAGCCAAACAATTTACATTAGGGGAAAATATGTCTTCCAGAAATGCACTGGTCTAGACTCGAAGCCACATGGTGCCAGGGAATCCACCCATTCCTTGCAGAATGGCCGCTGCAGTCAGCCAGGGCAGCCAGAGCTTGTGGACGTGTGGGGAGGCTGAGATCCTCGGGAGGCGACACACACGGGAAGGGGGTGGAGAGGAAAAATGGGAAAGCCAGGGGGCTCCCATGTAAATGTAAAAGCCTAGAAAGGGCCTCTGGAGGACTCTAAGGACTCAAGGTGACAAGGGGATGGGACAGGAAGCTGGCAAAAGGGACAGAGACGGTACTGATGTCACCCCAGCCTCAGCCAGCAAACTGCCAGCCCTGATGAGGTTTCACGACGCCGGGCACTTAGGAGCAAAAAACAAAATTAGAAACAATAAAGAGAGCCAGCTGTGAAGTACCAATAAGGTTAGTGACCCAGAGGACACACAGGCCCCTGCCCAGCCCCAGCTGCCAAAGCCAAAGCTGAGGCACAAAGGAGAGGCGGGCACGTGGCCTCCAGGAGGGAGAGCGGGCTGCGGAGGGGCTGCACTGCCCGGCTGCGTGCCCAGCTCCGTTTTTTCCAAATCACTTCCAGGAACGTTGGCTTGGTGACAAGGCTCAAGGAATAAATAAATACATTAAATGCAGCAACTAAATCCAACAGAGTTATTGTTGGTGACTGGGTTTCTGAGAGACATCACCGCAGACCTGGCCTAGCCGGGATTGCTTTCTAGGCTTATGGTCATGCAAAAAAAGGGCCAACCCAAAAATGAGCTGGGAGTGCTTCCGGAGTGTGGACCAGAGAAGTTCTGAGTTATTAGAAGTGGGGAAACAGTAGAAGAGAAATGAAGATGAGACACATTCACCTAAAGCTAACTGCTCTCCTCTACCTGTAGTGAAAACCGTGTTAACAAACAAACCATCAAGGAATTAAAAAAATAATAACTGAACAAAAAAAAAGGATTTAGAGAATACCTTTTTTGAATTAAATCTATGGAATGAGGCCCAGGTTCTTCCCAGAATCTGCACGGGCTAAATATTTAGTTTATGAATAGTTATTTCAGAGTCACCACCACTGCCAATGTCAGCCCTCTGTCCGGATGCAAGTTAATACAGAAATTGCTCCCTGAGCTAGCACCAAAACCAAAGCGAGCAACAAAAGCTAGGGCTGCTTCAGAGATGGAAAAGCAGCGGCATTGCAAGCCGCCGTGTCTGAGCCAAACCGAGCCCGGCCAGTCCAGGTGTCCGCGAAGTGAGGACGTGGCTACACACACCACAGCTGCCCTCCTGCCCGCTTCCCGGGGGGGGGATCCCTCTGTTTGCCCCTTGGGCAGGTGCTGCAGCCTCATGTCCAGGGGCACAGGCCCCAGGAACCAATGGAAATGGCTGATGGGGATCCTAAAAAAGCAATACTTGCAAAACGAGTTTTTCTCTTGGGTATGAATTCAAAGGTGCTTAAGTCCAACACCACTCCGCAAAGCAATTTTGGTGCAGTGCCCCAGTGATAGCTGCTGGGTATAGATTATTCAACGCTTAAATTAGCAATCTGCAATAAGAGGGTAGTATTTATTCCGCCTTAAATGAGAAGGTGGTTAAGCCACGGAACTCAGAGGTGTATTCAGGTGACCAGTGACTTGGCAGAGACACAGGGGACACACGGAGATGCTGGTTCTCCCCCCACTGTCTGACCGTGGCCGTATAGGGGATGTGCAGCTGTGCTGTGATCCCTCAATACTGTCTGTTAGTCTTTAGCCAATTTTTTTTTTTTTTAAGTTATTAACAAGACCCTTGCAGAAGAAGGGAGCAAGGTTGCTTCTGTGGTAGTTCTGGTGGTGCAATCAAGGGCAGTCCTCTGCCCACCTCCAGGCTCAGGGCTGAACTCTGCAGTCGGGGCTGTGCCCAGAAGAGGTTTTAGAACAGCATTCTCCATAAAGGTGAAAAAAAAAAAAAAATCTTAAATATGAGTTGAGATAACGATGCCATGAGGGTCACGAGGGGAATCATGTGCCAGTTCATAAACGGCACCAGGCGTTTCTCCACTGCCTGGTACCAAGGGCATCTCACCATCCCCATGCCCAGCTCTGGTGCTTTTGTGCACAGGACCATAATAATGAACATCGGGGGCGGGGGGAGAAAAAGAAAAAAAAAGCCACTAAATCGCATCTGTAGAAGACCGATGGTCTGTGTTTCACTCTCCATCACGGCCGGGTGTGTGGCGCTTCGGGCTCTGCCGCTGGCCCCGGGTGACCCAGGGGGCTGTGGCTCCTCCAGCACAGAGCCAGGAGCGGGCTGTGGCCAGGGCGCCCAGCACGTCGAGGGAAGGGGAAGAAACCACCCACAAACCCGAGAGGAAACGCAGTTTCTGTAGCTCCCTACGGCTCCTGCACAAGCCTTTTTTTTTTTCCCCCATAAAGTAAAGCGTGATAAATCAAGCGCTGGAGGTTTTTAAGTAGTTGTTATCGTTTCCTTCTCCATTGCAAAGGGGGGGCCGGGGGGGGACCCCATCTGGTGTCAAAGCCTGGCTGTGGGCTGCGCCCGCCGCCGCGGCTCCACCCGCGCGCGGGGCTCGCAGGGAGCCAGAACCCACGGGAGGGGTCCCCGGCTCCGGCACGGTGGGCTGCGGGATGCGCCGGGCACGGGATGGGCACAGACCGCTCAGGGGCTTCAAGGTGTCGTTTGCTCGGTCGGTGACAAACTCTTGCGCCCGTGGTGGCCGCCGCAGAGAGGCGACCTCCCCTCCAGCCGAAGGCGGACGCTGTTCCCTGCGAGGTTAAAAGAGTCTCGCACCGAGCCTTGAGCCGATTCTGCACGTTTTCAAGCTGAAACCCAGCTTAGCCCTGTCTCCGCCCTAAGACCAAACACCTTTCCCCAGGCACGACAGCCAACTGCCATTTTGCGGCCGTGTCTCCTCGCAAGGATGGTTTCTCCGCGGGGGGGGGGGGGGGGGGGGGGGGGGGGGGGGAGCGGTTCGGACGACGGGGCGGTGTGTAACGAGAAAGGAAAATAAAATGAAGGCGGAAAAAAATAAAACCTCAAACCCCACTGGAAACAGGGGCCCTGGGGCCGCCGGAGCCTGGGGCAGGCCCGGCGGGGGGGTGGGGGGATGCGCTTCTGCGGGAGCCGCCGCGGGCAGCCGTCGGGCGGGGAGGCGGCGAGGGGCAGCCCGGTCCCCCCCGGCCCCGCGCCCGCTCCTGCGGTGGGAAGCGGCGGTTTGCAGGGAGGGCAAGTGGCCCGGGTGGCCGGTCGCCGCCGGTCTCTGGCCGGGACGGCAGCGCCGTTACCGGCCCGCCCGCGCTCCCCCGCCGTCCCGCTGCCCGGCGGGGCCGGAGAGGAGGCGGGCGCGGGTGGCTGCGGAGGGACGCGGAGGTCGGTCCCCGGGGGCGAAACCCGCCGCGAACACCCCGGGTGCGCGGAGCCGGAGGGAACATTGCTACGGCAGCGGTAGCCGAGGGTGTTAATCTGGGCTGGCTGGAGTGAAAAGAGGCAAATATTTCCGTTTGTGCCCTCCTGCCTCTCTCAGCACCGGCTGTCAGTCCCCGGGCTTGTTATCCGTACAAGGCATCAGTTTGTTTGGCTGAGCTCAGCAAGGTTTTCTTCTCCGAGCAGAACTATAATTGCTATAATTCTACTGTATCATTTGGATCATTGCAGTATTGTTGTTTTCGCTCTCTCGTTCTCTCCCCCTAACACTGCAATAACGCGCTCCAGTGTTAAATTAGCAGGTTGCAGGGGGAAGGGGGGGGGGGGGGGGGGGGGGGGGGGGGGGGGGGGGGGGGGGAAGGAGAGGGAGAGACCATAAATGAATGAAAGTTTGTTTAAAAAAATAAATAAAACAACAAAGTGACTTGGCAGAGGCGAGCTCGCATCGCGAAGCATCCTCGCCTGCGAGCGGGACTGCCGCCGGCCCTCACCGCGCCGCGGGCCGGCCGGGGCCGCTCTCCCCCGGGCAAGGGCTGCCGGACCGCGGGGCAGAGGGGCCGTCAGACACCCCCCCACACTTCGGCCCGGCCCGGGCACAGAGGGGCGAGAGAACGGGGCGGGGAGGGAATGAAAATAAGATGCCGAAGGGCGAAAGGCCGAGGCAGGGCTCCCTGCGCTCCGCGCCTCCCCGACAGCCCCCGGCACCCGCCCGCCACGGCCACGGCTCGCACCGCCGGCACCCACCGCAGGGTTTCGGCGCTGCCGGAGACCTCGCAGCTGCCGAGCCGAGGGTCCCCCGTCCCCTCCGGCTACCGCCTGTGCCCCGGCGGGCCCGGTTCCCCCCTCCCGGGCAGGCTGCGCGGCAGCCCTACCCGTCCCCGATCTCCCAGGCGCGGTGCCGCGGCTCGCCGGCGGCGGCTCGGCCGGCACCCGGCAAGGCAACGGGAAGGCAGATGCGGGCCAGCCTCCCCTTCTGCGGGAGCGGCGGTCCCGGCCCGCCTGCGGCTCCACGCCGCTTCTCCCGCGCAAGCCCCGGCGGGGAAACCCCGGCGGAGCCACCCGGCACGGCCGGGGCGAGAGCAAGAGGCGGCAGCTTCTCTGGGCGCCGAGGGTGCCTCTGGGTCTTCCTTTTCTTCTTGGGTTTTTTTTTTGTTTGTTTGTTTGTTTGTTTGTTGGTTTGGTTTTTGGTGTTTTGTTGTTGTTTTTTTTTAGTTACTGAGTTAATGAATTAATTGCCACTCGTGCCGGGGATGGCAAAAGCTCCCAAGAGCTGACGGCAAACGGCAGCTTTCCGTTCCCCGCACAGGCGCGCCCTGCAGAGCCGAACCGGGCTGCGGCCGCCCCGCCGGGCAGCGCAGGGCCCGCCGGCCGCGCACGTCGGGGCGCTCCCCGCTCCCGCTCCACGCCGGCATCGCCCCGGCCGGCGGGGGCAGGGGGAAACGAGGTGGGAGGAACGACGGGCAGGGGCCCTGCGGGAGGGGACGGATCTGGGAGTAGCGCCCGTCCCCGGCACGGCACGCAGGGACACACACCGACGGAGCCTGGGCGTGTGCGGTGTGCCCACGCCCGCACGGACGCACACACAGGGACTTGCTTATCTCGTCTTCTTAATTGGCGCTGGTTAAGTAATTAGGAGACGCGGGATCCGCACAGGAATTGCGGCACGAACAGGGGAAACGGGGCTGAACCCGGGGAATCACCCGAGCGAGCGGGCGGGTTATCCGGGGTGGCCGAGAGCGGCTCCTCCGACGGGCCGGCGCTGGCGGGAGCGCGGAGCCCGCAGGCGAGCGGGGGGCGGCCGTCGATCCAAACTGATGCCGAACGGGCCAGGCCCGGGGTGCCACGGGGAAGGAGAAGGAGGGGGAATAAAAACACCCTGAGAGGTTTTCCTCCCCGGAGCGGCGTGGGAGAGGCCTGCGGAGGGGAGCTGGGCGTGCGGGACAAGGCGCAGGCGGTCCGGGCGGGAGGGGAGGGGAGACGACGGCCAGCACCGCGCCGGGCTGCGCTCCCACCGCGCCGGGCTGCGCGCCCTGCCCTGCCCTGACCCGGGGACGCTCCCCCCGGCTCCCGCGGCGGCTGCACCCCGCAGCGCCGGGCCGGGCCCCGCCGCCGGCGCCGCCACTCGCGATCGTGTCTCGGCGGAGCCCCGAGCGCCGACCCCGCTATTTTCAAACACCGGCGGCTGCGCAGCGCCCGGGGAGGGGGAGGGGGGCTGCCGGGGGGAAAACCCGGCGCGGATCCCACCCCCCCCCCCCCCGCACCCCCGGCGGGCCCCGCCCGGGATTAAGGACGGGCAGGTCAGGGATTGGGGCCGCCGTCGGGGGGGAGAGCGGGGCGAGGCGTGCCGTCGGGGCTCCGCCGCCTCCCACCCCGGCCGCCCCCCGACGGCTGCCCCGCGCGGGGCGTGTCGGGGCGTGGCGCGGCGCGTCGGGTGGGGTGTGCGGGAGCGCAGCGCGGCGTCTCGGGGCGGGCGCCGATCCGGGTGGGTCCGATCCGGGGTTTGCCGGACGCCGTCTTGTCGGCGTCCGCCCGGCCTCCGCCGGCAGCCAATCAGGGGGCGGCTGCCCGCACGTGGAGCCGAGGGGACTCAAGAGCGCCGCGGCCGCCGCTCACTCCCCCCGTGACGGGCGTCCCGGCGGCCACAGGGCAGCGCCGCGGGGGCCTCCGCCGCAGCCCGCCCCGGCCCCACGGCACGGCCCCGCTGCTGCTGCCGCCGCCGCCATGAGCGGCCCCTACCCGGAGGAGAGCTGCGCCGAGCGGCCCGAGTGCAAAAGTAAATCGCCAACTTTGCTGTCCTCCTACTGCATCGACAGCATCCTGGGCCGGCGCAGCCCCTGCAAGGTGCGGCTGCTGGGCGCCGCTCCCAGCCTGCCCGCCATCGCCGCCCGCCCCGACACCGATAAGGCCGCGCAAGGTAAGCCCCGCCGCCGCCCCGTCCCGCTCGCTTTCCCCGGCGTCGGACAGGGTCGGGCCGGTTGATCCCCCCCCTTCCCACACCCCCGCCGGTCCCTGTACAGCTCCCGCGGCTCGGACCCGGCCCCGCTCCCCGCCCGCCCCGGCCAGGCGCCGCCTCGGAGCGGCCGCCGCCGTTATCCCGTTACCCGGCTCGTTAGCGGCTGCCGGGGAGTGCGGCCAGAGCCGTGCCCGAAATTCAGCCCGGTTAATTCCGCGCAGGTCGGGTACCGCCGCCTTGAGCTGCTCTCGCTTTCGATACGTGCGTAATTGTTTTCAGCTAAAGTAAATCGGTGCGAGCCGCCATCCGTGTGGGAACGCTCGTTCGCCCTCAACCTGTAACGGATCCCGGCGAAAGAACCGGGGGCCGCGCCTGGCAGCGGGCAGGGCGGGAATAACGGGACGCCGGCAGCCGCCGCCCCCGGCCCGAAGTTGGGAGCAGCCCCTCCGGGGCCGGGGGAAGCCCGGCGGGGCAACTCCCAGGGGCGGCCTCCCTCCCGCTTTCTCCCGTTTCCCCGGCGTTCGCAGCCCGGCGGGTTTCTTTCCTCCAAAACCAAAAGGAAACTTGGGGAGCGAGGGGAGGCGATACGAAGGGGGAAACACAAAAATAAAATATTAAAAAAAAAAAAAAAGCGGAGGAGCCCCGGGCAGGGTCATCGGGACCGGCGCTGCCCCGCCGTACGGGAACGGGGCCCGGCGGCAGCCGCTGCCGTGGAGGTGCCGGCGCGGGCCCGGGGCTGCCCGAGCCACCCGGAGCCCGTCCCGCCGCTGAGCGGGGCGCCGGGCCGGGCTCTGCGGCCGGCAGGAATTTCTTCCCAGGTCGGCAGCAGCGGCGCGGGCAGAGACCGGTCTGAGGGTACGGGATGGGAGTGGGGGGTCTTATCTCGGCGCGGGGTGGAAAACGGTGCCCGAAGGGGGGCGGTAGGGTTGAGGTCTTGCCCTGGACTCTTCGCGCTGATCCCACTGACCGTGTCTCTCTTTCTCTCCCCCACCCTTCTTCTCTTCCCTCCGCACCCCTCTCCTCCAACTCCTGTCCGACTGCTACGGCCTCCTCCCTATCCCCCCCCCTCCCGGCACAGGGTCCCCCAAGGGCAGCCCCCCCTTCGAGCCGGCCGAGCTGCACCTGCCCCCCAAACTGCGCCGGCTCTACGGGCCGGGCGGGGGCCGGCTGCTGCCGCCGGGGACGGCGGGGCCGCGGGGGGACCGTCCGGAGGGGCGGCCGGAGGGGGGCGCCGGCCCCGTGCCTGCCGCCGCCCCGTGGGACACGCTGAAGATCAGCCAGGCCCCCCAGGTCAGCATCAGCCGCAGCAAGAGCTACCGTGAAAACGCGCCCTTCGCGGCGCCGCCGCCCGCCCGGGACGAGCTGGGCAGCCCCGCCACGCACGTCGAGGAACGGCCGGGCCCCGCCGCCCCAGCCGCCGAGGAGGAGGAAGAGGAGGAGGACGAAGAGATGCTGGAGGAGGAGGACGAGGAGGAAGAGGAGCTGGAGGACGACGAGGAGGAGGAGCTGCTGGGCGAGGACGGCGGGGGGCTGCTGAAGGAAGCCCGCCGGGGCGCCGCCGCGGCCCCCGGGGCGGAGGGCGGGGATCTGTCCCCCAAGGAGGAGCTGCTGCTGCACCCCGAGGACGGCGAGGGCAAGGATGGCGAGGAGAGCGTCTGCCTCTCGGCCGGCAGCGACTCCGAGGAGGGGCTGCTCAAGAGGAAGCAGCGCCGCTACCGCACCACCTTCACCAGCTACCAGCTGGAGGAGCTGGAGAGGGCCTTCCAGAAAACCCACTACCCCGACGTCTTCACCAGGTACCGGCGCCAGGGCCCCGGCCGAGCGCGGAGCGGGCGAGCCCCACGGGGGGACGGGACGGGGCCGCGGTGTGCTGCGACCCCCATTTCCAAACCGTGTGACTCCAGCCCCGGGTACCCCCGGGCTGGGAGGGGGATGGGGGAGCAGGTCCGGGCTCAGGGGGGACCCAGGGCAGGCAGCGCCGGGCAGGCTCGCCTGGAGGCGGCCGCCGGGGGCTATTTTTACCCGTTGCCCTCCTCCCCCCTCGCCGCGGCCACCGCCGGGATCGGTTACGCGCTCCCCGTGGGGCTGGACCCTGGCCCGGCCCGGGGAAGCCCCGACAGGGGCAGAGATCAAAGCGCCGCTGCCTAAAAATACCGGCTCGGCACGTCGAGGCCTCTCGCTGCCCGGAGCCGCCCCCGAGGGGCCCGGCGGGGCCCGGCCCGGCTCTGCCCGTACTTTTGGGGGCATTTTGCCGTTGAAAACGGGAGCCCCGTGGGTCGGGTCTGGCCGGCGGCTGCTCCGCGGGAAGCGCAGGGAGGGAGGAGGCAGAGCCGCCTGCCCGCTCCATCGCTGCCTGAAGATAACGCCTCCCCTCCCCTTTAGCCCCGAGGAGGGTTTGAGCCCCCAGAGCCCGCACTTTTCCATCAAGGAGACATCGCCCCGGTTTCTCGTTTGTTTTCCCGGGAGAGCGGGGTGTGCCTGTGGGGGCGTTATGTGCCCCCCGCCCTGCGTGCCGCGCATCGCCCGCGGGGCTCACCTCGGGGCGCCGCCTGGCCCGGCCAAGGGAAGTGATGGGGGGGGGGCGCGGTATATGGAAATACCGCGCTTTTTTTCGTTGGTGTTTTTACGGTTTTGGCTTTTCCTCCGGGGCTTCCCATGCCCGGCGGCGGCGGGGCCGCGGCTAAGCTGGGAAACGCTCCTCTTTGTAGGTACGGAGTTGATGAGCGATTTTCTAACGCCTTAATGATTTCCGTTTTGCCTTAATTGTGGCAATGCAAACTGCCGCGTGTGGCGGCTCGGCTGCCGCCCCCCGTGCGCCGCCGGTGCGGCGGGGACCGGCTGAATTTGGCGGGGAGGGGCGGGTGGGTGCCAAAACTCGGGAGTCCCGACGGGCGGCCGGGCTGAGGACGGCGGGCAAGCGGTGTCCGCCCGGCCCCGTTACCTCCGGGCACCGGGATTTCGGGCCCGTTCGGCGGTCGGGAGGGCGCAGAGCCGCGGGCTGGGGGGCGGCCGGTGCCCCGGGCTGACGGCGGCGTGTGTGTCTCCCCCAGGGAGGAGCTGGCCATGAGGCTCGATCTGACCGAAGCCCGAGTGCAGGTGAGTGGCGGCGGCGGCGGGACCGGGGCGTCCCTCGGCGGCGCCCGGGGTGAGGCCGGGGGTATGTGGGGGGGATGGCCCCGGCCCCGGCAGGGCCGAGCCATGGGCTGGCGAAACCCCGTGTGATGTGATTAAAAGCCCCACGGGGCTTCGGTTGTTAGCGAGACCCGCTCGGCCGCAAGCCGGGTATTTGGCTGCCATCAAATCTCCAATCGGGCTTCATAAAAGCCCACTTAGTGCTAGAACAAACAGGGCCATTTGAAGGCGAAATGTTGTTTGATTTCCTCTCCGCCTGCACAAGGAGCTGGCTAATGCTATTTGATTTCCCATTTTTGATAGCAATAAGCCTGCATTGATCTAATAGTGAGTGAGTGCAATGCTATTAAAGGTGTTTGCCGCCCCATACCAGAGTGCATTTCCCAAGCCGGGGCTCATAACCAAAGAGACGATAAACATTGGGATGCCCTGATTGCCAACGGAAAACAGATGTCTCTGGGTTTGAAGCTGAGCAAATCACTTTACAGTTAAAATCGGGTGCTGATAAAGCATAATAAATTCCATATGGCTCATTTAATACACAACAGCTTCTTGCATTAGAGGGGCTAATGATGAGATTTGTCCCCTCCTTTCTGTTGACACATTTCTCCATTGTCAAACAGAGATGTGACAGCAAATCAGTATTTTCAGCTCAGGGGAACAAGTCGTGGGAAAGTTAAATAACTTTTAAAAAAGAAAGACACCCCCTTTCTCTCTCCTCTATTCACGGGAGAAGGTGTAATTAAGGGAATATGAATTATGAGAGTCCCTTCGTTTGCCTTTGGGTGTACTCAGACTTATTAATTCAATAAGGGGGAATTGCAGCGAGGACAGCTTGCTAATTGAGTTTTAGCTGGGAGAGACTCTCCCTTCGTGCCGGGCTGCCGGCTTCCCCGCGAACGCGATGCCTGTTCGCGCGTGGGTACCCGGATGGGCGCGCGTGGAGATCGGTTCTCGCCGTACCACTGCGTGGAGGGACCCGCAGCGCTGCCGCCTTTCCCGCTTCCCGGAGAGAAGGGATCTCCCGCTGAGGTTACAAAGCCGACCCTGACAGGGAAAACTCAGCCCACACCAGCCCCAAAAAAATAAGTCAAACGCGTGTCCCTCTGGAAGTCCGTCTCCGTAGCTGCGTGTGATGCCTCGCACTTTGTCGTTAAGCGAATTTTTTTTTTTCCTTTGAAATGCGGAATTTTATTTTTTCTTTGCCTCTCTCCTGTTTTAAGCCCGTGATAGTTCACGATTTTCGCTTCGGGGGAGGGGAAAAGAGGACGCCGCGGCATCGCCGTCCTTTCCCTAACTAACTTTTGTAAAATAGATCACAAAAGGGCAGCCTGGGAACGTCTATTTGCTATTTCCGTTGCCTCGCAAATTATTTCTTCGTTTCAGACGTTAGTGAAATCACGATTATTATTTTTTCCTCGCTCTAAATCTCAAGGAGGGGAAAAAAAAGAGGGGGGGGGGGAAAGTCCATGATGCCCAAACGATATAATTTGTAAATATTCCCTTCACCGAAAAATAATAATAAAAAAAAGCCTCTCGGCTCCCCGTGTGGGTCTGCGTGCGGAATAAAAAAAAATCCGCTTAGTCCCACCGGGAAATCGTTTTCCCGCTGTTCCAGCGCAGCGACGGCGCTGCCGCTCAGCGCCCTCCGCGCCGGCAGCTGCCCGCAGCCCCGACCGGCCGGCACATGGCGGGGTGGGGGGGGTTAAACCGCGGGGTGGGCCGGGGGGGACCCCACCGAAAGCCGCCTGCGCGGCCCCGGGGTGGGTCGGCCCCTGCCGGAGCTGCGGCGCGGCGCTGACACGCGTGTCCCCCGGCGGCTGCCGGGTCGCGGCGGCGGAGCGGGCGCCGTCGGGGCGGTGCGTGGCTCCCGCGGGGCTCGGCCTCGCCGAGGCCGCGGGCCAGCGTTATTAAAACCGTGTTTGTTTTCTGTTTTTTTTTTCTTTTTTTCTTTTTTTTTTGTTTTGTTTTTGTTTTGTTTTCTTTTGGCTTTCAGGTATGGTTCCAGAACCGTAGGGCTAAGTGGCGGAAGAGGGAAAAGGCTGGGGCTCAGACACACCCCCCAGGTTTGCCTTTCCCTGGTCCCCTGTCAGCAACTCACCCCCTCAGTCCATACCTTGATGCTAGTCCTTTCCCTCCTCACCACCCAGCTCTAGACTCCGCCTGGACCGCCGCCGCCGCCGCCGCCGCGGCCGCCGCCTTCCCCAGCCTGCCGCCGCCGCCCCCCGGCTCCGCGGCCCTGCCCCCCGCCGGGACCCCCCTCGGCCTCGGCACCTTCCTGGGCGCCGCCGTGTTCCGCCACCCCGCCTTCATCAGCCCCGCCTTCGGCAGGTACCGCCCGCCCACGCGTGAACCGGCGCCGCGCGGGGGGACCCACGGGGCAGGGGGGAGGGCGGACACGCACACAGAGGACAGACAGCCGCCTCGGGGGGCGGTGGGAGGGTGGTGGGGACACACAGCCGCCTCGGGAACGCCGCGGTCGCCCGTGGAGCCGCGTGGCGTCGCTCCCCCCACTCCCGTCGCGGCCCCACTCGGGACCCGTCGATCCCGCCGTTCGAACCGGGAGCGCTGGCGGCCGATTGGGCGCCGCGCGGGTCACGTGTTGCCGCCCCCGGCCTCTCATTGGGCGAAAGAGGCTCTCACGCCCCCCCCCCCACCCTACTCCCCCCCCATCCCCACCGCCGCGTGTCCGGCGGGTCCCCCGTGGGGGCGGCCGGTCCGCCGGCACCGCGGCCGTGGGCGGCGGCGGCCTTTGCGGGGAGCCCGGGTGGCCCCACGCAGAGGGCAAGGGCGGAGCGGTGTCCCTGCGGGACAGGCCCGCGGAAATCGGCGTCCCCACGCAGAAACAAAACAGGCGTGGGTTGCCCTGCGTGCACGCGTGGCCTCTGCTTCGCTCGGGCCGGGGGGGGCGTGATTGCTGGTATCTGGCGGTTGGGGATGACCTGAAGCTGTGACATCCCGGGCGCCGGCCGCGCCCCGTGGGGTCCGCCACGGGCAGATTTTTTTATTCGTGGGCGTGAGTGGGTCTGAGCAGCTGCGAGAGGCCGGGCCGAGCTTCCGCGGGCGCCGCGCTCCGACCTTGCGCGCTCCCACGCTGAGCGTCCGGGGCCAAAGCGGAGGAACCCCCCCGGGGCCGCCCCGTCGGGGCGCGGGTCCCGGCCCGCCGGGGCAGGCGGCGGGGACAGAGGTCCGGTTAAGGGACGGGGGGGAGGAGCGCAGCCCCGGTAGGACCGGTGTGGGGGGGGGTCCCCTTATTTTTCCAGCGCCAGCTGAGGAGAAATCCCGCACACACGCAGCCGCTCCGCACGGCTGCACCCACGGCGTCCGCCGCCCCGACAGCGGCGAGCCGGGGGGAACCAGCCTCGCCCGTTTTCTTATTCCCCTGGGGGTTTTTTAATTTTTTTTTCCTCCGAAAATCTTTGACCCTCCAGCGTCGGGGTTATTTTTCCCAGCGAGTCTTTGTCCCCCCCCTTCCCCCCGCCCGGCGGGGAAGGGGGCGAGGTGTTTGGGGGGGGGTGTCCGGGCGGAGCCGGCCTGCCCCGGCGCGGCGGTGACGGCCCCGTTTCTCTTCGCTTCCCTTTGCAGGCTCTTTTCCACCATGTCCCCCCTGGGCAGCGCTTCCAGCGCCGCCGCCCTGCTGCGGCAGCCGGCGCCGGCCGCCGAGGGGGCGGTGGGTTCGGCGGGGCTGGGGGAGCCGGCCAGCGCCGCCGCCGACCGGCGGGCATCCAGCATCGCCGCCCTGCGGCTGAAGGCCAAGGAACACGCCGCCCAGCTCACCCAGCTCAACATCCTCCCCGGGAACAGCACGGGGAAAGAGGTGTGCTAAGGCACGGCTGCCGGCCGCGGGGGTCGGGGGGGTGGGGTGGGGGTGGAGTGGATTTTGGTTTGGGTTTGGTTTTTTTTAGGGGGGGGGACGGAGAGAGAAAAGAGAGAGAGGGAGAAATAGGAGAGTCAATACACGGATAATGGTCACCTCAGACAGCACGAATCAAGACCAAACGGGGGGGTGGAAAAATAACCATAAATAATAATGATAATTACAAAAAAAAAAAAAAAAAGGACCAGCAGCTGAGACTGGGGTAGGTTCTCGAGTTAGGAACTTGGAGACAGCGAGCGCCTTTCGCATCAGCCCTCACACGATTTAACCGACACTTGCAAGCTCCTGAATGGGTAACTCCTTGGCTGGTACATTTCTGAAATGTACGACGGTTTCGGTTCCTCTCTGGGCACTAAGCGGGAGGAAAAAAGAGGAAAAAAAAAAAAGCCCTAATAAAAGTTATTATATATTAGGGTTACATACACTAAATATTTTTCCTTCTGTTTATCTGGCAAGAAAAAAAAAATAAATGAAGAAACAAATAGAATTGTAATTAAGAAAGAAAAAAAACACGAAAGAAAAGCAAAAGGAGGGGGGGAAAGCTACCCACATCTTCTTAAAATAACATCCTAGGATGTTTGTGAAGTTGGTCCGTTAGGAGCACTGGAGAACTATTTGAGATGTTGATGCAGCGAGCTGCATACGCTAACCAAGGATGCTTCCAGTGCAGACTGAAAGTACATTTGATGCTGTAAGATAACCAGTGCACTTAAGGGAAAGGGTATATCTTTTTCTTGTTATATTCTTTATCACTACACCAACCAAGGTTTTTATATCAAACCAAAGGGAAATACACTGCTAGAATATGGACTGTTTAAGTCACTAAACTGTGATTATTGATTCTGTACATACCATTGTTATAAAAAAGAACAGAGCTTTGTATATTTGAAATGTTATAAAACAATTGCACTCAGTGTAGTGTTGTAAAAGTTTGTCATTCTGTAGATTCTTACTGTGTTGTAGATATAATAGGGTTCCTAGACAAATATTTATGTACAAACCCTTTATTTAACTTATTAACTGTAGAGGTTTCTGAAACCCTCAAGAGGCGATGGTACAGTACTTTTTTCGTGTAATGTCGTTATTGTTAACACTTTTCCTTGCTATCCGGTGGAGGAGTGCCACGTTCAGAAAATAAACAAAAATATATGTTTAACAAAAAAAAAAAAAGAAGGAGGAACAAAAGAAAAAAGAAAAAGCCCAGTCCTTGCGGGGGCTGCGGGGCCGCGCTGCGGGCGGCCGGGGCCGGGGGCTGAGCCCCGCCGGGGCGGCCGGGGGCTGCGTACCGCCACCCCCCGCCGCCGCGGACTCCCCCCTTCCACGGGGCGTGGGGAGCCACGGGTGGCTTGGCCGGGAGCGATTGACAGAGCCGGGGGCGGGGAGGGGCCGGGGGCGAGATGCCGACGGCCCCGTTTGCAAGGGGATTTGCAGATCGCGGGGTCCGGGGGGAGACACCCGTGGCTGTGCCCGTCCGCGCTCTGCCGTGGGCACCGTGGTCCCGTCCCCCCCCCCCCGCCCTGAGGAGGGTGCCGGGGTCGCCTCTCGGTGCCAGCGACCCCACACCGCGGGCAGCCGCCCCACGCACCCCCGGCGGGCATGGGGCAGCCCCTGGTTCCGCCGCTGCCGAAAGCCAGGGACGGGGGGGAAAAAAACCCCAAAGATTTGGGGTTGCGCTTGGTTTGTCCGCCCCCGCACCCCCTACACCCCTCCCGGGGGGTGGGCAGGAAAGTTTCTCCGGGCCTGTTCCTTATCTCTGTCCTTCCTCGTTCTCCCCGGGATGAACTGCCGGTTTTTCCCCCTTTCTTTTATTTTTCCCCGGGTTTTTTTTTATTTTCTTTTTTTTTGTTTGGGGTTTTAGTGTTTTTTTGGGGGGGGGGAGCACAGCTCTCTCGTGTGCCTTTTCCACGGAGCAGGAGCAGAAACGCGTGAACCCCCCACCCCACCCTTCCCCACGCAGGGACGGCAACCGCTGCCCGCAACCCCCCCCCCCCGCCCCGCGGCGGGCAGCGGCAAACCCCGTTCCCCGCTCCCCTTCCCCGGCCCCGGCCAAGCCCCGGTTCCCCCCGGCCAAGCCGCGCTACCCCCGAGGGCGGCGGGCGTGGGGCCGGGCCGGGCCGCCCGAGCGCATTCGTGGGTTGTTGGGGTTGGATTTTCTGGGGCGATGTCGTCTAATCGCGGCATCGCTCCACAACGGCAGCCCGGGGACCGGGTACCGAAGAACCCGTGTCCCCCCCGGCCACCTGGGCGGACCCAGGGGGCCCGTCCCGTCCCGTCCCGTCCCCGCCGCCCCACGGGAGCCGCTGCCCGCAGCCGCCACCGCCCGTGGGAACCCGCCGCGACCCTTCCCCGCAGCTCCCCGCTTCCACCCACGGCGTTTCACATCCTCCCCCCCCCGCCGCCCGCCCCCAGCCGTATTTTTGAGTGCTAAAACCCACCATAGGCGCGGAAAAAAAAAAAAATGGGAAAAATAAGGCTTGTTCCCTGGACGTTATTACCAGTGCAGCCTGAAATATACATTTTTGCCTTAAAGAAAAGGGAATCATTATCAAGCCATTACGCATTAAGAAATGTCATTCAGTCATTTTTTATTCATTGCGCTGAAATCTTCGTAAAAGCTCGAATCATACTTCTGCAAGCAGCAATTTTGTTAATCCAGGGGGTTATTACTCTGGTCCCTTATTAGGATCTATACTGCTGCCAAGCAATCCTATAACCTTCTCAAAAGAAGTTTACCTCCGTGTTATAAAACCAGTAGTGGTATTTATACTGTGCAATAATTAGTGTATTACTTGAATCCACTAACAGGTTCATTTTATCTCCGCACAAAACCCCTAGTCTGCTTATAGAAAGCTTGTGCCTCCTTTGGCGCTGTTAAAGTGGTGAAAGAGTGAATGAAGGCTGGTAGCACTTTCTCCTTTCGCCGTGCCTTAATTCCCATCTCTTTTTGCTCTCATCCAATTAGTGCAGTGTATTAAGCGGTTTATCATCTCATAGTCAGCTATTGAGAGAAACAAGGCGAACACTTTGCAATAGAGCCTGCTCTCCTTTGACACCCTCAGGTACTTACATATTCCACTGTGCTATGAATAATAGAGGAAGAATAGAGCGCTAATTCCCTCATCAAAGAATGCCTTGTCTGCTGCTTTGCTCAACAACACCATTCTGATCAAAAGAAAAGCAATAAAGCTTAGCATAACAAAACGAAACCTACTTATTAGCTTAGTGGTTAAATTAATGCAGAGCCGCTGCTATTCAAAACCAAGGTTTGAAAACAGCCTCCAACAACCTGATAATGCTGCCTTCGGGATGAAGGAATTTTAAGCTGAAATTTGAAGCTGGCACAGATGAGTTAATCTATTAAACTGCTATAAGGAGGGTGCGGGAGAACTATTCAATTAAGGCACATTTAAGGTGCCTCGGCAGAAGCCGGGGAAGGAGGCGAGAGGGAAGATGTGCTCCCGCTCGGCGTGAAGGGGGGGGAAGTGCCTTTGAGGGGGGAAAAGGGGGGATTTTGGCACCGCGACAAAACGTGTTTGCGGATGGGGATTGTTTTTCATATCACACATGTCATCAGCGAAACCTGGCTACCGTCTCCGTATATCAACACTCCGCTTCCCCGACTGCAAATAAATACAAATAAACACAAACCTTAATTTTAACAGCCTGGGAAGAGGGAGGGGGGGACGGGGACAGGAGTGAGGGACAAGAGGAGGGGAAAGGAAGGGGAAGGCGATCGGGGCCAGATCGGTCTCAAAACGCACAGCTCCGAACTTCCGCCTCTTCCCCAAATTATTTACAGCGCTGCATTTACCGGCTCCGTTTAATATTAAATGCCACAACGGTGATTTTGCGTTTCCCAGCCTTCCTCCGGGGCCAGGCTGCGGCACGCTGCCCAGGGCTGATTAGAGAAGGGTGGGGGGTGGGGGGGGAAATCCAGTTTACTCCTTGCCAAGACTTCAGCTCTGATCTGACCAACTCTGCTGAGAGGAATCAAAAATTGCCTTAATTCGGGGAAAAAGCCCCCGATTCCTATTCCCCCCCCCCCTCCTCGGACGGCGCCTGGCTGGGGTTGCGGGGGGGGGTGTGTGTGTCCCGGATTTTGCCCCCCGCCGCTGGCGGGAGGGAAGAGCCCCCTCGCAGGGCTACTACTGTCTGCCGCGGCGCCCCGCACAATCATTCCACAACACTCTCATTTAATCTAAACATCCCTAAACTTGCAAATTAACAGGCTCTTCAGCTGTAATTATACAGATACATACAAGTGCCACAGGGTCAGGTTATGCCGTATCTATCCATTTTATTTGTATACCTAACGTTTGGAGGAGAAGGTCACACTTTTCACTTTCCTGAGGCATTCTACCCGGTTAATATCAGTAATATCTTCATAATCCTAATACGGTTGGACACAAAAAAAATCGAAAAAAAGACCGAAACCCCTGCGTGGAATTACAGGATCTCTCAAAGTGCTGCGACATGAACGACGTGTTATCCAGGCGGCAACACCTTCTCTCCAGGACAAGCCTCCAAATAAAAGTCTCTTTTAGAATAACCCAACTAAAGGCGTTGGGACGGAGCGCCAGCTTGCCAGGGTTGGGACCACACCGACACAAACCCAGGGATCAAGTAGGAGCAATTTCTCATGTACCGCGACTCAACATTGAGTAAAAATGGAAGCGTTTAGCCCCAAAAGTTGCTCAGAAGACAACCGTGTCTTTAGGCATATTCGAACTGCCATGACCCATACCAACACACAGCATCTTCCGGTGCCACTTGGGGACAAATGAATGTCATACAATACTCTAACAGGGACAGACACATGTATCCCTTCGCTACCCAACACATTCGTGCTGATGCTCTTACTTTTTCTCCCTTTGTTAATGGCCAGCCATCCTAAAAACGGACACGCGAGCACTTCTGTAAAACCAGGAAAAGTCTGGAGCAATAAGACCTCGCATATTCTATATTTTCAACAGTCAGAGAAATGATCATATCAAATAATCTTTTACTAGAAAACTTTATTTTTTTTTTCCTTCAAGTGGTAAGAAAACTTTACATTTTACACTGTTAAGGATTTAAAAGAAAATTTTTATAAGCTTACATTAATATATCACATTGCAAACTTAACAACAAACATGAGTACAACAATATTCTGTGTACAAAAGCATATACCAAAATTTATGCTCTTTTCTTGTCATATCTGCTTGTCATTTTATTAAAAGTAAATGAAAAATACAATTTGTTTATAAAACCTTAAAAACTTCCAGTACAGTAATTATTACAGAACAGCAATATCAATTCTCCTCTTTCCCTTCCCCTGTTATTGATTACAATGCCATCCAAAACATATTTTTCCCCACTGGTTGCTTATTTTCAAACAGTTTGCATGGAAAGAAATGAAATACATTTATGTCCCACGTCTGTAGGAAATGGGTTTTGTACATGTGCATGTCTCTACATCCGCATAAGAAATTTCCAACACGGCAAAATAACATGCCTAAAGGCGCATGGAAAGACTTTTAATAAAAAGATGGTCCCTATTTTTAGCACCTCCAGGTTTCAGTCGTTCTTTACACCTTTAACAAACTTGAAAGTAAAGCATCCCTACCTCTGTTCAGAAGGTATTAGGACATTTAAAGGCATTTAGGTTTAGTATTGTTTTTAATTGGTATGTTTATGATGAGGAAGGAGATAAACTGTGAAAAGGCAAAACATTAGTGCTCCTACTGAGACCTCTACTAACCTCTCTTCCTGAGAGCACCTCTACTAAATACCCTGGAGCAAAGTCTAGGATCACTTACATTCCAGCAACTCTCACTGGGAATTATCCAATTAAAGCAGCAATTCCCCCACCCCCTTTTTTCCCTCCTAGGTCTACATACATAACAAAATATATTGCAAAAATCAACTACTCCGTATTTTAATAACCCTGGCTTCTCGACGAAGAAAAAGAACGGAAGATAAAACCACCTCGAATATTTCATGTCCATGTGAATCATACATCCCGTTTTCATCATCCGTTTTTCCTCCTCCAAAGAGACAAGATTATTAAAACACCACTGTGCATACTGGAACAGAGTATTGCTTAAGGGATCATTACTGTTAAACAAGGAACTAGCCTCTTGTCTCCCTCCATTTTTAATCAATCACTGTCTTTCATTATTGGACTCTCCCACAGCTCTTCCTATACTGACAGTAAAGAGTTTGCCGAGGTTCACTTCTGAGTAGCCACTCGTGGACAGGCATTTGTCTACGGTGCTCTTCAGTCTTTTGTAGGCCTCGGAGACTTCCTTCCTGAGCGGCTTCTTCTTCAAATACTCTAAAAGAACGAAGGGGAAAAAAAAAAAACAACAGAGAAACATTAAATGACCATAAAAAGACAGTACCTTTGCATTCACTGCTACTGCGAATCATGGCATTTTCAAACGAGGTGAATGCTGTAGCTAGCAAAGATGACATTTACGGCAAGCTCCCCTCCGCCCGCAGCGCTGCACCAGCCCAGTTAGAGGCCATGTCAACCTGCACGTGGTGGCGGGGGCTGAAGCTCCCTCAGCCCCAGCACCGCGGGCGCAGCGGCTCCTGCCAGGAGCTGGCAAGAAGTCCCACTTGCCCAGTCATGTCGTCCAACTGGAGCGAAATGGGGGTTCACTAAGTCACAGCAGAGAAAATATGTGATAGCAGGTGCCTTAACTTAGTAAGAACTACGCAGAGTCCCCAGGGGTTTGACGTAGGGAGAGATTCTGCCCAACTTTGGCTTCAGAAGGGAAGGAAACCATGCTTGGCTTCTCTCATTAGCTGCTGCTAATACTGGCACTGGCACAACCTGGGACAGACTCATCACCCCTCTCGTTCGTTCTTGCCCGCACCTCGTGTGCAGGATGGGAATCGTGATGCTCAGCACTATGGAGGCACTGGAAGGAAACGGGCAGTAGCACAAACGGTAAATTCCATGCTATCCTACCCTAAAACAGAGAGGAGATGCCTGGTATTCAACCAGAAGACATCAGGCTCACCTGACGCATGAATGAAGAGAGCCATTCCCAAAGGCTTGATCAATAATATCTGTGAAGAAATGTCTAGAGTGCAAGACATTTACGCACTTGTACGTTTGTGTGTGTGTAAACTCATGTGCACACACATGAGTTTGTACGTATTTCAGCAGCGAAGCCCAAACTGTTCTATTTTAATTTTTTTTTGTTAAAATTCATGCCATTATATAAAAAAAAAAAATCTACGGATTTTGTTTGGGAGGTTGTCCTGCTTTTGCTTTACAAAGGCTGTGGACAAAGACTAAGAGAGCAAAATATTCTACTGACGCACATCAACACCAACTTGATGCAGACCTGGTGCAGTTGTGCTGCTCCTTTCCAACCAGCTCCATGTTCTAGAAACACCAGCTCCTACCTGAAAGCCCGCGCCTGCAGTTACACCTTGGAACAGGCAGTGCTGGATACCCTGCATTACTGAGCACACAAGAAGGACGTACTGTGAAACAAGGTGCCCTCCCAGACAGTTTCTACCCGGTTAGGCTGGAGGGACTCCAGGTCAAGCAGAACTACGATAGCACAGCACGGGTACTTAAAGGTCGAGCTTTCAAGCCATTTTGTCACAGCGTAAGCGTGTGTCTTGTGAGCAACCAACACGATCCTTCCGCTGCCCGTTAGCTTTGCCTAAAAGCTGTTGTCTCATTTCTTCCCGTCACCTTCGCAATGTTGGCACTGCCCTCCTCACGCTTCGGACACGTAACACAGGAGCCTCCGTCCCCTTTCGAACGGCTTTTACTACGTGGTGCAAGTTAAGATGAAAAACCAGTTGCCTCTAAAACAGCTGAGTTCATTTGAGAGGAGAAGGGTCTGGAGGAGCGGGACACGCTGGTGTTTCAGTCCACCTGTGCGAGGGAAGAGGTGACCGACCCCTGTGATTACTCACTTCTGCGATGTGACCGAGATGAAGACGTCCCATCGGACAGACCTTCATCTCAGCAGCCGAGCCAAGGGCTGCCACACGAGGAGATAAGCAGGGAAGGGAGGCATGGGAACAGAAACAGCTCTTATAATTTTGGGTTTGCCAGTTCCTCCTCCCTGAGGATTTACGAGTATTTTTGCAGAGCCTCAGGTGTTTTAAGATGAGCTCAGCGGATTAACTACTGGATACAATACAAACAGTAACATTTTTTACTGAGCAATTGCCACCTGCTTAGGTTTTCCTTGTTATTCACAAAGTTCCACTGAACTCAAATTGCTCTGCGTGATGCTATCAGATCTTTAAAAATTAAATTAAAATTTAAATTAGCGATGTCAGTTTGAGTAAGTGAATACGTTGATTAAAAGCCCTCTGGTAAGCACCTTTTCATCCTTGTGAAGAAGATGTGCATTGTGCTCTCATATTCAGTTTCGGGTATTTATATCGCAAACTTTGGGCAGCGAGCAAAGAGAGGAACTTGTCTAGTTGAAGATAACCCATTCTCACCAGCAGCTGGTCAGTAATAGCATTATATCTATAAGTAGAATTAAGATTTCCTTTTTTCCTACACCACCAGTACAATAAAAACTTTGATTACAAGAATCTGTTCGGTAACAGACTGAAGTCACTACGGCACAGACACATTTAATGATCCTGAAATTATTTAAAAGTCGGGTTTAAATAAACAAACCTTGAGAATTACAATAACCAGGTCTATAAAACCACCAAACCCACTTTGCTACAAATTCAGCACTAACTAGTTTACACATTCTCAAGATAAATGACATACTAAGCAGGTTCACTTGCCACCGCTCACACGTGAGCAAAACCATGCTCTTTATATACCAAGGAACCATGGCAAACACCATCCCCAAAGCTCAAAACCAGGCTGAAATAGTTTAAAGCTTCCTGGAGCTCAGGAGGGAACCAAGGTGAAAGGTATCACTGCGCAGAAACAGCTGGCACGTGAACAGAGCAGGAAGGCACATTAATCATGAGAACAACGAGGCAAACAATAAACCAGGGCTGAAAGTAGGGAATAAAAAATACAGCTTGAATTCAGGCTCCAGCCGTCCCGCCAACAGAGTGCCCTACTCCACCCCCCCCCCCCCGACATTAAATCTAAACTTTAATTATACGCCATAACCTTTCTGCCAGTACGCTTCCAACATTTCTTCGATGCATTTACCCTCGTAGAGGCAAGCAGAAAAGGGTGGACTGAAAAAAATGGGAGAAATATGAGGGGCCTCGTTGAAGTAATGAGGCCAATTTTAAGTTTCAATTATAAGAGAATGGGAGCTGGGAGCTCTGGGAGGAGAGGCAGGCAGCGGCTGCGGCACAGCCACACCATGCATTTGAATGACACAAGTGCATCTGATGACTGGGGAGAAGAGATTTAAAGAACTGTAGTAATACAGAGCAGGGGAAGATGAGAGAGGACACAGCTCCTGATGTGTTTACCTCCTTTGCTGATGGGATATTGACTTTTCCCACCAGGTTGGTTAGAAAGGGGACTATTTACGCTGCCACACAGCAGAGTAAGAATGACAACCAGCATCGCTCTCCGCTCCTCTGAGTAAAAGACAACTGTGACCGTTGTATATCACACAGCCAGTCAATACCTTCGAGTTACCATACCGTCCAACTTAGAGATGCATATAAAAGCTCCTACTTTCTTCCTAAATGAGAATTTAATCAATAACGCACCTAAGGCCTTCTGAAAACTAAGCTATACAAGCCAGCTGAAATTGCCTGTCAGTGGTCAGTCACGTTCCAAAATAGTTCTATACCTATTATCCCCCCATCATTGTTTTAATAATATCCCAAGTTCAGTGGCAAGCAATCTTTTCAGACGATCACTGCTGCGGAATGCATATACACATACACATGAAGAGATTATATTTATATACATGCAGAGCATAAAAAAAGATACCACCAAAACAAATATAAAAATGAAAAAATACAATTATTTTAATAGGAATTAAAAAAAAAAAGAGGAAGATGTGCTTCTGAGTGTATACAATTAAAATTCAGGTACTGTATTCTCTAAAGTTAATAAATCAGAGACTCCGGTGAAGATTTTAGAATCGTATCACCAAACCTGCAGTTAAACCCCTCCCATCCCCAA